>OX453089.1:1957471-3351779 GCA_949708635.1 Hirtodrosophila cameraria
AAAACTTAATAGATGTATTTTGTAGTTTCAGATTATAGTAGTTCATTTGAACCAAATATGGAATGTTCTTGCATTCTTTTCTTTTGTTCAAATGTTGTTTTCATTTCCGCAACAATTCTTTGGTTTCACAAAAACTGTTTTTAAATTCTGTAATTGTAATATCGGATTATGAAATAACATACTTTTATTTATATCTAAACGAATAAAACAAAAGCGAGTCGTTTGAAAAAAACTCATTACTTGAGCTCCTCCATGCCATAAACGATCCAAAAACTCGTTAACAGTGCTATAAACGATAACAGAGTAGCAGAACTCAATCAGCTACCCTACTGCTCTGTTAAAGTATACAGCACTGTTAACGATAACAGTGTGCTTTTTCGGTTTAAAAAAGTCGTATTTGGAAATTTTTGCGCAATTTTTGAGAAACAAACCAGATTTAGGATCGTTTTTGATGAAGGGCAAACTCATTCTGAACGTTTTTGATAAAATTCTACTTTGTGTCTTTATTGTTCATCTGCAGTTTATTGTGTTCTCCGTGCTGTGGCTGGTGCTAATAGGCGCTAGCCAAGCTCAATTGGGTCAACTGGGTCAACTAGGTCAATTGGGTCAACTAGGTCAACTGGGTCAGCTGCCCACAGCGCCCTTTCAGCAGTCGTCTTTCCAGCAGCGGCAGCAGGGCTCCCAGCTGCAACAGCAGCAGCAGCTGCAGCCTTTTGGACGCCAGCGACAGCAGACACCCGGACAGGGTCTCTTTCCGGCACAGGGCAATCCACTGAATCCACTTAATCCATTGAATCCGCTGGCAGCTCCAATAACGCCACTCGGCGCTGCAGTACAGAATCCTTATCGCTATAATCAGTATAATCAGCAGCAGCAGCAGCAGAACTATGTGCCGATAACCGCCTATCAGAACGAACTGAATCTAGATGGCAGCTTCTCCTATGGATATGCCGCTGCCGATGGCACCACGGCACAGGCTCAGGGCTATGTCAAGAATCTGGGATATGGCGAGGGTGTCGAAGCTCAGGTGTGTAATACATAACTATACCTATTTCAATATTAGAACTGTTTGCCGCAGTTTGAAATGTTCCTGTACCTGTTTTCACTTTAAGCAAGGCTTTTCTAGGCTGAATTTCTCATAAATCTACACATTCTTATACCTTTGCCTCTTTTTTTAAATAAGTGCAATATGTTGGAATGGAAAACGTTCAAACTTGCCCATTCTGACTTTCAGCATTATCTGAGAATGTTGCTAAAATTTTATCAAATTCGCAGCACTTATCTTAAAGAAACAATCGCTTGAAAAATTAGTAATACTAAATATTGTAATTTCTCAAGTGAAATTCTTCTGTAGCTGTCATATATATTTTGTAAAAACAGTCGAAAATAAAGTTTTTGTATTTTTCATCTTATTATTATTGTCATTATGCTAAATCCCATCTTAATGGCAAGCAAATATAATCCTAGATAACTGATATGCAAATTCAAATCGAAGAAATGTGAAAACCAGAACACTTTTAATAAAATCCCCACGTCAACTGCAGGTCATACAAGGCTCCTATTCCTACACCTCGCCTGAGGGCACACCCATAACGGTACGGTATATAGCAGATGAGAATGGTTTTCGGGCGGAGGGGACGGGAATACCGAGCACACCGCAATACTTTGTCGGAGCACAGGGATATCAGCAAGGCGTGCTGAATCCAAATTTGAATCCTTATCAGACACCCTACAGGGCATTGGCACCGCCAACGGGCGGGTTTCGAGGTGCGCCAGGACAGCAACTGACACCGCAGCAACTGCAACAGCAACAGCAGCAGCAGCAACAACGCAACTTTCAAAACTCTGGACAATATCAGGGAGATCAGCAGGGTTTTAATACGCTGAATTCGGCTAATTTGCCCGGGCAGTATGCTGGTCAGTTTGGGCAACAGCAACTTGGCATTGGCAGCAGCAACTTGACGCCACAGCAGCAGCAGCAGCAACAACAAGTGCAGCAGCAGCAACAGCCGCAGCAGAATCTAACACCGCAGCAACAACAGCAGCAGCAACAGCAACAACAACAGCAGCAGCAGCAACAAAAAGATCAACGCAACGAGCAGCAGCAACCTGGTTTGATAACACAACAGTTGAGAGGCAGACCCAATCAGCTGGTGGATCCTTATGGCTATAACCAGTACAATAGACGCTTCAAGAAGTCCTCCAAGATTTAGTGTACCAATTAAACTATTTGTATTGCTTGTTGTCATTAATTCTATATATCAAATTAATTGCGAATTAGTCGATTTAGTCGCATTCAAATGCATGAAATACATGCGTATCAAAAAACCAACAACATTTATTGTTTTTATTCGCTTTTGATTGGGTAGAAAGAAAATCTAAAAACAAGTAAGAATGCTCTAGTCGAGTGTGCCCGACTACGAGACTCCCTGCGCCCAACTTGCATTTCAAGCAGTTCAGCGGCAACACAAGCAACACAAGCGTACTCAACTTGCCCAGTGCATGTCAAACTGTCGTTTCTGCCTGATAAGACAGGGGAAATAGATTCTTCCATAACTTTGGTGCTATTCATGCGATCGTGTTGAAATTTACACATCCGAAAGACATTGATTAAACATACATGGGTACCAAAAATCAAAGCTTTATCTTTAAAATTATGGCTGTGGGAGTCTTTTGCGATTTGCGGTGGTGCGGGGGGTGCATCCGAAATTTGAAACTAGATCTGCGTATGGTATACAGGAACCTGCATGCCAAGTTTGGTGTCTCTAGCTCTTATAGTCTCTGAGATCGACGCGTTCATACAGACAGACGGACAGACAGACGGACATGGCTAGTCCGTCTTGGCTGTTGATGCTGATCAAGAATATATATAGTTTATATAGTCGGAAGTGCCTCCTTCTGTCTGTTACACACATTTGCAGTACTTTATAACTCCCTTTTTCCCATTTTTAATGGGAACAGGGAGTAAAAAGGTCGAAGTAGCTAGCTTAAAACTTGCCCCTTAAAGTATGCTGCATATTTAAGGGCCTTCTTGTGAGTTTACATACAAAAATTAAAAATTGCCAACATCAAAATTGTCTAAAAACAAGTCGAACAGAAATATTTACTACAAAAGCTGCTATGAAATTCCTCTTGAATGCTATCTAATTTTATTTTATAATAATTACTCTTAATAATATTAAATTTTCTTTATTATTATTCATACATTATCACTCTAGAACGAAGACGTCATCTTTTTTGCCCTGTTCTCATAAAATGGGAAAAAGGGAGTTATAAAGTACTGCAAATGTATGTAACGGGCAGAAGGAGGCATTTCCAAATATATAAACATATTCTTGATCAGCATTAACAGCCAAGTCGATATAGCTGTCCGTCTGTCTCTCTGTCCGTCTGTCCGTATAAACGCGTTGATCTCGGAGACTACAAGAGCTAGAGACACCAATTTTGACATGTGTGACTTTGTGTTTGCTCCCAGAGTTCAAGGGAAGCAGAGCTCAATATTAATTGAAAAACTTAAATTTGAAATCTAATTTAAAAATTGTATTGTTTTCGTTTATATTTTTCTTTATTTCTTGTGAAAAATAGGCATTTACGCCAAATAAAAATCAAATAAGATATTTTTACAAAAAGAAGAAAATGCTACCTCCAAAGGGCTCTCAGACAGGCATTACACCGAGCGTTTGCTTAAACTATTTGGGAATTATAAGCGTCAATCTTATGATAGAGTGGCTTGCTTTGATGCAAGTAATTTTGTGGTGAATTTTTTTTAGCTTTAACAATGCAGATGAGATGTGTCCTTAGAAGATTTTGTTCTTTCGATTTTTTTTTCCTGCTGTAAACATTCAAAATCGGTAAAAGGGAATATTAAATTACTGTAAATGTATGTAAATGGCATAAGAAGGCATGTAAGTATATATCTTTTTGATCAGCCGAGTCAAACTAGCCATGTCCGTGAGAATTATCGGCTGAAAATTAAGTTTACATAATTTCCACCTATCTCAGCGGGCAGAACCAACAGTTGGACAGGCACTGAACGAGTTAAGTGCGCGGCCTGCTTGCGTTGCAGCTGAACTGCTTGACGTGCAAGTTGGGAGCAGGCAGACTTGCTTTAAATAAGTAATTAAAAAATATATATTTATTTCTTTTTTATTCAGCATTTCTTGCATTTATTTGTTATTCTAAAGATCTTTTGCAACAATGACATTATCCTAAATCTGGGAAAGAAGTTTTGATGCAACTAGAAACATTTGTTAAGCATTCAAAAACCTGAAATCTCTTTTATATCTTTTCATCTTAAATACTTATAAATTGATATTGTCACTTAACGGCCAGGAAACTTAAAAATATATTAAATAATACCGTCGGAAATCGGAAAACTCTCTGATGAGTTTTAGCTTTTAGCTACGAGTATTTTAAGGCAGAATGCGTTGCATTGAGGTTTCTTTTTCATCCTTTCATCTTTTTGTCTACTCATCCCAAGTCATCTAGTAGCTGTAGCCGGTCTGTGGATCGAATTCTCCATTCCCACGACCGCCACCAGCAGCAGGAGGAATATATTGCGAGCCAGGTCCGCCAGCGCCACCTGCGCCACCACCTCGTCCTGCACCACCTCCTCCTCCTGCACCACCTCCTCCTCCAGGCGCACCACCTCTTCCGGCACCGCCACCGAATCCTCCAGCGCCAGCACCACCGCCGAAACCACCTCCTCCGGGTGCGCCTCCTCTGCCGGCGCCGCCACCAAACCCTCCAGCTCCTCCGGCGCCACCTGTTCCTGGTGCACCCCCACGTCCAGCGCCGCCTCCGAAACCTCCAGCTCCAGCACCGCCTGCACCACCTCCATATCCACCGCCTCCGGCACCACCTGCACCGCCTCCAGCACCACCAGCGCTGCCACCGAAACCTCCGGCACCGCCTCCACCTGGTGCGCCTCCGCGTCCGCCAGCACCACCTGCGCCTGCTCCGTATCCGCCACCTCCTGCACCACCGGCACCGCCACCAAAACCTCCGGCACCGCCTCCACCTGGTGCGCCTCCACGCCCGCCAGCACCACCACCGTATCCGCTGCCTCCAGCACCACCTCCTGCTCCACCGGCACCGCCACCGAAACCTCCGGCACCGCCTCCTCCTGGCGCACCTCCTCGGCCAGCTCCACCACCAAATCCACCGGCTCCTCCAGTCCCACCTGCTCCAGGAGCACCTCCACGGCCAGCACCACCGCCAAATCCTCCAGCACCAGCACCTCCTGCACCACCTCCATATCCACCGCCTCCAGCACCACCTGCGCCGCCACCGAAACCTCCGGCACCGCCTCCACCTGGTGCGCCTCCACGACCGCCAGCTCCACCTGCGCCTGCACCACCTCCATATCCACCGCCTCCAGCACCACCTGCGCCGCCACCGAAACCTCCGGCACCGCCTCCACCTGGTGCGCCTCCACGCCCTCCAGCACCACCTGCGCCTGCTCCGTATCCGCCACCTCCAGCACCACCTCCTGCACCACCGGCACCACCACCGAAACCGCCGGCACCGCCGCCTCCTGGTGCACCTCCACGTCCACCAGCACCACCTGCGCCACCACCGTATGCGCCACCTCCCGCACCACCTCCTGCACCACCGGCACCGCCTCCTCCTGGCGCACCTCCGCGTCCGGTACCGCCACCGAATCCTCCAGCTCCCGCACCACCTCCGTATCCACCACCACCGGCGCCACCACCGCCTCCTGGTGCACCTCCGCGTCCGGCACCGCCACCGAATCCTCCAGCTCCCGCACCACCTGCGCCACCTCCGTATCCACCACCACCAGCGCCACCACCACCTCCTGGTGCACCACCACGACCGGCACCGCCGCCGCCACCTCCACTGTAACCTCCAGCTCCAGCGCCACCTCCGTAACCACCGCCTCCAGCACCACCTGCACCACCGCCGCCTCCTAGGGAAAACAGCTAGAGCCACACACACACAAAGAGAAGAATCAGCTTAAAACTCACCTGTGGCGCCAGGACCTCCGCTATAGCCACCACCTGGCAGAATGGAAATGCCCTGAGCTGCCAAAGACTTGGCGATGGCTTCCGGGATGGGCGGCGGAGTAGGTAGAGCTGCGCCGGAAGGCACAAACCCGTTCTCATCAGCCGTATAGGATATCTCAACCAATTCGCCCTCCGGATTCGTGTAGGTATATGAGCCCATTACGGATGGAATCTCGTTCTCCGATCCCTTGTTCTTTACCGTGCCCTCCTCCTGTGCCTTGATGCCATTGCCCGTCTCGTAGCTAAAGCGATAATTGCCATCGCCATCGTTCTCATTCACAAAGGACAAGATGGGAATGGGTGGACCACCTGCCGGCGCCGGTGCTGGCCCGGATGGTGCTCGAGGTGCACTGGGTGCAATGGGTCTGCTGGGCCCACCTCCACCCGAGAAGCCACCCAAACCATTATTGATGCCACCCAGTCCATTGTTGCCACCGCCGCCACCACCACCACCGCCAAAGCCACCGCCCGGACCCTGCAAACCCGCTCCAGCCCCACCGCCCGCACTTGCCGCACTCGCTGGGGGTGGCAAGTAATTGTTATCCAGCCGCGCTGCCTGCGTCAGCGCCAACAGAGTCGTCAGCAGAGCCTGCAATTAACCAGAAACAAAGAATCACTCAAGTGGCATTAATAACACTGCTCAACAACCGTTAAAAATAGTACAACAATTCAAGCCTGTTCTAAATTCAACTTTTGAAGTTATTTCACAAAAATATTACAGCATGCTTTCAGGATCATCTATTTTATTTATTTTTATTTTTTTTTTAAGTGTTTATTTATTTTATAGATTGCTGTTACTATTATTAGTAACTTATTCTATAGTGAATATGATCATCTATGCTAAAACTTATGTATAAAAAAATTTAAATTTCTTATTTGTTCCACTTTTTTTATTGAATAGAACGTAAGTGGAATTCGGAACAGATCTGATACAATAAATAAATAGTTGAGAAAACTTCGTTTAAAAGTTGTCAAATCCCATTCAAACTGAGTCCTGTTATAGTTAACAGTTTTTTGCTGTTCAAGCGTTCAAAACCCACAACAATACAGTACAGAAGTATAATCACAAAGAAAAGAATGAATTAAGAAGAAGAGCGTTATTTAATACAAATATACATGCATACATTCATACATATACACACATTTGCATTTCACTTCTAATCGCTCTGCTTTTGCCTGCCATTGCAGGATTGGTGAGAGCGAGACAATGCATCGCTTTGTTAGGTGCGAGAGAAGGCTGAATACTGAGCATGACTTTTGGCGCTCATCATTTTTTGCCTGTGGTAGTCTAATTGTAAAAGAGAGAGAGAGAGAGAGACGCAGTGTTCAGTTCGGTTCGGAAGAATGGCTGCGCAGCTGGTTTTGGTGGACGCTCAATAAAAATATAGTTTATGACGGAAATTCGTGTGTATACTTTGTATGGATGTATACAAGTGTTTATGTTTATTATTCTATTAAGTGGAAGTGAAGTGCGTGTGTTTTAGTGTGTGTTTAATTGCTGCGTATAAACATGGAGCTCCCATGGGTGAGTTATATTTAAATTACTTATGTGCATACATACAAACCTACACACATACATATGTACGTATGAATGCGTCTTTACAACGAAGAGCAAAAGTTAACGGTTTCTTTTTGGCACTTGCTTCTCCTTTCAACGGTCGCTGGCGACAAGTGTATGTATGCTTTTTGTGTGTGTGTGTTCATTACGCATGTATATGCACAGGAAAGTAATCAAAACAAACAATGAAAACAAAACGAAAAGCAAGGTGCGGCATAACGAAGTTTTTCTTTTAAACTGAACTGCTTTTCTTTACATTGTAAAGTTTACAGCATTTCCAATTTAACAAAAAAAAGCGAATATGTTGCGTTTAAAAGGCAGTTTAAAAGTTTAGTAACTTTATGCACTTGCCTATTTTCATGTTTATAGGTGGAGATTAGTGTTGTTTCGTATGGTTCAGAATAAGTTATATTAAACTATTCACCAAACGAGCTATACTGTGATTGTAGTTCATTAAGTTCTCTCCTTCTTGTTGGTTCGTTGCGAGCACTCTAGTTCGATTAAAGTTCGTTCATTTGATTCCGATAATAGTTCGTTTTGTTCATTTGATTCCGATTACAGTTCGTTTTGTTCATTTGATTTAGATTACAGTTCGTTTTGTTCCTTTTAGTCCGTTTGTAATTTTTAAGCGTTTTGCAACACTTTTTGGCGGCAATTTTTGTCAGGCTTTTAAGTGAAATAAACGACAAAAAGAGCTTAAGAAAGAACCGAATGAATCAATTGAACGAAATGATGGATTTAACGAACGAAGCAATTGAACGAACTGAAGAATTAAACGAACTAAACGACTGAAGAAACTAAACGCACCATATCACACATTAGTTCGTTCAACAAAAACCAAACTAATGAACGTATTCTTTTAATTGAACTAAAATATACAACTCTAATAGAGATTACAATCAACAAGAGTATAAAAATGATGTCAGTTCGGGATGATAATGTTTTTCTGGTTGGAGTAATTTATGCAAAACATTTGGCTGCTCAGTGATGCGGGCCTCCACCACCAATGTTGCACTAGGTCAGCATTGCATTCCACTTGGCAAAGTTTCAGTGAAGCGTCTGTTGCCTAAGCAGCACTCCCAATCCCAATAAACCATCATCATGATGCACGTTTTTACCAGGGGGGGGCGTCAACTAACGGCAAGGGACCCATAAAAACGTATGAACTTACACTTTAAGAGTGCAAGAGTAAAGATCCAAAGTAAATGATAAAGCAGTACATACACTCCAAAAAACCAAAATGTTAATGATTTTTGTATTTAAGTGTACTAAAACTTATCATTATCTTTTATATTATCTAGCAGTCATATCTTAAAGAAAGTTTTATAAATGATTTTAAGAAATGGAATTGATTTTGTTAATCTTAACTAAACGCTCTCGAAAAAACTGATTTTTGTAAACATATGTTCTTGATTTGGTGTTATTTTGAATGATTTTTTTCAGTGTATGAATGACAATTTTTGAGAGCAATTTTATTTGCATCATTTTGCAAGGGTATTAAATCTTCTTTCTGGTGACTTGATGACTTTTATACAATGCCTATATTTCTTTTCTTTCAGTGTACATGCATGCAGAGTTCACTGTGAAGCCATTGTTGTGCTAAAGTTCATATGAATCATTCGCTGACAGCTGAGGCAGAGCTCATATGCAAAACATTGCAGATCAAAACATGATGATCATGATCAGGTTAGTTTTATGAATGAAATACTTGACGTACGTTTTAATGTTGATAAATTATAATGAAAACGTTTGGCATTTTTACAATGGGCTCACGTTTCGAATCACGATTGTTGCTATTAGCGCTCTTATTATTGTTGTTAATGCTAAAGACGACTATTAAGCTATCGAAAGAAGCAGCAGCAGCAGCAGTGGCAGCAACAACAGCAAAGGGGCAACCGCATTTGCAGCCTGCAACGAACTCTGATATTTGCAGATGCGCCTGCCAATTGTTGCAGTTGTTGCAGTTGCTGTTGTTGCAGCAACAGTTGCTGCACGCCAACAGCGTGTGAACAATCGCAAAAGGCATTGATGCCACACAGCCCAAGTTGCAGAAGGTTAAGTAAGCGTTGCACATGGCAAGTGGCAAGCAGCAAGCGGCAAGTGGCATGTGGCAAGCTACTGCTGCCAATACGAGTGTCAAGTTGAAGTTTAAAACATTTAGTTAATTGGCCATAAGCATAACAGCTTTTTTAGACAGCTTTAATCATTTTCCATTTTTTGCGTTTTTGTTTCTTTTTCTGTTTTTTAAGTTCGCATTCGAAAGATGTTCAATCATCAAACATATTTGACATTTAAAGGCACAAATCGCGTTGCCAGCTTGAGTCAACTTGCATGTTGCTTGTGTGTGTGTGTGTGTGTGTGTGTGTTGTTTGTTCGTGTGTTATGCATGTGTTGCATGCAACAACGCCTGCGCCCAGAGCCTCTTAGTTCTCATCTCATTCACGTCTGCTGGTCTGTAGTCTGTGGTGTGGTCTGGTCTGGTCGCCAGTTCGTGACCAGATCGAGCTGCTGCCGCTGCTTGTTGCTGTTGTTGCTGCTGTTGTTGTTACTGTTCTTGTTGTTGTTGTTTTTTTTGGTAGTTAACTAATGTCTGTTGTTAATTTGAAAACCGCAGCATCTAAATAGAGTCTACACATGCCTTTTCAGATGGATTTGAGGAGTCTTCCATCTGATAGCGTTTTTTACATCGTGTAGAGGATTTTTATTATATATTCCAATCAAAGGATGTGATTTTTTAAAAGATTTTGTGTTTACATGTTTTAAAATGTGTTTTAGGATGATACAAAAGTGGAATTTCTTGAAATTCTTTCTTAGTTCAACATGCGATTAAACTGCTGAAAAAAGTATAACTTCGTACTCTTTTGTGTATAAAGCTATATAATCATATTCAGAAGAACTTCATCTTAAACGAACTCAATAAAACTAAGTTTTTAAAACTTTTAACAACTTTTTGGATTTTCAAAAAAATGTAAAACACAATCAAATATTCTTAGTTTTAAAATCGATCAAAATTCGTTTTTGGCATGAAACCCTTTCGTTTAAAGAAATTTAAAATAAACTCAAATATTCTAAATTTGAATATGCTATTTAAAAGCTGAGCATATTTGAACCAAATCTAAACTTTATATAGTATTGAACTTTTTCGTTTTTTGAAGAAAAAATATCAAGTACCAGTATAATAAAAATGAAGCAACTTTCACTTTTAGTTGAGTTGAGTTCCATGAAATACTATTTATTTATATCCTTGATAACTTTGCCTTATCAGGATGCCTGCAAGAGTATTTGATGCTCGTTAAACCAGAAGATTAAACAACTTATCTGTTGATTGTTAATTTTGTTTGCCACAAATATAATTGAAGCAATTTGAAATGTTGGGCTGACAATTGGGTCGTCGCTGCATTAATTTAACGATGTTGATCTTCTTGTTGGTGGGGGGCGGGGGCGGGGGCGTGCACGATGGGGGCATGCCCCAACGTGTTAGGGCTAAAGCTAAAGCAGCCAGAAACTGCTCTTGGGCAACTTTGCGTGATGCTGCTGCTGTTCAAAAATATTTTCATCAATGAACTAGCAGACTTAGCTGATTTAGCTGATTTTTTTAATGGCATTTTAATTTATGCGTTTTGGCTGTTGTTGTTGTTGCTGTTGCCTTTGTTGCTGTTGCCTTTGTTGCTGTTGCTGGCGTGCAAACCAACATGTTGCTGCAACTTTGAGGCTTTTGTATTGTGCATTGCGTGTGGCAGCAAAGAACGGAAATAATGCTTGGTATTTGAGCCCTCAATTGGGAAATATTGAAGAGGATGTCGAAAGCAACGTTAGCGTAATAGAATAAATAAAATTTAATTAAGGGAATTGAAAGTTCTCTTAATAAATCTTTGCACATTTCAAATTAATCTATTCATTTGATTAAAACAATACATTAAATTAGATACTGTTCTCAGCGTGTTTTATGTTAAATGTAATCAGCATAAATTGTATTGCAATAATGCGGCAGATAAGTTTAAGCATCAATATAATAGGTAAATAATACAAATCAGTCTTCAGAATCAAGGGAAAAACCCCAATTCCAATTTTCATTTGCCATTTCATAGTTCTCTTTATTTCTAATCAATGTTCTATTTCGAGTTCCAATTTAAAATCATTTTTCCGAATTCAAAACAACAATTTAGAATCTGAATAATACGTGTTGAATTTGAAAATTGATACAGGCCAGTTTGAAGAAATACATTCTTAAAACTAATTCAATCAAAATTATAATTTTCAAAAATTTTGAAAAACTTGTTTCTTTTTTAAGATAACTCAATAAAACTCCAGTTTTCAAAGTTTCAACACGTTCTACACTTGTTGACAAAATTTCATGAAAATCGGGTGACTATATCTAATAGCTGCCATAGGCACAATCGGTTGAAAATTGAGTTTTCATATGAATAGCTTCTTGATAAGCGGAAGATAACTTTTCTTTCTTGCTTTGACGTCAGCAGGATGAATAAAAAAGTATTTTAGTTTTGGAATCTCTGAGTAAATCATCTAAAAGAAATCTTTGAAAATCAAGATGTATTCAAATTTGATTTCTGGCAAATATAATACAATACAAAGGTAAGTGCTTTACAGTATGTTGTTAACTATTAATTAATGTAAAAAAAACTTGACGTAATACTTGCTGAGAGCTCAAAAACAAATGTGAGAAACTTTCAAGCATTATAACTAACATATAAAGCTCTTTAAACCAAACCATAAGAATTAATGACCTAAGTTTTATGGCTGCTTAGTTTGTTTCGTAATTTTTTAATGAGTAATATAAGTTTAACAAGCAGCTGGCCAATTATAATATTCTTATATATGTAAACCTGAAGATGCACTTTTCTTAAATATCCTTTAATTACTCCAAAGAACTTACCCATTTAAGAACCATGTCTGCTGTATTTCAATAATAATCGAAATGATCTCAAGGATTCAATTCGTGTTGCACACAAAACACACACACAACACACGAAATACACGAAAAACGTTATTGTCTCATCTATATGGAATCCTTTTAAGAATTGCTTAGCGAGCAAACTTATTTGTTGTCTTTATCTTATTGGATTGAATTGAATTGAACTGGATTAATTTGAATTGGATTGGATTGAATTGGTTCTATCGAGCAGCGAGTAGCGAGTAGAGTTGTGGCCTCGTCTATTGTCACGGAACTTGTGTGACGATTGCAGCTCAAGCTCTCCAGCTTTTATACAATTGCACTCAATGGCAAATATTGGCTTTGCTTTGGCGCCAAATGCAATCGAATGGAATGGAATGAACCAAAATGCTGCTCAGACTATGGCAGAGAACGAGACTGCGGCAGCGACTGCAGCAGAGACTGAGCGGAGCGGATCGGCTGTGCTGTGCTGTGCTGAGATTTTGATACTTTATGGCATTTATTGCAATCGTGTGCAGTTGTGTATAGCCTTCTTTGTGTGTGTGTGTGTGTATCAGTGTGTGCTTGTATTGGAGATGTATCGAAGCGTTCAAATAAATTCGATCAAGATTGAGGAACCAACGGGATATCTAATAGTATTTGATTCGTTCGGTCATTTGTTTGTTCATTTGTTCGTTCATTGGTTCGTTCATTGGTTAGTTTATTCGTTCGTTCATTTGTTCTTTCATTTAATCATTCTATCATTCGTTAGTTTATTTTTCCGTAAATTCATTCGCTTATTTGATCGTTTATTCGTTCGTTTAATCTGGCGTTCCTTCGTTCGTTCATTCATTCGTTGATCCATTCTTTCATTCAGTTGTTGGTTCATTACTTCGTTCTTTCGTTCGTTCATTCGATCGTCACCAAAATGAACTAAAGTTCGTATGTTCAACTGAAACTGAAAGATTGAATTGAAAGCCACAATTGAACCACTAAGCACAACTCTAATGTGTATGTTTAGTGTACCGCAGCTGGGCAAAAACAATTGGATGCCAAAAGGGAGACAGACACGACAGCTTCATCGTCATCTACATCTTTCCTACTCTCCGTTCTCCGTCTCTGTTTCTGTTGCTAAGTATATCCATTGTGTTGGCGGTTTGCTCAATGTGAGTTTGCTGGATCAAGAGCTGCTCTCAGTAGACTCTATAGACTCTCAACGAGTCTATAGTCTATAGACCATCTTCAAATTAGCTAGTTGCAACTAGTAGTTGTTAAATTGTTGCCTAGTTGGCAGTTGTTGAGTTTTTGGGCTCGTAAATTGAATAGCAATCGAAGCTGAACGCTTAAGCGCTGCTCGGGCGCATCTCATCTCATCTCAATCTCGACTCATCAAATCTCAGCACATTCGATTCGATTGCACGTTTGCCAAACAAAAAAACAAACAATTTGAATGCGCTTTCAATGCAATTGCCAATTGCCAATTTGTAGGCAAGAATTTTTACAGCTTAACAGCTTCATTATGAAACGGATGTCAATAAATCTTTCATCTTTCATCTCGCTTTAGTTCTGACCCTTTGAAGCGTGCGATGAAATTCTTTCTTAATACCTCTCATCTATTGCACAATTCCAATTTCAAATGCTGTCCACAGCTTTTGACCTTTTCATCGCAGAGCAGACCTCAGCTCAGCTGTTGCTGTCCAACCTGGCACTGGTCATAAATACCATTAATATCGACAACGACACCCAAGTGTACCGCCCCAGGGCAACCAGCTAAAGCTAAAGCAAAAGCTAATGCGGTTAAAATTGCAGCCAACAAATTGCGAAAATAAAATTACCCCTTTTTTGCGCTGGCCACAGCAAAAATTAAAAACAGAGGCGTAGAGAAATTAACAAAAATTATGCCGATTCGGTTGGCATATGACTTCACAGTTATATTGAAAAAGAAAAACTTTTAAGCATGTGGAACAAGTAAGAAATAAGCTGGATTAGTATCGAATTTTAACTAGCACTACCATCTCCATGAATTTAAGAAATATTATCGATATTTTTGGAAAAATATGGCTTTGGTTCGAAATAAATGTACTTTTGTTTTATTCATTATGTTTTCTTAGTTTCTTAGTTCATAAGGTGTTTTACAACATATAATTTATTAGCTTCAAAATCGAAAACATTTTCGATAAATTGATTGCTTGTTTTTTAATCTTAATTTTATATTAATTTTAATTCATGTTTTTTTTAACTATGTAACTTTTTTATTCACCATTTTAAGCAAAATTTCAAGTCAATATAAGCAAATGAACACATTATCGATATAGAAATAAATTGATATTTTAGTGATATTGTTGATTCGGCGCATTATCGATAAAAAGCTGATGACTTACTGTACAATCCAATTTTCCATGAAAACCCATTTTACTGTGTTCTGCTTTCAAATGATTCTAAAACTGGTTGAAATATATTTACCAATATCAATTAATTAGATTTAGAAAAAGTATCGATTTTATTTATGAGTATCGATATGTCGCGTAATGGTGGCAAGCTGCCAAATGCCATCACTAATTGCACACATATGACGCTAAGAAACTGATTAGTTCTTTGTTTAGATTGTTGATTTCGGTAAACAAAAACCATTATTTTGTTAAGTAGTAATTAAAATACAGGTATTGTAAACATTAAAGCTTAAAATCAAATTGAAAACAAGAATTTTAAACACAAAAAAAATGAAAAACAACTTATGTTTGAGTTTATTTCATGTTATGCAAGCCCATAATTAATTAATTGCTAATATCGACAATAAACTTTCAAGTATCGAAGAATATAAAATTTATTTTGCGCATGTTTTAATTTTTACTTCCCGTCTTACGCCCCCTGCCTACGCCCATGGCAACAACAACATCAGTTCATAGTAAAAAGGGCAATTGCACTCGAATTTTGTTTAGTTTTGGCAACAACTTGTGTCATTTAGCATTTCTATGGCCAAGTGCAAAATGTTTGAGCCACAAACTACATATAAACAAAAGCAATAGCTAAAACAACCTGTGTGTAATCTAACAAAGCGTATCCAACTTGGGGAATGCACATTGACATTTTGAAGAATTGTTATTTGTTGGATTTAGAAAGGCTGCAACAACTGGCAGCAAACAGTTCAGGATGAGTCTTTTTTCAGTATGTTGTCAACAATAATAATTTTGTGCCATGCAATTTTTTGTCATTTTTCATTTTTCAGTTGTATATACCACGTATCTTGATTGGAAGACGGGTATATATCGATTACTATGCGGGTGTAACTTACAGTAATATAGAATTGAACTAACGATTGAACCAATGTTTTTTAAAAGCTATATTTCATTATCGACATTTATGTATATCGATATAAAATATATATTCATTTAGTTCGTTTCTGGATATAAGAACTAATCGGTTCATTAGTTGCATTCCGGATACTGGAACGAATCATTTATTTGGTTCCTTTTCGAATATAAGAACTAATCGTTTCTTTAGTTTCATTCCGTATATTTTATCGTTTCTTTTAGAATAAAAGATATAATCTTTCTTTGAGTTCCTTTCCGAATAATAGAAAAAATCGTTTTCTTAGTTCTTTTCGAAATACATGAACAATTCGTTTCTTTGGTTCTTTTCCGGATAAAGGAACTTATCGTTCCGTTATTTCCTTTCCCGATTAAAGAACTAAAAGTTCATTCCTTTCGGATACAGGAAATAATCGTTATTTTCCAAATCAAAGAACTAACTGTTCCTTCGTTCCTTCTAGAATAAAATAACTTTTCGTTCCTGTATTTCCTTTCCACATTAAAGAACTTCACGTTCATTCCCTTCGAATATAGGAAATAATCGTTCTTTAAGTTCTTTTCCAAATCAAAGAACTAATAGTTCCTTTCCGTATAAAAGAGCTAATCGTTTTTTAGTTCCTTTCTGAATAAATGAACTTATCGTTTCTTTAGTTCCTTTGCAAATAGAAGATCTAATTGTTCTTTTAGTTTCTTTCGGATTCAAGAACTAATCGTTTTAGTTTCCTTTAGTTCGTTTTGTTCCTTTTCTTTTAATTCAATTTCAATTCAATTCTTTGTCGTAAGAAAAAGAAAGCGTTCCGAAATACCTAATTCTCAAAGAGTTGATACAATTTCAATTCAATTTATTTTCAAAAGCAAAAGAACGATTCCCGAAATACCTAATTGAAATCAAAACGAATCAATTCTTTAACAGAGCTGTAAATAATGATTATTTTATCCTTAGTTCGTAAAGAGACAAACCCAATTTCAAGTCAACTCTTTTCAAAAGAATGTTTTTTCAAGTTATACGAAGGTATATTTTAATAGTTAAATTCTGAGTGCTTGTCATTCGAACAATATCATCACTACAGGGCATCTGTAAGTCGATCATTCTCCGCTTAGCCACAACGCAACGCAATTATATATTTGTGTGCTCATTCACGCCCAAGCTGTGGCTCACAAATGCAATGAGCTGGATTCAAATGCAGTGGCCATATTTTTGTTGTATTGTTTTTATTTGTTCTTGGTCTATTGAATTATTGAGGCAACAATCTGTGAGATATCCGAGAGCATATACACACGAGGAGCATGTATATATGTATTTATATATGTAGAGGCATATAGAAGTTAAAGTCAGCTCAGATTTTGGATGTTGCCAGCAGCAGTCGCAGCAGCTGTCTTTGACTCTGGGCTCAGCTGTGGACCCAGAAGGTCAGCCAAGTGGCAAGGAATTTGTGTGGCACGTAGCAAGAGTGAGACTTAGACTTCGATTTCAATTGAGCAGCCCCAGCTGGCAGACAATGGCAAGCAGTGCGTATGAGTGATGTGCAGAATACGTTAATCATACGCCGTGTTTGGCCTTGCCGAAAATTATATACAAATTAGCACATAAATGAGCCGAGTTGAGTCGAGTTGAGTTGAGTTGAATTGAGCACTCATGCAAAATGCATAGATAAATATGATGTTCAATCGAAATCACAATCACAATCACAATTTTAATTGATGCTTACGATTAACGATTAACCCGTGAGTCACAACAGCAACAACAACAACGCTGACGTTGACGCTGACTCTGACTCTGATGCAATATATTGCTGCAGTAAGCTGCAGCAAGTGTTTGCTGCGAGTTTTTGGTTATATTGGGTTTTCCTACACTTTCAATCAGTTCCTGTTTGCTGCAGTTTATAAAGAATTGAAGAATAAAATATGCTTAGTAATAACAATTGTTGTTATAACTACAACTACAACTACAACTATATAAATTGAAGTTGCCTTAAGTCAAGGCAATGTTTTGTGACATAATCCGGACATGCATGTTGTAAACAGTTACTTCATCAAGTTTTCGATTAAGTTACTTTTATTCTACTTTTTATTCCCAATAGTTTTCAATTTTGTTTTTCCATTTTTAAAAGAACAAGCAATTGTTTTTATAAATGTTCAAAGCATTAAAGGACGTCCATGATCCCATATAGTACATATATATATTAAGAGCCGAGTCAAATTAACCATTTCAAACGATCCATCTCTCAAACTGTGCTATGTGAACTAGTCTCCCTTTTAAGTTATGTTGATGAAACTTGGTATAGATGCTTCTCTTTGCTGCAAGTCGTACATATGTCAGAATCGGCCGGATCGAACCACTATAATGTATAGCTGCCATAGGAACGATCAGTCGTAAAATTTTGTTTTTCAAGATAACTTAATATAACTTACCATTTCGCAGTTTAAGCATTATCTCAACATAATTACGAAAATTTCATTAAAATCAGACCACTATATCTAGTTGCCATAGAAACAATCGGATGAAAACTAAGTTTTCTTCAAGTTTTCTCAACCAAATTTGCTTGTGCTGTGTCATTCTGTTCAAATTTGGTCCGACTACTGCATCTTATAGCTTAAAGCCATATGATATATATTTGGACAATGGATAACTTTATTGAAAACTTGTGTAAAACATGTGCAAGTTATATAACTTAATTATCTAACTGAACAGGAAATGATTCTAATTAGAAAAGTGCAACAATGTCGAAAACTAATTATCGATTATCAATTGGAATGTGGCCAATAAGTCAGGGCCTGTCAACTTGCAGACTAGTAAGAATAGCTATAAAAGCAGCACTTCTGAACTTCATTTCAACATTGGTACCTTCCACAAGATGTCGACCTACTGCTTAGTACTGGTAATCCTAGTCTCATCGTTAGCTATCCTGGACGCACACAAATTGTCCGGGAATGAATGGAACACTCGCATTGTCAATGGGGAACCCATACAAATTGAGCGTCTACCATGGCAAATTTCGTTGCATATAAATGGTACACACTGGTGCGGTGGCTCCATTTTTCGCAGTGACATCATCATAACTGCTGCACACTGCCTGACTCTATGGCCAGTTGGTATGTACAAAGTGCGAGCTGGATCCAGAAACTTGCATACTGGTGGGCAGCTTGTAAAGGTAGCTGATGTTAAGATCCATGAGCGCTTCATAAATGCCACTAAGGGGAATGACATCGCCGTTATGCGACTAGCCAAACCACTTAAGCTTGGAGATAGTGTGAAAAAAATTACCTTGGCGAAAAAATCTCCTGAATTTGGAGCTGAAGCCTTCGTTTCAGGCTGGGGAACACTCAAATTTAATACAACTAAGTATCCAGAAAGCTTGCGTGGTGCTCAAATTAATATAGTAGATTGTGCATTATCCAAATATAATCAAACGGATATCACTGATAACATGATATGTGCCGGTGGTGACGTGAAGGATTCTTGCCAAAATGACTCCGGTGGCCCTTTGGTATCGAATGGAGAACTTGTTGGTGTAGTATCATGGGGAACGGGCTGTGCCACACCAGGATTTCCAGGAGTTTACGCCAATGTTGCATATTTCCAAGACTGGGTATGGAATGCAATTGAAGAACTTAAAAATAAATAATTAATGTCAAACTAAATCATGACGTATAAAGAATAATAGTTCAGCTTTGTAATTGTTTTCTTAGCAAATAAAAAAAAACTTTGTTGCAATTCATTTCATTCGTATTATACCTAATTATACGTGTAAAGCATTGATGGAGACATTTCTGACCATATAAAGTATATTATGTGAATCTAAAATCGTTTTCCAGAATTCAGAACAGCTTAAATATTTATTTTCGAATATTGTTTAATCTCAAAACAGTTCTTAGCTTTTATAAAAAGTGTGTACTTTTGCTCCCTGTTCCATTAAAAATGGGAAAAGGGAGTTATAAAGTACTGCAAATTTGTGTAACAGGCAGAAGTAGGCATTTCCGACTATATAAACTATATATATTCTTGATCAGCATCAACAGCCGATACGAACTAGCCAGGTCCATCTGTCTGCCCGTCTGTCTGTCTGTCCGTATGAACACACAGATCTCGGAGACTATAAGAGCTAGAGACGCCAAACTTGGCATGAAGGTTCCTGTACACCATACGCAGATCAAGTTTATTTCAAATTTCGGATGCACCCCCCCGCAAATCGCAAAAGACTCCCACAGCCACAATTTTAAAGATAAAGCTTAAATTTTTGGTACACATATATTTCGTATCAATGTTGATCAGCTGTGTATTTCAACACGATCGGATAAATAGCACCAAAGTTATAGAAGAATCTATAACCCCCGTCTCAGCTGGCAGAAACAACAGTTTGACAGGCACTTTACGAGTTAAGTGCACTGCTTGCTTGTGTTGCCGCTGAACTGCTTGAGATGCAAGTTGGGAGCAGGGAGTCTCGTAGTCGGGCATACCGACTAGAGCATTCTTGTTTTTATTAAAGCCTTACATAGACATAAAGAACTTTTGTGAAACTTAATAGAATTATAAATGTTTTTATTTGTTTTTGTTGTTGTTGTTGGTAAGTTCAAAAACAGTTTTGTTTTTATTCGCCCGTCATCATTTCCATGAATTCTGTAATTGAATTGAGATAAAAAGTGTTGAGATTAGTAGCCAGCAAAGAACACAATAAACAATTTACAATAACAAAAGCAACTAAAAATAGAAAAGACAAGGGCAGAGAACAAACATTGCTCTGCGTAGCTGTTAGTACAGAAATATAGTCTGTGATCAGCTCGATTTATGCTATATAGTAGCAGAAGGGGACGCAAAAGGAAGCGAAGAAGGAGACATTCGTGGTTGCCATGGCCAAGTCTTTAGTTGTTGGCTGTGAGCCAAAGCTTTGAACGTATTTTGACAGATGTGGTATACGCTAATTGGTCTACACTTAAAAAAATCATCAGCTAGAATTTCAATAATCAGCATATTTTTTTAAAGAGTATAATTTTTAATACATTTTTTTTTATTTTTGGGAAAAACATTTTCTTAAAATTTCAACTTAAAAAAAAATTGTTCAAAAAAGTTAAAATAATTTTAATTTTCAATTGAAGATTCTAATTTTCAGAAATATATTTAATATTTGATATAAAACTGTTTTTTAATGTTTTTGGACCAATTTTTTGTCGATCTAAGACAAGAGATTCTTATATTATTTAATATGTTTCTAAAAAATAAGAAAACTTTTCTAATTTTCGAATTTTTAAAGTCTTAAAATCAAAATTGTAAATCAAAGAAAAATATTTTTTAAAATTTAAAATACTTTCAGGCATTCATGTTAAATTGCTTGAATGCCTGAAAACAAGTTTTTTGCTTTTTTTCTAAGTGTAGCTTGCGCATACGTGTACTTACCATCAAAATCAACGGTGCCAGAGCCATCGGAATCAATTTCCTCAACCATAATGTCCAGTTCCTCATTGGTCAGCTGATCATCCAACTCACGGAGAATCTCACGCAAACAGGATGTGGGAATATAGCCATTACCCTGCTTATCATACAGACGGAAGGCTTCACGCAGCTCCTTCTGCATAGCTTCATCATCCTCCTCCACAATGAATTTGGCGGCCAGTTGAACAAACTCTTCAAACTCCAAGCGACCCGATTCTGTGTTGGAAATTTGAAGCACGTTTAGAACTAAGCATAGCTAATTTCAAATCATTTTTACTCACTGTCCTCATCGACCTCATCGATGAGCTCCTCCAGAATCTTCTTGTCGAAGGGCTGTCCCATCAGACGCAGAATATCGGCGACCATTTCGGTGGGTATGCTGCCCGTCTTTTGATGATCAAAGCTGTTGAATGCCTTCTGAAGCACCGCAATTTGCTCGGGTGTCAGATCCTCATCCTGCAATTATATCAGTTAAACGTTAGAAATGCCATAAACATGGATATAAGGAGGAAATTATGCAGTTTCTTGGGTTTGGGTGGAAAATCCGTCCGAAATTTCTTTCCTGATCCTAACATTAAAATGTTTTATAGATCCAAGTAAAAGTTAGGATGCGTTTGGAAATCAATCCGTTTGAATGGAAAAAACCGTGCACACAATCGATTTTCGGAATTCAGAACAGCTCAAAATGTTGTATGCCGAATGCTTTGATTAGAAACAAAAATGAAAACAGGACCAAATTTTTTGTTACACGTCATTTTACGTAAGTTCTGTTTAAGAGAATTTGATTTAAATGTTTTCCATTTCACTTTAGAAACGATTTTTCCGGATTTAATTCACTTGAATTTGATGAAGCACTGAATTAACTAGGATTAAATTTAATAGTTAAACCGCAATCATAAAACTTTAGAATTAGATCTTCTGTCTTTTTAGGGTGGTATTGGAAAACCGTTTTCAACTTTTCAATCCCAAACCCATATTAAGCTATAGTCACACGAATTTCCAAATTAATCCAACTTACAATTTGATTCATGTTTGAGAGATTTTCGAATTTGATATTCAACAGAGAAAAAACCGCTAACAACTGTTGCCACTAAGTGCGCCGCCCAACTGAATTAGTTCCTTAATTCATGATATGTGCTAAGCACACACCCACCCACACACACCAATACACACACACATCAACACACACCAACACACACACACACACACTGTGCACGCTACATTCCAAAGTAACAAGCTAATTTATGGTTTTCAACAGCACTTTGAAAATAAAAGCAGCCAAAACAAACAACAACACGAATCTTTTCTCTCAAATTATATCTAATTTTCGGTAAAGCACTGTAAAATCCATTCAACATTTGGCCAAGTTTACTGTGCTGGCCAACAGTTCAGCAGTTCAGCCAGAGCAATATCTGATTTTTGTAGTCGTTTGCTAAGGCTTAACGTGGAGCACTCAGATTATACCTATTTATAAAGCACTGAGAGAAAACTTAGTTAACAAATGAAATTACATTAAGATATATAAATACATATATGAAAGTGAGAAGTTATAGATTAGAATATTAAACGATGTAGTTATTCTGAGCAGTTTCTATATTCTCCAAAAAACATTCTTATAGAAGATTGTAAGAAAAACTTTAAAAACTGTGATTTTAGACATGGCTTATGCACAAATGAAATCTAATCTAGAAAAACTATTCATGAATTTGTAACTTAGAGGTAATTTATGCATAAAATAGTCATAATGCATGCACAAGTAATCATAAAGTGCAGATTGAAATGTAAAAATTATGTATAAATAGCATAAATTATGCATTAATATATAAAACGTATGCTTTAAATAATAATTATGCATAAATATACAAAAACAATGCTTTAATAATAAGATATTGTGCATAACTATGCAAAATTATGCATTTTTAATCATAAATTGTGCATAAAATAAGTATGAAAATAATTCCGTATAATTTTGGAATAAACAAAAGAATATTCAAAACATAATTTCATTAAAATAACTTTAAATAATATTAGATTTATTTGAAATCAAATAACAAAAATTAGAAAATAAGCAAAATTGTTTTCAGTGTATGCTATAACGGAACGCGATGTTTATTGAATTACAAGCACAATTGCCACTTCACACATTCATTCATTTCAAAATATCAATCATAGGCGCCTCAAATGAACATATGTAAATGATGATAATTTCATCAAATGATTTAATCCTTAGCTTAATTAATTAATAAGCTCAAAACATTTTCTTACGCCCACACAAGAAATACATTTTCTAGCGCCACCCACACACAAAAACAAAAACACATTTTTATAAACGATTCGAAAATATATTTATATTTCAACTTTTTGCGCGTTTCACACTTCCTTATTTGAAATTTTAATCGGCAATATTATAAACATTCGTTTTGTTTGATGAGAAAAAAAAGTAATATGCATATATTTATATTTTATGTATTAATTGATTTATATTTGTTATTATGAGCATGTTTGTATTGGCTGTGATAACTATATGCACGATCATTCACATGCTAATTAGATATATCGTATATTTTAAAACTCATAAAAAAAATAAACATAAAAACAAGTTAGAACTGTTTTTTTTTTTTTCGGTTTGCCGAAGATACTATATACTCTTGTTGAAAAGTTTTTTATATACATAAATATTTACAAATATTTTTTTATGCAAGAACTTATTTCTTAACAGTTCGTTTCTATGACTGCTATAAAATATATCTGCACAATCTTTAACAAATATATATTCTATATAATATCAACATATGTATATTCATTAAGATCTCAAAAAACAAAGTAGAGTATCCTCTGCTAGGGCATCAAAAAAACTGTCTATGAGTTATAATAGACCACAAAGTGAAACAGACAAAATAATTTTGACGTCATTTTGACATATTGGTCATTTGTTTTATTTATTTTTAATTTACTACTCGTTGTGTCTTAAATATATTGGCTTCATAACTTTGTCTGCCTCAAATTAGTTATTGCCAACAGCTGCTCTCGAAAATTGTATTCAAACACAATTGAGTTGTTTTTATGTACAAATAGTACTCAATTAGCAAACAAGTACTCACAAACTGAAGAAAGTAAGAAAGAAAGCGTTTGAAAAACATAAAGTCGCCTACAACCGTTTTCGGACCAAAACATCCTTAACCACCCATTACCCAACCAGGGAGTGAATTTTTCGAAAACTGGTATGCACTTAATGCTGAATTTTTATATAGATGATTGAAAATGAGTTTGAAGTTAATCGGTTGTTAAACAATAAGTTTGCATAAGAAAGTTTTCCACATTTCTCGAGGGAATTTTCCAAAATCTATTCTTAGTGAACTGCTGTGAAGAATTCAACTTCCTTTGTGTGAGCTGTGCGAGCGTTGGCAATCAGTTGATTAGTCAATCAGGTAGAACTCTTTCTATATAACTATTTTATATAGATATAAGAATCATTATGTTGAAGGGTAAATAGCTTATGAAAAGCAAACTCATTCTCCGCTGAAGTATTTCATAGCTGAACGCTTTTCTCATTTGCATATTGATGGCTTAGCTCTCAGCTCTCTTGATGGACAGCGTAGACATCTGGACTGGCATGTTTGATGTCTTGGCAGTCTCCGACATCTTGGAATTTTGAGCATGACGATGAAAATTAGTTTTCGCTTACACTCTGTCAATGTTTTCATGTCGAGTTTCTGATACGATTAGCTGCTACGTGTTTCGGAAAACAAGCGCAAAACACAAACATCAAACAGAAAAAAAAACACACACACACACAGAAAACAAAAAATAGAGTCAATGTTGCAGTTTTTATGCTGTTTTGACATTTGCTTTGCAGCGCTGACAAAAGATATTACCTTGATCGTCGTTAAGATCACTTTTACAGCAGCAGCAGATGGGGCTTTTTCTTCTTCTTCTACTCCTGCCTGCCTGCGTGTTTGCCCCTCGTTGGGGATAATTGATGATCGCTGCAACAGCAGCATTCACTTTTCGCAGTACTCCAAACCAATTTGTCTCAGACTCTTTATAATGGCGGTGGCAAATGCTAAACGATCTCTGTGAGATCGTAGTACATTGATCTATTGTCATCGTTGTCAAGGGCTATCAAATTTACATTCCACATTATGAAAGCAATCGATTTGGCCAGCTTAAAAAACGATCGACAAACGATCTTTGAATCCAAATTGATTATTTTAAACATAATTAATTAAGGTATTCATAAATACAAATTAAAGTTATTCAACTGATGTATAGCTATCTACGCGAGGGGCGACTCAACAAGTTTACTAAAAAATTTAATTTAAAATATATTGCATACTTTTCAGCGGTGTAATAAATCAGAAATTCGTGCAGGTAATACTATATTGCGGAAATGATCTTACCTTAAATATTCTCATTTTCAACTTTGGTAAGATTTTGAGGTGTAACTTCATTTTTATTTAATCATGAATTGATTTAAATTGCCATTGAGATCTGATTCAATTCACTATATCAACAGCAATAAACAAATTTTGAACCTTTAAGTGGTTATAGACAGTTGTGATGAATGAAAAAATCGATTTTTTTTGAGAAAAAAATCGAAAATTGTATGCATCGAAAAGGTTCATTTTTTGTGGTTTTTTTAAATCAAAATTTTTACAAATCTTTCGTTCAGCGTCAAGATAATACAACACACTAACGAAAACTTTTTGAATTTTTGATTTGAGATGAATCGTTCTCAAGATATGATATCCACCTCAAGTCACTTTGAAAAAGGGCGTTCCTGGAATACGCCTACAACTTTTTATTATTTAATTTGTCATCTTTTTTCTTAAACCTAAACCCCTTAAGGGAAATGGAAATCGGAACAGGCATGATCAACCTTCTGATTTGTTTTAAATCCTCCGCCATACATATTATAAAGCTGCCCTAGAAACAAGAAGAACAAGTAAGAATGCTCTAGTCGTGTGTGCCCGACTATGAGACTCCCTGCTCCCAACTTGCATTTCAAGCAGTTCAGCGGCAACACAAGCAAGCAGTGCACTTAACTCGTAAAGTGCATGTCAAACTGTTGTTGCTGCCTGCTGAGACGGGGGTAATAGATTCTTCCATAACTTTGGTGCTATTTATCCGATCGTAATGAAATTTACACAGGTGATCAACATTTTAGAACATATATGTGTACCAAAAATCAAAGCGTTATCCTTAAAATTGTGGCTGTGGGTGTTGCATCCGGGGGGGGGTGCACCCGAATTTTGAAATAAACTTGATCTACGAATGGTATACAGGAACCTGCATGCCAAGTTTGGTGTCTCTAGCTCTTATAGTCTCCGAGATCTGTGTGTTCATACGGACAGACAGACGGACAAACAGACGGACATGATTTGTTCGTCTCGGCTGTTGATGCTGATCAAGAATATATATAGTTTATGTAGTCGGAAATGCCACCTTTTGCCTGTTACACACATTTGCAGTACTTTATAACTCCCTTTTACCCATTTTTAATGGGAAGAGGGTGTAAAAATAAGTTGTTGAATGTTATATCCTCTATAGTTTATAAAATTTATAGTCGACCATTAAATCTTATAGCTGCCATAGGAATAATCGGTCGAAAATTAAGTTTTCATATGAATAACTTTTCCGCAACAACTTTGACACGCGCAAGATAAGTTACATTTGAGTGGGATAAATGCGTATGGAAACTGTAAGTTTTAGGCATTTTGTTTTCTCAGTGTATATTGTAGAAGTAAAGGCAATATAAAATTGAAAAAATAAAAGAGCATAAGAAGAATGAGATGAATGCGAAACCTAAATACAAAACGAAATCAAAAGTGTGTTTAAAATATTTAATAAGTTCATGACCGCTGTTTGTCACTGAGACCAAAGTATATCCCATTTATTGTAATCATCGTCTACTGAGATCTGCTAAGAGTATATCTACCATAACATATATGGAATATATACATAGCTTATAAGTATTTGCGATTCATGCGTATCTAATTTGACCCTCATTTGCATGGCGTCGCATAAATTGTGTGGAAAACTTGTTTTCTGGCACTACGCGTCTATCAAACAAAACGGAAATAAATATATATACATATAGTATATATATATTTTGGTATACTCGTTGTATATACAAGTGTATATCTTAAACACATGTATTGATTGATTTGCATACAAGATCGTTATCAGGTACTTAAACAGCTACGTATTTGGGAATTGCCGCGGGACATATCAAAAATATTCATAAATAAATGTTTAACGATTTTTAAATATACTTGTACTACTTGTAAGATTAGGATCACGTTTCATCATGCCTAGTTCCAGTTGACAAAACAAGCAGAAATGTTCTCGTTGAGAGTGCTCAACTAACAAATACCCTGCATGCGAGAAAACAAGTTTGAATACTCTGTTGAAGAGTACACTGAGAGAACTTTATGCTGGCATCATTTATGCACAAATGATGTATGAAATTGAAGAAAAAAAAATAAAATAGTCATAATGTTTGCATAAGATATCTTCAAATGTACATTTAAATGTGAACTATGCATAAATACGCATAATATGTGCATTAATATTAAAAATTATGTTTTATTAATAAGATATTATGCATGTGCATTAATATTAAAAATTATTTTTTATTAATAAGATATTATGCATAACTAGACATAAATTATGCATTTTTAATCATATATTGTGCATTATTAATCATAGATTGTCAAAACTCAAATTTATGATTAAGTTAAGTATAATTTGTTTTAATATATAATAATATATTTGTTTTTTCTTTTTTTAGTTTGAAATCAAGTCGGTAAGTCCTTTTTTTATAATTTGTGAAAACATGGTTGCAAATTGAGAAACATTTTTTCATATTTGACTCAAAACTTTCTATACTTTGGCTAAATTTGTTTTTAGTTTTGATGTGTCTTAAGAGTTTAAGCAACTATTTAATGTTGGCTATCTTTTTATTAGCTTTTTTCATAGTAGGCTGCTCAAGGTCAGCGTATTTTGACAACGCATCAATAACTTTTAACGTCTTCAGGCTATAATTTTTAACACCTACGGGAGTTATCAACTGTGTTGGCAATCACATAACATGTGTTTTTCAATTACACTAAGCCTTTGGTCGGCTAAGAAACCTGACTTTACATTTTAGATAACTTAAGATAAGTTACTTAAGATAACTAACTTCTAAGAAATTATCTTTTCTTATGAGTTCTTGAAAATATTTTCATTCAACTTCTTTTTACATAACATTTTTATCCCCTGTACCCATTTAAAACAGTTTTTCTTGTTTAAGTAAAAACTTGTACTTTCACTGATAAAAAATATATTGCATTTACATACCACAACTTTATTATATGTATTTGAATTTCAAATCCTTTACTTAATTATCGCCTTTGTTCCCAATACCGCAAACTTTTGATTTCGCTTTGTTTACGTTTTTCGCATTCCTTTTGTTAATTTGAGCTTGAATAGTTTTTACTCGACTCGTTTGAAACTTTATGACGAATGTTCCTTTATGAAATCAGAATAGAATAGGAAATGGGAACATATATTTTGCAAGTGAGAATGCAAAAACTGTTGAATTGTCATATGAAAGTGCTTTGTAAACAATAAACATTTGTGTGTTTTTTTTTTTAGAAAACTTTTAGCATTTATTTAATAACATTGAAAACATTTAGTTTTTGTAGTCGGGACTTGGGTGAGCTGCGATCCATTCGATGGCACGCTGGATGGCCTCTGGAATTGGGGGAGAGGTGGGCAGAGGAGGGTTGGCAGACAGCACCTGGTAGCCATTTTCGTTGGCAACATACTGAATGGAAACCTTCTCGCCTTCGGGAGATGTCCACGCCTGATCGCCCTTGACTTCCCATGCTTCACCATTCAGTTGACCCTGCTGATGGATGCTGACGGAGTTATCCAACTCCAGTGCGTATTTGAAGTCGTTGACATTGACCTCGGCCTCGGATTTGAGAACATTGGCATCCTCGTTGGCATAGGCCAAAGCCAAAAGGCAGGAGAGTACAATCTGTGTGAAAGAAGATATTGTTTATATTGTTGAAGGATGTGTTTTTTTTTTTTTTTGTGTTTTGTGTGTTACTCACAAAGAACTTCATAATGTTGCTTGAAAGACTTGGAAAGACTAACTGATAATCTAAGTTGGCAAGTTCGAACCTTTTATACGATTGTGTCCAATGTGTTTTTTAGGATTGTTTGATTATCATTAATTATGTAAATTAATTCTTATTTTCAGTACAAATGAATTTTTAAATACTTGTATTTATTTTTGGCTTCGCGCTTTTGCTGTACAACACCATAACGCCATATCACTTAATCTCTTCTATACTCGTTTTGTTGGCTTATAAACATAACATGTTCACGGTATTATATTAAGCGGAAATTCATGTCGTAGATATACCATATACATATACTAACTGTCAACTCAAATATCCATGGACGTCATAATTATGACCTTTTTCTTGTATTATTCATTTCTTACAATCTTACAAAATACTTCTTGTCATGAGTTTTTACAACCATTTGAAATTTTGTTAAAGATACTACTATCTTTTAAAAATAATGCGTTTTATGTAGATAGGTGCTGGCCGGCATTGCTCGCCAAACATTTCACATTGACCACCTTAGCACTTTTAAAATGATGAATAAAGGAGTGAATTTGGAAATGGGAGCATGTCTGAATACAATAAATACATTTCTTCACGAAAACTTTTAGGGTATTGAACTTAGTCTGTTCCAAATTTGTTTCGCTTTGATACAGTTGGAAACACTTATTTCAAATTCCCTTATAGGCTAAAAATTTCCATATTGCAGTTGATCTAGTGAATTGAATCCTTTCACAATTGCAAGCTAATTCAATTCATGATCAAAAGAAAGTGAATTCAAACCGCAAAATCTTACCAAAAGTGAAAACGGGAACATTGAATGTAAATTCACTTTCGGCATACCTTATCAAAACTGAAAACCGGCTTAGGTCTGTATACATATTAAGATAGTACATGTTTGGGATAATACTTTAATATCTTTTGCGTAATACTAGAAGCTAACAGTCCAAAAAAAAGTTATAGAAAGCTTAACTGGCAATAAAACAACTATATATATATATATAGATAGAGTAGTGTATCAGCATTGTCGTCATCAATATATAATTGCTACTTTGTATTTAATTTCTCCTTAAAATATTAAATTTGCATTAATTTAATTTTGGCATCGTTTCACGTGATGAACCGGTTTAAAGACGTGCACTCTTCTTAAAGAACTTTAAACGGCAGCTTAACAATAGTGATAAATATGCATGTTTTCGATAATTAGCTGATAATGATCATAAGTTGAACATTTTGGGTCTATAATTAGTGTTGTATAAGTTCCAAATGACCTTGACTTGTATAAAGTGTGACAAAGATTATGGAAAATTTATATTCGTATTAATTTCAATTGATTTGAAACAAATATAACAGTTTTTTATGTTTTTTCAGAAGTATTCTGTAAATATTTAATTCTATATTATATTTGACATACATTTCATATATATACATATATACTATATATCTATATATTTGCATTAATAATACCAAGTCTTATTTAGGCATTGCCGCTCATTAGTTTCTGAACAGCTCGATCGAATTTTCTAAAAATTAAAAAATACAATAAGTATGCAGAAAATACAAATATTTTGTTTGTTTAATTTCCTTACTTGGAGGTCAATTGTTCGCCCGGAATGTAAAATGGATTACAAACAGCATCTGTATAAAGCATGTGCAAGTTCCGAAATATCTATAATTGAGCAAATTATTCAGTAATCAGTATTTCAATAAGCAGAAAACGCCCATTAAATCTATGATTGAACCATTAAAGATGGTGCCATGCGATCTATTTGAGTTTCCAGTTGTTAATCAGCCAATCTAACTGGTACCTGGCTAATAGCATGACACCACCTTATATTATTACCCATTTATAAAACCCATTTACACATACCGCACGCACTTCATTCTCACGCAATGCCACATTGCTTGAATCGATGACGACGATGAACTTAACTCTGGAATTGGTGACAAAGCCATAACTGAAAAAAGAAACAAACAATTTTTGAGTTAAAACAAGAAGAGTTATCTTAGGCTTGCCGAAGATATACATATATACCCCTGCAGAGTTGCCTGATTTTGATCAAATTTTGTCAGCATGTCAAGAACATACTAAAACACAGAATAAGTAAATTTGGTTAAGATAGTTTGAGAAACAAAAAGTTTTTCATACTAATCCGATTTTTCCTAAGACAGCTATATGTCATAGTAGTCCGATCTGGCCGATTCAGACATATGTACTGCTTGCAGTAAAAAGATACGTCATCAATATATATACGGACATACGGACGGACAGATTGATATGGCTAGTTCGACTTGACTGTTGATGCTGATCAAAAATATAAAGGGTATAATCAACATGGATGCTGTTTTACATTTTGTGATTCTCAGTTGAGTAAAGTAATCCCAGATAGAGTTCCTTGGAGTCGGGTGCGCCCTTGCCGATTAAGCACTTCTCTTCGACAACGTCAAGCGCGGCATGCACATGATATTGCAAATCCAATTCCCGCTCCAGGTCTGATGTGGCTAGGTACATTGGAGCATTCTAAGAATAAACAGCGCTTGTTAACAACAGAAGTTCTGCATATAACATATATATATGTATATATATATATATATTGTAGTTCAACTTACGTCCTTGCCAATAACAGCAATGCAAAAGGCCATTGTTTTCTTCTGTTTAATTAATTTACACCCAGCAGGCGGAAAATAAACAAATTTCCATCAAATTCTGCGATAAATACAAAAACTGTTAAACTTGAACAGCTGTTTTTTGTTGTTTAGTTAACATCGTGTCTCTCTGTTAATTAAAATCTTCAGCTCTGTTAACGCAGAACAGAATCGCCAGTTCTTTGTGAATGGCAAAAATAGAAGAGGAAACACACACTTGCTCGCATTAAACAAACTGAATATTGATTTTATTATTTTGATTATTGTAAGACTAATCACGTTTGGTTGAGATGAAGCGGCAGGTGGCATACCGTGTGTTACAACCACGGAGTCCCTATCCAGAGATCGCTCCAATGATGCATGCGGTGTGTGGTTTTTCAACAAAACGGACTTTATATTGACTTCATATTGGCAATACGAAGTTAACGGCTCGGAATATTTTCGACGTGGATACATTTAAGCAGCATATTTGCACCTTTCGCAACTGCGATACGGTTGAACACTATCAACCTGTCTAGAGATCCCGAGGAAGCGAATAAATTAATCTATAATCGGCCCAGTCAAATATCAATACATTTCGTGCGATCACTCAAGGGGAACTGCTTGTGGGTGATACTCAAATGGCTAAGGAACACCTCGTTGGAGAATGTCAATTCACAGAAATGTATCGACAGCTTGGAAATCTTGGACTCCATCAAGTCCTACTAAACGAAGGCTATGTTAAGAAATTGTTGTATCCTAAAAAGGCGGCTGCATATTAATCCAAAAAAAAAAAGAAAAAGCAAACAAAAATTGCTGTTAACGCAAAACAGAGCCGCCAGTTCGTTGTGAATGGCAAAAATAGAAGAGGAAACACACACTTGTTCGCTATAAACAAATTGAATATTGATTTTATTCTATTGATTATTATTAGATCAATCACGTTTGCTTGAGATGGAGCAGCAGTTGGCACAGCGTTGGCACTACCGAGTGCCTCAAGGTCCCCCTCAAGATGAACATGAAGTGTACGTGCGGTTTGCCAACAAAACGGAACGTGCCTTGGATTTATATTGGAAACGCGGAATTAACGGATCGCAAAATATGCAATTAACTTTAAAGCCAGATGACAACGTGAATGTGAATACATATAATACGCATATTTGGTCCTTTCGCGACTACCATACGGGTGAAGTAATGAATGTTAATTCCAAGCAACACTTTCATCCTGTTCGCATACGCATCGCCAGAGATCCAGAGAAACCGAATGATTTAATCAATGTACGCACTCAAATATCAATACATTTCCCCATGCGGTCACTCAAGGATAACTGCTTGTGGCTGTTACTTAAATGGCTGAGAAATCCATTGATGAACTTCAATCCACGGGAATGTATCGACAGCTTCCTAATACCCGCAACACTGAAAACACAATTGTTAGAAACTTTGGACACCATCGAGACGTACAACAGCCAGGCTCATCTCAGTAGGATGCGCATTTTGGAACGCATGGCAAGACGTTAATTTCATCTTTTCTGGATGTTTATTAATTAGTATTTATTAAGCATATAATATCTGTTATAAACATAAGTATTAGTGTTGTAAATTGTAGTTCAATCGAGTAAAGTATAAATTTACTCGTTCCATTTGTTCAATTGAATGAAGCGCAAATTATCTTAAAAGTAGAGAAACAGCTATCTTGAGTGCCAAAGCAGTTTTTCTTACAAAATCATGCACTATTAGTACAGTTGAGTCGATCCGATCGGAACTAGTTCCAATGAAAGGGTCATTTAACGGAACTGCTGAGCATTCAATATCAAGAAAACAAATATAAAGTTTTGTCTCTGAAACGAAACAATGAACGATTGGTTGCTCATTTTCCGTCCTCGGAAATTTCGGGAACATGCAGAAATCCCGCCAGTCTCTCGTTTTTGAAAACCTCTTCCCCACTCGAAACTTTTTGCGGCACTCGTGAGTCTGCCCTCCGGACCTCAGCTTTATTTCCTTTATCCAAAAAGGAACGATTGGGTTCTGTCTCTAGAACTAAACGAACGATAAGTTACCTTCTCGTTAAATGAACGATTATTTCTATCTGTAAATGAACGATAAGCAAAGGAACGACTAGTTCCTTTGTCCGTAAAAGAACATAGCTCCGCAAAAAAGAACTGGAATGCGCAACTCTAATGCAAAAACATAACAAAACAACAGAGTGACCAAACCCAATTATAATATAAAATCATAACAAAACAACAGAGCGACCAGTTCCAACCTTAATACAAAATCATAGCAAAACAGCAGTGTGACCAGTCTGTTAACGCAAACAGAGCCTGCCAGCCCGGTAGAAGGAATGTTATTGTGAATGGCAAAAATAGAAGAAGATGTATGTATACATACACACCTGTCGTTTGCCTGAAACGAACTAAAAAGAAAAAAAGCCGAATTGAAAATTAACACTACTGCACTTCGAGATGGAGCCGGAGCTAGAAATCGATGTCGAACCAGCTCAAGGCCTGCAAGAAGATGAGCATGAGGTGTATGTGGTGTTCATAAATACAACTTTGCGCACTTTGGATTTGTATTGGAAACCCGCCTTCGGCAGAGCACGAGTCGAATTCACATTGAAGCCACAGGACACGGTGCCCGTGAATACATATAATACGCACACCTGGTACTTTCGTGACTATTATACGGGCGAACGAATGCATGTGTATTCGAAGCGTCTCTTTCATCCGGTGCGCATACGCATCGCCAGAGATCCGATGATATCGGATGAGCTAATTGATGTACGATCTCAAATCAAGATACATTTCCCGTTGCGATCACTCAAGGAGAACTGCACCTGGCTGGTAGCTAAATGGCTAAGGCGTACGTTCCACAGGCCTCGGGATCAACTTAACAACTATATGATACCCGAAACAATAAGGGAACAATTGCATATAACTATGGACACCATTGAGTCCTACTATAGACAGGCTCATCTTAGACGGATGCGCATTTTGGAACGCAGGGCAAGACTTTAAATTAAGATCGAATGAACATTTTTTTTTTCCTGATAGTATATATTATTCAGCTAAGTAACTGATAAGGATATTGTTAAAGTTTAGAGTTGTATATTGTTCTTCTGTTGAAAAATTCGAAGTTAATGAACATTTTTGTTTTAGTATTGATATTTTCAATAACAACTCAAAATGATGAGCATACGAATTTTTCAAATCTACCTAATGAAAATATTTTTCATTATCAATATTTTTTTTTTAATTCATATGAAGCTATGAAGCTCAACACTCTTTTTAGCCAAATTCTCGTTCATTTGAATCCCACTCGTATGAACTTTAAAAGATTTTCGAATTTAGTATTGGATACAACTCTAAAAAGAATTGTGCTACAGTATTATGGAAAGAAAAGCCAAGCTCGTATTTCCAAATAATTTAATAAGATTTTGTTTGATGTTTTTTGTTTAAATTGGTTTTTGTTTTGTTTTTTTTTTTTTGTTTTTTTTTTTTTGTTTTTTACTTATGTATGTACAAATTGGCTTGCATATATGCTTTTATATGTATTCTACAATTGCATTGTTTTCTTTTTTTTTTTTAGTAATTAATCTTTTAACAGAATACTTACAATTTATATATATATGTTTATGTATATGAAGCTAAGTAAACAACTGAATAACGCCAAGGCGCTTTACATAGTACATACTATATAATTGTATACAGGTATTATTATTATATATGCGTCGATTCTCTAAGCTGATGTTTAAAACTGTTTATAGACGGGTTTTCTTTTTGTTTTTTTTTTTTGCCGATGATGTTAATATGCATATATATCATGATGTAAATGGTATGTATATAAGTGTGAATACAAATATATATATTTATTCAATGTAATGTACTCTTGCAAAACCTCAATATATATCATTCTAAATGTTGTAAACTCACTTTATTCCTAAAAACTAACAAAAAACAAGGTGTTTGAACAAATTTTGAAATAAACTTGAATATTTTAGTCCCATAGTTAAAGGACAACAAAACAAACATAGATACGACAGATACGATACATATATGACAAACAAATATAAGATTGATACACAATTTGTTGCTCAGTTTTAATAACGAAAAATCACAATGCGTCTGTCTGGAAAGTAACGCCATATATATATATATAGTTATATAGGTAAAGCACAAAATCTCTGGTAGCTGATTGATCGCTGATTGATGATGATGTTCAATACTTGCGAGTAACGCGCTCCAAACTATCACCGATTGAACCTATATTGGATGGGTATATATTATATATATATAAATATTTAACCAACAATTATATCATAAAACTTTCTGTATGAGTGTGTGTTGTTTGGATGCTGAATGTTGTTGTGTGTTTTGTGTTGTGTTGTTTCTCGTATGCTTTTGTTATTTACCATCAAAGTTAAAGTTCTGCTTTGTTTTATATTGAAATGTTAGATCAGTCGATTGCTTCCATATAAAATGACGTACTGTGCGCAGATCCATATTTGGATCAACAACCTAAAAGTAATGTAATTTAAAAACAATTCCTTTGTTTCAGTTAAGGTTTAAAATTTTTACCACATCGTTGCACCATAATTCAATACGCTCCTCTGCTGGCAGCTGAGATCCCTCCGAATTGGCATCGCTTTGACTATTTTGTAATGAATTTGTTGCATTGTTGCCACTGCCAACGCCGCCTCCGCCGCCGCTGCTGGGCGTTGTTTCTGCATTAAGGACCTTTTCGAGCACATGCTCGCATACCTTGCGACACTGTATAAACTCATTGGCCACCAGGCGATCCTGCAAAACATTTATATATATAGTTATAGCTATATTTCAGCATACATATGAAGTTAGTTTTACCTTTTTGGTACGCTCCGGCTTGGTCATCTGTGGATGTGGCTGCAGGAAGAACGGTATTTTAAGGAATTTGGGTATATTCCTTTCGATCACAACGTCTGTCACCCATTGCGGCGCCGTCTCGTGCAGCAGCGTGCTCTCACTGTCGCCGGCAGCATCCCGCACAAGCAGCCGACACACTGTGCGGCCACCCACCTCACTGAGAAATAAAAAATCGGTCAAGTGTTAAGCTGGAGTTCATAAACACCCTCTGAAAGGGTATAAATACCCTCTGAAAGGTTATAAAAACCCTCTGCAAGGGTATAAATACCCTCTGAAAGGGTATAAATACCCTCGGCAAGGGTATGAATACACTTTGGACCCACCTAAATATGACAGGTGTGTGTTTAGGCACTTGGAAATAGCCATTGCCCCGTGCGTCCGCCTCAATTTCATTGGGTGGTATGCTATGCGGGGGCGTCCAATACTCCAGCAGGGCCTCAAGCAGCAGTTTTCCATAATTGATCTGCAAATCGATTTACTTATAACACTTTTTTTTAGTTAAAATAAAAATTAGACGCACCTTGATTTCAGTGGTAGGATCATCGCATTCCGGCAGGCCTGCTTCAATGGATACCCAAGCTGAGAAGCAATCAACCTCCTCCTGACCTAACACTATCGTTGGCATCTATGTAAATCATAATAATACAAGTTATAACTTGTTAAACAGTTGATAAAAATAAAACTTACGCCAGTTTTTAAATCAACTGTAAACCAATTTGGAATGTAGACTTGTTTATTACGCTTCTTAACCTCCTCCTCATAGTCAACTGGGCCCAGTTCATCCTTTTTAACCACACGCAGCACATCATAGACTACCACCTGATCCTGCGAATCCTTTGTGATAATATAACGCTTATCGTTCAGCACAGTGCACTCCTTAATCGCAGCTCCACCCTTAATGCAGGCCACCTCAGTGCCACCCAGTGTCCACTGTGCATCCATGCCGCCGCCAGAGCTAAGCGTACATCGATCATACATGGGCAGCTTCCAGCAACGTATGTCCGAATTCCAGGTGGTTGCCCACACGCCCGTCTTATCAATATTATAGCCCAAACTTAGCACTGGCGCCTTCTCCTCGCACACAAGCATCTTGTTGCTGGGATTACGCATTTCGGTAACAATAATATTACGATCCCTGCTACCCGAAATGATATACTGAAAGTTCTCGCTCATCAGCAACGACCATACACCCTCCTTGTGCACATGTATTGTTTGTATGCAACGCTGCTGTCCCAGATTCCATACTTTGATGGTGCCATCGGAGCTGCCGGAGACCACCTGATTGCCATCGGGTGAAACAACCAGGCAGCGTACATTCTCTGTGTGGCCGCGTAGCTTCATGCTGCGCATGCATGTTCTTGGATCCCAGATGCGTAAGATGTTTTCTGTTGAGCCGCTAACGATAACGGTGCCGGAGGGATTCATGGCCAAACTATAGATTGAATCCTTCGAGCCGGTGAGACTAGAGGTTGTTACGGTATTGTTGCTGGCAGTTAACGCTGTTAGCGTATTCACATCCCACAAAAATATTGCTTTATCCAGGCCCGCACTGGCCACCTGCTCCCGATCCTTGGCATAAGCCAGCGCCTGCACATAATCCCGATGCGTGCGCAGCGTCGACATGCAGAAGCCTTTGTGTGCGTTCCACACTTTGACAGTGGTATCACAGCTGGCGCTGATCACTGCGAATGCGTTGAGAATCGATTAGAAATAAGAACTACATTAAATATATAAAGGCTTAAGACTCGTTTTCTCTAAATTCCAAAAGGCGCAGTACAAACTAGTGCTGGTATCGGCACGGGAATCGTTGTTGAAACTTCGGCATTGGCAAAACTTTCAAAAGCCCGGGCGAACGTTTTGACTATGTTAAATATACCGTTATTTCCAAAGTTTCTTTCTACTACCGAATAAGAATTTGAAATTGTTTCACAAGCCTTTTAATTAATTAAAATTTACTTGCCATTTAGATGGGATTCAATTCACTAGCTCGAACGGATCGAAAACAAATTTAAATATTTATGGGAATTTGCAGAAGGTGGGAACCGGAACAGGTGGAATAGTTTCTTAGAGAAATGCCAGGACCTAAGAGATTATCTTTTGAAAATTCCGTAACGATCGTAGCCGAAAGGAAGAGAAAAACCCGAATATCGAATAACGAAACATGGAGAAAACGAGCTTAATTATTTACAGTATAAACAATAAACATAAACATACAATTTCTGCCGTTACAGCAGAGAACAATATCGTTGACCCAATCGTTGTGATGCTCCATAGACTGTATATACTTCTCGTTGGAGTCCGTCCGGGTATTCCACACACGTATGATGGCATCGCGACCCGCCGAATACAACTTGCCATTGTTGGCATCCAGTTGAAGAGCGTTGACTCCATTCCGATGCTGTTTCTCTTCCGCGTCTCGTATCACAAAGGAAACCTGCAGGATTACAGTTTATAATTCAATAAATATCACTAATATCGAGCGAGTTTTACTCGCCAGAGGTTATGCCGGTGTTTGCTTTCTTTCTTATTGGTGTGTTTCGTGTTTTCGTCGGCATTTCTCACACAACACAACTCAACTCTCACCTGCATTTTTTTTCGTGCCTGACAAGTTTTGTGCGTCAACATTTCTAACGCGGCCCGAGCTGGAGCTGTCGTTGTTGTTGCGTGTTGATGCGGTGTTGTCTTCACGTCGTAATTGTCTCCTGCTGCACATTAAACACGCGCATCAATTAATAACTATGCTAGTTGCAACAAATTAACACTTCCTTTTTTAATCTGCTTTTCGGCCAATGCACGAAATTTTGTCTAAGTGATAAATTGTTATCGATATTTTTGCTAATATGAATACACTCAAGTGTTTGCGACAAGGTGGCAACGCTGCAACTTCAAAATTCAATACATTCTGCAAAATTTCTAAACTCGTTGAAAAATCAACATTTCAACGCAATAAAATTAAGCAAACGTTTTATAAGTAGCTGCAACTTTAAACATAAATATAAACATTCAATGCGTTTAATTGGCAGCAGCTATTACCGCTCTTTTAGGTAAAATGATGCAGCCCTGTTGTTTAGTTGCAGTGTGTACACATGCCAAATGCTTAGTATTTTTTTTTTATTAACATTTGCATTATTTGACAGCACTGACCTTTGTATAACAGCTGTTTACTGCTTTAAACCCGATCTCATCCAAAATAATAATTTTTGACAATTTCTCAAATTTTATGGATATTTCTAAAGTAAAAATAATAATAATATATGAAAAGGAAATTTCAGGTTCTTGTTTTGAATTTTGTCAAAAAGTCGCCTCTCTTTACGCCTCAATGAAGCTGTTTATGTGTGAATATCCTTGCGTACGAGGTGTCTTGATGGAGTAAGCGTATTAGCCGTTTATTCCAAAGTAAATGAAGTTTTCCAGCAGGCAGGGTTCAGCTCGTAGTTTTATAGCATTATTTATTATTATTTTCTATCTTTTATCTTTTTTATTATAATTAATTAGTTGAAATAAAATAAAGCTCTCAGTTACTTAGCTTTGTTGCGATATTTGTATCTCATTTAACTATACCAACACAATTTCCTGAAAAATATTTTAAATATTCATATTAAGGTGTAGTTGTTCATTAAAACAAAAAATCTAACGTCGAACATTTTCTTTACATCATGATTGTTTATATAAGATATATCCAATTGAATGTACAAGGTTTAAATCAGGTTTTTTCCTTTATATTTCTGTTTGACTTGATTTTACTCCCTGTTCTCATTAAAAATGAGAAAAAAGAAGTTATAAAGTACTGCAAATATGTGTAACACGCAGAAGGAGACATTTCCGAATATATAAACAATATATATTCTTGATCAGTATCAACAGCCGAGACGAACTAGACATGTCCGTCTGTCTGTCTGTCTGTTTGAACGCACAGATCTCAGAGACTACAAGAGCTAGAGACACCAAACTTGGCATGTGTGGTAGAGGGAACATTTGTAAGGACGTTCGTCGGTATGAGCACGGGTGTGTATTTTGAGATCTGCTATGTTGGTAAATGCTTTCGAGCAGTGTTATCATTTATAAGCACGTTCGTCAGTATGGGTACGGATGTGCGTCCAAAGACAAAGGTTTAGTGGCAAAGTCTCTGCGGCAATCTCTCCGCGGGTTTCGCTTAACAATTTCGCTTTCGCCAAGCATCTGATCCTCTTGCACGTTCTCTTTACTGGTCTCTAGTTCAGCACTCTCTATCTGCTCTTTTTTAACGATCGTAAAACTTCCCAATCTTCTATCGTATCGAGAAAGTCCGCGTCTTCATTCTCCTCCTTCTGGACCAGATCGCAATTGCGCTTGAGTCTATAAACTGACTGTAATCCAGACAATAGGAAATAGTAATATATGTAAAATAATTTTTCCCATTTGCAACCATTTGACAACACTGTTACGTACATAGCAGCTGTTACCGCTCTTTTAAAGAAAAGTGTGCCCTGGTTCTTAGTTGAGACTGCCAGTGTATACACTGGTCAAATGTTTAGTGTTTTTATTGACACTTGCGTTGTTTATTTAAACCAAACATAGTAAACAAAGTTGGAATATTTGAATAATTTTTATAGAAACAAATTCAGAGTTTTAAACAGACTGTGTTATTAAGAACGCAACGCGGCATCCAAAATTATAACCGGCATAATTTTTTCAATTTGAAACCATTTGACAACATTGTGATTTACATAACGAGAGAGGGGCATCACTTTTTTTGCATTTGCAGCAATAAAAAAACTAGAAAATTAAAATTACAAACAACATCAAAATCGGAATGGCAAATACACAGAATAAAGACGCCTGCACCATTTGCGAGAAGGTTGGCCTAAAACCCTTCACCAAAGATAACGTTTTCAACTATTACATACCGCTGCACGGTCTTGTCAGCTATGGTGCACTGAGTGTGAACGTTATGAATCCCCAAATTATACCCAAGCTGTTGCCCAAGAAGGATCTGACGAATGTATTCCTTATATCCGCTGTCGTCGGCACCGCCTTCTACATTTATGGTCGTCCCCACCTCAAGGACATTAACAACAACAAGCGTGGCATGTACGCGTTACTTGGAGCCACACTTTTCAGCATGGGATCGGTGCTCGCCTGGGCATTGATCAAATCTGCAATGCCCAAGGATAACGCTCTGCTGGCTACCTTGGCGGGTGTGGGCACAGGCGCCGTAATTGTCAAAGTTGGCACCGATTACATTCAGGATCTGGACAAGCTGAAGAACTAAGCCGCATGCCCCAGCATTTTGGAGCAGGAAATGGAACTGTGCATCTATGTTGTACATTAGTTTTGTAAATGTAAAGTTGCAGACACGCCCACGAACATCATTTGCCTCGTAACTCAACAAATTGCTTGTGTATATGATGCAAACTATGTTCGTACACAAATTGAATAAAAATTATCTAGTGAAACAATATGATGTTATATAGAGTACTAACTGGGTATTAACTGTCCTTGAATGGGTCCCTGGGCTTGGACTTTTACCCTTGCAAATGGTATTAAAATATAGTTACGCATTAAAGGATACCTCTCCGACCACAAAGATTATCTATATTCTGGATCAGCATCAAATGCAGAATCGAACTAGTCATTTCCAAATGTCCCCCTACGTAAATGTTCTATATGAACTAGTCTCTTTTTGAAGCTTAATGAAACTTGGCACAGATGCTTCTTTTTGCTACAGGTATTACATATGTCAGAACCGACCGAATCGGACTACTATATCTTATAGCTGCCATAGGAACAAACTGTTGAAAAATGATATGCTGTATGAAAAATGTTTTTGTTTAGACAGAGATCTCAAGCAAACTATGCAATTGAAAGTTTTATTGAACTTTTGGTCTTATTTAATCTTATTTCTTACTTGTTTATTATTGTAATTTAGAATTAATTCCAGATTACAAAGTTTAGCCAGAGCAACAAAGCTAATCAGGCTTGGCTTTTTAAAAATGTTACGGTTTCCACTTTCGACAAGATATGGCGAAAATGCAATCTAAGTGTTCTCGTTTTCACTTGTGACAAGATTTTTCGGATTAATTTCACTTTGCTTTGATCTTGATTTGAATCGATTTACCAATGAGGTAGGATTCAATTCACTAACTAAAGTCTGAACACTTGAGTGAAATTCAATTCCGTCAAAGGTGAAAACCGAAACCAGTCTGATAGAAATTTTCTTGGTGCATTAGTTAGATATATGTACATAGGTAATTGAATGCTTGAAAGACAAGTTTTGAATATTAAAATTTCTTTTATTTAAAATTAAATGTACCTTTAATTGCCTTCTCTTAACTGCTAATAATGCTTAACAATTGAATTGTTTTATATATGTGTGTGTGTGTGTGTGTTTGTATATTATAATAATATAAGTGTAGGTGAAATCAAAGATTGCATATGTGTAATTTTTGTTTTTTTTTTTTCGATTTCAACATAAAGGAAGAAAGTCTCTTAAACGCTAAATACTTATTTACATAAAATTGATGCGATTAAAACATTCTACAAAATTTGCGCTTTTTAGCGACATTTTTTGAATTGACGACTACATTTTGTTAATTGTTAATTTCTTGTAATGCCAAAAAACATACAAATTACGCGGTAAACTTAAACTTAAATATGCATACATACTTTACAAACATACAATGGTCATATTATCAGTGGCTTAATTAACTACGTTCTTTAATCAATAAAGGTTTTCATACTTTATAAAAAAAAAACATTAAATCACTGTATTTATTTAAGACTTTTGCAAACGCGCCGAAACAAAATTCGAAACAACTAAATTATGAATACAATATTGCATTTACAAAACACAAGAAGGTGCGGCCTAGAATCAAATATAGTTCGAATATAATATGTTAAGCATGATTGGAAGATGCGAAGCGATTTTCGAATATTGCATTAGTTCAAATCCCAATCACAATACTAAACGCCTTTCACGATTATATTTAGTGCAACAAGGATGCCCATTGACGGTACGCAACAATAATAAGAAAGAAACAGTTTTCCATTTGATAACATATATCAAAAACGTAACTCCAATCCAATATATTCCAATTTAGTCTCCTTTTGGGACTTTCATTTGGACGCGCAGCACCTCACGTAGTTCGTGCAGCTCCTGTGGCTCCTGCATCAGGCGCTTCACGCCACGTGGCAGTCCGCGGCAGGAAGACAGATTAATTGAGCTCATGTGAACACAGTTCGTGAGTATTTCCTTAACTGCCTCCTCGGAAACGGATGAGCCGCATAGATTCAAATGACTGCAAAGCGTAAAATATATGTAATTATATATTTATGTTCTATTTAGATAAGTGTTCAGTTTGATTTGATTTGAATGGAGCTATAATGTATTTAGTGCTAACTAAAAATTTCATTGGGAAATCAATTGTCAATAGCATAGACATCAATACTTAAATATAAAATGTTCATTACTTTTGAACTGTTCAATTCAATGTTAATGAAGTTACTTTTTACTATTTCATTTTCAATCTATAATTCAATAACTTACGCCAATGGAGACTCGCTGCCCTTCTCAGCCAAAGCACGCAAAGCATTATCTATGGGCTGCTGAACATTTGCCCAGGCCAGATCCAGTTCAATGAGACTATGCGCCCACTTGGAAGCAATAAGTTCTAAGCCCGATCTATAGAAGCCATACAAAAACCATTATAATTTATAGACTTTAACTTTCATATTGAATAACTTACCCAACATCACGGGTAACCGAGCAGCCCGAAAGGAATAAATGCTTGATATCCCATGCCGGCAAACGTATAAGACTCTCGTGCGTCAGCCGAGTGCAATTGCGCACATCCAGCAGCTTAAGCTTGGAGCTGCTCTTTAAGATGCGCTGCAAGTGGTCATCGCTGATGATGCGGGATTCGGTGATGGCTGCCACGGAGAGCTCTTCGAGATTGGGAAAGCCCGGCGAGTCCATCTGCAAGTTGGGGAAACTTGTTAAACAACAATTCAAAAGAAAAATAACTTTCAATTGCGCCAACTTACAATCTCCTGCATGCCGGCTGTGCTCGGTGTTATGTGTGAATTGGTTACGCGCAGCACCTTAAGCTTTTGGCAACCATGCTGCAGCTTCTCGATATGCAGCACGCCGTGCGATGTTGCCTGTGTGGACACATTTGAGAGATCTAAGAGCGTCAGATTTGGACAGTGTGTCTGTAAAAGAGCAGAGATTGGCAAATCAGTTAAAGTATAACTAATACATTGTCTAATATTTAGCATACCGCGAGTACGCTGACAATGTTAGGTATGCCCGCTAGACGATTGTGCGCCAAGTAGAGGTGGGTCAAACGACTGCCCATTGTCTGGAGGCCATTGCAAAGGGAGATGACACCAACAGCGCTCTTGCTGGCATTCATTTCGACCTGGAATACAAACATGCCAAATTTAAACATTTTAAATATAATCACAGCGGGAACTGCTTACATTGACCGAGCTCAAGTCTAGACGCTGTAACTTTTTCATATTGTCCACCAGAAAAGTCATGTGATCCGCTGTGAAACCTTTCCAGCCGGATAACGTAATGCCCGTTAGATTCGGGCAGCCATTGGACAGTTTTGCAAGAAAGCAATTAATGTCCGATATCTTCCAATTGGCTAAAAGTCAAAGACAATTTGTAATAATCACATCAAAAAGTTTTCAAATATATTTATACAACTTACAAACATTCATATCGGTGCAGGAAGCGCAACGATTATCCACCAACCACTTCAGTTTGAGCTCCGTGCGATTCCCTTTGATCGTCGTCAAGTCCATTGTGCGCCACAGTGTTGATCTCAGCGACACCTGTCGCCATAACGAGCATACCCTGCCCAGCTTAAATAAGGTGGGCAGGCAGCCCTCTTTATCGACAACTTGTTCAAAAATCTGCATTAAAAAAAGTATTTAGTATTATTACAATTGACTTTCTTCGATCTTCGACTTGTTCATTTGAATTCAATTATAATTCCTTTTTCTTATTAGAGTCACATTTAAGTTTGTGAAAGATTTGATAAGGACTAGTTCACATAGAAGAGTTAGTTAGATGGATAGTTGAGAATGGCTAGTTGGACTCGGCTGTTGATGCTGATCAAGAATATATACATTAAATAGCGACGGAGACGTCTATTTCAAAATGTTACACATTTCGTGGCATAATTATAATACACTCTGCAAGAGTATAACAAATGTTTAAAATTTCTTACACGATAGAGCACTTCTTCAGGTAACTTTTCAGCCCAGGCACTCTGCTCGATTGGCTCTGCGTCGGCTTCAGCTGGCTGCTTCTCAGCAGCGCTCGTGGAAAGTTTCTTCTGTCGCTCGCCATTGTTGCCTCCTTTCTTTTTAATCGGCTCGTAGCCATCCTCATCGCTGTCCTGTTGCTTCGGTTTGCGAACACGCTTGCGTGCTGGCTTTGAGGCAGCTGGTTTCGCTGCTGTTGGTCTGCGAATGGCGCCAACTGTTGCTGCCACTGCTTCTGCCACGGCCGCAATGCCATCCGACTTCTTGATGCATAGCTTGATGCCCACTTTGTTATCGCTGATCTCGCTCTCGTACATGGGCAATGCCTTTGGCTTGCGGGCACGCGACGCACGCGGGGATGTGGATGCCGATTTGTTAAGTTTCTTGTTGAGCGCTGTTACCAACGGTTTGCCGCCCGACTTTGGTGTGCTGCCATTGACATTGCCTATTGCCTTTTGTTGATCCTGTGCCTGGTGATGGCAAAAGATAATATTATTAAACGTTTTATGGAGCTATTTGAAATAAAATCAGTTATGGTTCCTCCCATTTCCCCTATAATTTTATTTTGTCGGTTAATAATAAGTTTGTCTATCAATTTTTACAAGCGTTTTTCTGGTTGTTTATAGAAACACTTAAAATAACGATCAATTTAATTAAAAATTCGTTTTTTATATAGTTTTTTTTTTAAAACCAAAGATTTTTTTGACCAGAATTTACAGTCGTATCAAAATATTCAAAGTATTCGAAATTGATCAAATTAGATGTAAACAAAATTTAGTTTTTTTTTTAAAGAAAAATATCGATGATCGATAATTGCAACACAAAAAGCATCGATTTTGAGTACATATTTGGTAGTAAAAAAAAATCGATTGTTTTGTACAGCCCTGGTTAGTAGTGACAACTCTACCTGTGCCTGCGGCTGTTTTGGAGTTGTTGGCGGCTCCTTTGGCGGCGGTTCTTCGCCAGCAGCTGAGGATGCTGCTGTTGTTGTTGCTGTTGTTGCTCCTATTGGCGAACGTTCACCCTCCGAGGCGGGCGAGCAGGAGGTTGATGTGGCCGTGTTTGTCTCATCCGTTTGTGTTTCCGACTTGGGCGGCGATAGTATGTTCTCTGGTATGGCTGTTGCTGTTGTTGCAGCTGTAACTGTTGCAACTGTTGCAGTTGTTACTGTTGCAGCTGTAACTGTTGCAACTGTTGCAGTTGTCTCTGCTGCCAGCAGCTGTGGTGGCGTCTGCGATGGTGTCGACGGCGTCAGCGTATTAATGTCCACTGTAACCGTCGAACTCATCTGTGTATCGCCCATCTGTGCCTGCACATTATCCGTGTCCATTTCTGCTTTGACTGGCTCTGACTCTAATTCATTATCTTTGGATTCTGGAACAACTGTCGAAGGAGTAGCAGCATTTACCTGAGGAATGTACAAAATATATTTCGATATTATAGATACTTTAAGGAAACTAAACAGAGTTCTAGTAAAGTGTTCTAGTGTTCGGTGTTATAAGGATAACTTTTTTATCCAAAAACTTAGTTTTCAAACAACTGTTCCCAAGAGAATTGTTCTGTGATTTTGTTATAATGCTAAAGATAAGAATTGATAAGATTGTTCAAGATGAAAATTAATAGAGTCGAAAACAGGACTGCATGTTATTTAAATTTTTAAAAAGGTTAAAGGTATTTCTTTAGGACTAACTTTAGTATACGTTTAATTTGTATTTATAATTATAAATTTTATTCAACTCTTATTCACCTGCTGATCTTCACTCTTGGATGCATCTTGGGGGGAGGTCTGCTTCTTCAGTTCCGTCTCCTTCTCCTGCTGTTGCTTCTCCTCCTCCTTCTCCTCAATGCCTGGAGTTTCACTCATTTCTGTAAGCGCGTCTTACTGTTATGCACAAAATAGAGAAAATAGTGAAAGGTAAATATAAATGTATGGAAAAGCGGCCGGGAAAATCGATGCAAAACAAACTCAACCCATTTTGGCGGTTTTTCCCAGTTCTCTATACGTTCTCATTCTTGACTTATTCGACAGCTCGCTCTTTCTCTCTCTCCCAACAATAACAACATGCAGTCGTAAATCTCACCTTCTACAAAAACAACAAATTACATATGTATTTTTTTGTTTTTATTTTTATTCGTTTGTTCGCTTCTAATAAACAAGTTGTGATAGGATTACAACGACATATTTATCACCTCCACACACATACAAACTACGTTCACACAGTTCGTTTGGCTTAAATCATGTCTCTGTATATAATCTGATTGCATGCTGATAAGCGAATTGAACTAATTAGATTTCTATATGCATAAATCTTAGATATTTTCACTGCCAACCGAACATTGCATCTCATATGCCGCGCGTCACAATTGCGTGCAGGGTGCAATAATCGGCATTCAACTCACCACTTGAAGAGAGGTAGGTACACAAATGTATGTTATCTCCGTAGAGTGCTCTGGTTGGCTCGCTTGCACTCACTGCGGTTGTGATTGAAGCGCCGTTCAGTAAGAATAGTGCGGCACTATGTGTATGTTTGAATTGTGTTCGATTCGGGAAGAGATTTTTTTTCGTTTGGCGTTTATGGAATTTTTAACGCTTTTTGCTGTCCAAACTGTAGTTTTTACATTTTAGGCAAACACTTGAGGCACTAAACACTTATTGTTTGCGGCATTGACAACAATTTGCGCTTATTTAACAACACATTTCAACGAAAACTTATTTTGTTGAGCCCAACTGCAACGACGTAGAAGCAAGAGCAAGAGAGAGAGTGTTGTGTTGTCGTTTGCATCCCAATGGCCTTAACATTTTTATCAACTGCTATTAACAGAGAGCCATAAATTGTTCCTGGAAAAACTGCTGTTAATAGTTTATTTAGTTTTGCATAAAATAAACAAAGTTGCACTTTATCAATGCTATTTTTATGAGAATATGTAAAAATATTAGCTGTGGGCATAAAATTGAGCTAGTGGTTGTTTGGTTTCTAAGAAAACTGGCTAATCAGCTTTGAATTTGAATTTAACTGTTTTGAATAGCTGCTGTTGAACATAAGCTTAACAGAAACGCATCACAACAGCGCTGTTATCGATTATTCCTTAAAATTTTAAGTTTTAAAAAAGTAAATACTTTTTTATTTTATTAATGCTAACGTAAAATTGTAGGTCAACTACACAGAAGATCTAAAATTACAATTGTCGATCGATACACGACATCGAAAAGGATTGGGGGAAAAGTGATTTGCAGTGGGTGTAGCCGTATTACAACTAACTAAAAAATACCAAACCGCTTATTTCCGCTCAAAAGTAACGTATGTTAAACATTCAAATGTAGTTTGTTATTATTTTCGAAACAAAAAGCAGACAATTGAGAATTCCTAAAACTGTACCTAGTACTCATAATCCAAATTTGCAATCTCCGGCAGCAGAGTAAGATCCTTATGAATTTCTAGCCAGCGCTTAGCATGATACGTCGTCTTGCCATATGTCCTTCCAAACTTGTACAAATGTCCTGGCACATGACCAGCATAGCTTGGGATCATGCCATTGTTATTATGATAGAGTATAAAGTGTCCAACTGGTGGACACTTAATTGCAGGTGTTGTCAGATCCTGGCCACAACACCACGAATCTCGCTTCTTCTTATACATATAGTCCGAGAAACTGCAGAGAGCATTATGAGTAAGAACCTTGCTGGGTTCACCGAAACGTGTGACAGCCATGGGTATATGGGCCATGTAGCCCTTGATAATGAACTTATCCTCATCGTCATCGTCCAGGAAGTGTGGCGTTGTGAACTTATTGTAGCGTAGCTTCTCCGTTGTCGGCGGACACTTGTCCTCCCTTATGCCTCTGCAGCGTCCAGTTACGGGTATTAGGGGTGCACGATAATGGGTATGCGGAAGCTAAAGATGCAAGATTGGTAAGCCACTCTTAAACATTAAAAGCAAAAATCAAAATCATACCAAACGTTCGTTCAACTTGTGCTCGAATAGACCTCGTCCGCTCTCCAGCAGATCCCGATGACGCAGCGTGCGTTTGTCACAGCGGTACACCTGCATCAGGGTCTCGTGCTGTGCCACGCCCGCCGTTGCGGCAGCCACATATCGCTTGCCGGTTTGCTTGAACATGTTGGGCACAAAGCCCGCATAGCCTGGTATTATGGGATGACGGTAGACGGAGTCAACAAACTCTTCGCGATCATGCAGTATCTTTAGCTCATTCTCTGTGGGATAATCCTTCAGATCGGGCTTAGCATGTATGGGTGCTACAATTAATTCCGGCGCATGATTAATGCACGGATCAATAAGCAGCTTATGCGTTTGTTTGCCATACGTCTTGCCCACCCGGTCACGATTCTGAGCGCAGTGTCCAGTATATCTGTGTATATCAAAGGTAAGCTTAGTTTCTAGTGGAAAGCCTGCACGTAGCTTACCCTGGCACCAAATGCGGTTCTGGCGTGGTGGTATGATCCATTTTCTTTTTTGCAAATTAAATAAAAAAAACACGAAAAATTTGGAAATTTCACTTTTCACTTAGCACAATTTATATATATTTTTACTTATTTACAAACATTTACAAATCTATAAAATGTATTGTCAAAAGAAACAAAACAAGTCCTGTTCACAATTCCGAATTTATCTAAAATTTATAGGTGCCCAATAAGGATTATTTGGAGGATTTTTATACCCTTGCAGAAGGTATTATAATTTTGTCCCGAAATGTGTAACGCATTGAAGGAGACCTCTCAGAACAAAAATTTGTTTATTCGTGATCAGCATCAAAAGCCGAGTCATGTCCGTCTGTCCGTCAGTTTTAGAGCTATCGTGATGAAACTTGACACAGATGCTTATTCTTTCTGCAAGCAGTTCATATGTCAGAATCGGCCAGATCGGAACACTGTAACATAAAGCTGCAATAGGAGCATTCGGTTGAAAATAAGTTTTTGTATGAAAAACTATTTTCTTTTTCAAAATAACTCAACCAAACTCACTTTGTCTAAGTTTAAACACTATCCACACATGTTGAAAAAATTTCAGCGAAATCGGACCACTATATCTTATTGCTGCCATAGGAACGATCGGTTGAAAAATAAGTTTTTGTATGCATATCTTTTCTGCAAGGGTATATATCTTCGGCACTCCGAAGATAACATTTTTTTCTTGATAATGATTATTTTTGATTAAATTTTATAATTTAAAGCTAAAAACTAAAAAAAAAATAGAACTGTTTAATTTTTTTTAATCCTGCGAAATTACATCAGATTTTGAAGTTTACTCTTGTTTAAAAAAAATAAAACAGAGATAATCAGAACTGTTTCCAATTCCAAGAACTTTTCATTGCGAATCGTTTCGAATAACGATAAGCTCGATTGAGAAATATTTCGCTGTCTCAAAAGCAAAGCATTTTAAAAAGAATTTCTCATCGGTGTTCGGAATTCAGAACAGCTAATAATTCCGACTCCAAGTGTTTTGATCGGAATCGAAATTGGGAACTAACATTGTTATTTAAAATAACAAAATAATCATCAAATAATCAAGTGGAACTCTTTGAATTCTTGCGGAATTGGGAGCAGGCTAACAAATCATTTACAATCAACTCAAACACCCGCAATGCGCAACATATCCGTAATGCTCACAATTTTCTCCCGTGGCTTGCCTTTCGACTTGCCCGCCTCCTTCTCATATTGATCAATGCGTCGCCAGCCATCCCAGCTGACAATTGGTTTCTTTTCAAACTCCAGGCCAGGCTTGATTGAGCTGGTGTCAAAGGCATTTGCTGCAATGTCCTCGCAAATGGTTTGGGCCACGGCAAAGGCGCCGTTCATGGTCGTCAATATGACACCTGTGGGTCCAGTTGCCAGCCAACCAGCAGCATATAAGCCGGGCTCCAGAACTTCTGCCTTCGACTGCTGCTGCTCCTTAGCCTTGAGCACGCGTCCTTGCTGATTGCGCAGCTGCCCGCGTTGCGTATCAAAATTAAGAGCCGCGTCTGCGCAACTGGACTTGTAGCCAATGCTGCGGAGTATCAAATCAGCAGGCAGGCGTTCCGTTGCATTTGTGGCCACCGCAGCGTTCTCCTGCAGCTCGGTAATCGCAAATTCCATTTGCTGCTCAGCAATCGCTTTGGGTGCGCGCAGAAAGATGGGCAGGAACTGTTTGCGGACAACTGCAGCATCTTGACGATTGCGCTGCTCGCCTAGACTCTTGAGCATCAGTTCAGTTAGACGCTTTCTTGGACGCTGCAGCTTGTCCAGCTGTGCGGGAATGCCTGTGTTTAAAAGTGTTTGTAGTTATTTCTAGCTGGGATTTGCATATGCTTTTGCTGGTTTACCTGTAAAGTCAGCTGGACGCCAGCAGGTCTCAACGTTTGGCAACTTGAGCATCTCGCGCAGCTCCTTGATGGTAAAGGCAGCCTGCAGGGGACCGCGACGACCCACCAAATGGACACGCTCCACCCGACTCTCGGCAAGCGCCTGCAGTGCATACTCCGTTGTATCTGTGAGCTGTGAAAAACATTGGAGTTAAGAGATCTTCATAATCCCTGATAGACATACCTTTAGGCTGTCCAGCGGACTCAGCAGCATGCGTGCCACATCAACGGCCACGTTGCCTTGACCCACAATTGTTACATCTCGTCCGCTCAAATCTGGCTGCAGTTGCTCCGCACCGGGTAGACCATTATACCAGGCAACAAACTTTCGCGCCGATATCACATGCGCCTGCTGCTCATTATCCAGCTCCAACTCCCGATCCTGATCAGCACCATAGGTGAGCAGCACGGCATGATAACGTTCACGCAGTTCCTGAATGCTCACATCTTGGCCAAGTGTGACGTTGCCAAAGAAACGTAAGCGCGGATTTTCCGCCGTCTTTGTAAACGTGTTGATAACATTCTTTACCTCCGGATGATCCGGCGCAACTCCAAAGCTGTGGAATGTCATAATTTACATAATCATAATGGCAAAAGTAATTAGTCGATAAGTGTGAAAGTGTTTTTGTGTTCCTCATATGGATGATAAAAAGAAATGAAATGAAATATATAAACAGCTACAGTTCAACTGAGCTCAGTTAATCAATCGTATTTGGCACTAGACTCAAGATGTGGACGTCTTCTTCTACACTGTTCGTCTCCTTGTGGGTCCTTTGCCTTCTGTTGCTCGTTGCGGCTGCTCCTGCTCCCGCACCCTTTTGGAGTCTAGATCAAATGGGTGGTGAGTACTAGAGTTGAGTGCATAAGATCTGAACTGGTTTCAATGACGTGATCTTTTAAAGCAACCTCTTAACTAAATCTTGACTATAATAGTTCTTTTGATTTCTTTTCGGATATAGAACCCAGTCGTTCTTTTCCGAATACAGGAACTAGTCTCTCTTTTTGAGTTCCTTGAAACTCGCTCATTGATGAAAAGGAACGATTAGTTCCTGAATTCGGAAAATAAATAAAGGATCGATTACATCCCTGGCTCTAAAATGAAATAAACGATCGATTATATCCTTTTTCCGAAAATTTTGTTATAATTTCGGCAACTGGCTACTTAAATAGAACTACTGAACTTGTTGCTTTAAATGAACAACAATGAACAGAACTATTTGTTATCATATTTCCTCAACAGGCTACTTCAATGGCATCTTTCGCTCTGTTGTTGGCCCGCTCTTTGGATTTGGTGGCAACGATACAAACACTAATAATAATAACAGCACAAGAATTTAGTTACAACTGCTTCCTCCTCCGCACTGCTTACCGCACTAATCCAAAAGGCACTGGCAGCTTCTCAACAATGTCCACGGCGCAATCGCTCAGCTGTTTCAGCAAATATTGTGCCGCATAGAAACCGGCGGGACCAGCGCCCACAATGCAAATTCGTTTTGTTGTTGTTGTTGTTGTTGTTGTTGCATGTTGCACGTTTTGTGATTTAATTGCACTTGTACTAAAGCTACTGCTGTAAATATTTATCAATTTACGTTTAGAATATAATATGTTGCGAGTGAAACTCATTGTTTGCTCAAGTAGAGAAAGCGTTGTAATGATGAAATGCCATAATCAAAACAAAATCGCAGTCTGCCCAAAATTGCACTAGGTGGCAACGCTGGCTTTATAGCTGAGCGCCAAATTCAATTATGACTCGCTTTGCAGATTGTGCGCTTTGCAAGTAAAACCCTTTCCTTTGGTTGGATTTAGAATACAATAACAATTTATTAAAGCTACTGCTGTGATTTAAGTGCACTACGTCCATAAATATTTATCAATTTATTTCTGAATTGAGCAGAGCGAAAAAAGAAAGCGCTTGTAATGGTGAAATGGCATAATCTAATCAACAGTGTAACCGTATTTTAGCGATTGCGCCATCTGGCAGCACTGGCTTTAAGGCTGCGCGCCAAATTCAAATTAGACAAAATAGATGCAGTTTGTTAGTTTTATCTGCAGTTAATTGAATTGAAAATACGATAACAATTTATTAGGTGCTGAATAATATTAACAAGAAATTTAAAATGGAAATTTGGTGCAAAAGTTTAGCACACTTTAGTCGCGGTGCAAGGCTAGCCAGCGCTTAGCATCGATTGTGGAACGTCCAAAGGAGTGGCCAACATTATAGATCTCACCGGGCACATGGCCGCCATAGCGTGGCAGCATGCCAATTACACGTGGATAGATAACACCGTTGGTGACCGCAAAGGAACGGCCAACGCCAGCGCCACGAATGGGTACCCATTCAACGCTACGGCGAAAGTACATATCATCCTTGGGATTGCACCAGCCGCCATCCGGTAAATGGAAATCAAAACCAGAACCTAAGGTCGCAATTATTATAGTTAAGACAAAATGCGTTGCACTTGAAACTTACGATTTGAATAAGACATTAAATTTGTAAATAAACTAGATATATCCGTTAAGAGGTATGAATTCCAGAAGCAACTAAATATAACTGAAGCTAGGCGCTTCGACAAAACGATTTATTTATTTGTCATGACAACCAAGTTTATTGGGTGCTGACAGGCCATATATAATATCGTAGGAAAGTTAGGAGGAGGCAGCAACAAGTTTTGCCGTTAAAACACGGTCACGATATGTTTGTTTAATGGCATTTTATAATGCATATGGCCGTAATAAAGTTACGTTCTTTATGAAAATCAACACGCACTTCAATTTCAAACTATATCAACTTGTATATTAAGTAATATGCATAATGTTACAATTTAACGGGATACATACATATATGTACGTATATACGGTATATATTCTTTAACAGGCAATTTATTTAATTACTAGCATTTAGCATTTAGAAAAATGTGCAATATTTGACAATTTAATATAAATTCCAAGTATCTATTGCACCGATTTTTTGCGCTCGTTTCCGGAAAGTATTTTAGCAGCTCATCCAATATTCAATTCGACTTCTTGGCCTTCTTTTGTTGTTTGACCTTGAGCTTCTCCTGCTTTTTAAGCTCCTTTGCCGTCAGCGCCTTGTACAGTTTGAGGCCAAAGAGTACTGTAATTGATAGAAAATGAGAAAAAGTTATTATATTTTCAAAAATCATAATTAGCATAATTAACCGATTACTGAGACAACTAGAAATATCAGCGCTGTCAATATGGACGCGGAGTAGGTCTGAGCAAAGTTTGTATGCTGCGTTAAACGCTGCTCAATATTGGCAATGGCATTCTGAAAAGAACCCTTCATTTCGCTGATAAACTGATCCCGATCTGTATCGGTTAGGGACTCCATTTTGGTTTGAAGTTTGCCAATTCTTTGCATTAGATCTTCGGCAAACTTGCTATTGGGTCCTGTTCTGGCCACAATGGCCTCAACTGAATTCTTCAGCTGCTCAATGATGGACTCATCATTCGAACTCATATTTGTACTTCTCTATATAATTTTGAATATAATATTTATAGCTCAGTTTTGCATTGGCATAGCCTAGCGTCTTCAACGTCTGCTGGACAAAAAGACAAAGCTTTTATTTTATCGTTACGATTTTGGTCGCTTTTACAAAAAATTTTGTGGTGGATTTCTCCTATCTTATCGAAAATCGAACACCAATAAACCAACATTTCTATGAGTATGAGTACTTTGACAGCGCACACTATCCTACACTCAACAAAAAAAGTGAACACAATTGACGTCAAATCATAATACAAAAGATTCTGATCTCAGAAAATTGTATTCAAGCTTATGATTTCCATTTAAAATAAAGCATAGCAGGTTCCCATTTTCGATATCGATCTAATCTTTCGGAAACGTAATTATTAGCTGTTTTGAATTCCAAACATCGATATAAAAGTTTTGACCTTAAGACTTTGGAATGAAAAGTACTCGAAACTAACTTAAGAAAGAAAGAACAGCTTCTATTTCATTCGAAAACAGAACCACAAAACCCAAAATGATTCGGAACAAAAATTTCTCGGAAATTGAAAAAAATCATATAAATAGCAACTGTATTTTCCCTGTTTTATTATTGAACATTTTAAATAACGCAAAATAATTTTTAATAATTATTTTCGTAAATCTCAGAAATTCAAATAAAAAATGAGGAAAATTTCGTTGAAAACAATTCTCTATACTGATTTAACAAAAACTTCAACGCCACAACTAACAAAAAATACAATATTAATATAAATTTAGCTTTTCTATATGTTAAATATGAAATACAACTGTTTTATTTTATTTCAATCAATTCCCTTCGAAATTTTTTACTCCATTTTTTCAGAGAAACTTTTTCACTGATAAGAAAAGCTACTTTTTTTCAGTGTAAGTTGTGTAGATACAAGCGTTTTTACCTATGTTCACACGTTTTCAAAATTCAATAATAAAAAAAAAAAAGCAACAATAACTGATAAGTGCGAGGTTGGTCAGTAAAATTGTTTTGATTAAGTCTGCTTACCAAAGACGAGCAGTAAAAGCGCTATCATCACCATGAATATAATATAATCTCTTGAGCTGTGACCAGCTGATCCATATTGTTTCATATAATCCTCCGGCGATGGCGGCTTTGGATTAAATATACTTTCACGCAGCTCAGCACGCTCATCATCCGATATGCCATCCATTCCCTCGACCATTTTCCAGATATCCTCCGCACTGGGCATTTTAAAATCGGCACTACCAGGGCCGGAAGCACCCGCGAAACCCTGATCCCCACCTGCTGCAGCTGCAGCAGCCACATCCTCGGCGAATGCTTGTTGATTTAATGGATCCTCTGCCATTATATTTGTATATTGCTTTTGTATTCCCAAAACTAACGACGATTTTGTACTTAATTTAGGCAGACGGGCGCGCTTAACGGTTTATTGTGTCTGCATTTGGGTGGGAAGTTATAGAGTCTTAGTTGAGTAAAATACTCTTGCGGTACGAAATCAAAATTATAAAAATAACTAAAGCTAATTCCAACTAATAATTGAAATGCTAAACTATTTTTCACTTTGTTCTGGTTTTCACTTTCAGCAACATTTTGCGCAATTAAAATTTCCTTAAAAGTACAAAATGTTGTTATTGTTGTTCAATCTTTGATCAAATGAAAGTGAATTGCATCCGCAAAGTCTTACCAAAAGTAAAACTGTGTAAATTTAAGGAAAAACCACTTTCGCAATATCTAATCGAAAGTGGAAACCGGATCAAGCCTGAATATAATTATACTCTGTTTTTCAAAATGGAAAAAAAGAGTATATTGGGTTTGTGAAATGTCCGTCCGTCCGTCTGTTTTTGAATCGTTTTACTGTGGTCACTCGAAAATAAGAAAGCTTCGGTTACAGATCAATTCTAGTTTTTTATTAATGAAAAGATTTTGTTAAAGATATCTATAATTAAATGATTTAATGATTAAAGGAAATTGAATTTCGATTCTAAAGACGTCAATAATAAATACTGTAAAATTTAAAAATAAGTTTCCAATTTCCTAGCGTCCACTGTAAAAGTAAACTATACTTCATTTCTACAAAAATGATGTACATATATTTTATAAACAATTTGATACTTTAACGGTTAATTTCCAAAAACTATTGCATTCAAAAATGATAACTTTTCAATATTGAATACTATTTAAAGCTAGCAATATCTTTGAAATCATATACAATTTTGAAAACCTATCCAAAACTCTAAAAGAGAAAAGTCTTTTGCTTTTTTCCACACATCATAAATTCAACGTGGCAAGATTTCTCTCGCTCTCTCTCTCTCTCTGCACACGTTCTCTTTTCTCTCTCTTATAGCGTTTTAGACGCCAGCAAATAAAAGCAGTCGTGGCCGAGTGGTTAAGGCGTCTGACTCGAAATCAGATTCCCTCTGGGAGCGTAGGTTCGAATCCTACCGGCTGCGAGCAGTTGATAACTTTTTTTTTTTTTTTTTTTTAAATAAACAATTTTAAATTGAAACTAAAATTCCTTTTTTTTTTTGTTTTCTACAAAAAGTCGCACACTTTTTAAAAGTTGTCTTAAATATATTTACAATTTACGCCCGCAAGTAACGTGTTGTAGGAACTGCTGCTTTGGCAAACTGAATGCTAAAAAACAAATCTAAAATATAAATTGACACTTAGTTGTAATCAGTAAGCTTATATTTCATTATTTATGAGATATGTGTGCTCGTTTTTGTTGTTGCTATTGCTTTTTGTTTCGCTGCGCTTTGTATTTTGTTGACCGCGTCAGCAAATTTAACAGGTAGTCCCAAGAAATCAGTAAATAATAACTCAAACTACATACGCGATAAGATTCTTTTATAATACTCAAGAACCTGCGCTTATCAGCTGTAGCCAAAAATAAATAAATTGTATATAGAATATATAACGACGAATCTGGATAGAACATGCAGCTATAGCTAAAATACAAAATGCAAAATATATACACAACTAAGGATCAGTTAATCAGGGAAAACTTATATGACACGTGTTCACATTTAATATACACCCAAAAATGTATAATTTGTTATAAAGCTTTATCGATTTGTTCAGTTACGAATTCAATTTAAGGCGTCATTTAACTAATTTTGGTTTTGTTAGTTATGTTTGAACAGTTTTCGAAACTACGGCACAAGGGGATTTTTTAAATATCGGGCATATTAAGAATTCCGATTCCGTTCAAAATATTCGAATTTTTCCATTGCTGTTTTAAATTTTGCTGTTTAGTTTACCAAGTTTAAAGTAATTACCAATTTATTAAATACACTTTTCTAATCCTACGTAGTTTATTTGGAATTTATTTTCATTTGATGAAAGTTTGATTACATTAACAATATTAAATCAAAAGATTGTCTGTAAAATGCATTATCAAAAACTGTTTTAGCGTATAAACTATGCCCATTAGATGACTCATTTCTATTCAAATTGGTTTTCTAAATCTGTTTCGATAGACCTAAAGAAACCATGTCGTTCGGAATTTATAGTTTTTACTTTTTAGAAACATTTGTAGTTCGGAAAAAGTCTGATTATATCTGCTTTTTTTTTATCGAAAATTAGAACAGCTTACAAAGTTGATTTTGAACTGATAATACAAAGGATAAAACTGAAATGTTCGTTTAAGGAGCAAACTAGTGAACTAGTTCTCTTGAACTAAACTGTACAACTTTAGAAGGTACCTAAAGTGTTTGCTGGCCACTCTTATCGCTTCGCACTTATCACTAAACATTTGAGGGGCAATCACATACAAAATATTGAATACGTACGCAAAACCAAAAATAAAATGAAAAGGAAGTCGAGCAGAGATAAGTTTGATAGTATGCTAAGAACACGTATGCAATATACAAACTAAAGAACTTTAAAGATTTTCAAATCAAGATGCGAGATAGATGTACTTATAATATTGCCCTATAGGCAGGCAAATAGCGGCTTTCAAACCAGCTTATGAAATGCATGGACAGGAGAGGCTGGGCAGTGGCAGGGGTAAAGGGGAATGGGGGCAGTTCTTGTTTATTGGTGTGGTGAAAGTTCTTTTTGACCCAAATAAAGCAAATGCAGCCATTGTTGAGTTCTTGTACAGTGTGTGTATTGGGGCAGATAGATACATATATAACTATATTGGGGGCTTAATTGCATGCATGACGCAACATGCGAAACAATCTTAAAGATACGAATGCGTTTTGAAACTCACCTGCTAAGCCAAAAACAACAACAGCCGGCACATAAAATGCGAAATTTGGAATTGATTGCTGGAACGGTGAGCCGGTGTCGGTTAAATCAACCATTGTGTTCAAATGAAACAAATTTAATTATTTGATTGAGTAAAAAAACACAAAGTAAAAGACAATGTGAGCTGAGCTGAGCTGCTGTTCTCGTCAAACTTTCAAGTTTATCTCAGAAATTGCCGAAACTCGGACTCAAATGAAAATATTTGTTTGGCGTTGCCACCTCGCAACGAAAACTAAAAAGACTGCCATACTTTCGAAATTCTGCAAATAACAAGTATTGGCTCTTAAATTGAGTAAAACATTAAGTGAGCTGAGCTTTGCTCGTCACATTTTTAAGTTTAACTCAGAAAAAGCTGAAACAAACAAATTTTGCTTAGCGCTGCCAGCTTGCATTGAATTCAAACTAGACAGCTGATAACTACCAAAGCTGCCACATTTTGCAAATTAGTGTTGGACAACAAATAAACCATTTGCGCTGTTGCACACTCTTTTTTGCTGACAGCTGTTTATTGTGTGCGTGCGAAAGGCGACTGCAAATTTGCTTGAAAAATCAAAAAAATTGTGCAAGAAAAGCTACAAACATGAAGGTTATCTACAATACTCTGTTCAAGCGTACATCCACCTACGCCGTGGCCATCATCGCATCCACTTTCTTCTTTGAACGTGCCATTGATGTTACTGCCAACACCATCTTTGAGACAGTCAACAAAGGCGTAAGTGTTTTTTGCTTATGTAAGATTATGTTTTTTAAAAAAACCTAATCATTCTCCTTTTTACAGAAACTCTGGAAGGACATCAAGGGCAAATACGAGCAATAAAGCAGTTCGTTATGTCTGCAGCTAGTTTTAAATAAAACAATTATAATGAAAATATAACGTATAAACGATACGAAAACAAAACAGTTTCTTTATTTCTGTTTCTTTATTGTGGCTGTGTTTACAATTTGTTGCTCCGACACCTCCCAGGGCTTCTCATGACGATAGGCATCCCAGGGCTGGGTATTTGGCAATCTTGTGGGCTCCTTAAAGCTAACACCGTTCGTTTGCACAGTGCGCAGCAACTTTTCCAGCTTGCTGCCGGCCACTGCCTCAACGTTGCAGGTCATTTCGGTAATGCCAGCTTGAAGGCAACGCTGTGCCAGCACGCGTCCCAGATTCACAAATGCTGAAGTATCATTGGTTTTATACAATTGCTGCTTAATCGCCCATTCAGAGGTGCTGGCACTGAGAATGGTGCCATTTTCGAAATGTTTGACATCGGCGCTAACATAACGGCCGCTGCTGTTGATCTCTAGTGTGTGCCAATAGGAGCGTCCTGGTTTCTCCAAATGATACCCACTGGGCTTATACGCAATGCGTAATCTCTCCAAATTACGCGGATTGCGATTGGTCACAAAGTTTGCATCAGTTGCCGGCGTGGTTAATTCTTTGATTTTGTGCAGCACGCGGGCTGAGGTGAGTGGACGTGCGCTGCGTGACATGCTTTATGCTAAAATTAAAATAAGATTTTAAATACAAATTAAAAGCAGAGATAACCATATTTTACCAATTTCAGTGTGTCGAGTTTTTCTTAAAAGCTGGCAACGCTCTCTTATGTAACTGCGACCTGTGAATGGCAAAAACGCACAGCTGTGTGAGGGCTGCTGAGTTTGGCGCCGATTTCTTTTAAAACAAAATTGGTCAAACTATTAAAAAAAAAAATTGCGCAATCAAGTAAAGAATTCGCAATGGTACTTTGAATACAGTTAAAAGCAAAACTAATCAGTTTTCAAACATTTTCAGTGAACATCTGTGTGTCGAGTTTTTTGTTAAACATTTGGCAACGCTGTCCTTTAAGCTGTTACCCTGGAATGGCAAAAGCGCACAGCTGTTCAGCATTGTTTACACATACAAAATTACTCAATTTTATTTCGATTATATTTTTGGCCTTAGAACAGCAGCGTTCATTGCTTTTTGCTTGCAACAACTCGAGTAAAAATTCAGCCAGACATGCGCGCTTCATCCAAAGTGCGCGGCAGGCACAAAATCTCAATAAACGGGCCTTAAAGCGCTACAAAACATTGACCAGCTGCAAATTAAGGCTTGGGACGTCGACTGCGGCTGCAGCAGCGCAAGTCCAAAATTCACAAGTGTAGCAAATCGTTAAAGATACGAGATACATAGATACCAAAAAACACTCGACGGTTATGTAAAACGTGGGTGTTATTTGCGACAAAAATTAGCCAACAACAACGCTGTTAAATACATATTATAACCGAAAGAAACCAAATTGAGTGTTAATCATCATGTTGATGGCTATTTATACAAGTTTGCGGCGCTTAAGGCCCGATCACGTCAATTTGGCTGCCACGCGTAGTCTGTGGCATTATTGGCAGCTGCAACACCTGCAACGGAATGTTTATGGCCAGCACGTTTACAAGCTGGGGGCAAGGGTAAGAGCATATTTTCTGTTCCTAATCATTAATCTTATTGACATGGCATTGATTTTCATATAACACGCACACATACAAAAAATATGTAAATTTCAGCCACGCATTTACATATTCATTCTGTTTTCACCTCTGCTGTATTCACCACAGACCAGGGCTGCTTAGCTTTGGCGCGCTATTTGAATACAGATTCGAATAGGTAAGACCTGCTCACGTCGATCCTAATCATACGTATGCCTTTCTGATTTCCGAAAACAGAAACATAAAATTGAAAAGTTTCGGTTATTTATTGCTGAATCGAATGATTTTACATGTAGATCTTATAAGCTAATAAGATGAAAAACAAAACAGTTTCATTTAACAGTTTTCCGCTCATTTCCCGAACTTAGGGGTAAATTTTGTAACTTTTAAAAACAATTTTATAAGTTTAGCTGTCCAAATGGGGTTTGAAAATGAGTTTGAAGCTAATCGCGTATTAATTGAAATTGATACCACAATTTTCCCACAGCGGTAGATGGAATTTTCATTTAGAATCCGATCAAATGGAAAAAAATCGTTTTTTCCACAATTTTTCGCCATTTTTCTCCAACATTCTCAAAAATTAAAAAAAAAAAGTTTTGAAAATCAAGTTGTTCTCCAGAATTAAAAAAAATATATATATAAAAATCGACGCATTTGACGACTTAAATTCCCAGAATCTGATGTGAATAACATGAAATTACTTCCTTATAGCTTCCTATTTCTTGTGGCTTGTGGTTTTTCAATTAGTGATTCAGGTTGAACAAAAAACAAAGAAAATTAAAGTCAGCCTTGTTGAAAAGGTTAAGTTGGGCAGCAGCAAACACATAAAACAAGCACACTTCAATTCGACAGCTTGTGCGTTTAATAAAATAAATGAGAAACAATGTCAGTGCACAGTTCCAACGATTTGCCAGCTTCGATCCTGTCGCTAAGCGATGATTGTCTGGGGGAGATAATGAACCATCTGTCGCTGTCGGATTCCATATCATTTGTGCTCACCTGTAGCCGTTTTCTTGCCGTCCATCAGCAATACTGCCAAAAACAGTTCAGATGTGTGGACTTTTGCGACCTCTACGAAGAACCTTTGTGTAAATTGAAAGCTTTTTTTAAGTTTTGCGGTCATAATATTATGGAAATGAAAGGATTACGTTGGAAGCCAAAGCTGTTCGAACAAATAGGCGCCTATTGCATCAACTTAAAGTCAATTAAGTTGAAGGACACTGTTATAACTTAAGGCGACATGAGTAAAATCTTTCCAAAGTTGAATCAGCTTCAGAGTGTGGAGATAGTCAACTGCGGTCTCAAAGATGACTGTTTGCTGCAGATGAAACATTTGACGCAGCTTAAGAAACTCAATATTTCAACAAATGATTTGACTGGCTTGAATATGAATTGCTTACCAGCCACAATTGAGTCGTTGGAGCTTTCATACTGTTATTCACTGCGAACAGAATTATTGCCAGAAATCTGCAAGGCTCTGCCAAAGCTAAAGGAATTGACACTAACCCGGATTAACATAACAAACACCATATTGCAGCAGTTAGTTAGCGGCAATTGCTGCGACTCCCTGGAGAGTCTTTCTGTTTTCATCATGTCTGAGAAATCAGATTTCGAGGCCCTTGCAATGCTGCCAAGTCTTAAGAAACTAACTGCTTTGAGTGGATTCTTTATTGATATGTTCAGCATGCTAGTTAAGCACAAGTCGAAACAACTGGAGTACTTATGCATCTACAGTATGTTCTTAGCAGATGCTGAACCGATATTTGAGATAAGCAAACTAAGTGCATTGCGAACGCTTATTTTAAGGGGCAAGATAAAGCTAGAGGATTCGGAAATGGATGCGCTTTGCCAGTTGAAACAACTGGAGCAGTTTGATCTCAGTGAATGTGCCAATGCAGCAACGATGCTGTGCTTCGACTGATACTAGCCTGTCCCAAATTGCAGTTGTTGAATCTTGCAAACTGTAGACAGATAACCGAAAAGCGCCTTTTTGATATTATTAATGTGTTGAGTCGAAAAATTGGTCAAAAGTTAAACCAACGTCCGTTTACCATACAGCTGAAAGTATCTGACCGAGTGATAAACAAGTCAATGCTGCAAAATTTGAAGTTGACGTCCAAGCAAATAATCGATGTAAAGCTTGAAACGCCATATTATTTTTAAATTCTAAAATTGGTTTTGATTTTTAATTTGTTGCTGTACTTAATTCTATTCATTTACTTTTCTACTTTCTACTTTCTGTTCATTTAATTTTCTTAACCATTATATGTTTAGGAAGAAAATTTATGATCGGATTAATATAATAAAATTTAAGTTGAGTATCCGAACTTGATCTGCGCATTTTTCGAGTTCAGTTTTGACATCCTACAATTTTGATATCAGTTTTAATATTCTTGAATTATGCCCACTTTTGACATCCTACAATTATTCCGTGTAAATCATGTTTGTATAATGCTCCAGCCCTGGTACACGCAAGTAGTTTTCACCACGCCGTTATACACCACAGACCAGGGCTGCTTAGCAGCGGCTAAGGCGCGCTTTTTGAATGCTGATTCAATTTTGGCCATGCATTTCTTGTTATCTCTCACTCTTTCTCCCCCTCTCTGTGCAAATAGTGTGCAAATTGAATCTCTGGCAAAAAAGGCGCTTTCACTGCAACACTTTTATTTATTTCAACTGATAAATACAAACTGATAGCGTTGCGCTGCGCTGCTCTCTCTCTCTCTCTCTTTCTCTCTATCTTGAAAATCTTTCTCTTTGTTTTCCGCACACTACGCACATACCCCAATATAATAACAGTGCATATTTGTACTTGACAAATTGACAAATTGTCAAGACTGAAGCATCAGTTACAGTTAAAAGTTCCCACCGCATGGTTCTGTCTTCCAATGTCTTCCGCAACAACAAAAACAAGAACAATAAGAAATCTTTGAGACTATTAAATCTAATTGAACGCACCGAATATATTTTTTATTAATTGAGAGCAAGTCAATTAAATATATGTTTTTGGTTTTTTTGATTTGAACTTTGGGCGCCTTCAACAAAACGTTAAAAGTTTCGCATTTGTGAGTATATATATATAATATATATATGTATATATGTATTTGTTTTGTTCTAAAACTACGTATTAACTTGTTTTCTTTGTTATTTTTTGCTGCACAAAGAAAAAAAACGTGCGCGACTTTTCCGCTCTCTTGAACAATCGTTTCTCTCTTCCCGTTTGCACTGCGCATGCTGGCGCCCGGAAAAGTCCTGTGGGCGCAATAAGAAAACATTTTCCAAACAAGTCAACAAAGAATTTCCAATTGTTGTCAATATTGATAACAGACATTTAATATTAATTTTCGAAATGTGTTACATACAAAAAACGAGCGAAATACAAAGAAAAGTAGCCTTTGATCCTTCGATAAGTACGATAAGATTGACGCCAATACACACCCCTCACCCGCCACCCAATTGCTTCCCCAATGATTTTGCCTTAACGCAATGTTAAAGAGTATTTTGATCAACTTGCAGCAATACGTCCAAGCCCCAGAGGCGCGCCCAGTACCAGATGATAGATCTCCGCCAGGACTGCAGCAGCAGCCGACGCATCAGCAGCCGACGCAGCAGCAGCAGCAGCAACAGACGCAGTCGCTGCATCAGCAGCTGCAGAGTGACCAACAGCAACAACAGCAGCAGCAGGAGAACAATCTGCAGCTGAATCTCTCATCGCATAGCTTAAGGCAATCAACGGGGAAGGAGTCAAAAACTCAGGACAGCCAGAACAATAGCAAGAATTCATCCGACGCGAATATGTCATCGGGCGTTGATATACCCTATAATATTGACTGGATATTTCCCCGAATGCGTAAACCCACAAAACTCTGGTATATTACCAGTCAAATTGTGATCACCATCGTTGGCCTCTTTAGTAAAATTGTCCTAGGTAAGTTTGTCCTGACAGAACCTGACCTTGCATAACCCCCAACCCACGCAAAGGCAATTGAACCTTAGCTATATACATTTTATAGCTATATATATTCAATATCTTTTCATAATGCAAAACTAAGCATTTTCTTTGCTTATACATTTTTTAGTTGACATTTATTTTTGGCGCGCATTTTGTCTCGACCAATTTTCTTTCTTCTCTTTGCATTTTGCGTGTTTCTTCTTCTTGCGAAAGAGCGACAGTTTTATATTGGTCATCATGGTCATGATTCTTGGCTCTTGCATCTTGCCTCTGCCCGATAAACGTCATTTAATCTTCCTGTTTTGCTATGTTTTTCTATATTCAGCTGTTTATGCGCAAGAAAACAACATTTACCTTTATATATCTATTGTATATAAATAGAACGCTCAACTTGTTGGAAATTGTTGTATGAACTATAATTTATTGTTAGGCTTTCTACTTTCATAACTTTTTCAAAACTGAATCGATTATCTTTTGATATCCTTGTTCAGCATCAAAATCTGCAGACACTAGTTCATATTTTTTTCTGAGCTGGTTCGTTTATATTCAAAATCATAAGAATTTTCAGTTTTCTCTTTATAACTCTTTCGTACAATTTTTTGAATATTTCTGAAGACTAAATCTATGGTATATTTTACTATTTATTCCACAGTCCTTCTGAACAAAACGCAAGTCCACAACAAAGAGCGACTGGTTAAAGCTGTATCCAAGCGACCCAAGGGTACACCTTTGGTAACAGTATCCAATCATTATTCCTGCTTCGACGATCCAGGCATTTGGGGCTTGCTGCCAATACGCTATGTATGCAATACATTACGCATACGATGGTCAATGGCAGCACACGACATTTGCTTTACCAAGAAGCTACATTCGCTGTTCTTTATGTACGGTAAGTTACCATACAAATGAATTGAAAAACATCATTATTTAATTGTTGTTATATTTTGGAACAGGCAAATGCATACCAGTTGTTCGGGGCAATGGCGTCTACCAGGAGGCAATCAATCTGTGCATTGAGAAGTGCGCACGGGGACATTGGGTGCACGTGTTTCCGGAGGGCAAGGTGAACATGACCAAGGAGGAGATGCGGCTGAAGTGGGGCGTGGGTCGCATTATATATGAATCACCCAAAATACCTATTATATTGCCCATGTGGCATGAGGGCATGGACAGCGTGCTGCCCAATGTTGAACCCTACATGTTGCAATGGCGCAAGAAGGTCACCATCAACGTTGGTCAGCCGTTGGATCTAAACGATTTCGTGCAAGATCTGAAGGATCAACAAGTGCCTGAACCTGTTGCCCGAAAACTCATCACAGACAAAATACAAGAAGCCTTTCGCGTGAGCCTTCAAACTTGTAATTGTATTTGTACTTTTGCTAATTTCTCAATTTTTAATTGCAGACCCTGAGAAGCGAAACGGAGATGTTGCACGAAGAGCGCGCTTAGCGATACTGTAGCTTGGACACATATATAAAGCTTATTTATTTTTATAGTATTAAGCCTAAAATGAAGCCTCAATAATATGTTATCAATAGTTAATGTATTTTACCAATTTTTACTACGACATTTGCTGCCGCGTGGCTGTACAAAAGAAATGAACTCTAAGCATGGATTGTTGAAACTGTTCTAAAAAATTGAATTATGTGAAAGGTTACTACTTTAAGTACTAGAAAGTGTATTATTAATTAGTCTAAATATAAAGTAGAAAGAATGTCGTCAAAACTTTTAAATTGCCAAAAGAAACTGACAAAATCAGAAATACTACTATCTTTAATTGTCTTCGCACGTAGATTTTTAATACTAAAGATTACCGCTTTTTTTGTTAAAACAATTTCCAATCAGGAAAAAAGAAAAGAAAACACTTTGAATCGTCCAAGATAAAGTCCAAATTTGGATCCCAAATCAAATCCTCTGAGCTGACCGTGTACATGGTATGGATGATCCTTGTGCACGGACTCTAACTAATACTTTGTCTATCATGCTTGCGCATTGCCAAAAGCATAATATATATGTATATGCGAAATATGTGAATGTGATTAATGATAAGAGTAAAACACTCAAGCGCAATTGTTATTAGCAAACAGGCCACAGGCAATAAAACAGATGCCAAGCAAATGAAAATGGCCTAGAAGATAACGCTAAACCGCAACTATTAATAATACTTAAAGACGTTCCTTTGATAAATATGAGGACTGCCAAAAAACAGCTGTATGTATTTTGGCTATTTCTGGCTATAAAAAGCCAGATCTGCAATTTTAAAAGAAATTTTATTATTATTCAAAAATTGCGGGCTTTTAACAGAGAAATGTTAAGCCTCTGTTAGAAAAATGTTTGTAAAATCGTTAAACTATGTTAACTGGGATCAGCTGTTTAGCGACTGTTGAGCAATGTTATTCATTATTTAAACAGTGTGGCAACACTCATCAGCTGTTTATTAAGTAAAATGTCTGAAAGCACCGTTATACGGCTTGTAAAAAATGTGAGAACAAAACGTGGAATATAAAATGTGTTTAATTTACTAATAACAAGTTTTGCAAACAATACAGGTCCTTTTTAAAGGTTGCCAACAAGGAGAATGCATTGGTGTTAACAACGCCAAAACGCAAGGAGCTGCTTAAAGATGGCCCAGCTGAGGTTAAGTTCAACAAGTGCCAAATTTTAGGACGCGGCGCTTATGGAACAGTTTTTAAGGCTATATATCGTGGTATGTTTTCTGCAGATGTATTATCATTTGTGTTATTATTCAAATGCAGTCTCGCTTAAGAAAACGCGGTTGCCCTGAAAGTCATAAAAAACACTGCCGTTTCCACGTTGCACAATGAGGGTCACATCCTGAACTGGAAACACAAAAATATTGTGCGTCTAATGAAGCTTGAATCCACGCCCGACTTTGGACTGCTTATCATGGAACGTCCCAATGGACTGTGCCTGCAGCGTATTCTGGACACAATCGAGCTGCCTCTGGTGCACAGAGTGTTGTAAGTGATATGCCCTTGCAGATTTTAATTTTGACTTTTGTAATGTGTTACACTTTAGAGAAGTTGTTTCCAACCAACAATTGTATTAGACCTCTGCAAGGTACAGTTTATCCAATTAAGCTATTATCACTGAAACTATACTTTTCTTTTAAACTTTTATTATTTGAAAGGAATCATCTTAAATTCTAGTTTTTTTTGAATACTTTAGCTTATCAATTGCAATCTTTCAACTTATACAAGAATATGCATACTAATATGGATATTTTTATATTTCTACAGCATAACACTCGATGTTCTGGCCGCATTGCGTTATTGTCATTCTAGAAATGTATTGCATTTGGATGTGAAGCCACCGAATATATTGGTAGCACTGGGCACAAAACCAAATGTGACTGGAAAACAATGTCAATATAAACGCAGCTATATTTGCAAGCTGTGCGACTTTGGATCCTCCATCAAGCTGGACGAACCATGTGCTGAACAGAACAGTGCCCAAGGCACACTGCGTTATATGTCACCTGAAGCGCTGCGTGCTGCGCCTTTGAGCTGTGCCTCGGACATTTATTCCTTGGGCATTAGCATGTGGCAGCTGCAGGCACGTCGGCTGCCTTTTTATACACTCAACTGCAATGAGTCAATTGCGTATCAAGTGGTAAAGCATGAACTGAGGCCGGATAACTATGCACTGCTTGAGACGCTCAAACTGGACTCGAATCAGGCAGAAAGTAATCCTTTAAGCAGCTGCAATTGCAACGAACGAATGTACAACTCCATGGATTTAATGTACAGCTACATGTTGAAAATCCAGCCACATGTGAATATCGTTTTATCAAGTGATTTGCTTAAAAAAGCAAATATTTTAACGCGCCGCAAGCTGAACTTTGAATCCGCGCTTGGTCGTGTGCACAAGCAGCGTCCAAAGCAGCGCAAGCAGCCGCGCTTAGCACACTGCTTTGATAATCCAACAACTGTTTCAGTTTCCACGTTTTTGGAAAGCGCCTATAGCGATCTATATAAAAGCTGCTGGGTCAGCCAACCTGAATCGCGTTTAAGCGCTTATCAGCTACAAACGCGACTGGAATTGATTTTAAACGAGTGCTTTTCTCTAATTGAATAACAAATTTTAATAGTTGCTAAAGTTTTTAATGATATATGTATTTAAAGCTATTGTTTTAAGTACTTGTAATTTTTGTTAAGATTTATGTGTGATATTCATGTAAATTAGTTTTATCTCTTTGTATTTTTCATTTATATCAGTTATATTGTTAAGTAACTCAGCAATATTCCATGTATAATTTCTATTCTTTTCTTTTTTTTACTTACTTTATTATTTTAATTATATTATTATGATTTTTTTATTGCATAGTTTAAATTACTTTATTTTATGTTTATACTAAATATTTTAAATAATCGTTTAAGGAAGTAAACCATATTTGCTTTTATTAAATTCACCTGTTTAACTTGCTTTAAGTAGCAACTTTTTCTTTAAAGATGTTAAAATGCAATGAAATTTAAAACTCAATATGCTTTGATTATCGCCACCTAATTCAATTGAAGCAACGTTTTCATAATAATTAATAACGCCACTCGTTGATTCATTCAATAAATAATTTCAATTTAAACACCCCACTTTAGTTGCCAAGGCTGCGCTCGCCCTTTAAAATGCCGTAAAATTTAAGAAATTTAAGAATTTGCAGAAGTTTTAAAGAGTTCGCGATTGTCAGCGACCAGGCGAACAGAATTCGTTGAAGGTCGCCCAAAACGTATAACAGTTGGCTGCAAAAGTAGCACAGCTATAACAGTTTAATGCAAAGTGTAACAGTGACTGTGTCGTATGACACTCTGCATATAACAGTGCTCGTTCAACATAGCTATGCTATTAACATTTTGCTTTTAACAGGTCTCTGTTAGCTTAACACTTGGCTGTTATTAGCATTGCTCTGTTAAACCAGCACTGTTATATGCAGAAAGTGTCATACGACCCAGTGACTGTTATACTTTGCATTCAACTGTTATACGTTTTTGGCGACCTTCAATGATTTCTGTTCGCCTGGTAGCCGACAATCGCGAACTCTTTAAAAAAGTGGCATTTTATTAAATTTCTGCAATTGGCAGCCGACTTAAATTGTGCATTAAAGGAAGCAAACTTGAATTGAAACCTAAAGACAAAGTAAAAGACAATATTTGTTGGTTTAATAATTTATGTTTCGTAACTGTTTTTATTTTTATTTTTGTTTTGTTTATTTTGTACTTGCTACGCTAAGAAAATACATTTATAATGTTTATTACGAGCTTAAATTTATAATTTCTCATTTTTTGTTGTTTGTTGTCGAGCGTAGTGCGTTTGCTATATGGGTGTATATAGTATATATATACTTATATATGTAACTCATGCTTAGGATGTGATGCAAAGAGACCAAACCGATTTAGTTTTAGTTGCTTGGTTTGATCTTTAGTCTCACATCGTAACTACTTAAAGAGACTAACTAGATTAGAAGAAGAGAGGTTCGCAATACATTATATATATCTTCTATATATACAAATTGTTATTGTTATCGTTTTTTGTTTAATGTTCGCTTCGAAACCATACATACTTATATTTAGTATGTACTATAAGTATATGTTTTATATATTGTATTATAATGTATTGTATTGTAAAGACATCTAAATGTTTTTCACCCTTTTATACAAATACTATATCCAACTGTTCTGATAGTGTGTGTGTGTGTGTGTGTGTGTATGTGTATGTTTGTTTGTAGGAGTTGAGATTTACTAACTGGTGTTGTTACCTATAGGTGCAGATAACTGATAACTATATTTCTAGAATCTAGACTCTAGATATATGTATATATATATTATAGATATATGCTCTAAATACTCATACACTTGATTTTGTGCGGAAGACTACATTTTTAAATAGTTTGAAAAGTTTTATATAGTAACATTCCGCTCAGATTCTGAGCAAAGTATTTGGCTATTCCAAATAAATTATATATTATATACTGATTATACATATCATGGGTATATATAAGTATATGTATATTTTTTTTTGTTTAGAAGAGATAACTATAGTTGGAAATGCAATTTTCGAACACTTGTTGAACACTTCGAACGCACGCTCTACAAAAGAGTATAGAACGTGTCGAGTGTAATAATCGGAACAGTTGGCAGCGCCATTTTCAAAAACATTTCGAAAAAACTTACATTATACAATATATAAATACGTTGTAATTATACATATACAAAATTTCTTTTGCTCTTATTTCTCTCCATTTTTAGTTTGAATATATCACAATTTAGTCTTTTCAAATCTTTAAATATATGGGAAGGCCTGTTCTGGATTTCACTTTCGTTAGGAAATTGCGAATTGAGAATATCTTGCGACCTAAATTCACTTGCACACGATCAAGTATTGAACTTACTTGCATTGCAATGAATTAGCTTGCAATATGAACATTTTTAAAATTTTAAGAAAATTTCAAATACGCCATATATTCCCGAAAGTGGAAACTAGAACAGGCCAGAGTCAGGCCTGTTTAATTTTCATTATGATTCATTTTCGAATCGAAAACTCGATAACTTTTCAAACCGTCTGTTTTAACGCTTTTGCGAAATTCAGAACCGCTATCGATACCTTTCGATTTCGAATTGAAAATGGGCACAGACCTGAGATTGTGGAGTGTATTCCTAAAGGGAATATCTCCTTTTTTTGTATTTTTGTCTTAACTAAAGTTAGATTTAGGGATCGTTTGTTTAATTCTTGATGAGATTATGCGATGCAGTTGCTCCTGTTCTCTTTCATGTTCCTCTCTGTCTCTCTCTCTATCTTAACTGGCATAGGAACGGCGCACAGGAACAGGCGGTGGAATTTTGGACTTGCGTTGTGGCTGCTGCTGCTGTTGTCCTGGAAGCTTTGTCTGTGGCGAAGGCGACGATGGCGATGGCGACGACGAGGAGGTGGAGCTGGAACAGTTTGAGTGGGATGATGTGGATGATGTGTGTAGGATGCACGTTGGAATTCTGGAGGTGGGCTGTGCCTTTGGGCAGCTCTTTGGCAACTCCATTGTCTTTGCTGTTGTTGTTTTTGTTTCCTGCAAGGATATTTAAAACTTTTTATTAATTGTATAAACCATCGCCTGGCAAGGATTCATTACCTTCTTTGGTGAAACCTGCACCGGCGACGTGACACGCTTCCAGCCATTGCTGCGTCGCCAGGAGTTCGCTGTGCTTGGTGGTGGCGCATGCCGCTGCAGGATACGTTCCTTTAGCTTGGAGACAATCGGTGGAGTTAACGTTGTCGTTGAGTCCTTGGCCATTTTGGCCATCAGAGAGCAGCTAATGCTATCGCTACGTACGACGCTGGATTCCAACTCACGTCGTTGATTGTGGCGCAGTATGCAGCTGGGCTCCTGATCCTCCAGAACGGACTTTGACTTGACCAGGACGTGTGGCGGGCGACGCAGTTCACTTTTGATGATTTGTGCTATGCATTTCTGTTCATTGAGGGGCTCGGATATAGTTTTCACTAGCGGCACATCCTCAATTTCAATATCGCTGACGCGTCGTCGGCATTCGTCTATGACGGCATAGTCATGTTCCTCCTCCTCCTCTTCCTTCAGCGCCGCATGCTGCTCCGGCGGCTGCTCCTGCTGATGTAGTGAATGCTCATCAGTTTCGCTGGAGGAGCAGCTCGTCAGCTGTGCTCGTCCAGCCTCGCTGGGCGTGGGACTAACACGCGCCTTGGCCTGACTCTCTGACATGCTCGAGTCCTGCTCATCCTCATCCTCCTCGTCCTCATCATCCTCGTCATCCGTCTCACCCTCCAAATAGGAGAATAAACTGCGTGAGGAATTCGAGCGTATGTTGACCAACTTGTAGAAATCATTGGTAAAATCCGTGCAGGCCACCTCCTCATCCTCCGAGTACACAATCTGCAATGCCTTAAAATCAGATTTCAAATCCTTTAAAGATCTAAACTCTAACTTACCTTCTGCTGCAGCAGCTGAGCAATGCCATCGGCCACGGAGTCAGTCTCTATGCTTGTCGAGTTGATGAAGTCGCTCGAGGGCCACAGCCAATCATGTTCCCGCTTGCGTCGCAAATGAAGCTGCTGCTGCTGCTGATGTAGCTGATGATCCCGCTCATCGTCGAAGGTTATCACAGCGAGCTCCTCCTGGGACATGCTCCAGTCTTCCATTTCGGTGGAACAGGGCTCTGCCGGCAGCAGCCACTGCTCCGGCTCCTCGGGCAGATCTTCCAGATGCCCATTTGAGGGCTGCGGCTGCCCGCTGCTCATTGTGCAGTAGCCCTCGTCGCGTCCTTTGACAGGACTTGCTGAGAGCGCCGCATTCTGCGCTTCAAGATCCCGCACTCGACTCTTCAGCATGCTCACCTCCTCCCGCAGATTATCTTCTGCTACGATGGCATCTACCACCTTTCGCATAACATCGTCCAGGCAGTGCTCATATTGCCTGATCCTTGTCAGCAGCGCTCGGTTTTCCTGCTGCATCGAGTGCAGTAGACTCTCCTGCCGCGCAAAGCGTGTCTGTACAGATTAGGGAAAGGAAGAGATAAAGGATGGAGAGAGCTATTAGATATATAGATCGATTATGCAGAAGATTTCAATATTCTTAATATTCAATTACAAGTGAACTCAATTCACAATTAACACAGTGAATTCAACTCACAAAATCTTGTTTGTTCAGATTTAAGTAGTAGAACAAAGAAAAAGTGGAAAAGATTGAAGTATACATATTAGTTTTCATTCAGCTCATCAAAAGAGGGACCTTCAGAACAATAGATGAACTAGAAGATGAACCACAATAAGAAAGGTAACTAGTTCTTACAGATTAAGTGAGTAGGGAGTAGAAATAAGAAAGTGTAGTAAAGAATGAGATATATCAAGAGCTTTCATTCAAAAGAGGGGAGACCTTCAGAACAATAGAACGAACTAGAAGATGAACGAGAATAAGAAAGGTAACTAGTTCTTACAGGTTTAGTGAGTAGGGAGTAGAAATAAGAAAGTGTAGAAAAGAATGAGATATATCAAGAGCTTTCATTCAGCTCATCAAAAAGGGGGAAGACCTTCAGAGACTGAGGTAACTGCTGCAGTGAACAGCAGAGACACAGACAGATTCAGAGGCAAGGGTAACCCCCCTTTTTAGAAACTGACGTTGCACTGACGAGGGTCGCCAATGGCAACTGGCAACTGGCAACAGGCAACTGGCTCATTTATCAAACACTTTTGTGGCACTTTGAGCACGAGTTTTTCGTTTTTTGTCGAGTTGAAGTGCTAAGTGAGTAGTTAAATGCATTTAGCCCCAAATACCAAATAACCCAATCCCTGCTTATGAACAAAAATAAAGTACCCATGAATTGATCAAATAAACAACTGACAGCCAACTTGTTAACTTGGCCCGAAGGTCAACAAATATGCAACCCAACTATCGAAAAGCCATATAACATACAAAATGTTTGGAAAACCTTGGTATTCATTAGATACGCTTTACAACAATTGGGTTGCCTTTGCTTTTTAAATTAACACCAGCTCCATTCAATTTGAAAAATAAAAATCGAAGTTACCCAAGCCACCCACTGAGCATGTTTCTCAGTTTTCCTAGTTACTTTTGCAGTCTCTTAGGGGTTGGGGAGCATCTTGCTCTGTGGGTAATGAAAAGATGCCCCTGCCTCGCTCAGTGAAGCGTCTCTAATGCAAACGCTCAATCAATTTCATTATACACAAGAAAAGTAAAAGAAAAAAAAATGCTGAAGAAAGTAAAGTTAGTTTTGAAATGCCGCTGACGAAATACCCTACAATTTTTATCTTATCTTTCAACTAGAGTTGGAAACCAATCCTTTTTTTAAATCGATATTATCGATTTGAAACAAACATGTTCTAAAATTTCAAACTGAATTTGATAGTGTGACTGTATTATGATTTATAAACTGAGAAGAGAAAGAAATGGATTGGAATATTTTGAGCTACATCGATAATATCAAAAACTTATATAAAAAAGTTGAAATAAAGTTGATCAATTTTTTGTTTGACTTTTAAGAAACTGCTCAGAAGAAGAAAAAAACAGCTTTACAAACTTCAATTTATTCTTTATTCTTTAGGAAACATACTATTATAGCAAATAGTTATTAAAACTAAGTTGTTTCAAAAATATTTTCTCAGGAATTACTTTTTTGCATAAAAATGATACAAATGCCAGTGTCGGTATATCGAAAAAACTTCAATAGACAAGACAATTTATAACTATCGATAACATCAATGCTGACAATGATGTTGTAATAATATCAAAATATGTTTGTATAGCTCATCGTCGAAGTCAATATAGGCACAGCTGTTTTCAAATAGTCTCTAAGTTTTTGAAAAGCGCTCCACTTCTGACAATTTTATAATACCCGCTGTAAGTGAACATCCAAAAACAAAACAAACATATAAAACAATGTGCCAGGCAAAACAATTTCCAGTCTCAGTCTTAGTCTCAGTCTCAGTCCTAGTCTCATTCTCATTCTCAGTTTCAGTTTCAGCCTCGGCCCAGATAAGCGACAATTTGTATGCGCAGAATGCGAGTTAGGGGAAACATTGTTCTTAAAAATGAATTTATGCGTTTATTTATGACTTCGTTGAGACTTCGTTATTCGACAGCGCCGCCCCCAACCCCAACTCCAGCCCCAGCCTCAGCCCCACTTCCACTCCCACCACAACTTCAACTTCGACATTGTCTTCGACTTGAAGTCTGAGCCGGAAAAACTGAAAACTCTTTGCCGCAGTGCAAATTATTTTTTCCACATGCTGTGCGCTTTTTGTTAGCGAGGGTAGCTAACAAAGTTGTCAAGTTTTGCAGGTCTTATAACAAATTATGCCAAAATTGTTTTAGAAACTCTTTGCGTATAGTAAAACTGATTTGAAAACGGAATTCAAAACACAAATAGCTATTTTGATGTAAGTCTTTCGAGTACCAAAGTTACATACTCTACAAAGACATTGTGTGTAATAAACACGTTCTTAATTTCACTTGAGCATGAATTCCACAAAAAAGTGTATAACATACGCTATGGAGCAGCATAGAAATGTAGAAACGTGTTTCGAATTCCACATTTGTGACAATTTTTCAAAAGTGTTCGCAGTTTAAGTTTAGACATACAAATTTTGGATATATGTAGAATACACTTGCGATTGAGTTAGAATTCAATTCAAAGCTTTCCGAAAGTGGAAATCGGAACCAGTTAGAAAAACTTCAAGATTTATGAAATGTAGAAGAAATGTTTTGTCGATTACTAAAACAGCCCTCGCAGCCTGTGCGCATTATAAAGCAGCACACTAGCAATAGCAAATTTAACATAGCATCCCAAATCGAGAAATATATATATATATATTTATGTTATATATATATATATATATATATAGATATACATACCTGGAGTGCCTTGTGATCCCGACATGTCTGCAGTTGCTTGCGTTCTTTGGATTTCATAATGCGATTCATGCTGAAAGCGGACGAGGTGAAGAATAGCGGCAAGCAGAGAGGGTGGAAAGTGAAAAATTAGAAAGAAGAAGACAAAATAAATATATAAATAAAAACAAATTGCAAATATTATGAAAATCAGTGTGCTGCTTGTGTCTGTGTGGCATTTTCAAATATTAAAATTTTACTTTTAATCAACAAACTACTTTTCTTTCAAGTTAAACCTATATTTTTGCAGCTCAAGAAAATGCGTGTGGCGCGAAAAAGAAGAAAAAGAAAAGTTGGCCAAAACAAAGCGCGAATTTGAATAGCCGCAATTAGGTTTTGTGGCCAAAACACAATTCTTGTAGCTCTTGGCCAATTCTCTCGTCTGCTGCGGTCAGCGGCGCCTGATTGATGGCTTTTCGCGGAGCATGTGGAAAATGGGTAATGGCTAATGGAAAATGGTTAAGGTGTGGAGGTGTAGAGGGGTAATGGGTAATGCTGGCCCTGACTGCAAATAAATGCTTCCTGCTGCTGCTCTGCTGCTCTGCTGCTGCTGCTTCTGGGCCTTCTTCCAAGCCATTCGCTTTGGTCTGTTCTTCTTTGGGCGCTCTGCTCAGTAATTTGGAAAATTGCATTCAGTGCCGTTAACTTGGGAGGGGGTAGAGCGAAGGATGGGGTGTGGGGTAATGTAGTTTGCTTTTCCTTGAGACATGGCCAGAACCATTCGCCAGAGCCGCTCTTGAGTGCGTAATGGGCAAGTTGAAGGCGTTCTTAGTCACGAATTTGTATGAAATATTTATGCAGACTTTGTTGCCAAAAGCAGCGCGAAAACTCTTCTAAAATTGCATAATTATGTGGCATACAACAACAACAACAATAGTAGCAACAACAACTACGTTTATTTACTGCAATGCCTGCCAAAATGCGTTCGTCTGTATTTACAATTTACTTTATAGCTGTAGTTGTTTTCCTAATGGAATGCATAAAACATCAGGCGATTTGAGAGCTCGTAAATATTTAAATTTTGTGCACCATATCATTTGCATAATTCTGTTTTCTTACTATAAATACACTATATATATGTTTATTCCTCTTAACTCTTAACTTGTTTTTCTGTCAGCTGGTTTGTTAAATCGAACTACAAAACTAAACTAAAGATAACATGAACTTTTCTACAATTATCTTTAAGGGAAGCTAGTTTTCCAAGTGCTTTTTTGTTCCAATTCAGTTTATATATATTCTTAAGATTAGTTACGTTTAAGTTGAGATAATATGAAGTAGTATGTTCTGATATATAAAGACATAGGTATTGTTGCTCTAACGATTACAAAGTACTTTTTTGAATCTTGAATGACTTTTTATATGACATGGTTGAAATGCCCTTACGGCTAAGAAAGTGACCATGGAGGACACAAAAAAGTAGTTTTATATTGGTGCTTTACGAGAAAGCTATCATTTTCAAACGCCCAAAAAAGTGACCATGGAGGACATTATTGATTCTTAAGCGACAAAGTATTGGCTAAAAAAGTGACCATGGAGAACAAACAAGTATTTTTATATTTTTGAGACTAAAATATGTTCTTATACGACAAAGCTATCATATCATAATGTCTTACAAAGTGAACATGGAGGAAAAAACAGTATATGTACTTTATTGAATCATAAGCGACAAATTATTGTCTAAAAAAGTGACCATGGAGGACCGTCGTAAATGAAACTAGCGCTAACATTGAGGAAAAATAAAGTTTTTTTTATTGATTCTTGAGCGACAAATTATTGACTAAAAAATGACTATGCAGGACAAAAGTATATTTTCATCATTAATAGAGCTGTTTGCTTGTTTTATGAGTTACTTTTTAAAAAAGTGACCAAGGAGAATGTCTTAAAAGAAACTGACAATAGTAGGAAACCGCTTGAGTAGCTTTTGTTTAGGTGTGGCTTATAATAAAAAATTAAAAATAAATGAGATAACATGCTTTCTAAGTTGAACAATTCACACACATCTCACACACACACACACACGTATACAAAAATACACAATAGATAGATATATGTACAATTTGAAAAAAAGTAAATTAAATATTGTCACTTACTTCTCAATTTGCTCGCGCAATTCCTTCTCGAATGTTGGTGACCCGCATTGGTTCTGAAAAAAGTGCATTTGTTAAAATACAGAAAAAGAAGAAATAAAATAAATACAACAAAAAACAAAAAACAGGGCAATAAAAGCGCATTAAATGAAATGCGAAAGAAATTAAACACAATAAATTAGTTAGTGCACTTTCCACACGATGATTAAGAACGACAATTTAATTGCCAGATATCACAGAGGCAATCAGCGGCATTTACAACGCCCCCGACACAGCTGGAGTGAGTGATGAAAAATGAGTGTTGATGAGGGGATGGGTAAAGGGAGGGGGAGGAGGAGGAGGGAGGGGTGATTGCAATAGGGGTGCTAGGTGGCAGAGGGTTAGGTTAACTGCAACTGATTGAACGCGTGAGGTGAGCAGAGTTCAGACAAAGCTCAGACACTAGATAAATTTAAACTAGCGCTGGCACAAGCAGCGAAATACGATTATACTGCAGATAAACTATCGATTTTAATATCGACATTATTAAAAGTTAACAAATTGTGACTACTATTAAAATAATGAAGCTTTGTCTAGAAGATATTCTTGATTTTATTTATTTTATAATAATATATTTGTTAACAGATTTCAAAGCTACTTTTGTTTATAATAATATCGATAGTATCGATATTTTATCTATCGCTGTTTTGCTGTCTCTTGATATACACTTTTACGAAAGTTTGAATACTGTCAAACATAATGAAGGTCTGTCTAGAGTTATTTATTTGCAAATAATGTATTTATGCTACTTTTGCTTATAGTAATATCGATAATATCGATCTTTCGCTGTCTCTCGATATTCACTGATACATAATGAAGGTCTGTCTGGAAAAAACTCTTGATTTTATTTAATTTGTTTTTAAAACAAATAAAGTTTAAGGTTACTTTTGTTCATAGTATGTTAATATCGATAGTATCGATATACATTGTACTGAATGCAAAGCTCTCTCTATATGGCATACAAGTTGCGCTAGAGAATGCGGAACATTGGCGACGACAACAGCAACAACAACAACAACAACAGCAGCAAAAAAAACAACACAGACAGGGGCAAGAGCAGAGCAGACGCTGTTGCATGCAACAATAAATCAGGCAGAGTCAACAACCGCGATGGAATAGCGCAGCTTCAACAAACTGCCCCCCCTTCCTACCTCCCATTTTCCCGCCGTCTACCTTCACCCTTCCCCCAACTGTCGCTCTGTTGCACAGTTCTTGACTTTAACTTCAGCTTCAGCTGCTGTTTTTGGCGTGAAATGTAATCGATAAAAAGTTACATCACGACGATTTCATCTGTGCGACGTGACAACAACAGATACAGCTACACACAGACATAGACATAGATACAACTACACATACCAAGTGCGAGACACAGATACATTTAGAAACTTCAAGTGCTGGAGACAAGCACTTGTAATAAATCGTTTCGTTTAGTGCAAATATAATGAATGACAACAGCTTCTTTCTCAAGTGTAAATGAAACTGAAGTGTCATTTCTGAGATTAGCTCAAATCAGATATCGCTCAGAAATTATTCAATATTAAACAGCATTATGTAACAACTATTGCTATTAGAGTAATCTAATTGCAATTGAACTATTATACTGCCTTGTTAAGCAATTTAACTGCCTGTCAACAATCTAACCAGATTTCCAACTATATTTCCAATATTAACTCAAAATTTACAATACATACAATATCAGAAATCTCAGAAATATTTCAAAATAGTTTTTGTCTACAGATATTCAATAAAATACGCAACTAAAAAACTGTTGAGCATCGACTTTGAGATATCTTTTACGTTTGCATACAGCAAAAGTTAAGTTAAAAACTTATCAAACAAGTTCTGCGCTTCACATTTATTTTGCGGAATTTGATTGCAGCTGTTTCAGTTTTCACTTCAAGCAACATTTTCTCCGTAAATGTTCTAAATATTGCTATTGCTATTAAGTTAAATTGTATCCTTAACTCAATCACAAGTTAATTCAAGTCTTGGATCAACGACAAGTGAATTCAATCCGCAATCTTACCAAATCACTTTCGAAACTGAAAACCGGAACAGGCCTGATACTTTTTACATAATTCCACTTTAAATTTTTGTAAAATTGTTCTATGTTTGTTGAATTTTAGCATTATAACTTTATCTTCAATGTTGTGTCGATTCAATTTGACAATTTATTTAATTTCTATCTTCCAGCTCTTACAATCCTTATAATGTAGTCCCTTAAATATCGGCTTCACTTTCTATGATAATTTTCAAAAAGACTTTAAATGTCTGCAAATAACATACTCGTCTATAAGAAGCAAAGTATACCCCATGTTTTTTAGGGGGAGCAGTGGAAGATGACAATAAAACTGAGTAGCACGCACCAAACAAATAGACGGGAAGCTGGCTGGAAGGCTAAGGGGAAAACCTAAAGACTGTTGGCTGCCTTTATACCACCCCCCAGCCGAAAAAAAAGCTAAAGCTCAAATACAAAACAGAATTACAAATATATGCAATAATTTTTATTAATTCGCTTGGCGTCGGGACAAACATAATACAATATTAAAATGCCGCCGCCAGAAAATATGGATGGTATGCAACATCAGGCAACAGCCGTCGCACAGTGGAGCAAACTGCACACAAAACGTATCAAAGTTATAAAAAAAAGAAGTAAAATGGGTATTGCAGGGGATTTGGTTTGTGGAGTTTCGAAAAATTTTAAATTAATTTTATTTATATTTATTTTAGTTTTCGAAGTTTTCTTTAAAAAAAAAAAATTGATTAAAAGTTATGATAGATTTGTATTGTTGGATATTTTACACATTTTTTGATCAATTATTATTGATTATTCTTCCTAGAGCTGTAGTTGTTTTGTAAACATCGATAAGCGCATGCGTAAATCGATTTAAATCGATTACACATCCCCCCTATATAATATATCTTTTCTAATTGTTTAAATTAATTTGATCAAATTTTGAAAAATCAATTTCCTTTTTGCATTGAAGCCTAACTCAATGAAAAGTATATTCAATTTTAGTTAAAACAGAAGTGATTTAAATCCACAAAATCTTGTCTAATGCGAAAGCCAGAACAAGTCTGATTATCTAAAATGCACAAGTCTGACGAATAAAACATAATATAATGTAACTTTTCATAAAGTTTTGCAATTTTTTGAGTAAAAAAAAGTGAGTACGTCCCACTGTGCGTAGTCAAAAATCAGGCGCCAAATGACTAACGGAGCCCTGCAAATGAGCCTGAGCCTGAGCATGCAGCCTGCTGTGGCAGACTGATTGCCGTCCTATGATGGCAGCCAAGTGTCGGTGGAGGGGCGGGGGAGGCGCCACTTGTGCCTGGTGGCAGTGGCACAGTGGCAGTGGCAGTGTGGCAGTTGAATGGGAATGATGAACGTGTTAATAAAATTAGAGCCAACACAACAATAACAAAGAGGGGCAGCAGAAAGGGGGGGTATATGGGGAGGGGGCAGAGCTACCCCCAAAAGTGCCTAGGCAAATGCTATTTTGGGCAACTGGTGCGTCTGTCGACAGCTGTTGGCTGAGGACTGTTGACTGTTGGTTGTTGTTGCAGCCACAATCTTGTGCCACATTCTCATTCTCATTCACATAAATATTCATTGTGCGTTTTGGGTCATAAAAGGAGCGGCAACAACAACAACGCTGGGGTAGCCCATTGATAAAGTTATAAAATCGAACACAGGACTTGCTTATTAATTAATAAAGCCAAAAGAACTCTATTGGCTAAGCAGAGTACACTCAAAAAAATAATGTTGCAAGCTAAAATGCAATTAAAAGTTCAAAAAAAACGTGGAAATAAGAACAGGCCGGTTTATTATTACATACTAACAAAAAAACATCATTCAGATATTTCAAAATTATATATATTTTCTAACTTTCTTCTAAAAGTTTTTGAAAATATTAACTAAATTTCGAAAATAAAAAAAGAAATTTTAAAAAATTTTAATTTCTGATTCAAAACGAAAAGCATCCACTCTATTCAGAATGTCTACTTTTCAAATTCCAGTTAACTTTTTTCGAGTGTAACGGGTCAGTTCTGTCCACATTTTCCATAAGTTTCAATTAGCATGTACGGCAAAACGGTAAAGGCAGCTCGGTTGCCAGGGTGGCCAACAAAAAATGATTTAAGGGTGCACAAAAATCGAAATTAACAAAACAAATCCCGGCAACATGTTGCACTCGTGTTCAGGCTCAATGCTCAACCAAAACAAAAGGGGCTTAAAAGAAAGCTCGTCCGAGGGTAGATCACAGAACAATTTGCACCCGCAACACATTTCCCAAAGCAACTGTAATCCAACAACCCCAACTCCAAGCCAAGACTAAGACCAGGAGCACAAACTGAAAAATCACCCTTTGAGGTTGAGTTTATTGAAAGTGGCAGGAGTCGGAGTTCCTTTGAGTTTTAAGCTGCTTTCTTGGCTGATTGGCGATCTGTCATGTCAGTCGAGTGGAATACTTTACATAGTTAGTTGCTTTCAAAAATATGAACATGCTTATTATTAATTAACATGCAGATTGAACAGCGGGTGGTAAATATACTTTCCAAATGGGGGAACTTTGATAGACAATTAACACTTATTGCAAATTGGCATAGTGATTATAAATAAGTAAATATATAACTGCTTAGGTAAAGTACTATATGCATAGCTATAAGAATGTAGACTGAGAACTGTGTTATTATAATTATAATTTAGAAAATGTATTCATTTTTAGCACCTTAGGGGTTTCATCAATTAAAGTAAGGTCCATTAACCTCATGCTACAATTAACATTTACTTTAAGTAGAGTTCAAGTCCGAATTTGTCTGAAAATAGTTATCCAGCAGTTTAACCACATTGTAAATATTTACAATCAAAGTAGAATTGTATATTTGAAATTGAAGTTCTTCTAAAGAAACATATTCCAGTGCTGTTCAACATTGTATTCTTAACACTAAACTTCACGTCAAGTAATATGAACTTTGGCATGAACTTTAGAAAATATTATTACTTGAATTTAAGATACATACCATCAAACATATTTCTAAACGAATATAGCTTCAAGACAACTAACATGAACTTTAAAATACAATTGAGATATACTTAAACTCGTAACATTACAATAATCATCTTATCAGTTAAGTTCAACATTATAATTCTAATAAGAATTATCAATGAATTTAAGCAACCTAACTTCACGATAACTAACATGAGCTTGGACATCAACTTTAGAAAATGTTGTCACTTGAACTTAAGGTTCATACCAACAATCATATTTCTAGTACAGTTCAATATTATATTCTTATAAGAATTATTAAAAGACTTAAATTATATAACTTCACGATAACTAACATGAACTTTAACGTACAATTGAGAAATACTAATAGCATAACAATAATCATCTTATCAGTTAAGTTCAACATTATGATTCTAATAAGAATTATACAAGAATTTAAGCAACCTAACTTCACGATAACTAACATGAGCTTAGTCATGAACTTTAGAAAACTCCCTTGTTCGACATTATTTTCAATTTAGACTTAACAATTGTTTGCAAATGACGCAATTGTTAAGAAATGTACGCAAAAACTTATTCAATTTATTTGTAAATCTTACCATTTTCAATGTATCAATAACTCAATATCAATGAGCTTTTTATTGTTGTTTATCTTTGCTGGTGTAATTTGTGCAAAGTTGTCTTTTAGTTGATGCTTCTTCTTTTTGTTTGGATACCACAAAAACCGTAAAAATAACAAGCGGTCAAAAGGCACAGTCACAACAACAACAACAACAAGAAAAGCAAAAGCAAAAGCAACAACAAAAAGGAACAAAATAAAATAACAGCAACCGGTAGCAGAAAATTTGTATGTAATATGAATGTTATCTATGTAGATGTATGTCTGTATGTGTGTATGCATGCAATGCAATGTATGTGTGTATTGTAAGTTGAAAGGCAAACAGAAACACACAAACAACGACACAAAGGCAAGGCCGAAATTTGGGTGGGGAGTTATACAGACAACAAATAAAACGCCCGTTGGCTAGCCTTGAGCGCTGTCCCCAAGCGTTATAAAGAACCCCAAAAGCGTAACTTAAATTAGAGGTAAAGTTATAATTTCTATAGAATAAAAAAAAGGAAAAACGAAGCAGACGGCGGCAGACCGGCGAACCGTTTGAATTTTGAAGGAGGCAGAGAGACAGAGAGACGTTGCCAACAGCAGCCGGCGGAACACTGAAAACGGCAAAGGCACAAACAACCCTCGCCGCGGCAAGAGCGCGGCTGAATAGCAACAGCAGCAGCAGCAGCAGCAGCAGCAGCAGAGAGAGAGCGCAACAGTTTACGAATTCGCCGCAGGCGTGCAGTTAACAGCGTGGATACAGCGAGAGAGAGAAAGAGTGCACAAAGCAGCTGCCCGGCAAAAAAGTGACTGCACCGCTACCCCACCCACCCGCTAAACAGACACAAGAGCAGCAGCAGCATCAGCTGAGCCGGCCTCAAACTGTTATAATACAAGGTGATGGCTGTCTGTTAAACAGGTACCAGTTGATATACATGCGAATGGAGTTAGCAGAATTATTCCTTTGATGTGATTCTGTAATCGTAAGAGAAATACGAATTCAGTGAAATGTATCAAAATTGATAGGTTGCTTCTGTTGAACTCGAATCTTAAATTTTAAATTAAAATAAATCAATAATAAAATATGAATATTCAAATTTGTGTTGCAGTTTAAAAACTAAATAGAATAAATTAAAATCAAGTAAATGCAATCTTCAAAATTTTAAGAAATTTACTTTTACAAAATCGTAGCAAAAGTGGAGGCCCGGACAAATATAGTTGCTAAACATCAAAAATATGCAACAACAACACAATCAAATTCGATAGACAACTGGTACCTATGAAAAACAAATGTAATCACCTAAAAGAACTTCAACATGAATTTGTCAGTAAGCCAAGCGGCTGTTAGATATTCCACATCCCATACTATTCTCAAATCGCTTCAGTTTTTGATGTATTACTTTGGCAACTGAATTGGCTGTTTTTAATTTAATGAACCGCGACGGCAGCAACAACATCAAACATCAGAAACGTTGACAGAGAGACAGCAAATGGTGTGAGAACTAGAGCAGGAGTGGGAACTAGAACTGGAACTAGAGTTGGAGTTGGAGTTTGAAGTTGTAGATGGACAGATAGGAACAGCCCTGACCAAACGAACGAACGAATGGTTTTTGTTGTGTTTGGTAAACAAAAATGGAAAAAGGAAAAAAAAAACATTTTGCAGATGTGCCTGCAGGGTTGATATCCTATAGCTTCTAGGGGTGATCTATAGAGTTGTGTCCTGACTGCCGCGGAAAAGTTCTCTGCAAACAAACAACAGTAAACGTCACTTGAGCAGCAACAGAAACAGGACTAAAAAAATCCCCTTTTAGTAATTCGCGAAATTTCTTACACATAAGCGTAAAATTAATTGCATTGCACTTTTTTGTCAAGGGGTTTTTTTGATATGTTTTGTTAGGGCTGTGTATAAGTACTTTGTAAGTACATATATACATATATACGACTTACATATGTATATTTATATATATATATTGTTGCATAGTGGTGGTAGTTTTTGCATTCATATTTCAAATGGTTTGAGTGGGCGTCGCATGAATCATCAGTCGTCAGCAGTTAAAAAACCAGCCAAGGTCTTGAGGGTCAGATCGAAGTTAAGAGTTTGAGTTTGTAAGCATATAGAAATATGCATCGGGGTGGATTTTTAGAAATGTTAAGGGCGTTCTTTAATGAGAAAATGTGCAACAGTGTTACGAAACGAGCTTAGACTTTTAGGTTGTCCTCGGCAACACCTCCGACCTACCCTAAAACAGTTGGAATAGTACTTGACACGATATAAGGGTTATTAAATGTTCCGTTTTGCGGAATCTTTCCAAGATTTTTAAAGCTTAGAGAGCTGCGAAAGTAGCAGGTAGTCTTTGCTGTTGAATATATCAGTGTTAGTATTATTTCATTTAAGGAATATAAATATTCCGATTGTTGCCAATTTCTGAGATCTCAGAAATCAATCGAATTTCAATATTTATAAAGAATCAATAAAATGCATGTCCTAAGGATTTTAAATTGTTCCGAATTTTCCTAAGAATTGGAACAATAGAATATAAATTAAGAAATTTTATTTATATTTCATAATCTACATATCTGGGAAGGTATTTTTTTTGCTTAATTCCTATCAGAAACAGAAAGTATTCCTTATTTTATGTCAAAAAGTATGAAACTAAATCGTACACATATATCTTTCTATTAAATAACAATGCAATGAATGATAAATTTAAGAAACTTAGTATGCAATCTAAGAATCTTCCCAGAACGAACAAACATTAAGTTCTAAAGAGCTTGTTGAAAGAACTAAAAAGCACTCTTAAATAGTATTTTTTATAGCAACTGCAGTATTTCAATGCACTTTATTTAACATAACATAGTCAAGGACTACAGCAAGGTTTAAATTAAATTATATGATACATTTAGCCTTTAACTAATTGCTTTTAAAGTGCATTCTGTAGGGTCTTCCCCCTAAAAGCGAAAAGAATGTTTAATTGGGCAAGGGAAGCGCTGTAAACGCGCCCCGCTTCGTGGCACATTCAATCAAGTGGGGACACGGGATGGGGGCACTCCATGGGGCATCTGCCCTTGAGGCAGAGATACTTGAAGAGATACTGAGGAATGAATGTAAAAGATGAGGAATGATGCAAGGATGTGGTTGCTCTCTGAAGGCGGCGCCGCTTCATTTCCGAGCGAGTGAGCCATCAAACGTTTGTCACTAAAATTATTAGCAATTCAAACTTGGACAGAAATAATAATAATGATCATTACGATGATGATAATGATGTTGATGATGAAGCTGCGCTGCGTTACCATGTTGATAATAATGCTCATGCTGCGAATTCTACACTGCCCTCCCTTCCTTTACTTCCCTTCCCTTCCCCTCTTCATCTACGTCTTAGGCAAACCTCTTGTCAGCGGCCAAGTGCCTCTTGAGTCGACGTCGACGTCAACGTCGGCGTCAGCGCCAGCCTCCACAAGAGCCGAAGCCACAGCCAGAGCCAAGTGCCCGCCCAGCGCCCAATGGTCTTGCTCTGTCCGTCCATCCGTCCGTCCGTCGTCTCCTTGACAGTGACATTTTGATATTCTTTTCAGTTCCTGCTTTATGCTCTGTGTTTTTTTATACCCTGTACGCATTTCAAATGTGTTGGTCGAATTGGAAAAAAATCTGACTTAAAATAAAACTGAAAATATTTAAGTTATGGAAAGAAATTTTCTAAAATACTTTCAAATAACTTAATAACTTAAAAAGTTAAAAATTTTTTTTTATAGAAATATAGTTTTTTTGGAATATTATTTTCTAGGCATATAAATTGTGTTTCTGTTTACAAAAACAACTTTTGTTTCAGGCAGACTTTCTGAACAAAAGAAATATATTTTTTCTTGGTCTGGCTTTGCTTGAAAGCTGCGTACAGGGTATTTTTAAGTCGTGCTCTTTCATCCAGCGCATTCTGGCTTGTTTTTCTCGCTTTTGCAGCTGAATGCAACTGTGCTTATTAGGGCGCAGATTTTCAATGTAGATGGGAATGTGAATGTGGATAGGGAGGCGTGGTCGAAGAGGCGGTGCTCGGGCAATGGAATTAAAAATTGAGCACGTGCTGGTGTCGAAACTTGGGCATTGTTGCCTTTGGCTGTCGCTGGAATCCGGCAAGGTTGGCTTTATTGGAAGGGGTTAGGGTTTTGGGTTGCGTGCTGGAGCATAATACCCAAGTCTAAGCAGCAGCTGAGCTCGATGCAATGAGCAAAGGACGAAGGACTAATAAATTGGCTGACAAATTTTGCAAACGCATTTGGAATGCTTCGTTTTTTTGTTCTGTTGACTTCATTAGCAAATGGGCAACCCATTCACATAAACATTCACATTCACATTCAGATTTACATTGGCAACAGAACGAAGTAGGGATTATGCGGCGTTTGCATTTTCCGCTTTCTCGGCTTGTTGATGTTGATTTATCACTGATGAAAAGCACACAAAAACAAAAACAAAAAAAACTCAAAAAACAAACACAAACACCAAATCCCAGTTGGTTTTTTGACACTCTTGTTTTTTTTTTGGGCATGTGTTTGTCTTTGTCCAAGCATTTCTAATTTCATAGCTAAATATTTGAGCGATTTTCCAAGTTCTACCCACCCAGCAAGCTTTATATTCTCAAGCTAAAGGGATTAAATGTCACTTCGCTTAGTTCTCAGTTCTTAGCTCTCAATTCTGCCAGTTTCTCAGTTCACACAGCTTCCTCAACTCGGCTCAGCTGTTTGGTAACAAAATAGCCAAACAGCTGTCAGCAATTTGAGTAGGGTTAAGAGTTTTTCTAAGCCCCCTCTCCTAAAACCCTTCAAGTGACAGCGCCTCTGACAGCGAATCTCTGAGAATGCAGTTGCAAACTTTCAACTTCAAGTTGTCTCTTTGGCAACCGACAACAATGCGAAACATTCAACAGAGAAGCATCTTCAATAACCTTTACATACAATGGACATTATACTGCGTACTGCAAAATATCACTTGAAACTGCTGCGGGTTAAGCTTCGGTTTCATCTCACAAATAAACCTGACAATCAATACAATTACTTTCCATCTTTATCAGACTTTGTAAATGTATCCAATTCCGCTTGAATTATTCTGAATCAAATTTGTTTAGCTGTTCTGAATTCCTTCCCCAACGTTAAATATTCCTTCTCAAAAGTTTAGCTTGAGTTTAAAAAAGTAGAAAGCTAAAAATATATTTATTTGTTTATAGAAATAGTTAAGTGTTTCATTTTCATCGATTCATTGTGACGCTCAGTTCCAAAGAAATGATTTCGTGTTCTATTCTCAACGTTTCGTTGCAAGTTTAATTTATGAAAGAAATAGAATATTTTCTTCTATAGATAAATATTTAAGGCGACATTTCTTACAATTCGCAATTACTTGGATATAAAGTCACTTCCTTGGTTTATAAATTCTATTGGTATGTCAAAACTGAATGTTTAATTACTTTCTTTTTGCATTTATCTTGATTTTTATAAGATTTGACTAGACTTTTGGGCTCAAAACTGTTTATGAAGATTATGATAGACGCAAGACTAGTGAGAATGAGTGGAAATCTTTTTACAGATGTTATGTAATTAAAATCTATAGTATTCAATTTACTAGCTCTACTTACATAATGAAAATCAACACATTTTAGGTAAATTATCTGCCACTAAACTATGTGAAAGTAAAAACAGGAACACAGCTATTATAACTCCAAATGCATAAGCTCTGTAAATATGTAACTACAATCTAAATTACAATACTGCTTGATTATAATCAATAAATCATCATTTGTTTTGGAAACATTGACTTTGTGGTCTACGCTGCGGTTTTTCCATTGAGTCAATTGATAAAATGCATACAAATAGTATAGATATATATATAGCAAATACAATATGTACAGTGGTTGAACGCAGTAATCAGATGCGAATCAATTACATTTCGAATAGAAGTAATCCGAGTACTCGTAAAGTGCCCCATTCGCTCCCCTTGCTGGCTGCTGCAAGTTGCCCAAATTAGAAACAGATGATGATGATAATGATAAGAGCATGCCGAATCATAAGATGGATATTCATTGAATCGTGCCATTTATTGCATGCCACATGGCCGTCAAAAAAGCTGTCGGAGTCTTTTAGTCTTTGGTCTTGGTCTTGGTCTTGGTCTTGGTTTGGGTCTTGGTCTTAACATTTTGCAACATTCACACTTTTGGCTGACTTGTCATTGCTCTGTTCCCCCTGCTCTACACAAGCTCGTCGAGCCACTGATATGCCAATAACAATAAAGCACACACCCAGCGGGCGTGCCGCATGTGGCATGTGGCAGTAGGCAAGAGGCAGACGCCAACGCCGCAGTAGGCGACTTGCTCTCTAAGTGAAACCAAAGGACAGTGGCAATGAACGAGCACAAGTAAAAGTAGAAGGACGAACAGAAGGACCAGAATGGAGCATGAAGTTGGCAGCAACATAGTTAATCGTTATTTACAGACAGATAAAGTGCAGAAATATTGTCGAGCAGCAGACAACCGAGCAGACATCGAGGAAACGGTAGCTCATGTATCTCACAGGCGACCACCAAATGTCGAATGTAAAAGTACGAAAAAAAAATAATAACAAGAAAGAATTGTTTTGCCTTTGGTAAGACGAATAATAAATACACTTTTAAATAACTCCATTCAAATGAAAATATGTTTAGACAATCAAAGCTAAGAACTTGTTCTAGCAGCTAAGTAATTAACTTTCAATTCATTAAAAATAATTAAAGTTTCTACCGATTATATAATTCTTAAAGAAACTGGTTTGAATAACTAATTAATATCTATGCTAATAACGCGACTTGTTCCGGTTTTTATTTTTGGCAAGATTTTTCTTAAATATTCCAACTTTCTTTATTTGCGTTGAGCCACTGAACTGAATAGAAAGTGAATTCATGTGAATTCAAACCGAAAAATCTATTGCTAACATTAAAAATCACTTTCACTTAACCTTGCTGAAAGTGAAATCTCGCACAGACCCGAATATGATGAGAAACTGAAATTTACTGAAAATCTTATTGTTTTTCTCCTGAACTGATCATTGCCACACTGAGAGAAATGTAAGGCCCAGAATAGTCAAAATGAACTGAAATTTAAGAAGAAAGCATACTAGTTTTACACTCAAAGAATAGCTTATGTATTTTTAGGACTTAAATTGCCTTAACCTTTTCCAAATCTTAGCCCTAAAAACTGCTCGATTATAGACTAGTATTTTGAATAATTCTGTAGCTCAAAATTAGTTCATGAATTTTTTTGAAAATATCAATTGTTTTTAAATATAAAACGATTTTCTTGACTGGGAATCGAACCCGAGGTTTTGTGGGTCTGAGCAGAATGCCTTCAAACTAGTCGTCCACCATCCATTTTAAAGGCGATCATTTATGTCACCTTCCAAAGCGTTACATACTACATAACAAATATAATAGTGCCCTAAAGAAAGGGTATCAAAATGCGCATACGGCCAAAGTAATCGGATTCCCATGCATGAGCAGAGGTAGAAGCTTGAGCCAAGCGAAGGAAGGCGAGGCGCGTGGAGCAGTGATAACGAGAAGGAGATGGAGTTGGAGCTGAGGGTGGAGCTGAGGGTGGAGCTAACTGGCGGGTGGGCCATTGCGGAGCTCGTAAATTTGCGCTTTTGCCTGCCAGAAGACCAGAAAACAGAGAATAGAAAATCAGGCTGTGTAAAAGCCCTCCAATGTATTTTGGGCTCAACATTTGCCATGTTTTTCTTTTTTTTTGTCTCCATCGCATCCTGTGGCCGGGCGTCAGCAATTTCGTTGCGGAAATCATTGGCCAGAAGCTGAGGCAGAAACGTTGGCAGAGGGGGTAAGGGGAGCAGGGGTAGTTAACTGTATCTAGACCACTTTTTGGCCCGCACGCTGCGCCTTTTCACACCATAAAACTCTCTGTGCGTTTAACTCGTTGGCCATTTATTTACTTTTTCTGCTTTTTGGGCAGTACTAGCTCAGAATTTTGGGCCTGTTATCAAATTCAATTACCTTAAGCCGGAAATGCGTATGCCTAGCCGTAAAACTTGGCTTAACTGCAACTTCTTCCTGTTGCCCCCCCGACTATTCCATTAAAAAGATGGGCAGTTTAGATTGAGATTTTCGAGATGATGTGCAAAAAGGTGTTAAGGAAGTCGTTGTCCAAAAAAGACCAAGGGTCCAAATATAACGACAACTCAACTGACACTGAAATCGAAACCGAAACACAGTCAAACTACCCTAAATCAAATTTAAAAATAGCGAATTTTTTCATTGTGTTTATTTTGCTATATAAAACATCGTTGACAATCGCAGCTTCAATTTTAATATTCTTCAATATTTTCCATTAGGTTTATTTTTAGTTTTAAAAGAGATTTCTGCATGTAGGAATAGTTAAGTGTTCCATTCTCATCATTTCATTGCGACGATCAGTTAAATAAAAATGGTTTCGTGTTCTATTCCCAACGTTTCATTGCGACGATCAGTTACATAGAATTGGTTTCGTGTTCTATTCCCAACGTTTCATTGCGACGCTCAGTTACATATAAATCGTTTTGTTTTCCAATCTCATTGTTTCACTAATAAAATTGTATTCCATTCTCAAATAAATTTCGACAATTATTATTAACGTCTCATTGATGAAAGAAAAATAAAATCTAGTTTTGAACTAAAACGACATATTTTCCATTGAGAAGTTCTACTGTAGAACACAAAACCCATTGCAAAACACACCTAATTGCCAAGTTTTGATAATTTCATTTTGGAATCAAACTCGAGCTTCGTGTAATTACAGTTTGCTTGTAACTTTTAATTACTGACCAGGCGACCTTGCTGTTTCTTTCAGCATTCCAAGTTCTCATTTCACAGTTTCCATTTGCCTGCTTTGGACTGTAGTTGACCACATAAACCACACAGAGCGCAAACGAGTGTAAGCAAAATGCCAACAACACGATTAATGACCGCCTGGCCCCGGGCTAAAGCCTTTCGGAAAGGGTCATCCAGCATAACGACAGTTTGGAGAAGCAAGGGTCATGTGGATTTGGAACCAAATACTCCAACATAATCGTTGTGAGCTGTGACCACACAGGAAATTAAAATCGAAACGGATTGAATGGACATGCCTGAACATGTTGAGATGTGCTTTCTTCAGGTCTGTTCATAACCATATTAGAGCTGACCAAATAATCGATTGTTGACTTGAAACTCTTTTCAATTTTATTAGAAATAAATCTAAGAATAACAAATAGTTGAACTAGTTGTTAAAGAGTTGAATTCGGAATTAAATGTTTGTAAATATAAAAATAAATGTTCAAAATGTTCTCAGTTCCAGTTAAGTTATTCAAGATTTGTTGTTGTCCGTATCGATGGTTATAAACTATCGCAATTGCAACTATCGTGTTGCATTACTTTCGATAGTTTTGCAGCTCTAATCGGGTTTCGCATTTTGATATATAAAATACTCACTTTTTGAAACTGCTCCTGCAAACGCAGCAGCGCGCCTTCAACTTCAATCAATCGCTTTTCCAACAAATCCTGCAAAAACAACAAAAAGAAACGCAAACTGAAGAAGAAGAAATGCATATGGCTAATGCTAATGCTACGGATATCTGGCTAGATCCCAAAAAGCTATGTTTAGCGGTGCATATGATATAACTGATTGTGCTAAGGTGTGTGTATGTGAGTGTGTGTGGGGGTGTATTTTGATTGTGTGCGTGTAAGAGTATGTATGTATGTGTGTGTGTGTGACCAATGTACCAAAGCGGTGTGTGTGTTTGTGCTAACTAAAAAACATGTTAAATAAAAGCAAAAAATTGAATATAAAAGCTCGATTCCACAAATTTTGATTGAAAGTGGTATTGGTGTTCTGGAAAACGATACAATTTGGCTAGTTTGGTAAAATAACTTTAGCAATATCTTAACGTAAGTGGATATCGAAACAGAACTACATATATTTGAAATAATTATTCAATTATTTGTGATTGCATATGGTATATTTTATTACAGCTTCACAGAGACATCGGGAAATTGTCTTCCAACCATGTTTGGTGGTGCGTAATCAGCGAATGCAGTGCAAACCAATCCCAGAACGACCAAGCACATCATAGTAATTTCCATCTTGTAGCTTTCAGTTTCTTCAACTTGTTCAAGTTTCAGTTAAACACAGCTTTTATATAATGTATTCCACATTGTGGATAATCAAATTGGATATACCTTTATAATATCTTATAGAGACAATGTACTTGCTGGTACCTTAGCCGTTAAAAATGTTAGCTTTCATGGCTTACATATTTTTGTATGGTAGTAGTTTAGTAGTCTCAGTCGATCTTTTCATGTGTAAAACTCAAATTTGATCAACTGGTAGCAAAAGCTTCCCTTGCATATTTGAAATCAATGGGTATAATTCACATATGCATTACGTCGTCTTGGCCGCTGTATTACCAAGGGTTTAAGGAGTCATTTCTTACTCATTAACGTTTTTTTAGTTTTGTCTGTGACTTAAAAGGACTCAGGTTTGAATTACTTTGGGAGCGGTATTGCAAAGGCATTGCAAGAGTAATGCATCAGACAACAAATTACAAAGCTCATTCAAACACGAATTTGCAATCTTGGAAATGGGAGCATTTTTGAATAAGTTGAGAGTTTTAGTAATGAACATTTGCGCTTTTATTTGTGATGGCATATATTTTACTATAGCTTCACATCAACAACCGTAAGTTGTCTTAGATGGCTCTATTTGCCAGCTCCAATTGGTGGACCATCGTCCTACGAGTCTGGTGGTCCGCTTGCGACTGCAGCGCACACCAATCCCAGAACGATCAAGCACATCATAGTAAGTTTCATCTTGTAGCTTTCAGTTTCTTCAACTTGTTAAAGTTTTAGATTACCACAACATTTATAGCCAGTATTCTACATGGTAGATTAGCAAATTGGATATGCTTATATAATATCTTATTGTGAAAATGTGTTTGCTGGTACCTTAGCCGTTAAATATTTAAGATTTCATGGCTTGTAGATTTCGTGGCTTAAGTACAATTGTAAAAGGGATTTTAACGCTCCAAATAGGGAAGCAAGACAAAATAAGCAAATGTCAAGGTTAACAAATGAACAAATTTCAAAACCGCGCTGTAAAGTATGCTACATTTTGGGCATGTGAATGGTACTTGACATTCTGATAGCTCTCAGGTGTAAATGAATAGAAATTTTAAACTTAGACTTGAAAATGTAAACCATTATGTAGCTAGTTGAACTAAATGGGACACAGATCATTCAAATACCGCATCGAAGCTACATACCAAGAAAATCCCCGACACTATCAGGCATCATTTGAAGAAAAGTTGTGCAATGCAGTCTTATCCTTAACCTTAGCTTCAATTGCAAATGTGTACAGATATAAATATAATAATAATAGAAATATTCTTTAAATATACTGTATTGACAAAAAATCAATCTCTCAGCTAAAGAATAAACAGCAAGAGTTAATTTTTGTAGACAGCGTCCTTTAAAAGATGATAGCCGCCTTTTACATGTGTGCAAAAAATTAAACTTGGAGAATCAAATAGAGTCTTTACCTAACCCTTGCAGCGTGGTAGATCGCATATTTCCGACGCTGCGAGAGTTAGGTGCACACCCAAAATATGAAAATAAAATGATTGAAGGAAACTTAGTAGCACAAATAAGTTGAATTTCAATTCATTTCACTCAAAAACAAATATGCAGTTCTGCAAATGGGAGCATACATAAACAATTTAAGAGTTTTGGTTATGACAGCTTTTTTTTATTATTTTTGATTGCATATATTTTATCACAGCTTCACAGTGACATTGGGAAGTTGTCTTAGATGGATCTATGTGCCTTTTCCAACCATGTCTGGTGGTGCGTAATCAGCGAATGCAGAGCAAACCAATCCCAGAACGACCAAGCACATCATAGTAAGTTTCATCTTGTGGCTTTCAGTTTCTTCAACTTGTTCAAGTTTCAGTTAAACACAGCTTTTATAGCCAGTATTCCACATTGTGGATAATCAAATTGGATATACTTATATAATATCTTATTGAGACAAAATATACTTCCTTAAAAAAGCGTAACATTGTAAGTAGGGGAACTTGGCTGGTTGTGGGCGTCTTCCGGATGGGGCCACACCTGTATAATTCTTGACAGTGATATTACTTGCAAATAAGCAGTTCACAGGAGACGCCAGCAAGCAGTGCACTTGAAGTGTGCAGTGCATGTAAAACTGTTGCTTCTGTCTACTGAGACGGGATGGAATCGATTCTTCAATAAATTTTGTGTTTATTTTGCAATCTCAGCGAAATTTACACAGCGGATTAACATTTATAAAAGAAATATGTGTACCAAAAATCAAAGATAATTCTTTAAAATTGTGGCTGTGCGTATGGTATACAGAAACCTACGTGCCAAGATTGGTGTCTCCAGCTCTTATAGTCTCTAAGATTGGATAGACAGAGGGACAGTTGATGCTGTTCAAGAATATATAGTTTTCCTTTTTTCCCATTTTTAATGGGAACAAGGATTAATGATTGTAGGGTACTTAGTAGAACAAACTAGTTAAATTTTAATTCATTTTATTCCAAAATAAATTTACAGTTCTGGAAATGGGATCATGTTTGAATAAGTTAAGAGTCTTAGTTTTCAGTTTTTTTTTCTTTTAATATTTGCGCTTTTTATTTGTGATTGCATTTATATTATTACAATATCACATTGACAACGGGAAGTTGTCTTAGATGCATCTATGTTGGAATTGGAAACCTGTCTGGTGGTGCGTAATCAGCGAATGCAGAGTAAACCAATCCCAGAACGACCAAGCACATCATAGTAAGTTTCATCTTGTAGCTTTCAGTTTCTTCAACTTGTTCAAGTTTCAGTTAAACACAGCTTTTATAGCCAGTATTCCACATTGCGGATAATCAAATTGGATACACTTATATAATATGTTATTAATTGTGTTTCTGTTGCCAGCAAAATGCTGATACCTTAGCCGTTAATAATACGAATCTTAACAGTATAGTTATTTTAAAGGAAATTTAGTGTTTTAAATAAAGTGTAACAAATACATTTCTGATCTGACCCAGAAAGAATACGTGTGCATATACATACACAAAGTGTATCAAAAACTTGTCAAATGGCAAAAAACAGTAGGTAATTACATTTATATATGTATTACCTAAAATTTTCATAAATTAGAATATAAAACTTGAAATAAAAGGTAAGTTTTACATAAAAAAACGTAATTTTTAACAGATTGTTCCTATATATACCATATTTTTTCGGATATGTCTCCTTCTGCCTGTTATATACATTTGCAGTACCTTATTACCTCGTTTTACCCCTGTTTATAATTGGTCACAGCTAGTAAAATCTATAAGAAATATATATACGTATATACAAAAATATATCTGCTGAGTAAAAATGTTGTTCGACTTAAATTAATTTATGAGCTTGTCATGTTCCAAACGGCCTTAAGGTGCACAAAAAATGCCAAATCATTGATCTATTTTTTTGTTGGAACATTAAAGTTGCTTAATCCTCACGCGATGCAACCTAAGGTCTGGCAGAGGGTGAGGCAGGGGAAGGCGTAGCCTGCAATCTAGTTGCAGGTGTGCATGGCCAATAATTCACCAAGTGTGGCATGCAACAAACTGTGGCACGAACATGTACAATAAAATCACTTGCCGCGCACCGCCCAAATGAGAAAACAACAAGAAATGGACTAAAAAGAGATCTTTTGTGTAGCTGATACTCGTGTCTACACTGAAACAATTTAAATTTAAAATTTTAAAAAATATTTTATAATTTGCCATAAATAAAATGTATACTTATATATGATATACATATTAAGTTAATTTTAACTTCGGGTTTATTTATTGTATTTTTTTTTTTTATTGTTAAAATCGTTTTTAATTTTTAACGTTTGTTTTTCTTTCAGTGCACGCATAAATTTGGTGTTGGTTCCCAATGCTCCACAATGGATCCACATATGGTCTTATGTCTTATGTGTTATGGGCTGTGGGGCACGTGGGCGTTGCGCGGTAAGCAGGAAGTGGGAATGACAGTTTCATAATTGGAGTTGGAGTTGAAGCTATTTTACGGGCAGTTGTCGCCAGGCCAAAACCGACTCGACCAGGCCAAAAGGCATCGGCTTATTAAGCCAAGAGCAGAACTCGGCAGGCGTTTCACAAAGTTGCGGCGACAAAAAGGCCAACAAATTAAAAGTGGGAATCGTTAAAACAAATGCTAAAAACAACAAACAAGACATGGAGATAGATAGAGAGAGAGAGCGAAATAGTGAAAGACAGAGACAAAGGAACGTAGCTCGTTAAATATATTTTTCTTAAACACTTAAAATTAGTTGGGGAAGTTGTAAAAATTATTTTTATAGCCATATAAAAATTTGTTTTTTGTTGTACATATAGTTTTTCTAATACTTGTGTTTTTTTGCGCAATAGACAAATTGGTTTTTGGTGTTGTTGTAGCAGCTGCTTTTGGTGTTAAAGAAATTAATAAATGCCAGAAAAGTAAATGTGAATAGTATGAGTACTACTCGTACTCGCACGCCTGCAAACAACCTGAGTCAGAGTCAGAGTTAAAGTCTGAGCCTGGCCATAAGAATATGAATGCCATGATTTGTGGCAGGAAATTACGCAGACGCCGAGTGGGTAAAACATGGATCCATGAGGTACTTGAATACATACATATATCTATGGTATAAGTATATAGAAACGTTGTAGTGATACACATACATAGATAAATACATATAAACAATGAGATCGTTTTGTCATAAATGTTGCTCTGGTGATAAATAATAATGCGAACCTAACCTATTTGCAGCTGATGTGCTTAAGAAAAATAAAACAGCTGCAGGTCGAACCTAAGCTGCTTAAATTTTAACTTTGTAGTCGACTTTGTTATACCCGAACCACATTCTAATAAAATAGTGTGAAAATAAGTATTTAAGTACCTTGATTTGGTATACTAAAGTATGAGATACCACAAGTTTTTTTGAAAACAGTGGAATAGTTGTAATTAAAAATATTTTTAATCAAATTTGTTTATCTTGTTCCATTCCACTGTTCCAATGTTTCATTCCACTGTTCCATTGTTACACTCCTCAGTTCCATTGCCAAATTCCACTGTTCCATTGTCTCATTCGACTGTTCCAATGTTTCATTCCACTGTTCCGTTGTTACACTCCTCAGTTCCATTGCCAAATTCCACTGTTCCATTGTCTCATTCGACTGTTCCATTGCCAAATTCCACTGTTCCACTGTTCCATTGTCTCATTCGACTGTTCCATTGTCTCATTCTACTGTTCCATTGCCCCATTCCACTGTTCCATTGTCTCATTCGACTGTTCCATTGCCAAGTTCCACTGTTCCATTGTCACATTCGACTGTTCCATTGTCTCATTCTACTGTTCCACTGCCCCATTACACTGTTCCATTGTCCCATTCCACTGTTCCATTGTCTCATTCTACTGTTCCATTGTCTCATTCTACTGTTCCATTGCCCCATTCCACTGTTCCATTGTCCCATTCCACTGTTCCATTGTCCCGTTTCACTGTTCTATTGTATCATTATACTCCACCATTATTCCATTCCACTGTTCCATTGTCCCATTCCACTGTTTCATTGTCCCATTCTACTGTTCTATTGCCCCATTCCACTGTTCCATTGTCCCATTCCTCTGTTCCATTGTCCCATTTCACTGTTCCATTGTCTCATTCTACTCTACCATTGTCCCATTCCACTGTTCCATTGTCCCATTCCACTGTTCCATTGTCTCATTCTACTATTTCATTTCACTGTTTTAATTCACTGTTCCATTCCACATTCCACATTTAAGAAACAACTGCTCTTTAAATTCATAAAAGTTAATGATTTTTATACTCTGTTTTCCAAAATGGAAAAAAAGAGTATATTGGGTTTGTGAAATGTCCGTCTGTCCGTCTGTCTGTCCGTCTGTCCGTCTGTCTGTATGAACGCAGGTTTTTTCCACAATTTTGAAGCTAGAGCAACCAAACTTGGTATACATGTTGGTATATACCATAGGCAGACAAAGTGTCAAGATCTCCCCCCCACCCCCAACCCTTCCCCCACAAACCGCAAAAACCTATATCTTCCACAGTTTTACAGCTAGAGTAACCAAATTTGACATAAAGACTAGTGACCACACCCTTGACCGACCTGTCAAAAAAAAATATGCCACGCCCACTACCACCCCCGCAAATGAGCTAAACCTGTATCTCCTACACCCTTATAGCTAGAAACCCCAAATTTTGCAGTATGACTCCATTTGAACTCTTCGATAGATTGGAGAAAAAAATTTTTACGTACAGAAAACAGAGTATATCGCAGTCGGGTGAGCCCGACTGCAACGTTCTTACTTGTTTATTCTCTTTTTTAATGACATAACCCGTTTTTTTTCGAATTTCAGAGCACCTGTTTTTGCGATTTGAAAAGTAAACCCACAACAAAATTGAATATAACAAGGAAGGGTGCTCTAAATCTGACGAATCTGAATTTTAAAGACACGCCTCAATACCCTTCAAAATAAGCATACCGGGTATACATAGAGTAAAGCTACATTTACTCACAGACACGAACGAACACGCATTCAGAGTTACAAAAAACAACAATGCATGACTCCTGTATAGAAAACTGTGTGCGCATGTGCAACAGCAACAACAACAACAACAACAACAACAGCTTCAACATGCAACTGCAACAGCTGAGTGCATGTGAACACAAAGCTGTAGCTAAAGTCGAAACTGAAACCGATCCGAGCTGGGAAATAAATAAATAAACAAACAGCAGACGAACAAACGAACAAACGTTGCAAATAAATTGCACAACGTTCAATGAACCTTTTTTTCAATCACACATCGCACACAACTTGCAACTGCAACTTCAGCAGCAGCAGCAGCAACAGCAGCAACAACAGCAACAACAAATGCAACTGCAACAGCGGCGACATTAGCGAGGCATCCACGCAATGGATGTGGAGAACGTGACTGGGTTCTGATGACAGTAACAGTAACAGAGACAGAGACAGAGACAGGGACAGGGATAGAGACAGGGACAGTGACAGAAAGAGGGACATGGATGAATGCAGTGCAACAACAACAACCACAGCAGCAGGTCTATTGTGTGCCATGTTTGTCATTGAGTTGAGCATTCTAGTTCCTTTTGAGTATATAGTTCTGTAGTTCCCTTCCCTATAAATGAACTTATCTTTCCTTTAGTTCTTTTCCGAATAAAGAAACTAATCGTTTCTTTGGTGTTTTTCGGATAAAAGAACCATTCGATTGTTTAGTTCCTTTCCGGTAAAGCAACTAATCGTTCTTTTACTTCTTACCGGATAAAAGAACCACTCGTTTCTTTAGTTCCCTTCCAGATCAAAAAGTCTTGAAACTTTGGACAATCTGAAACAAATATTTAAACGAATTTCAGCATACGTAAGACAGGAACTAGTCTGAGCTAAAATCGGAAAAGAAAAGGAACTAAAAGAACTAAAGGAACTATAGTTTAAGGTATATTTCAATTCAAAGACGCCGTCATTCGCACTAGTTCAGTTTGGATCGAACAAGCTAGTAGAGTTCTGCATTGTAGGACAAATGAACAATATTCAGAGAACAAACGAATCATTGAACAATTTGCTCATAAGCTACTTATAAAATCTAACAAACAGAAAATGAACCAACAAGGATGAGCATGAACGAACTACTTGTGGAACATTTTTTATTTTTTGTTGATTCAGTTCAATTGATTTTAGTTCTTATTGCACGTTTGACTTACAATTTCTTTCATTATTCGATTCAATTCGTTCATATAATTAACTTTTTAACTAATATGAGTAAATTTTAAGAATCGAGAACTAACTATTATGAACAAATATAGTTCGTTCAGGAACTACAATTGAAATTTTAGAAAAGAGAGCGAATCGAACTCGATCAAACAAAACAAGTAATTAAATGCATTAAAGCAACAAACTTAACAGAAACCTACCAAATTCGTTCAATTTTGTTTGCTGTTCAAATGAACTAACTCCGTTGAGAGTCACCTTTATCAGCTGGCCAGCTGTGCTGTGTTTTTTGCAATAATCAAGATGCCATTTAACGAATTTGCGAGCTGACGAGCCACTGCTGCCATTTGAGAGAGTTGTGTGTTGTGAGTGGGTGTCTGTTTGTTTGTTTGTTTGTTTGTTAGCCATTTGTAGAAAAGACCCCAGACAGAATCAGAATCAGAATCTGAATTTGAATCCAAGTCCCAGTCCCAAAGCCAGAGCCAGAGGCAGAGCTTAACATGTGTGTGGCTGGACGCCGGGAACGTTGTGATGCGCTTATTATGCTTGGTAATCGATACACGCAAGTTGGCTTCTTGCCCTCTTCCCATCTACCCTTCTTTCCTACTCTGCTGCCGTGATTCCTTATTCCCCATTTCCCATTCCACTGTGAGTAAGCCAGTTGGGCAAGCCTTTAAGCCATCAAGCCAACAGGCTGACAGCCAACAGCTGCGCACTTGAGAGCAGCTTAGAGAAGCTTCAATTAGCGTGTGTCGAGCTGCAGCTGCAGCTGTCTTGCCCATGGGCTACACTTAGAGAAATATATATACAAGCTTGAATTTTACAAAATTAGCTAAACGAAACCATAAGCCGAAACAATTGTAAAAGGTTGCAAATTGCAATCAAAAATGTTTCGGTTCCTTCAAAGTTAAATTCTAAGAAGCTTAAATTATGTCTCTTTTAGTAGCAAAGAATATGCATATGAAATTTATAAACAAGTTTTTTTTCACTTTTAAACATAGCAAACTATAAAAATTCGTTTTAAATTGTAAAAATGTTTAGCTAACAGTTTTTTTTTAAGTGTAGATCGCTGCTGTTCTGTTCTGGGCCTGTTTATTAAAGAGAGAGAGAGAGAGTTCTGAGAACTATTACAGCATCGGGATAAGCATTTACATAGTAGATATGCCAAGCTCTGCTCAGCTCAACTCAGTGCAACCCAGCTCAACTCAGCTCATTTGCAGCTGCTTATGGACCTTGGCCAAAGAATAGACCATGGATGAGACGTGGAGCCAAAGTGGATGTGGTTTGTGGGCTCCACCATAAATCAAGTGCTCCACAGAGAACAGGCATGCGCCATACTTAGCGCTATTAAAGCGTCACGGAAGTCGCAACGTGATCGGTGAATGTTGCCACAGTGGGGCACATTAAAACATTTAAAGTCTTCCAAGTTATGGGAACGTTTAGCTAAACACTAAACACTAGTTAGTTATTATAGTTAGTTAGCATGGGAAACGAGAGCAGCTTGACCAAAGACAGCTTCAATTCTCCATGTCAAAACAGCTTTTTTGTTGAAGCAGGAGTTGTGTTCACAATGCCTTTTATCTGGAATTCTAGGAAAATGGGGGTGTAACAGATGCTGTTCTGGCTGAGATTAGAATGAATGATGTTGAATGTAATCAAGAGTAACCTGAACAACAAAGATTTTGCGGTGAATGATAAACCTACACTAAAAGATTCTACTAAAGTAGCATATAAAATTTAGTTTTTATTTTAAGTTATACATATGTCCCTCATATTCTAAATGATCCTTCTAGATTTTGAAATCTAAACCGATCTGCATGTAGCAGATCAACTTCCTAGAAAGAGCTCAAAACAAAGTCGTGTAAACCACATAGTTGAAATGAGGAAAATGAATCTTAAATAAGATGTATAATTATTGTAGACGGATACAAGTCGAAAGGTCCTGGGAAAAGTCGAGATGAAAGTCAACCGCCGATTTATTAGCAAAACACATGAAAGATGAAGAAGATGTTGCCAGTTTGTAGAAGGAGGATTCAGTAATAATCTTCAGATCAAAGCACGTTGCACATTTAGCAGCTGGATGAATCTGCATGTCAAGAGTGCATTTGCGCAGTTCCATTTGAGAATTTGAGAATTAGAGAATTCGTGGGTTCATCAATCTGCTTTGCCGCTGGCGTGATGTGTTTTAAATGGCACGTTAACGAGTTCAAGTGTTCAGTTGTTCAGTTCTTCAAGTGCTCAAGTGTTCAAGTATGTGTGTGTGTGTGTGTGTGTTTAAATCAGGTCTTAGCTGCTGCTCAGGGTTCAAAGGTGTTTGTTTCACAGGGTTTGCATGCCAAGCTTTCCACACGCCACACAAAACACAAAATACTTGGCAAATTTTCGTTTACGCTGCGCTTTTAGCTTTTCCACTCCAAAACTGAGCTGGGAAAGTCGCATGCAAATTAGGTTAACAACCCACATGACCATAGAGATGTGCAGAGATATTTTATGTTTTGGGTTTTGTTGCATTTTGTAAAACTTTGCTAGGTTATTAGATAGCTAGAAAACAGTCGATTATGTTTTTGAAAAATCTTGCAAATAACGATTTGGTTGTTAAAACAGCGATTAATCGGTTCGCACAACCCGACTAATCGAAAAAAGCGAACGATTGTCTTTTATAAAAACATTGTAAAGATCGATTAATATCTTTTTTTGGAAACCAATTAGTCGAAATGCTTAAAATCGAATATAAATCGATTATAAATTAACATAGCTAGCTGCTACATAAATATTTTATATATATTATGGTCTGTAATTGGATGGGGGGGTGGGGGGTTCTGCTACCAAAGCACTACAACAACCATTTACCCAAAAGCAAGCGAAGGTTCGTAAATGGGTTGAACCAGCACCAAAGGGGTACGCGGTGGGGTGGTGGGTTGGGTTAGAGATGAGCTACTTGACTTACCTTATCGCCACGCTCCAAGGTTAGCGTTGTGGGACTTCGACTACCCGATTCAAGCTCCAAAGATCGAGCCTGATGCACCAATTGAATCTTGCCCTGCGAGATTTGTATATAGTTCGCCGGCGGGATGATATCATGCACATCGTCCTTGTCATCCTCATCGCCGTCCTTCTCGTTTTGCCTGCAAGATAGATTATAGAAAAAAGACAGTCTAATTAATACACTGAACAAAACTGACACAGTTTTCAACATGCATATATTTCTCTAAAAAAAAACACCACTGCAGCCGCTCTGTCTGAGCCAACAAACAAAGTTGCCCAACCAGCTCAAATCGCGTGGGTTGTGTTTTGAAGTGGAATTGGAAATGAAAACAGAGATCGTATCAGATTAAACCTGCATAGCTGAAATATTTCACAATGCCCATAATCGGTCTGACACCCCCAAGAAGTGTCAAAAATACGGCTAGTTGTCTTGGCCAAAAGCTTTGCTGACCGCTAATCTGGAACTCAACTCCAATTCAACTCTTGCAACACACACAAAAGTATCCAAGTGCCGCAATGAGCACAGCTAAGTACAAACCAACACACACACACACACACACATACGATAATGCAATCAAAATCAGCTGCACACTGATCCGCTGCTATAAAAATAAATAAACGAAATATGTGTATAAACAAAAGATTAAAAATATATCATTAAACGCAAACTTTCAAAATAATTAAGAAAATAAGATTACAAATTAGATATATAACCTTGCAGAAAAGATGTGCATATGAAAACTTAATTTTCGAGCGATTTTTCCTATGACAGCTATAGGATATAGTCACCCGATTTGGATCAAATTTGATTAGTATGACAAAAGCCTGCTAAAACGCAGAATATGTAAATGTGGTTAAGATAACTTGACAAACAAAAAAGATTTTCGCACAAAAACTTATTTTTCAGCAGATTGTTCCTATGGCATCTATAAGATATAGTCCGAACATGTTAAGATAATGCTAAAACTCAGGATTGCTAAATTTGGTCGAGCTATGTTGAAAAAACAACTTTTCGACTGATCGTTCCTATGGCAGCTATATGTTATAGTGATGCGATCTGACCGATTCTGACATATGTACTGCTTGAAGTAAAAATAATCATCTCAGCCAAGTTTCATCAAGATAGCTTCACAAAGAGTCTAGTTCACATAGAACATTTTGATTGGTGGATAGTTGGAATTCGCTAGTTGGACTCGTCGGTTGATGGTGATCAAGAATATATATACTTTATACGGCTAGAAATGTCTTTTTGTGATAAACTTTTAATACTCTCTCCGGAGTATACAAATTATTATTTTTATAAATTTATAATATTGGTTCACATTTTGAAATAACAAAATGTTATCTTTATTTATTTGCAGCTCTACAAATAACGTCGTTCCAGTGTGCCTTGGCTACGACCCAATTAGAATTCAACTCTTGTGTACTTTTTCTGTCTTGGTATTATTGAGTTGACCCAGTATGGTTGGGAAAGTTATCGATTATTGCACCTGCAGCAATAAGGAATAGGAATCCTTAGACTCAACGAGTAGTTAGCATGTCATGTGAATGTGAATGTGACTATGATGGTTGTGGACGGTTAGCGTGCACACATGTTTGAATATATTCGTTACTATAAGTTGAATGCTAACAACAACAACGAACAACAACAATTCGCTCGTTATTTCAAATTGAATTTGCGAGTTAAGTGCAAATAATTTGATAAAATTGCCACTTGGAGGCATTCGAGTGGGCAAACACCAAAGACACCAGCTTCAGCTTCAGCTTCAGCATCAACTTCAACTTCAGTTCCAACTTCAGCTTCAACTCCAGCTACAGTTCGAGCTCCAGCTTTAGTTCGAGCTCCAACTGTGGCCAAATGTCTTGACTTGCCTGCGTCCAACCATTCAACCACAATTTTCACTCCGCTTCGTCTCCGGCTGTGGTTACTTCTAATCCAGTTTGGTCAACACTCCAACTCTTTGACGTTGACCAGAGTTGCCAACTTTTAAGCCAACGCCAAAAAGAAAAATTTACTTTTTTTAAACTAAAGAACATTGCATAGTTTTTCATAGTTTTTAGATTTTAAATGAATTCATAAACAGGCCGTTTTCATTTACTCTACTTTTATTTTTGATTGTTCCGGTTACGTTAAAATATTGTGAAACTGAATTTTCGTTAAACGCTTTCATTTTCCCTTTTGAAAACATTTTGCGGATTGAAATTACTTGCGTTTAAATTAGAATTGAATAAAGTTTCGTTCAGATAGCTCTAAAATAAACATCTTAAAAACAATAATGAAATTTTCTACGCTTAAAAAATTTCAATTCCTTAAAAGTTTTTCGAAAGTGGATACCGGAACAGGTTTGAATAAAGTTCTAAATAATTAAGGAAAATGCAAAAACAGAAATATTTGTAAATTGACCAAAAACAAAAAACTTTTCGATAGTTTATCGGGCTTTATAACAACTTAAAATTTTGATTAAAATTTTAAAAATTGTTGCAAAAAGAAAAAGAAAAAAGTTCCACATTTTGCTTAAAAAAAAGCCACTTTTAGCCAATAAAAGTCCAAATTGGCAACACTGGCGGCAACTGCAGCAAACTAGAGTCAAATAAATGGACGTACGAGAAAAAAAAAGCTTGAAAAAACAATCTTACAAGCTAATCGCACAAAATGTTTCGTTTCGTGTTTGATGCTGTCTCCGCTTGTGCCCCCGTTCCCTGCGCCGGCTCTGTGTTCCCTCTCCCTGTCCCTGTCTAATGTCGAATGTCTGGAGCTGCAGTTGGAGCTGACGGTTGACACTGGCCAAGTGGGCAGTGGCCAAATGTTTACTTGGATTTGGAGTCGTAGTCCGACTCGGATTTCATGCTTTGCTTTGCTTTGCGTATCTGCGGCCATCTGTGGCAAGTTTATCACTTTGCTTTTCAATGCGGCCCACGTGCTCTCTGAGAATTTCTATGCGCCTTTGATTTATGCTCATCAAATAAAGCAATCAAAATCAATTTAACTGTTATCAAGCTCGAAAACTGGCCAACGGGTTACGTTCAACTACAGAAGTGCATCGCTATAACGAAGCTGAACTGGTTTCGGAAGGTAGTTCGTCATAAACGATATTTTGTATGCGTCGCAATGGAACGTTGAGAATTTTTACAAATAAAAAGTATTTAGTATTTAAGTACGCGTCGTAATGGAATGCTGAGAAAGAAACATTAACTATTTCTAAAAATAAAAAGTATTTAGTATGTAACTAAGCGTCGCAATGGAACGTTGAGAATGAAATACAAACTATTTTTACAAATGAGATTATAAATTCCTATTAATAATTATAGTTACTACGTATGTATGTAAGTAAGCATCGCGATAGAACGTTGAGAATGGAACATAAAACTATTTTTACATACAAAATTAACGAAAAAAACTAAAACAAAGGAAATTAAGATTAGAGAGCTCAGAAACATTTCGTTAAAGAGACGTTTGTCTTAGCGCAGTTTGACTGTATTAAGTTTTGGACTTTTGTCGCCTGTCACATGAGTCACCTCTCCATTTTCATTCCATTCCATTCTATTCATCTCGTATGCGTCCGCATCGATGCAAACTTAATTAGCGACGGCATCGCAGCCATCAGTGTCAAGTCAAAAGGCCAACTAATGCCATTACAGGGCTTTAATTAACAGCTAGCAATATATACAACATACAACATTACATACTCATTGCACCTCTTCGTTTCTCTCCGATCTGTGTATGTGTGTGTGTGTGTGTGTTCAATCAATTGACAGTGAATTATTGCATAGAGCATCGTGTGCCAGGTGCAAAGTGCAGACATTGCACTTTTGGAATCTAATTTAACACCCTGACTCACCCATTCGCCAAAACGTTCCTTTTAAGGTACACTCCCATCCAGATACCCATCCCAAGTGCAATTCATTCAACTGACAAAGCATTTGCATTTGCTTCCGTTGGCACATAAGCCATAAAGAATGCACATAAGTACATAAGTATCCATAGTACAATATGAATACACGAGTAAGAATACGAATACGAATGCGATTAAGTTATGGTACTCGTATGATGTATATTCAAATGATCGACTGTCATATACCTGCACTTTCTACTTGGATAATAGTTTGAGTCTATCAATTTCTGCACTTAGAAAAAACACCACAAGGAAATATCTTAATTTTTTAAAGAAATTTAATTTTTTTATATCTAATATTTTTAAAATTAAAAAAAAAAAATATTAAATATGTTACGAAGCGTCGTAATGGAACGATGAGAATGAAACATAACACATTTTTACAATCAAAAAGAATTTTGTATGTAACTAAGCGTAGCAATGAAACGATGAGAATGAAATTTCAACTATTTTCCAAATTAAAAAGTATTTGGCATGTAACTAAGCGTCTCAATGGAACGATGAAAATTAAACACAAAATATTTTAACAAACAAAAAGTATGAAAACGACTAAAATAAGTTCAAAATAGAAAAGCAGCACTTGAAAAAGGAGTTAAAGTGAAGAAAAATCTCCATTGAGAAAATATGTATATAAATATTTTTTAATATTTTTATAATTTATCAAACTATTTTCATAATTTTTGCGAAGATTTTTTAAATTTAACTTATTTTTATCGAAGTTCACATTTAACCAAATGTTCGCGAATTTGATGCATATTAAGCGTGAAATATGTCATTATTTATTGCGTTATTTTCAATAATAGGTAAAAGTCAAGTGAAATCAATCCTCAAAATTTTATTAAAAGTGAAAATAAGAACACCTTAAATAAATAAACTGAATTCGCAGGTTTGCATAGCTGAAATCTTAATCTTAAACATAGCAACTAAAGTAAATACATAAATAAAATAAATGATGAAAAAGTTTATCCGAAAAGTGAACTTAAACACCGTGAATTTAAGGATAGTTTGGGTATACATATATAACATACATAATATGTATGTATGTTACAAGTAAATACATATTTATGTTGGCTGCTGATAGTGCCGAATGTTGCACATTCATCAGTTCGACAATCATTTTAACTGCAGGAAGGGGGAAAAAAGCAAAAGTTCGTCCGACCATCCGTCTTTACGGTCATTCGGTTAATCCGGGGGTCTTTTGTGGCGTATTCGTTTACTGATTATGCGTTTTATGTGACGACCATAAATATCCGCCAGTAGCTGCCCCTGCCAAGCCCCTCTCCCTCTACTCCTTCCCTTGCCCAGTTCTTATCATTGAGCATTGCAGTTGGCATAAAAATAAATATTGCACGGAAAAAAAGACAAAAAGAAACACTTTTGGCTTGCATTTAATGGCAATATTGTTTGTATACGAGCCAAAAAAAGGCGCTATAAAGAGGCTTTATAAAAAAAAGTATTTCCAACGCTGACCGATCCCAATTCTGAAATGACCCGACCCTTAAGAGCGATTTATGAAAAGTACTTAATTACGCAGCTTGTGTGGAACTTTTGGCTCTTGTTGTAATTGGGGGGAACTGCCACAGATTACGTTGAACTGTTTAATTATATCTTACACTTATTTCTTCGAGTAGGCAATTGGAACGCCAAGATATTAATATAAATACTACTTAAGCGGCTTTTAAATGTGCCACTCAACTGTTTATGTTATTTTGCTAAAACTACAATTAAGCTTATTTTTAATATCACCAACTTATTGTTAAACAAAAAAATTAACAGTAAAAGTTAATTGCAAGACGAAATGAAAGAAAGCTTTAAACATTGTCAAATTGCTTACGAATCAGTTTTTAAATTAGCAATAAACTTTTAAGTTTTTCTTTTGTACATGCTGTAATGGTGACTTTAATAATTCAAAAACCAATTTAACTGCACGGCAAACTCAAAATAATGACACCCAACATGCAATTTCCAGTAAACATGAGAGTTAGAGCTTACAAAAATATTAAGTTTTTTTGGATAATTATAAACTAAACAATAACAAAACAAATTGCATGTTAGAAAAACATTAAATTTGTCAAAATCAAGGTTGATATGCATTTACTTTAAAATAATATTGGTATATTTGACTTTTTCTTACTTTTGTTAGATACCTATATCTTTAACGAAAAGTTTTTCATATATAAACTTCATTTTCGAGTCATTCTTCATGTTTTCAGTGAAGATTTTTGGACTAGGACGAAAAAAACTTTGAATTTTCTGATATCGTTGAAATAAGTCTCGAATGAGTTTTCCTTTCAGTCGAATCGTGTACAAATTGTCCAAACTTACAGATAAAATGGCTCAAAATGTTTTCTTAGGGCTCAGTTTTGGCATAAGACAAAACTTGTGTGAAAATGTCTACCTCTTATGGTTTTGGGATACGGAATGATTATCGTCAGTTAAGTCAGGTAAAGTTCTTTTATATAGATATATTGATTTTATACCTGGACGACATGTGTTAAAACATAATTGTTTAAAAACGCAGCTTAAGAAAAACTCGGACCTAAATAAAAGCAGATGTATTTGTTTTTATGATCAGCTACCTGTTAATAGATAAACTACAAGAGTTATTTGGGGTAATTGAGGATGGGTTAAGTTATTTTTGCCATATAAGCGCGTCGAGTTCTTGATCCTGTATTCAGTTATTCACAAGCCAACGACGTGTTCAGTTCAACAAAAAAATCAACTTGTCAACAATTTCTAAAGTTAAATATGGATATGAAGAATTTTCAAGATCTGTCGACTACTATCCTGATGCTAAATGATGATTGCCTGATGAAAATAATTAAACTACTACCGAAAAACGATGCAATATCATTTGCGGTCAGTTGCAGTCGTATTTGGGATATTTATGAGCAAATATTTCAAAAACTGTTTGAACGCGTGGACTGCAAAGAACTCAAAAATCTAGCTTTGTCAGACTGGATGACATTTTTTAAGTATTTCGGCCATCATATCAAAGAATTCAAAAGAGGAGCCTTACCAAGCTGGAACGACAAGGAGCTGTTTGAACTTCTAGGCGCCTATTGCCACAATTTAAAGTCAATAGACATACGTCACAGTAAAATAACTGTAAGCGATATGAAAACAATATTTTCAAAACAAAATCAGCTTCAAAATCTGGTCTTATACAATTGTTGTCTCAACGATGCCTGTTTGCTACAACTGCAGCATTTAAGGCAGCTGAAGAAACTTGATCTTTCATTCAATTCGAAATTGACTGGCTTAAGTATGAATCATTTGCCAGCCACAATTGAGTCGCTGAATCTTATGAACTTATATGGACTGAGTGAAGAACTATTGCCAAGGATCTGCAAGGCTCTGCCACAGCTCAAGGATTTATCAATAGTTGGCAGGTGCACAATAGAAAACGTATTTGAGCAGTTAGTCAACGGCAATTGCTGTGATTCCCTGGAGAATCTTACTCTTTTGATGCCATTAAGTCTATATGGAGAGACTAAGATCTTTGAGAACACTGCAATGTTGTCAATGCCAAGTCTTCAGAAACTTACTGTATTCAACTTTAGCCATACAAAAATAGCAAAAGTGCTTACAATGCAGGGTGAACATAAATTGGAGATTTATACGAGAACGGTGTAAGAATTAAAATAACTGAAATATAGATATTAAATAATTAAATTAAAATTAAAATAATTAAATTCTTGTAAAGGCAACTTATATACTACGAGCTCTAAAGTGAGTTTGATTCAGTTTTCTTAAAAAACATAGAAGTTTTCAAACAAAAACTTATTTTCAACCGATCGTTCCTATAGCAGCTATATGTTATAGTGGTCCGATCTGGCCGATCTTGACACTTTGTCTGACTATGGTTTATATCGACATGTATACCAAATTTTATTAATCTAGCTTCAAAACGAACAGACGGACGAACGAACGGACGGACGGACAGACGGACGGTCGGACGGACGGACATTTCACAAGCCCAATATACTCTTTTTTTTCATTTTGGAAAACAGAGTATAAAAACTAAAGTAACAGACAGGAAATAAAAATAAAAGTTAAGTAATTATTTAAACTCAATCATAAAATATGATATAATTACTGTATTATAAATTTATTAATATTTTGTTTATTTTATAATTGTAAGAAAAATAAAAACTAATTGAAGTAGATGTCTCCGACCTTATAAAGTAGCTAGTGGATAGTTTAGGCCTGAAACAACACATTCTTTCAGGCCTGAAAAGTAATGACCAGGCCTGAGCGTTTACAATACTGTTTGCTTTCCTTTTTGTTTGGGATGTCCTACTTACATAATAACTTCTTGCGAAAAGTCTATTCTCTTGCCTTAATGTACCAAGGAATTTTCCTCTAAGAACACAGGTCTGAGGCCTTAAGCCAGAATCAAGGCCTGAATATATTTAAAGATTCCCATAATTATGTTTACACGAAAATTTTCGTGAAAGTTCGTTTACGCTCGTAGGCATTACCTTCTCGCTTCTAAGGTAAGGGCTATCTTTCAGTTTCACTTCCGGTTACGCTTTTATATTCAGAGATTTCTCAGCCCTCAAAATATTCTAGTCAATTCTGATAAATCAGATACGCACTCCTGATTGAGTCAGGCATTCTAATTTCCAACGCTGGGTAAATATATTTTCGATCCGTATACATCGTTATTTAAAATGTCAAACAAAGTAATGTGGGCTTAAACTTGAAACATTACTCAAGATAACGATATTCAAAAACCAAATCGACACCTGCCACAAAATATTAATATGACAGTTGAAGTTCTATTTGCAGTTGCAGTTTCCAGTTCTAATGAACATACGCGCCTTGACATTTACATTTACTAAACTTTACAAATGCTGCAAAAGTAATTAAGAGCTGCATTAATTGCAGAAAATACAGTTTATGAACTGGTTTTCAATTAATTTTCGGAAACAGACAGCTTGTTATATCTGTCGAGTACCATCAAAAACACACACACACACGCAATCACATTCATAATTATTGGCTATTTCAGAGCATTTACACCTACTACTGTTCCAAACATAAACAAAATGCCAAATTTGCATTAAATTCGACGACTGTCATGAAAATCGGAAAAACGCCCAATGTAAGCTTTACATCTGTGTGTTTGTTTTCTGTGTGTGTGTGTGTTGATGTATGTATGTGTGTGCGTGCGTTTAAGTCTTTAAAACGCTGACAATGAGGTCGACTGTGCAAATAATTTACAGTTCTGCAATAATTTTTCGACTGCAATTCGAAAGCTGCCCACCGCCAACAAGAACAACAACAGCACCGCTTCAGCTTCAGCTCCACTGCCCCCGCAACTGTCCCCGCCCCGCCCCGTTCACGTCATGCATATTGAAAATCGAAGTTGAAACGCCCAACTGTCCAACTGTTCAACTGTCCAACTCTGTTCAACTGTTCAACTGTCAAGCCTGGGCAATTGAGGCAAGTATGCTGCTCTTGGTTTTTGCTCGGTTTCCCAGCCGACAACGCATTGCAACATTGTGGGTGCCACAACTGATACGAGGCGTGGGCGTTGCCCCACCCCTTTCCCTTTGCCCAATGTTGAACTGCTCTTCACTGACCACACGCAGAATCAGACATAGCCATAGACAGTTGGAGAGAACCCGCTGAGAACTAGTTTAACTGAACGACGGTTCATAACTTAGTCGTTAAACTAGTTCGTTCATCTAGTTCTTTTATACAGTTCGTTTCACGTTTGGCTCCAGGCGTACTCAGTTCACTATTCTAAACTAACTACGAAGTACTTATGTTCATGACTGAATCGTTCAACTAGTTCTATCATCTAGTTCGTTTAACGTTCGGTTCCAGGCGTACTTGGAGAAAACAAGCTCAGAACTATTTCAATTAAACGCTTCATTAATCTAATTGAACTAAAAAACATGAACTACATATTTAGTTTAATTGAACGAGTCATTAGTTCAATCGAACTACGATTTATGAACTATTTATGTCCTCAATCGTTTAGCTTTCGTTCATCTAGTTCCTTTGAGTCTGTTTTACGTTCGGTTCCAGGCATAGATATTTCAGCTTCAAAGAACAAGTTCAGCTCTATATCAATTGAATGACTCACTAATCTAAGTGAAATACGAACTATAAACTACTCACGTTCACGTTTTTTTTATTTCGTTCAACTAGTTCGATTAGTCAAAGAGAACAAGCTCATTCAAACGAACTACCAATTATGAACTACTTATGTCCATAACACAATCGTTCAAACTAGATCGTTCATTTAGTTCTATTAAGACGTTCGTTAGTTCATTTCGTATGCTTGAGTTCGATTCTGCTTTGTAAAAGGTAAGTTTAATTTTGACATGTCAACCAAAAAGAAAGCATTTCGAGGAAAAATATTGTTTATAAAGTAAAAAGCATGAAAAATGTGTTTGTTTAAAATCACTTTTGAATTGCAACATTTGTTATTCAATTAGAATATCTGTAGTTAATCAGTTTTTGTGTTTCTTAATGCAGAACTAACCGAATCAATTCAATTGTCTAATTATTCCAATTTTCGATAGAAAAGCTATGATGAGCATAAACTAATTTATAAAAAAAAAAACTTTTATGAACAATTCGTTCGTTCTTTAACATTTGAGCAACTGAACTGATTCAGCCAAGTGAACTGAAAAGTACAACTCAAATAAACAAAAAAAAAGAGGCAAACATAAGCCAGGCATCCTCGAGCTACAAAATATTCCAAGAAAATTGTCCAGTTAAGGCAAGTCACGCGCTACTGTCTTGGTCTCAGTCTTAGTCTAAGTTTAAGGTACTGGTTCAGACTCAGAGTCGCTGGTTCAGGCGCTAGTTCAGCCTGCGGAATTTTGATTTGTAAATTGCATAATTTATGCGACTAAAGATCGATTAATGGTTGCAGTGTATTGGCCTTTTATGGTAATTGATAAATGCCCAACTACACACAATATAACCATATAGTACTTAAATATATATATATATATACGTATATACGATGTGAAGTATATGCAAATTAGCAGCAATTGTTAATTTATTCATGAACGAACGAGAGTCGAAGCCGAGCTAAGCTTCCGTTATATTGCAAAAGCGCGCTGCTCGCTTCGCTGCACATTGTAAAGGGCCAAGCGTTCAGTTGAGTTTAGTTTAGTTGAGAGTAACCCAAATCCGAATACAAACGGGTACTCATATGTACAGAGGCGGGTACTCATCCATGCAGCAGCAGAATTAGCAGCAGCAGCAGCAGCATAACCCAAATAGGCGTGTCCAAAACTCTGTTTACAATTCAAATGGGCACATCCTCTCTCTTTTCCAACCTTCCTTCCAACCTTCTTTCCATCCTTTCTTCGTGTGCAAAAGTGTGAAGCAAAGTCAAACAAAACAGGACCAAGTGTGGCATTCAGCCAAGAAGTATGAATGTGTGAATGCATTCACAGCAGCTGCAGCTGACTAAGACTCTTCCCACCCATCCACCCACTTTCATGCAGCTAGTTAGCTTACACAGTGAGAAAAATGTCACTTTTTATCACTTAAACGTTCTGGGCTGTTCTCATTTTCGCTTGATTTTCATTCCGCAACGTTTTCACTTTGTGCAAAGTTGAATTTCACATTTCAGTCCGTTTTGGCAGCATCCAAAACAGTTAAGAGTTTTGAATTTCAAATGTTTTCATCGAAAATATAAAATTTTCGGAATTTTTTTTCAAGTAAAACTTATTTATTACGCCCCTTTTTATACTCTTTTTTTAACTTTTTTGAAAAAAAAGGAAAAAAGAGTATATTGGGTTTGTGAAATGTCCGTCCGTCCGTCTGTCTGTCCGTCTGTTCGTCTGTCCGTCTGTCCGTCTGTCCGTCTGTCCGACTGTCCGTCTGTCCGTCTGTCCGTCTGTCCGTCTGTATGAACGCAGGTTTTTTCCACAGTTTTGAAGCTAGAGCAACCAAACTTGGTATACGTGTTGGTATATACCATAGTAAGACAAAGTGTCAAGATCTCCCCCCCACCCCCACCCCTTCCCCCACAAACCGCAAAAACCTATATCTTCCACAGTTTTATAGCTAGAGTAACCAAATTTGGCACAAGGGCTACTTATCACATCCTTCATTGATCTGGCAAAAAAAAATTCGGCCACGCCCACCCCCGCCCCCACAAATAGGCAAAGTCTGTATCTCCCCCACCCCTTTAGCTAGAATCACCAAATTTTGCAGCTTGAATTCTGTTGCCCTATTTAATAGATTGGATAAAAATATTTTTGCCACGCCCACCCCCGCCCTTGCAATCAAGCAATGTTTGTTTCTCCCAAACCTGTAGAACAGGCCCAACCAAATTTTAATTGAAAAAAACTTTAAAGATTTGAGCAGAAATTCAATTGCCACGCCCACTGACTCCGCAAAGAGGCGAAAAAAAGAGTATATCGCAGTCGGGTGCATCCGACTGCAACGTTCTTACTTGTTTTAAATTAATTTCTGTTCCGTATTCCGATTCCTTTCAAAATTTTGCAGAAATGATTGCTGTTCTGTATGTCTTAAACCGTCGAACTTTAACTTTTGAAAAGTTTTGGTTTCTGTCGAAATTCAATATCAAGTTCTTAAACTCCGTTTTTTACATTTTAGAAACTTAAGTAAGTTCTGTATTTAGAAATGAACTAGACCTGTTTAACACTTTTACAAAAATTTCTCAAGTACACATAATTGTTGTGAAATGTGCATTTGCATCTTTTCTAAGAAATGTATTCATTTTCGATTTAAAGAATTTTACTGTGATCCAAATTCTGTTTTGAATACGCCCAATATCAAATTCTGACGACATATTATGATTATGATGGACTGTGGGTGTGATTAATGTTTTAATGAACAAATGTATGTACTTTCGGAATACCTGTATTTTGATTTGACTTTAATTGGTGCATGCAACCATTTCTTGTTGACAATGTGTTGATTGAAGATTGAGTTTATCAATGACCCAAATCTTTTCAATCTTTTGCTCTTTCTCGCTCTTTTTGCCTTTTGGGGAACTTAACTGATTTTGAGCCCACACTTGAAATTTGCATAATTTGATGACATGACATGAAAGACGCGCTGAGAGTCAAACGAAAGAAAATATATATATATATCTGTAAGATTTATTACGAGTATAGACACACACTGCATATATATACGGGTAAAACAGATCTGATAACCATCATATAATTGTGCTGCGGTTGTATCGATTGACTTGGAACAGGAAACCATTTACATAGCAGTATATAAAGAGTTTGAGTTTGAGTTTGAGTTTGAGTACTCTTTATTACCATCCACATAATAATTGAGTGCCATGATCGTAATGAGATCTCTGCGCAGACCGCAGCGAAACAATTGCAAATTGTGGCAATAAGTTGGAACAAAACCGCCAACAAGACAGGCTTCAGTTTCAGAGACGTGAAGTTGGCTGCGATTTACCTTCGAATTCCTCCAAACAGAGTTTATAGTTGCTATCGATATCGATTAGGCAATAAAAAAGTTGAATAATTAATTTGTGTGACTTTTGAATAAAAGTAATAAAAAACTTATTCAGTTTTGCGGAATTCAGAACAGCTTACAATTTTGATACTAAATGATATGATTAGGAATGGAATGGAAACAGAACTATGCAGCGCTGTTTCCTTTTTATGAAAGTAGATTTGCCTTAAATGATTTCAATTTCACTTTTAACAAGATTTTGCGGATTGAATACACTTGGACTAAAATTAATTGGAACAAGATTGAAATTGCTCTTTTGTCATAAAGCAAGGTGTCATCAATCAGTATTTACAAAGAAGATTCGTAAGAAAGTGAATTTTCCTCAAGTGATTTCAATTTCACCTTCAACAAAATTATGCTATTAGAATTCACTTGGAATTAAATTGATTGGAACAGCTTTGATTTTATTCTATCGCCCTAAAACGAGGTTTCAACGATCAGAATGCACAGAGTATCAATTATTATGTATTTTTATCATATCTTATTTCTAATTTTTCAAGCATGCAATTGATATGTGTTATCGATAAACGATATGTGAACTTTATTGGCTGTTAACTGATACTGTGACAGCACTCAGCCAAAGTCAATTGACACTGAAATGGGGCGCTAAAGTGATATGCTCGCCATTTGGAAAAACGATTGCCGTTCGCATTTTGTAAATATAAATATAAATATTTATGCAAATAAAAAGCAGAACAAGGGGCCCGCCATGTAAAGTAAATGCCTATGCAAATGTAAAATGCAAAAATGCAAATTTCAATGCAATGAATAAAGCCGCAACTGAAACAGAAACAGAAACTATTGCCAACATCGACGTCAGCACATGTCACGTTTGCAGCTTGAAGCTCTGAAGTTTTACGTTTCGAGTTGTGATTCCGGGAATCGAAGAGCAGAGAAGAGGAGGATCAGGCAGGCAGGCGCACGAAGCAATCACAGAACGGAAGTCAAGTGGACACTTTGTGTTTACCTGGACAAACACTTCAGAACTGAAACGGATTGACAGGCCTTCTCTACGTATGCCTCTTAACTTACTTCTTGTCAGTGTTGTTCAGTTTAGCTATTTTCAAGCTAGATGTTTTAGCAAAAAAACAAAACTTGGCAGCTCCCTGTTAAACTATCTTTTTATACCATTTTTTTTCAAAAAAATTAAAAAAAAGAGTATGTTGGGTTTGTGAAATGTCCGTCTGTCTGTCTGTATGAACGCAGGTTTTTTCCACAATTTTGAAGCTAGACCAACCAAACTTGGTATACATGTTGGTATATACCATAGGCAGACAAAGTGTCAAGATAAAGCTTGAGGAAATGAGAACAGCAAACAGTTCCTTTTCTTGCGAATTTCGAACGAAATCGGATTTCAAATCGGATTGTCCAATTGATAAGTTCGTCACAATAAAATTAGATGATTTGGGTTGTTGGTTGGGTGTTAAACATAAATCCAGCTTGAAATAAGTGACAGCTTTAATGTTAGCTATTTTTAATTGAAAATTCAGCTATTTTTTTCTTTGTACATTAAACAATAGTTGCCAACTCTAGAACCAAGCCCAGTGTCATGTCGCATATAGGCAAATAAATATGTATGAATGTTTAAGCTTGTGCGAGTCTTTGACACAAAGGAAGCCGTCAAGGTGCAGCCATCAAACATGAAACATCAACATCAACATCAGTTTAGAAAGTTATTTGCATGCCACATTGCGCGGCACAAAAGCTTAACCCAAGCAGACTTGAATGCTGATTGTGAATGTTTAAAACTGGTGAAGCAGAATGAAAGGCACCATCAATTGTCAATTTGCTGCTTATCAGTTTGTCATTGCACAGTTAACTGTTATCAGTTGTGGTTCAAGGACAAAGAACAACTAATTACAGGTCACAATTTGGCCGAAATGTTTTTGTTTGTGCCAAACAAACGCGACACAGCACCCAAATGACCTATTAAAAAAAAAGCTGCCTCAATATGCCATTTCCGCACTTGCATAGATAACACACACACACATTGTTTGCTTATAAGTATGTGTGTGTTATACACCTGCCACACCAAAGTCATAAACATATACATATACATTTTATTTATCAAACAACAACAATAGTTGCTGCTGGCGCTCTGCGGCTGTAAAATGCGTGTAAGACCCAAAATGTTGGCTCTGTTAACTGGGCGTGTTTGAGCATAGAAACTAACCCCAACCCCAACCCCAACCGTCAATCCCCTCCCACAACAGCCATTTAGAAGCAAGTTTGCGTTTAAAGGCAACGTTAAGGGCTAACTTTTAATTAGAAACAAGTACGACCTGCTCTAAAAAGCTGAACGAACAACAACAAAAAACAAGGGCGGAAATGCTTTATGGTGCGAGTATACGACTAAACTACATATGTTGTATAGATCCTAGAGCTGATAACCCAGACGATAGTTTAGAAACTCAATTTCTTTTAAATCAGAATAATAATTGAAAACAAGAAAGAAAAGCTGAACACTTGTTTTTGGACCAATTTTTTTGAAAAAGAAAAGAAAAAAGAGTAAATTGGGTTTGTGAAATGTCCGTCTTCCCGTCTGTCTGTCCGTCCGTCTGTCCGTCCGTCTGTATGACAAATGAAATTTTTGACCGATCGTTCCTATTGCAGCTTTTCCGATCTATATATGCAGTAAAAAGGTGCATCTGTGCCAAGTTGCATCAATATAGTTTTAAGACTGTTAGACTAGTTCGGGATTTTTTATACTTTACTTTCAAAAATGTGAAAACAAAACTACATTGGTTTTGAGAAATATCTGTCTATTAATATGATATACATGTATGTAAGGCAGACAAAGTGTTAAGATTTGAAAGGAAATGGGAACAGATTCGACTGAATTGTCCTTGCAGATCTGTTATCGATAGTTGTTAACTAAACGATACTATCGTATCAAACAAAGTGTTAAGATCTCTCCTTAAGATCTTCATCTAAATTGCAAAGATTTGAATGGAAATGGGAGCAGATTTGATTGAATTGTCCTTGCAGATCTGTTATCGATAGTTGTTAACTAACTAAACGATACTATCGTTATTTCTGCCAGCTCTAGCACACACATATACATATGCGTACTAATTTACGTATGCATATTTGTAGTTTATAAACACACAAAAAACGCACTTTGCATGTCAAGCTGCAATAAACCGAACAAAACTGAACAACTCCGACTAAGTACGAGTATTTGGGTATTAAAGTATTTAAGATATGTGAGTTATTTGAGATATTTGAGTATTTGGGTAGGTTAGGGTCATTCCACGCGTTAAAGGTGCAAATTAATGATTGAAGTTTTGTGGCTGAAACAACACAAACTTCTTCTGGATCGTAGGGACTTTGCCTGTTGGGATACAGAGTGTTCCCCTTTTGCAGAGGCGTTAATAAATCGCTTCTCTGACATTTGCTTCCCCCTCTTTCATTCTTCCCCTTGCCGCATCCAATGCATATTCATATGTCAGCTGCTCATTAAAAAGGTATTCATCATTATGGCGACGGTGTCTCCCTTTCACTCTCTGCCTGCAATTGTCACACCCAAATTGTATCTGTATCTTCATCGGTGTTCACTGTATCTGCAGCTTTGTCGAATTGCAGCTGAAGCTAAAGTGAGGCATTGTTGTTGTTGTTCTTGCTGTAGTTCCATGTGCAGCGTGTTTGCTGTCAAAATGCTGAGGAGACAGTTGCCTGTTTGACGCTTTCATTGTGCTCATTTTGTATACTCTTTTTGTGTTGGGTATTTTATCTTTATCAATGGATTTGCTGTAGTCAAAAGATTTTCTGTTCTGAATTAACCTACCAAACCAAGTTTTTGCGTTACATTTGTTGGTTGGGAGGAGCTGTCGAGGTATCCCCCCTGCTCCGCCTCTGCTTTTCTTTATAAACATCAACTTATCGTAGTTATTTCTTGATTTAAATTTGAAATTAGAAGAGCTGAATTTGTCGAAAATTGGCTAAGCGATTCAATTTCTAAGTGAATATAGAATCTATGTATATAGATAAGTTGTCAACTCTGTTCCTATTTTTTGAGCTCATCAAAACATTCGAAATCGCAACTATTAGCTGTTCTGAATTCCGAATATCGATGAAAACTTCAGCTTAAAAATTTGTGCTTTAGAGAGGAAATGAGTAAAATGCGTAGTATTAAAATCTTACTTTAAAAGCGAATAACGATTGCTATTTCTTTCGAAAATACAAACTCGATATTGAACACGATGCGAAATGAAATGTTTTCGGAAATAAGAACAGCAATCGAATACCCACTAGTTGATTTGAAGTTAAGTTGACTTATTTTTGAGTGTATAGTGCGATTCAATACGCTAACACTTTTGACATTTAGTTTCCATTTATGTTTTCATTTCTACTTTTGTGAAATTGTTCAATAATTTTTCTTTTGATTTGGCTCCGTCTGTCTGCCTGTCTTTCCGTCTGTCTGTCTCCCCTTTTGTGAAGCGTTATGCGATATGTGCGCCACTTTGGCTTATGATGGAATTGACACTTCATTCGCTATGACAGACGATGTGCGGGATGCACAGGCCCAAAACACACACACGCAGATACAGATACACAGATACAAATACACAGATTGAAAAACAAATACATATACATATACAAATAGAAAAATAGATTCAAATAGATGTGAGATAGTGCACAGACGGCGACAAAGACTTCGACGTACTTGAAATGCATAAAATGGCATTTTCTTTTGTGTGTGCAATGAGAGAATGTTTTGATGGCTGAATTGAGGGGATAAAAGGGAGATTGAAGGGACTTGTGGGTGGTTGAATGTTGGTGCGTTGGGCTAAGTGAAGTTGAAAATGCGTTCTTAGCTCTAATGGCGCATTTATGACAGCTAGTCAAAGATGGGAACGACAAAGAGAGCTGGCATGAGCGAGGGGAAAGAGCGAAGCGCAGACTTAGTCGACAAAGAAACTTTGTAAAGCAACTGAAAATCAGCTCCTGGGCAAAGAATGCGCTCATTGTGTATACAACCCGTGGTACAATATCATGGAGTGTGCTCTATCTAACGATCAAGTGGCAGGGAGACTAACAAACGAAGTTCTTGTATGCTATTAATACACTTGCAAAAAAAAAAATGTGATGTCAAGTGGAAAGTTAAATCTTAAAGTAAAACTCAATAGAAATTATAAATATTATATTAATTCAAATGATTCACTATAAAATGTATATATGTATAAATGTATAACATTTCAATAAATTCAAATTTATATATTATTATTCTGAGATTTTATACGATCAGCATTCAAATGATATAAAAAATCTTCAAATTGAGTAACATATCATACCATTTAAGCTAAGCTGCACTGCTTGCTTGCGCAATCACTGAACTGCTTAGACTGCAAGAATTGCACTGCTTGATGTTCATTTGTTGATAGCAGCCATTAAATGTATTTGAATAGCAAACTGGATTCTTTTTGCATCATCTGTTTCATTTACCAAAGTCATGATTATTGCTTTTATTATAGTTTTTGCCAATCAATCAATATGATAATAGGAATTATCAACCGCAGCCCGTATATAACCCAATACCCGATTAAAAGTATTTTTGATTAATAATTTATTAAATGATCTTCACAAAGTCAACAGGATTTCAATGCAGAGATGACTGTAAATCAGATGGCAATTAGCGAATTTGAACCTAGGGATCTGCCAAGACGTGACGTGCGGGTCTTAAGACCTATGTGATTAATTATAATAATAATAGCTATATGTTTTATAATCACAATGTGTATAATCATTATTATGGAGCAGATCAAGTTGTTGCCCCACAGTTACCTCAAAATATTCCACCTTCCACCCGCGACATGGCAGCTACTGTTTGCCTTGGCGCAAACTGTTTGAAATCAAGAACTGGCTAATTTTAAGAAGCTTGTTCTAATATCAATAATACAATATAAATATTAAAATTTGTGTTGCTCTTTAACTACTGATTAGAATCTTGTATGTTTAATGCCAATGTGAGAGCATTTTATTGATTCAATTTGGTTGCAAAAAGTTATAATCACTGTGGACGGCAGTCTACGATAGGGACAAAGCATTATATACAGCAAGAATGAAAGATTTGCTGTGAGTGTCTGATCAGATCGAGCTACATATATACCGATCGAAAGGTATAAAGGTACTAAAACTTTTGCTAACTCGCCTGGTTCATGAGATACAGGCAAGCAGGTGAGAAGCGAAAAATTTGGAGCTATTGGGGCCGTTGGGTCCTTTTGGTCTTTTTTGTAAACGCAAAAATGTTCTAACTCTGAATACGCGTCGAATTAATGAGAAGAAGAGGTATGCACCGTCCCTAGACTTTAATCTCGTGTAGAGCTGTTTTTATTTGATCGTTTCATATTTGACGATATCTAAAGTGTGTCGTTGTTTTTCTGAGTGTACATGTTAGGAACTGTGAGTTTAAGGCAGCCTTAAAATGAAAGGCAAGTATGTTACAATAATGGGTAAATGTTGCCCTTCAAGCATATTTGGAATCTGTCTAACGCTCGACTGGCATTCAAAAATGCCACAGCAATTAGGCAAAAGCTTCGAAAACTTTATTAAGTATACGACGAAGAGTACGAGTGCGAGTGCGAGTAAGATTACGATTAAGAGTATGTGCCCTATCGTAAAATACTCATAAGTTGATCAAAAGCACTGCGCATATCCGGTAATTGCAGCAGTCAGTTTCCTCCCGTTTCCCCCTCTACCCCTTGCATGCGTCTCTTTTGTAATCTAAGCTCGAAATTAGCGCGAGGCTATCAACAGCTACAGTTGCAGATACAGGCCTAAGTATTACAAAGCAGTGGCGTAGGCTCAAAACTGTTTTTGAGGGGATTTCATTAAATTTGTGATTTAAATTTGATAGATATAACAAAAACCATAAAAATCTTGAAATTGGTTTTAGTCAGCCAGGTTTTAATTGACAATCTAGTCAAATAGATACAATTTTGATAATAATTATAAAGCTGCAACATAGATTTATGTTATCCTACCAAATCCCATACCCCCTTTCTCTTCTTTCTACGCCATATATAAGTAGTGCAACTTGTAACTGTTACAGTTACTGTAACTGTAACTGTAACTGCAAGTTCCCACCGCCTCACGCTTTGTTGCATCACATTTCCTTTAACCTAAACACAATCCCAAACTGAAAGCCATGAGGCAAGCAAAAGCCATGTAAGTGGCACATGCGCAGCGTCAGAAGCTGTCAGCTTGTAAAAGATACATTTGATAAGTTCACAAACACACACACAACAAGCGTAGAACAATGAGAACAAAACACAAAAACAACAACAGAAAACAGAACACAGAGCAATGCGAAATGAGCACAAGAAGAGAAAAAAAACCCCGTGGGGGCCTCCAACTAAGTAAGTAACAACAAACAATGAAGCTGAAAAGCCGCATTTCCGTACCCATAGGGTGTTTTTAAAGGGTATCTTTAAAGGGTATTTGTGATGCAACAAAACTGAAAAGAAACAAAAACAACAATGCCATGTTCAGTTTAAAGTCCTGTTCGAATTTCTACTTTCGGCATGATTGTGTGGAGGTGAACTTAGCCGTTCTTATTTTCACATTTGACTTGATTTTGCGATTTGATTTCACTTGACTTTGAGATTGGTTTACACTTTTTTGCCAATAAGTTAGGATTAAGAATGTACAATATATATGTAGTTATTATCACAATCGATTATCAATGAAAAATATCGTCCTGGTTCGGTATTAAATTGCTTTTGATCTTAGATGATCTTTTTGAAAATAAAACCTTTAACTTTAACTTTATATTAACTGAGAAAACAGGGTATAACATAGTCTAGTGCTCTGTTTACTACCTTTTTCATTGTTCCCGTATCAATCATAATTAGGCATGGAATAAATGCAAGTTTCGAGATACTTTGGATGCGTGTAATTATATGTTATGGATGTGTAGACATATTCTTAAGTACAGCTCGAGCATAGCATCAATTGCAGCGTGACTTTAGCTTTTCCCCAGCTTTTTTTTTATATTTTGTTGTTCTTCTTAAATTACTTCTAAGCACAAAGTTTTTATGTGCGTGAGAATTCATCATATTTTTCGCTCTGTAAGTTCTAAAGTTATTATAAAAGTGATGCTTCTTCTTGAAATTCTTACGATTTGAGGGGGGAACATTTTCTTTTGGATATATGTTATGCACTTGGCTTGGCCTCTCACTTTAATGCTTGCCCACATCAAAATGTTTTATGTTTTTAATGTTTAATAAAGTGTGTTATGTCTTTTTTGTGTAATTATTTTTAACTTTAGTCCCGCTTGATTGCCACATTTTTCGTGCCGTGCCCCAGTCGCCGCTGATGTGGAAGTGGAAGTGAAGGTAGAGCTAGAGACGAACGAGGAGGGTGGAGTTAAAAACGCTGGTGGAGTCAACGCAGGCGTTTCTAAGCGGTTCATTTCAATGAAATTTGCGTGTGGGCCAAAAGATTTTAAGCCACAAAATGCAGCAACATTTGTTCATCTCATATGCCATATTCTAGAGCTGGTCAAATATGGTTGGTATCGATAGTATCGATGGATTTTAAATTGATTCACAATCGATAGTTTTCTTCGATTTAAAGATATGATCTTTACAAACCGATAAATTGAATTGAGTCGATATTTTTTGGCTGTTACGATTTTGGGCTTATCAATATATTTGACCAAATTATCGAACAATAATTAACACGAGTTCCATTATCAGCTAAATAAAAATTTAGGAATTTATCGATTTTAATCGATTCTTAATTAGTCAGTCTCGTGTATTTTAATAGTCTTTCAATTCTGGTATAAGAGTCAAAACTTTTGACAATAAAATGCTATCAAAAATAGTTAAAACTTATTATTATATATATTTAAGTGCAACAAATGAAGTTCGGTAAAATAATCGATAGTTTTCATATTTAAAGTCTCGATACCATCGATTTGTTTTATTATATTGAAAGAAAGCAATCGATGAAAAGCATCGATTGACTTTAAGTGCTATCAAAAAAAGCACAAATCGATTGTTTTTATATTTACTTAAGCGTAGCTATAATTTTGCTATATAGCAATCGATAGTATCGAAACAAACACCATGTAAACTATCTATGTTATGCCACCTCTAATATATTACAATATCTCATGTAGATGACAGTGCCACCTACAAAGTAGCTTGGCTGAAGTTTAGGCCTTGGTTTTAGTTCGAGTTCGAGTCTGGGCTCGGGTTTTGGGTTTGGGTTTTGAGTTTGGAGTTTGGGCTCGTTGACTCGGTTTCTATTTGCACAGGTGTTTTTAGCACCTGGTTCCAAAGTGTGTTGTTGTGTTTCACATGATTCTGTTTCGGGGGCATTTGATAAGTTGAAGGTGCCCCTGGGACCAGTCAACGTTAAGTGCTAAAAGGCATTTGCCTGCACTTTTACCAAATAATTAGCACATCATGACTTGTAAATAGGCGGCAGCTACCAAAAACATCTCCTTTGTCATACTCCTACATTCTATTATAGAATTAAGCAGAGCGCTATCAACTTTCAGAGTGGGTGTGTATAGACATGGAGAGCACACTGGAGCAAGTGTTGAACTTTTAAGCTTTATGAAAACGATCTAAAACTCTAAAGTGGAGCAGTCGGAAACAAATGATAACATTTTCGGTTTTTTTTTTAAAACCCTTTTAAACATTTAAGGTACAAAACTATGAAAAAAATAACATTTCAAAGTCTTAATTTTAGTCAATTGCGAATATTAAAATTATATTTAAAAGGTACCTCAAAACTCTTTTGAAAGTATTTCTATTTTTGATGAAATATAATGCCAAACGGACAACAAATTTTGATTTGTAGCAATTCCACGTCCATTTGCTAAGATATTCAAAAGGAATAACTTTTTGGCCAACATCAAGATTGATTCTGCATTTCAAGTTTTATTAATTTTAAGTCATTTTTCTTCCACGCGTTGCCCAAACATTCTTTAAAATGTCGAATTGATTCTTTGGCGAAAACTTTCAATAGTTTTTAGAAATTTCCCACGATGGGCACGCAGTGGACCGGCATAATTATTTGTCAGATGATGTTGTTGATTGCAAAGAGTTAATTTTGGCGCTCAAGAGAGCCTAGAAAATGAAGATTTGGAGCTGTGGGCTCCAAAACACGCGCCGCAAGGCAGTTTGCGAGTCAATTTGCGGTATAATTCAATTTTGTTTATGGATAAACGAAACCGGTTTCGTGCTCAGCAAATCAGCTAATAATAAAGATTTTAAACTAATTGGCTCATTTACAAAAAAAAAAATTTCACAAAAATCATTATTATAATGATGACGATGACGATGACGATGAATGATGATGGCTGTCGAAACGTGCAACATTTGCCCAAATCAGCAAATTCATGATAGCTCCAATGTCAATTGAAGGGGACAGGGGGGGGGGGCGGGGGGCAACGCTTGATGATGCTGACAAGCATGAATAAAGTCTGAGATGTTTAACATTTGGTGGAGTCTTCGTTAACCCCCCTCCCCTCCATTTTGAAGCTGCGCAACAAAATTAATTAGACAAATAGTAGAAAAGAAGCTCTTTCAACATTTTTCGGGCCACATTTTCCAGCGTTTTAACGCATTTTGCAAATGGAAAAGCGGCCCAGCATGCTGTCCTGCTCTCCGCATTGACCTTTATCGCGAAAGTCATTAACAATGGAATTGGGCCATGAAAATAAAAGGACAACATTGATAAAAGAGCAGAGAAAAGATTTTCGATCTATGTCGAGAGTTGTATACCCTAAAAAACGGAAATCATGGCTCTTCTCTTGTAACGTCTTGAAGAACACTTCTGCGACGACATAAAGTACATATATTCTTAATCAGCAACAACAGCCAATTTGAAATAGCCATTTTTAACTATCCACCTATTTAACTGAGCTATGTGAACTAGACTCTTTGTGAAGCGATCTTGATGAAACTTGGCACAGATGCTTCTTTTAACTTAGAGAAGTACATATGTCAAAATCGACTGGATCGGACCACTATAACATATAGCTGCCATACGAACAATCGGTTGAAAAATAAGTTTATGTCTGAACAACTTTGTCTTCATCTTTTCATCGTTTTAGTATGTTCTTGTTATGATGTCTAAATTTAATCAAAATTGGGCTACTATATCTTATAGTTGTCACATTCCTACAAAGGTCGAAGTCAAGTTTCCTTTTTATAAATTAATTCAATTACTATAAGTTTTGCAAAGATAATATACTTAACAGCTAACCTGCTCAAATGAATTGGAAAGGGTATATAGTAAAAAGGGACAGTTGCGATAAAAATAAAGGTTGACAAAAAGCATAAAAGAGTGAAAAACGTAATCTTAAGAGGTCTTTTAGGAATTTAGGACTTTTACTTACTTGCGTGCGAGTCGTTTTCGAATGCCCGCGAACATTTTGGCTGCTCCTCGATTTGCTTTCCTTTGTTACAGTTTCGTTGTTTTTTTTTGTTAATTCGTTTTTTTTCTGCTACACTTAAGGGCTCCTTGAAATGGTCTTGTTGTAAATTAAATTGCTGATTTCCGGCTGGACAAACACACACGTTCAAATGTCCAAATGAACAGCAAAAAGAGCAACAATAACAACGAAAAAACTTTAAAATTAATTAAAAAACGCGCGCAAAAAACGCGCCCGAAACGCGCACGCAATTGTCGCACAGTTTTTGTTGCTGTTGTTTTCTTGGTATTGGTAAATGGTTGTTATTGTTATTAAAGTTGTTGTTGTTGTTGTTGTTGGTTGCTTTGGAACGCCTCATTGCATTGGCATTGGTCCAAGTTGCAGCTACAAACAGAAATCAATTAACCCAAAGTAGCCGCAGAAACAGCTGCAACTTTGTTGTTTCTTTTTTCCTTTTTTGATTTCTTCTTTAATTTTCTCTTCTCATTTAGCTTTTTAACGCCTTTCGTTTTATGCAATCAGCTGATTGTTTTGTGTGCTCATCCATTGAGCAATATGCATTTGTAGAAATCAATAATCTGCCCAAGATTTTCCTCACTTCAATAGCTTTTCCTCTTTTTCGTCGCTTTTCAACACGCACATTTCACACGCTCACCAAATATTTAAGTAGTTTTCTTAAGGGGCGTATTTTTAGGGTGCCCGTTGACAATTTATCTTTGTGGGAGGTCCAGTTTTATTTATTTGTTGCTGCTAAAGCGCTGAAATGAGCCAAAGAAAAATTCACACATTATTTTCAAATTTATTTTTTTGTTGAAAGCGAAACAAGAAATTAAAAATATCATTTCTAATACTCTTTGAAAGTGTATTATAATATAAGCAAGCAACTTACAAAATGTATTCTTCATATTTTATCTGTTATCTGAAATAAATCCTAAGCAAACACACAGACCTGTTCTAGTTTCCACTTTCGGAATCATTTCGCGGAAGTTAGTTTTTCATAAATGTGCAGATTTTTGTTACAGCCGTAGAACTAGTGTTATGCATCTTATTTTATTGTCAAGTAGTTTTAAGACAAGTGAATTCAATCCGCAAAATGTTGTCAAATATGAAAATGGCAGCATTCAAGGGAAATTTATTTCTTTCTTGTCGAAAGTGGAATTTGAAACATGCATAATAATCCACATAGTCGTTTATCTATTTCTGCTAATTAATTTTGTTTTTTGATTGTTTTCTATAATTTTTTATAATTTCTTACTCCTATTATACTCGTTGTATATATCTTTGTTATTCTTTATATTAAATGCAATCTGTTAATTCATCCGAGAGTATAAAGCTTGCGTCATATTAAAAAGCATGCAACTTTTCTTGCATTCTTATTTATGTTTGGGAGCGCCACATTTTCGTATAAGCGATTTATATAATTGACGTGTTGAATGACAAATTAAAATGGGTCGAAAGAGTGCATAAAGGGGGGGTGAAAGGGGAAAAGCAAGGGCTGCAGCAAGCTTGTGGTATTTGTAAAATGCAGCAAGATTTATGAGCTTTAAATTCGATGTAAGCGAAATTTGTCAATGCAGCTGCTTTTTGGAATTCACAGATATTTTGAAAACATTACGAAATGCAAAGCAATGTTGCACGCTGCTGATAAGGTGTTCAGAGATGCCACATGCTACTTACATGCAACATACCAACAGCAGAGCTATAAAGCTTCATGCACTTGGAAAAATATATGACCCAGAATGAACAAGTAAGAATACTGTAGTCGAGTGTGCCCGACTACGAGACTCCCTGCTCCCAACTTGCATTTCAAGCAGTTCAGCGGCAACACAAGCAAGCAGTCCACTTAACTCGTAAACTGCTTGTCAAACTGTTGTTTCTGCCTGCTGAGACAGGGGAAATAAGTTCTTCCATAACTTTGATGCTATTTATCCGATCGTGTTGAAATTTACACATCCGAAAGATATTGATTAAACATACATGTGTACCAAAAATTAAAGCTTTATCTTTAAAATTGTGGCTGTGGGAGTCTTTTGCGATTTGCGGGGGTGCGGGGGGTGCATCCGAAATTTGAAATAAACTTGATCTGCGTATGGTATACAGGAACCTGCATGCCAAGTTTGGTGTCTCTAGCTCTTGTAGTCTCCGAGATCTGTGTGTTCATACGGACAGACGGACAGACAGACGGACATGGCTAGTTCGTCTTGGCTGATGATCCTGATCAAGAATATATATAGTTTATATAGTCGGAAATGCCTCCTTCTGTCTGTTACACACATTTGCAGTACTTTATAACTCCCTTTTTCCCATTTTTAATGGGAACAGGGAGTAAAAAGATCTAGATCGTTATTCTCGATATACTACAATTTATATAACTAAAATTTTAAAATTATTTTAGACTTTTTTTTTTGTTTTTTGTTAGTTAGAATTGAATTTTAATTAATTTTGTTTTTCTCTTTTTTGAGTGCACAAACATCAATCATAGCGCGTGTGTAATTAGAGCCGAATGTAACTAAAAAAACCAAAAAAAGAGGCGCAGCACACAGATACACACACACACACACACAGATACTGATAGGAATACCAATACAAATGCAGCTGTAATTATGCACGGTGCGCCCTAATGGCGCATTTCGTTAGGAGAAACGGGGCCAAAGGGCAGCCAGCACAGGGGCCATGCACTTGGCTCAGATACGGATACCCATTGTGAGTTACAGATACATTTACAGATACAGATACAGAAGTACCAACAGCAACAGCCAAGCATGACAAAGAACATGTTTAAACATGAAAGAACGTCGCATTCACAGCCAGCATCGGAACCAGATTCGGTTCCAGATTCGTGTTCAGAGTCCGAGTTGGGAGTTGGAGTTGGGAGCTGGAGTCGGTGCAGCAAGCGTGAAAGAAGAACAAACGCACAAAACGCATTTGTATCTGTTGCTGTTGTGTTGTACCCTGCAGTCATTTAAGCTATAAGTGGGGTATTATAGACTTAAGAAACGATACATTTTTTTAATTGAATGTGAATTACAAACGCAAAATATTGTATCTGGGAAGATTTAAGGGAAATTACCATGAAATGTAAACCAACATATATTATATCATCGAATTATTGTTTCTTATTTTATATTATATCGTCTAATTATCGATAGTATCAATTATTGCTTTAATGCTGCCACAATCGAATGCTTTCCCAGTAACACGATTGTTATTAAATTCTTAATCAGACAAAAATACAAAGATTAGCCACATTTAAAATCGAAAGTTGTTGCAAAAACTATCGAAACTATCGATAGGCATTTTACCGATATTTTCTGCTCATATCTAAAGTCAAAAAGATCTTGGAAAGCTTATTTGCTTGCATTTTTCGATGAACAAGTTGTATGACAGGGTATCTGCTAGTCGAGCACATTCCAAGTTGCTTTTGTGTATGAGGTTGTATCTATTTGAGATTGCTACACGTACAACAATTCCGTGCATACAAAAGCTGTCGTGGGCAATATTGACGAGCTCTTTTCTCCTCTGCCCCCAACCAACCCCTTTAGAGCAAAGTTACCCCCTTTGTTTCCCTTGTTTCCCATCGTGTTATGGCTCATGTTCCGCATTTGGTTGTGCCGCTATTTTAGGTCGTTTCTCCCGGTTTCCAACGGAAACCTGCAACATACGATATGCTTCAGCGCGCGTGCAATTACCACCGCAAAACATTGCACAGTGTAGAAATGTAACAGAGTGAGAAAGTGAGAGAGGGGAGCGAGGGGAAAGAGGGGAGATGTGATAGGGTTAGGGGAGTGGACAAAGGAGTGGTAGCTAAGTAGGCAACGGGGCAGCGTGGGGCATGAATGACAAATTGAATTTCAAGTGCTCCACCAAATATAGTTGCATATTATTTATGAGACTTGTATCGATTCGTTCAAAACAAGTTCAATTGAACGAATGAACTATGTTCATATAAGAGATTATAATATCTTTAAATATTATATTTATTATAAAAGATCCTAAATAATAGAAATATACCCCGAATCAGTTGATCGATAATGGAACTAAAATCATTTATTGAATGATATTGGAATTCAAATCGATTGAACGATAATGGAAATCAAATTAAAGACAAGTTCGTTTTGGAAAAAATGAACAACTGAACTACTTCATTGAATTGAAGTGGAAAAAACTAGTCTATTATAGTTTATGTGTTAAAAAGTTAACTAGTGAACTAGTTCCATTAATTGAACTACAATGCACAACTGTTTCTAGAACTAGAACTAAACAATAGGTTATGCCAAGCAAAAGATACAAATGTTTTTTCTTTGACGTACTTTCAGCTCTTTGGTAGCTTACAAGTGGCAGATTCAACAGAACAGAACAGAAGCAGCATTCATAATCTACTTACTTGCCCCACTTTGATTACTCTGCACTCTTTTGATGACGCCCACGCCTCACAGCCCACAGCCCACAGCCCACAACCCAACCCCCACTGCCCCACCCCCATTCAAAGATTGAATAACAAAAGCGCTGAACAACTTTTTGGAGCTGACAACGACAATTGTGCAATGTCCGGGTGGTCTCTATGGTTGGTATGGTTGGGATAGTCGCTGGATAGTCCAAGATTAGAGCACAATTCGCTTAAATGACATGGAATTCGCATCAGTTGAAATGCTATTCATAAATCCACAATATAATGAAATTCTTGTCAAAGAACCTCAACTGATTCCTTAACAAAGCCTTTGACAATAGAATTCTGAATTGAAATTGTAAATTGTAAGCAATGCAAATGATAGTTGGATTACTTTTATTACCCCTTTTTGAATAACAAGTTTTAGCAAAGATTGTTTTAAATTATTTTAAAATACAATATTATGATAGAGAATCAGGTCTGTTTCTATTTCCGATTTCGATCAAAATATAAGGGATTCACATTATTAGCGGTTTTGAATTTCGAATATCGATGATATGTTTGAGAAGTATACGAACTTATCTTTAATAATACCAGCTGCAAGTGTTTAAACGAAACAACGATTTCTATTTCGTTCGCAAAACATAATCACAAAATCATAAGCAAATCGAGAAAAGTTATCGGATTTGGGAACAGGATTGGTTTTTTTGTTTATTTTTTTTGCAGATTGAGAAATGTAACTTTTCGTAGAGTTAAGGATCGGAACTGTTGCTTCATTTACTTTCGAAATAGTTATTTCAATTTGCCTTAATTTCAGATCTGCTTACGCAAAACTTTAGAATTTAAAGTAGTTCAGCATATTGATTAATGCTGAACTTCTTTAAACGGACGGCAGTCCACGCTAGTGACGAAGCATCACAAAGTGTTATTAATAAAATTATAATTCTTAAGAGTTTTTCTAATTAGGTTTAAATCAAGAAATTTAACTTCTCAGTAAAGTTGACATAATAAAAAGGTGTTTCAGAAAAATCTTTAAATTTTCTTAAGTTTCTTTTCTGGCAAAGAAATGAAGAATTGAATTAAGATTGACATTAAGGCTAGATTACAACTCTAAAATTTTTAAACTTTTTTACGACTTTTTTCAATTCTTAGACTTTTCCAAGCTTTTCAAGAAGTTTGAGAATTTTTTTGCAGAATCTAATTAAATTTTAGTTAATTTCGTTTTTTTTTTTTGCTTTAACAACTTTAAGAACTGCAACTTTTCTGCAATGTTTACGAGCTTAACTTGTATTTCAGTCTAAACAAAGGAATGTTTCTTTAAATTTCAAATAACTTTGTTATTAAAAAGTTTTTAACTACAGTACTTGCACACAAGCTTAAGAATTTAAGTTATATTCCACATTCTCTGTGTCTTATTTTAGATTTGATATTTTAGTTTGCAAAAAAGTTTTTAGCTACGTTAAATAGTTTTTGCAGAATAAAGTTTGTTCGCAGCGTCCGCTAATTGGCAGACAAACTCAGCTTTTTGTCAGAGGTATGGGATAAGTGCTATAGTTACTATTCCAGAAAGACTCAAGTTCAAACCCAAAACCCAAACTCAACTCACTTCAATGACTGCAGGGTAAAAAGCCAAAGAGGGATCTGGTTTAATGTTGGCTGGTCTGCCTTTGATTTAATTAGATCTAAATGCGAGTGTTTTATTTTCTTTTAATTACAGCACATCACAGCATAAAGCATAAACTGAATAATCCCCATGCAGAAATCTCTTGACTTGCGAATCAAACTGAAAATGCACAAAATGAAAAACGAGCCAAGGAAAATGTGAAAATGCGATGCGCGGCAAATGTGCGAAATAAAAATTTCATAACGTGAAATTAGCGCACATAACTTGAATGCAAATGCAATTTGGGCACGTCGGACGTCGACGTCGAGGTCGAAAAGAACTAACAACAACAACAACAAAAACAAATAACAAACAATACAGTATCAGCTGCATATAGCGTACACTGAAAGAAATCGACGGGTTCTTTGCATATTAATAATAATCCTAAATTAAACATGAATTCATTTAGAATTCAATATTAGAAAAAACATGAGTTTATGTCTTGCATTAAGTATAAATACCTTATATTTGTAGCTGAATAATATTGTAGGGAGTATTTTTTATAAGGTGCTGCATATATAACTAGAAATAGAATATTATTAAACAATTTTTAGTACTAAAATAACCTAACTTTAACTTAAAACTTCAATTAAATCGTCGAATTTCCAGCAATTCTGTGCCGGGAACAACTTTTTGTCCTACGAAGAAGGAAAATTTTCCTTTGACGTAAATTGAGTTCGTTCTTTTCTCAAATTTAATGCCATTTAGGGTAATTCTAGTATTGTTATTGAGTTCGTATTATCTTGAAATAAGCAATTTAGGCACAGAATTGGCTAAAATACCAAACTTTCAACTTTTCATCCTAAGACTAAGGAAGATTTTTTCATCAACGTGAGTCTAGATACCTTTTCTTTTTCAAATGTATGGCCAATTCGGATTATTCTAGTCAGTATATTTTTCTGGATGTAGTTTTATTGAAATCGTATTCATTTTTTATAAGTATTTTGGGAACAGAATTCCAACTTTTTGTCCTAAGACTAAGGACGATTTTCCATTGCCGTTAACCTAGTTCCTTTTTTCTTAAATACATTTTTTTATTAAATGATTTTTTTTTTTAAATATATGGCGAACTATCGATTTTTTAATTTAAAGCACTTTTTTCAGCTTGTACTTGACTAGAAACCTAGATAATTTCTTCAAGTGTACTGCTGATGGATTATTGGTATAGAGCTACGGAAGAAGAAGTCTGCGCATAAATAAAGCAGCTGCTTGCCTTTGGTTTCGGCATTTTGAACTCCATATTCAAAACTCATATTCAGACTTATGCGAACATTCGTAAAGTCGTAAATGGTTAGGAAGGGCAGAATGGGGGGAGGAAAGGGGCGGGGTATTTGTAGCGCCCGCTTGTCTCAGACGTCTTGTTTTGTCTGCCATTTGGCTCCTCGCTGCGTTTATAATTAAACATAAATGCATTCACATTCACACTCACATTCACATTCGCACTCACATTCACACTCGCACTCACATTCACACTCACATTCACACTCATACATTCACGCACTTCATTTATGAATTTTGCCAATAAAAACGAGAGCAACAAATAAAAATGCTGCGAGTGCAGTTTAGTTATTAAAAATGAGACTTGTCTTCATTTTTTCTGTTGCTTTTTCTGCCAATGCGGCAGTTGTGCGGCTGCTGACAGCGATTTTAAATGCGAATCAGCGAGTGCGAGTTTGAATGTATTCGAATGTATCCACTCAGCTGCTGCGAATGTGTCGCCAAGACGCGCGCCGCAAGTAAACAAAGCAAAGCTGCCACATGCCACATGCCTCACGTTGGCTTAACTCACTTGACTCTTAAATACCCGCACTTAAACTTGCAACACTTGAAAAGTTGCCACTAGACTACATTTTCTCACTCACACTTGGAGACTTGTTTATATTAATCAAGCGTTCAAATGCTTTTCAATTGACTTGCTTTGTTTGGTCAGACAAGTAACTCGTACATGCAAATGATTTGTTCTAGTTTTTCAAATGCAAATGAAATGTTCATTTGTTACTAAAACACATTTTCTAAAAAACTTTTGAATAGTTGAAAATAAAAGCATGCTCTGTTCAACCAAAACTGCAAGCTTTCAAATGCAGGTACAAAGCTTGATTTGTTTGGCTTTTTCAGACAAGTAACTCGAACTTTGCAAATGACTTGCTTGGAAGTGCACTCATTATGACTTCATCTGTGACAAACACAGCTATTTCTCAATAACTTTTAATACAATGAAGAAAATTAAGGTTTTCTATACTCAATCAAGTCTGCAAGCTTTCAAGTGCAGGCGCAAAGCTTGAATTACTCAGCTTGTTCAGGCAAGTAACTTGAACTTGCAAAAGGCTTTTTTATTGCATTCAAGTGCACTTATTATTACTTCATCTGTGAGTAATACAGTTTTACTTACTAGTTCTTAATAAAATAAAGATAAATTAAGGCTTGCTCAACTTAACCAAGTCATCAAGCCTTGAATGTTTTGGCTTGGCTAAGCAAGTAACTCGAACTTGCAAATGACTTGCTTGATACTTTCAAGTGCACTCTAATATTTATTCACTCATTTCTTACTTATTTTTATATACTAATACGCCCCTTAAACACTTTTGTCTAACAGGCATACAAAAAAAAAAAATAAAAAGAAACGATCGCAGCGAATATCGAAAATGAGAACGCAAAATAAACAAATCATAAATCTGAGAAATGTGCGCGTTTTAAGTTTGCCTGCTTCTCTCGACCACGACCACCCAAAAGATGTTTTGCCCGCTTGCATCATTAGTTGTGCATATATATGGTATATATATATATATTTTATGTGTGTGTGTGTTTTGTGATCTCAAAGATATCTGTTCTCTTTTTTTTTTGCCATTTTGTCGGAACCATCAAAACAGCCGCAAAAGTTGTCAGCGCTTTATTTAAAGTGTCATTTGGGTTAATTTCTGTGTTTGGGATTTAATGCTCATGTTTTTATGATGTGTTCAATTGGAGTGCAGGTGTACATACACACACACACACATATATATATATATACACAAAGTTGAAAAACTATTTTTGTTTGCTTTACAATTTGCCACTTAATCGAGTGTTCAACTTCATATTTTATATTTCATATGCAAAACTTTCGCACTGCGCTGCAATCAAATTCACATTGAGCTCCAAATAACCAGCAAAACTTTTGACTAACCAACACAGCCAGGACCAAAAGGACTAAAAGGAGCTGCCTGATAGCCACCCAACACCCAAATAACTGCCAATAAACTGGCGTGCTAAACTATAACTAAAAACTCAGACGAACAAGTGTTCAATTTCAACTTTATGCTGTCAAGTTTCAATTCGACAACTGTGTGCTGTAAGGACACTTGTAGGGCTGGCAGCTAAACGTCTCCCTCTCTCTTTCTCTCTCTCGCTTTTAAGATTCCAGCCCTGGATCAATAAATAAAATATAATACAACTGGAAGCCATTTTACATACAAACTTGCATACATGCATATGATTTTTGTATGTCTTCCTGACTAAATTTAATTGACTATCCTTAATCCTCAACTGATTGCTATTTACACACGTACATTTACTTTTTTTGTTGACTTTAAGCACATAAATTGCAGGCACACACAATCAGAGAGATGCAAACTAGAATAAAGCAAGTTTACTATTTCTTAAATACCATATAAATCAAATACTAGAGCTGACAAAATATGGATAGCACTGTCGAAAGAACTATCTGCAATATGAAAAACAATATTTTCTGCATCAGATAAGATGCGATTTAAATAAAAGTTTAATTCAAAACTCATGGTAAGACAATATTTAGAAACAATGATATTATAAATATATCAAATAAGAAAAAATTTCAAACAAAAAATGTTTTTTGAAAATTAAACGCTGTGCACGGCAGTTCACGCTAGTGACGAAGCAACACGCAAAATGTAATAACAAAATATAAATGCAAAATAATTCTTATGGTTAAAATATGTCCAAAAAGACGTTCCGCATTGAAATCGGTTTAGTTTTGACAAAGTTATGGTAGCTGAAAATTGAGGAAAATCAATTTATATGGGAACCTTCCAAGTCCAAAAATACCGTAATTTTAGCATGATTTCTAACCGATTTTTGGAGCACCTCAGAAAAAGTTTTGAAAGAGCTTTTATTTTGGTATCTAAAATCGATGGAAAGTAAAATTTCGCGATTTTATTTAAAATTGTTACTTATTTTATTTTAAATGTATAAGGGGGGAGTAAGGTCATTTTTCGAGAAAACACCGACCAAAACATCAATTAAAATTTTAAAATATGACCAAAAAGTCAATCTGCATTAAAATCGGCTAATTTTTGACAAAGTTGTGTGTTTCGAATATAATCGACTTTTACACTTTTCGTGTTCTTTCGTCACTAGCGTGGACTGGACAGTGAATTTACTATTATTACTTATAACAGTTATTGAGGAGTAGTTTTGTATCTTCTTATTATAAAACAGCTTTAGCTATCAACATTGTAACTATCGAGCTAGAAAATAGCTAATACAACACTACTAAATACTTAATACTTAATACTAAATACCAAACACATCATGCAGCCGCATTCTCTCAAGAGTTATAAATCAGTCTGGCCTTATCTAGACTAAATGGTTATTTACACAGCCGATAAAGTGCGCGAGTCAGCGAAACTATGCCAAGGCAGCAGTCAAACAACGAACCACCAAACCAACAAACCAACGAACCGCCGAACCAACGAACCGCCGACCGAACCCACTGAACCACCAAGAATAATATTCTTATATATATTTTGTATATCCATGAAAGCTGCTGATGCAGATTGCCGCATAAAAAAACCAGAGCGGAGTGGGAGCAACCAAGTGCTCTTGGCCATTGGGCTTAACATTCAAATCCGTATTTATTTGCCAGTCATAAAATTTCGATGCTGATGTTCTTATTCTTGTTCTTGTCTTGGATATTAAAGCTTTAGCTTATGCTGTGCCTGCTCCGCAGTTTGTCTTTGTAATTAGCGTAAATACGAGACCATAAACTCAGCTCAGACTTTGTATTTGAGGTTCTCTATCAACGCCCCTTTCTGGGCGTTTGCTTCATTGACAGGTCGCAATCTGTTTAAATAGACGCACAGTGGGCAATAAAGTGAATAATTGTGGCATAAATTATAATCTTGCAGTTGATACAAATTTGTATTAAATGTTCTCCCATACAGAGATAAAAGCTAATTCTGTTTGGTTTATTGTTTAAATCGAATCTATCAGCTTTATGCATTTATTATGCACAACTTTTTATAAGTTATGTTTTACAATGCATAAATAATGAGTATAACTAAGCTCTAGCTTAACTGTAATTTCAAAACTATTAATCAAATTATGTTGCGTTATTTTCCTATGCATAAGTTCTGAATAAGACTTGTAACTTATGAATAGTTATTTAAGGTTTGATTTCAATTGTAATCTTAATATAAATGACAGAAATGTTACACAATAATTGTGTTAGTTTTAAGCATAAAATTGACTGCTTAGTTTTATGCACTTATGCATTTCTATTCAAAAATTGCATAGTTTTATGCATAAATCAAAAGTTATTAGAATACTTAAGCCTTGTGTGTGTTTTAAAATATTTTAAGAACTTATGATTTACTATTTTGCAATTCATAAAGCTGCCACAAAACTATAAATTATGATTAGTTATTCAAGGTTTCATTTTAAGCTTAAATTTTGCATAATTTTTACAAATAAATAAATTAATTAAATTTTGCATAAAAGCTGAGAGTTCTCTGCGTTTAAAACATACAAATATATATCAGTTCGATTTCCAACTAAAATGTTTTCAATTATTGTTTAGAAATCTTAAGTTTCTGTTACTTTAAAAGTCCCATTTATAAATTTAGTTGCCAGCATGTGGCTAATGGACATGTTAACAAGTTGCAAAATCGAGTTATAACTCGAATCAAGTTACAACTCGGTGTGCCAAATGACATACTACAGATAGTTACTATATGCTGTCGGCTTATAGATACAAATGTCCAAGTTTGTCAGCTTTAAAAGTGCCATGTTTTTGATGCCTGGCCAATCACACGCGGAAGTGTCTGTCCATAAAAAGGCAAGACCATTCCGTTTCGTTCCGATCCGATACGATTCGTTGCCAAAATTGACAACAAAACGCCATCAAATGGCACCACATACAAAAAAATTATAAAAAAATAGTTGAGAGTGCTCGACGAGAAGATATCCTGTTGCCTTGTTTGTTGCCTTTAAGGCATGATTTATGCATAAGTTATGTATGAAGATCTCGCGGAATTCAAATGCTCAAAGCTTTTCTTCCTAATTCAATTCTTGAAGAAATGCAAAGTGAAATCTATGAATAGGAAATACATTCGCTGTCAACTATGTATATCATGCCCTATTTCAGACTTTTGATATTAACAGGGTATATTTGTTAGTTCACAAAGTCCAAGTCTACACATATCATTGACTAAATCAGTTAGAGAGCTAACCAGTCGGACGGCTTTTTGGGGCCAAAACTGAAAACTGAAGGCGACAAATGTTCTTGGCAAAAATCATTTCATGACAATGATGACCATAATGATGATGATGATGATGATGATGATGATGATGATGATGATGATGATGATGATGATGTTGATGTTGATGATGTTTGGCGCTTTGTGTTAATGGTATTTGGCTTTTTGGAAAACCAGTTGGGCAAGTCAGTTTATTTATTTGCTTAAATTACGCACAACAACACCTACACAAAGCTAAATAGATATAGATATATATAGATATAGATATAGGTAGCTAAGCAATAGCAGACTTCAAGCTAGCTGTAAACAATAAAGTGTTGATTTCAATTGAGCATGAAAAAGGTGTGAAACTAACCTTGCGCTTGTTCAAAATTTATCAACGCAAATGTTTCTAAATGCAACAAAATGTAAACAAATTAACATAAAATGCGAAACGTGCTCGCTGAAAACACAACAAACAAACAACAACAACAACAACAAACTGAAAAACAGTTGGCCAACTAAACAGTTAACTCAAAAACTCGCACACTTGGCTTTGAATATCAAAATTAGTGCGTGTCTCCAAATGGCTTTTGGGCCAAGATAGACAAACTGGCTAACAGACAAACTGGCAGACACAACAGCAAAACAACAAAGCAACCACAACAACAACCATATCAAAAGCTACTATAGATGCCAGCGAGCGAGCGAGAGAGCACGCGTTAGAGCGAGAGCGAGCCACTTTTAATGAGCTTTGTGGGTTGGGGGAGCTCTTCAAAATTTACGAGCAGCCCTATGAGATATGGTTATGGCTGATGTGTTTATATTGTCAACTGAAACTGAAACTGAAACTCCATACAGTACACACACACACACACACACAAACACACACACACACACACACAAACACACAAGCATACACTCACAGATACATAGGAGCACACGCACTTTGATATTCATACGACTGGAATAATCAGTTGAGGGAGCCTCCTGCAAATGGAGCCTATGCAAATACGACTAGCAGCAAATAGCCATAAGCCTACACAGCGAGAAATTACGAGTTAAATTAAAAAAATTTTAAAAAAAGAGCAAAGATTTGTCATCAACATGCAAGAAAAGTTCACTTCGGCTAGATGAAGATTTACACACTTGAAGTAAAGTTTTGCATAAGAAAAGTTAACGTTGAACAGATTTTTCCTATAGCAACTGTATTATATAGTCTTCCGATTTTAATGAAGTTTTGTCAGCATGTATAAACTGTCTTTAAATTGAGGTCAAGTGACTTTGGTTGAGTTATTTTGAAAAACAAAAGAGTTTTTAATACAAAAACAAATTTTTCAACCGATTTTTTCTATGGCAGCTTTAAGATATAGTGCTCCGATCCGGTCAACTTGGACATGTGTACTGCCTGCAGCAAAAAGAAAGAAAACGAAACAGACGTTTATAAGTTTGTCTCAGATGTCTTTGTCTAATTATGCTTTAAGAGTTTAACAACAAGCATTTCTCTCCGTGTAGTTGTTAGCACGTGAGTATTTCTTTCAGTGTAGCAGTTAGCATGTGAATTGGTAGCAATCGTCATTTATAAACAACATAAAGCAGGCCTAGCTGTGACTTTATTTATTTGTTAGCGACACGAAGAAGTTTTGTGCTCTGATTATTTAGTTTAGTTTAGTTTAGTTTAGTTTACTTTGACTTTTTCAGTTTGTGTCTAATTTAAGCATTTGAGTTTTCTATATGCACATACATACATAAATATATATTCATATATAGTTTGTCAGTTGTTGTCTGTTGCAGATTTGCTGCTGCAGATAAGAAACTTTTGGCTTAACTTTTTTTGAGTTGAGTTTGTTCTTGTCTAAGCAAAAGAACCGTTAATTGGCTTCATCAAAAAGTTCCCACAATGTACGGCGTTTAATTTGATTTTCGGTTGGCTTTTAATTATGTTTTGTATTTAGTTTTTTGTTGTCTTTATGTCTTTATTTAATATGCAAATTTCATTTGAAACAAACTTACATATGTAGCAACATTTTAATGTTCACTTTTTCAAAGCACGCACGCAGTCAACGCTGACGCTGACGTCGACGTCGACGCCTAGCTAGGCGCACCTTACATCCGGTACAACTCGAGCGGGTCACCTTTTTTCGTTTTGTCAATTGCCGTTTTCGTTTTTGTTTTTTCTTTGTTATAATAATAACATAATAAAAGGGTATAACTGGCTTGAATAATGTGTAAATGTTCCTAATCTCACTTTGCGATTTGAAATCACTTACCTTAAAAATAGTATTATATTCACTTATCAGTAGGATAAGTTTATGACTATAAAGCTTTGTTTTAGCCTCATATTTCGAAAACAGAAAGTGAATTTCTTTCAAATGTTCTGAATTACACTTTAAACAAGCTTTTGCGAATTGAAATCACTTACTTTTGATCTAAATTTGAATTCACTTATCATTAAAATCAGTTTATGATTATAAAGCTTTATTGTTTCGACCTGTTTCGGTTTTGACTTTCGCTAAGATTTTACTACAGTGAATTTTGCTTAAATGTTTTTATTTTTCTTTGCGAATTGAAATCACTTGAGCAAGAACATGCATTAAATTCACTTATGATTAAGCTGAGATTATAGTTATGCTAAGCCTGTTTCGGTTTTGGCTTTTGAATACTAGTTTAGTGTTGTTAATTTCACATTTGACAAGCTTTTGCGATTTGAAATCACTTATAATTATAATGAAAATTGAAACATTTTAAAAAGGTGGAAGCCTGAACGGATCTGTATACATTTCATACAAATTTAATACAATAGTTTAGCTCTTGCTTATAAAAGTCTCAAAATTGGAAAGAATTGTTTAAGAATCTGAAAATGCTGCCTTCTAAAGTTTAAAAAGACTTTAAGCTTAGGTTAGGGTATATTCAAGTCGATCAGTTTGTGGAGTAAAGCTGTGTTATTTGTTTACATTTGGTATTCTAGGCGCATTTGGCATTTTCAGTGCTAATGCTCATATTTCCCAGCCGGGACGCAGCACGTGCGTGAAGAAAACCTGCCCTCAATTATTGCTCCCCCCGGCCCCTACGCCACTGCCCCCGCCCTAGCTCTATGAATAGTCAGTGTTTGGCTAGGAGACATTATGATTGTTGTGGCAACCATAATTAAACGCCAAAATGCTGCAAATTACACTCGATGGTGTTCTGTGTCGCTTCTCATTTCACATTTCTCATTTCTTGTTTTTTGTTTCTTACTATTCGTTGTTGTTGCTGTTGAGTTTTTTATTTCACTTGGTCGAAATCGACGCCAAGATTGCATAATTACAAAAGACGTTGACGTTGACTTTGGCGTCGACAGCGCCGTGACATTTTTGGCATGAATTTAATGATGGAAAGTGTAAGTGGTAATAAGGTAAAACGGTAAAAAAAAAAAATAGCTAAGACAATCCATCATTAACAATTGCAAACCTTTTAAGGCAAGACCAAAAGAATCTTGAAGAAAAAAAGTAGATAGTAAAAAGCTTAGTTTTATGATTTCAAATTTATAATTATTAAAGTACATAAAAAATACTGCTACGTTTTGGTATTTTCAGTATTCATTAGAGCGAAATGTACTAAAAATACTTGTCGAAATACTACAAATGTCGTATTTATTAGATACTGCAACACTACTTAAACTTTAAGCAAAAAAAAAATATCAAAAGAGTAAATTTTATGATTTAAAAGTTAAAAGTATTAAATAACATCAAAAATACTGCTACGTTTTAGTATTTTCAGTATTAATTCGAGCCAAAACTAATGTTTTTGACTGTTTAAAAATGTAATAGTTAAAAATACTATAAATCCCGAATTTAATAAATACTAAAACTCCTGTGAATAGTAGTAAGAAAATATACTAATTCTAGTATTTTTAGTACTTTTCATATACTAAAACAAATGTTTTGCAAAGAAAACAAGTTAGAATACTCTAGTCGAGTGTGCCCGACTACGAGACTCCCTGCTCCCAACTTGCAGTTCAGCAACTCAAGCAAGCAGCGCTCTTAGCGTGTCCAGTTCCTCTCAAACTGTTGTTGCTGCCTGCTGAGTCGTGGGTTATAGATTCTTCCATAGCTTTGGTGTTATTTTGCCGATGTTGATGAAATTTACGCATCCGAAAGACATTGATTAAACATATATGGGTACCAAAAGTCAAAGCTTTATCTTAAAAATTGTGGCTGTGGGAGTCTTTTGCGATTTGCGGGGGTGCGGGGGGTGCATCCGAAATTTGAAATAAACTTGATCTGCGTATGGTATACAGGAACCTGCATGCCAAGTTTGGTGTCTCTAGCTCTTATGGTCTCTGAGATCGACGAGTTCAAACAGACAGACAGACGGACAGACAGACAGACATGGCTAGTTCGTCTCGGCTGTTGATGCTGATCAAGAATATATAGTTTATATAGTCGGAAATGCCTCCTTCTGTCTGTTACACACATTTGCAATACTTTATAACTCCCTTTTTCCCATTTTTAATGGGAACAGGGAGTAAAAAGTTGGCGAATTCTAAACGAAATTGCGATGTGGCTTTAGTAGAAGAAGTTGAATTAGAGCAATAAACAAGTCAGCCATAAAATACGTAACGTTTTTAACGATTACGCAGAATTCATTAATAATTTCGAAAGAATATCAAGAAATATAAATATGGTAGCTAATCTTATCAAGAATGCAGCTATTACAATTATCAATTACCAATAACTATTACGCATGAAGCTGGAATTGCGAAATTTGTAATGGATAAATGCTGAAATGAAGAAATGAAGAAATGGTTAAATGGGCAAATGAAAGCTGAAGAGCTGTTTTTAATTGAATTGAAACAATGACGAAATGAAATTCAATGCACATACACAAAAACACATTGAAGCAAGAAAGCTATTCGACATGCGAGTTATCAGCGCGGCGCCATGCGGCGTATACGCAATATTATTACCCATACGACAAATACGACATCGACCCCTGAAAAGATATTGGGCAAGCGAAGCGGGAAGAGAGTGAGAAACGGTGTAAAGCAGAAAAACAAAAACAAATTGTGGTATTTTCACAATGCACAACAAGCCCAAAAACAGAATTATTTATAGCGATATTTATACACAATAAAAAAATTTATATATATATATATAATATAATATAATATAATATTAAATATTAAATTTATTGAGCTCGATATGAAAGGGAAATCAACATTTGCATTTATTTACAGACATTATTTATGTATTTAGACAAATAAAGCAAGAGAAAAGATAAGTTTCTTTTACAAAATTGTTCCTATGGCAGCTATATAGGCTATAGTCGCCCGATATTAGTCAAAATAGCTCAACAATTGTTTCGAAGCGAATTAAGTTTTTAAAAACATTTACTACATTTACTACATTTTAGCTGTTTTGAATTTCCAAAATACGCTTAAGTATTCGATTTGAAAAGTTTTGGCTTTTTTTTGTAAGTTTCATTTGGGTACATCGATATTTCGCTTTACTTTGCGTGCAACATTTTGAGGCAGTTGCATAAACATTTGCCAGTTTGAGGCACCATAAGAGGAAGTTATGGTTGCCATCGACTGGACATTATCAGACATTCTCAATCGGTTTCGGAAGCGACTGCGTCGATGTCGCTGACAACAGAGGGTCTATAGCTGATAACTGATAACAGATAACTGATAAGAAGCACTCGACTCAAATCGATTCAACTCGAGTCGTGTTTAACACTGGCGCCGCAGGGTGTCCAATGATAACAACAAATATGCATGCTAGACTCAACAATACCCTTTTTATGTTCATAAACATATAATTTGAATGAAAACTGTTTAATATAAAATTTAAAAACTGTTTAAAATAAATATGATTTTATATGTAAAAAATCACAGTATTAACACAAATTAAAATGTTCTACAAAATAAGTGTAATTTTGTACATACAAATAAAAAACTTTCTAATTTAATTTATTTATTTATAAAATTTTTTATTAATTTTTTTTACAATTTATTAGTTTTACTGAAGTTAATTATAGTATTTAGGATATTTTAGAAATGTACGACATTTTTTATTTGATTACTATGTGATATTAATTAACTTCATTTATATTGTTTTTTTTTAGGCTTTTCTATGTTTTATTTTATATTTTTTACTTGGTTTAATTATTTTTTATTTTTCTTTTTTTTAATTTAATTATTTATTTATTTTAATATTTTGTAGTTTAATTCATGTTATATTAATAAACTTAATTTTTTTTTTTTTAATTTTTTATTTATAATATATTTTCTTTTAATATTTTTTAGTTTTCTTTATAACGTAGTAATTATATAATAATTTATTTATTTACTTATTTAATTGAATTTTAAACTCTAATTGTAATTTATTTTATTTTTTATTTATTTTAATATTTAATTTTATTTTTTATTTATTTTTATGTTTAATTTTATTTTTTTGAATATAAATTTGACACAATCTTTTAATTTTATTCTTGTTTAATAACAGCTGTTGCAACTACAGGGTATTTCAGTCACAAGAACAAAAACAACAACGAACAACACAACAAGAAACGACAACAATCATTGAGCAATTGATCAATTGATCAATTGATCAATTGAGCAATTGACAAGTTCATTTTGGGAACTGCGACACTTTTCATAAGGTTTGTTTTCTTTTTTGGGGCTTTGGTTTTGACTTTGCTTCGCCCTGCAATCAAATTTGAATTTGTATTGAGTAGTGCAAGTGTGTGTGTGTGTGTATGTGTATGTATGTGTGTGTATGTGTGTGTATGTGTGTGTTGCTGCTGTTAGCTGATAATGTTGTCAAATTAACATATTAACTGACAGTCAAAGTCAAAGCGACCAAATAAATATATGTAAATGGGCGAATTGTCAACGCCTGCCTCTACTCCTCGTTGTTGTTGTTGTTAATAATAATATGGTGGTTGTTGTTGTTGTTGTCGTCTTCTTATCAGGTGGCTTATAACCCATTAGGTTATGCTTCTCTGCTTCTCTATAATTTAATTCCACAGTCATTGAACTTGGAATACGCTTTGAGAGAGACCTGTAAACTATTTAAGTTATATTTTTGGAAGACAGTATTGCGATAATAGAGAAGACAATTGGAAGATAGTTGGAAGACAGTTGGAAGATAGTTTTTCGATTTATAAAAATAGTTAAACATTGTAGTTACCTTTTTACAGGCAAAAAACGAATCAGTCTTTGAACTACTTTCAGCATTCGTATCTTCCTCTAAAATGTTGCAAGCATTTTGAGCAATACCTTCTTTTTAGAGGACAGACGGACAGACATACCCCATATACACTCTTTTCGATTTTAGAAAAACAAATAAGAACGCATCGTATTCAGAAAAGATTTACCTTACGAAAAATTCGCAATCCGAATACTTTTTTAAAAAGAACTATAAATTTGATTAAAAATAAAACAGTTTGTAAGACTTTGATATTCAAGTTTCACTTTTGTGAGGTTTATCACAAAAGAAATCAAGGAAAATGTATTATAAAGTGTACAAAACGAATTCACAACAAATATAAAATCGAATGCAAATTGGAATTCTTAAATATTTTTGACGCAACAAAATTGTAGTTCAATATGTGTATTTTTAGGATCGAAAACGCGACAGGTACGTTTTTAAATGAAACAAAAATATTTCAAAAATTAACATTATCAAACATGTTTTTTACGTGTTTAATGCACTTTATCAATACTATTTTTTAAATAAACAATAAAATAAAACAATGCATTGCAAATGCGACAGAAAATGGAAGTCATTTTTGACTTTATCTTGAAAAATGCAATTTTTTTTAGTTAGTATTTCTTAAAAAGAGAAAACGGTCTTAAAATTAACAAAATAAAGTTTGTGCAGATTGCAATTGGTTTGCTCATGTTGTTTATGGAACTGGATTGTAAATTGTTAAACTTTACAAATTTCTAACATTTACTTCGAATAAAGCATATAATAGTATTAATAAGTATTAAAAATTACTTTAAAATGTTCGATGCTGGTGGACCTTTTTCTGGAAATGCCCATATTGTTTTTAACTTTGCGTTTTTTTACACTTCTTAAAAATCTATTCCTTCTTATTTCTGTTAAAGAAGGAAAAGATGTTACCGCGAAGGAAGACAAAAACTCGACACAATAATCAAACTTATTTCCATTTTTAAATACTTTTTATTTCAACTCGTTATGTGTTTCAATTTTCAAAAAAGTAACATAACTTTTCAAGGTTTTTTTAAAATCGTTTTAGCGATTTGAAAACCTTTGCTAATTGCAATTTCGCATGATTTGTGAATTATAAATAGAAATACTCCAAATATAGTTTATTAAACAATACTTAATGAGTATATATTATAACCATAATGATCTCTGAACTTACATTCAAATTCCATTTCCGCTCGATGCGATCGTTGAGTGAGTTTTTTTTAACACTTTTGAGCACAAAATTTGACACTTTGATGCGCTGCGCTGCGTTGCTTTTTTTGCACTCGCGAGAAGCCGGCGAAAAAAAGAAAAAACAACAAGAAAATGCACAACAGACGGCAGCAGGTGTGTTTGCCGTGTGTGTGTGTGTGTGTGTTTGGCTTTGTTGTTTGTTTATTTGTCTGTGGCTTTTGTGCAACGTTCGCAGCCAAGAAAGCCAAATACGAAGTCGCTGTCAACGGCAGCTGTCAACACAACGCGAACGGCGACTGCGGCAGCGCTAAACGCATAATTAGCAGCAGCAGCAAATTTGAAAAGCTGCAATAGACACTCACAAAAGTACTCACACACTCAGTGAATGCATTCATTTAAGTACTCATACACACTCACTTCGTCAATTCGCATGCGATATCACGCGTATAAAAAGATAAACGATCGACGAACTTGAGAAACAAACGAACCGCACGCGGCGAGCACTCGACAGAAACTAAAATATCAGAGTTGAGACGAAATGTTAAAGTTATGCTTCGCATATTTGGTATGTTAAGCTTAACAGCAACTCTTATACGCATGCAAGCTGTTAACAGAGAGCAGCATACGCGCGCAAGCTGTTAACAGAGAGCAGCATACGCGCGCAAGCTGTATGCAAGTCGCATACGCGTTCACGCTGTTAACCGCAATTCGTATACGCACGCACGCTGTTAACAGCAACTCTTATACGCTTGCACATTGTTAACTGCAAGCCGCATACCGCAGCTAACAGCAACTCTTATACGTAGCGTTGCGCCGCTTTGCTGCTCAATTCGCCGCTAACGAACAGCTGTGCTGTGCTGTTGTTGCCGGCTTTTTGCTGCTGCTGCAGCGCGCTGATGGCGCGTATAAGAGTCAATCGTATAAGTATAAGACGGCTTCAGTCACGCTTTGAATTTAATGCTGTTGTTGTTGTTTTTATTGTTATTGTTAGTGTTAGCCGAAGTCCATAAAGACTTCAAAAATGGATTTTTGATTTGTAAGGAACCCAAGTTCAGTTTTTTAAATTATGTAAATCTCCTGTAAAACTAATTCAGCCTATGGTTTAAAATCATTTACACATTCGTTTGTCAAAGGTAATTTTAGAAAAAAAATTAATATTTTACCTAAAAGATGAATATGGTTTGGAATCGGGTTCACCTTTTTTTGAAAACTGGTTGAAAAGTAATATTAAATCGATAATATTTATGATATATAGAATACTCAAACTTTTTATAAGAATCCTTACCAAGTTTTGTTTGCATGTTTTATAAATTTAGTAATTTGATCAAATTCCTTCTTTAGAATAATACAGACAAGCACTTTCAATAAGCTTTAAATCCATTAGTCCTTTATATTAGTCACGAATAACAAACTTAAGTCCTGTTATTTACTATTCATATTCCCACTGAGATACATTTAGCTGTTTTCCCTTTCGCTTGGCCACTAATCAAATCATTTAGCCAAAAACTTATTCAAAATTCATAAATGTGAAAAAAAGAGAGAAACGCTCAAATGCACAGGATACAAAAGCGGCAGCCGAGCAGAGCAGAGCAGATCCTTGTGCCATGTTTTGCGCGCTGCCGAAGGACCTTTGCATTGTTGTAAACAATCCATCATTATCGCATAGACTTCCGGCGCAGGAAACGCAACGCCGAAGCAAAAGCAAAAGCAGCAGCAGAAGGCGCCACAAGAAACCAGAAGCAAGGCAGAAGGGAGTGCCAACATTGCATTACAATTTGCGGCTGCTCTGCTCTGGCGAAGTCCTGCACTCACACAAGGACACACAAATTGCTACGTGGCGCACGTGTCTGACAGCGCTTGTTGGGGATTACGAATGGGTCGAGCCGGCTCGGCTCTAACTCCTGTCCTGCAAACGACTCCAGCCAAACACAACGCGACGCCACGCTGCGAAACTGAAAGTGTAAGGATATACGGGCAGACAAGCCGCCTGGATGACTGGCAGGCTGAAAGAGACTGAAAGAGGGACAGACCTAGACAGCAGGACACAGACAGAGACAGGGACAACCAGCAAGGCACTCAGTCAGTTGGTCGTGGTTTTCAATACCTGCACCTAACCGATTGAAACGGGTATGCATTCCTCTTTAAAAAATGGAAAATTAAATTAATATGCTTTTAAAAGAGCAGACGATGAAAGTGAAAAAGTGGAGAGTTATGGTAAGAGAGTGTATGAGAGTGTACTCCTGGACATCCTGGTGTGCCACATTCGATTCCCCATGATACTACACCAACAAGCTGTCCATTAGATACCAAAGGTCCTACAGAATCACCGGCACACATCGTGCCCAAAGTGTTCGATACCAAATATCTCAAGGTGTGTGCCACGCAAGTCTTCTGGATACTGATCAGTGCCATATTTAAGTGTAACCCAGCCAGAAACGAAGGCTTCATCTCAAATTTTAGGAGATTCATTCGCCAAGGAAATCGTTTTCACACTGTCTCCAAGCTTATGTGGTTGGGCTAGTCGCATAACGGCGATGTCGTCCTGGATGTTATTCAGTTTGTTGGCGGTTTTAACAACAGCTACCTCCACAAGCTGCCCTCCAGTATGCCTCCAGTAGGTGTGCGTCCAGGATAGCTGACGACGAGAGTAGGATTACCAATACTAAGCAGTAGGTCGACATCTTGTGGAAGGTTCCAATGTTGAAATGAAGCTCAGAAGTGCTACTTTTATAGCTATTCTTGATAGTCTACAAGTTGACGGGCCCTGACTTATTGGCCACTTTCCAATCGATAATCGAAATTAGTTTTCGACCTTGTTTAGATAATGCTAAAACCCATAATTCGGATATTATGATTGAAACATCTTGAAAAACAAAATTGTCGACTGCTCGATCCTATGGCAGCTATATGTTATAGTGCTCTGATTCGGCCGACACTGACATATGTACTTCCTGCAGCAAAAAGAAGCATCTGCACCAAGTTTCAACAAGTTAGCTTTAAAGAGAGATTAGTTCACATTTTATAATACAACCTAAAACTTGTTTTTGACACAATGATTAAACTGTAATATTTGCTGTAATTTCATTTGTTTGTGAAGCTCGTTTCGTAAAGTTATTTAAATAATTGTGTTAACTGAGCGTTGCGGCGTTTTCTGCAAATATTAGTTATAAAATTCAGACATAATGTCCGATTCTGTGGCTGTTGCATTGCGCGTGCGTCCACTGGTTAAATCGGAGCTGGAACGCGGTTGCCGCATTTCGGTGCAACGCGCAGCTGGCGACGTGCCGCAAGTAACGGTGAACGACACCGATTGTTTTACCTACAACTATGTGTTCGACAGCAAGGATGCGCAACAGGACATATATGAAGCGTGTGTGCAGCAGAAGCTGAAGAAGCTGCTCCAAGGCTATAATGTAACAATACTCGCGTATGGTCAAACGGGTTCGGGAAAGACGTACACAATGGGCACGGCATTCGATGGGATCATGGATGATAATGTTGGTGTCATACCGCGTGCCGTTCATGAGATATTTAAGCAGACTGCTGCCATGGAGGAAGAGTATCTGTTTAAAATAACGTGCTCCTTTGTTGAACTGTATCAGGAGCAGATCTACGATCTATTCTCAACAAACAAGCGTGAAGATAGCACTGTGGATATACGCGAGGATAGGAATCGCATTATTATGCCCGGACTCACCGAGGTGGAGGTGAAGCAAGCCAAACAAGTTACAGATCAGTTAATGCGCGGCTCTGCCGGCCGTGTCGTTGCCTCCACCGCCATGAATGAGACATCCTCTCGCTCTCATGCCATATTCACCATAACCGTGGTGGCAACCAAAAAGATTGGACAAAAAGCCGTATCGACATCAAAATTCAATCTGGTGGATCTGGCAGGCTCTGAACGCTGCTCCAAGACTCTCGCCTGTGGCGATCGGTTCCAGGAAGGCGTCAACATCAACAAGGGCCTTCTCGCCCTGGGTAACGTCATCAATGTTCTGGGTTCTGGCCAACCGACGAGCTATGTGCCCTACAGGCAGTCGAAGCTGACACGCCTGCTCCAGGATTCACTTGGAGGCAACTCCATTACATTAATGATCGCCTGTGTATCACCCGCTGATTATAACGTGAGCGAAACGCTGAGCACGTTGAGGTACGCGGATCGGGCATTACAGATTAAGAATAAGCCGGTTGTGAATGTTGATCCGCATGCCGCAGAGCTTAAGGCGCTCAATGACATTATACAGGAGCTGCGCACCGAGCTATTGCTGGCCAGCGGTGGCGGCACTGCTAACGTTGGCGGTATTGGCACAAGCATTCCCAACGGCATCTCTGAAATGTCTGATGGTCAGCGGGGACGCAGCTGTGAGAAGATCCAGCAGCTGCAGGAGGCGAACGCGCGGATTGAGAAGAAGAATCGTAGAATGCAACAAGAGCTGAATCAATCGCGTATCGATCTAGCTGAGCTTGAAACGCTCGCGCATATGGTCGAGGTGTCGCACGACAAGCTGAAGGTGCTTGTCCTGGACCTAAAGCAAAAGTTAATCAGCAAAACTAAAGAGGAGGACGCAGCAGAATCAGGAGAGGATCAGCAGCTGTTACTGCGCGAAATCACACAGCTCGTGACGTGCGTGGATGAGGAGCTGCAGCAGACAGAGACAGGTGCTCAAAAGGTGCTCGTGGATGAGCAGCGCAGCGAGTTAAACGAGGTGCAGCAAGAAAAGAATGAGCTAACCAAGCGTCTGCGCCAGGCTGAGCTCAAACAAGGGCAACAAATGACTAGCCAGCAGCGAAGCTATGAGAAGGTTGCCGTTTTTCTACGCAACACGTATGAAGCGCTCAGTGCCAATGATGCCAAACGACAGCCAGAAGATTTGGAGGAGCTGCTTACCTCTAAGGGGGCACTACAGCAAGAGCTAGATCAAATTAAATCCAAAACGAATGATAAAAAGAAAAAATTGCCTTTCATTGATCCTATTATTGTTAAACTGGATGACAGGCAGTTGAGCGAGATTTTCATCGAAAAGGACTGTGATCCTGAATGGGTGCCAAATAGAAAGCCTTCCAAGAATTCACATTCGACGTCCATAGAGCAGGCCATGTGCTGCCAGAATCCGTACAAAGACGATAAGGAGAATTCACAGCCGGTCAGCAGCAGGGCGCCCCAGAATATACCAGATAGTAATATTGCGCACTACCAATCACCGAAAACCAAGAACACCATCAATGAAGCTTATGAGAACGTTGTGGATGAGAATGAGACTGTTTACCTTAGGACCGCTTTAGGATCTCTTTCAAATTCCAACACTTTGGATACCAGGCACTCGCAGCTGAATTTTCACAACACGCCGTCATCCAAGAAGAAGTTCTTTAACCGCAACCCACCTTTAAATTAAATTGAATTGAATACATGCTTATGTTGATTGATGGTCTTACATTTAAGTATTTTCTAATTTAAATTAGTATTTTTGCGTCAATGCGTCACACTTATCGTGACAAAATTATATACTTGCATCAAAGCAGGCCACTTTATTATAACCAAAACAAGAAAGAACGTTGCACCCGACTGCGATATACTCTTTTTTAGCCTCTTTGCAAAGTCACAAGTGGGCGTCGCAATTGTATTTTTGCTCAAATCTTTCACATCCGTTCAAAAGGTTTGGGAGAAAGAAACATTGCTCGATTGCAAGGGCAGGGGTGGGCGTGGCAAAATTATTTTTAACCAATCTATTTAATAGGGCAATAGAATTCAACATGCAAAATTTAGAGACTCTAGCTAAAGGGATGTGGGAGACACAGACTTTGCTTATTTGTGGGGGCGGTAGTGGGCGTGGTCAAATTTTTTTTAGTCAGATCAATCAAGCAAGTGACTAGTAGCCCTTGTGCTAAATTTGGTCACTCTAGCTGGAAAACTGTGGAAGATATAGTTTTTTGCGGTGTAATGGGGAAGGGGTGGGGGTGGGGGGGAGATCTTGACACTATGTCTGCCTATGGTATATACAAACATGTATACCAAGTTTGGTTGCTCTAGCTTCAAAATTGTGGAAAAAACCTGCGTTCATACAGACAGACAGACGGATGGACGGACGGACATTTCACAAACTTTTCAAAAAAATTAAAAAAAGAGTATAAAAATAAATTATTATACTCTTTGCAAGAATAAATCAAGGTCAAGGGCAAAACAATTGTAATTCTTGGTTTGAATCGGCACATTGAGTACGGGTATTTTACAGTCGAGGCACGCAGGACTATATATTTTTGTTTGTAGCTTACCACCCTTCAGATTTGAAAGTTGCATTTGCCAGCAGTTTTCCCATCTTTTTTTTTTGGGGAGGCTTATAATAGGTCGGTCCGCTTAACTTTTTAGCCACGTCGCGTCGGTTGTTGCGGTTTATGCAAATTAGCAAAGTTAACATTTACCAAATTGTTGGCGCTGCTGAAATTTCATTTGCTTTGCATATTGCATACCCCTATGTTTTTGCTTTTGTGTGTGTATTTGTTTGGACAATCTTTTGGGGCAGGAAATGTGGCAAGTGCCCCTGCTGCAACACGGAAGTCAACTTTTTTTGGTAGCTAAACCAAAATGTGGCTCTAAATCAAAGCGTTCTGCATCTTTTTGATCAGCAATGTGTTAAAAGATAAACTCACACGCTTCCCCCAAAAAACTACCTTTAAGCATATTCATAGGCTATTTCTGTGTGGACTTTATTAAGCCGATTTGAGTTGACACCCGGCCAAGTGACGGAATGCACCTGCAGCATGTCGAGTCGACTCCACTGCACTGCACTTCATGCCACACGACAACTACACTCAGACAAAATCAGTTCAACTTAATCTGAAGAAACATTTTCAATACATTTGAATTTTACAATATTCATGAATTTACTTTTTATTAGAATTACTTTGGTGAATTATAATGAACATATTTTTCAATATCATTGTATTTTCTATAATAATGAAATGTGCGCTTCATTATCATTAGTTTTTTACTGCCAATGAAATCCTCAATGGATTACAAAAATCTTAATTTTTCCCAACATTTGTATATAGATTTAACTATCTGGCAACGCCATAAGCAATATTGCAATTAAACACTAGTTGTCAAATGAGCGTCGCGATGGATCGATGGAAATGGAACACAAACATTTATAAAAATAGCTCAAATGAAAAGAAATTACAATTAATAAAAGAACTGCGAATCTGCATGAGTTTTGTGAATTCGAAAGTGATCTAAAGACAATAATTCTCCGAAAACCAATTAAAAACGTCGGGTATTCCCGACTGCTGTATAATCTTTTTTAAATTTTTGGAACAATTTTACTTAGATAAGCAATTTTTGTTCTCATCATAAATCAAGCTAAAAATTAAGCACAACTTTCATACACAGTGCTTAATTTAAATTAAAAATTTAAAAATAAAGAAAAATCATTATTCTCAGTGTAGTTTTGTATACTTAAATGTGTATGACTTGCCGCACCAGCTATCTATCATAATTAGAATTCATTTTGGAGTCGGCAAATGTGCTGAAATGTGAAATGCGAACGACGAGAGACTTTGCAATGAAATGCGTGCACACAAAGAATGAAGTGTGGAGCACGGGGGCAGGGAAGCAGGGGGAGAAGTGGAGCAAATAGAGCGTCTAATAGGATTTTGCTTAATTTCCGCTGCCACCCACCCCAAAAAAGGACATAATCGTAATGAGTTTTTTAACCTGCAAGCGTTCTTAACTCAAACTCAAATTGTGGGCTAACGCTGCGTATTAGCAATGTAGGAGTTGGAGTTGGGATCGGAGTTGGAGTTGGAGTTGGAGATATGCTGCCAAGAAGGCGGCATTTAATCGCGCCCAAGTGAGCTGTTTCGAGCTGAGGCAACTTCAAATGGAATATCTGAATAGACTGAACGCAGTCCATAATAAAATGTCAAATTTGCTGACTAACAAGGACGCAGGTGAGAAAGCGCATAAGCAACAACAACAACAACGTTAGCACTAACGATACACAGGACCTGCTTGCACTCCCAGGACAATTCGACTACCTTGGCAGACAGACAGACAGAGAAAGAGAGAGAGAGAGTGGAAGAGGAAAAGAGAGCATATGATAAACAGCTGAAAGGATGCAAAGGTTGCAAATGCTTTATCCTTTTTGCGTGGGCGCTTTGTCTCTGTTATTGTTGTTATTATACCCTGTAACCACAAAACAGTTCAAATAGGTTGTTATCAAAATGTGCAAATGTTTTGTAGCAGACAGCAGGAGATGTATCCGAAACTACAACTGGTTCGATACCGAATTTCTTTTCAGAAATAATTGAAATGAAATATAGAAGAAAGAAAATTTTTAATGATACATTCCGTATGGAAATCGCATTAGCTTTTTTTCCGAAAACTTAACTCGCTCTTAAAAAGTTTTTAAATAGCCTTTTATAGTCATTTCTATGTCCACAATCGATTAAAATTAAAACTTCGAAAAAAAGACGGTTGAAATCTTTCTTTGTTAGAATACTCGACTTCGAATATTTTCTGAAATTCTTAAAATTTAAAAGCAGAAAAATTTTGTAATTTGAAACAAAAAGCTATTCCGCATGAAAATCGATTCAGTTTTGACGAAGTTCTGAAAGTAAAAAGTCTGGAAAGATAATTTTCTATAATGATAATTTTTATTGATATCATCAGAAAAAGTTTTGTAAAATAATGTAATATATAATAAAACAGTCTAAAGGGTATCTGCAAGTCAAGTACCCTTTCGCTTGGTCGTTGTTATTGTTGCTGTTGCTTGTTTGCCAACAACTTGGTTTAGTTTTGGGAGTTTAGCGAACCCGAACTCCAGTCGGAGTTGTTCGCAGAGTCGTAGTCGGAGTCGGAGTCGAAGACCCAGACATTGGTTTCTTTGTGTCTGCCCTCTGCTGTGGGCTAGACAATGGGAATGTTTGAATTCGGGAGACAAGAAACAAGAAGCAGAAGGCAAGGAGTCAGGAGCAAGGAGCACTGTGCAGAGTATCTAGCATGTCCGGCTGGCTCTTTAAGAACGCATTCAAAAGACGATGGCCTCTGAATTGAAACTGATGCTGGAGTTCAACTCAAATGTGCACATAAAGCATAAATAAATGTATAAATAAAAGTAGTTTGAGCATATTTATGAATTGTGTGTGCTTTGAAGCATTGCAATTAGCTGAGAGCGTAATATCTATATAAGATACGACTATTATACACATAACTGGCATATGTTATGCTGAAAAATTAGCATAAAGTGCACATAAATAAATTAACATACAATGGAAGTTATTAACTTTAATTAGTTGGCCATCTTGTTGTCTTGGCTTTTAGCCCATGCAGCTAATTAAATGTTGATGAAAAGTGCACCAAAACAAACTGACAATGTCTACCTAACAGTGTCTACTAAATAAGTACACACATTAATCACTAATTATACTACATAATAGAGCTCTAATTTTCTATACTCTGTGTTGCATAGAGATTTACATAGATACTCCAAAGGGGGGCTCGACCACAAATGCGAACTTTGTCTTTGAAGTTGTTTGCAGCTACAGACAATTAGTTGGTATACCTTTATTTGTAGCTTAGATGGGGTAGTCTAGACTTTTGCATTGTATATGAATTGTTAAAAATTCAAATGATGAAAAATTTTCAACTCATTTGAATTTTGATAAAAAAAAAGAAGAAAATTTTCAATTCATTTGAATTTTTCTTGAAATTATTTTTCATTATGTCAATTATAATGAACACATTATTCAAAAACATTATTTTTTCATTCATAATGAAATGTGTTCTTCATTAGCATTACTTTTTAATGACAATGAAATGCCTAATGTATTACAAAAATATTAACTGTTCCCAACTTTTGTTGGTGTATCTATCTGGCAACGCCATAAGCAATATTGCAATTAAGCACAATTTGTCAACAGAACGTCGTGAAGAAACGATGGGAATGGAACACAAATAATTTTTACATACTTACGTATATAAAAACAAGTAAGAACGTTGCAGTCGGATGCACCCGACTGCGATATACTCTTTTTTTCGCCTCTTTGCGGAGTCAGTGGGCGTGGCAATTGAATTTCTGCTCAAATCTTTCAAGTTTTGCCATCAATTAAAATTTGGTTGGGCCTGTTCTACAGGTTTGGGAGAAACAAACATTGCTTGATTGCAAGGGCGGGGGTGGGCGTGGCAAAAATATTTTTATCCAATCTATTAAATAGGGCAACAGAATTCAACCTGCAAAATTTGGTGATTCTAGCTAAAGGGGTGGGGGAGATACAGACTTTGCCTATTTGTGGGGGCGGGGGTGGGCGTGGCCGAATTTTTTTTTGCCAGATCAATGAAGGATGTGATAAGTAGCCCTTGTGCCAAATTTGGTTACTCTAGCTATAAAACTGTGGAAGATATAGGTTTTTGCGGTTTGTGGGGGAAGGGGTGGGGGTGGGGGGGAGATCTTGACACTTTGTCTTACTATGGTATATACCAACATGTATACCAAGTTTGGTTGCTCTAGCTTCAAAACTGTGGAAAAAACCTGCGTTCATACAGACGGACAGACGGACAGACGGACAGACGGACAGACGGAAAGACGGACAGACGGACAGACAGACGGACGGACGGACATTTCACAAACCCAATATACTCTTTTTTCCTTTTTTTTCAAAAAAGTTAAAAAAAGAGTATAAAAACAAATGGAAACTTAAATTATAATTTATATAGATATTTCTTAACAGAGTTTTGGCTAATAATAATTTATTAAGAAACTCGACTTAAGTATACAAAAATTCGTATAGAATAATATTGGGCGTTAATCCATCATTTTTAATTTTTGATTCTATGTTATGTTCTGAGACAAATACTCTTCAGATAGTCATAACTATCTTTAAAGTATTGAAGTGTAGGTAGACTTAAGTTAAGCTACACCTTTCTATCACCTAAATAATGCGATTGTGAATGCAAATGTGGCAACGCGAGAAAGAGAGAGAGAAAGTAGCTGCAAATTGCAGCTGATGTTGCCAATTTGGAGTTTCTCACACATTTTGTTTGGACGGCCTGAGAACTACACGAAAATTTCATTCATACAAACATTCATTTGCATTCATGCGAATAACGCTGCGAGGAGAGAAACTGCGCAGTTCAACCAGCTCTAACTTTAACTTCTTTTCTCCAACTCTGCATTTTGAAACTAAAGACGCAAATCAACGTTTGGGCACTTAAGTAAATTAAATCCTTTCACGGTTTCAGATTTGAATACATGCATATATTTTTTGGGCGCATAACAATGTTTTAGATTATGAATTCATACTCATTTATTATCATTTAGTTTGAGTTATGCACCGAGTACATTGAAACACACTCAAGCACAAATCCCATAATGAGCATATTCTATTAGGAAAAGCGAAAAGTTACCCTTACAACAGTTACACCCTTGAATGTGAATGCTTTTTTGTTTAGGGGTTGACAGTTCTGTGGAAATTAACAAAGCAAATCCTGGACACATGTTGCATTCAAAAATTCGGTGGGTAGTGTTGGGTGTGGGTAATGCCATGTTTTGACAAACCCCAAATCACCCAAAACTGATGATGAGAAATCCTTTTGAAGATGACAAACATTTGCACCCGCAACCACCAAGCGACAACAGCAACAACATCAACATCCATGGTTCGAAGAACTCCATCAGGAGGTTGACAGGACTTTCCTGACTGCATTTACCTAAAACAAGCTGATATTAGAGCTGAGCTATGTTGTTATTTTAAAGTCACGGGGGTAACTGAAAAGGATCTTTGACAATTATTGTGAAGAATGAATTTTCTCTGAATGTTGGTACTTTCACTTTGAAACCGATTATGCGGATTGAAAACTTTTCCGATTACTTTCAGTATCTGAGCTGCGACTGTTACTGTTAATAAAATATATTACTGTTAAGAACAGAACTATGACTGTTAATAACAGAACTGTGACGGTCGAATTAAGAACTGCGACTGTTAATAACAGAACTGTGACTGTTAATAACAGAACTAGGACTGTCAATAACAGAACTTTGACTGTTTATATCAGAAAGTTAATGTTAATAACAGAAATGTGTCCATTTATATCCGAACTGCGCTGTGTCTGTAAATAACAGTTCTGTGACTGTGAGAACCTGTTACTCTCCATGTACAGTCACATTTGGAAAATGAACAAATATTGCTCATTTCTAGCTGCCACAAAAGGGTTAGTGGTAAGAGCAGGAAGTTACCAACGAGCCAGGACAACCCCAAATCTAGACAGGAGTTCCTTATTGGGGGGGATACTGATAAATGACACGCAAAAGTGCGGAAAAGCGTAGAGTACGAGAGTATTTATTTAGCTATGTGGAGTTGAATGAATGCATTTGGCGTTGCTGCGGTTTCACATAATTGAAAATCGAATCAAATCGCGTGAAATTTAATCAACTTAAGAACACTTCTTCTGTTGGCTGCAAATCCCCAAACTTGCCAAAGCTCGCCCCAGCTGCACAACTCCCCAGCGACTGAGCGAGGAATGCGATATCAGGAAATGGAAAATTAGCACAAATCCATGTAATAAAGTTACGACTATTTGCGTTGAATTGAGTTACTAATGGGATAGAAATGGCATAGTTGGGATAGAATATTGGGCATGGGAAATGACAGGAAGACAAAGCAAACGCGGCACTAAGCCAACCCATACTCCCCCTCTCCTAAATGCCAACACACATGAACTGAGCTCTCCGGTCGACTCCAACTCCAATAGACGGAGAGATATTTGCGTGTTTGGCCAGCTAGTAAATAAGACCCAATCCGGTCCGGTCCGGAATGTAGGCGGATGTGTAATGTCCGCTGACCAAATAGGCACACTGTCCACTGTCAGTGGCGTAGGCGTAGGGGTGAAAGCCCCCCCTGGAGCTTAAAACTGCAATGGTAACGATTTTCCTTATTTTAGCTAATATCATGTGAATTTCAACTTGATTCAATATTGAATCAAGGACAAGTGAATTCAATTCGCAATTCACAAAATTTATTTTTGGAAAATTTTAGGGAAAATGGAAACCGAATCATAAAAATGTTGTCGCTCATACGAATATTTTTAGACCGGTTGTGTATTAAATTGAATCAATTATATATACATTTAGGGCTGCATTAAAAACAAGTGAGTTCATTTCGTAAAATCTAGTGAAAAGTGTGAATAAAAACACTTAAGTGAAAATAACCATCGCAATATCTGCCCAAACGTAAAAATCGGAACAGGCACAACTGACTCAAAAGGACAGAAGTATAAAATGACCTACGTGTTCTGATTTCCACATTAAGCAAGATATTGCGGAAAGGAATTATCTAAAATATTACAATTTTTATCATTGCCTTAGCGCTTATAAGGTAATTGCTATTTAAGTGTCAAGCTTATTTCATCTTGTACCAAAAACACGTGAATTCATTCCGCAAAATCTGGTAAAAAGTGAAAATGAAACAAATAGATACATAAGCTTCTTTTTCTGTAACCCCCCTTAAAATCTTGCTGCCTAAGACACTGTTTAATGTCATGTCCAGGAAATTAAGCCCTGTAAGCGGATTTGCTTGTGTGCCTTTGGCAGCTACTTAGACTCTCTGTTCGGAGTTATGTTCACTTTCATTGATGGCCATTTATTTGATATCATTCAACTCATCAATGTATACAACATAAGCTGATTTAAATGTCAGCTAGCCACGCCCTCATCCACCTATTCCCAACTACTCTTTACTTGCTTAAGCGTCGCCGACTGTTGCCAAAGATGCGCAGATGTTTGCTGCGTGACAACTCCCTTGCCTCCCGCTGGCTCAGCTCATAGAGTTCTGCATCCAGCTCTCTTATATAGGCGGCCATAGCTGCCGGGGATAGACGACTCAGTTCTGTCGGGAGGAAACACAAAATATGTTGAGTGCTGTACTTGCCATACTCTCTGTAGACTTATGCACTTACCTAATCTTTTTTGCTCATCGTCCTTATGGGTTCTGGCCATTTGGCTGGCCGCTTCCTGCTCCGTTTTGATGGCCATCTCAGCGATTATGGAGCTAACACTTTTGCGTCCACGGGGGCTCTCCTCCACATCGAAATCAGCATCGGCATCCCCATCGGCTTCGGCATCTTCATCGCTGTCCTCATTGGAGGACGTTGATGCTACATCTGCTTCAGTGTCCAACTTCTCTGTATCAATTTCCTCTTTGATAAACTCCACTTCCAAAGCTGCATCTTCAATGACCTTCATGTTTAAAGACTATTCGATTTATGCAGTATTGAAGTATTTCGGTTTGTTCTCTTCAATAATGAATATTTCTTGGCATTTACAGTGCTTTGTTTTGACGGGAGTTGTCAGCTTACCAGTGTTGTTAAGCTCTTAAAAAAAGTGCTGGAAATTTCGATTTACTTAAGAGCAAGAAAAAACTAAAATTCCTTACTTCTTGGATGCTTTGACATGCATTTTCATCTTGCATCGTCTTAACAAGCATCTTATCTTGCGTGTAAGTTCGTTGCTTTGTTTGATTTCTATATTTCCCAGTTTTATATTGAGCTAGTATTTCAAATTGAAAATATAGTTGTGATAAGACGCCTCTGTGAATTTGCTTCAAGATTCATTATTTCTTACAACGTTCTTTTTACTTTCTTTCTATGTCTCAAAGTGTTTTTATTTTGTCAGCATAGAAATCGAAAATAAACGAAGAATTTAAATTGTCCTGAATAGCTTTACAGCAAGGTAAAATTTACTATAAATTGTAAACTTCCTAAATGGATGTAAAATAAAGCTGTTAAGAAAATATTTTTAAGCTTGATTCATTCATAGTTTCCTAAAGCATTCAAAAAGAAGATATTTTTTCAAAAATATACACTTACTTCTTAACCAAATGCATATTGATTGGCATATTGATGTCAACATATTGATGATTATGCATTGTGATTTCTGTTTTTTGCATTTCTGAGCTGCGTTCTTTGGCTTTCAAATCTGCCTGAAATGGTTGCATGAGAGCTAGGGAAAAGAGAGAGAAGACTAAAGACTTTCACCTTTTGTTATCAAGCAACAACAATCGTGGCAATTGAGTTATTGCAACTGGCAGCATTAAAATTAGCGGAGCGTTAAGATTTTGTTATTCGTTATTCGTTATTCGCAATGAATGCAATCAGATACTATATTGAATAACAATTCAGGAGAAGTCAATCATGACAAGTAACGAATAATATGAAATTCAAAGGGTATCAATTACAAACCGACAATTTCTTGCTTCGAAATTGTTAGTTGGCTTTTGAATTGTATAAAGAAATTCCAATTGAATTGAAAAAAATAAAAGTAAAAGTTGTAAATCAAATGCCAAATGTGTTTTGAGTAGCGAGTTTTTAAGTTTTTTTTAGTCTGCTTGGCAACTGCAACTGCAACGAGGCGAACATCCGCAAAATCCCCTTCCCCGCTTTCCACATGACCATATTCAACTCTCAAGTCCTGATCCAATCCCATTCCGATTTCCCAGACATGGCACACTTCCAACGTGGCTCAGTTGGCATCGTTGCAATATAAAAACTGCGACATAATTAAAATGCAACATAAATAAACATAAGCGATGATGAATTGCCCAGCTGAGTGTGCAAAGGGGGGAAAGGGGAGGCAGGCAGGCAGGCAGGGAGGCAGCTGAGGTTGCAAATGTGCGTTAATCCAATTAAATGCGCAATTTGCATATGCAACAACAAAATGTTGTTAATTAAAATTGGAAGCGCTGACTGCAATTAACATTTATTAAATACAATAAATGTTGTTCAACTGTAATTGCCAATTGGCTGTGTGTTAAAACGATAGTTGACTATCGATACTATCGAATGTTTGTATTACATTTATTGATATGCTTAAACATTTTGAAGAATTTTTGTTAATTAGATTTGTAACTATTTCTGAGAACTTTTAATTTCAAATAATTTCCAATTAAGTTTTTTGTCTTCGAATAAAATATCAAAAACTTTAATCGATTTTCGAAATTTCAAAATTTAATTATATCAAAATCGGAAATGAGAACAGTACTTGAAATGTTGGTATTACAAATAAGCAGTATTATCGAAAATTTATATTAGTTTTATTTCCCAACAATGTCTAATTATTTCAATTCTCATTATCGAGTTGTTTTTCGATTTTCTTTATCTTTTTTTTTAATAAAATATCTAACAATTACTTGTTTTTAATAATCCAGAATAGCTAACAATATCGCTTCAGATTCAATTTGATCAGAATCGGAAATGAGAACAGTTCTTCAGATGTTTGCATTGCAAAAAAGAATGTTAAGATTAAACTTTATCGATAGTGAACGTATCGATAGCTTGTATATCTTACATAAAATAAAAATAAATTTCCAACAATGTCAAATAATAATATTGTCTGCTTAAATTTTCAAAAACTATTAGTTTTCAGGTTTTTTACTCCCTGTTCCCATTAAAAATGAGAAAAAGGGAGTTATAAAGTACTGCAAATGTGTGTAACAGACAGAAGGAGGCATTTCCGACTATATAAACTATATATATTCTTGATCAGGATCAACAGCCGAGACGAACTAGCTATGTCCGTCTGTCTGTCTGTCTGTCCGTCTGTCTGTATGAACGCGTCGATCTCAGAGACTATAAGAGCTAGAGACACAAAACTTGGCATGCAGGTTCCTGTATACCATACGCAGATCAAGTTTATTTCAAATTTCAGATTTATTTTATTTTTATTTTCTAATTTCTTAAAAAATATGGAATATTTAATCGTTTTTCGAAAACTAGAACAACTAACAATTTCGGTTCAGACTGAACCGAAAATGAGAACATTCCTGATTAATAACGATAATAGCAAAGTTAGCTACTGAGAGCACATTTTGTATACTATCGATAGAAAGTGTTATCGATAGCTTTGCAGCTTAAAAGCAACTGCAGCTGCTATACGCATGGTATGCAGCTCATTTGCTTTGCAAAAACTCGGTGTAGCTGCATATTAGTCGTAGTAGTCGTATTTAGGACAATGTCCTGGCAGCGACTTTGTCGGAGTTTGTTTTGGGCTGCTTCGTTGCTTGTTTGTTTTGTTATGTTTTGCTTGGATTTGTTGTTTAGGTTGTTCAACCCGCAGGCTGTTTTCTTAGATACAGTGCCAACTGCCTACAAGGATATGTTGTGTGAGTTTCGAAACACTCATTGCTTTTTTTTGTTGTAAAAAGCCATTTAAAAGCCATTCCTCTTCTGCAAACAAATCAAAGCCAACAGCAGCTCCAGCGGCGCCACGTGCCGCCTTATGATGATAACATGAAATATCCTTGAAAATAAACTGCAGTGTAATGTGCTCATTCTATGTACTCTGCATACACTTGGAGAAAAAGCAGTGGTATATTCAAAGATTCTTTTAACTAAAAACTGAAGAACTGAATTCAGAGCAAACTTGACCGAGCTTTAAGATTTAACATGATATGAGCTTTTGAGGTACAGAGTAATTTAAACTAAGCCAAATTTTAAAATATTTCACGATAAGTGGAAACTGGAACAAGCTTAAATATAAAAGAATTGTATACTAACTAGCTGCATAAATGATAGCTTGTAAAATAAATAAGAACATTTTTCTCAGTGCACATACACTCATAAAGCACACAGCAGTGTTCTAGTTCGCAGCTCGCAGTTCCCTAGGGGAACAGGAAACGATTTCGGACAGTAACAGCAGCAGGACTAACTAAAGCCCATAACATGAGCCATTATTTTGTGGGTAGGGTATGCTCACTTTGCGGGGGGTAAAACATTTTCAAATTTTAACTTGTTCAATTTGCATGAGCCGCAAGTAAAAGTAAAAACGATACTTTTGGCCCAACTTTGGCCATAAAGCAGCAACAAACAAGCAAAAGGGACAACAGACAAAACACATGCGACAACAGCAACAACAGCAGCAACAACAACAGCAACAACAACAATAAGCATAAAGGAATAATAAGCACGCGTTCTTTGTCCTTTATCCTGCACACGACACACATTTTAGGCGATTGTTGTTGTCGTCGTCGGCAATGTTGCTGCTGCTGTTGTTGCTGTTGTCTGGCGATTGCTGCTGCTGTTGTTGCTGTTGCTGTTGTTGCTGTTGTTGCTGTCGTCTGAGCTGCTAGCAATGCAAACAGACACGGACACGTGCAACACCCACGCGCACTGCTTTTTTGGGGTGAGTTCAGTTCAGTTTTGCATGTGTAAATGATGGATTGTTTACAAGAATTTGAGTCCTTTGGAAACGGTTTCTAATAGCCGCTGAGTGTCCTTTCTTCCTTCTCCTGCTTCTGATACTTTCTTCTTTCTCCTGCTCCTTACTCGCTTTGCAGGGCTTCCTTAAGCTGTGTCCTAGAGCTGACAGTATCTTTAATCTTTTTGATGTTACAATCGGTAGTATCGATTCTTTCATTTAACACTATCGATATTCTCAATAATGACTTCAATATTTTGATACCACTTCTTTAAGCTCTATACAGTCGATGGTGTTGCTTGATTTTTCGATATGAAAGCTTAATATAAGTTTTGAAAGTATTGATTCTTTCACTTAACTCTATCGACAATATATCGCTGGTAGTATCGAATATATCGATATTTTCAAATTTTCTACACAATCAATGGTTTAGTTTGATAAGTCGATGGTATTATTCGCATAACTTTTTAAGTTTTCATAACCACTTTTACTTTTCTTTATATAAACGTATTCAAAAATGATGAAAGTCGATAGTATCGATATTTTCAACAATCGCCATTTTGCCAGCTCTAATTGTGCACCCTTTGCAGCTGTGTCAATTTGCATAAACAACTGGCAGTTCGAGTACTCGAAACACTCACTCCACACTCAAATTCGCATTCACCTTCTGCGTTTGAATATGGCCATTTGCGTTGTTGCCAGGATATTGCGGCTGTGCGGCTTTTTGGGGGATCCTTCGGGCACGTGATTTCATTGCGACAATTAATTTTGTGCAGCTCATTAAACAAATTTGCTGAATGGGGTTCGTCCTGTTCCTGTTTCTGTTCAACCCACGATGAAAATTTTGTATTTGAAAATATCCATTTTGGCTTTATGCGCCAAACAAATTGAAGTTAATGGTTTGGGCTTCAAATGGTTTTGGCTGCTTTGCCTGACTGGCTTTATAAAAGTTAATGGCCTCCAGCTTCGCCAGATACGCTAGATAGCTAATGTGCGTCGTGGACAAAGCCTTTTCACGGTAAGGTTAGGGTTAACGCCTTCGGGTTAAGGTGACTCTCACAATTTCAGAAAATTGTGTTTGCATTGAACTTGTGTTGAATATAACTATAAATTTATCTATATAATATACAAGTTTTTAAGTGCAGACCCTTTTGGCTATCAAACAAAAGCAGTTCAGGTGTATTTTCGTTTTTGAATGACATTTAGAAAGCGACTTTTAATACCACTTTTGTATATATTAAAACTATTTGATAGCCCTCTTAATGAAATATACTTATAACAAGAAAGAAATTTTAGTTTTCCATACAAAAACTTATTTTACAACCGATCCTTCATATTCAGCTAGTGTAAACTGTCTTTAAACTTAGATTAAGTGAGTTTGGTTGGAATGTCCAGAAATAGTTTCCAGATTAGTGTTTTTTCCCAAAGACTTTCATAACCAAAAATGCAATAAAATGCATACTCATTAAAGAGAACTTTATAATAGAAATGTTAACAAGTTTTCAACTTCGAAGGAGTTTAAATAAAACCAGACATGAAAATGCATTTTTCAGCCATACAGCAATTAATCATTTGGCAAAACAGAAAGAACGTTTCATTTGAAAGGACTGCATGAGAAATGCCAGACATTCTGAAGAGCGTTTAGTATCAGAACAGAATCCTTATCAAATTTGATATGCAGTCGTGCTAATTGCTGACGAGTGCTGCTGCTCCTTTCAGACAGAGACTCAGCTGGCAAATTGAGTGCTTGGAGTCAGTCAGGATGCTACTTGGCATGTACTGGCGCATTAAGTTGATGCAGGCAGCTGCCAGTTTGAAGTTCAGGCGGCTACACAACAAAATCCTTGTGAAAATTACTTTAATTATTTATAAATTGTATTGCATGTAAAATGACAAAATGTTACTTGTGACTTGAAAGTTGAAAGTTGCGTGTCCTGCGCTCAAAGGACAGCTGAAAAGGAGTTCAGCTAAGCGGTGAACAGACAAAAGGAGCTGTAAATCGAATGAATATTTCACACCTGCTGCGCCTGCGCTAAACTTGTAATTATTGGCAACGAAATGTAATAAATACAATAAACTGGAATGCCGGCTTCAATTAATTAGGCCTTTAATATTTATGCTTTTTATATACCCGTTCCTAAATACATTTAAAGGGCATACACCGTTGTTATCATATATGAAACATAAGTGTGGAAATGCATATACTAAACGTATTCAGATCTTAGGAGTCTTCGGAGCATAACAAATGTTTAAAGATAAGGAATATCAGACCTCAATTCACAATTTCTTTCCAAACTTCGTTTAAGACAAAAACCTCATATGATTTTAAAGAAATCGCCTTCAAAGAGTTATTTTTATAATTTTTGTTTATTAAATCTAAACTAAAGAACTTATTTAAAAAAAAAAAGACTTGCCCCAAATCATTTTTTTGATTAAGCTACTTTCCTTTCCCAAAAGTATGACAATTTTAAAATTTTTTAGAAATTTTTTTCCTAAAATCAGATGTAAATAATAACTAAACTAAAAAACTTTTTTCTTAAAAAAAAAACTGGTACTAACACATGTTGTTTATAAAGATTATTTTCTTCCTCAAAAGTATGACAATTTTCTAATTTTTAGGGAGTTTTTATTCGCCGACATCAGATGAAAATAATTTCAATTTCTTCAAAGGAAACTTTATTAAAATGCATATCAAAGATGTTTCAACAAAGTAAAAAATATCTAAATAAATTGTAAATATAATCTAAAAAGAACTTGCCCTAAGTCATGTTTTCCTTCTTCAAAAGTATGACAATTTTCTGCATTTTTAGGGAATTCTTTCTCCGAAATTTCTTCAAAGTACGGGTATTTCAAAGCAGATCTCTCAACTTTAGACACAACTGCTATGATTTGCATTTGGCGACGACAAGCATAAAAGCCAACCAAGGACACACAGGACACAGCAGGACTCGTTTCAAGGTTCGTGCGCGCGGCCAATTAATAAAGCGAAAAGGTGACCGTAAATTTCCCAAGTTGACATAAAGTTTTGCCTGCTGCTGTAAAAGTGGTGTGGGTTATAAAAAAAAAAACTAGTCAGCGGCAGGCTGCAAAGGGTGCAGGATAATTATAAGCATATATACTCGTATTGTGTATTATGAATTGTCAACGGTGAGCACGAAAATTAAATGTCGCCTGACATGTAACGCCGTTCCAACCATTAACCATCAAAACTGAACGTGTGCTACTATTTAAATGCTGTCGTGAATATTCAGCATAATGTTTAAACTTTAAAGATTTACAGCACAAAGCTGAATCAACTTTCAGTTTTACATTTTTCAGCACAGAGCAACAGGCTGATTGGGTCTTTGGATCCTTTCTTTGATGTTGCCTATGCAACTTTGCAGCTGCTGCTGTGTCCTAGAACTTATATTTAGAAGTTTAGGTATTTCAATATTGTTCCAAATGTGCTTTCAAACCCCTTCAATAGCATATTATTCTGACCAATTAAATGGTATATCGATTCAATTGATTCAACCCCAAAATATTAAGCTCAGAGTTTACTCTTCTGTCTATCCTTTTGCACACATTTCAAATAATATATTGCTGAGTTTATTGCCCCTGGTGAATGTGAATAATGTTCAAGCAGCATTCAAACTGAACGACTTAACACAGATTTGTCTGCATTTAGAATGCGTAATTTCGCAAGTAACCCAATTCCCCAGGCATTTTTCACAAAGCCCCATTCAAGGAAATGACAAAAAACGACAGGATTTCCCATCACACAGATTTGCCAATGCTGTTTCAGTACTTAAAAAACAATACATTTTGGCATACTTAATGTTGAACAATATGGATTTGTGATTGCGTTTGCAAAAAACAAAAAAGGAAAAAAAAAAAAAAAAAAAAGATACATATAGTTTGCTTGTTTCTTAAATATCAATCAACTGAAATGTATTCATCAGATTTGGCAGGATTCGCACAAAATGATTCTTATTAGACAGAAATTAAAATGGAAGAATCATCATGTAGATTCTATATATAGAAAACCATTAGGAATTTAATTTTTATAATGTTTTCCTAAAAGAAAGAAAACTTTGTTTCCTTGACCAGAAATAACTAACTATTAAATTTTAAATAAAACGAAATAATACAAAACAACTTTTTTGTAATATCTTCAGCATGTCATAAAGAACTTTTCTTGCTTGCTTTTTATACTCTTTTTTTTAATTTTTTTGGAAAAAATAAGAAAAAAGAGTGTATTGGGGTTGTGAAATGTCCGTCCGTCCGTTCGTCCGTCCGTATGAACGCAGTTTTTTGTTCACAGTTTTGAAGCTAGAGCAACCAAACTTGGTATACATGTTGGTATATACCATAGGCAGACAAAGTGTCAAGATCTCCCCAGCAACTCAGCTCATAGCTAGTTTGAAGCATTCTTGTTAGCCACAATTCACTTTTAGCCTACTGCTCGCATGTTAGCCACTTTCAGCCGGAAGGTGCAGAATCTGGTAAGGCCTCATTGTTAAATCTGGCCAACAAGTAAAAGTAGCTAGCCCAGTTTTTGTTTTGAATGGCAGGCAGCCGAAGGAGGCGGGAGTAATCAATGCAATATCGAATGGCCATATCCATGTCCACATCCCATATCCATAACCATAACCAAAACCAAAACCATAACAATATAGCCACTGGCCAGTTTTACTTTTAGTTTCATGAGGCTGCAGGTGCTCTACGCTACTTTATACTGCAACTAACTTACTTATATACTTAGCTAGTAGCTACTAGCTACCTAGCAGCCTGTCAAGCCATTAACTCATTTTATACTCTTACAATAAGTTATATTAACTATATAATTAAGTTTGCAAATAGACAGTTAATATTATGTATGAATAACTGGATTCGATTTATTTATTCACGATAAACGAGTACGGACTAACTTTGAAATATTTCGTGATTTCCCAAGTTGGTTCCGAAATTCTTTCTAGGTTCCGAAGTGTATCTAGTCTTCGATATGTAATTGATAAAGTTTTCCATCATTTTTATTGATGCTTCATTGGACATGGCTCCATTGCATTGGCGATGGTTGCTGCTGTGTTGCTCCTGCTTGATGTTCATGTTCATGCATGTTCATATGGTTAACGATAACGATATTGATGGATAACAAGTTTGCCGCTTGGCATTTGGCACTTGGAAAGTAGGTGAGTTGGCCACGAATGGATGCATTCGAAAGACTCTGAACACTCGAATGCTGCCTCAATTGTGAATGCCATGACTCATGAATAGTAATGAGGAAATTGTATTGCTTTGTGTTTAAATTAATAGAAAAACGTGCATTAAAAATGCATTTATTATGTGCCGCACGAGTGAAAGCAATACAAACAAATTATATTCAATTTTCCAGCTATTATTGTTAGTTGAGTAGTGAAATGAATAGAAAGAATTGTAATTTTAAAGAAAATTAAAGCGCAACTGCGTTCCGATAGAACTTTATCAATAAATATCGTTAATGCTGTTATTAACCGATTTCGATTTGCTATAATTGTTCTACTACTTTGGTTTTCCTGTTCCCATTTCGACTCCGATGAAATCATTCGAAATTGTACTATATACTGTGTTTGTGAAATGTCCGTCTGTAAAAACGCAACTTGTTCCTTAGTTTCCCATAAATTAAAAAAATAATATTTTAGGCTTTTCTGAATTTTGAAAAACGTTTGAAAATTTGTCTTAGAAAATGTTGACCAGTGGAAATGTAAACTTTTTTGGATAAGTATTGTATACCTAATTATATTTAACTGTATAGATATGTACATATATATTGTACATAATATATGCATTGTTCAATCAGGTTTTGTTAATGTAGTTACTGCGATAAGCTTTTCCATTGAAGTGAAAAACTTTCTAGACAAAAGAAAATATGATTGCCGAGTGCAAACAGAGCCAAAATGCTGGACCAACAACAAAGAGGATGAAGAGGCGGCAGAAGCGGGAGAATCAGAATCAGGTGGAGCAGGAGAAGAAACAGGATCTTCTTCAAGCTTTTGAGTGGCACTGACAGAAATGAAAAACTTTGGCTGCTTTGTGTGTTTCAGCAGCCGGCTAGCCAGTTGCCAATGCGTGCTGCAACATGGTGTTATAATAAAAGGTGATAGCAAGCTAAATCAGTTTGTAATAAAAAAGGGTGGTAGCAAACTAATAGACAGGTAACTGTTGCTTAGAGTTGGAAAGGTTCGCTTTAAGCTAAGCAACGTTAGCATGAGCTAATTTCAACTGGTACCTTGTGCACACACCTTATAGTTATGACACCATTGTGTGCTGTGCTGCTGTTTGAGTTGCACTTCCGGTGGCGATATGGCAGCCAATACAAGAGGCAACAGCAGCAGCAATTGCAGACAGACTGTCTCGTAACTTATGCTAAAGTGTAAATATGTATGATGGCAAACTTCTTTGTTTGCTTCCAAATCGGCAGCAGACTGACAGAGAGAAGTGTCTGCTACTCGCTCAACTTGCCTCTTGCCACTTGCCACTTGCCACTCATCGCTTCTCTTTACAAAGTTGCAAAGTCAATGGCACAACGTGGACACATATGTAGAGAAAGAGAGATATTTATCTGTTGTCGCAGCAAACCAAATCTAAAATCTAATAAATGCAATGCATTCCTCCATTGTTGCTGGCTTGATTTGTGCAAGTTGTTGCATGCTGCATGTTGCAAGTTGCCGTTGACATGTGGGCGGCAGCAGCGTCAACAGCTTTGCAGCAGCCTCCAAATCTGCGAGAGAAGCAAATAGCTACTAAAATATGAATTGTGTGCTTGCGTTAAAGTGTTTGCTAGCAGTAAGTGTACTACTTCTATTTTAAAAATTATTCACTTGAAGTTTTAGGCCTGTTCCCATTTCCGAGCAAAACATTCGATTTCGGAATTATTAGCTGTTCTAAATTACGAATACCGATAGCAAAACCGTATTAAACAATTTTGTTTTTGAGACGGTTGACCGAGAAGTATTCACATCTTTAAAAAGGTAAAAATATCTCAGAAATCTCAGAAATGAGAACAAGCCTGTTTATTTACTTTTTAGCATATAACAGTCATAGGAAGTATGTGACTTTTACAGCTTTAAAGAATTTTTACCAAAAATCGCTGCGTACAATATTCATGTGTTGCAAAACTTTTTGCATGCACTGCATTTTGTATTCGCACACAAACTTTGACAGTTTTATGTGCGGCTGGTGGTGCTCTGTTTTCTTGCGGTTGTGTTGTGGGGATTAGCAGCGACAGATACCGGCTCCCCAGCTCTCAAGCTCTCCATCCCAATCTTCATATATTCGACTCGCATAGCTGTCGACATGTGCAACGTTGTGGCATTGTGGCAGTTGTCCGATTGTACGCTACTCGCCTGGCGGTGGTCACTTCAGTTGCCTTCATATACCCTCTACACATTAAAAATGCCAAAAAGTATATATTAAAGATGTCTAAAATCTTCGACTTTCTAGAGTCGATCAAGCCCCGTTCTTCAATACTAGGGTTCTAAACAACAATCGATAAATCTATAAATCGATTTATGAATACTCAAAAACGATTGTATTGATACGTTCATCGATTATCGATATTTTTAACAAAAAATTCATTATCTGACTTTTGTTAACATCTGTTTGAAAGTTTTGGAATAGTTTGCATATTTTGAAAGATTCCGAATTGTTTTTAAGAAAACACTCAGGCCTATTCCCATTTCCGATTCTGCTCAAAACATACAGAAAAGACTCATTAAATGTTCTTAACTCCGAATATCGATGGAAAATTTGATTTAAGAAGCTTTTCTTTTCTGACAGTGCAATGGAAAGTATTTGAACTTATATTTAAAAAGAAACAATGGTTATTTCATTTAAATAGTGAAACATGAAATCGAAAACGATGCGAAATGAAAATTTCTCGGAAACGGGAACACCCCTGATTGTTTTATATAAAACTGTTGTAAAACAACATTTTTTAAAACTTATTCAACGTTATTTTAAGTATTTGCATAAATATTAAGATTAATCGATTTATTTTATACGATTAATCGAAACTCCACCGATTGTAATTCAGGTGAATCGATCATCGAACTAATCGTTTATTTCATAATTGTTGACATACTTAGTACATATATAGGGACTATTCTACGAATATGTATTTGAGAACTTATTAACTAAGTACAGGGTATCTGACAGTCAACACACACTTCTTTATCTGTGTTTATCTTTGACTTTCCGAATGATGGCGAATGATGTCCAGTTTTGAATTGTGTCTTTTGGCCATACGCACATAAAACTCAATTCTGTCATAATTACGTTGGTGTCTAACAAGTTAAGCATGTTTTGCGGCTTAAATACAAAGCCAAGCGAGGCTCTGCATTAATCCCTGACACCAAATGCGAATATGAAGATATAACCAAGAAGAGTTGTGCAATTTTGTGTGTGATAAATAGAGAGAGTTGACTTTTGGTTAGAAAACTGAATACTAAAGTGAAAAACCCATCGAAGCGTGTAAAATGTGTTGGCCAAATAAGCGGAAAATTAATTTGCAGACAAGAAAAGTGTTAAGGTTAGCTGCACAAAAGTTGAAAAGGTTATGCGACCTTTTTCAAGCCACAAAATTAACAATAATTGAATTTACGGCAAACACATTCACATTCCCACATATGCCCACTTTGCACTTTGACTGCTTAACGTACTTTGGTAAGTGCCACATTCGTTGGTGGCGTCTCCGATTGTCGTTTTTGCGTCTTTAGTTTTGTTGTTGTGCCGCTTTAAAGCAAAGTTCAAAAGCATCATAAACAATCTTCTTGGGCAGACAATTTGTCTGCCATAAGCTAAAACTGGGTCAGACTCAGCGGCGACATCGACGCGTCCGCCAAGATGCCGTCGTGGTGGTCGCACCATCCACAGCTTCAGCTTCAGCTTCAGCCCCCGTTCCTGCCACATTCTCATTCTCATTCACATTCACATCCACGCCAATTGCCATTGATGATGCGAACTTTAAGAGTTCTCCAAGAGTTCTCCAACTGCTCCGATTGCTCCGATTGCTGACTTCGCTGACGCTGCTGAGGTAACGAAAACAAATAAACTAACAACGCCAGGAGACGTACGCCCAAGGAAGTCGCCATTTCGCACAGTGGCACAAATTACACTTTTATCACTTGAAATTTACATTTTAAATTTCTACCAGCAGTTAGAAATATGTCGACTTTTAGTCTGGAATACTAAATATATTATACATTTTTAATGCATACGTAATTTCATTGTTATTGAAAAAAGTAATAATGATTAAAAGAACATTTCAATCGAAATTTCATATGCAAACTTAATTTTCAGATGATAATTTCCACGCATACGGCTAGTTTGACTCGGCTGATAAAAAAAATATACAATGTTTAATCTCATATGCCTTCTCATGCCATTTAAATACATTTACAGTAATTTAATATTCCTTTTTACCTAATTTTAATGTTTACAGCTGGAAAAAAAATTGAAAAGACCAAATCTGCTTAGGACACATCTCATCTGTTAAAGATAAAAAAAATTCACAACAAAATTGCTTACTTCAAAGCAATTCACTCTATCATAACCTAATTCAAAAGAGTTAAAGTTATTTTCAGATTGACGCTTGTAATTCCCAAATAGTTTAAGCAAACGCTTGGTGTACAGCCTGTCTGAGCACCCTTTGGTGTTAGCATTTTCTTATTTTTGTAAAATATCTTATTTGATTTCCTTTTCTAGGTACATTTTTTCCTGTTTTTGTAAGTATATAAAAAGTATATAGCTTAGTTTGTTCTTATCAAAGTAACCTTTGGCAATCAGTTCACGGGCGGTGTACCCGAAATTTGAAATAAAAATAAGACCGAAAACAATTTGTCACATCAATTTTTACAAGTTGGTTCAACAAAAGGAGAGTTTTAATGTTCAGCAAAATAGTTTTTGCTTTGCTTTTTGCTCCAGGCAAAATCGCATCCTGTTTAAAATATATGTGGTATATGGACTAATGATCTTTCTGCCAGCTATTTTGCCCAACTAAAATGTACGTTTGGCGCTAAATATAGAATCTCAGGAAATTATGGAATAAGTATATATGTAGGAACTCGTTAATGTTGGGCTCTGTTTCGTCAAAAACAACTTCATTTGTGGACTGACTTCAAAGTGCCGTCGCATTGGTTGCAGTTGCAGTTGAAGTTAATGTTAATGTTGCAACATGATGGCAGAGGGGCACGAATGCTTTTTTGGCCAACGGATGCAGTCGACAGATTTAAAGGATCTGGACTGTCTGACAGTTGGGGATTGGATTGGGTTCTCTCACCCGCTTCACTCACTGCAGATCAAAGACTTAAGAAACTGATTGAATTTAGGACTTTCTTTTTAATTAGTTTTGTGTATTGAGATGTCTTAAGTTTTGCGAATATTGGTTGGAAATAAGATTAGTTGGCCAAATAGTCATATTGTATGCATGAGTTAGCATTGAAATGTAAAAATTATGCATAAATAAACAAAAGTAATGCATAAATATTTAAAAATTATGCTCCTATAATAACTAATCATGAATTCCGAACATAGTAGTAATTTCTGCATAAAATAGTCATCATTTTTCGCATAAGTAATCATAAAATGTACATTGAAATGTAAAAGTTATGCATAAATAAGCATAAATTATGCATAAATATGAACAAATTTTGAACCTAGAATAACTAATCATGAATTCTGAACATAGGAGTATTTTATGCATAAAATAGTCATAGTTTTTGCATAAGTTATCGTAAAATCTGCTTTGATATGTAAAAATTATGCATATATAAGCATCAAATATTCTTTATTAATAAGATATTGTGCACAAATATGCAAAAATAATGCATTATTAATCATATATTGTGCATTATTGCAATAATATATCGATTTGAAAATGAGTCTAGACTTATGAATAAGGTCGTTGTGATGGACTTAACTTTAACTGCTGAAGAAGAGCGTTAAACTTTAGTGAAAAAGAAAAACCCACTTAAATATCAGACTTGAAAGGTTGAGCGACCATGGAGGCTTTTAGTGTCAACGCGCAGAGGCTTTTAAAGTGTCGATAAGCGGGTGAATTAAGGTGCATGCAGTAAACGTTAAAACAGAAATTGCAGCGTTTTCTTATCAGCGTTTAAAGTTGAAGACAAGAGACACAAGGGACAAGGCACAAGACAGAGCGACGGAGAGACGGAGAGAGACAAGGGAATATGCCACATAACAGCCGCAGTAAAAGTGCAAACTTTGCACAAAATGTTATAGTACGAGTAAAGAAGACTAATAATAAAAGCGACGCTTTCTTTGCTGCCACATGCAACACACACACACACAAACACACACACACACACACTGCTAATGGCTAACGATTTTGAGGAGACGAAGTTGGAGCTGGCTTTGGAGTTGGAGACGCTACCGAAGCCAAGTTCAAGTGCAGCAGACATTATGCTTGTTTTGTTTTGTTTTCGGACCAAGTCATTGGAAACTCATTTGCATACACATTGCCAGTATTAACGCGAGTAGGGGTTTGTCAGGCAACGCGGGGGCAGCTTGACAGTTGTCTATACTCATAAAAGGGCGCAAGGGGCGTCTACATGGGCGTACCCTCCCCCCTGGTCATATGCCGCCTGTTTTGTGCAGTCAAATTTGATGCCGTTTTGTGAAGCGTTAGAGAAAAGAATTTGCATTAATCGCAGCAATTATTGCGCTTCATTGAGTGTAAATGAAATAAAATGCGACGCTCGCCAGCCATAATTATAGCGTCTGCGCCGCTTTCTATCTAGTCTTGCAATCAGCACAGCCAACACGTACAAATTCAAAAACAGAAAACTGAATAATTCTATATAAATGAGCGTGCCATGCACATAAAAGGACTTAAATGGCCAGCACAGAGGAAGCTGCTGCGATTTTCAGTCAAATTTAATGAGCACATATTTAAACAATAGGCAAAAATTAGCTTTAAGCTTCTGTTTTTTACTTTCTTTTGCTGGAGTTCTTCTTTAAAAAAGTTAATTTTTAAACAAGTTCCTTAAATTTAAGCGATAGTCACTGAAAATGATAATGTTATAATGGTATGCATTTAAAATTTGCAACTATTTTAAATTTTAGTTAAAATTTTGAATTTTAATATTTATATTTAGTTTCATTAATTTTATTTTAATTCACAAAAAATTTAGAGACAAGTGGTAAAAAAAAAAAAAACCAATTTATGCTAAATTTTAAGAAAACTTTTGTGTCCTTTAAAACATAGAAAAGCAGTTAGAATTAAGTACCACCCAAATGGGCTTAATAAGTTAATTTTAATGTGTTTACTCTGTAATTAGATTTTTTATAAGCATTCAAAATAATTTTGGCGCCCAATATTTTAGCCTCAGTGGCAGTGCTGTAAAACACACTTCATTTAGCGCAGTCTAACAGCGTTTAAGGTAAAGCGTTGCCAGACTGCAATAACTTGTTGCTTTCACACAAAATGGCAGCCCGAATGGCACACAGCTTAACAGTAGCTTGGTAATTCTTGACTATATCGCCGCGCCTTAAATAGGGATTTAAGAAATCTGGTTTTGGTCTTAGCAATTCCAGAAAAATGGGATAATGCATTTGCTGTTGGGGTAGCTTGTCTTGAAGAATTACAAAATATGACCGCAGCGAAGCGCTGTGCGTTAAGAAACCGCCATTTTTGAAATGTGTTATACTTTCTGTTATATTTAACATTTGCTGTTAATTATTAGCTCTTCTTCATTTTGCACCCAAATATCAGCTGTTTTGTACCATGTACACACACCGTCAGCACAGAGGATCAGCTGTTTAGCGAACAAACACACACGCACACAAAAACAAAGTCTTATAAAACATTTTGAGTTTCTTATTAAAATAAAGCAAATCGTGCAAATGTCAAAGCACACTCTAATAGGTACGTTTAAATATGGCCGCCATAACTGGAAAAGCAAGCGCTTACTAACAGTTCTCGCTGGCAGGCGGCGGCACTGGATTTATTGGCAGTCATCTGGCCAAACATCTCTCCAAGCAGGGCTATGAGGTGACAATCATTTCACGGATGCCCGGAGTCAAACGGATTACCTGGCACGAACTGGAAAAGAATGGCATACCAAATAGTGTTAATTCCGTAGTCAATTGCACAGGTCAGAATGTGCTGGATCCAATGCGACGCTGGACACCTGGTTTCCAGCAGAATGTCTGGAATTCGCGCATCAATTCATCCAAAACGTTGTGCAATGCTATCAAAGCATCGCCACAGGTCAGCTCTTTTGTGAACCTGTGCGGTGTTAGCTTGTATAAACCCTCGCCTACGAAGGTCTACACTGAGGAGGACAAGGGCGAAGACTATGATTACATGTCCCGCCTGAGCCTGGCCTGGGAGGAGGCAGCACGTCTGGGCGATGGCACTGAACCAGCTGGCAATTGTGTAAGTTTAGCAGGGCTTGGAAACACTATCCACTTCCAACTTCCCTGTATCAATTCTAATGAAATTTTGTAATGATAATGAAGAAATAATGATAATGCTAGTGCTTCTTTCTTTTATATGACTCATCTGACTCTTTAGGCCATTGTGCGAACTGGCGTCGTTGTTGGACGGGATGGTGGCATGATCAAAGGCATTTGGTTGCCCTTTAAGCTTGGACTAGGTGGTCCCATGGGCAGTGGAAATCAGATTATGCCCTGGATACACATGGAGGATCTGTGCAGCCTTATAAAGCACATTATGGAGAAATGTGAAACGGGCGTTTTTAATGCCGTCGCACCTGAGATAGTCACCAACAAAGGCTTCTCACAGGTAGGCAGTTGGAAATATAATTGCTAGCTAAGATTTTAATCTCTAACTTTTCATTTTAGGCATTTGCCAAGGCTCTCAATCGTCCCTGCCTGTTCAACGTGCCCGAATTTGTTGTCCTGGCCATCTTTGGCAAGGAGCGTGCTGCGCTTCTCCTGGATGGCGCTAAGGTGCAGCCCAAGCGGGCCATCGCCTCAGGCTACCAATTCAAATATCCTAATGTCAAGTCGGCTGTGCAGGAGCTGTTGCGCAAATAAGCACTTAGCTAATAAATATATGAGAAACCAGATGCTTTACATTGGCACATTGTTATTTATGGTTTAGCCTATGTTTATTTCGTATTATATAGAAAAAGTAACAAAATTAAACTAGAGCATACTACAAATTGTCAGCTTTTTAATCAAACTAACCATAATATTCATTTCAAATACCAAATTTTGTTGTGGTAAATTAGAAAATTGTTGCTTTTAATTTGTTTTGACATTAGTCATGGTCATTTTTTGATTACTTAGTACACAACAAAGCTATATGCGAGGCTGCAGGCAGTGTTTCAACCGGCCAGGTTGGAATTCCAGTACTTTTCTAACTCTGTATCTAGTTTTGAAACGAGTCAGCTGTTGAGAAAGATGGAGAACGGAAGCTTTAATTTTCTTAAAAAAGGTTTCGTGTTGAAAAAGTTATGTGAGCTAAAATCTAAGAAGAACATTTCCTAAGAAGTTAAAAACTTGAAATGACAAAATTTCTTTACTTTATTTTAAGTTTGTTGACCAACCAATTAACTATATCAATAAAAAAGCTTTGATGTAGCACCTAACTCTAATTTTGAAGTCCGCAAACGAACATACGTAAGAACTAGAAATTTAAATCTGTAAAAACATTGTTAAATGTATGAAAATTGGCTCAAATCGGACAGAAAAAGTTTTTAAATAGCTTTTTAAACTACTTTTGATATTCGAAAAAACATCGTTAATAAATTATTTTTGGAAATCAATGAAAACTTGAATACAAATTCAATTTAGATCCTAAAAGACATTCCGGATAAAAATTAGTTCAATTTTGACCAAGTTGAAAATCTGGGAAAATCACTTCCTATGAGCCTTGGGTCCGTAAGTGTCAAAAATATTGGGCATTTTGGCACGAAGAGAATTAAGAATTATTTATTTATTAATTAAATGAACTAGCTATTTAAAGCGAAAAGATTCTATCAGAAATAGTTTATTTTGTTTGTGATTCACAGCAGTAAATTGCAGTGGTGAAAGATATAAATATATCTATATATATAGTTCCCATAATGCTGACGAGACAACTTAATTGATGTATTTAATAACATAAAAGTACTCACTAGGCTTTATAATTTTGTTTGTGTCAGTTGTCCAAAAAAAAAAAAGAAGAAAAATCACAAATTTAAACAATTGACTTTATTAACAGATTATCTGCAAAAAAAGATAGAAAACAATTGAATTAATTTGGCAATCGAAATAATTACATGCTACAAAAGTTAATAATAAAAGTTGGCAAAAAATGAGATAATTTAATTGTGCACACATTTAAATATAAACAAATATGTGTACCTAATTACAATTCAGAACAACAATAGAAGAGACAAAAAACCGCAGCTATAAATGGGAAACTCAACCGAGTCGAAAGCTCAGTCAGAGTTTTACTGGAACCAAGTTCGAAACGCTAAAAATGCTATCAAAATCTCAACCATTATGGCTGCTTGTCGTTGGGCTCTGTTTGGTATGTATTATGGATTAATTAGAGATTAATCAAGATTAATAATGAATTGAATACAACACGAAACAGAGCGTGGCCAGCGCCGATGTAGATTGCAGCAAGCGTCCCAAGCTTATGGATCCCAAAACCTGTTGTGCCATGCCGGAATTCCTGACTTTGGAGCTGAAGGAAAAGTGTCAGGATTATAATATAACACCCTCAACGCCAGCGCCCATGTCGGGTGAGCAGAGCAGCGAAGGCAGACGTCGTCACCATCATCATCATCACCCACCACCCGTAAGTGGATGCAGTTGCTCCACAATGCAGCCTTGTCTTTATTTTCTCTCCTGTTTCAGTGCTTCATGTCCTGTGTCTTCAATGAGACTGGCTTTTATGAGAACAACACTTTGGATAGCAACATTCTTAAGGATTATCTAAAGCTCGTTTTCGAGGATAGCGCTGATTTACAATCGGTTGCTTTGGATGCTTTCACCACTTGTGCTACAAAAATTGATGAATTCAAGGAGAAAATGGGCAACCGTTCACGCCCCTCTCCGCCACCAGATGCACCTCGTTGCCCACATAGACCCGCCTTTCTCATGGGCTGTGTTTTCAAGACCATCTTTAAGAACTGCCCGGCCTCCATTCGTAATGACACCCAGGAATGCAACGATGCTCGGGAATACTTTACTAATTGCAAGCCACAACATCGTCGTCCTACGAGCGATGAAAATTAAGTTTATACTATGCAATACTATACTATATCAAATAATATCAACATCAAAACTTCAAACTGCTCATTAAGCAAGTCATTTAACAATTTTTAAAAAACAAAGCTATAAATATTCAAGTTGATTTACTTATTACGAGACATAAAATACCACATATACCTCGCCTAAATGTGAATAAAATGTATTATTGATAGATTTCGGATTATTAAAAAAAAAGAATAGTGGAAATAGTTGTTCATTTGAAAACTTAATGTTCCTTTAGTCGCCCGATTTTGATCAAAATTGCTCAGCATTACGAGATCATCCTAAAACTTAAAATATGCCAATTTGATAAACGTAGTTTGTCATACAAAAACTTATTTTTTTGCCACCGATTGTTCCAATGACAGCTTTAAGATATAGTAATCCGATTTTGAAGTAATTTTGTTAACAGTTTAGAAAATACTACTGCTCAGAATTGGTATCTTCAAAATGTATGACAAATTCTACATACAGCCCTCGCTAGTCTAGCTATTCGCTAGTTAGTGTTGTTGAAAAAGTACCGTTTCTTTATTTTCTCGTTTGTGTTTTGTGCTAGGCTTCGTACACAGTTTTTTTAGCTCCAAATTGAACAGTTACATGTGTACATACATATATACGAACTACAGCAAAAACTAAACATCGACGTAGCTGATTATACTGATAAGGCATAAGTATATACCATATGCGTACTTTATGTAAACGGAAATAAATCGTTCAATATGTAACACATTTCCTTATAAAACTATAGAACTATTATATGCATATGTTAGTGTATAAAAAGTCACATACCACATTTTTTCAACCATTTTTCAATCCAAGATCAATAAAAACACTTGTCAATTCATTTTTGCACACATAATATTTATAGTTCTCACCGAAATTTTCACTTAAAACTCAAAAAACACGCGCAATAAAGCAAATCAGCAATTTTTTTAGCACTGTCCACTTGTTACGCATAAAATTAAAAGATGGCGTTTATACTGCTAAAGATGCTTAGTTCTGAATTAGGCCGCGTTCACACTATACAGAGTTCACGTACGGCATTTACATGACAACACATCGAGCGCTAACCGCAACAATAACGTTTAATTTTCAATTCTTCAATGTTTTGTGGAAACCAGAAACGGCCATTATACATCAAAAAGGATACATTTGAATGTAGTATTTAAAGTAAAACGAATTGTGTCAAAACTGTATAAATCTTTGAGATTTAAAACAAATTTCAATATTTCAAAATTAGATTTTATTTCAAAATTTAATTGTAGTGCACTAAATTGTTTCAAATCAAAGAATGAAATGAAAATTAGTAAGTCCTTTGAATCACTTTTTCAACTTGTATGAAAACAATTCAATTAAAAACAAGTCAGAATGCTCTAGTCGAGTATGCCCGACTACGAGACTCCCTGCTCCCAACTTGCACTTCAAGCAGTTCAGCGGCAACACAAGCAAGCAGTGCACTTAACTTATGCAGTGCCTGTCAAACTGTTGTTTCTGCCAGCTGAGTCGCGGGTAATAGCTTCTTCCATAACTTTGGTGCTATTTATCCGATTGTGATGAAATTTACACAGCTGATCACCATTGACATAAAATATATGTGCACCAAAAATCAAAGCTTTATCTTTAAAATTGTGGCTGTGGGAGTTTTTTGCTATTTGCGTGGGTGCGGGGGGTGCATCCGAAATTTTAAATAAACTTGATCTGCGTGCGGTATATAGGAAACTGCATGCCAAGTTTGGTGTCTTTAGCTCTTATAGTCTCCGAGATCTGTGTGTTCATAAGGACAGACGGACAGACAGACGGACATGGCTAGTTCGTCTCGGCTGTTGATCCTGATCAAGAATATATATAGTTTATATAGTCGGAAATGCCTCCTTGTGCCTGTTACACACATTTGCAGTACTTTATAACTCCCTTTTTCCCATTTTTAATGGGAACAGGGAGTAAAAATAATGATTGAAATCGAAAAATTGTAAAGTCGTTGTGACTTACTTTTACAACCCTGGAATGTATTAAATAAAAAAGACAAAGAAAGAAATTTAATATATTTCAAGTAATTTAATAATGTTTTCGATTTGCGTTTGTCAGCGTCGTAACACACGCACATCCTTTGAAGGATGTTCTTATCGCAGTATTGCACGTCTGGGCGCGCAGTGAAATAGAAAATTAGATTTTCAATTGAAAATTAAAAATGGGTTATCGTACGCAAGTGTGTCACGCAGTCGACCGCATTGCCATGGTGCGTTTCTTAAAGAGCCGTTCCGCATTCGTATCCTGACACGCTGCCGACAAGGACGTTCACATGGAGCCCGTTGAGCGCGAGTTGCGTGAATTTCTAGAGGAATGCAAAAAACAACAATTCAATGAATCTAAGATGCGTACCATATGCCAACCTCTGCTCTGGCATATGCGCTTTGTTAGACTCAGACGCTGGACGCAGTGGCTCCTGCTGCCCGCCATTCTAGCTTATCTGCTGTGGAGCTACTGCGACACTTGTGCTTGGACATTGAGCGCATTGGGGCGTCTGTTTCTTATTCAACTGCTGCCTTATTGGAACTGGACGCCCTTGTACAATGCCAAGTGTCTGATTGAACGAGCTGAAGTATTTGGAACGCAGCGTTTAGATACAAAGCCACTAGGCAAACAGGAGACACTGTGGGAAAACTGTGCGCTCTGCGAATCCCTGGGTAAGCAGTGACATTTAAATATCCTTTAGAGAATAAATTAATATCCTTTTCAGATACTATACCCACACTCTCCAATGTGAGCTACTCCCTGCTGGAATCGGAGTACTTGGAGCGTGGCTTGCCTGTCATTGTCACCGACTGTTCGCAGCTGGAATTGAATCTGGAGAGTCTGTTGCAGCGCATTCTGGACAAATCACCCCAGCTCCTCTCCAGCGAGCCTTGCGATGTGTCCAGCAATCTTTTGTTGCGGCATCTTTTTAATATAGATGCTGCTTTACAGAAGATCCGTGCACTCCACCAATCCTCCACATCATGGCATTTGCAGTTTCGCAATTGCGATCCAAAGGCCGTTAAGGCATCCCGTCTCTTTGCGAGCAGACCCTACTTCTATCCTCTGCATCTGGAGCCCTACTATTCCAGCTGGCTGCTTATGGCTCACAATGTGCATCGTCCACAGACGGATATCTATGTGCGTGGACTGATCTTTGTGCAGCAGCTGAGTGGCCATTTTGAGTATCGTCTGCGTCCCAAGCAGCCCTGTAGCGATGGCATTTGTCCCAATCTTAGCCTGCGTCTGAGTTCTGGCGAGTGTTTGGTCTTCTCCACGGATCTCTGGATACTTAGCTATGGCCTGCAGAAGCTCGATGCGGAAGCGGATCAATCTTCGATTGCCACTGTATTTGAGGTCAACTGGCAGCTGTAAAATTGTTTTGAAAAATATAAAAATCTTGAAATTATACTTTTTGCCGTTCATTTCAAAACATTTTGAAGGGAAAGTTAGTTTTTCGGTCTAAAATCATGCCAAATATCCCAAAAAAGAAGAATGGTTCATATGAAAACTTAATTTTCGACCGATTGTTCCTATAACAGCTTTAAAATATAGTGGACCGATTTTGATGAATATTTACACGCATGTTTCGATAATGGTAAGACTGAGTATTGGTAAGATTGATCGTGTTATCTTGAAACACAAATATTCGACCGATTATGCTTATGGCAGCTATATGTTTTAGTGGTTCGATCCATCCGGTTCCGACTTATGTACTGCCTGATACTATAATAAGCATCTGTAAAAAGTTTCATCAACTTAGCTTTAAATAGAGACTAGTTCACATAGAACAGTTAGTTAGAAGGATAGACCGAAATGACTAGTTCGACTTGGGTGTTGATGCAGATCAAAAATATATATACTCTATGGTGTTGGAGAGACGTCTCCAATGACTATTATGAAAATTTTCATAATGATGTCATAATTTTCTTTTTTATAGATTATATAGAAACACGTTTACATTTATAAGAAATATTTTCCAAAATGATAATTTAATTTTTAATTAAATTTCTTCTATATTTTATTTTAATATCTCCGAAAATAATTTTCATTTGAAAACAATCAAATATTTAAGTACAGAAAAACTTGAGAAATGCTTTTCAAGTAGTTGCCCAAATTGTATTTACACAGAATATAGACTATATGTGAGATCAAAAGTACATAGGATATGAATCTAACTTAAATAGGTATAGTTAAGGATCAATTGCGGTTGCGATGCCTATGCCAGATCCTACGCCAGTCCCAATTGGAACTGGGCTAAGCGCGACGGCACTTGGCCTCGACCAGTTTCTGTAAGGTGGCTGTGAGGCTATTGATGGCATCGATTTTCATGCGCTCGATCCGTTCCTGCTGCACCATGGACATCTTTTGGATTTGCACCTGTTCGCGTTGCAGACTGCGCTGCAGCTCCATTTTCTCACGATCCATGTCCAGTTTGCGCTCAAAGTAATCCTTCCACCAGGTATCGTCTTGGGTTTGCGGCTGCTGCTGCTGCTGCTGCTGCTGCTGCTGCTCGTAGAGTTTGCTACTGGAAGCCATGGCCATTGCCATGGACAACTGATTGCTGTCGTTGTTGTGCTCCTGCGTTGTGCTGCCAGATTGATCAGGATCATATTCTAGCTTGGGTTGTCGCACCTCCGACAAACTGTTGCTGTCCTCGTCAAACTCATCGTTGGATTTGGTTTCCATTTGCACTTGTGGCTGTAGCAGCACCTGATCCACAGCTGTTATATAGGGCTGTCCTTCTTGTTGTACCAGTTGTCCTGATTGTCCTGGCTGTACTGTTTGCTGTGTTGGTGCTGCTGGCAACTGTGGCTGTGGTGTTGCTGGCTTCTTTTGGTATGCAAGCAAATCCTGTGCTGGCAGCAACTGTTGCTGCTGTGCCTGTTGCTGCTGCTGTGTTAGCTGCTGCTGTTGTACCGGCTGCTGCTGTGGCTGTTGCTGCTGCTGTTGCGCCTGCTGCTGCGTCTGCGTTGCCGCTGGCTGCAGCTGCATATCAAAGTCCGCCTTCTTGCCCTGCAAGTACTTGAACATCTCCTCAAAGAACTCCCAGTGCACATAGCCCGACACATACTTCTTATTTAGATTCTTATTGTAGGTAATCAGTATGTTATGCCACTTCTTCTGCACCTTGGCAGCACTGTAACGGAATCCCAAACGTTGCAACTGCCGCGTGCAATGCAACCACAACGCTGTCCGCTTTTGTCTGCCCTCCGTAAAGCTGCCTTCCATGGGTCCGCGTATGTGGATAAGCGCACGTGTCGCCTCTGTTGTCCAGGCACGCTCGTAAGGACCACGTCCAATGTTGTTCACACCTCCTGGCAACTCCGCTTCCTCCAGCAAACAATCATCGTCCAGGTCGTCCAAGTCATCGTCGCTGATTTGAAAGGCTGAAAGAGCAGAAATTAAAGCTTTTTTTCGTAACAAACTTTAAGCCACATTCGGTTGAATTTTGTAAAAGTGAAATTAATTTAAGTGTTCTGATTTCAGTCAAAATAGAATATGAGGGCTTTTCCGGTTTCCACTTTCGATAACATATTGCCAAAGTGATTTTCCCTAAAGTGTTCCCATTATCACATTTGATACGTTTTTGCGGATTGAATTCACTTTGGTTTGAACAACATGGAATAAACTTGCCATCGAGATAGGACTTCATTCATTAGATCAACATCAACAATGGAATTTTGAACCTTTACGAAACTAAAAATTGCAGTTTTGTATCAAAGTTTTAAGAAAAATAAATTCAAATACAATTCTCGTTCAAATGCAAGTGAATTTATTTCACAAAATCTTGGCAAAAGTAAAAATGGGAACATATATAGCATATTCAATTCTGAAATATCTTAAATAAGTTAATCTAAATAAAATGAAATAATGTAAATAGTATTTAAAGCCCCTTTGTTATGTGCAGTCTTAAAGTGAAGAGTCATTGATTAGAGTAAACTTGTTGCATTCTCAGTCAACAGCTCGAAGGACTCTCATGTCCTTTGGCATCTTAAGTACGCTCTTTAGCTGCTGCTATCTCGCTCTCTATTTCTCTCTCTCTCTGTCTCTCTGTGGGCGCTGGCACTCTCGCAAAGTTTTTGGCTTACCACCCACAAAGAGCCGACATTCATCCTAGTTACCGCCCGTAGCTGCAAGGAGGATGCTAGCGCTGCTGCTGCTGACGCTGACGCTACAGTCGCAGCCACAGCCGCAGCCGCAGCTTCCCATGCCTCAAACAAATACACATTTTCACAAGCTTAACTAAGCACACTATGAATTAATGTAATTTAATATGCATGCTTGTACATATATTACTTTTAATTTTATTATTATTATTATTATTATTATTAATATTATAATTAGACTTACGTTCATTTTCATCAATGCTGCTAGTGTTTGTGTTATTTGTACCATTTACTATGCTTTGTGCCATTTTATATATTACTTATTACTTTAATTATTATTTGCCTTTGTCAGATTTAACTTAGACCTGCCTGCTCTCAATAGTTTTCTATTACTAACGAGAACATTTCACCTTGTCTGCAGCTTCCAGGCCCAAAAACCAACAATTTCGCCTGCGCCAACGCTCTCCAAAAGAAAACTCCTGTGCAAACTTTCTCTCTCTCTCTGCGCTCTCAGGACTCAGATCTGGCGGGAAGCTGCCTGCTGACTGTATGACGGCTAGTCGATGGTAGTTAAGTATCTAGAACGAAGCTTTATCATTGTCCTATGGAATGGTGGGATGCTTTTGGCGGGGGGAGGTCCTTTTAGCAGCTGCGCACTATCCACATGATTATATAGTCAGGTCTACAGCCACCCTTGTGTCTTAATGATGAAATTGCTAACTCAATCATAATAAGCTAGTAGTATTACTATAGTATATATGTGTATAAGACCAATGTTGCATATAATATATACATAAATATACACACCACTTACATATATAATATATATATATCAATATTTTGAACACCCTTGCAGATGTTATTATAATGTTGTCAAACTTATCTACTTTCCGAGTAATTAAATCAAAATCAATTTAAAATTGCATGTTTAGGTATTAGTAAACTACGGTTCCTAATTTATAGATCAAATGTTTACGTACTGAAATAACAAAAATTTATTTAACCAGATCTTGAGCTCTTCTGTTAACTTTCTTCTTGATTCCAGAGAAATATCAAAAATTTACTCAAACAGATTTTGAGCTCTTCTGTTTACTTTCTTCTTGATTCCAGAGAAATAGCAAAAATTTATTTAACCAGATCTTGAATTCTTCTGTTTACTTTTTTCTTGATTCCTGACTTTCGCTTTTGGGCTATCATCTTTAACGGGCTGTGTGTTTTCAATACCAACGTCTTCAGGTACTCTATTTAATATTTGAAGTATATATAAATACAATTTGAAATAACAACAATTTGACACAGGAAAACTTACTCTAAAAGCATTTGAGCGAGAAATTTCACACAGTAAACAATTAAACGAAATTTGAGGCGCATTTCAAGTTGCAACGAAACGTCCGGCAACGCTGTGATTAATCTGCATTGTTGCAAAGCGTTGCCAGACGTTGTTATTTGACAAATGCACGTCAAGCTTGGACTAGCAAAAATTGAGCGTTTATTTTGTTGTTAAAAATTGTATTTTTCTATATTTGACAGACAATTTGATACAGAAGTTTTTGCGTTTTAATTGCTTGCTGCAAAGTTTGAAAATGAAAACTGCAAATGGTGCAAATATTCCAACAGAGGCTTCCGCACATCTGAGCGATGTGGATGACAAATCCGATGTGGATGTGAAGAAGGTTGTTGACCAGCTACAAAAGACGGTGATATCGGAACCAGCTTACAATAACGGAAAAAACCTCTTCAATATAATGCTAGACGAAGATGAAATAGAAGCTGCCTGCGATAACGTTGCAGTTGACGTGGAAGCGTACAAGGAGAGCATGCTGTGCAAGAAACAAAGTTGGGTATCTTTTGCGGAGACCGTACTCAAACCAGACACAGTGGGAACAAAAACGGCCGTCTCCTGCACACCCAGCAAGGAGCAGCAGGCGTATCTGGATCAGGGACCCAATCTGCAAAACTTTATACGTGCCTCCGGCTCGTTTATGAATGATAGTTCGGAATTTCTGCTGCAATTTGAGCAAATGCAGGATTTGAAGGAAGATCTAAAGGATACCTGCCAGCTTTATGTAAATAAAATGCAAAGAAATGCCATAGCTGAGAATCTGGCTAAATGCCACCTAAAAGAAAATTAATTAAAACTTAACTTTGTTTAAACTTTACTAATATTGTTCTTTTCTTTTGTTAACATAAAGTTAACCAAATTTAAAATTAGTGATGGGAACAGGACTGGACTCCCGCGGTATTCCGTTTTTAATTGTGGGTCCCGTTACTTTTTTCTTATCGATAAGATATTTTATCGAAATCCAAATGTTCAGAATTTGTAAAAACGCATTTGTTTTTTGCCGAAAAAACTTGAAAATAAACAATTGATATATTTTTCATATCCAATTTTCTACAATGTGAATGATGGCTCTTAAAACTTATTTTAAGGCCTATTCTCATATCCTTTTCCAATCAAAACATTATTAGGAGTTCTGGTATTCGGAAACCAATGAAAAATTGGTTTTAAATATAAGTTCGTTTAAAAAGTATTCGCATCTATCCATAAAAAGATAGAACAATTGATATTCCATTCGAAAACAGACAAGCTATTAGAAATGGAAATACTCCTAATTAATTTTAATTAAATCAACATTAAATCAGTATCAATTTCAGGAATACCTTAATTGTTATCGAATAGCGTTGCCAGCTAGTTTTCAAATGCCGGTCAATTTCAAGAAAGTTGGCAGCTCGCAATAGCGGCAAAATTGCGCGTGCTAAATTTGTGTTATTGTTAAAAATTTGTATTTATTCATATTTGTCAGACGAAAGCAGTTTATTTAAATAATTAAATAGTCATTAAGTTGCCACAAAGATGCCTGCTCTCGAAAAGTGTGTCATGTAAGTAGCTAAAACGAAGATATTGCAAAGCATAAACAAAATGTGTTGCCTTCAAACTGTAGCTACGATTGGAAGCGTCTGTGGCAAATGGTCTCTGGCATACACTATGAGACGCCACAGAACACAGTGCGGGAGGAGCTAATGAATGTGTGTGCTGGGCTGCAGGCAGGCGTGTTGCAGTTCAAGCCAAAGAGTGCGTCCAAAGTGCAGCTGTCTGTGCTGCTGAAGGAGAAGAAGCAGGAGAAGCTGCTGCCATTTACGGAGCGATTGCAGGAGCTGCTTAATCTGGAATCAGCGCAATGCTGGGAGCTGTTATGTTTCTATCTAACGAAGGAGTATCGTGGCTCGGCTGGTTTGTTGACACAGCTCATCTCGACGGAGACTAATATGAGCAAGCTGCTGGAGGATATACGGCATTATTATTCATTGGAACGCATGATTGTGTTGAAGATCTTGAAGAATGCTTTGGTCTTTTACAATGTTCCCAATCATCCTTATCACAATGAGTATAGAGTGGTGATAGACAAGATAACGTTGCCCAGTTTACTCGATTCGTATCTGCAACAGTTGGACAGTTTGATTAATGAGCTGCCGCCGCGCAAGCTGCTGGCGGATGAATGTTTTCATGCCACAGATCGACTGACCAGCTGGTCGGAGCGCAATGCACGTGAAACTAATGAAGTGCTGCATATCATACTGCTTCTAAGCGAACATTTGCCATTTGGCTTGGAGCACATCAAACGCATCTTTGGCACCATTAAACAACATTCGTTTGGACGGATACAAAACTATTTGGATGAGTGCAATAATGTTTATCATCAGGAGCTGATACGTAATCTTATATATTCGGAGCTCATGTTGCTACTCAAATGCCTTGACTTTGAGCAGCCCAATCATGAAAGTAATGCCAAACTAATCGAACAGCTCATCGAGCAACTGCACATTCAAATAGCCAGCATGCATCATAGGCCAGAGCATGGTCCGCTGCTGCTTGTGTGGATGCTCTTGCGCCTGCGTGGCACCAACGATGCCGACGATGCCTCCAGTCTGCTGCGTTGCCGTCAGCTGGGCAAGCGTGCCGTCGAACTCAAGTGTTTTGTCCAGCTAAATGATATTGTTACCCATGCCATGTTCGCCGATGACAGCCTCTTGTCCCGCATTGTCCGAAAGACCATTTACAATCAACTCTGCTATATGTGCGATCTTTTTGATGGTGACGGCAGCTGCGCCCGCCACGAGGGCATCTATGAGCTGCTTTGTGAGCTGCTCTCCTGGTCACAGTTGGCCAAGGATTTCAGCCAACGCGAAGGTTTGTTGCTCTATCACATTTTGCTTTATAAAACTTATCAATTGTTATGTTTTTAGACGATGGCGTACGGTCGCTCTACAATACTCTGCTCGAGAACTTTCCGCTGCAGTTTACCAACTTGGCCAAGCTGGCTCAGGCGCTTACCAAGGGCGGTCAGGGCAACTATGTAAGTTAAGACAAAGATTGGCTTATTTCTTGAATCCAAACAGTTCCAAACTTCCTGCTCAATAGATAAAAGCACAGCTGGAATCCTTGCCCATACTGGCGCTGCTTTATGATGAGGGGCAGCACAAGCTAACCGAACTGGGTTCAGATGAATATGAATTGAAATACGCTGTGCAGCCCTTTCCCTGCATCGACTATATGCTGCCCGCAGGCACAAGCTGCACCTCTGTGCAGCATCCAACTGGCTTTTATATGCACTTTCGCTGCAATGTGAACTTTTTCAATGCATTGCATCATGAGATCAATTGCTTGTTGCGTGAGAAGGCGCAGTTGCATGGTGACTTTGATTCCAATGAGCGTGTATTGCGCGTCGAAGCGGGTCTCAAGTATTTGGTATTGGCTGTGCAGCGTACCAAGTCCATAGATGGCATCAGTGCTGAGATGGTGCATCCAACGGAAATGTGCATTGATCTCTTGAGCAAGTTTAAGAGCGTGCAGTGTCCGCCAGTTGGTTTGCTTTCCAATTGTTTGAATGCTTGCACCGCTTTGCTGCCGCTGGTGGATGAGGAAATCTTTACGCGCATCAGCAATCTGGACATTCTGCCCACCATTAGCAATGCTTCGCTGCAGGATTACAAGCTCTATGCCAGCGCCGTCTACTTTGAGTCACGCTTTCTGGGTTCTGTCATTGACAATGTGGAGAAGAAACAGGAGCGCTACGATTTCTTGATAGCCTATCTCAACTTTTTGCGCACCTATACAAAGCTGAAACGTAAGCGTTATCTGCAAGTGGAGCTGCCAGGACTCATATTTCTGCTACGCGATGTTTTTCCACATCTGCACACCTGGCATTTCAAGTCGCAGCAGGAAAAGAACAAGATCTACTTTGAGGTGCTCAGCTTCATTTGCGATCTATTTGACATTATTGGCAGCAACAACCTCAAGGACATCAACTTTGAGCAGCGACAGTTGCTGCTAAATGTCTGCGTCTACTCGCTGCTGAATCTGGACAATGGCTTGATTTTATTGAGGTATGTTCAAAGCTAAATTTACATTCTGTGCCCTTTTAAAATAGGCTTGAAGAAGATTATATACACCTGTAGAAAAGTTTTTCATACAAAATATATTTTTTAAATGAACTAAATAGCTTAAAATACTTAAGATCAGTTCAGCGCTACCATTATTACTCGCTCAGACAAACTCCTTCAACTGTGGCAAAGCCTTGAATATCTCTGGCAATAATTCCTTATTGATTCCACGGCATTGATCAAGCGTCAACGACTCAATTGACTTAGGTAAACGATTCATATTTAAGCCAGTCAACTTCGAATTATATGAAAGATTAAGTTTCTTAAGCTGCGACAAATGCGTTAGCTCCAGCAGACAATCATCTGTGAGTTTGCAACCGTTTAATACCAGATTCTCCAGCTGATTTAGCTTTGGAAAGATTAGTCTCATATCGCTTGCACTTACATCTATGTCACAGAAATCAATTGACTTTATGTTAATACAGTAAGCACCTATCACTTCGAACACTTGCTGCAGCTTGGCAAACTGTGACGCTCTGATTTGCTTTATATAATGACCAAAAAGCATAAAAAGAGGCAGTCTATTGCAACAAGGCAGCTTAAAGAGATCATCCAAGTCCACACGTTTAAACACGATTTGCGGATTTTGTTGATAAATGTCAAAGATACGTTTGCAGCTGCGCCCAAATGAAATGCAATCTGGCATCGAGAGCAAGTCCATTATTTTCAACAGGCAATCATCATTTAGCAGCAAGATAGAATCATGTAGATGGTTTGAACTAAGCGCTGACATTGTTTTTATGTTGAAGCTCCTTTTTTTGTATTAAACACAATATTGCAACAATGTTAAATTTGATCAATTAATATTTTTCTTCTGTCTTCCTTGCGTTAGTGTTGCTTACCTTTATCAAACTGTGTTATCAGTCTGATTAATGATTAATATTGGTAAGCGTTTCAGCAAAATAGTTATGTTAATAGTTCTGTACAAAACGATATGTCGAATTATTTCTATCGATATTTAATGTAACGTTCAATCACACACTGCTAAATGCCAATGTTAAGTTTTAGGGGATTTCTAAAAATTGATTTGGACATAGACACGGTTCTCTAATGAAATATAAAAGGAATTTAGACCAATCGTTAGCCAAGAATTGTTTGTGCTAGTAAAGTTAAAGCAGAAGTATCCGAAATTTGAAACTATCTTGATCTGCGTATGGTATACAGAAACCTATGGAGACGAAGATTCTTTAAGAAAATTCGACTTTTTCGACTAAAATCTCGAAAAACAAATATATAGCGATTCTGAATTTTAGTATGACCTAGGCAATTTGTCAAAATGTTATCAAAATCGGACGTCTTTATCTTATAGATGTATGCACAACTTTTTTGTTTTTAAAGATAAACTCAACCAAACTCACTTAATCTCAATTTAAACACGTTTTAAACATGCTGACAACATTTTTTTAAAATCGATTTACTATATCATATATAAATCAATTTTTGTGTGAAAAACTTTTTAGTTTATGCAGATATTTCAACCAAACTCCCTAGCACTCAATTTTATTATGCTGCACACATGCTGAGTAAGTTTTATCAAAATCGGACGACTATGTCTTATAGCTGTCATAGGAATAATCGTTGGAAAATTACATTTTGATATGAAACACTTTTCTGCAGAGGTATATATCTTCGGCATGACAAAGTAGTTGAATGGTCAGGCAACTAACTCATAGTTTACTCAAGACTCTTAATTAATTGTCGCATTATTTACAGATTTGTTGGCGTGGGCAATGCCTTTGTGCAGTACACCATGGAACTGGAGACAAACTGGATGCAGCAGCAGCCACATGGTCTGATGATGCTTGTGCGTCTCTCCATGCGCATATTGATGCAGGTGCTGTGCTTGAAGCATCATGTGTATGCATGCCATACGCTGTCACCTTTGGAGGCGTTGATATATACGCAGCCGAAGCAGAGGGATACGCTGCGCATAATTCCAACGGTGTGCAGCTATATGAGCAACATATTTGATAGATGGCTGCCTATAGTGTCCTGTCGGCTGTTGAAACGCATTGCACTGGAGTTCAATATGTCCTTGCTGGCCTGTTTGGATATGGAGGCGGATCAAATAAGATTAACTTTTATGCAAAAGCTGCCCGATGAACTGGAAAGTGATTCGGTTAAGATAGCCATCTTAGAGCTAGTTGATGCATGCATAGCCAAGCAACCGGGTGTTACCGAAGCCTTCTTTAAAGTGAATTATGCGAATGATAAGCGCTCCTTCTTTGGCAAGGAATGTGCGCCGAGCATTGGCGACAGCATTGTCACCTATATGAAGGAGTTTCTCGATGCACTCGAAGCACAACCCTTGACCATACAACAGACGCTGCCCTGCAAAATCATGAACATCTTTCATTCGCTGTGGAAGCATAATCTGCAAATGCTGGTTGCCGATCTGCTGAAACAGCCGCAATTTTGGACTAAGTTTTGCAGTCCCTTGTTTCACAGTTCACCCACGGGACAGGTGCGCGTCTATACGCAACTCATAAATATTGTATCCATTGAAATTTACAGTTGTCGCGACAAAACTCAAAATGATGCACTGCGTGAGCTCATGTTAAAGTTCTTTGAGCATGATTGCTTTAAAAAGTGGCTCGACTATGTCTTTGATATGCCCAAAGTGCCCGCTGTACAGAGTTCAAGCGAAGATCTGCCAGATTGGATTTGTTGCCTGCAATCTTTTAAGGATTTAATTGTCATACTGCTGAAGAAACAGCCCACCTTTCTTATCATACCCGCTCCTCAGTTTAAGCTGCTGGCGCAGAAGTGTCTCAGCGTGCTAGTGGATCGTGCCAATTACTTGGAAGACATGCGTCCATTTATCATGTTAGCTGAGTTGTATATCTTCATACTACTGCAGTTTAAACAGGCGTACACGTGCAGCGGCGAGGAGGAGCAGCAGCTGATGGAACAACTTTTACAATTGATGAGCCGCATCTGTTCCTGCTACGAGGATCTGCATGTGCGCGCCAAGGAAGCCTGCTTGGCTATTATTACCAAATGTGCACACCTTTACACAAATCTTTTAATTAAGGACACTTCCATTTCGCTGCGTTTTCTCAACAACGTCGTCAGCATCATATGCACAGAGCTGCAAAATATGGAAAAATCGGTAAACTTGGAACTGGAATTAGCTACGCCGCAGCCAGTTAAGCCTGATGCAACCAGCGTATCCACAAATTCTTTACTCCTGTGCCTCAATCTGCTCAAGGCGGTGGCCACCATTTTCATAACTGATGGTCCTGGCAACTGGGATCTGCCTTTTGTCTCCGAGCGTCTGTTTCAGCGTCTACTACGCTGCATCTCCTACACCCTGCCCTTGCAAAGGAAGCAGAAGCTCAGCATACAGCTACTTGATGTACTCATTGTCTTTGCCAAAAGCCACTGCTCCGTTGAGTTTTTACATTGTGACATGGGCGAGCATTTGTGGCTTAAATTGTTGCCACCACGTGAACTGCTGCAAACCAGATATGAGTTTAATAAACCCACCAACGATGTGTGGACCATGGAGCAATGGTGGCCCATTTATGCACGTGGCATTGAGCTGGTTAATATTATCTATGATAAGCACAAGAAATGCTTCCTGCCGGAGGCTTTACAATTTGTGGGCATCCATGAGGTTTATCTGGTGGACTCGCTGCTGCTTGGCAAGCAATCTTTGGAGCCGGCAGCCATGCAGCTCATCAAGGCATCGGTTTCATTGGTTGCCAGCCTGACGGAGCACCACAAGGAGTGGGCTCAGGATCACTCCTCTTCACTGTTCAACATCATGGTAAGTTTTACCATTTACTAATCTTCAACTCACAAACTTATACAACTTTCTTATCAATTCCAATTCCTTTACACAGCACGGCGTCCAAGGCCTCATGTGCCATGCCACGTCCATGTTCCATCAGCAGCGTAATTTGAAATGCCTGCTTGCTGGCAGACGCTCCCAGCTGGAAATCTTGCGCAGCACGGAAACGATTGCCATCGATGATGATATTGTCAATGCCTGCAATGAGTAATGTTTTCTATTTACTGTCGCATTGTGCATTCCAATATTAATTCAATTTGTTCTTTATAGCCTTACAGACATCATTATCTACTGTGTTAAGGCATTGCTAAAGTTTACGCCCGATCTGATGGATCTACTTTGTTCCAGCTATTATGAGTCACACAAATGGCAGCCTCTACTCGATGTCAAATTTGGCGCACCTAAGCTCAACGAGGGCAATCTAACGCTTACCTTTGGCATGGTCTTGAATATGGTTAGCATATATGTGAAGGCCCTTAATATGGTAAGTGCGAATATAAATAGAGTTCAGTTCTTTAAGAAATCGATAGTTTAATCATTCTGTTTTGTTTCTAATTTGATTGAGTTGCTTCTCTGCATTTGTATTTATAAAGTGTACATTTTCATATATTTAAAGGTTTTGTTAAGTTGGTTATCTAAGCAGTTAAAACACAAAATTTTATTTGAAGCTCCATTGGAGTTAGTGAAAGGTGATAATCAATGGAGAAACCTGTTACAAGTTGATAAAAGAGATATAATTGATGACTAACGAGCACACGTAATCAAAACAAAGTAACTAAAGGGAAATACTCCAGCATAAACAAGCATTTGGAAAACTTACCAATTTTTATTAAACCACATTTTTAAGCAGCAAATTTTTTATGAACTTCTGGTTCACTATTTTCATACTGTTTACCATTAAATTGAATCTATGAATCTATTAGCTGCCCTGAGCTCCGAATATCGATGCACAGTTCAGTTTAAAGAGTTTTGCTTTGGAGACTTATATATAAAAAAAAAAAGAGGAATTAAAATCGTTTCGGATGGAGGAAGTTCTCGAAAATTGAAACAGGCCTGATTATAATTTTTATCACGTAACGTGGAACGCATTGAAGGAGACGTCTCCATATATTTTTCATCAGTCCATCTATCTGTTTCTATGCAAGCACAAATGCAAGATGGAAGTTTAATTACACTTTAAATAATTTGGTTGTATTTGAACAAAGTCGGGCGACTTTAACTTATAGCTGTCACAGGAACAATCGATTGAAAATTAAGATAGCACAAACTTTTCTTTCGTCGTTTCGTTCGTTTCTTTTCGTTCGGTTCATGTTTTGGTGCAAAGTAAGATAAATGTTTTGGTGCAAAGTAAGAAAATAAAGTTAATTGTTTATCTGGATGTTTTTAATTCTTGAATCGACTGTCTGAATTATCAATTGTTTATTTTTTATAGCAAAACCACGGCTTCCATGAAGTGCCTCTAAACACACTGCCAAATGTGGAGGATAGTGAGAATATGACGACGAACAATGTGTCCAGTGGCTTTGCAGGCGATGCGAATCGTGGTCAACGCAGCTTTACAAAATCCTTGTCAACGAACTCAATATCCTCAGCGGCATGTCCATCCAATGAGCTGCTCTCCAATCTGGATGGCCAGCTGTGCCTGGTAGCGCTGGAGCATCTACTGATGCTGGTTGCCTCACAAAGCATCTATGTGATACGTTCGCCGGATCTGGAGCCGCGCTGGAAACAAATTGTGAGGCGGGATATAAGCAGCGAGCTGCTTTGTTTTCATGAGTTTGTGCGTCGCAAAGTGATTGTTGATTATCGGGATTCACGCTGCCAGTGGGTGCGGCGCCGGCATGGACTGATGAAGTTCCAGCCAACAACCTCAAATGCTCTGCTGGCGCAGCAGCAGCGCAGCAACGCAGACATTGTGCGTCGCAGCAGCAGCACGGCCAATGAGCTGCGTGTTAATGTTGTACGGCGTTTGCATCTGCAACAGGCAACCACTTTTGAGACTTCACGTGTGCTCAGTCCAATTGCGGCGCCACAGAGCAGCTCCACGGCTCAAATGGCAGCCTCAACGCCTCAGGGTGCCAAGAATCCAGCAGAAACTCCCAGCAGAAAGCGTTTATATATTGGAGAATCCTATGAACCATCACCAGTTGATGTTCAGTATTTCCCAGCCTCATTGGAACCCGGCTACTGTGAGTTGTCTCAGGTGCAACTGGTCGAGGAGGATTATCTACAGCTGATGTCGGTTCTATTTGGTGTTATACCGCAGAACGAATAAACGAAAGAATGAATGTGTGAATTATTCTCCATGTTTAACTTAAGCTCATGAATTTATTGAATAAAGTTTGTATTTTACATAAACATGTGTTGTGTGACGTCATTTTTTCGTGGCCACGTGCCGCAGTGGCGTAGTGCTAAAAAGGGGATAAATAAACTAATCATTTAACTTTCGATTTTTAGATTTAAGTTATTTTTTAAAGCAAACATTCCAATTTAATGCATTGCTTTAATCTACATTATTATACCCTTGAAGTGGTAAATATTTTGTAATTTTTGAGGCCTTTGACTCTATAAAGTATATATATTCTTGATAAGCATCAACAGCCGAGTCAAACTAGCCATTTCCCACTATCCATATAAATAGCTGTTCTAATGGAACTGATCTCTCATTAAAGCTATGTTGATGAAACTTGGCACAGATGCTTATTTTAGTGGCAGGTAGTACGTATGTCAGAAATTGCCCGATTGGACAGCTATAACAAATAGCTGCCATAGGAACAATCGGGCCAAAATTTAGTTTTTCAAGATAACTTATCCAAACTTACCAATTCTGAGTCAAAGCATTATCTAAATATGTTTACAAAATTTTAACAAAATCGGGCAACTATATCCTATAGCTGTCATAGAAACAATCGGTTGAAAAATTAGATTTTATGTGAAAAACTTTTTTGTTTGACAAGCTATCTTAACCAAATTTAACTTTACTTCGTTTAATCATGTACCTGTCATGCAGACACAATTTTGTCAAAATCGGGCAACTATATCCTATAGCTGTCATAGAAACAATCCGTCGCATAACTTGTTTTCTTTATTTTAGATTTTGCTCTGCATAAACGTAATCATTCTCAGATATTAATAAACTGTTGGTAATGTTTTTTCAGCCCCCGTTACACTTGCCACTACGCCCATGAAGTGCGAGCGCTGGACGAGCCCCCCAGAACATTGACGAGCAGTCAGCTGAGAGAGCGCTGGAAATTCCACCCACGCTTCTTGGTTTACTTATAGCCAATCCGCCCGCATTTAGCAGCAGTCTTCAACTCAATCTCGAGCGAAATTCTCTTCGCAATTCTCTCAGCAGCTCTCTCGAGCAACTTACGCGTTTCCGTTGCCGTTGCCGGGCCCCAAATGCTGAATGCTTACTCACAATTCAAAAAATGCCACGCAAAAAACTGAAAGAAGTCTAAACTGTTGTTGGTTGGCAATGGCAAGGTTGTTGTTGCTACTGTTGTTGTTATTGTTGTTGCTGCCGGGTTGATTATGATTATATATTTTGCACGACAGTTTGTCGTTCAGTACCTTGTGTGTAGTCAAAGAGAACGCATGTGCAGAGATACGCGGTTACGCAGCAATCACGAGATACACGAGCTACCAGGCTAAAAAGATACAAAACCTACGAGATACAAAAAGTAAAAAAAAAAGGTGTTTATACCACTTAACACTAAACGGCAGCATCGAGAAAGCGCTGTGTGGACTACGTCATCAGTTTATCATCATTAGTGTTGTGTGTTGCTGTTGCTTTTCCTGATAATGTTTAAAGGTGTTCCAACGCTTGCGAATTTCAATTTGCGTTTAAGCCAAGCCAAAAACCATATCGGTTTAGTCCATGGCCTAGTGTTAGTACGCCGCACAAAGGCAACGGCCACAGATCTGGATATAGCCGATGCCGATGCCAAGCTAACCAAACTCGATGTGGATGTCTATAGCCATGAGGATATTCTGAAACGTGCCAAATTCAATCATACGGGCAAACAGGTGCAGAAGAAAATATCAACTGAGGTGAGTTCAGACTTCAAGCAGCTGATTTGCTTTTTTTGGGGGTTGTAATTATTATATTGTTTGGCCACACGAACATTTTGCATCGCATTATTATTGATTTTTTCATTAAAGCTTAGAATGCTTCATAAAAATTAATACAATCACATTTTAACTTGCACGAAACATAGCAATTCAAAGTTTTGCTAGAAAAATAACATTTTTTAGTTTATTTTTTGACTTTTCTTTATTAAGTTATGGAAAAAACCATTTTTGAAACTTTTTTTGTTAGCTATGAACAACAAGTTTATTTTGATACAGAACTTTGACAATATGGATTACTTTGAAGTAAAAATATAAAACTTTTTATACTCTGAACTTAATTGTTGATTACAAATAAAATTCAATTTCAGCTTTTTCATTAAAGATCTTGAAGAAAAATAACATTTTATAGATTATTTCTAGATATTTCTTTACTGAGTTCTAATACATAACGTAAAAAAAAAGAGACTTCTTTCTTCAAACAAAACTTTAAGCGGCAAAAAGTTTTCTCTTTCCTTTGAAAACCAAAACGTTTCGAAAATGAGAACAACCCTGAATATTGGTGTTTTTTGTTTTGCATTCAGTTATTCCAAACAAATGTTTGAAAAAAAATACAAATTCATTATTCACGATTGCTGCAAATTTATAATGAACATTTAGCTCATGCGTTTGCTCTTTATAAACATCTATGCAAATGCGCAAATATCTAAAAATAAACCAAAATGTTTTCGAAAAGATATTTACCAGACAAAGTCTGGAGCACAATACATTAGAAATATATAGATATTTTTGAATTTCGCCAGACGGAGCAAATAAAACACCAAAATTTCTTATCTAATAAAGATACCAAACTTCAGATTCACTAAATCCAGCTGAAAATTACGTGCCCAAGAACTAATTTATATCATACGCCTTTTTTGTTATCTTATCACAATTAATCAGATAAAAGTCAAGGTATGACTACTGGAAATTTAATTGGGAAATTAATCATGACGTCGTGCTTATATTATGACTAGTTATTCAAGAGCAAAGTTCTGATTTTATATATGATTTTAATCAGCTAAAGTTTTACTGAGTAACGGTGTCTATTCTTTATATGATATGTGCCAATCCAATCCAATCAGTTTCAAGTTGAACTAGCATATTGACCAAGACATTGAAATTGAATTTGTGAATGAATTGCTATTTTTCAAAATATGTATATTCTCTTAAATCTAAGCTGGTTTGAACAAGTGCCTAATGATTCATGTCCACTTATTAACACCCAAAAATCTCAGCATGCCAAAGTCACGAGAAAAGTGTCACAAAAAGAAACTCAAGAGAACATGAATACATATGCATACACATACATAGGCAAAAGCATATGTACATATGTATGTGTTTGGTAATCTACATATGTAAATACCAGCCCATAAAATTAGCAAACTTTACTTAGAGCTGGGCACTATCGTATAGGAGAATAATAGAGTAGAGTAAAAGAACGAAATCAATATAGTTTCTTTGAAAAAAGTTACATAAAAGTGTTCAAAATTTTCAATATACTTTCAAGATAAGTCGACCAAACCTAATATTTCAGAGTTTTAACATTATCTAAACATATGTTCGAAATTTTATTAAAATCGAACGACTTTATCTCATAGCTGTCATAGAAACAATCGGTTGAGAAATTAGCTTTTATATGAAAATCTTTTTTGTTTCTAAAGCTATCTTAACCAAATTTACCTATTCTGCGCCTAATTATATCAAAATCTGGCGACATTATCTTATTAGCTGTCATGGGAAAAATCTGTCGAAAATTTGCTTTTCATATGAACAACTTTTTTGAAAGGGTATATATCTTCGGCAAACTGTTCTTTCTTTGGTTCTTTTTGAATGTCTTTTATTCTAATATAACCCGTATGAAATTTCAGTTGATTCATGCACACTTCATAGTTAAATAGTTAAACAAGTATTCCCAAGAGTTCCATCGCTAATTTGTTCCACCTGGCGTTGAAACGATTCGTTGCCATGGGAGAAAATAATATTCTTAAGTACATACGAGTATGTATATACTATATGCTTATGTATCATATGTAAATATGTTTTTATATGTATTTGTTATGCGTGTTAAATATTCTGGCTGCCAAAACAAGCCCCTAACACGCAGCAGATCACATGGGTTTTTTTTTGGCTTTTGGCTGTTGTTGTTTTGAGTTTTTAAGAGAGCAAATCATCAAAAAAAAAAAAGCAGATGCAACTTATGAGCACAAGAAAGATATATATATATATATCGTATATGTATACATATGTTTTTGACGATTTTGTTGTTTTCGTTTATTTTTAAAGATCAATTGTTCAAGTATTTGCATTTCGTGCGTCAAAAATTGTGCGCAATCTTATTCTTTCATTTGTGAAAGCTGTCACACTGCAAAGTCTGCAAAAATTAAATTTATTAATGAAGTGTTCTCTGACGACAGGAAGAAAAGCTATCGACGAAGGTTTAATACCCTTCTAGAGAATATAACGAACTAAGCTATGTATATGTTATAGTAGTCTGATTTTGGTTCAACTCAATTCAAATGTATAACTTAACTAAGTTTGGGTTAAAAAGAAATAACTTGTTCATACAACAAATGATTCTTCTTCGAACTGTTTGTTCCGAATTGAAATTCCCTAAAACAGCTTAAAATTTTCTTATTGCTGTTGATCTAGTGAATTGAATCCTATCTCAATGCCAAGTTAATTCAATTCTTGATCAAATGAAAGTGAATTTAAAGTGAGTATTTTAGGGAGAATTCAATTCGCAATATTTAAACAAAGTTGGAAACCGGATTAGACTTGATTATATACTGATCTGAATACAAACTTATACTGAACTAAATATAGCTTGTGGGTTTTTAATCTATAGTTGCAAGGCAGCTGTTAGATATTGTAGTCCTATTTTGATTTCATTCAATCAACATATAACTTAAAAAAGATTAGTTTGGTTCAAAAATATTGAAAAACAAATGAGTTTACAAAAATGCAACTTTTGACAGAACAGTTTTACAATGATCCGATATGAATGTATTGACTACGCTATTCATGTATATACATATATATTTTAAAAAGTCGGAAACGGAAAATACAATTATACTGCCCTCTACAAAAGTATAAGAAATATTGTTTCTTTTATTGAGCATACTACCCATTATCAATATCCATAATCCGGCTCCATTATTTTTTATCCACAGCTGTTGTTATCTTGAATTCACATGACTTTGTTTGCAGATAGCCACATTTAGTCCGCAGTTTAATATGCAAATAGCACGTGTTCCGTTTTGGACTGGCATTTAAATATTCCGTTTGCCTGAAATTGAAATCTCTAATCAATTATTTAGCTATTCAATTAACAAACTGACGTCTCGCTGTTGTCAGGCGCCCCTCTGCCCAAAGTGCTGCACTGTGTAGCATCTGCCCCGCTGATGTCATGCCTGACTGAATGACTTGTGGTAATCCAATATCTAAGGCCAGGTGTTCAGTCAGACTCACACGCTCTAATACGTAATGTATTTAGCTTAAAGATTGGTTCATTAACTATATTTGATTAGTTAGTTGTTATTACTGTCACGAAATAAGTTCATTTCTTAGAGTCTTTATTCTGAAATTGTGCATTTGCTACAATGGTTTCTTATCAGCAACAACAGCCGAGTCTAGACTAGACATTGCCAACTATCCACCTATATAACTGTTCTATGTGAACTAGTCTCTTTTTAAAGCTATAATGATTAAACTTGGCACAGATGCTTATTTTAACTGCAGGCGGTACATATGTCAGAATGGACCGGATCGGACCACTATAACATATAGCTGCCACAGGAACGATCGCTCGAAAATTTAATTTTTCAAGATAACTCGACCAAACTTATGAATTCTAAGTTTTAACATTATCTAAACTTGTTTTCAAAATTTTATCAAAATCGTCCTAATATATCTTATAGCTGCCATAAGAAAAATCGGTTGAAAAAATAGTTTTTTTATAAACAACTTTTTTGTTTCTCAAGCTATTTTTACCAAATTTACCCATTATGTGTTTTTGTATGTTTTCATCATTCTGCTCAAATTTTATAAAAATCGGAATAGTATATCTTATAGCTGTCTTAGGAACAATCGATCAATTTAAGTTTTTTTTTGCAAAGATATATATGTCTTCGCAACGCTGCGGATAACGGTATTTTCTTGGTTTATCCTAGTGCGATTCCTAATTAGGATATTATAAAAACTTCAACTAATATAATGCTATAACAGCAGGCCTAGAGCAAAACTTTTGTTGACCTGTAATTTTATAAAATATTTTTAAAAATTTTAATTTTGAATTCCGTTTAAAATATCTATGTCGTCGTTCAAAGTCGGCGTTACTTTCAACTAAATAATGACTTTTCTCATGTGCGTATCCAAGTTAATACAGGTAATTTGAACAAGAAAATATTTCAAAAGTAAAGCAGCATTCTAGGTGTTGTAGAAAAAAGTTTATTATAAACAATTAAAGTGCTATATAGACTATATAAAGTTGATACAATTACGTTTATTTAGTACTTTAAAGTCAATACTGTCCGTGGGCACATCGTAGCTGGCAATATGTCACAACGTTTCAAAATTATAGTACGTGTGTGCAAAGAAGAAGTCGAAATATTGCAAAAATATTGTTGAAAATATCTTAACGAAACGTGCTTTGAACTATGTTTACTGTAATTTTGTAAAAAACTTGTAAACATTCCAGAAAAAACTACGCACACCTCCGTTGATGAACTTGGTATTTGCCAATCGCAAGCTATCCTTCTATGACACCAGCTCCGGAAAAACTGAGGAAAATGCCAAAATGTAAGTTGACTTATATATATAAATTATTGCACAATTTGAGACATTTTTCACATACTAACAACAAAGCACACTAACACACAAACACATTCAATATAATTAACAATAAACTTGCAAAATATTTGAGATTTCATTGGCACCTCAGTTCTCAGCTATCATTTCTCATCTCTCTCACCTTTCACTCTCCACTTCCCTGCTCCATTTCCTATGCCAAAATCACACGCGACACGTGGCTCAAATTGATTATTTAAATAGTTCTAGTTCTGTGTAGCTGCCGTAATCCCTATAACAGTTGGTAACTAGCACCAACTGTAACACAAACAGTTTTTATCCATTTATAGAACTTTGTTTTTAGTTGACATTTCTATTTATAAAACCCTTGAGTATTTCAATATTTGCTTTGATCAAAAGTTGACTTGCACAATTAGCGAATTTGCGAATCGGTTTTTGAAAAATAATTACAATGTTTCTATTATTCAAAATTATTGTGCAAAAATATTTGCCTTGCACATGCGATTTGTTTGCATTCAAATTATTATTGTGAGCACAATTTGGGCTGCATGCCAAACAACATTGGATCTGTTTTTGTTATGTTTTCTTAAGGTTCAACCTGAGCTAAAAGTGCAAGGACATTTAGGTGCAGTGATCGACTATATCATACCCTGTCAATGTACAAAACATTCTTATTCCTGTTGATCTGCTGAATTAAGTTCTATGTAAGTGAATTTATTCCACATAATCTTGTTAGAAGTGAAAATGGCAACATTTAAAAGAAATTCAAATTTCCAGAATCTCGTTGTTTGTGTTTACTTTTAAGTTTTTTAAGTATTTTCTAAAGCATACCATCGAAAAGTTACTTTCAAATGATCTGATAGTTCCTAATAACTCAATAATTAGAATTATCCGATGTCTATTTAATTTAGAAATGCTTTTTCTTTGCGTGCTCCAAACTATCTAGGCATATAAATGTTGGGCAATTGAAAAATAGAAGACTTTAAGATGATAATAATTCTTATCAAGTTTTATAGCAAAAGATCTTAAAGGTCCTATGCACCAAAACTCTACTCGAGATCTATTCTGCTGTGCATTTTATAGTATCTAACAAGTTCTGTTTGATATACATATATGTATATACATATGTACATATACATATTTTTATTTCAATATTCTCTTTACTGTATATATATGATTGTAAAACAACATATATATAGTAAAATGTTAGTTATTTTTACTATATCAGAACTATACCCCAAAATGAATACATTTATGTCCTTTACGTTCTTTAACCGCTTTTAAATTTGGATTTGTTTTGAAGTTTTGTACAATTCCTTAAATTTCATAAATCCACAACAGTCCTATCTACCCGACATTCATGCATATACTCACATAAATTCAGTTAGATAAATTGCTGCCCATATAAATGCCTCCTAACTGTCTTATGCAAAAACAAGATCGAAATTGTTGTGCTAGCTTTGGACAACACATTCGCGTTAATTGATGGCAATCTGAGGGCATAAAAATAAATTAGCATACGTTTATGAAATGAAGATAAAAAAGTCGAAATTCGCTCAATTCTTTGGCCAATGTAGTACGAGCATGTACAATAAATATATATCTATATGCTTTGCCAACTATAAAACTGTTGCCCGATTGCGTTGAAGCTCATTTCGGCTTCGACGGGCCGAGACCACAAAAGTGTTTATTAAAGCAGTGCGAAACCGTTTTTGATTGAAAAAGAATTAAAAAAGTTGAAAAAATGGGAGATCGAAGCTTGAGTTTGTTGCAGTATGCAACGGAACAGGCGCCTCTGCCCTTAGATGGTTATACACCCGAGGAGGCAGATCAATTCAAAGAAAATATAAGACAAAAGATACTCGATGATTTAAAATCGATGAGCGGTGAGCAGCTAATTGAGCTGGTCAAGCAGAATGCCGCCAAAGCGGAGGAGGAGGAGGATCACCAACATCAGCAGCAGACTGGCACAGAACGTGTTCAGGATGATGCGGATTTGATAGATGCAAATATCATTGCCGAAATGGTAGCTGGCATTTGCACCAAAAGCCAAAAGGCCACCTTCATCAAAGTGATAACCAAGTATATCAGGTAATTGGGGCAAGGTTCTCTTTACTTTTTTCGATGACTCAGTTGAAGTCGAGCCCCTGTCTTTCTGATAACACATTTCTTAGGGTGTTCCGCGTGACGTGGATGTGCAAGTGTTTGCCTTATCTGCAAGAGGAGCAGCTCAGCAACAGTTCCATGGTGTGTCTGTCATAAAAGAGCTGCTCAGTCAGCTCATAAAATCGCAGCGTTCAAGTATTACAGTGCACACTCGATTAAGTAAACTAGGCGTATAGCAAAAAGAATCAAAAACTATCTTTTTAACAAAAAAAGAACATAACATGTTGTTAAGTTTCCTCGATTGTGGTATGTCGAAATTTTTCACGATTTATCGATATTACAGTGTACACTCCATAAATGAGCTGCAAGTAACCAACCAATCTTTTAACAAAGAAAAACATGTCTTTTGCAATATTCTTAAGTTGCTACGATTGTGCTTTATCAATATGTTCACCATTTATCGAACCATTTCCTAAAAAATATCGTAGAACTCATGATCGTACATATACATATCAAAGCAATGTGTCAATACGTTTCTAGCATAACAGATTTAAAATACGTTTGTATTTAGATATTGAACATATTTTCAGATATTTTAAGAAAATTTCATTATGTTATGGGGTTTTTCTGAGCAAAACTATATAAATAGTTTATTATTTTTAAGTTTTCTTTAGCACATTTATACATAATTAATATTGGTAGAAAACAATAGTTTCTTTTCAAAAAATTTCGTGTTTTTTCAAGCTCAAGGGAAACCAATTATAGCCAAGGAGGTAATCAATATTCAAGCCACGAAGATTTCCAATATTTATACATTATATATCTTCTTGACTCCACTATGAGGAGAATGTTGTGGGGAATTTGTGTGGGTTTCGTAGCCCGCCGTATTTAAAGATAGTTGTAAGATTTTAATGAAGAAAATCCAATGATAAACATTTTCTTAAGGTTTACTTTAAGCCGATCTGCAACGTTAGATTTACTTTACAATATTCAAATTCAAAAGTGTAAATTTCAATAGTCATGTATTATGCCAGCTACGACTTGTTCATATAATCGAGTGTTTACTCTATACTATATAATGGTATAATACTAACAAATACAAATAAGATAATATTGTATGTTTACTCGCTGGAACTGGCATAGAAAAGGGAGTTAATTAATTTATTTTATTGGCAATAACATGATTTAGAAATTAGCACCTCTCTGCCTAGCTGCCCCTCTCTCTCTCTCTTTCACTTGCACTCCCTCACACGCTCTTACTCTCTCTCTCTCTCTCTCTTTTTGTCTGTGGACAATTAAATATTGGACAAAAAAATCACACATTGGGATAATGTATAAAATGCCGGCTCTGCTCAGCTTTGTTTTCATTAAACTTGCAACAGTTGAGCGCTAGAGACAGAATAAATCAAAGAATATAAAAATTAAATCAGAATATCACGCATACGCCATGGTGCTAACTGAGCAAATCGATGCATTGAAACGCCAAAGTGAAAATGAGGAGCAGGCCAAAGTTTCGGAGGAGACTTATAGGCGTGGCAAAGAGCAGGAAACAACTGAGACGGCAGCTATGATATCCGAAATTATAGAGGGCATATCTTTGCAGAATCGTCGGGGCACTATAGTGCGCACTATATCTGCCATAATCAGGTAAAATTTAGATCAAAATGCGTGTGCATATCAGGTAAACTTAGTTGAATGAATATATATAGCTAAATAAAGATAAAATTAGATCAATTGATCAATTCATAACTCCCCGAGGTGTCATAAAAATAGAATACACATCAAACACAGACAGATACACCTTACCCAGACTATATATCTGACAGAGATAACATGAATAACAAAATTGGTTTGATTTATCACGTTTATTACACGACAATATGGACAATGTGTAATTAATCGTTTAATCAACAATTACTGTATATATATATTATACTATATATGTATATATATTTTATTCCCTTAGAAATCAGCGACGCAACTATTCAATAAGGCCGTGAGTAAATTTCTCTTCGTTTCGTAGTGTGTTTTTTGTATGCTTTTTGATTTAGTTATATTACCCCAGAACACAAAAAACTGTACCCTTTGCTTTTATAGATTGTATGGAACGCAATTAAATTGAATTTAATTGATATCTGGAATACATATACACATATATCTACGATAATTGAGAGTTTGACGAATCTAGAGTCTCGGATTTCATTCAATTTGAAACGCTACCAAAATGTGATTCAACCAAAAACGTGCTCGACTATTTTTAGATGCGATTTCTTCCAAAATAAGTTCCATACAGCCGCAGACCAGACTTAATTACCACCTTCCCCAAAAAAAACATGTTTTGTTTTTGTGCAATTTATGAGTAGTTGTATTTGTAGTATTTGGAATATAAATATGGTATTTTTGCTTTTTTTTCAACACACGCATGCTAAAAAACTTATCGAAAAAACTCCCCATTCAATTAACAATGCCCTAAACTCATTTTTTTCAAAATATTTTTCGCTAATTTGTAATATATTTTGCAATATATTATTACAGTCATCGCGAACAGGAGCAACGTAATGCTGAGGATGTACTCTTCGATATGTTTGCCAGCGAGGAAACTGGTCTTATATCGATGGGCAAATTTCTGGCCGGATTGAAGACCACTGGCATTAGACGCAATGATCCTCGAGTTCGAGAGCTCATGGACAATCTGAAGAAGGTGCACAAACTGAACAACTATGAGACAGGCTCATCTGCAGAGACACAACATCTAAATCGGGAGACTTTCAAGGCGTAAGTAAAGTTTGCTAAAATTTAAACAATGAAAGAAAAGTTATTTTTGCAGAAAAGTTTTTCAAAGTAATAAAAATAATCTTAACTAAAAAACATTTTATTTTTTTCCAGTGTCGTTTCGCCGAATATTGTGCTAATTGCAAAAGCATTCCGGCAACAGTTTGTCATCCCCGATTTCTCCAGCTTTGTCAAGGACATTGAGGAAATTTATTGCCGCTGCAAGAGCAACACGTTGGGCAAACTGGCCGATTATATACCCCAATTGGCGCGTTATAGTGCCAACTCGTGGGGCTTGAGCATCTGCACCATAGATGGACAACGCTTCTCCATCGGAGATGTCGAGGAGCCATTCACTTTGCAGAGTTGCAGCAAACCCCTGACCTATGCGATTGCTTTAGAGAAGCTGGGTCCAAAGATTGTGCATTCGTATGTGGGCCAGGAGCCAAGTGGACGCATGTTCAATGAACTGGTGCTGGATCAGAACAGTAAGTGTAGCCTCCTCTCTCCTCTGAATCTTTACTAAATCCACAACTTCTTGACAGAAAAACCACACAATCCCATGATCAATGCGGGTGCTATACTCACCTGCTCGCTGATGAATGCTTTGGTTAAGCCGGATATGACATCTGCCGAGATCTTTGACTATACCATGTCCTGGTTCAAGCGCTTGTCTGGCGGCGAATATATCGGTTTTAATAATGCCGTATTTCTCTCGGAGCGCGAGGCAGCGGATCGTAACTATGCTCTGGGCTTCTATATGCGGGAGAACAAGTGCTTTCCCAAGCGTACCGTTTTGAAGGAGGTCATGGATTACTATTTCCAGTGCTGCTCAATGGAAACCAACTGCGAGGCCATGTCTGTGATAGCTGCCAGCTTGGCCAACGGTGGCATTTGTCCCACCACCGAGGAGAAGGTCTTCCGGCCGGAGGTCATACGCGATGTGCTCTCCATTATGCATTCCTGCGGCACGTATGATTACTCCGGCCAGTTCGCCTTCAAGGTGGGCTTGCCAGCCAAGTCGGGTGTCAGTGGTGGCATTATGCTGGTTATACCAAATGTCATGGGCATCTTTGCCTGGTCTCCACCCCTCGATCATCTGGGCAATACCGTGCGCGGATTGCAGTTCTGCGAGGAACTTGTTAGCATGTTTAATTTCCATCGCTATGACAATCTGAAGCATCTGTCCAACAAGAAGGATCCACGCAAGCATCGCTACGAGACCAAGGGTCTTTCCATTGTCAATTTGCTCTTCTCAGCAGCCAGCGGCGATGTCACTGCTCTGCGTCGTCATCGCCTTTCCGGCATGGACATCACCTTGGCCGATTATGATGGTCGCACTGCTCTCCATTTGGCTGCTTCGGAGGGTCATCTGGAGTGTGTCAAGTTCCTGTTGGAACAGTGCCATGTGCCACATAATCCCAAGGATCGTTGGGGTAATCTGCCCGTGGATGAAGCCGAAAACTTTTGCCACTCGGACGTTGTCGAATACCTTAAGGCTTGGGCCGCCAAGTCCACGGATGTTCCGCAGGAGTGCATTCCCGAGGCTGTGACCACCAAAACTGCAGCCGATGAGGTTAGTTCAAAATTTTGATTTACAATTAAATCGATTAATCGATATTTTGATTTGAAAAACATACAGACTGCTTTGCTGTAAAATGTTTGAAGTTGAAAGAATCATAAATATATTTGGATTCTGAAAATTATCACTATATCATAATACAATTTCTTTTCCAGGAAATCGCATGCAACACAACAACTAATGTGGTTACCAGTGGAACAACCAGTCCCATACCATCAGAGTCTGGTCCAAGGAGCGCCAGCCCAGTGTCCTCGGAGGCTGGCAGTACAGTGAGCATTGCTAGCGTGGACAAAACCAAGCCAGGACTCTAGACTCTCAGAGAGTAGCTGGATAAGGAAATATATACATACCTGTAGAATCTCGATTAAATTATTTGCTTAATCACTTAGTTTAAACACAATTTTAGTTAGCTAAACGAGTTCATAAACTTGCAACTTTAAATTATAATATTAAGTCCCAACATACCATTTATAGTACCATATAGTACTTATATATAACATATACAAGACATATATACTATATACTTATTTATGCATCTTTGATCAAATTGAATAGGGCGGCATTTGTACTTGTAGGGTTTAGATAACCATTCTAATATCTATATACAGATATTGGAAACAATGACAATAAAATGTATTTCAAATCTAAATATCAAGGGAATCCCACAGAGCTATGATATATACTATACTATATATGCTTATTTACATAAATGTTTATAAATGAGACTTTTGAATTTATGTGTATTGCAGAATTGTCAATTGAAATATCTTTATATATATACATATTATATATACGAGTAAGTTTAGAGCTTTGTGTTTTAGTTCCTCATAAGTTTCTTTATGTAATAATATACACATTTATGAACGAATACAAATAAAACTTATTACAAACTTATTTACTTTATCAACGACTTTTTATTTATTATTTATTACATTACTTCCAACATTTCAATTCAGCAAACATTGCAACTGGCCATCAAAGAAATATTTGCTCAAAAAATCAAATTTGTGTGCGGGCAAAACTGCCGTAATACCAGGCGAACAGAATCAGCAGAAGCGCGCTTAATAGTATAACAGTCGCCATAAACGTATAACAGTATAAAGCATAAAAGTAGGCTGCACTTTTTTTTTTTTTGCAAATTTAAGGCAACATCTAACGATTTCTGTTCGCCTGGTATCATTTTTGGCCTACAAGCAACTTTTTTTGAGAAAAAGTGTGCCGATGGGAATTAAAGGCCGCTTTTTATTTTTGAAAACTTTAAGGTAATTCAAGGCAATGTTGCTGTTTGTGAATACTTAGCAAATATTACGATAAAATCTATAAACAGCTCAGAGTGCTTCAATGTTGCTTCTTGGAAACTTCAGTTAATCCTGTCTAACTATCTTGGCTGGTAAGGAATCCACGCGCTGATCCTTGGACTCCTTAGAGACAATTTCAAACATGTTTCTTGCACGCCGTTGTTCAGCTGATGCCCGCGATCCTATTAAGTAAATACATTTTTGATTAGTCGATTTTCAAAATAGATTGCTATCCTCAATAGTAATACTTAAACAAATATACATTGATTTAAATTAAATTTACTTTTTGCAATTGCCTTTTACAGCGAGCGAGAGCGGCAATAATTCAAATTTGGCGCTTAACTTAACTTTGGCATACTGCCAATTAACATTTTAGCATATTCTAGCAAGATGGCGATATGTTCATACAATGCAGAGCTGCCGCAGGTTGCGCGCGATATTCAAATTTTGAACATAAAAGATTTTAGTGCTTAACAACTTTTAGATTAACGTTAAAAAATTGTTTTAGAAGCAGATTTAAACATAAGCACAACGTATTCGGAATCTTTCTTTAAACGTTTTCAAATTAAAAACGTTACTATTTACACCCTTAAAAATGAGAAAAAGGGAGTTATAAGGAGCTGAAAATGTGTGTAACAGACTGAAGGAGGCATTTCCGACAATATAAACTATATACGTATTCATGATCAGCATCAACAGCCGAGTTGATTTAGCTATGTCCGTCTGTCTATCCGTCTGTCTGTCTGTCCGTATGAACACACAGATCTCGGAGACTACAAGAGCTAGAGACACCAAACTTGGCATGCAGGTTCCTGTATATATAAACTATATATATTCTTGATCAGCATCTACAGCCGAGTTGATTTAGCCATGTCCGTCTGTCTATCCGTCTGTTTGTCTGTCCGTATGAACACACAGATCTAGGAGACTATAAGAGCTAGGGACACCAAACTGTGCATGCAGGTTCCTGTATACCATACGCAGATCAAGTTTATTTCAAATTTCAGATGTAACTCCCCACACCCCCGCAAATCGCAAAAAAAACTCCAACAGCCACAATTTTAAAGATAAAGCTTTGATTTTTGGTACACATATTTTTTTTATCAATGTTAATCAGTTGTGTAAATTTCGTTACGATCGGATAAATAGCCTCAAAGTTATGGAAGAATCTATTACCCCCGTCTCAGCTGGCAGAAACAACAGTTTGACAGGCACTTTACGAGTTAAGTGCACTGCTTGCTTGTGTTGCCGCTAAACTGCTTGAAATGCAAGTTGGGAGCAGGGAGTCTCGTCGGGCACACTCGACTAGAGCATTCTTACTTGTTTTTAAATCTTGGTTCTTGAATTAAAACAACGGTTCATAATTTATCATATTTTAATTTACTCAATAACCAATTCAATTTTGATTTACTTCAAATGAAAGTCATGTCTGTGTTTGCATTTTCTAGCCTGTGTTCATTGCTTTGCGCCCACTGTAAGCCGACGAGCCGACAATGGGGCCTTCCTCCCCAGTCCAATCGCCAAGCTACAACAACAAACTTTTCGATGTTCCCGGCTCGTCGTGCGCTGCCGGCAGCCAATTTAGTTCGGTCACAGCATTCGTGGCGAGCGGACGCGTTTGAATTGAAATTTGGAGAGTTTTTGGATTTAAGTTTGAGTTTTGGATTTGGATTTGTAGTTCGATTTCGCTTAAAGATACATATGTGTGGAATCGTGCAGAGATGCATGCTTAGCATAAATGATAAATGAAATTATAACTTGAAAGTTAATCGAACTGAAACGGTTTTGCGGTCATTTGATGAAGTTATTGTAATTAATTCGTGTATTGAGTGTAAGATACAACAAAATTTGGGAACTTTTGCATTGCGCACACTGTATAAAAACTTGGGGTAGGTTATAGTTATATACGAATGCTTATTTGTATTGTTTTGGCAGGAGAGTGACAACAAGAACAAAAACAACAAAGGCAACTGCAGCATCAGCATCAGCTTCAACGACTGCAATTGCCAGGACCTGCTTTATCCGCTTCCGGCAAACACCAAACGTTTTTCAAAGTGTTTGTGTGTGCTTAGTGTGTGTGTGTGTGTGTGTGTATGTGAGTATGTGTGTGTACTCAAGTATCTGACGGCTGCCGCTTAAACAAAAAGACCAAATTCAACAACCTTTAATCGGATTATTAACTTTTGCCTGCATCCAGTCTATATATACTCCACTAAACCGCAGACTGCTCTCAAACACTGCAGCATCCACTTTTTTTAACAACATCATATTTCATGGATTAAATAAAAAATATAATAAAGCATAAATTGAAAGCTTTCTTTTGGTCAGTCGAAGTTATAATACCCTTGCAGAGTTGTTAATTAGATTGTTCTTTTGGCAGAAAAAAATAAAAACAAAAAGATTTTCTTAAAAATAGTTTATTTTTCTACCGATAAATAACTATGAAACAATCGAATAGTTCGATTATAAACTTTACAAAAGTTTCTCATGATTTATACAAATATTTCTAATAACTATCAATTGGAATAAAACTTATCGGATTTTTATACCGTTTGAATAAAAACAAAACTGGGTTTTCTTGATCAGAACTCACAATCGATATTTTAAGTATTCCAAATTTATCAAGTTCGATAAACATAAAAATTAGTTACCGATGATCGATTTTAAGTATACATTGTGTATAAAAAGTATCGATTAAATCGATTGTTGTTTACAAACCTGATTTAATTATATAGTCATTCGATCCGCTCAGCTCTGACAAATGAAGCATGTGTGACAAGGTTTATTAAGATTCGACTTAAAACTTAGAGATTAGTTGCTTGAAAGATCTATATAGTTTATAAGGTCCATGACACATTTCGTGACATAATTATAATGCTCATAAGAAGAGTATAAGCATGTTGCATATATATTATATTTATAAATGCAAACAAAAGATACTTTAAGTGCGTATCCGGCAAACACAATGTTGTTGCTCATTTATAAATACATTTTCTGGCTGCATGTTTATGTTATTGTTATTGTTATTGTATTCAGATTCAGATAGGGAATACGGATACGCGCAGCATTGCATAATGTGCAGTTTCCTTTATAAATTGGGTCTGCCCTGATAATACCTAAAATGTGGGCGCTTTCATTTCTAGAGAACTTGCAACAATCAGGGCATCAGCCAATATGAAGAACATATAGTAGAGTACTATGTTAGTATCTGAAACATTCTCTCACGCAATATTCTTAATTATCAATTGAGGCTTGGACATATTTTGTCTCGGGAACTGTAAAGCCTAAGATCTGTAAATCTTTCAAATTTCAAGTGAAAATTGCTGCGTGACTTTTATTTGTATAAACTATAATATTTAAACTTTAGATGGACAAATTCCTTGTTTAACTGATGTATAAATTAGGCACGAATATAGAAATTTTATATAAATAAAGTCATATAAAATTCCACAGGGTTTAATACGCCGATTTTCTACTCCCCAGCGCCGTTTGAGAATGTGTTCAAATCTATATAATACAAACAAATAATGCATTCCAATAATTATGGAGTTGTGTCTGCTGTATATACAAACCAAAGTGTAGGACGCTAATAATACACCTAAGCTAGGTGCATAGGTATCAATGGCGGCTGCAAAAAAGGGGGACAATTGACCGTCCCTTGAAACAAAAAAGCACTTGATTTGAAATTGTTTAATTGCAACAATTACACTAAGCTACAAATTAAAGAAATTGTGTTTTACAAACATTTCAAAATCAATTCTTAAAAGTAAAAAATTTTAAAAATTATCGATATATTAGATAGTTTTTGCTAGGAAACGAAATTATTTGAAGCTGGCATTTCTTCTAAGAAATCAAGCTGAAGTTATGACATAAATATTAGCACCAAAGATATTGTTTAAAGAAGAAATAAGGAATAAATATTTGTAATAATAACAATAAAAAGGTATACCCTCTGAGAAATAAGTTAGGAACGCCACTGATAGCTAACTTAAGTTAGGATTGTAAACAACAATTTGTAAGTTAGGAAAGTGTCAAACAGAAACAGAAAGAAAAATGAAATAAAACGGCAAAGTAAACAACATCGATTCGAATGGACACTTGTGCTATGCGGTCTGAATAGGTTATACCATAGTTATAGTTGTCTATAGCTATTGGTCAAGTCAAGCGTGAGAAATGGACACATGTCGATTATGCAAACGAATCTAACTTGGCGAGTGGGAGTTGAGTTGGGAGTTGAGAGTTGATTGTTAAGGAGAGTGGAAACGCATGACATGAATTAAAAGGAAGTTGCCTTCAATGCATTCAAGTGTCCATCAAATGTCTTCTGGCTGAGTTCAATGAACTGCCAATAAATAGAACATACGTATGGTACCTATAATTATTGGTTTTCCAATTGTCTGAGGCAGGAACAGCATACAGCGTAGGGAGGAAAAAGGGTCAAAAAGGGGGAGAGAGGAGTGTCAGTCAATCTATAGCACAAGCGACATCGATGTCGAGCAAAATTGGCGCTCTCAACGATTCTGGAGAACGCAATCGGACGTATGATAGTCAATTTTACACTTCGACCGTCTGCCACTGGGCACAATAACAAACAAAAGGGAAAGAAAATATTCACTTTTGGCACACCAAATAATGTATACCCTTCCAAAGTTTTTTTATACACTGACAGAATGTATTCAGTCACGTAATGTGAAACACATTGAAGGAGTAGTCTGTAAAGTATATTCATTCTTGATCAGCATCAACAGCCGAGCCGAACTAGCCATTTCTGACTATCCACCTATCTTACTGTTCTATGTGAACTAGTCTCTTTTTGAAGCTATCTTGATGAAACTTGGTACAGATGCATCTTTTTGCTGGAAGCAATACATAAGTTAGAATCGGCCGGATCGGACCACTATTACGTATAGCTGCCATAGGAACAAACGGGCGACAATATTGTTTTTCAAAATACCTCGACTAAACTTACCAACTCTGTACTTTAGTACTATCTTAAAATGTTTATGAAATTTCATCAAAATCAGATCAATATTTCTTATAGCTGCCATAGAAACAATCGATTGGAAAATTTTGCATAAAAACTTTATTGTTTCTCAAGGTATCTCAAGCAAATTCATTTTTTCTATTTTTTAGTATGTTTTTGCAATACTGATCAAATTTGATTAAAATCGGTCGAAAATTATGTTTTCATATGAACAAATTTTCTGCAAGTGTACATATATATCTTCGGCATGCCAAACATAACTTTTCTTTCTTGTTTAGTTTTTGAATTATGCAAAATTGTTGACTAATTTTAAGGAATTTAAGCTGTAAAGATCACTTTACTTTATATAAGAGTTGCAAAGTTGTTCAAATAGTTTCAGTACCCTATATTTGCTTTTTTTTTATGAATGCAGCTCAAGTGCAATGCACTCGTGCAAAAAATGTTGATGCTGCACTTTTACCTTCACCTCTCACATGTGACGACTGGGAGTATATTTGTATTTGGTATTTGTGCATGTCGCCCCACAATTTCCGAAAATAAAACTCAATTTCCATTTTAGGCATAAATAGTATTTGTGCTTGCCAAGTGAGAGGGCTCAGTCAAAAGAGAGAAATATTGGATCAGAAATTGGCATTCGCCGCACAATTCATTTGCCTTCGTATTAAGTAGAGTTATAGTTAGAGTTATAGTTATGGTATAGAACATTTCAAAATGCTTATAACAATGTGCAAAAGATTGGACCGTCATTCAACTCGAACGCACAAACTTAAATGCACACTCGTAATTCCTATACCCTGTACTCAAATAATTTTGAAATATAGGGTAGAATAACATAGAAAGAGAAAAGTGTATCTAACTATTTGGTTTTCCGGTTTTCACTCGGACTGAAATTTCTTTTAATGTTCAAAAAGCGCATTTGAAGAAAGCTCAAATTCTTGATCAAATGCAAGTGAATTTAATCCTAAACTAAAACTTAGCCCGCATTTAGACGATGATTTAACGTCATGATGTTTTTTCGTTAAGTTCTCGCTTGTAGGCAAGAGTTGAAGCGGAGCAGGCAACCCCTCTACACTTCTTCCTAACAAACTACAACTTTACAAAGAAGCTTCATGAGATAAACGTCAACGTCTAATTGCGGTCTAACTTAACGAACATTACTTGAACTAAATGAACAAAGAAACTAAATGAAGGAACCACTTGAACTACATAAAAAAGAAGGAATTAAACGAAGGAATGACTTGAACTTGAACGAACAAACTAAACGAAAGAACGACTTGAACTCCATGAGCACGAACAAACTGAACGAAAGAACGACTTGAACTACGTAAGTAGTTCAATTGAATGGTTAATTTTCAAATCCACCTGATTCTGATGTGAATTGAAAATTCGCATTGAAAAACAATTGACATTCATCTGAAATTTATTATTAATAGATTCAGTAATGATTTCATATTATTTTCAAGTAAATATTAATAAAAACTTATGCATTTGAAAAAGAGAGCTTGCCGAATCTGCAACTCCAATTTGAGAGTCAGCTGAGTACAGGGTATCTGCCTAGTTGCGTTTTCTCAACTGTTGCACATTTACTTATTTATGTAGATGGCAGGCAACGTAATGAAAAGTGGCATACAACGGCGCCGCTATTCATCAACAGAGGAGCAGCAGCCAGGCTGAGATTTTTCCACTTTTCCACCCCCACATTTTCACATTTTGCACTGCCTTCTGACAAGGGGAAAGGGAAATATGGCAGCACATTCGCATCCGCATCCGCGTCTGTCAGCAACAGTTCGCCACTTCAGACTCCGATTTTAGTTGCTGCTGCTGCTGCTGCAACTAAATATTATGAAAAAAAAAGAAGTAAAATACACAAATTTTTATGAGCTACAAATGAAAAAAGAGTGTGGAGCGCTGAAGCGGAAGATCAGTATAATGTAAATGTTGAAATTTGTGCTGCAGTTAGCTGATGATTTTGATTTTGATAGCCAGGCAAACACACACACAAACACATAATTTAACATTTTCGTATTCCCTTTGACAGGCGCTACAAGCACAACTATCAAAATTGATTGCTTTCATATGGAAAGTAATTCGGTGAGTCCCTTGCCACCCTTGGCTTTGATGGAAAATGAGAAAACACCACCAGGCACGCCCAATGGCATTGAAATGCCACCGCCACCGGATGAAAAGTAAGTCAAAATATTAAACCTTAAAACTATTATATTATATTAATAAAACTATTATAAAATATAAATAAAACTATTATATAATATAAAAAAACCTGAACTGAAACATTATTTTCCCCAAAAAGGAAATGTTCCTAGAAACTCTATAAGCCCATTTTCAGTTTTGGTAAGATTTTGTGTATTGATTTTGTGTATATCACTCGCATATGATCAAGGACGGAATTTACTTTCTCTTGAGATAGTAGTTACTTCACAGGATGAACAGTACAAAAAAAAAATTTACCTTTAAGGAAATTTCAATTTCACACAACATTGCTAAAAGAAGAAACCGAAACAGGGGCTCATATTATCAAGAATATTCCAAAATTGTACTTAAATTTGACCAAGCAAGAAATCTTATCTAGGAAAATTTTCCCAAATTTTCTTCGGGATCAAAACAGGTCAACATTTTGAGTTTTTGTAAAAATTTAGACAAAAAGTTGGGCAAGCTTAAAAAGGTTTTAAAGTTGAATATGGAACCAACTAAAAGTAAAAGTTATTAACTTAAAATTTTCAAAAAATAAACTTTTAAAAATGTTATAACGATAAATATTTTCAGAAATACATGCCAAATAAAACAAGAGCTGAAAATACAATTGATTGGTTTAGTTTCGAGAAAGTTATATGAAACAAGTAAGAATGCTCTAGTCGAGTGTGGCCGACTACGAGACTGCCTGCTCCCACTTTGCATTCCAAGTAGTTCAGCGGCAACTCAAGCAAGCAGTGCACTTAACTCGTAAACTGCTTGTCAAACTGTTGTTGCTGCCAGCTGAGACGGGCGTAATAGATTCTTCTATAACTTTGGTGCTATTTATCCAATCGTGTTGAAACAGCTGATCAACATTGATACAACATATATGTGTACCAAAAATCAAAGCTTAATCTTTAAAATTGTGGCTGTGGGAGTCTTTTGCGATTTGCGGGGGTGCGGGGGGGTGCATCCGAAATTTGAAATAAACTTGATTTGCGTATGGTATACAGGAACCTGCATGCTAAGTTTGCTTAAGTTTGGTGTCTCTAGCTCTTATAGTCTCTGAGATCGACGCGTTCATACAGACAGACAGACGAACAGACAGACGGACATGGCTATTTCGTCTCGGCTGTTGATCCTGATCAAGAATATATATATATATTGCAGTACTTTATAACTCCTTTTTTCCCATTTTTAATGGGAACAGGGAGTAAACAACTATGCAAAAGCCAAAATTGATTTCAAAGATCTCGAAAACTAATCTCCCGATTTGAACCCAAAAATAATGCTTGCAGCTTTGCTTATAATAATCCTAGACTATGCAAATGTGCTCCACACAAAGTATACCCACACATGCATAGAAGTATTTCCTTTGTTTTTATAGTTTGACAACCATTTGTCTTATCTTTAACAATGTTGATGAATTAAGAAAGCACACACGCTGTGTTTGCTCTTTTTTTTTGTTACTGCTTTTATTATTGTTGATCATCTAATCAAGACAATTTACCAGTTCGCAGTCATATTTGCGCAAAAATATTTAAATAAATTGTGTCACATTGCATAAACAAATGCGTGAATTTAAAACCATTTGAGTGTGTGGTGTCTAGCCGGCAATTGTTGTCATGCCAAAAGCCATTCAGAAACCAAATAAAATAGAAAACTATGCCTTGACCTCGACAGTTAGGAACTGTCGTCAAAATGGGCACTCTCGTTAAAACTATGCCACAGAGTTTTAATCGCTTTTAATGGCCACATTTTGCGTACGTAAGTGTAACATTTACATTTCAATAGAATGTTAGTTACGTATACGTTATTACGTATACGCCATGTAATTAATGCACAGCCACAAAAACAATAACCACGCCCTGGACACTAGCTGACCGGAAACTGGCTTTTTGGTTTTGGTTTTGGCTTTGGGTTTTTGCTTTGGCGGTGTACTCCTTTCGCTTTTTAACGCGCCAATTTTCCTAATCCATGTACCCTTGGGGTCGTAAATTCTATTTTAATGTGCGACAACTCGCAAATCACACACAATACCTGGTCACATCCCCAGCTGAATACACACACATATAAGCACACACACTCACACACACGCACACATTCAACAGTTGATCGCGTGCAAGGACATAGTTGGCGCCAGCCTTTAGCCGCCATATTTATCTGTATCCTTGTCTATATACCCTTTCTGCGGGCATATTCATTTTTTAATCATATTTATACCACTTAAAAAAACTATATATGTAAAGTATATATTCTTCCTCAAGTCTTTTTGTGTGTTTCTTTCTCCCAGATTTGAAACTACACTGCGAAAAAGTAAGCTTTTAAAAACACTACTTTTTCAAAACAAAAGAAATAAATGCAAATTGGATTCAAATTTGTTCTTCTGTGAACAAAGTGTTTGTAGCTCAAATGGTAGGTATATAGTCATGCTATAGATCGATCAAAAATGCAGTTGTTATATGGAGATGTTTGGGATATATCAATTTGAATACCAAGTTGGATGACTCTATCAAAATCTGATGAGCTGCCATAGGAACAATCGAAAACTGACCAAAAACGCAGTTTAGGTATGAAAAACTTTCATGTTTTTCTTGGCAAGGATATTCAAGTTTCGGCAGCCCGAAACATAGCTTTTCCTTCATGTTTTCTGTACTTTTGCACTTTCCCACACTCTTATGTAATTACCAACATATTTTCTGGGCTCAAGCTGAACCTTTTGCTCATTTCATTCGATTTGAAGTAATTTCTGGGCGCGCTGAGTTGGAAACAACTGAAACGAACTATTGTAAATATTAAAGGAGTTGCCAGAAAAAGGCTTCCTTCCATGTGTAATGACCACGCATAAGCAGGGTGTGTGCTTGTCAGTTGGTCAATTTGTCAATTTGTTTGCTATAATTACTAAGCGTATAGAAATGGTTCCAATTTCTTTTAGCATTTACCAAATTTTGTTTATTATTTATATACGTATTTATATTTGATTAGGCAGATGTTTTGATTGATGTTCACGTGCACAATTACAAACTGAAGCATTTTGTTTATTTATAGAACAGGGTTTCTATTTATAAAAATCAGTGTAAATAAACCATAAAGTAATTAAGTTATCCAGTTGGTTATAAAAATTATAAACACATGATATTTCTACATATTTTTATGTACATTATATTTTTATATATGAGAGTTTTCAAGTTTATCATGCTGTCGCCTGCGCTATAAGCCAAAATAATTTATGATATTTGCACAGATTCAAGCGGCAGCAGTTAGTATATATTTTACAATATTTATTCAGTACACAAAAAACACAGCTAAAAGTCACATGCGTCATTTTGATTAAAAAGTTTAAGGTTAGGATTAGCTTAAGAACGATTATATATTAAGCACAATCATGTAAAACTATTTCACGATAGTTAAATACAGCATTACCTAACTAGATCAGTTAAGTTTTTAAAGCCCAATTTACTTTATTTCAAATTTAAAACAAAATCGTTTTAAAAATGAAGCGCAAAAGTTCGTTTCTGGTTCGTGTCTTGGCTAGATCGCAGCAGCTTTAACATGCTGGCTTGCAGCTCAACAGTGCCATTTTGAGTTTAACATAAGTTTTAACATAAAAGTGCTGCTCTAACAGAAATTTGAAATTTTGAAATTTCATATTTTGTTTTTTAATTATTTTTGTGTTTTAAAAGTGTTTTATGTGAATTTTATTAAAAACTTTAAGTAAAATAGGCATAAATGCAATTTTAATTTTTACATATATGTTGATTTGCAGCTGCTAAACACAGACTTAATATCATTTAAAACACACACAAAAGCTCTCTGTCTCTTTCATTTCTCTCGGCCTGCGCGATCCAAAACAATTCCGACATTTGTCAGTTGGTTTTAGTTGTTCATTCGTGGCTGATCGGTATCGGACGTAGGTTGGTTTTTTGAGACTGCGGGTTTGCGATGTTTTGAATTGAAAAATGTGTGTGTTTTGAAGTGTTGTTTGTGTGTGCCAAAAGAACAAAAGCCGTCTAATATAAACAACAAAAAAACAAACCTTGCGCTATTATTTACATCTATAGAAAGTGTTTAGTCTGTGTTTTAGCTATGCGTCACTTTTACCACACTTTTCACTTGATTTGTTAATAGAATACAACTGAATATACTTACAGATAGTATATCAATAGATTGCTCGTTACATGATGCGCATTCCTTTGTCTTTCAATTAAGAAATCGAAAGTTTTTAGTTTTGATTGTCGAAACAAGAAGCATCACATTTGCATATCGCATAGATCACATTAATTAAAATCAAACTGAGCGTGAACTTCCATAGCATATATGAATAGATAACAGTCTTGAAGATTTGCAAACTGAACTAAACTGAACTCTGGGGAGTAGGTATTATCTATAGATCGCAGCTTGTTGGAAAAGAAAACTTTACGAAGTAAAATAGACAAATTAATGCACTAATTAGCAATTCGATTTTCGACATCTCTGATTGATATATAGTATATATATAATGTCTAAATGTCAGGTCTCAGTGTCATGCTCTATCTCTCTGCTCAATTCAATTGCAAATCTAACAAATGATGCTCAATTTTCCATTATAATTTTCTAGCCAAAGCCAAAGCCAATTATTGTAAATGTTTTTGTGGGAAATACCGAAAGCTTTTTGCATAAAAAACCAAAACGATCTCGATTCTAAATAATATATATCTGTTGAAAATAGCTCAGTGACGTATCAAACAAGAACGCTTATACGCCGTGTGTTACGATACAAAAAAGTACGAAAAATAAATACAAAATAAACTAAAAACAATCTACATATAAATTCGCCTAAATGCGTGATCGTCATTTGGGCAAAATGCCGCGTGGAGGAACGACAACAGCGTAAGTTGACAAAAAAAAAAACAAACCAAACACGACGAGGGTTGTTTTTAGAGAGCTTTGAAAACTTTTTATATTTGTTTAAGAAATTACTCAAAAATTAATATCAACTTAATTATCATCTAGGAAGAGAGTTCAGCAGAAATTTCAAGGTTTTTTACTAATTAGAACGTGCTTGATAATTTTTTTTTTTTTTTGTCGGCAAAAAGATAAAATTTAAAAAAGTTGCAAAAGTTTAAGATTAGATCTACTATCATGGCAGTTGAAGTGTGGTTACGTCTCTTACAGTTATGTCTCATAGTTTTAAGCAAAAACTAACTCAACATTTGGAAATTTCATATTTTGTTGTTCAAACTGTAAACAATTTTCATAATTACTAAGCATTTATGATCTAAACTTTACTTTAGTTTATACTTTACTCTTTTCTAAACAGTTCTTACTTGAAACTTCCAAGCCTATTTCTTAAGCGGTGTTTAAACCATGCAATTCGTGCACTCTTTTTCATGCAATTTCATCTTGCATCGTCTAAACAATCGTCGTAATTTGCGCGCAAGTTTGATTCGTATAACTTGCATACAAATAGATACGTTTCTATTCGTTGCATGAAACCATGCAAGATATGTTTCAAATGGGAATTCTTGCATGAAACTTGTCGCACGCAAATGTGATTCACGCAAGAATTACATTGCTTTAAAATACAAAGTTGATGTAAATGCTAAGCTTTTAAGTAACAAAGCTTATATCGTCTATTTCTTATATTGTATTCTCTCAAAATGTAAATGGTTTCTCTTGTAATAAGATGTTCCAAGCCTACGCTAGAAACAACCCTCTTTAAGAAACATATGTACATTGTGCATAAATTGACGAATTAATGCTGCTTAAGGGGGATCGAGAGGTACATATATATAGCTACTGAAAGCCAGTCTGCTTGACTTTTAATTTCAATTCGAGCGAAATAACACCAACAAGAAGTACAAAAAAAAATTGTGTATAAAAATGTCTAAATAAATATAATAATTCAATGAATAAATTGCAGGGCAACTGCGACAGTATCGCATTTGTTTCGTGTCGTGTTGTAGTACTGCGAATTTGATTGTATCTTTAAGATACAATTACAGGCACACACACACACACACGCTTACACACACATACACAGAGAGTGGCTCGCATGCAATTTAAACAAAGCGGAACCCAAAATGTTTCAATTGAAACTCCACAGAGACATCGTTGTCAGTAAACAATTGTCGCCCACTGTAAAATAATACCATTATGCGCTTGTGCTTATGAATATATCTTTATATATATACATATCTTTTTTCATTTGCGCACTTCATCATAATTAACCCGCAGGATACACACTATGCTCACATATATACACTCAATATTGTGTATATAGTTTTTATGATTTTCTGTCATGCATGCCAGGAAATGTTGTTTCAATTTGGTAGCATGCATAATTTTTAATTGTTGCAATACGTGTTGTACGAGTACTTGCGAACAGACATGTAATTTGTAACATCCTCTAATATTTTACATCTCTCAATTTAATTTAATTGAATTTATGCTCAATTTGCTGTTAGTTTTATTCCCTTTGCAGCATTATGTTTATTAAGGTTAATTGTTGTACGTTAACAAGTACATAAGAAAAACCAACTAGTTTCCTAAACTAACTAATCACCTACTTAGAGGTTGAAGTTGCTTCAATTTGTTCAGATTTTGTTCACTTGAACGAACAAAGGAACTAGTTACTTTTGGCAGAGCAACAATCAAAGTAATTAATATAAATGATTAGACTTTTACCTTATGTAGAGTTGTTATTACACAAATGCAAAAAAGCGCGTTTGCAACAATTTTCCGCCAATTTTCCGGAAGCTACAACCTTGACCACTCATTTTCCAACCAGGTGCGTGAATTTTCCGCAAAACTGGTATGCAGTCATTGTTAAAAGTTAACATAGATCTTTGAAAATGAGTTTTGAACATAAAAAAAAGTTGCACACAACAGTTTTCCGCGAATTTCCCACATTTTCCGGCCGAATTTTGCAAAATTCTTTCTTAGTGCTTATTTTAAGCATAAGATGTAACTACTGTAAGAATTTCAGTCTTCTAGCTCTTCTGGTTGGGGCCCTGCTTTGGTTGCCAATCGCCAATCTTCAACCTCCAGTGAGAACAAAGTCTTTTATATATACATAGATAGAGACAACAAGCAATGACATAAGGCATAAAAGTTGATCTACTAAACTAATTCGTTCAATTGAACTACAAAGTACAGATCTAAGTTGCCTAGATACATAAGTATCTATGCCGCTGTCGATGGACAATTGTTGCAGACGTCTCGATTCTGATGCTGATTCTACATTTAGTTACCATAAACAAGTTGCACTCCAGTTTTCAGTGCCATCCAACAGCTGTTTTAACCATAATTAGCCCACTTTAATGTAGACAGGGAGAGTTAGAGACAGAGAGAGGGAGGAAGATACATATACCGGCATTGCTGCAGATACATTTGTATCTTATCGCCTGATAAGCGTTCAACAGCACGCTTTTAACCTTTAAAACTCAAAAAAGAAAACTTAAGACTTTGGTTTTAACATAAAAATGCATATTTGTTGTTAATTAATTGCATGTGAACCTTGTGTTAAAGCTGTCTGGTGTCAGTTTTTTGAGCTGCTGCTGATGTTGCTGCTTTCGCTCTGGCATATAAAGATGATGTTGCTGATGCGGTTAAAGAACTGCCAGCTTAGGATTGCCGCTTTCCTCGCATTAACAACGACAGGCACCAGACAGTCTACGTCTCTGTCTGATGTTGCTGCTGTGGATGCTGTTGTTGCTGTTGCTGCTCATGTTGTTGCTGCTGCTGCTGTTGTTGGTGCTGCTGCTCATGTTGTCGCTGCTGCTGCAGCTCATGTTGTCGCTGCTGTTGTGGGCGCAGTGTCAACAGCCTCCACATAGCTGCTGACCCATTAGCAACAAATGGCATTAAATCAGCTATAGCTACAACAACAGCAACAACAACAGCTACAAAAGCTAGAGGTTCAGGTTCAGGTTCGCGTCTCCAAACTGGTGGGCGCACTTGCAACTAGTTGCTACTATGAAAACTGGTTATTGCAACAAATTGCAGCAAGCAGCTAGCGAAAAGCAAAAGCTTTTAGCGAAATCTTTCCCATGGCGCAGCAGCAGCAGCAAGTTGCCAGCTAAAAAGTGAAAGAGTTACAAATGCACATGCACAGATGCAGATACAGATACAGATACAGATACAGATACAGATACACATTAAGACGCAGATACAGCTGCATGCAGCCAACAGTTGCTTGCAGCCCAGCCCCCACACCAACCCCTTTGTCTACTTAAACTATAATATTTTCAACAATTTGTGGTCGTTGTGCGTTTTTGTTGCTGCTGTTGCACTTGGACCAAAGCGGCAAGTGAAATGTGTGTTAAAGCAAACGGCTACTTCAGCTACCCCTGCTCCCTACCCCTTTTCCCTTGCCGCACAATTGCTAGCCTGCAGCGCTCCCGGGCCACAGCAATGTGTTGAAAGCTAAATGCCTGCGCTTGCCGCTGCCCCCCGCTGCTGCCCATTGAAGCCGCACAGCCGAAGTGGCTGCCACATATATACATACATGTACAACATATGCGAGGGTTCGTTGAAGACTTTATGTTTTGTCAATTCATGTAAATGTTTTTTATGATTTTTGGAAAGTATGTTTCGAGTTACGAGTTGAAATTCCATAAATTGTTCAAATTTTAACACATATGTTATTTTTAGATAAATATTTATGACGCCCAAACATTATCTATTTGCTATGATTTGATTTATTTCAACAAATTTCATCAAAAATATCAAAATTTTGGTATAAACTTGACATGCAATTTTCTTTGATTCAGATTCTTCTGATGGCGCCTAATCATTAACTTTCTTCTATGATCTGACATCAGCTGTCTAAAATTGAATGTACATTTTTGTATTTTTAAGTTTTGGTTTACTTTGCAATTAACTCATTACTTTTCAAGCCACCCTCTCTCTCACACACACACACATATATATTGTGCTTATAGTATGTAATGTTTATATTGTTGCAACTGCAACGGGCGTTCATTGACATCTCTCGACTACAACTCGGGTCTGAGACGCCTAATGAAATTGTCAGGCTGGCAGAAGCAACAAAAACAACAGGAGCAACAACGACAACAACAACATTCAGTGGGACATTGTGGGGCGATCGGTCAGTCGCTGTTGCTCAGTCGGATTCCTCAGCGTGCACACATATACACATATACATATATGTTAATTAAATCGCTTATTACGAGTCTATCACAAAATGATGCAAGTGATACTACTTACAACCCAGAGTCCCAGTCTCAGCCCCAGACCCAGACCCAGTCCAATCTCAACTACACAGCAAAAAATTGTATGAAATAACATTTTTCAAAATATAGAAATGACAGCTCAGCTACATTTTTAAAATCAACAGGACTTATCTACTTGTCATATCAAATATTGAAACATGCATATAATCTACTTCTTATCAAGCGGAAATTTTAGATATTCCAGCCCAATTCAGACTCTGAACATAACGTGCGGAATCGTAATTCTTAGCTCTTCTGAATTCCGAATTTCAATACAAAATTCACGTTTAAAAGTTGAACTTTTAAAGCAGTTGAATGTGAAGTATTAGAACTTATTCTAAAATGGTAGAAATGTTACTATCTAACTCAAATTTGATAACAATTCGGAATGAAAAGATCTCAGAAATGGGATGGGATCCGATTAGTTAGTCCGATTCCCATTAAAAATGGGAAAAAGGTAGTTATAAAGTACTGCAAATGTGTGTAACAGGCAGAAGATGGCATTTCCGACTATATAAACTATATATATTCTTGATCAGGATCAACAGCCGAGACGAACTAGCCATGTTTGTCTGTCCGTATGAACTCACAGATCTCGGAGACTATAAGAGCTAGAGACACCAAACTTGGCATGCAGGTTTTTATATACAGATCATGTTTATTTTTTTCATAAAAAATGCAAATTGCTATTGATTGACTTTTATTTTTTCACTGTGTATAGCGCCCCTTTTGGTGAGAAAGTGCGTATGATCAAGCGAGCATAATTAAATATGGTATTTATTATTTTAAATGCTTAATAGCATTGGCTTTTGCTTTTGCTTTTGCTTTCATTATCTTTCAGCGACCGATTTCTTGCGCTGTGCACTATTAATTTAAATAATCACTTTGTTGTTTTGCTTTCGTTTGAAATTGTTGCTGTCATTTCAAGTGCAACCGCAGCGCGCAACTCGTTAAAAGTGTTGCACTTGGTAAATGATAAAGCTTCTCGTTACCAGCTAGCTATGCGCCTAATTACCAACACTTCCCTCTACTGCTGCACCCCTCTCAGTAGCAAACCCCTCTTTGACTATTACTTTATCTGTATACATTTTCACAGCTGCCTTTTCAAATTGAACAGCTATTGTGTGGCATCTTGCATCTGTTTTGCGGCTGCACTGTGAGAAATCTCACAACAAGTGGCACCTACCCACACTCCCTCATTCTCCTCACTCCACTCCTCGAGAGCTGTCAAAAGATGAATGTGTTTCGGCACTGAGATCATCGCAATGCTCATCAAATAAATGTCATTTGATCATAAGCTAACGCAATGTATGTTGAATATGATACAAAAGAATAATTAATTGGCATCAAATTGCATCAGAATGACATACTATATTACAATTGAGAACTATATATATGACCTAAATTTAAAGCAGATTCAAACATATTCGCTAAAGAAAAGTTAACTGGTGTATTAAACTTTACTTAAGAACAAGAAAGAAAAGTTATCTTTGGCATAATAAGAACATTTCAGACATTTAAGAAATGCAAATACTCAAAAATAAAGATCGGTTCATTCCTTTATAAAGAACCTGACAATATTGCTTTACAATTACAGACCTAAATAAATCAAAATTAAATAAAAGATATACCAAAATTTTATGTTAGGCAGGTTTTACAGTAAGATTTCATTTTGCTTTCCTGTCAAAGTATATAAAAAAAAAAAAAGTTTAATTTTAAATTTTAAATTTGACTGATTCTAATGGGCAACATTTTACAAGCATATCTGACAAAGTCCAAAAAACAAAAGTAAGAAATTGTTTTTAAAATTACCAGAGTGCGGTGTTATCTACTTAATTAAACAGTAAAAACGTTGCATTTGGATGCTGCCGACTGTAATATACTCTCTTTATATCCGCCAACAATATATAGCCAAGTTTATTTGCTCCTGCTTCAAAAGTGTGGAAAACAATCGTGGTCACACGCACAAACAAGTCCAATAAACTTTTTTTTAAATTAAAAAAAGAACTTGCAACGAATTGTGGCAAACTTATTAAATACAAAAGAAACAAACAAAGACTACAAAGCTCGCTGGGAGTATAAATGTAATTAGATTTTACCCTGGCAAATTAGATAATTGCGAACTTTCTTAACCTCGAGAGCACAAACACACACTGTGATTCCATTTAATGTCTTTATGCCACACTCTTGCTCTGTAAATATTTGCTTTATATATCAATTAAGCCCGATTAGCAGCGCATTCAACCCACAATTAGTTGGCTCTAGTCAAAGACCCAGTCTAAGAGAAATTTACCTAATTAGAGTTACGACTGTGAACATTGCAGACTTATAAATTTCTAGACTTGAGTTTCAATTATGTAATAAAGACAGAGCCATAGACTTGAGTAAAAAGGTTGCGCATAATTGAATTAGCACTGGAATCTGGAAATTTCTGCAATTAACGCAAGAATTGGCGCTGCTGAAAACGCAAAAAGATTCACTTTTAAGAACTATCGTTATTACTTGGGTAATAAAAGTTAGAAATTACAAGATTTTGATATAGTTGACTTTTCAAATCGCAAAAATTGGTGTTCTGTTTTCCAGCAAACAAATTCACATTTTTAAAAGTCAGCTTATTGAACGAAATATGTAGTTTACTTTTCATATCGCAAGAATTGGCGTTGCTGAAAACGCAAAAAGATTCACTTTTTTTTTAGAAATTACAAAATTTTGATATAGTTCACTTTTCAAATCGCAAAAATTGGTGTTCTGGAAAACGCAAACCGAATCAGATTATCGAATGAACAAAAAAATTTATATATAGCTTTTCATATCGCAAGAATTGGCGTTGCTGAAAACGCAAAAAGATTCACTTTTAATAACTAATAATAAAAGTTATAAATTACAAAATTTTGATATAGTTCACTTTTCAAATCGCAAAAATTGGTGTTTTGGAAAACGCAAACCGAGTCAGATTATCGAATAAACAAAAAAAATGTATATATAGCTTACTTTTCATATCGGAAAAACTGTCGCTGCTGAAAACGCAAAAAGATTCAGTTGTAAGAACTCAGTTGTTAGTTGAGTAATAAAAATTAAAACGAACAAAATTTCGACATAGTTGGCTTTTCAAATCTTAAGAATACAATACTTCTTTACTACAAAAAGTTAGTTTTTACTTGAATAATAAGAGACTTTTGATATAGATTACATTTCAAATCGCAAGAATTGTCGCTTCGGAAAACGCAAATCAAACCGTTTTAAATGTCAAATATTAACTAAAATATGGATTTAATTGATGCTAACTTTATTGACCATCTAAACAGTGTGCTGTTGCGAAAACATAGATTTAAGTAATTTTATATTATATATCATTATCACTGATATTATTTTATATCTATTTTAAAACTCTACTTACAGACGCTATGAGGAAGATCCGGATAATGCCTGGAATGCCTGTTCCTGGTGTGAATATATGCTTATAGTCATATTATCGACCATATTATTAGTCGGTGTACTGATACTCACACTATTCTGGGTAATGTTCTATCGTGGAGGCTTTGCCTGGTCGGATAGACCCCAACAACAGTTTAACTTGCATCCCATACTGATGGTTGCCGGCTTCGTAACGCTATCCGGATTTTGTAAGTACAGCCGCTTTAGATTTTATAATACCTTCAAGTCTCATGTGTCTTTTTTAATCTTTATTGCAGCTATATTAATTTATCGACTGTGCCGTTGCATGAAGCATATCTATGTGAAACTGATTCACATGTTCTTTCATGCCATTGCGATACCCTGCATTGCCCTCGGCTTCCTCTCCGTCTTTGATTCTCATAATGCATTGCAGAAACAGCATTTCTACAGTCTGCACTCGTGGCTGGGTTTCGTGACTCTCGGCATGTTTGTGCTACAGTTTGTAATTGGTTTCTTCAGGTGGGTGTTTCTCCCTCTTCCTACACACCAATTCCAACTCTGCCTCTAATTACTTAACATTTTATTACTAACTGTTGCTTTGTCAATCCCTTCATTAGCTTTCTGGTGATGCTCTGCTGTGAAAACAAGACCTACAGCTGCCGCTCTGCCATGGTGCCCATCCATGCTAGCCTGGGCTTGGCCAATTTCTGGCTGGCCATTGCCACATCCGTAACGGGCATCATTCAGAAAGAACGCGAAACTGCCACGGATCAAAACTTGAGGTGTGTATTAGCCAAGTTTTAAAAATGCATCGGCTTGCCGAAGATATTCACCTTAGCAGAAAAGTTGTTCATATAAAAACTTAATTTACAACCGATTGTTCCCAAGATAAAGTTGCCCGATTCTAATCAAATTTGGTCAGCATGACAAGAACATACAAAAACGCAGCATATGTAAATTTAGTTAAGATAACTTGAGAAACATAAAAGTTTTTCATACAAAAACTAATATTTCAACCGATGTTCCTAAGGCAGCCATAAGATATAGTGATCCGATTTTGATGAAATTTTGAAAGCATGTCAAGATAGTCCGAAAATTAAAAATTTGTAAGTTTCATCGATTTAGCCTGAGAAAGCTTGAAAAACATAAAAGTTTTCCATACAAAAACCAATTTTTCAACCGATATTCCAATGGCAGCTATATGTTATAGTGGTCCGATTTTGACATATTTACTACATGCAGCAAAAAGAAGCCTCTGTGCCAAGTTTCATCAAGATAGCTTCAAAAAGAGACTAATTCACATAGAACATTTAGATGAATGGATAGTTAAAAATTGCTAGATCGACACGTTTTTTGATGCTGATACAGAATATATGTGCTTTAGGCAGTCGGAGACGTCTCCATCGTTCGTTAAACAATCGTAAAACAAAGATATATAGAAAAGCTTTTGTAACTATCCATATCCGTTCTAAAACAGTCTAAGGCAGACCTGTTTCGGTTTATATTTTCGGGAAGATTAATAGATATTCAATTCCGCAAGTTGAAATAGGAACAGGAGTAAGTAGTACATTCAGAGTTTCAGAATTTGAAAAAAGTTCTTCAAATCATAATTCTTAATTCAGATTAAAAGGTTGCAATCTTTGTCAGATTTTGACACCGCTTTGACTACATAATTCATATATAAGTATTTATTTACATACCTTTTTGTATTCCTTTTGCAGCACGGAGAACCGTCTCATTGAGCATTATATAACGAGTGCAATGGGCATCACTCTGGTTGTGATTGGGATAATTGTAACCTTTGCCGTGCGAAGGACCAATGCACCTGCCTCCGCCAAAGTCTATGTCACCGAACGCATTTAAAGGAGGTCTTAAGCCAATGCCACGCCTACACGCCAACGATAATGCCTACGCCCATGCCACAGCCAGTGTTATATTGAAAGGCATACATTACTTGTTCACTAAAAAAGCAAAAACAAAAAAAAACACATATATAAAAAACATATGTAGCTGTGCAATTATAAATTTTGAAACATTAAATCTCTGTTGTCTAAGCACAAAACAAAAAACAAAATAAATAAAAACACGCTTCTGCATTCTCTACATAACTACTCTATATATAGAAAGTCTTTTATACAAACATATATATGCATCTATGCCAAATCAAAATCTCTTTATAAATCAAAATTAGCTCTTTTCAAAATATTTGCTGCTAAGTAGTTTTGTAGAAAATAGGAAACAACAGACTTGAAATCTTTTTGAAACACCACTTAGACAGTTTAACTATGCAAAATGGTGGATATATATAATGGTACATATATATAAAGCTTTATATATATATATATACAACATACAAAAGTTTATAATAGCATTAATAGAACCGCCCAGCCCAGACCAAGCATTACAAATTGCAATTAAATCAAAAGAACATAATTCAACTGAACTCTTTTTTGTAGTTTTCTAGACATTTTTCACATACAATCAATGAAAAACAAAAAAAAAAAAACTATTTAAAATACTACTAAACAATATAATGCATAAACTTTACACAAAAAATATACATAAAAATATATTGTCGCATTTGATGTTTTTGTAATTGTGCAAAAAATATTTGTATTTCATCTAAAGCTAAGCAATATAAGTTGTAAACCAATTTTACAAGTTTATATAATAAATGATTTTTTTTATTTATTACATATTTAAATGAGTTACTTTTATGATTATCTATTTACTCCCTGTTCCCATTAAAAATGGGAAAAAGGGCGTTAGAAGTGCTGCAAATGTGTGTGCATCAACAGCCGAGACGAACTAGCACAACACTGGTTGTCCGTCTGTCTGTCTGTCAGTCTGTCCGTATGAACACACAGATCTCGGAGACTATAAGAGCTAGAGACACCAAACTTGGCATGCAGGTTCCTGTATACCATACGCAGATCAAGTTTATTTCAAATTTCGGATGCACCTCCCCCGCTCCCCCGCAAATCGAAAAAAGCTGCCACATCCACAATTTTAAAGATAAAGCTTTGATTTTGAGTTTAGTACAAATATGTTTAATCAATGTTGATCTGATCAGTTGCGTAAATTTCGTTACGATCGGATAAGTAACCCAAAAGTTATGGAAGAAACTATTACCCCCAGGAACAACAGTTTGACAGGCACTGGACAAGTTAAGTGCACTTCTGAACTGCTTAAAATACAAGTTGGGAGCACGGAGTCTCGTAGACCATTCTTACATGTTTTCAAATAGATGTAGATATTTCATAAAGCGCGCGGATCTTTACTTTTAAAATGTATAAAATGATTATCTTTATTAAGTAAGAAACAAAAGAATCAAACTTACGACTAGTGTTAACTACATTTGTCATCTTTAAGGCTGGGCAGTCGAAGTGCTTGTTTGCTTATCAGTATAGTATTCTTATAGCCCGATTTTAACGTTGGTTCCTTCATTAAAATGCCATCACTATTCGAGCTAATTGTGTAGATGTTTTGCGGCTCTGGTACTGCTGGATTCACTTGCAAATCAAAATTGCGTACTCGCGGCACTGGCTTGGGATTGTGATTGACATTTTCGATATCGATTCGAAAAGGTGATACAAAGTTACGTATCCAGGGTTTGGGCTTGAGTTGATTTCTTCTTGGGGGCTGATCGATTGTTGGCGGCCTCAGCTTGCGTACATAGGACAAATCCGGTTCAAAGGCTGGCACAGCACCCTTTGGAAGTGATTATTGAATTTTCTGTTTAAATTTGTATTACAGAAGTTAAATCAATGCTCACTTACCACGCAAACATGCAGTTTATGTGCCTTTGTATTGTCAGCTATTAACATTCCACATTTGCATTCAACATAGCCGTGTAGACGGTAAATCGGTCCAATTTTCTTTATGCTAAAACAGCGTTTAGCATGCGCAGTTACATTTTTAAATTTGTTCATTGGTCTGCCACAGCTGGGACATGTGTCTGCATTTTCAACTTCACTAACTGTAAACCAATAGGTTTTTCTATCTTGCAGAAAATTGGGCGGAAAACCATAAACTTTGACAGCGTCCTTCTAATAATTAAATATATAAGTTTAGTTTAATAAATACGAGCACAAGTTCAAAATCAAGCCAAATCTTACCACAACTTTATTCTCTTCCGACATTGTTCAGCCGATTTTCTTTAACTTTGCCAAACAAATGTCGAATTTCCCAGCTTTGTTTTTGTTGTAACTCCAACAGGTCTAGCTACTTGGCCAAATTGGAGTCGCCTTGCGTTTATTAATCCACTTAAACTTATATTAAATAGCAATTTGGCTTAGCAAACGTTTAAACTATTTTGCGGCTTTTAATTCGTTTAACAACTAGACATTTTTCAATGTTTTTTAGCATCAAATGTTTTTAATTTTTAATTACATGCGATGTCGATGTCGATGCCGATATCGATACATTTGCCTATTGTGAATCAGTTTTAAGGGGAAAATACACGGTACAATACACGGTCTGCGCAATCACTTTCGATAACACATAGCTATCGTCAGACTGTCTACACAATTGTACGCAATTCTAGTTTTATTATAATTTTTTGTTTTTATCGCATAATTATAAGTTTTTTAATTCAAATTAAATTCTAATTTCAATTCTAAAATTGTATTTATAAAGTTACGAAGCAATGAAGCTCAAAAGCCTGATAACTCGGAAATTTCTATTGACATTTGAAATATTGTTGTTAATTGATGTTAACATCTTAATAATTAATTGTCAATAGAGCAAATGAACAGATTTTTTTTTACAAGAGTGATGTATCCAAACTCATTGGCATTGTTAAATCAAACAACATTATTTTTGTTTTGAATATTGTAGCCATTTGTACTCCATTTAATACATTTAATCTCTTTGCTTTAACGAAAGCTTAAATTCCGCACATGCAAACATGTTTTTGTATGATAACCTAGTTATCGAAATTGTTTGCTCAGACTGCGCTGTACCATGTATACACCCGTTCGGTTCATGACCAGCTTATATGTCGTTTTCCAACACTGCACTTATCGAGCCCACACAATGCATATTGGCTGCCTATCGGCTACCCACCACACAGATTGTCTCAACAAGAAAACATAAAATTACAATTTTTTTTTTTTAAACAAACGTAAATGTAAACATGTTGCAATTTCTAGTAGCAATGCTGCGTTATAAAAGCTAAAGTTGAAAGAACTATTTTATAAAAAGTGTATGATAATAATTAAAATAAAAGCGCGCATTTTGCATAGATACCATAAGTACATACAAACATTTGTATATTAAAATAATTAAGTAAACATGGGTAAGTTTGTGCAGCATGAATTAAAAATGATAATTAAAATTGGATTTGTTTATATAGATTTGGCAGTGCCTGAAACATGTTTACTCTGCTTGGAAGAAAATCGGCTAACTTTGGATGATTATTTGGATGTATATTCCGCAAAGGCAGCACAGTTAAATGTGCTTAAAATAATTAACAAACATTTTTCCATAGAAATACAACAAAATGCAACGATATGCACACATTGTTGGAAAACAGTTTCAGCTTTTCATGCGTTGCATGAGTTTGTTAGCGCGGCGCAGAACTCGTTGCGGGAGGCAGCGGAGGAGTCGGAGACTAAGCTGGCACCCATGGAGGATGATCCGCTGACGCAGGCTGAAACAAAACAGGATCAGCAGCTAAATGGTCGCAATTTCTTTTATCCCGAGGTCAAGATCGAAGAGCATGAGTTGGATCAGTTGCCCAAAATTGAGGTACTGGAGAGTCAAGTAAGTCCCACGCGACGCTTACGCAAGCGCGTCAAGGCGGAGGCGGAAACGTTGCCGGCTACAAATAACCATGCAGCGGACGCAGCCGAAGCCGCCGAAACGCCGCAAAAGAAACGTCGCGGTAGGCCGCGCAAGTCGGAAGCACCCAAGGCAGCTTTAGAGGAACCGCTGACGCAGGCAGAAGAGACAACTTTTGCCTATGCTGCAAGTCTCAAATCGGAAGATGATGAAGATCTGCATGATTACACAGATCAGCTGGATGAAGGCGTTGCGCACAGTGATGCAAGCAGCGAGGAGGAGAATGAGGAGCAGCATAGCGATGAAGATGATGATGACGATGATGATTCGGACTATGATGCATACAAGCCGACAGAGCTGGCGTTTGCCGTTATACCCAAGCGTACGCCTGTGCGTCCCAAGAAATATAAGAAACGCGCTAAGCCCGCCGAGCCGAAGGTGCGCATGTCACGTGAACTGCTGGATCAGCGGAAGAAACAGCAGGAGGAATATGATATCATAATAGCCAAGTTCTTTACTGACGTGCTGCCCTGTTCCATATGCAATCTTCTAGTGCGTAATTTTACGGAAATGCAGCGGCATCATCGGCTCACGCATCAAGTCGATCCGGGCTATATGATCTGTTGTGGTCGCAAGTTTACGCAACGTAAAGTCCTCGCTGAGCATGTGCTGGTCCATTGGAATCCCGAGCACTTTAAGTGCATCACCTGCGAGAAACCATTCCAAAACTCCAGGCATTTGGAGTCGCATCAACAGGTGCATGTCGCCAAGCTAACCTATCAGTGTGAACTATGCCAAAAGGTGTTCCTTAGCAAGACGGCCATCGACTATCACAAACTAAACAAGCATATGCCCAAAGCCGAGTTCAAGTTCACCTGCACCGAGTGCGGCAAAAAGTAAGCAAAACTTATACTTTAATAATATGCATCTAATATCTAACAAACTTACAGATTCCTCACGGAACGCAAGCTAAAGAACCATATGAACTCTATGCACGATCCGGAAAGCATTATCATCTGCGACAAGTGCGGCAAACAGATGCGCACCAAAATCATTTTGAAGAAACATCAGGAACTTATGCACTCAAACACACCCCGACCGGAACCCGAATTGAAGCAGTGCCAAATTTGTGGCGCCTGGCTCAAGGGCATGACCGGTCTGAAGCAGCACATGAAGAGCATTCACGTGGAGAGTGCGGGCGAGCATCGTTGTCATGTCTGCAGTAAAATATCACCGAATGCACGTGCTCTGCGTCGTCATATCTATCACAAGTACGGCTTTTTTTTGAGCAACTATATTTGTTTCTGGTTTTAACTTTATGCTCTTTTCTTTACAGTCATGAATGCGAACGAAAATTCAAATGTACCATGTGCGATAAGGCTTTCAAGCGACCCCAGGAATTGAAGGTAAGCTCTTTTGAATAAAATCCAGCTAATAACAAACCTATAACAATGAATTCCTACCAAACCAACAGGAGCACACATCCACGCATACCGGCGAAGTACTCTACACCTGTCCGAATTGTCCGATGACCTTCTTCTGCAGCGCCAACATGTACAAACATCGGCAGCGATTGCATCGGGCACAGTATGAGGCGGATAAGAATCAGCCAAAGCCTCCAAATATTCTACAGCAGGCGGTGGGCGCCACAGCGGCCATGAAAATTAAACTAATGCAACACTCGAATGTAGCTAGCATAGAAGCGGACTTGAAGCATTTTTAGATTATATTTCTACGCTTAATTTAAGAATTTAGTTATAGTTTAATGAATAGTTCTTGTAAAGTAAAAACTAATGAAAAAGTAAAGAAAAGTTGAAGTCGACTTTGCAATTTGGTACATATTAAGCTGTTTTATTTTGGCTTTTTTAGTTAAGGTGGATTTCTTTTATTATTGAAGAGGAAGTCTTAAACGATCTTCTTTCGTTAAAAATGAATTCAAAAAACAGTTCTAAATAGATTCCGCATACAACTCGAAAAAGTTTTGAAGAAGCTATGGGAGCTAAGAATTTGGGAAGAGCATTTCCTATGGACTTTAATTTCTTACAAGTCAGTCTATATACATCAGAAAAAATGTTGAAATAGTTTTTTATACCAATTTTGATGTCCAAAATCAATTAAAACTAAAAATTCCCTTTTTTTTTCAAAATATCTTTTTTAAAATGTAGTTCAAATTTTGTTAAAATCGAAAAGAGATTTTCAAAAAAAGTTGACATGTATAGTAGATCTATCGGACAATACAATATCAAAACGACAATCCGCATGGTAATCGGTTTAGTTTTGACAAAGTTTGTAAATTTTAGATATAGGTGGAATTCTCTAAATTTCTTTTTTTGAAAATGTATAGGTTAAATTTTGCTAAAATCGAAAAATTTTTTCCAAAAAGTTTAAGTGCAAAATCGATCTATCGAACAATACAATACCAAAATGACAATCCGCATTGAAATCGGTTTAGTTCTGACAAAGGTTTATAAGTTTTAGATATACGTGGACTAATTTTTTTAAAACCATGCTATAAAAACCAAACTTAGAGGAGAGATATTGAAACGAACCGTTTGCAGCTATGATATTGAAACTGATTTACCAGCAAAAAATACCAAATAAATCGAGTTCCAGCTAGAGAATGTTGAAATCTGTTGACAATTGAAAACAAACAAAGTTGGAATGTCTTTCTTTCTTTATAATTATTTACAAGGATGGCTTAACTGCACCTTATATAACGCATTTTTGACATTTACATATTTGTATAATGCATAAATTTAAAATATATATTTATAAGATACTGCATTTCACTTTTATAGTTTTGGTTTTTTTTGTTTTTTTTTTTCTATTTTTCTTATTTCATTACACATTTAGATTTTTATATATTTTTGTTTTTATAAAGCAGTAGCAAACATTGAAAATACATTTAAACTTTACTTTACATACAAATATTATTGTTCTTTTCTCATTTTTAGTGCATTAAGATCTCCTTTTAAATTGAAAAAAATAGTAGAACATATTGGATTATTTAGGTATGTATAGATATAGTTAATGTATGTATATTTATTTACTTATAACATCGGCGCAGCGTCAAAAGTTTCTCGATCTGATCTATATGTTTCGTTTATGAACAAACTTAGTAAGGTTTCCACAATTTCCATTATTTATATTGTGGATTTTCAACAGTTAATCTGCTTTATCATAGCATTTGATTTATGTTTTTTTCTTGTATGCATAACATGCGCGTTTTTTTTTTAGTTAATAAACTTTATCAACATTTAAAAATACAATACTTTCGATATAGTTTTTGTTTTTTTCCGCGGAAATTTTTGTTAGTATTTTTTGTAGCGTTTTTGGTTAAACAATTTTCAAGAGCTGTTCCGATTTCCATTTTTGCGGTTGTAAATTTCCCTCAAGTATTCTCACATTTATCTTTGACACGATTTTGCTGATTCATTTCACCATCCTTTTTTCATATAAGTGGAAACCGGAACAGTTCTATATTATATGCAACTATTTGCGACACCATTTTGATACTTAGATAGTTATTGATTAAGTTATTGTTTAACGGCTGATTTTAGTCACATTGGAGGGTTAGTCACAGATTACCAAAGAGAAAAAAGCACGGTCACAAAAACAAGACGAGTTGTGAAAGATTTTCGAAAAAACGTGTTTAAATCAATTATTTATTGTATTAATATTGTAATATTTTTGTAGCAGCTACTATAAAAAAAAAAAAAACACAAAAGTAAAGTTTCGGCTCATTTAGTGACAATGTAGTTTTTGTAAATTTTAGCTACGTGTTAAACATTACTTTTAACATTCATTCATAGTTTATTTGAATTATGGTTTTTTTTTTAATGTAAGAACAAAGCACAATATTAATTTTCTAAACAAGAAGAAAACGAAAATAAAAAGAACATAAAATACTGTTTAAAACTGAAGCAGAACAAAACTAAAATAAAGAACATGATTTTGTTTATACAGATAACAATAAAGATGACAATTTTATAATGTGCATATTATATTTTAAAAATTTTGAAATTTTGTTTTGCTTCTCTTACGCGCAGCAACTTTTAAGTTTAGTTTTTAGCTTATCATTTTTGTTTGTTGTTGGAAATAAAGTAAGTTGAACTTGAAAACGGAATTGTGTGGAACGCGTAACATAAATAACAACAATAATTATATAACAATGACTAAAATTATTTATATAGTAAACAATTAATTTGTTGTTGGCGTGTTATTATTATTTGCGTGGCAACTGTTTTTCTTTTTTTTTTCAAAAGTTTTGGTATCAAATCCAGATTTGCAACTGCTCTGAATTCAATTTGCAAATATTTAATTTTGTTATTTATATTTCTATTTATTTCTTTAGTGGGTGTGTGTGTGTATATTTGTGGGTGTGTGTCTGTGTGTGCGATGCAAAGGCTTGAGAATAGGCCTCTTAAAGCTTCGTTTGCTCAACCATATCGATGTTCACCTTGTAGAACACATAGGGATAGTATTCCGATTGGCCAAAGCCCAAGCCGGGTATATCGACATTCTATAAGAAGAATAAATCATAAAAGATAAACGATATTATTTACATACATTAAATATTTTCAATAATCTATACGAAAAACCACTTGACACGTTTTCACGGATTTCGGAAAATTCTCCCCGCTGTGCAGAACAGTTGGCGGATGAAAAGTGTACTTTTAGTGCGATTAGGGTTAAACTCATTTTCATAGCTCTTGACAAAAAACAATTTGACACGTATCTCACCGGGTTTGGAAAATTCACCACAGGATAAAAAAATGCTTGTAAACTATTTGCTTATTCTTTTTGCAATTGTTTCCAAGGTCATTTTTTAAGCTCAACACAAAAAATAAGTTACTTGGTTCGAAAATTTACCCCAAGGATGAAAAATTGTCACCTGCTTCAGAAAACTATGGCCTACGGCCGGAAAATGCCTGTCAAGGTCAAATAGCAAACCGCACAACGCCGGGTCATACCGGCTAGTATACATTTATATGAAGAACTTAAAGCTTACATCAGCACTGCTGACATTTCCGCCAGCGGAGGCGCCATCCAAATGGCCATACAGCTGGTTCAGCACATCGCGCAAACGTTTTACGCTCTTCTTGTTGGGTTCAATCAATATGGCCTGGAAGTTAACAGGCAGGCCGTATCTGTAGAATAAGTTTAGAGGATTATAGAAGGCTCGATCGAAAGCTGTTTCAAGTCACTCACCTCAGCACTGATTCCACAAACACGCGCAGCGCCTTGACGTGTATCAAGGCACAGAAAGCCTCACTGAAGTTCACCTTCAGCCAGCGCACCAAAGGGCCCTAAAATTATATAAAATATATAGTTAAACAACTGAATAGGTTAAAGACAGTTGAAGAGACATACAAACTGCTTCTTTTTGTCGGTCATCAGCTTGGTCATTTCGTTCTTGCCCGCTGCCAGCTCCTCCTCATTGTAGACAAAGTCACGCACAATAAACTTGCGCTCACGAGCGTGCAGCTTAAACTCTTCGGTGACCTTCTTGAAGAGTGTCACATTGAACAGACAATAGTCCGGATCCTCCTTGATCAGCTGGGACGAACGTGGCACAATCATGTCCGTGATTTTCTCATAGTTGGCTAGCCAATCGTTGGCCATGGCTCTAAAAGAAGTAGAAAAGCATTATATATGTAAGTAAAAAGTATGTTAATATTTTATAGGTAAGTAAGATAAAGGTAGGTAAGACATATCGATTAATATGATAGTATTGATATCGATATTTATTAGTTGTATAGACTTTATAATCGTCGGTATTCTTTATCAAAGACGATAAACATTAAAAATCGATATTTACTATTTAAGTGAGCGTCGCAATGGGACGATGAAACGGAAACACAAGCCATATTTCTAAATCGCAGTGTTTCGTGACAGTAAAACTAATCTCTTGGGTTGATAAGCAGTAACTATCGATATTTGCTAAATAAGTGATCGTCGAAATGAGACGATGTGAAAGGAACATTAACCATTTTAAGATATAAATGTATTTAAGAAACTACAAATTAAATTTGCGAGAAATCTTTGATATACGAAAGAAATTATGATGTACAAGAATTGTTATAATATTTAAAATATCGATAGTGCCAAGTATCAACTAACTGACTGCCAAGTATCAATCAACTACACGTTATCTACATTTTTGACATAGTGCTGGAAAACAATTAATGGCATTATCGATAGTATCGATTGAATCGAAACGATAAACACTAATTATGGATATTTTCTAACTAATTAAGCGTCGCAATGGAACGAAGAGAATGGAACACAAACCATTTCTGCAAACAAATAGGAAACTAAAATAAAAGTTAAAGTTGTAAAATTTGTATAAAATTTTAAATACTACTAAACTTTAAAAGTGGAACACGCTATCTACAGTTTTGCAGCACTTATAGGTATGACATAACCCAGTGAACTGTTGACCCCCTTCACTTACTTTGGCACAATCACCAGCAGTGTGGTCAAGTACTCCGAGTCCAGAATGAAGTGCTCCTTCTTGACCAAATCCGCAAGGTTGCGTGTCAGCAGACTGCCACTGTTTTTAGAAGTTTGGGTAGAATATGCGTGAGTTGAGTTAAGTTCTTTAGTTATAATTAAATTAATGTGTGCTTACGTTTTCTTCTTCTCCAAGTTTTGCAAATTGCCCTTGAGGTTGTTATAGGCCTGCGATTTTGTCTTCAAATCGCCATCAATTTGACCGATTTGTTTGGAAATAATATCGGCAATATTGCGCAGCGATTGCTTGATCGGATATTTGGCCATATCCCATTGGAAACGCGTTAAATACTGCGGTAGTTCGGCTAATTGTTGAAAGAAACAATGTTTGATTAGATATTGGAAAGTTATGGATTCGCAATTTACTTAGTTGACTGGCAAAAAAAAATAACTATTTCATTGACAAAATTAATGTTTAAGTACGAAAAATAAAAAAGTAAAATTTGCTGTAATCTATATGTAAAAACTTTTCAGGTCTTTTCATTTGTTAAGTATAAAAGAGAGTTATTTGTTTAAAATTATAACAACAAAGTTTAATAAATATTGCTTTTTAGTATCAGATAAGATAGAGAGACACACATATATACGAACACTAACACACATATACACACACGCGCGCACACACACACACGTTCAAACAAACAAACACAACAAAATTCAAAAATCAGTTTCACATTAAGCATTCGTTTTAAGTAGACATGATAAAACAACTATTACATAAAAGTTACTACAAACATTTAGAGAACAAATTATAGTATATATAACATTGCTAAATTAAACGCTATAAAAGTTACGCAAATGCTAGTTAAATTTACAAAAAGCAATTACTTAGTTAAAGGCTTTTTTGTGCCTTTTTTATAGTCTGATTTTTATGTCCTCCTAATCCTAATTAAACTTTGTCTAGCTGCTCTTATATACTAGATAAGCTAGTCTAGATTGTTTTAAAGAACCTATAAAATGTATAGTATTAATTACTATTTTTAAAACGATTTTAGATAAATTTCAAATATTTTGATTTTAAACAGAATTTTGTTTAAGTTCCTTGATAATCAAATATAAGTGACCGTTGCAACGAGTGATGGCAAAAGAATATTATAAATCGATTAATGGATCATAGGATAAATTGACTCTAGCGATTATTTACTGTAAATTAAAACTGATTTATCGGAATTGTACAGTAAATTTTCGATTCAATTTCGATCAAAATAACTTTTTATGAAATATTTTTATATACTTTGGAAATCAATTAATTTGTTAATGCATCAAAAGGGAATTTTCGATACATTGAATGAAATTTGTCGATAAACCTTTTTGGAGTGGTTAATAGTTTCGTTCTAATCGATATTATCAATTACCTAGCAACTAAAATGGTATCGATAAGTCAAATAAATGAATTTTCTTCTAATATAAACATAATTTCAGTAGCCTTACACATATGTATGTCCACATAATAGTTAAGATATGTTAAAAAGGAATTTGTGTATGCTTTGTAAAGTTCAAAATTAGGTTAGTTTGATATCGCTCTTTTTGGAATTTTCTTTAGAAAAATGTAACTTCAATTATTATAAAGTGTATTTAAGTTGTTTACAATAAGCACATGAGCAAATAAAAACAATAGACATGCACTACAAATACTGTGGGGCTAAGTAGACGTTGGGTTTTTCTAAAGATCAGTGTTTTGGAACAATTAATGATTGTAATGTATTATATAGTAATTAGAAGGAATAACGAGTACCTTTCGTAATACAGTACATTTGAAACGGCACAAAATGTTAGCAGATTTGTATGTCTAGTGTATTATATAATTGATAAAGCTTAGGTTTAGACACTTAGCAAATAAATATAATTTTTATATATATATATATAAATAATAATACAATTTTTTAAATAAATATATAAATAAAAGTTCTGTGTGTGTGTGTGTGTCTTTTTTATTTAGCTTAATGGAAATCGGCGTTAATCGTGATATATCGCTATGATATTGCGCAGCAGAACAACATTTTGGTGAGCAGTACACTGAAAAAACAACATATTCGCTTTTACACTGTTACAAAAAACATTGTGGTGTATTTATAATAGAAAATTATTTAAATTTGGGGGGCACATATCATCTATGGTATGCTCGGTAAAATAAAACTGCAAAATAGATTTAGAATAGAAAATACAGTACAAAATTATAAAAGGTGAACACGATAAGAAAATAGTTGTAGAAAAGAGAAAGAGAAAAAGATTTGGATATTTTTTGGTATTACTTAGAACTCGGGCACTGGCCGAGAGTTTATAACACTGTAGTCGGGTGTATAACACTTATATACCGGTATAACAGTTAACCAATCCAAAACGTTTCAATCAAAAGAAAGCAAAATAATATTGCATATATTCATAGTCATATTTGGTGGACACAGTAGTCAGAAAACGTGGAAAAAGTAGTGAAATTAGAGCTGGAAAGCTATCGATAACACAAACTATCGATAGTATCGATTAAGTTTGTAAATGAAATTAGGTTATAAGTTGAAACCCAAATTTAAACTGCAATTCATTTGAATTATCGAAATGCATTCGATAGTATCGATAGCAGACAAAATGCTCGATTGTTTTCCAACTCTTAAAAGTTACATCAAAAGTGATTCGTTAAACGTAACGAAACGAAAAGTAAGGAAATGAAAGGATAAGCGTAAGAAGAAACAATAAAAGAGACATTGAGAGAGAGAGAGAGAGAGAGAGAGCAACGTCCAAGGGCTATATAGTATATATATATAGGTATATATGTATATATAGCACAAGTATATAGGCCACGACATATGCTAACCTGGACTCAGCGGAAACTCGGGCGGCTCATGTATATCCGTATCGGGACTGGAACGCCCCTGGCTACTACTGCCACAACAACTACTCACTGGAGACGATCTATGAGTTGGTGTTAAATTAAATCCATTGTTTATATTTAATTGACTCGATGTAGAACGTTTGCTATAAATTTGATCGGCAAGAGAATTGAAGAAAGAGCGATAACTAGAGCGCGGTGGTGTGGGCGATGTCTGATGCCAAAATGTCATTGTTGGTTTCGTTTGTGATTGTGATTGTGATTGTTGTGATTGAGGTTGTGATTGAGATTGTGCACTGTGTATAGTAGTAGTTTATAATGTGATTTGAATGAGTGTTATGAATGGTGAGTGAATGATTTAAAAAAAGAAATACATTATTATTGCATTTTAATTGTTCGCCCTCACAATTTTAATGAAAATCAAACATTTATGAATGCGAGACAGAGAGAGAGAGGAAGTTTTTGAACTGAAAGATTTAGAGAAAGCTGTACTATAACATTTCTTAGAGGTGGCAAAGCAACGGTTATTTACAATGGATAGTTTTTAAATGCTTTTAATCGAGGTATCGATAGGGTTATTTGAATAATTTATTAACATATTCTAAACAACAAAATATTATTCCTAACAAATTTCGTTAGTTTTTGTAAATATTTTCGTTAACTCCGATAATTTTTTTTTGTTTTTTTTATATACATATGTATAGTTGAATGTCTTTTAAAATTTTAAAGATATTTTTATGTATTTTAGACCAAAAATTACACGAGCTTAAGTTACATCTGTTTCCGAAAGAGTCCGGATTCAATTCACGAATATTTGTATGACAGTTTGGGTTTTCTTCAACTGTTTTACTTGTTAAAAATTCCAATATTTTTATTATTATTTTTTATATAGTTTATTAATATTTATTTTAATATTAACAATCACAATATATGTCGATATTTTGCCACCTCTTATGAATGAATGATTCAAACCCGAAAAGTTACATTCAGGGCTGTTCTGGATTCCACTTTCGATTCAATTCAATATTTTTATGATAAACAACAAATTAAATGAATGAATATTGATATGAAAAAGAATCGAAATTTTCTTCGATTTTTACTCGATGTAAAATGTTCCGATACATTGATTGTTTGCGTAAAGATTTTTTATCCGATGTTTAAAATTGATGTTTATTTCGAACGTTTAAAAAAAGAAAGCCAAAAAATATTTTGGTGAAATTAATCCGATAGTGTAATTAAGAACCTGCCAGATGTTTAATGCAGTTTAATTGTTTAAAAGTGAAAGTTTTGATTGAGAGATTGAAAAGAGAGAGACAGAGAGAGTAGGCAAAGCATTTGTGGCATTGTTTTTTACAGTGTATTTTCTGTGTGTGTATATTTTTTGTTGATGACTGTTTCTTTTTTTTTTTTTGACTGCGCATCGAGAGTTTTTGGCATTTTTGGCATGGTGCGTTTTGTTGTTGTTGGCAACTGTTCTACAATTAAGTTAATGCGATGATTAAAGAGAGATACCTGCACTTCTTAGAGTTACGCTTCGGCTTATTGAACCACCAGTCGAAAGTTTCAGATAAGGAGGAGGCGCTATGCGGACTCTTTGGATCATCATGCAATTCTTCGTCGTCCGTATCGCAGGACTTTAAAGTGGGCGATTGTAAAGGTGTAGCATGATGTTGTTGATCCTGCAGCTGCAATTGTTGCAGCTGCTGTTTGGGCGACAACTGTTGCTGCTGTTTGGGCGACAATTGTTGCTGCTGTTTGGGTGATAATTGCTGATGATGTTGCTGCTGTAGAAGTTGCTGATGTTGCTGATGTTGCTGTTGTTGCTGCTGTGCCATTGTTGGTAGATTAAATTGACTGACATGACTGCTGCTGCTACGAAAGCTCAGCTTGTTATTATTGATGCTGCAAGTGTTGTTATTCAGCTTTTTGCTATTAGAGCGCGACATGCTGCTGCTGTGCACCGAGCTGCTGCTCGCTGTTGGCGCCGATGTTGAGAAATAAGCCGAGGAGCAGAGTGTAGAGGCAGAGCTGGAGGCAGCAGGCGGCGCAGCAGCAACATCTGTTAAACTAGCAGCAACTGTTGCTGCTGTGTTGTTGCTCATGTTGCTGGTAGCAATGGCAGCAACTGTTGACAACGCATTCAGCATAGATGATGCCGTCTGACTATAACATTCATCGGCAACCAGCGTGCTTGCTGTGGCACTGGCGCTGCTGCTGAGCTGAGCATAGCAACAATCATCGCAGGCACAATTTGGCGATAGAACAAAATCAAAATCTCGCTCGGATTCATCATGCGTAGAGGATAGATTGGTTAAGCTGCCAACGGTTAAAGGACAGCCGGAACAAGCTCTAGCAGAGGATGCAGAGGCTGAGGCGCAGGCGGCGACATGCGTTGCTTTTGTTGTATTTTGTAGATTATTGTTGGATTTACCCTTTAGATCCGTGGGCAGCTGTGGATGATGATGATGATGATGGTACTGTAAAGGCTGGTTCTGGTGATGTGTATGCTGATGCTTGCGCTGATGCCGCAAACTTAGATGCTTCAAACGATTGTGGTGTCGACATGTTGGCATGCTCTCGTCAGGCGGGCCAGGACCTAGGACCACAAAAGGATTGGTGTGTTTTGTGTGCGTTCCATGCATCGTTGTTGTTGTTTGGTTGGTTGAGATGGTACCGGGTTTTTTTTTTGTGTATTTTCAATTGAGTTTTTCAGTTTTTTTGTTATTTTTTTTTGTTTTTGATACGAGTACAGACAATAATTGTTGGTTTCAGTTGCACAGTTTTGTTGGCGCAGTTAAGGATAAAGATAGTTTGATCATGAACTTAAAAACTATAGCATACATTTAGGGGGCTATGATAAACCTATATATGTATATATATCAAAAACAAGAATGTAAAGCTATCTTCGGTTTGGCCGAAGATTTAATACACTTGCACAGACAAAAATAAAGTTTTCCAGGAAAAAAAATTCAATTTCCACCGATTCCTCCTCCGATTTTAATCAAATTTAAAAAAAAAAATTTTAGACCAGTTCATATTTCCACTTCCAAATTAATTGCACAGAAAGCATATTCAAACGTGAAACTCGGAAAATGGTGTTTATACACCCCTGTTCGGATTTCCACTTTTCGTTAGATAAAGGAAAAGGTATATTTACTTAAATATTTCCATTTTCACTTTAGGTAACATTTTGCGAATTGAATTCAGTTTTATTTACAATTGAGATAGGATTGAATTCACAAGATGAACAGCAATATGAAACTTTTGAAATTTTAAGAAAATTTCAACTCCGAAAAACCGGAACACCCCTGATAAGTAGCAATAGATCTCGCAATTATCGGCTTTGTTTGAGAATATATTAAACAAAAAAGTTTTTCTTGGTTTTTTAATTTTGTTGATATAATGACAGACAGGCAGACAGATAATTAAGATCACGAATCTATATACTTTATAAGGTCGGCTATAAAATCACCCTGCAAGAGTATAAAAACATTTTGTTCCCAATATTCGTTGCCAGTTATAAACCAAAGTCAAAGTAAACGAGAAAACTAAAACATTCATATAAAACGAAATAAGAAATTAAACAATTAATAAACTTAAAACTTGTAACAAAATATATATATATATATATATTTATATATGTATATTCAAACTCATGTGTGCTTGTTTTTTTTTCTCGAAAGTTTATATTAAAAACAAATAAATATGATATTAGACTTGTGTAATCAACTTTGTAAATCAATATATCATTAAAAGAAATGTGTTTTATTTTCATGAAACAACAGTGGAAGAAATATTATTAATGTTTAACTTCTTCTGCTTTTTGAACTTTTGTTTTCAATTGAATATGATGAATGGGGGCCAGCAAATTTTGTTTCTACATACGCAAATATATCATCATTATAATTAATTCATTTTTTTAACAGTGTAAAAGCGTAATATTATTTTTTTTTAGAAAATGTTTCAATTTGTTGTCTACAGCGCGAAATGGATGCTAAAAAAAAGCGAATTAAATATGTTAATGACAAAAAACGCACACAAGCACAAAACACACACACATACACATACACGTACACAGTGAAATGAAATCAAGTGCGTAACAAATGTGAGTAAAAAAAATGTACATTGTTATTAAAGAAATGTACATTGTTATTATTATTAGAGCACACAATACAATGGATGCGAGATGGTAATACTAGTAAAATAAAAGGCGCAGACAATACACATACACACCGTATACACACACACACATACAGACACACACACATCCACACACACATCCACTCACACATACACACACACACACGTACATAGAACAAAAATAATTGTACATCGTATAAAGTTTTTATTGAAAGTTAAGACGCACGTATTTTAATTAGTTGAAAATTATAAAACAAATAGAACTTAAACATTTTGAAAAGAAAAACTTAAAACAAAAAAGGAAAATGAAGCACACGTGCTCTACTTTTTTTTAAGGGTAGAACTTAAAAGAAAAAAAACAAATCTGCATAATAATGCTATGTATAAACTTTATATTCTTTTTTGGTCATATTTTTTAAAAATATATATTTACTTCTTGAACACGAGTTGAAGATTTTTCATTATTAGTAAATACTTTTTAGATGGATGATTTAAAAACTAATGGGTTTTCACAACGAAAGTTTTAGATTCCAAATTTTGTTCAACGTAAGCGAAAAACATATTGAAAAAACATAAGAAAATTTACAACAATATTTAAGTAATTTATGTAAAATATACAAAGTGTTTTTTTTTTTTGTTTTGTTTTTGTTCTGGTTGGTATGCCCAGAAATCTGTAGCGCTTAGATAATATATCATTTTGGATATTGTGTGTTTTTGGAGGTAGCAAAATATCGATAATTTTCAAACGATTTTATTTGACATATCATTTGTCATTTTTATACGAAAAATGTTGCTTCTAAGCACATATCTAGATTTTATTTGGATTAAATATATCTATTAACGAATATTATATTATTAATATTAGTTTTGGCTTTTTTCTAGCTAAATTATTTATTTAAAACCAATAGATGTTGATTTAACAAATTAACATTAATTGAAAATTTTAGATTATCGATTTTTCAACGATCACTATCGAAAACTATAAAAAATCAACGAATTTTTGCCACCTCTAATGTTTAAAGTATTTCTGAAATTTTTTCCTTAATTCCCTCTTACTTAAGTTGTGTTTATGTCAGTGTGTGTGTGTGTGTGTGTTGTTTGTGTGTCTATGTCTCTTTGTTAACTATTTAGCATGTATCTATGTATTACTAATGAAAAACAATCGATCAAACTATCGATAAAGTTGAATAGAAACTTGGTGAACTTATTGTCATCTCTGTGCTTGCGATAGCAATATCTCTATCGATTGAAAATTCAAGATAACTCAACAAGCTAACCAAATTTCTTGCACATTATGTACATATTATCGATAGTTTTAAAGAAATGTATCGATTGTTTTTTTTATTTTTGTTTTGTATGTATTATATGCTTTGTGTGTGCATGTAGAATAGGTAGAATAGATTATAGAAATGTACAACAAACGCAACACAAAATAAACAACGCAAATTTCTCTTCGACTTCTCAGATAGTTTCTTCTTAATTTCTTCTCTTTTTTTTTGTGGTATTATGGCATTAGTTATTTAAGTTCTAAAATTTTTAATTCCATTGTTGTTATATGTTACTAGTATAAAACATTTATCAACTTGATTTTCATATTCATGTTCTTTTTTTTTATTTGTTTTGGTCGTGGTTGATGATTTGTGCGCATGAGTTTCAACATAAAAAGTATACAAAATAAAAAGAAAACTAAAGATCAAAATTAAAAAACCCAAACAAAACGAAACAGGAATATATATAAAAGAAAACTTAAAAGATAATTGAATCAACTGAAAATAATATAAAGATACTCAAGTTTTCAGCTGAAAATCGATTAGTTTTTAAATCTATTTCCGATGCTGAAAAACCATTATAAATATATAGAAAAACATTTTGTTGAGGCTATTTATTTGTTGTTGTTGTTGTGTTAGTTTTAAAACTGAAGTACGAATTTTGCATCCAACCGAAAAAAACATTCCATAGTTATTTTGTATCTTTTGAATTTTAGCAATTTGCTGATACTTTAAAGTTTCACAGGAAAATAAGGACGAGTGTTGTTGTCGTTTTTTTTTTTTTTGTATATGTATATATGTATATTTTTGTGTATATTGTTTTTTATTTAACGGGTTTTCATTCGCTGTTGTTAGTACAAAAACGGTAGTTTGTGGAGAAAACAATATATAGAGTATTTGTTTTGTATATTGAGAGCATTCCGTTTCAAAAATATATATGTATTTATACGAGTATAGGTATTGTATGTATATGCTACCATTAGAATAATAAACATCTTATAAAATAACTAATAAAAGAATAATGGAATATCACTGCGAGCACGTGAGTATTATTCACGCTTAACTAAAACTAAACTAAGCTAAACTAATACTCATTTTATGTATTTATATATAGATTCAGTTCAAAAAACACTTACTGTTGTTCGCCATCAGATTCTCATGCAGCTTGTCCCGCTGATCCTCGAGCACTTCACCCAAATACATGGCAACCTTACGGGTTATTGTCTCCACATAGGTGTCCAGTTTGCCCAAATCATCGGAAAGACCGACAAGCTGATCCAAGGTGCCAACCTATAAAAATTGTAGATTGCAACATTAGTAAAAAGTAGAGCTTAAATACAAATGATGCCTTTTCCGATAATATCGATATTTTCATTTCGATCATAGATTTTTGGTTATATCGATCAAAATTTATGTTTCATTTTAGTAGTCGATACTTTTGATGAAATGTTGCTCATTGTATCGATAGAATCGATAGTTAAAGCTATAACGTTTAAAATTATTGATTAAACTTTAACATCGATAGTTTTACTTTTTAGTTATAGAAACTATCGATGCGTGATTTCTCTTTATGTCGATAGGGTCGTTAGTCGATCGGTTCATTTTAATGGCCACAATCACAAATTTTTTTCATTTATCGATACTTTCGATTCGTCAAAAGTCTATCGAATGATAGCATCATTGATTAGTTTTAACGAATCATCGATGATATTATTCACAATATCGTCTTTGGTTTATTTTCATAGCCACAATCCAAATTTTGTTAGTTTTCGATACTATCGATTCGTTGACAACCTTTAAGCTATAACTATTCAAATTATTGGCTGTCGATGATAATATCAGTAAATTGCTCTTCTGCCATCGATAATATCGATATAATATCATGGTTATATCACTCACCTTAAGATCGGGTATATGGAACTTGTAGTTATTGCATAGATTATGTTGCTTGTTGGTGAGGTTGTTCATCGTATCGTAGGTTTGTTGGCACGTCTTTTCGCCAGGCGCCGATATAATCCAATATTCGGACATCATTTTGATAGGCTGCAAAAGTTCAATTGAATATTAATTTCTTCAATGTTTATTGCCAATATCTTTGCATAATCCAGCAACGTAAGTGAAAATGTAAATAGATTCGATGGTATTTAAAAGGTTTTGACATTTGGTTTCAATTTCGGCTAAATGTATCTATTTGTCATTATGTAATTTGAGACAAAATCGATTTAAATAGCCTTACAATACACTCAAAATATATATACTTTGTAAACTCGAATTAAATATTAATTATGGTCAAACGAAAGTGTTGTTCTGTTTAACATTTTAGATGCGATCGACCCTTGAAGTGCATTATACATTGGCCCTGGAATTATAGACACGTGTGTGTGTGTGTTTTGTGTGTGTGTCACAGACTTCTCTTTTTTAGGCGCCTGGCAGACAACAAAGCAGATAGTTGGCGCCAGGCAGACTTGGTGTCCTTTGCGACCAAAGCGTCAGGTCCTTCGTTGCGTATGAGCAATATGTCTGATATAAATATCAGATAAGACTGTTTCGAATTTAATTTTTAGAATCATCTCCAAATCAAATTAATATATATAACACAACTAAGCATTATATTTCTATTAGGCTACAAAAAGTAAGCTACACATTTTTCCTATCAAATTGATTCGAAAGTGGAATTCGGAACAGTATATCTTATATTTACTGCACTCACCATCTTAACAGTGTTTACGTTTCAATAGTATAATTAAAAGCTTCTCAGTTTTGGGCATTTTATAATGCAGTTCAAATTAAATATAACTTTCAGAGAACACCAAAGATTACGAAAAACAATCCGAAAAACGTGGACACTCGTTCAAGGCTCGACGCGAACTGAGCGCGTTTCTAAGCGCCACAGTCGACGCCGACTTTCGCTGCCATATGGACATACGTTCAAGTTGTTGTTGTTGTTGCTGCTGCTGCTGCTGGTGGAGAAAAGGCAAAAAGGACGAAAAGGCGCAGCCACGAAGTAGGGAATCGATGACGAAGCAGCGTCACGCAAGCTGCCTGTTCAATTTGGTAAGTGTCGCTGTTGTTTTTTTTTTTTTTTTGTATACTCTACTTGAGCAGAGCATATTAGTGCTGTCAGCAACTGTTGCGGATATAGTTCAGAAGTTTCTTTCCGACAAAGCAACTAATCGTTCTTTAATTCCTTTTCGAATAAACGAACTAGTCGTTGTCTAGTTTCTTTTTTTATAAAGGAACTAATCGTTCCTTAAGTTTCTTTCCGATAAAAGAACTAATCTTTCTTTTCTAATAAAGTAACTAATCGTTCCTTAAATTTCTATACGATGAAATAACTAATCTTTCTTTTAGCTCCTTTAGTTATTTTTCGGATAAAGGAAGTTAATGTTCCTTAAGTTCCTTTTCGGATAGAAAATCTAATCGTTTTTTGTTCCTTTTCGGATAAAAGAACTAATCGAACTAATTTAACGAATTTGAACATAAGCAAGCCAGGAACTACTCGAAGGAACGATAACCGAAAATGAAAAATTGAAACTGCAGAGCTAAAAACGATATATAAAAGGAACTAAAGAAACTATTATAGAAGATATTGTTCAATTCAAAGATGTAGTCGTTCGAACTAGTTCAGATCGAATAGACCCAACTCTAATTGTAGTTCAATTCAAATTATAACAGTACACTTAAGATTTATTTTTCTAATGTATCCTTACTTTGTTCGATTGAATCAAAATGTAAATAAAATTGTAAGGGTATATTAATATTCGGCATTATAAACATAATTATATTATTGCTTGCTGCTGTTGATCTTGATGTTATTGTTATTGTTGTTGCTATGTTTTGTTTGTTGTTTTGTTGCGGCCATTGTCGTATGAGTAATCATCGGGAGATACAAATCGTAACTTTTGGTCAAATTCTATTCGTTTTTTGTTGATAACTAGTCACTATTATTACATAACATAACTATAACTATAACTACCACAATGTTGGCCTTCAAAGAGAACAAGAATAAAATGGAATAGATAGTAATAAATAGAGAATCGAGCGCTGACCATCCCCAATAATTGCTCCACAACAAAACTTTGCCACACATCAAAGCCGCAACCCCCAAAAAGCAAGCCTAAGGACAACATTCAAGGCAACATTCAGTGCATTGTCCTCAATCCGGAAATGTGTAGCAACAACAACAATCATTTGGAGCTTGGCAACCGCTGGAAACGTAAAGAACAACAAAAAAGGAGTCTATTTTTAGACGCGAAATCTAAATTGTTTTTGTAGAAATGAGGGAGCTTGCGGGTGTCAGTTATGCTTCTACATATGTACATATGTTTGTGTGTTTGTATGCACGTTATGACGCATATTCTGCATATTATCGCGACAGATAAAGCTAGAAACATAGATAAAAAGATAGAAAGTGAGCAAAAGTGCATTACTAGTTCCAAAATGAAAGCAAAACGTTAGCCAGAGTTGTCATTATTGTTCCAATTAAGTATGAACGAAATATATCGATGTTATCGATATTTGAATGTAAAATGACGGCCTGCTTCGATATGGCATGTTGATAATGTCGACAATTTTAATTTTTAAATAAAACATTTTCAAATAAAACTAACCGTTGTTTAATACAAACTTCAATATAATATTATTTTATTTAAACTATAAATTCAAAACAAAATTCAATCAAATTTGACCGGTATATTGATAAATCGAATGAATTTGATATGGCGGATATAGTTCTCAGGCAACATCGACAATAATTACGATTCATACTAGTTCCAATAAACCACTATCACTATCATGGAGTTTCTTCCTTGGGAACTGAGAAGCTATCATAAAACACATCAGAAACTTAATAAACTTAATCGAAAAACTTTCTAGTAGAAGTTCCTATTATATCTATCGATAATTATCCACCAAAAAAAAAAAACCTTAATTTAAGTGTAAAAAAAAGAACGATTTGGCAACACTATTTTGCAGATAAGCTGCAAACAACAAAGAAACGCAACGTAAATAATGTTGACATAAAGGAAGAGCGCAGAAAATAAAGGCAACAACAAGCATGAACATGTCGCCAGCCAGACTGGCGAACAGCTGGCACTAATGAAGTATGGGTAAGCACGATAGTGGGGAGTTGGGGATGGAGAGCAGGACTGGAAGGACTCTGCACACACAAGAAATTGGAAACGTTTCGCTGTTGTGATGACGAAAACATAAAAAATAGCGAGAATAGCAGTGATGATGTTAACAGCAAACATATATATGTATGTATGTAAGTGTGTGTAAGCTCTGCCGGCAGCGGGTGGTCACCCAAATTAATTAACAGTAATGTGCTTGCCAGGAGGAGGCATCATTTTCCTTGCAATTTTGTTAGCAAGTCCTTAAACTGTTTGAGCCTAGCAGCTGTTCTATTTGAAAACTGCTGAATTAGTGAATTTGGTTAAAATAGCTTGAGAAACAAAAAAGTTTTCATACAAAAACTTAATATTTCAAACATTTGCTCTTATAATGAAATTTTGTAAAAATGTTTAGATATGGCTAAAACTCAAATTTGGTAAGTTTGGTTGAGTTATCTTGAAAACACATCATTTTCGACCGATTGTTCCTATGGCAGCTATATTTTACAGTACTCCAAACTGGCCAATTCTGACACATTTACTACCTGCAGCAAAAAGAAGCATCTGTGCCAACTTTCAACAACATTGCTTCAAAGAGAAGCTAGTTCACTTAGATAGTTGGATAGTTTAAACGGCTTCTTCAATGCGTAACACGTTGCGTGACAAACTTATAATACCATCTGCAAGAGTATAAAAGCATTTATGACAAGTTTATATCTGGTCAACGCAGTCAAGGTTCTTTGCGGCACGCAATATCATTATTTAATGTTTAATTTTTAATGGGGGGAGTCCTTGTAGCGGCGGTCAAACCAACAAATATCACGCGTGTGCGTATGTGTGTGCGTATGCATGTGTGAGTAGTCAAATACGTAAAATTTCCTAATTGGAAATTAGTGCAAAACGAATTTCAAATTTAACAACTTAACATTTTTGTTTACGCAGAGAGTGTAAAAGAGAGAGAGAGAGGGAGAGCGCACTAGCGTAAAAGTATGAGACAGAGGCAGAACGTGCGCAATTCACCACTTCCTCGGCACAAACACACACTCACACACACGCAAACACAACCACCCGTGGTGAGTTTCAGTCAGCTGTTCGTGACAGTCACATGACAGCTTTTCGATCGATATTTTTTTCACTTTTGCTCACGGGTTTTATTCAGCTTCAAAAACAAACGCAACTTGACAATATTTAGCTAACATATTTTGCATTTTCTAAGGCGCACACAATTTGCCCGCCATTTTATGTTAGCTATGTTTCAACAGCCCGCCCCAAAATCAGCTTGGCAATGCGAATCGAGGCAACAGTTTTTCAGGGTCATTTTATCATTTTGCACATATACACATGTAATTATTATATTTTGCGTTTTTCAATCGCTTTTTAAGCACTTGCAGAGCGCTTTATTTGCCTATCAAACATTTGATAACAGGTCAGCAGACCTTGTTTCATTTTTTTCTCGCGCATTTTGCTGCGTTGTCGTTTTGCACAGGCGAACAAACATATTGATTGAAAAGTTGGCTTTGCTTTTGCATTCACTTACATTTTAAACGGCACTACAACACGTCAACTTGTAGTTAGAATATTGGAACTGCTTTTTAGCGTTTTTGTGCGTTGAAAATTGTACAAAAAATGCAAGCAACACAGACCGCACCACCCACAATGCACGTACGAACAAGTCTCTCTGGTGGGAAACTCAACACAAAAATGACAATTCACAAATATGTTCCCACATGAGAGCTTCACGTGATGAGTGTTGCGCGTTAATCGATAATTAATCGATTCAAGCATGTTAATTAGAGTTGGGCATTTTAGTTCCTTTCGCGGTTGTAAGAGGAACTGCTGAAATTGATTCTGATTGGATTTTGTTTAAATTAAAGCAAATCAAAGAACAACCAAAATCAGTGTTGATTTGAATTTGACTAATAATAATTAAATATGAAATAAATGTAAATATTTGTTAAAAGATGATGAAATAAGCATAGTATATATTTAAAGTGACATTTGAATAAGTAAAAAATACGTTTACTTACGTTTACTATTCATAAAATATACATAAATTACAAATACGAAATTCAAAATGTATTTTTGTGTATCAACACATTTTTCTCAGCCAAAATGTATTCAACTGGTCACACTGCCGCTTTGTTTTGATTTTGCATAGGACAGCTATTTGAACCAGTTTCAGGTATTCCAGTAGTTCCATTGGAACCAGTACAGATCGAATCGAGCCAGCTCCATTGTTAATGCTATGGTGGTGTGTACACACTGCTAAACAGCTGTGCCATGCCAGTTGTGTGTACACACTGCTGGGTCTCTATGTAGGCGCCTCCGCTACGTGCCTAATAATTATTAAAGTTTAGTTTAGTTAATCCTATTATTTGGCACAATTAAGGTGGCATTTTAGCATAACAAAATTTTGTAAGTGTATGTGTTTGTTTTTGCATCAGCAGCTGCCATATGTGTACTTACTGTCATAAAATTCAAAAAAACCTAAACAAAAATCCAATTTAATGAATCGCTGTAGGCGTTTGTTGTTATTAAACATTGCACATATATATGCATTATGTGAGTAAACAATATATTGTTAACCAAGAATAGTGCAATTCAATTGTTCTGCTGCCAACTTTTTTTCATTATTGCAACTGACAATTAGTCAGAAGTAAGTTTTTTTTTCCCCCTGTTCTGTTTCATAATACAATAGCACACGTGCGCTATCATTATGTTATATGTATGTATGTACTGGGTACGGGGTACATTTACTTATAGATGTGGCCTGTTCTCCGTACTGCCCCATTCCGTCTAACCTTTGCAGCAGAACCTCTTGCGACTGATATGCGCGAGAATTGTGTGTGATTTGCGAAATTCAACGATGACTCAAGCTTTTTTTGTTTGTACGCTAAGAAAGTGTACATTAGCTTTGTCAGGCAATGTGTAACACTTAGGGGAAGCTGTTTTTATATCCCACAAAGATTAATTAAGTTAAACTCAGCATTTAAAAGTTAAACTACATTTTGATTAGTTTGTTCAGATTTGAATAAAATCGGAACACTATATCTTTTAGTTGTCATTGTCAAGGATTTCATGTGGTATAAATGTACCAAGAGTGATCTAAATGTACTAAAAGTGATCCAAATGTACTAAAAGTGATCTAAATGTACCAAAAGTAATACAAATGTACCACAAGTAATATAAATGTACCAAAATTGGTACATTTGTCTTCGTTGGTACAATAGAAATTTTCTTTGGAGAAATGTACCATTTTGAAATTATGGTAAATGTTCTTAAACAAAAATTAAAAACGAGCTTTAAATTGAATTTAATTTCAACACTGAAAAAACGATACATTTTTATTGAAAATGGTACATTGTTACATGTGGTACAAATGTACCAACACTTATATGTCCAATCCTTGGTACAATGGACTATTTTTTTTAGCAAATTCTTCGATGTTTTATATCTCATCAAATTTCATCAAAATAGGTACAATTTCTTTAAAAATGTTAAGCTATTTTACCAATTTGAAATTCAGGTACAGTTGCCATTTTTTATATGTACATTTCAATGAAAATTGTAAGTTCAGATTTTTGTAAGCGAAACGACTGCTCGAAATTTAAGTTTTGTTTTGAAAAACGTTTTCCGCAAGAGTATGTATTATGGGCACACCGAAAATAGCTGTTTGTTTTCAGTTAGCTTTTCCAACGAAACAAAGTCAAACAATTAATATAATTGTGTAGATATACAAATCAACGGTACAGTGGGGCAACAATTAAAATCCAAAGTATGCGGCTATTAGTCTGTTTACCCAAGAGCTATAAATAAACCTTATACGCTTTTCTTTCTTTCCATTCACATTGCATAAACAAGAAGGCATTGCATTACCATAACATTGAACTCTAACATCGATCCTCAACTTAAGAAACAAACACAATTAACAATAATAAAGCTCAAGAGCGTGCATAATAATGCGGATAGATATTGCTTTGTTCACTTACCGAATGACGTCGTTCTCGTCATACTCATAAAAGGGGAGTCTTATCAGTTGGGGCTACCAATCAAACGATCATTCGGCACAAGACCATAGGCCGCCTTAGATCTTATCTCGGTCGCAGAACACAACAAACACAACAAAGCCTCAGTACGCAGTCTGTTTTTGTTACTAGGGAACTTTGGTCTTTGTATCTGCATATATGATAAATATAGTATTTATTGCGAGGAAGAATATTATGGCTAAAACTCCTGATTGCCACATGCTCAGGTTTTGAATTCACTTTCATTTTTGGAAGAATTCAATTAACTTGCCATTTAGTTAAGATTCAATTCATTAGTTGAACAATATGCACATTTTGAACTTTCAAATTTAAAAAATTCCAAATTTGCAAAAGTGAAAACCGGAACAGAAATGTTTCTTCTACTCTATTTTAAAACAATTAACATCCCTATTATTATTACCATCCCTTATTATTACAATTTTCTACATTTTTTAATTAAACTATCTACTGTAATTCACTTAAATGATCTTAACTGATCATTACTGATATGCAAGTTTACGAAAACAGATAGAATATAGTATATTCAATATATTATCCATTTTTCTTCAATTTAGTTAAAAAATTTTCCTATTTTGAGACATAAACGTCACTGTTATTGTCTCCATCCTTAACTATACTATTTTTCTACATTTTGAAGTAAATTTTCTAAAATTGAAGGTATAAGCTTTTTACTATCTTGTTTTTAACTGAACTATTTCCTAAAATTAAAACAAAATGATCTTAACTGATCAATTCTCATATGCAAGCTTTTGTTCTTAGTATGTTTGGTCTAAACTCATTTCCAAAACTCACGATTTTTGAAAATCTAACTTATTGAGTGCAAGATTTTTGATTTTCTTACGATTAAAACCGAATGTTTGAGACTTGAGTATAGTTTCCGCATCAATGGAATGTTTCGCATAGGTCCACAAATACTAAAAGTTAACCGATTCTAAATTCTCTTCCGCTTTCCACACTAGTCTAAGCTTTAAAGAGGCATATTACATATAGTTTATATATATGGATGTAGAAACGATCACCTTATTCCCAAAACATTTGACATTGGCTTACAACGCCCCAAAGCGCACTTAGCCTGTGTATATGTGTGTGTGTGTGTACTATATATATGTATTGGTATATTTGCTTGTCGTCAACTTCAACGTAAACGTCAACGTCGACGCCAACGTTGGCTTTGACGTTGCGTCGTCGCGTCGCCTGGCGTTGCGTTGCGTCGTCTTCTATATGGTCATATGCCGCTGCTGGCGACTTGCCGCTGTTCAGTCTGCCAAGAGATTCGTTCGAGTGTGCAACGCGTTCAGCGCAGGGGCAACAACAAATATACAAATATACAAAAATACAAAAAACACAAATACAAATATAACAAAAACAAAAACAACGATCAAAGTTAAAAAGTGAAAACGCCAATACAGACAGACATACATATAAATTGTGTTTCGGTATTTGGACTCTTCTTTTTTTTTTCGTATTTTGTGGCAGGTGCTAACAGTAACGGTAAACATGACACTGATTGCAAAGTGGCACAGCCCCTGTTTCCATCAGTTATCAGTTATTATACAATAATACCCGTTAGACGCCTAAACGACCTACATACAGCCCCAACTGACCCAGCCCCAAAAACATTGAAAATAATAAGTAAAATTCAACAAATTTAAGTTTGTTGACACATCAAATTCAAAAAGTGTTCTGAATTATTAACAAGGAATTTATAAAATTTGTATAAAATTTAGTGAAAATTGAAATCTAATAGTTTCAGCTGATGCCAATATAAACTGTTTCTCATTTACTAAAAAAAAACTTAAACAAACGCATACAAAACAATAAAAATTAAGAAGTTTTTATAAAATTTTGAATATTGTAAACCTAAACTCAGCTGATTTCATTATCTAAAGAATTTCGCAATTTCTTAAAAAAATTACTTAAAAAATTGTTTCCAAATATTTACATTACTTTTCATACAAATCAATCAATACATTCAAAGATTTCCAAAAATTGTAATAAAATTAAATACTCAAAAAACCTTTGAACGTCAAATGGTGTGATCTGATGCAAGGTGTAACTATGCAAGGTGGTGCTGTTGAGTGACCAATTTTAAGTAGACTAAGTATAGCAAGGTGTAACTATGCAAGGTGGTGCTGTTGAATTACCAACTTGCAATTGCCTAAATAAAATACTCAATCTTTCCAACTTATGCTTACAAAATGTTCAACTGGTAACTGAGCAAGCTTTTAACACCACCTAAGCTAATTGCACCCTGCGACTTGCCTTTGTTGTTCGCTTGCTCTTATTATTGTTGTTGTTGTTGTTGTTGCTTCAGCGCGTGTTCTCTTTAGTTAAGTTCGACTGCGTGGAGAAAGTTTCTCCACCTGATTTTCAATGCTTCTTCTGATTGTTGTTGTTGTAGTTGTAAGTTAGTTATAAAGGCCGTCTGTCTGTCTGCCCGCGTTCGCATTCAACGCTGGCGTGTCAGAAAAAAAAGCTCACAGCGAAATCGAAATCGAATTCAAAAAATCATTGGGCCTCATGGCCGCTGCTGCGCAGTCGCTGCATGCGTGCGACGTTGCGTCGCTGCTGCTTCGCCAGTTGTAAGCTACGTTTGCCGTTGCAAATTGATTTGTACCAAATTTTTTAATATAAAATGTACCATTTGTGATTAAAAGCTGCCAGCTTAAAAATAGTAGCGTTCTTTTAGTTTGTTTTGCAAAAAAAAACTAAAAAATTAAATATAGTACTTTCGAATCCTCTTCTAATATTGGTACAATGAAAAAATTTGTATTCAAGAATGTACCTTTTTTTGGTGATATCAACTTTGGTATATTTGAGGCACATATGGCAAAGCAGTTCGAGCGTGCAACAGGTAGCTTCATTGATGTTATACTGTTGATTTTGTTGTTGTTGTTTTAACTGTTTTTGTTGTCTTGCCCAATTCCCATTCCAAGCCCAAACAATTTGTGCGTTCCAAGATATTACAGTGGGTAATATGCATAACTTAAAGACGTTTATCTGATTGCGCAGAATATCAAGAGGAGAAAGTTATCACGTTTGGAATTTAGTTGTTTGTTTTAGTTTTTAAGTGCTCCCCCCACACCCCACACCCAAGGTTGATGCTAGTAAAATATTGTTTACCAAAATATGTAACATTTTGCATAACAAAAGTACCAACACATGCAATGTTTATTTCTTTTTACTATTAAAAAATGTACAGTCCAACTTTCTCATAAAAAAATTGAAAAGTGAATGATATTTGGTTTAGAGTAGTAAAATTTGGTATACATTTGAACCAATAGTTCCGATCAAAAAGACAATTGTATCAACGACTAAATAGTGCATCAGTTGGGAAAATTTGTACCAAATGTGGCAAGTGTGTCCACATATGTATCTAATATACATATTAATAAAATAATTATTATTAATATTCGTAACTCAGAATTAATCATGTATTACGTTATTTAATAACTGGTTTATTTAAAGTCTTACACTTAGTTAAGAAAGCAGTTTTATAAACCTAACATATAATTGCAACCATTATAACAATTACAGAGCTCAGGAATAGGACTTTCAACACTAATACTCCAAAAACCACAAAAAATAAAACGACCAATTAGCCAATTAAATTAATATATAGAAAGCCATGGCAAGCAGTTGGCCCGAAAACGTTGGAATACGCGCTATTGAAGTGATATTCCCCTCGCAATATGTGGACCAAACGGAATTGGAACAGTTCGATGGCGCATCCGCGGGCAAATACACAATCGGCTTGGGACAAGCCAAAATGGGCTTCTGCTCGGATCGCGAGGATGTCAATTCACTCTGCTTAACGGTTGTTAGTCGTCTGCTTGAACGGCATCATATAAAGCATACGGAAATCGGAAGACTGGAAGTGGGCACTGAAACGATAGTCGATAAATCGAAATCTGTCAAATCGGTTCTCATGCAGCTATTCGCGGAGAGTGGCAACACTGACATCGAGGGCATCGATACCACAAATGCTTGTTACGGCGGCACTGCAGCATTATTTAATGCTCTCAACTGGATTGAGTCGTCCAGCTGGGATGGACGCTATGCGCTTGCCGTCTGCGCTGACATTGCGGTCTATGCGAAGGGTGCAGCGCGTCCAACGGGCGGTGCGGGCGCCATTGCAATGCTGGTGGGTATTAGAGATGGGATGATTAATCGATAAATTCATAACAATCGTTTTTCATTAGTTGACAAATTCAACGATAAGTTGCAAAAATAATCGAAAAATGTTCGAATAATAACCATTTTTGTTTACCATCACCAGGTTGGTCCTCAGGCGCCGCTGGTCTTGGAGCGTGGATTGCGTGCAACGCACATGGAACATGCCTATGACTTTTATAAGCCCGATCTGAGCAGCGAGTATCCAACCGTTGATGGCAAGCTCTCCATACAGTGTTATCTATCGGCACTGGATACCTGTTATCGCCTCTATCGCAAGAAGTTTGAGAAGCAGCAGCCAGAGCAGCAAACCCAACTGGGTCTGGATAACTTTGATGCCATGCTGTTTCATACGCCCTTCTGCAAACTGGTGCAGAAGTCGGTGGGTCGCCTTAGCTTCAATGATTTTCTGCTGAGCAGCGAGCAGCAGCGTCAGGAGCAGTTTGCTGGCCTGGAACGCTTTAATAACGCCACCTTGGAGGGCAGCTACTTTGATCGGGATGTAGAGAAGGCTTTCCTTACGCAGTCGGCGGCGGTATTCGAGTCCAAAACCAAGAAATCGCTGCTGCTGGCCAATCAGGTGAGCATCAAAAACTTAATAATCACACCTGTAAATTAAACGATTAACAAATATCAACAGGTGGGCAACATGTACACGCCTTCGGTCTACTCGGGCTTGGTCTCCCTGCTGATTGGTGTGCCCGCGACGCAACTGGTGGGCAAACGTATTGGTGTCTTCTCCTATGGCTCTGGACTGGCTGCCTCCATGTATTCCATTAAAGTGACACAGGATGCAACCGTCTTTGAGAAGTTTGTGTCCAAACTGGATTATGTACTGCCGGCGCTAAACGCACGTGAAAAGGTTGCACCCGAGAAGTTCTCCCAGCTGATGGAGGTGCGTGAGAAAAACAATCATGCGGCGCCCTATACGCCCACAGGCAGCATCAGTGCCCTGTTCCCGGGCACGTATTACCTGAAGGATGTGGATGATCTGCACAGGCGCAGCTATGAACGCACGCCCACAATCAGCAATGGTGTGCATTAGTCAAAGTGCTTCCGCATCCATTCGTTTCGCAAAACTAAACTACTTAAATTGACAATAATCTAACTATAAACTCTCGCTGCTAACTATATATATATAGATATATCGACAGATCTGTTGTATATATAGCTAAAAGCTGAACTGAGTGTTAACTAAACTTTAAATTGGTTTAATGGTCGTCTCTCTTTCTATATCTTTCTGCAATATTCTTTATAGCTATATCATTTTCATAAAGTCCGCTTTTATTTATATCATGCCACAAAACGGAACAAATCCCATTGTAAAACCTCTTCTTTTTTAAAATCAACAAAAGTGTAAAATATAAAAAATTGTATTTATACAAAAATATGCATATTACGGATATGCAAACGCACATTGTAATCTGTTTGTTTTTTTTTGTTTATATTTCTAAGTAAGTATATTTACGTTGTTTGGAATTTCAACCTTATATAATAAGCTGTAAACTGCCTAGTTTTGCATATGTTTATAATCTTTTAAGCTGTTTTTTACAGCGCTGTAAATTTGTAGAAAGTTACGCCTGTTAAAAAAGAGATATATTAGTTAATTGTTTAAAAAATGTATAAAAAGCAAACAATGTAAATACCGTTGGGTATAACACGTGTGGTAAAACGACTCTCCAAACGGAACACCCCCAGATTATTCTCCGTTTCAAACAAATCCTAAAAGTAGATATTATGTCAGTATAATTTAGGAAAGCACTTAATGCCCATCTCACGGGCATTGCTCATCTTACCAGTACGGCGTAACCATTTTCATTGCTCAGCAAGAGCTACGAAAAGAAATATTTTATTAAACAAATTATAGGCATAAAATATTCTGAGATAGTTACCTCTCTAAGCGTAAATGTTATGGAATAGGGTGCACCATCCACACGGCGACTGATAAAGGCCACGGCATAGGAATACTCCTGCTGGCGGGTCTGTGGCGTTATGGGACGTCGCCAGACCTTCAGATAAAAAAGTTGCATATAAAAGATGAAATTCAAACGAACATCATCCGGCGGTAACGGAATATTCTATTCCTCTCGTACTCACCTCAATATCATTTTTCATTAGGACACGCCGTCCCTGTATACCCAAGGGATCCTGATTGACAGCAATTACATTTCTAAATAGATGGAAATATGTTTATATGATGAAAAGTAATAGTTAAGGATTACTAACTGGTTTTGCAGAATATCCTTAATCTCAGGTCGCACTTTAGCCAAATCATTGGACATGATTAGAGGCGCCGCAAGGACCGCCCAAATGGCCATTTGTAATTTACTTTGATCGTAGCTTAGTCCATAGTTGCCCAGCAGCAGCATGTCTGGATCATTCCAATGTCCTGGCCCGCCATGTGGCTGTATTCTGTCCTGATTTTTGCCAAAGTAATCAATGATCTGCATGAGCGATTCCAATGAATCATCAATATCATCCCAGTTGCGCCATAGATTGCAATGTTCTTTCAAGGATTCATAGTCGGGCATCTCGCCGGCCGGCTCCTGATAAGCAGGCCTGTCAAAATCAACACAAATTTACAATATATATAAATTTAAATATATATAAGTACTTTTACCAGCTACACGAATAGACCATGGGTCTACCAGTATTATTAAGCAGGCGTCCAAACTCAGGATAGCCTGTGGCCATGTCGCTAATGTTCGCAAAGCAACCATCCAACTTGACATAATCGACATCCCAATTGGCAAAGGTTTCCGCATCGAGTTGCATATGATTAATTATGCCCGGATAGCCTGCGCAAGTTTTCGTGCCAAAGTCCTGATACAAGCCAAACTTAAGACCTCTATCGTGTATCTGTTAAAATGGAATATACATTTAGTTTAGTATCAGCTTAAGCATTATGCTTACTCACATGATCGGACAGCGCATTTAAGCCATTTGGAAAACGTTTGCGATCAGCTACTAACTTGTTGGTCTTACTATCCCGTTCCCTTTCCAGCCAGCAGTCATCAATAATAACGTACTCGTAGCCAGCATTAGCATATCCTTCGGATACAAGCAAATCCGCATGACGACGGAATAATTGCTCGCTATAAAAAAACATTGTTTAAAATTTTGAAAAACTGCGTTTAACAGTTGAGACTTACCTTATGCACTCATCTGGATATAGGCTGCAATCCGTTATGCAGCGAAATCTGTGAAATATACAATTTGAAATCAAGATTAGCTATACGAGTATATAATCTTAGCCAGGACGACGGATTGATTTCGTTTTTCTAACTGTTTCTGTTCAAAGTTTTAAAGCTATCTTAATGAAAATTGGTACAGCTGTTTTTTTTTGGCTGCAGGCAGAACTTATGTCGGATTCAGCAGGGTCGAATAACTATAACATATAGCTGCCATAGGAACAATTGGCTGATAAAATTAGCTTTTTTATAAACAACTTTTTTGCCTATACAGATATTGCAAACAAACTTAAGAATTGCAAGTTATATTCTAAGTTATACAGTTTGGACAAATATAAACAAAATCGGGCGGATATATCTGTCATAGCTGTCATAGGAATAATAGAACGAAACTGCAATTTTTAAAAAACTTTCCAACAGAGTATACATCCTTCCTATTCCTATTTTCTTCAACTTACCGTTGCCAGGACATCCAGCCCATTGGTGGTCTGCAAGTAAAATAGATTTAAGTCATAAGAAAATAATGAAAAGACTTGAACTTTAAATAATTACTTAAGCGCCAATCCATTATCCAGCGATAGTCCTCCATCGAGCAACTGCAGCAGCAGCAACAAGGCAGCAAAGTGCGACGGTCTGTACAACATTCTGAGCTGAGCTGTGTACACGTAATGCGTCCTGGCGTGGGGCAGAGTTACGAATTTATAGAGCGTGTTTTGTGGCACAACAAAACACAGCAGAAGACAATAAGATAAGTGTGTTTACCAAACGCCTTGCGCAAACATATGCAGACAAGCTGGGGCCAATTGTTAATTGCAATTGAAACTGAACAAGTTGACTGAGCATTCAGTTCACCAATGTTGAGCGCACAGCAGGGAGGAGTCTGCCTTTGTTGAAAGGCTCCTTATCAGCAGCACTATAACGTGCATAGGTTGAGGTTATCAAAGCAGAGCGTTGCGTGCCTTGTTTAGCACTCAAGCTAGCTACCTATTACACTATCCTACAAAAGTCCATGGCTTCACTAGGCAGCTTCTGAAATGAGCCAAGAAAATATAGAAATTAATGTATAAAGATATTTTGACACTAAAATTAGTTGTGATGATATTGTTTTTGTTGCATAGTGTAGTGTATTATAACCGTACAAACCTTTTTTTTATAAATTTTTTTTTTTAATTTTCAAAAATATTTAGTTTTTGCTTTTGGAAACTCAATTTCGGGAATTACGTTTCAAATCGCAGCAATGACAAACAAAAATGGTTTTTATTCTATTCCGTAATATTTTAAAATTAAACGCTATTAAAAAAAGCACTTTAGATATGTTTTTTAATCTTATTATTTTAAGAATCAACGGAGCAGGATCAACGAAAATTCAACAAAGCCCTTTTATATAATAATACCTGTTAAAATAAAAATATTTTGATTTGAGATATATATCCTAAAATTAAAATAATAAGTATTATAACTGATTTAAAAATTAAAATTCTGAAAAAACTTGATTAATCGATATTTATGTTAATCGGTATAGTTAAGATAAAATTTGGCCAAGAAACCGCGGTGAATGTATAGTTTTATTGCTCACTGTATGTAAACACATGCTTACATACATACATACATATGTACATATATGCACATGTGTACCTACTAAGTGCATAATGTTTAATTGCAATTGGAACTTCGGCTTCGTCGTGATTGAAAAACTGTAATTAGTTTCTTGACCCAATTGGCATTTTATCATACATTTACAGATATCAGCATATCTTCTTCGTATTGACATATCTATCTTTTTAACAAAAACAATACCTATTATTGAACACATGCGTATGTACTGTTAGCTAACAAGTTTCTTTAACATTTTGTTATGCAATATCTTAATTGAATAAGCAATTAACGAAGCAGGACTTGCGCGGGCGGTTTAATTTTTTACTAGATTTGTAATTGTTAATGCGCAAACATTGCTGCTAAAAAATACCAAAAGCCGAAGCCAACGTTGTTCAACACTGAATCACATAACGATATATCGATAGCTTGTTATTGAAACATGTTAGCTAAATCATGATTTACACGGCGAGTTTTACTCATGTTAAGACACTTGTCTGTTGTTCCGAAAGTCCTCTCACTTTTGCACGATGAGCTTTTACTTATTCATATGACTGGGAATTAAAGTAATTTGGAGACTTCAAATATTCAATTTATATCCCAAACGCTTCAGCAAATAAATTACCGGTTACAATTGCTACTCTACAACCAAAAAAGCGGTATGAGCGCAAAGCTACACCCAGAAGAAAAAGATTGGCCTTGTTTGCCACAACTCGTCAACACAGAACACACGCGCGTGTATAGTCTCGCCATTTAAATCAAGGCTAACAGCCTATGAAAACGTTTTCCAGCACTGCTCAGATTTCGATAGCTGTCATCAAAATACGTGAGCTGCTTTGCTTGTTCAGCGTGCATTTGTTTTATAATTCCGTTTATTTGAACTTGCTTGCATATTCAGCACATAGCAACATGGCATTTCAATTGCCGACGACAACTGCAGCCAGCCCAGCTGCGTTCTCCTTTGGCCTGAACAGCGCACCAACAACAGCTAATCCCGGCGCTGGGCTTCCCGCCAAACCAACATTTGCGTTTGCTGCTGCTGCGCCGGCTGCGAATGTGGGCGGTGGAGATGCCGACAGCTCAAAGACGGCGCCGCCACCATTCGGTGGTTTTGGCTTAGCAGCAACAACATCGGCACCAGCGATGTCCAATCCATTGACAGGCATTGGTGCCGTACTTGGGGCAGCTGCACCAGCAGGCATAGGCGGAACAGCTGCAGCACAGCCAGTTGCAGCAGCTGCACAGCCAAGTAACTTTGGTGGATTTATGTCGCAGCCGTTGGGGGCAACAACAGCAACAACAACAACAGCTGCTGGAGCAGCGGCGGCCAGCACAGCTGGCACAATTGGCGGCATCTCTCTGGGCATGACCGCAACCGCGCCCAAAAGCACAGCTACACTGGCCCCCGTCTCTGCCGCCGTTGCGCCGCTGTCCAGCGCAGCACCCGCCACAGGAAATCCTGGTAATCCTGGCAGCGCTTTTACCAACCTATCTACGGCAACAAAGACCACAGATTCGGCATCAATTGTAAATGCTTCACAATTATCGTACAATCAGCTGGAGGAGCACATCAACAAGTGGACGCTGGAGTTTGAGGAGCAGGAGAAAGTCTTCTCCGAGCAGGCGACGCAAATCAATGCCTGGGACAAGCTGCTCATTGGCAATAATCAAAAGATTATTGAGCTTAATGATGCCGTTCAAAAGGTGAAGAACGATCAACAGGTGCTCGACCAGGAGCTGGAGTTCATTGCCACTCAGCACAAAGAGCTGGAGGAGAGTCTGGCGCCATTGGAAAAGGAGTTTATAAACCTACCACGCGTCGATCAGGAGCGCAGCCAGACCTATCTAATGGTCGAGAATTTGGATACACAGCTTAAACAAATGTCGGAGGATCTGAAAGAGATTATTGATAATCTGAACGAGGCCAACAAGGGGCAAGATAATACAGATCCCATCATACAAATAAGCAAGATCCTCAATGCGCACATGAACTCCCTGCAATGGATCGAGTCGCAATCAACAAACATTTGCAAGAAGCTCGACGACGTTGGCAAAATACACGAAACACAAAAACGTGACATCTTTCGCGCTCCTTATTAATAACTAAATATGTAAACTTGTATTAAATTCTTTGATTAAAACATGTTTGTATTTGTATTTCGTATATAAAATGTCTTGGAAGGTTTGCAAAGCGACTGCTTAAATGATTAACTGGTTACCATTCAACCAAAAGTTTAATTTTGAACAATGAAAATGGAAAGCAGAATTAGTTGATTGATTAAATCATGTTTGTATATGTATTTCGTACAAATAACTAATTAGGGGATGTTCATGAGTACTGCGTAAACGATTAACCGATTAAAATTGAACTATAAATGCAGTTTCCAACAATGAAAATGTAATTTTTTTCTTTCAATGAAGATATAATTCCTTGATTAAAAACGTTTTTATTTGTAATTCACATAAGAGTATACACAAGTTTTGGGGTGCTTACGCATCAAAAAAGAGCTTAGTCTTTAAATGGTAACTCGGCTTACATTTAAACATCTTATTTGTTAAGCCGTTAATCACGTAAACGTGAACAGCCCCATTATGATTAATAGTTCTTGAAATGCTTAATCCTAAAGAGTGGCGCCCGCTTGCCCTTGCTGCCGAATGCTAAATAACCACTATTGGGCGAGAATGCCATCGTATTAACATAGCCAACATTATCCGACTGGCCGGGAAAATTTGAATAGATCGTAGCGCTGGGAAAGTGTGCCAGTTTCATGGCATTGGGCACCAGGCGTGAGCTCATGGCCAGCAATTCGGAGCTGTGATTAAACTGAAGATCTGTGATGGCTGTGCGCAGATTCATGAAACGTTTCTCTGGCTGCGGCGCATTGGACTTGTAGATGCTCTCATAGTCGTAGACATTGACAACACCCTCATTGCTGCCCGTGGCAAGCATTCGTTGATTGGGCGACAATTGGATGACCTTGCCATTGATGCAGCCATCATCAATGAAGCTGTGCTCAATGCACTTCTGTCGCAAGGATAAAACATGCACATTGCAGCTGGCGCCGGAGCAGAGCACCTTTGTCGAGTCAGCCGTAAAGGTCAATCCGTGGACACTGCCCTCCTGTTTCCAGCTGTGCAGCCGCTCATTTGTATGCGTGGTTATCAGATTGACGGTACCATTTTTGCCTGCGGTGACAATATACTTGCCACAGGGTGAAACCTCAAACAAACGCATGTTGTTATGTTTGAGTGGAAATATCAATCTGGTCTCCCGTGCCTCCAGCAGATCATAGACATAATATTGTGGTGTTGAGGAGCCAAAGAAGGCTTTGGTGCCGCAGGGCAGGATGCGGGCACAGGTAATTGGAAACTTTGGGAAACGTATGCTATGCAGCTTCTCATTCTTTTGTCCATCGACACTGTAAATGCTGGCCAGGCAGCTCTCGCCGGACACCAAAGCCGCTGTGCTCGTTGGATGGAATTGAATGCTGGAGACGACGCCTTCGCTGTAGGTGGCACGATTTAAATCACGCACACGCTTGAATTGTAGATTTTTAGGACGCAGTTCACGATTTTTGGCCTTGTGATCGATGAAACCAACAGTTTTTAGCAAGGACTCATCCTCTGAATCATCGGAATCGGCTTGATCCTGCTGCTTATCCTCCAGCGTTGCCCATTTGGGTTGATTTATGGTGCGCTGAAAGCGTGCTGTTAGAAATTCTTTGTAGGATTTGTCCTTGCGCAGATGTTTCAAGGGTCCTGTGTGCCGTGTCTGCCGCTTGGCATCGCCCACATTCAACTCATCATCATCCGAATCTGTCCAGGCGGGCTTGTGTTTCTTTGCCATTTGCTCTTTGTCCTCCTCCACTTCGTCTGCCACTTCACTTGCCTTGTCTTTATTACTGCGTTTTTTGCCCACCGATTTGGCCAGGTTGGTTAGAAACGTTGCCTTGTCCCCAAACAGCTCCTTTTCCATAGGTACCTCCACATATGCAGGTTCCTTGCGCTTCTCTTTCTTTGACGGCGTTTCAGTTTCTTTGGACTTGTAGAGCGCCATTAGCTCTTGCAGCTCCTCCTGACCATCTGTGGACTCATCGTCGCTCATTTTGTGCAAAGTATGTTGATCTGCAAACATTTTTTATTATAATTATTTATTAATTATTGAGTTTTATTAAATATTTACCACGCAACAAGCAGAAATAAAATAAAAACTTATTTATACCGCACGTGTATTTTAAACTAGGGCTGCACAACTACACGAGTAGCATCGATATCTTAAACATATCGATAGCTAACATTGCATTTTAACATACGCCGATATATTGTATCGCATCGTTCGTTCGATTTGAAACGGCGCGCAACTTTGCCCGTTTGAAATCAAACGTTAGTTTCTTTTTTTAAAAACCACTTTGGCGAATGGTTTTATGTTTTGGATACTTAAACAGAACGGCAGATTTATTTGAAATATTTCGTAGAATTTCGAATTATTAGTTGACATATTCAAAGAGTGGAAGTTCGGCTGTTTCAGCACGCGAAACATGACTCTGATTATGATTGGGACTCTTAGGCAGAGTGCGTTGGAAACGAACTCGAAAATAGTAATAAATAAAGCGGAGCATCTTGAATAAGTCCAGCAAAACGTTGTAAAGGATAACATAACCCATTTGGACTAGGCCCATGACGCTGACGCCGACAAACAAAGCCAAGGCGCCGCCAAAGGACACTGTGGAGAAAAAAAAGAGACTCAACAAAATAACTTTGGCCAGTAAAGAACAAGCTTACCAATAAGATCCTCAAAGCTAAATACAACATCCCGGCGGAAACGCACCTTGGGCGGTATCAAGTCCCAGCGAAAACTTGATGTAGCCGATTCCACGCTCGTCGCTTCCTCGTTGCTCTTCATGCCCCAGGAGCTCTTCTTCACCGTCTGCATGGTATACTCAATCTCGGTGCAAGTCGATGGACATTTGCATATGTGCAATGCCCAAATAGGCCACTTGAAATCCAATAGACACTCAAAGCCAGCTGGATTACAGCTGGGCCCCTCCACAAACGGATAGAAGAAGGGCACACAATTGCACATTTCCAAGGCCATAATAGCACGACAGCGTGCCAGACACAAAGATTTACTATAGATCTGTGTAATATTGTAAATTAATAGAGCTTAAAGAGAAGCTGTACAGCAAATACCTTAAGACTCGAGGTTTCCTCGTCATTGAAAACACACTTGCGCTGTTCCACGCTCAGTTCCCGTAGATTTTTAGAAGCTCTATCGTATTAGAGAAGGAATTCGGATAGAAAAGTCCTCTTTGATTCAAGAAAGAAAAGTTGTCTGTCGAAATTATCTACCCTCTCAAAAAAGCTTCTCATACAAAACATAATTTTTGACCGATTGTTCCTATGACAGCTATAAAATATAGTTAACCGATTTAGATGAAATTTTGACAACATGTTAAAATAATGCTAAAAGTCAGAACTGGCATGATTGGTGGAGATATCATAAAAAGCAAAAACAAAATATTCGACCGATCGCTCCTACGGCAGCTTTATGCTATATTGGTCCGATCGGCCAATTCTGATATATGTACTTCCTGCTGCAAAAAGAAGCATCACGATAGCTCCAAAAAGAGACTAGTTCACATAGAACAGTTAGATCGGTGGATGGTCGGAAATAGCTGGTTGGAGGTGGCTGTTGATGGTGGTCAAGAATATATATACATTATAATGTCAGAGATTCATGACAATATTATAATAGCCTCTGCAGGTGTATAAGACCAAGGTATCAATCTCGAATTTTTTTGGTACCATCCCAATCTCATTTCCCCTAGCTACTTACACCGTCTCCAGCACCTTAAATGAGGCCGTTATTTCATCGGATTTGTGTAGGGTAACAATGTTTGCCTCCGTTGCGGACACCTCGTATGGTGAGTGCACATCTAGCTGCAGAAATTGACCTAAGAGCAACTGATAAATACTCTATATTTGAGCAAACTTACCACGCCCGTGCTCTCGTAGAGATCCATACGTATATAACACTGCTGCTTGCCATACTGACAGGTTAAAGGCTGTGGCATTTCCTTAAACAGCACGGGTCTGAAATTTATACAAACTATATAGAATTGTACTGGGAGTATAATCCTTGCTGGTACTTACTCTTTACCCAATACGGCGGACATGGGTGAGTTGATGGCATAGCAGGAACCACGCTCCGTCATCACCATCTGGACATGCACCTCGAAGTTGGCATCAAAGCTGCTAATCACCTGCTCGAAAGGACGATTAATATTCTGTATGATCTCATAGAGATCTATCTGATCGAAGCGTTCATCGCTGGCGAATTTGGAGAGCTCTGCATAATTGCTGGCAGTTGCATTAACCACGGCATAGAGAAAGTCCATGATGTAAAAGTAGTCCTCATCAATAATAGACACATTCCACACATCCTGTATAAGTTCATTGGCCTTAAAGGAATCAATGTGATCGTAGTAGCATAATGTCACCGCAGGCAACGATCCATTCCAGCCACGATAATCCCGATCCACAGAGATGACCGTGGGTGAATTGGCATATCGAAATATCTGCACTTCGCTAAGCATATAGACAGCACAGATGCTGGACAAGAGTACGAAGAACCAAAGAAATCTTAAAGGATAATGAATTTAAGGTAAAGCATTTATAACTCCAAACACATTACGCTTACCGCTCGCTTATGTGCAGCCGTCGATTGACCGTCAAGCGAATGGCCAGCAAACTGGTCTCTGCACCAGCCTGTGCCGTAATATCCCTAATCCGTGCACCCACTACAGTAAGCACTCTATATAGTATACCCGCAATGAGCAGCAAACTGTGCTGTGTCCAGTTGGAGCAGCGTTTCAGCAGACGGCGCAGTTCCAGTCGAGAGCGCATCTTATTAGCAAATGAATGTCAAAGGTATACGTTGTAAAAGCTTTTATTCTTTAACTAGCTGGTATGACCGGCGTTGCCCGAAATAGCATTTAGCCTTGACCACCATTTCCCAACGAAAATGAGAACGAAATTCGATCAGGTTCTGCCCATTCTGAGTCTAAAATTTATTGTACCTTCCCGTTCGCACGCTAATTTTGAAATTTATCCTGCGACTGTCATAATCCGTTCATTTTTCTAATGGCAAACCATGACTATTTCGGGAACTACCAATATCCCACCCTACCTAAAATGTTTTCCCGTTCCGGTTCCCCAACTTTTTGCCGCCGAGTGTTAAATTTTCTTTACTCTTTACCTGTTGAATTATTTTCTGTAAAAAAATTTTAAAATGAGCGCACTAAAATTACACTTTCCTCCATATGAACTTCACACTTTCCACCAAGAGTAGAGTGAGTTTTCCGAAATCGGTGAAATATGTATCGAATGATTTTCGAATAGAATTTATATATATCTATATATTTATACTACAGATCTTTGAAAATGAGGTAGAGCCTGATCGGATGTTAAGCAAAAAAGCTTCATATAATAGTTTTTCGCGGATTTCTCATATTTTCCGAAAAAAATTTCGAAAATCTCTCCTTAGTATCCTCCTTAAAATAAAACTTGTGTGAAAAATTCAACTTATGGTTTTAGCTGTGCCAGCGTTGTCATTCAGTCAGTCAGTCAGGTCAAGTTCTTTTATATACATATAGACATAGATTTTAGAAGGAATAGCCCATTAGCGATTTATTGCCCAGATCAATTTGTATAAGGAATATAACAATGGCCATCAAAGCGCTGATAAACTGAAAGAGAACAAGCAAATAATGTGTTTGTGTCCTTAAATGTTCGTCCACATACCCCGCCCAGCGCAAGGGTGTCTAGTTCAACCACCCCACAGACCGCCCAGGACTGTCCATCGTTTGATTGTAGCTGCAGCAGGAAGCGATTAATGGCACGTTCCAAACGCGTGTTGCATGCCTCCAACTGGTTAAGCAACAGGCACAGCTGGCATTTCTGTTGTTTGGCTCAGTGTAGTATTTATTTGAATGGCATATGGTTGGACTCACCTGCTCCGCAATGCGTTCGTTAGCAACAAGGACACTGGAGATGCGTGCGCCATGCATCAAGAGCCAAAGTATGCGATAGAGGAACAGCTGCCAGCCGGGACTACTCCATTGTGGATGCTCCAGGAAGCGGAACACAATGAACAACTCATAGCAGAAGCAGAGCAAGGAGTTGCCAAAGTTTATCAGTAAAACCAGTCCAAATTTATGCAAGAGCTGTGCATGCAGCACATCCAAAGAGGAGCTGACCAAACGCAGCTGCTCCAACTGAAGAGCAACTACATCCGCAGGTGTTGCCAGGATGCTGATGCTGCCCTGTGCCGACTGCAGCTGTTCCAGCCGCTTGTTGAGCTGCTTATGCAGCAGGCAGAGCAGTCGCATGGCCAGCACATATTGCAGCAGGCTCAGGCTGATCATGAGGCCAGGCAGATTGTGGGCACAGTTGCTGGGTATGGTGAGCAGCCAATCAAAGTTGAGCCACCAAAGATCTAGCAGCAGGCACACAAAGTGAAAACCGAGTATGAACAGCAGCCGCTGTCCAAGTTTGCCATAAGGTTTCTCTGCCGGCTCAGCTTGCTCTAAGAGTAGCGTTTGTAGACGCATACGCTGCAGCCAGAGGCGTCTATAAAAGTCATCCTTGCCATAAACGCCAAGCGAAAAGATGGCCGTGATAAACATATTCAAAGGATACTCAGCCAGATAAAGCAGCTTCTCGATGGCAAAAACTTTCGTTTCGAACTTTATTGTGCACAATCTTAAAATGGAGCAGATCCACACGCTGCCCAGCACGGTGAAGCTTCTGAGCAGATGCAGCCGGCGTTGGTTCTTAGATGGCTTAGACGGGGAGACGGCCAGCCAGCGGCAAAGGAGCAGCAGCACATCCAACCAGCTTTTGTTACTCCAAGCACTCATGAGGACGCTGCTAGAAGGACTAAGTGTTAATTAGTTATAGAAAAACATTTAAGCATTTTGATTAATGATACTCTGAGCGGATGTGTCTCTTTGACGGGCCACATTAAATGGTAATTGAAAAGCCTAAGTATCCTTGATTAATCATACGCCATGTGGCAACCAAAGACGAAGCAAGCGTCACGCAAGGCTGCCTGGTTGCAGGACTCCCAGCCGGCAAGAAATGATGTCCTTCACTGGAATCGACGCAGTAAAACTCAGCAGCCTCTGTTATTTCAGAAAAGGTATGTTAATAATTGATAAGAGTCGGCAGCTCCCGACAGTAATATACTTTGTTCCCAGTCTGAAAAAAAAATCAGGTCTGTTCCCATTTCCGAATCGAAATTATTAGCTGTTCTGAATTTCGAATATCGATTGTAAATTCGGGCTTTCAGTGCGGGCGGTAGTAAATTTCTATCCCGATCCCACATCTAATGCACCCCACAGGCAGACAAAGTGTTAATTTCCCCGTTTTCTTTTCTCAGTGTATTAATGTAAGAATGGAAAATCTGATTTTAGGAATTTGAATCTAACACAGCAGCTGTATCAATCCAACTCGGACCAGCTCAGGGAGGAGCTGCAGCTGCTGCTGATCGTCTGTGTGCTGACAGGAAGCGCACCGATTGCCGTTATACCACGTTTCACTGGAAGATTCTATGATGCAGTGCATCATTGCTGGCTGTTGGCAGTATATTGTTGGCTTTGTGCGGCTGCCTATTGGGAACTGGTGCAGAGTTCACTGAAAGTGAATGATTTGGAGCATAAGTTTTATATATTTGAGTCCTTTACATATATCATACATATACCTTGCATTATGATCCTAAGCATGAGCTGGAAGCAAAAGATTAGCACGGTATTTGACCGAATTGCACAGTTTGATTTGGCCAGTGGATATATGATTGAAAGGCGCAGGATTAGACGCTTTGTAGGTTATCAGCTTTTGGTAATACTCATCTTTAGTCTTTGCTGCATTCCAATTGTATATCCCTTTTGCAATAATGAAATCTGGAAGACTCTTGTTAATATGAGCACCTATGTGCTACCCAACATTCTGAGCGGCATATCCTTTGTGCCTTACCTGACGCTGCTTCAAGGTATTTCACAGCGCATGCATTGCATATGTGTATCCTTGCAAGGACCTTTCATACAACGTGCAACACTGCAGCAGCTGCGTTGGCAACATACAAATTTGCTGCATTTTACAAAAATGGTTAATCAAACCTTTGGCGTTTCTGTACTTTTGGTCTATGTCAGCTCGATTATAAATTTCAATACGAATCTCTTTTTGGCCTACAAGAGCATTGAAATTCCCGATCTGGCGGATTGGGCCTGGTGGTCCTACATTAGTTTGTGGCTTTGCATGCATCTATGCAAGATGTTCATTATACTTTACTTTAATCATTGCGTGCAGCAAGCGGTAAGTGCTTATCAATTATAACTATATTTTGTACAAATATTTAATTTTCTTCAATTTAGCAAACTAATTGTTTAAGCTTATTGAGCAAACTACGTGCAGAAAGCGAAGATCTAATCGAAACTATACAACACTTTGTGCTACAGTTGCAAGCTAATGTACGAGCGCATGTTGCATGTGGTTTAATTGTTTTGGATTATAAGCTTATAACGGCGGTATGCAGCTTTTACAATTGTATAATTTTTCATATCTGTTTTAAATTTACATCCAATAATTTGCATTATTTGTTATTTTTGTTATAGCTGCTGATGGCCACGGCCAATGTGTTTATATTTCTGTTGCAATATGACATTACGTATCAAGCACTGTCACGGCCAATCAACGAGACAAGAATTTAAAATTTACAAATACATTTAAAATCAAAAAAAAAAAAAACCAAAAAAATATTCGAGATTTACGACGAAGGCGATGGCAATGATGCAATGGCAATGATGAGTGCGATGGCGATGGTGAAGGCGATGACTTTTGGCATCCTTTGTTTTTGGCACGGCAAACTTATTTTGAAATCAACTGGTGCAGCATTAATTCTCTGGTGATTCTGCTTCTTTGGGTTGACGCTCAGACTCAGACTTTGGCTCAGACACAGCAGCTGGCAAAGTAAGCAGTTTTTCGCGTATCCTTGCCGGACAGGGCCTGACTTCGTATGGAAATTTAGTACGTATCTGGGGCGCCAAATAAAATGCTTTATAGTATGCCCTGGCGCACTCATCTTCAGTCTTGTCTTTATACTCCTCACAGCGCAACATTTGCTGCACAATCTCATCAATATTTTGAATGTGGTATCTGAATAGGATGAATGTAGTAGGTAGACAGTCTAATGGTTTTTCAGCAACGCTGCAAACAAATTAAACATTGTCAAAAGAAAATTACTTAGTTAATAACTTAATAATTACCGAGACTTCTTCCGCTCCAGTGCTTCGATGGCCTCGGCAAGCTGAGTTGATGTGCTAAGAAAATTGAATGTAGAAGACAGAGATTAGTTGCGAACAAGAGCAACAAATAATTAGCTTACCTGAGATCGGAAAAAAACTTATCTTTTGATTGTGAAGGCGAAGGAGTTAGTGAGGGAGTAGGTGATGGCGATGGGATTGGCGAGAGGAGAGGATTAGGCGATGGCGAAAGCGTTGACTCTGCATCCTTTGTTTGTGGCACTGCATACTGCAACAGTTTTTGCTGCGACTCGGCTGGTGCAGCATTAAAGTTAAAGTTGCACATATTGCGCGCACCCTGCTTAACATAGAACGCATGATAATAGCGATTAAGTAATAATAAATTATAGCGGTCATCATTTAAGACGTTAGCAACTTTCTGAGGATCTTTGGAATATAATTTAGCTAGCTCAAGCTTTACCGTATCATAGTTAATGTAACGATGGAAAGTATGCAGCGAAACCGGAAACTCGTACGTCACGCCTTGCCATGTTTTTAAGATCTTTTCTTTGGCGACATTGCAGTTTACATCAACAACAGCGGACTCCGTTGGTCCTAAGCCCGTCTCTGCTGACACTGCTTCCTTGGGCTGAGCTTCAGGCTCAGTTTCAGCTTCCGTCTCAGTTTCATGCACAGCAGCAGGCACAGTAAGCAGTTTGTCACGTATTTTTGCCGGACAGGGCTTGACTTCGTATGCAAACTTAGCACGTATCTGGGGCGCCATATAAAATGCTTTATAGTATGCCAATGCGCATTCATCTTCAGTCTTGGCTTTGTACTCCTCACAGCTCAACATTTGCTGCACAATCTTATCAAGATTTTGAATGTGACGTTTAAATAACTGATATGTTACGGGCAGCTTATTTGTTTGAGTTGGGGACGTCATTACTGTTTCAGTCAAAGACAGCCGTCTGTAAAATATATTAAAGGCTAAAGCTCAATAATTTATAAGCTTAGAAATTGGACTCGTTAAGCTTAAGGTCCAAAAGACTGAGAGACTAGTTAACATACAAGCAGACGGACAGACAAGGCAAACAAATCATCATACCTGTTTGAAGGACAATCAATTTCGCCTGTTGCTGCTGCGCCAACTGTTTGCCTGTAGTGAAAGATAATGCTTATTATAGCTCTAAGACTAGGATATATGACTTCTTACTGTGTATGTTTAGCTAGCGTTGCCACTGCCAGCTCATCCAACGGCGTGGCTGCTTTGAGCAAGAGCGTCTGCAGTGATACTGGCATCAGTTGAAAATTACATTTGTGCAGCTTGCGTCGGTGTGGAAATAGATAAAAGGTGTTGTAGAACTTGCGCTTAAGATTGTAGCTGACAGCCTTATTGGCTACTATGACCGTGCGCTGCGATTGATTCTTGGTCTTGTGAGCAAGGTAAAGTATTGGCTTTTGTCTGTCAATGTATTGCCAAAATGTTGCAAACGACACCGGAAACAGGAAACGCCCGCAACTGTCAAACAAATCAAACACATATTATATAAAATAATCATTCATTATAGACATTTAACACTCACTTTCTAACGTTGACCTCAAATCCATCGTCCTTATCAGGAATGAGAGCATCTGCAGCAAACTGCAGCAGCTTCAACTTGACTGACTGGGGGCAAGCCCTCAGCTTATACTCATACTTTATGCGTATTGAGGGATCATTGTAAAATGCATTGTGATACCAATGTGCACACTCATTCAATGTTCTGTGCGATTCTTTGAGCTGTATCTGATTTGCGATGTCCATTAGGTTTTCAATCATATTGCTAAAGAATTTGAATGACACTGGTGGCAAGCTGCAAATGAAAAAGATTTTATCTTGATGCCTGCAAAACAAAGTAAACAAATTTCATTTTTACCATTTCAATCTTTTGCTCCTTGTTAGCCACTTAAGGAATTCTTCATTTGGCTCAAAGTCAGGCCATTTCCTCTTTCGTGAAGTTGTCATTTGCCTTTTTTCTCAAGTCAATTTGCGCGTCTTGCGGAGCAAATTGTTGTTAAAGTTTTAACAAATTTCAATTGTTACCTTGTTAAACTGCTTTCGACCCAGATTTCTAGAATACTCTATGGGTAGCTGTTCCGAATGGTTACCGTCTTTTTTCTTACAATTTTTCCAATCAGGGAAAGACAGAAAAAAACAGTTGGTTTTTTTTGTTGATGAAAACCTATCGTCCCGCGATAAAAAAGAAGAAGAATAAAAGCAAACAGCTGATGCATTTGGAGTCGACAGAAAATGTTATATTTAACAGAAAACTTGGTGTTTCGGTAAATGAAAACAAAAACATGAAATTTTAAGAGCGGTTTTGAGTCGCTAAAAATGCTAAAAATTATTTGTAGGATGTCCAAAATTGAGTCCTGAACATTTATTTTTGCGGAAAAATTTTTTGTTTAAATTTGTTTAAGCAAAAAAAAACAGCGCCGCCAAACTCCGATATACATTATCGATAGACCAGCGCGTGGCGCGGGTATCGGCTAAACTAAAAATAGCTTTTTAATATTTTTTTTCGCAAAAAAAAAATATTCCGAGCCTTGTTTTGAGATCCTAGAATTATTCCGAATTTTTAGAGGCCAAAACCAAATGTTTTGGACCTTTCTTTCGATTTCACTTGGGGTGTAGCGAAACATGACCCACGTATGCAACACTGTTATCGATTATAGTAGACGCTTCGCGTGAGTATCGGCACAGATTAAATGTCTTTTTATTATATATTCCTTCATAAAAGTGCTGACCCTTTTTGGACATCTTAAAATTATTCTGGGTTTTTGCATCCCAAAACTAGATTTAATGGATCGCTCTTTACTCTATATCGAAATACTACTCTGTTAACTCATGAGTTCATGCTGTTAACTCGTACAGGTATCGAAATGACTTTTCGATACCCCATTGCGTCGCGTGAGTATCGTGCAAAACTTGAAATGAGAGTGAATGAAACGGATGATCTTAGCACGTTTGCACCTTTTTATTTTGCGCTCTCCAAAAGAATATATTTATTTTAATAAATAAATTAAGATGTGTGACGTTGCAACAGTGCAGAAAATTGCCAATTGTTTGGCTGTTGCGCCCGGTCAGATAACGCTCAACGAAGAGCAGGTAAGTTCGAAAAACCTAACATACAATAAAGAAATGTGGTCTTCAATGAAATTTCTATTGTCAAGGTCGTCACACGCACCAGCGACGCAAACAAAACTGTTACTGGCTTTGCCACCATTCTGGAAAGCCTGGCACGCGAGTCCAAGTCGCAAACAGCCCAGAATAGCATTGTGTCAAGGGAGGTGCAGGCTCAGGTCTATCAATGGATCGAATTCGCAGTGCTGTATGTGTCACCCGGCTCCAAGGATAAACATGTGGCCAAACAGCTGCTCAGCGACTTTAATAAACTTTTTACCAGCAAATCCTATTTGGTGGGACACTTTATAACGCTGGCCGACTTGGCTGTCTACTATGCCATTAATGATCTTGTGGTATGTACTTTTCTTTAGTATAAAGTCGATCATATCTAAACTAGCTCGAGTCCTTTGAATACTGAACTGTTCCGGTTTCAACTTTCATTCACATTTTGCCATACTAATTTAAATGCTCTAAATATCCTTATGGCTGTAAGTTAAATTAAATTTACTCTCCTAAAGTTAAATTGAGGACACTTAAGAGGAAGTCAATTTCGCAATATTTTGCCGAAAGCCGAAATCAGAAGAGACCCGTATGTCCTCGACTAAAGATCCTTTCGGGATAAAGAACTCACTTAATTTATCGTACTTTTTCTTTTATGTTCCTTTAAGAATGATCGAACTATTGAAACTTAAAATAAATTAAACGTGTAGTTGAACTGCTTAACTATATCCGCAAAAGGATATAAATTGTCCAACTCTGTTATAAAACAATCTATATCTATCTATCTATATAGAGTTGAACGTTTTAGTTCATTTGGAGGAATAAGTTCTGTTGTGTAGTTTTTGGTGATGAAAAGTAATTGTTCATATATATAGTATCTTCTATTCGGGTTTGACGAGTCCGGCCTCATATCAAGTATATATATTCTTAATCGTAATGATGAACAAAGTCAATATCGCCACATCCGTCTATTTCTTTGTCTCTTAATATACTATTCTCAATCGAAAGATTTTTTACAAATTCAAATTTATATATTAATATATTTATTCTCTTTACAGAAATCCCTTTCGCCACTGGACAAGGAGAACTATCTGAATTTGTCCAGATGGTTTGATCATCTGCAGCAAAGACCGGAGATACATCAGGGTGAACCTTTGCTTAACTTTACGACCATTTATCTGCACAATTGGGCAACAGGCACGCACATTTAAGAAGAATGAAACGGTTATGATTCTATTTGAAATCGCACTGAAAAACTTAAGTTATTTATTACTATTTTGAACCTTCTCTCACACATTTTACAATATGTACATACAAATGTGTTTGTGTGTATGTGTGTGTGATTATATAATGCCAATGAGTTTAAGGCTTGCTGGAATCTAAAATATCGTTAATGTAGTCACTTGAGAAATATATAATTACAAATAATGTGATTCGACTTTTGCATATATATTAATATAGTATTAAGTAGTATCTTCAATTCTTATAAGACAATCACTCTTTCTATGCGTTTTTTGTGTGTGTATTTTTTGAGTTTACGGTGGTGGCGCCGCCAGGTAGCAGCGACTTGTGCTTCTCCAACATCAGTTTGCCTGCACCTCACGTGGCGAGTTCATTGAATTGTTCAGTTCGCTCGGCTCCGTGCACTTCCACAGTCCATATGTTTTACCCACTGTCGTTTGCCACAGCCGCAGTGTGCCATCTTCGGAGCCACTTGCATACAGCTCCCCATCGGGACTAAATTTCACCGAATGCACTGGCCCGAAGTGACCCTTGAAGGATTCTGTAAAACATAACCGATTTAGACAAATTTCAATATTTATTTTAAGTGTATTTTAAAGAGCCGAAACAGTTATAAGTTGTAGATATTTTGTGATTTTTAATCAGACTTGTTCCACTTTCGCAAGGTTTTGCAGAAGAGAATTTCTTCGAGTTTTTCTATTTCAAGCAAATTCATTTGCGGAAGGGGTTTTTCTTTGACTTCTTTTTTTCAATAATTGTCAATGAGCTGGAGTATTCAGTTCTAGTGAAACAGCAAGTGAATTCAATTCTCAAGCTCTTGTTGGAATTGACAAATCAGAACACATCGACTTTCTCTATTAGAATATTTACCACTGAGCTGGTGTATTAATTACTTGTTAAACAGCAAGTGAATACAATCCGCCAATCTTTAAACTTTAGGAAAATGCTATTCACTGATAACTGTTCTATTCGGTTCCCAATAATTATTTAGTGCTTACCAATTTCATTGCCCGTTATATAGTCAAATTTGTACATCTTAAAGTCCTCGCCGCCACAGACGAAAACATTTTTATCAGGATGCAAACTGGCCGACGCCACATTCGTGGGCACTTTTACCTCCTTGAGCTTCTTCAGCGTATCTATCTCCCAGAAACTAATGGTCGAGCCATGTGTTATGGTCAAAACATGATTGTCATGTGAGATCTCTAGGCTGTTGGGATTATGATTAAACTGTAGACGCTGCACCTCAATCCCGGTCATGCGATCCCACAAACGGACCGTCTTATCATCCGCCGCCGAAATGATGCACTTATCGTCCCGACAGAACAATGCACGCTTAATGGCACCACCATGACCGCCATACAGTTCCGGTTCCGCCTCAGGCTGTTCCAGATTAAACACGCGCACCAGCTTCTCATTGCTGCCCGTTACAATGTTCTCCGAACTGTTATCGAACGCAACGCTCTTCACGATATGCTTGTGCTGGAAACTGTGTATTTCGGCGCCGCTTACCGCATTCCATACCTTACCGGTAAAGTCGGCAGCGCCTGAAGCAGCCAGCGTTGCATTCCGATTGAGTGCAACGCCCCAAACGGCGCCCTTGTGACCCTCAAAGGTGCCCACCCAGTCCCCGGTATCGCCATGTCGCAGCATTGGGCTGCCATCTGTAAAAGTTATCGAAAATTCGTTTTAGTGGCAATCGGTAAGTATGTTTATATGTACCAAAACTGGTACATTATTCATTCTTTGGTACACTTTACATCTCTTTTACAAAAAAGTACATTTAGTATGAATATTAAAGACTAAAAATCAAGGAAATACTTTAAATTAGTAGATATATTTTATAACTTATTCAAGCACGTTTATTACTTTGTTGCCTTTTATTTTGCAACTTGGTACAAATCAATGTTTTTCAAGGAGCAAATGTGTATGCATGTTATGTTTGTGTTGCCATCTGCCATACATTATCGATAATTCTTTTTAATTGCATTCGTTAAATAAACACAGAGATGTATTGTTTATTATATGTATGTCTGTGCTTTGTGAATGCGTTGTGTGAGCGGCGGAAGCCACCTTGATTCTCTGACAACATTCAATGCCAACGACCTGACGCTGCGATTCGGTGGCGTTTCGATTCGTGCACGCAAATGGGCAGCCATGCACCAAGTTCACGTCATTTCCATTGCAACCATGGTGGAATTATATTAGGTGGTAAATGCGTATGAGTTACCAACTGCTTGGTTGGTTGTTACTTGGCAGAGTTTTGCTTGTTGAATTTTTATTGAAAATTCTCAAAGTATTTATACAAATTAAATTACATTTGAAATTCAATTTATTTTGTTCCTTAAATTGCACAACATTTTTTATTTTCTTACCATATTCGAAACGAAAATGTTACAGGTAAATAAATGCAATGAGCATTTTACTTGGAAGAGTTTAAGTGTTGCACCATTTTTGATTAAATTTTACTATTTCAAATTAAAAGTATAAATTTTAAATATTTAAATTTAAAAACATGTGTTTAAATTGCAATAGCAATAAGAGATAAGCCATATCATATAAAAATATGTTCCCTGTAACAATGAATTAATAATATACCAGTTTTGGTACATTCGTACCGTATATATGGGCCGTGCTTGCAAGCAAGGTTGTCTTCTGGTACAAATGTACCAACTTTGACACACTAGAACTGCTTTCTTTTACAAAATTGTACCTTTTGGTAGGCGTTTGGTCTGTTTATAAGAAATGAATGCCTCTGTCAACTGGTAACTGATTATGCACAGCACACCACCTATCACATTATAACAACATGATCAACACAGAGTGGGAGAGGCAGGGAGATAGATAGAGCGCAGAGAGAGGAGAGCGCAAGCTTGAGGCAGGTTGTGAATGTGCAGGGACGCAAAGTAAAGCAAATCAAATGAAATCCAATCAGATTTTAGTTTTTGCTTGTTTTGTAAGTTAAAACGGTTATCACATGCTTTCTGTTGCCTGAATTTTGTTTTCTGTTTTTTTTTTCTGTTGTTGACGTCTCTCGCAGCTGCAGCGCACAATCAATATATAAATATAGAAGTTTCAAGGTGCTTCCTGCGAGCAACAACAACAAACAATTTTACAAAGTTTTTAAAAAGTTGCTAAACAAGGGGGAAGCATTGCTTTAAAATGGCGAACACAAATTAACTTGAACTTGCATTGGAAATTTGCTTTCCGCATATACATACATATGTATATACATATGTATGAATAAACATATAACTTTTTAGAAAGCACAAATATACACGCATACATACGTACATATATAAGCTTTCATATATGCACATATCAAGGTAAAGAACGTAAGATACACACATACATACATACATTTATATACATACATACATGTGTATATTGCATGCGAGTTTGTTTTTTATTTTTGCAAAGGGTTCGCTAAACTGGTTTCGTTTTTAATAATTTGTTTGCATTTGGGTCAAGGTTATAATCAGGCTAGACATAGCTCAGGTTAGCACAATGTACATCGATATTTATATTTATATACATTTTATGTGATGCTGCGTCTTTTCGATAATACCAGTGCTGCCAATTTCGCTTTTTTTTATCGTCAAATCTAGCTATTTAAAATCTTTTTTTTTTTATACTCTTGCAGAGGGTATTATAATTTTGTCACGAAATGTGTAACGCATTGAAGGAGACGTCTCAGAAAAAAAAATTTGTATAGTCGTGATCAGCATCATCAGTCGAGTCATGTCCGTCTGTCTGTCTGTTTATATTGGAACTAATCCTTCAGTACTAAAGCTATCGTGATGAAACTTGGCACAGATGCATATTCTTCCTGCAAGCAGTACATATGTCAGAATCGGCCAGATCAGATATATATAACTGCCATAGGAACGATCGGTTGAAAAATAAGTTTATGTATGAAAAACTTTTTTGTTTTTCAACATAACTGAACCAAACTCACTATGTATCAGTTTAAACACCATCCACATATGTTGGCAAAATTTTATCAAAATCGGCTCACTATGTCTTATAGCTGCCATAGGAACGATCGGTTGAAAAATAAGTTTTTGTATGAAAAACATTTTTGTTTTTCAAAATAACTCAACCAAACTCATTATTTCTAAGTTTTAGCACTTTTCACATATGTTGACAAAATTTCAGCGAAATCGGACCACTATATCTTATAGCTGCCATAGGAACGATCGGTTGAAAAATAAGTTTTTTTATGCAAATCTTTTCTGCGAGGGTACATATCTTCGGCTCGCCGCAGATAACATTTCTTTCTGTTTATATATATTTTTACCAAATTTTTTATCAACATTCAGAATTCAAAACAGTTAATAATTAAAATATCAACTGATCTTGTTTATGCTTTTGATATTTACTTTCCCCTCCAATTGATATATTTTCTAAAAATTTTGCTAATTTAAACCGTATCAAACAATAAAACGAAATCAACGAAAATATAATGAAATTTCCTACATTTTAACTATTTAAAAGTTGACAGCACTGTTTCGCACCTTCATTTGCAAGTACACATACACATAAATATAAAAATCACACGCAGAGTTGCCACTTGAAAAAGCTAAATTAACCATAAGTTTGTAACAAAATGTACCATGTTTGATATAAAAGTACCAATTTTATTCAATTATGTATAAAAATATCAGTTTGTCCTCAAAAGCTAGGTTCCTGAAATTTTCCCAGTAGTTTAGCCTTATGCCGAAAGTAAGCACCATTCCCGCAGGTTGGAAAATTCGGTCGGGAAATGCGGAAAATTCGCGGAAAACAGTTGTATGCAACTTTTTTGTTTATCATCCGATCAGCTTCAAACTCATTGTCAAAGGTCTTTATAAAAAATAATTTATGAGCGCATAACATTTTTCGAAAGTTGAGTTTTTATGCGATTTTCTTGAAACTCATTTTCAAAGATCTATATGAAAATTCATTGCAAACAGCATTGCAATTTTCCGCAAAATTCACCCCATTGGGTTTAAAGTGGGTAAGGTATTTTTAACACCGGTATTTCCTAGTTTTTTCTTTCCCAATTTTATTTTCCTAATTTTGGTTTCCTTATTTTTGATTCCAAATTACTAGTTCTGTAAAAATGCAGTGTACCAAACGAATAATGTACCAACTTGAGTACAAATGTACCAAATGGCGGCAGCCATGAATACAAGGACGATACGTTATCGCATGCGATAAATATATATCTTACCTTTGCAAGCCGATATGAGAAAATAGCCGCTATCGCAGATATCACTGAAATCCAAATGGACGACAGGTCGGGTATGCCCGCTGCATGTCAAGGGTATCTGTCGCAAATTATTGGCCGCCATTCTAAGATTTAGAATCTCTAGACACGACTTTGTGTTGTTTCTTTCTTTTTCTCTTCCTTCTCTTTTGTGTTTTGAAATACTTTCGTTTGTTTTTAATTATACACTTGGATAGTGTATTATGTGGCGTGTGTGTTGTTAAAGATAACAAATGGCTAATTGTTGCTAAATAGTTGTTTACTTTGTACTTTCAAGTTGCTGATGTGCTGCTTTTTTATTTATTTAATTATTTTGAGTTTTTAATGCCGTTTCATGCTCCTTACTGCACATTCATACTTTCATACAATTCGTGTCCTTGGCGGCTGCACTGCGTATTGTTGTTGTTGTTTTTATTGCTTATCGTTGTTGTTGTTGCTGTCGGCAACTCTTTTATTTAAAAACAAAAGGAAACAAATTATGTACAATTGTGGGCGATGTTTCAATTGTTTTTATTATATGTATATATTTTATTGGCAAAAAGAGAGATAGAAGAAATTAATTAATTACGCGACACGTTGTTGTTGTTGCACGATTTGGCTGCCGAATGATTGCTGCGAAAAGAATCGACGGCAAACGCAGCTGTTATCGATGCTTGCCTATCGCTTAGTTCAATATCGATACCTCTTTTTATTGTCACTATCGATTGTAGCTAGTCTATACGTTTTCAACATATAATCGAACTTATCGCAAACTGCGTTTTGTTTGCAGTTAAATTTGAAATTAAAGTAAATAATTCAATTTTGCTTTCAAAATACGAAATTGAATGTTAAAAATAAATGATTTTTTTTTGGCATAACATAACACTTGAGTATTATTTATAATGACCAAACGGGTTAAATAAAATGTTTGTTTTGTATGTAAGAATAGTAAATATAAAAAACAATGTTTTTTATATAAATATGTTAAATTTTATTTAATATTTTACTATTTCACTTAGTAAAATATTATTTAGTTATTTAGCAGTCAGCATGTGAAAAATTTAAAATTATTTAACATTAAAGTTTAAGATTAAAAATTAAAATTAAGTAAATTAAAATTAAATATTAAGAAACAACTGGGAGTGTACAAAATTAAAAAAAAAAATTGGTCCAACATTTAGTTGCATGCAAGAATTGGGGAAACCCAGGAAAAAGTTTGTTATCAAAAGAAAATAAATGATAGTATTTGTTATAAATTAAGCACAATATGTACACAATACATGTATTCATTTAAAAAAAAATTTAGAATTATTGCTTTATAGAAATTATAGTTATTCTAAATTATGCTTAAGTAGCAATCTAAAATTAGAAAAAAAACAAGTCTTGTGTATGGTTTATCTTCTAAAGTCTCTGAGATCGAGTAGCCCAAAGTACAGACAGGCATGACTGTTGTTTAAAAATAGTAATTTTTTGTCTGTCAGACTTTCTAATCGCGTTCTAATCACGAGTGTGTACTCGTGCGTTAATAAAAATGCAAAAATTTATTAAATGTTATCATTTAAGCATGTTCTAACAGCATGCGTCCTATGAAAAGAAAGGTGCCGAGATCATCTGCATAATAAAATTCTTGTTTGTTATAATAATTATCTATTTGTTCACGTGATCTGAACAATTTTAAAAAGATAAGAGATAGGTACGATATTACAACCCCATTTTGTATATATTATATTGTATATTTTAAAAATTTCATAAAACTTTAAGTAAAATAAGTAAGCGCATATCAAATGCTAGTGCAGCAATCTTGTAATATAGCTAGCTAATTTCCCCTGAGATTTGCTTAGCTTGATAACCAACATATTCAAAATGCGATATAAAAGCCTGTGGTAAATAAACCGTAAAAAGAGAAAATTGTTATCAAAATTGTAATACGCGGACGTAGAAAAAAAACGGTGCTGCCAAAATGTATATAAAACCTTGGCATAAGGTTAAACAATGTACTAGTTTGAACAGATAACTGAGACGATGCTGTACCAAAAGCAGCTGATACTAGTCATATTCCTGGTAGGAGTCGCCTTTTGCGCGATACGCGAGGTGCACGATGTACAGGAACTAACTGGTCAAAAATTTTCAAGAAATCGATTCCTGCCAGAAGTGGCGGTTAACAAATACACGCCGACGGCAGAGAAGGATCCACAGTTTTGGTACAAACTGGCATATGAGGAGATTGCTAAAAGATTGTTGTTGCCGCAGCCCGAGAAAAAGCAGGCCAAAAACCTGATACTCTTTCTGGGCGATGGCATGTCATTGACCACGGTGGCAGCAGCCAGAATCTTAAAGGGTCAGCGTCTGGGTAAAACTGGCGAAGAGTCTTCCTTAAGCTTTGAAACCTTTCCACACACTGGCCTCAGCAGGGTGAGTAGACTGAAAGCAGATAAAACCGATCAATATCAACTTTAAAGTTTTCTTTCTTACATTCAACACAGACCTACTGCTCCAATGCACAGGTGCCGGACTCTGCCTGCACGGCGACTGCCTATCTATGCGGCGTTAAGACGAATATTATCGAGATTGGCGTCAGCGCTGCTGTCAACTATAACAACTGCAGCGCGAGTCAGACTCCGGCCAATCGGTTGACCTCCATTGCGGAATGGGCACAGAATGAGGGCAAATCGACGGGCATTGTGACCACAACAACACTGACACATGCGAGTCCATCGGGCGCCTATGCCAAGACAGCCAATCGCGAATGGGAATGTGATACGGATATCGCGAACTCAGGCGTGGATCCAAGCACTTGTATTGATATGGCCACACAGTTGATAACACAAACGCCGGCCAAGAACTTTGAAGTTATGTTGGGTGGTGGCATGGGCAAATTCTTGCCCAACACTCTGCAGGATACGCATGGCAATCCGGGTGAACGTTCCGATGGCATCAATCTGATCTCACGCTGGCAGGCTGAACACAGCCAAGGCGTTTTGGTCACCAATCGGCAGCAGTTGCTCAGGGTAAATGTCTCAGCTGTGAAGAATATTATGGGAGTCTTTCAGTCTAAGTTGATGGATTTCCATTTGGATGCCGATGCTGCTTATCAGCCCACACTCTCCGAGCTGACCGAGGTGACCATCAAGAAGCTGAGTCAAAATCCAAAAGGTTACTTTGCCTTTATTGAAGGTAAGCCAATCTTCATGATCTTAGGGATTTACTACTGTTATATTTGCAGCATTCTAGCTTTTATGATTGATTAATTACTAATTATAATACTCAACTTAGGTGGTCTTATTGATTATGGCAATCATTTTACCAAGGCTGGATATGCGCTGGATGAGACGCTGGAGTTTGAGAAGGCCATTAAGCTGGCACGTGATCTAACTAACATTGATGATACTTTGATTGTGGTCACTTCAGATCATGGACATGCCTTGTCCATTGCCGGTTATCCTGGCCGTGGCACACCCATTCTAGGACTTAATCAGCATGATCGAGATGACAATGGTGTAAGGTACACTGTACTCAATTATGCCGTTGGTCCCAAAAACTATTTGGATGCGCAGGGCAATCGCATTGATTTAAGCAATCAAATTGGCAATAATGAGTTCGAGTTTCCCGGCTATGTTACAAAAGAGCTGGGTGTGCATTCTGGAGATGATGTTGGTATCTTTGCTTCTGGTCCACAAAGTCATCTCTTCTCGGGCATGATGCAACAGCATACAATACCCCATCTGATGGCATATGCCGCCTGTATTGGCAACGGACCCAAGCTCTGTGATGCTAACAACATTCGAAAAAATTAGTTTTAAAAAACATTCAAGTTAGCTGAAGTTGATTCTAATTTGTATACAATTTTTAAAAATCAATTCATTTCTGTTTCTTTTTATTTATCTTTTAAGAAAGCTAGTAAAAATGTCCCTTAAGATATCCAAAATTTGAAATAAAGTTGATCTGCGTGTGGTATACAGAAACCTACATGCCAAGTTTGGAGTCTCTAGCTCTTATAGCCTCCGAGATCTGCGTGTTCATACGGACAGACGGACATGGCTAGTTCGTCTCGGCTGTTAATGCTGATCAATATATATAGGAACAGGGAGTAGAAAGTTATTTCACCTGTAGTAGTTCACCTGAGTGTTTTAAGAAAAAACTGTCAAGGTAAGCTTAAAAGCTCTTAAAAAACCCTTTCACCCATCATTTTCTTGTGTTCCACCACTTCCTTGATCTTGTCGTCGGCACATTTGATTATTCCAGATTTTAAAAAACTTGTTGTATTTTAGTTTATAAGGTTTGGTATCAATCACAAACAAATTATTCAAATTTGGTTTAACTTGCGTTTTTTTAATAATTTTTAAATTAACATATCTTTTGTAAATGGAATGTGGAAAGAACTTGTTTTTATACTCTTTTTTAATTTTTTTGAAAAAAAATATGAAAAAAGAGTATATTGGGTTTGTGAAGTGTCCGTCAGGGCGTCCATCCGTCTGTCCGTCTGTGTTTTAAGAAAAAACTGTCAAGGTAAGCTTAAAAGCTCTTAAAAAGCCCTTTCACCCATCATTTTCTTGTCTTCCACCACTTCCTTGATCTTGTCGTCGGCAAATTTGATTATTCCAGATTTTAAAAAACTTGTTGTATTTTAGTTTATAAGGTTTGGTATCAATCACAAACAAATTATTCAAATTTGGTTTAACTTGCGTTTTTTTAATAATTTTTAAATTAACATATCTTTTGTAAATGGAATGTGGAAAGAACTTGTTTTTATACTCTTTTTTAATTTTTTTGAAAAAAAATATGAAAAAAGGGTATATTGGGTTTATGAAATGTCCGTCCGGGCGTCCGTCCGTCTGCCGTCTGTGTTATAAGAAAAAACTTTCATGGTAAGCTTAAAAGCTCTTAAAAAACACTTTCACCCATCTTTTTTTTTTGTCTTCCAACACTTCCTTGATCTTGTTGTCGGCACATTTGATTATCCAGATTTTAAAAAACTTGTATTTTAGTTTATACAGTTTGGTGTCAATGACAAACAAATTATTCAAATTTGGTTTAACTTGCGTTATATGGAACGTGGAAAGAACTTGTTTTTATACTCTTTTTTAATTTTTTTGAAAAAGAAAAGAAACAAGAGTATATTGAGTTTGTGAAATGTCCGTCCGTCCGCCCGTCCGTCTGTCTGTCTGTCCGTCTGTATGAACGCAGTTTTTTTCCACAGTTTTGAAGCTAGAGCAACCAAACTTGGTATACATGTTGATGTATACCATAAGCAGACAAAGTGTCAAGATCTCTCACGCACCCACACCCCTTCCCCCACAAACGGCAAAAACCTATACTTTCCACAGTTTTACAGCTAGAGTAACCAAACTTAGCACAAGGGCTACTAATAATTTTGCCACGCCCACCCCCGCCCTTGCAATTGAGCAACGTTTGTTTCTCTCAAACCTGTTGAACTTGAAAGACTTGAGCAAAAATACAATTGCCCCGCCCACTTCTGACTCCACAAAGAGGCGAAAAAAAAGAGTATATCGCAGTCGGGTGCATCCGGTCCAGTTTATCAACTTTAATATAAAAGTGTTCAAGTTGAAGAACTTATAAATACTGCCTCTACAAACATGGTCTAGTATTCCAAGTGCAGTGACAAACATTCAACAGCACATTATAACTATTTGGAGATTGGTATTAAAATTTTCAATAAGGCTTCAATACTGTACTTATTTGAATTTCGATAATGGGGCTGCAACAATTGAGACTTGTTCTACTCTGCTGTCTGCTGTCAGCTCTACTTGAGCAAAGGCCTGCGAATGCTGCCAAAATATTGGCTGTCTATGCGTTTCCAGGTAAGCAGGCTTCACTGTACTGCACTGAGATAAAATGATAAGCCTCTGGTAACTACAGGCAGGAGCCATTACATGATGCACAAGGCGGTGATAAGGGAGCTTATCGAAAATGGACATCAGGTGACGATGATAACATCATTGTCGCTGTCAGCTCTGGAACTGGGCAGCAACTATACAGAAGTGCTGATAGAACCAGTTTACGATTTCTTGCATGATGGTAAATATCTGTTTTAAACTTTCATCTACAAAATAATAAATAATACTGTATGTTTGACACAGCGAGCCTTGAGAATGGCGAAAATTATTTGTTCGATATGAACCGAAGGACGAACTATGATTTTATAAAAGTTCTCGAACTAATTGGTTTAAAGACAACGGAACATGCTCTGCGGCAGCCCAAAGTGCAGGAATTAATCAATGCCAACCACACAGAAGGCGTCTTTGATCTTCTACTCGCCGAACAATTCTATCAGGATGCCTTTCTGGCCTTGGCCTATAAGTATAATATACCTATTGTGACAAGCTGCGCAGCGGATTTCCAAATTTTTATGAGCCAAATGATGGGTCTGATGTCGCCTTGGTCTTTTGTTCCACAAGCTGTAATGCCTTTTAATGATCACATGTCCTTTCTGGAGCGCCTGATTAATACCTATGTATCACTGACTACGGATCTATTTCGTCTGCACAGCTATTTTCCCAAAATGGACGTCCTTACTGAGAGGTACTTTGGCAATTCATTGGGTGAGTTCTTATCAAATTTTGCCCGTTAAGAATAACACTATGCAACAAAAACGAAGGCATCTGACTTTTTTTTTTATACAGGAAGCAACAACAACGAATCGATATCTTGAACAAATTAACCTGTTCTGAGTTTGAAAGTTTGGTGTTAAGCTTACCCCCAGAATCGTGTTGCATAGTGTAATAAGAATCAAGTTGAAGCTTCTTCTCTTCTTTCATTTGCAGATAAGGTGCCAAAGGTCAGGCAGATGGTAACGGAAGTCTCGCTAATGCTGATCAACAGTCATGCTCCATTGACAACGTCACGTCCCAATGTTGCTAATATGGTGCCGGTGGGTGGGATCCAAATCTATCCGGCCAAGCCGCTACCTCAGGATATGCAAAGTTTCCTGGACGAGGCAACAGATGGCGCCATCTACTTTAGCCTAGGCAAGTATCGAGATAGAGTCATCATATATAAAGCAAGATCTAACCAACTCTCATTTTAGGCAGCTATGTGGAGAGCAAGGATATGCCAAAGCATATGTTGCGTATATTTGTGAACGTCTTAGGCTCACTGAAGCAGCGCGTCCTGTGGAAGTTCGAGGACGAATCAATTGGACAGCTAAAAGACAATATGATGGTTCGCAAGTGGATGCCCCAAGTGGATATTTTGGCACATCCTAATGTCAAAGTGTTCATAACACACGGCGGTTTGATGAGCGTCCAGGAAGCTGTTCAATTTTCGGTTCCCATTCTTGGAATGCCCTTCTACGGCGATCAGGTTAGCGTGATATAAAATATATATATTTATAACTGAATCATTGCTACTACAGTTTCACATGATGAGACTCGCTGTGGATGGTGGTTATGGCATCAATCTGCACTTTCAGTCCATCACTGAGCAGATCCTTAGGCACTCACTGCAACAGCTCATCCAGAATGCCAGCTACAAGGACAATATGCAGCGCGTCTCCCGCATCTTCCGAGATCGACCGATGGAGCCGCGCAAGACCGCCATCTACTGGATCGAGTATGTCATACGGCACAAGGGTGCACGGCACATGCGATCCGCTGGCTTGGATCTCAACTGGTATCAGTTCTATCTGCTGGATGTGATTGCATTCGTGGCAGGAATCGCCTTGACTGTTCTCCTAGCTATTTTCCTGGCCTTTCGTTTGCTCAGAGGCAGCAACAAGCAGCACAAAAAGGCCAAAACGCATTAGAAATAGTATAAATAAATCGACTTTGGTGATATACTACTGACATATGCTAAAGAATCTGTCAGTTCACTGTGAAATAATCTACCCACGCACATCCCATCTTGTGCTAATAGCGAGTACTAAGATCGGATATAGAAATTTCTGTCGGAAAATGTAAAAAATTGGCGGAAAACGGTAAGATTAAAACTCATTCAGAAGAACCTATATGAAAATTGAACAATGACTGCATTTAAAAAATTTCCGAAAATTCACCCACTGTTTAGAAACTAGGTGGTTTTAATTGAAAAAATTTGAAATCAAATCTACAATTTCATTCATGTTTTGAGGTTTCCTTAGTTTTTGGTTTTTGTTTCAAATACTTTCAATTACTTTACTCCAAAAAGTGTTTCAAAAACACTGCGCTGCTATTGAAGGAGTATTGAAAAAATTTCAGTTAAGTTTTCAATGGAATATCTATGAAAATGATCCTCTTAACTGAAAACTTTTCAAATGGTCTATTCAATTTTGCGCAGTGTATTTGAAACACTTTTTAAAATATTTCAATGTTTTCTTTTCTTTTTGTCCTTCTTTTTCTTCTTTTTCTTTGGTTTTACCTTGACTGCTTCATTGTGATGCTTATGATGATGATGATGGTGTGCATGTATTACCACAGGTTCTGGAATTCTTTTTGGTTCCAGTACGCATATTTCAGATAGTACCTTTTTGGAGAACTGCTTTTGACCAGTTATTGTGCCGACAGTTACATGATGCCAGTTTTCTATTTTCTTATGTGGATAGACTTCGACATTGCAGCAGTTTGAAAGTAATATTAGATTATTGTTATCCGTAAGAGTTTCACGTACATAGAGATCATTTCCACAATCGGAACATTGGGGTTTATCTCTAGTCAAATGAAATTTCATGGGATAAGCTCGACCAACCACTGTATTATCATCCAAGAAAATAGTTTGCCTATGTGTGGGCTTAGAACGCACCGGTTTGCTCAGCTGTTGATTATAGAGATTTAGAATTATATAGAAAAGGTTTAATATATATATGATATATACCTGCTTATACATTAGCGTTGTCGTCGGCCAACATTTTGCTGAGCAAAGATTTTGTGCATGTTTGTAATTTTGTGCTTGACAAAGATTGCAGCAATTTTCTGGTTTCTTGGCAGCACACTTCGAACACTCAGCTTCTATATAAATTTGACGTCGAACTGGGGATTCGGGTTCCAAAAAGGTTTTAATAATGCTCGGCGCCCGATTCACAACTTCCTTGATCTTGTAGTCGGGCTCCACTTCCTTGTGGGACACCGTTTTCTTGCCGGCCCCCACATTCTTGTCGGCCACCACTTTCTTGTCTTCCACCACTTCATTAATCTTTTTGTCGGCACATTGACCGTTCCACGGTTCAAAGCAACTCTTTTCACAGGGTCTGCCCTCTCTTTGGAGTTTCGTGTCTCCATAGCGCCGACAGCTGTTCCCTGCCCCCGCCATTTTGATCGAAACCCCAAATTGAATGAAATTATTGAATTTGTATATCGAAAAATTTGAATATGACTTATAAAGGAAAGCCAACTATTGGAAAACATACACAGAATTACATGTTAAGAAAAATCGTTTTAATAAATTGATAAGGTTTATACTGTATAGAATATTATTATGGGAGTTCCATATCTGGGAAACTGGATCATTAAAAGTCAACAATATATTTTACCCTGACATGATTTTTTACCGACAAAAAAAGTTATGATATGTGCACAATCATTTAAAAGCAAAGATTCTAAATTCCAAAATGAATTTTTGAATATTGATAAGCTTGCATATTTCAAATTTTGATGAAATCGAAAAATTTGTATTTTTATTTTGAGCAAACTACCTCAGAAACAGATTTGATGTCATATATTGCAATAATAAATCTGACAATCCACAAATAGTTTAACTTTATATAAAATAACTTTATTTGGAATATAATATAAATAAGGAATGTTTAAAAAATACTGTTTTCATAACAAAAACGAAACGTAATATTAAGATCGCATATATAACGCTATTTATCGTCAACGCGCACCTTCTTTATAACTGATTTGCATTGGGAATTGCGATCGACGCGATGATAGCTGTTTATTCTACCCAAGGATGAAATAAAGTTCTCATCGTGAGTAATTATAATCAACATGAAATTCGACTGACCCTGACGGGATTCAACAACACGGTTGAGGGCATCGACTAGCGCCAAAATATTCTCACGATCCAGATTAGTTGTGGGCTCATCGAGTGCGAGTACACCACAGTTACTGCTAAAAGTCTCCGCCAAGGCCATGCGTATAATAAGTGAACCAAGGACACGTTGACCGGCGCTACAACGACCACGCATATCAATCTCCGAATTATTTTTCGACTGCACAACTCTATAATTGTAGTTCTTGCGACGATCTGCCGAGCATTCTTTGCTTATCTCATCGGTTTTAATCTGTATATAGTCAATATCATTGCCCTTGTAGATCATGCGCCAATATTCTCGTATTAGCTTATTAATATTATCCATTTTCTCTGCATGAAACTGTATTAGCGCCCATTCCAAGGCAACACGATACTGGCCCAGATCATCGATGGTGCGACTCTTTATAGCGACTTCATACTTGGCCCGACGATAGTTCATTAACGATTCCTTGTACTTTGGCTCGTTGATTTCGTTTTTTAACTTTTTCAACTGATTGTTTATTTCTCCACGCTGGCCAAGCAGCTCACCGCGTCGCACTGAGATTGTATCTTTCTTTTTCATCAGATTGTTCTTCTCCTGGTTGATGCTGGCAAAGTTCAAGTTGACCAATTGTTTATTTAGACTCTGACAGTTTTCCTTTAAATCCGTTTCCTTTTGCTGCAGCTGTTTTAGCTCCCGATTGTCCTTTAAGTCACGCTCGAGCGTTTGCTGATTCAAACATTCCGTTTTGATAACTTCCAGCTTCTCGCTATTTGCTTGGATTTCAGTGTCCTGCAAGTAATAAAAAGAACAAATCGTTGAGAAACCAAATTTTTAGTTCGAAATTCCGACAAATCGTATAAATATTTGGTTTAAGAAGTATTTTTGTTTGCATACTATTCAAACATAGCTTAAGAAATTGCGCATTTTTTGTAGACCAAACCCAGATTTCCATTGAGAAAAAATATTAAATCGTGTTTTTCCCCGAAAAAGTTGCCGCAATTTGCTGTTGCATAAAACAGTGCCATCTGAGCGTAAAATGTTATTAACAGAACAAAAACAGTGAGCTAACATAAATATAACAAAGGAAAGTTTAGTTGGGCGTCGACAATTCGAGAGTCTAAAATAAGTAAAAATAAAAAATAAAGTTTTAGCATAAAAACAATGTCATTACACCATTCAAAATATCGGCGATCTTCTATGCTAATGCTAGACGATGATATTCTGTTGAAAATAATGGACTTTCTGTCGATGCACGATTGCAAATCCCTTGGACTCAGCTGCAGTCGCATGTTTGGCGTTTATCAACAAAATCCGAAAATTGTGTTTAAACGTGTGGACTTAAAGGAACTCTATAAGCTGCCTTTGTGTAAATGGATGCCTTTTTTTAAGCTACGTGGCCAATATATTAGTGAAATCTTTGATGATGACGTATTGTTCTCTAACGTACACCAGGGTATACTCGAAATTATAGGCACTTACTGTATCAACTTAAAGTCAATAGAGCTCAACTTCGGTGAAATAACAGTAAGCAACATGGCTAAGCTCTTTAGCAAGCTGGTTCAGCTTCAGAATATAAAATTAAATATTTGCCATCTCCAAGATAACTGTCTGCTGGAGCTAAGAAGTTTGCTGCAGCTTAAGAAACTCGATATTGCTTTCAATTACTTGACTGGCTTGCATATGAATTGCTTACCAGTCTCAATTGAATCACTGGATCTTGGATGCAACGACTTACGTTTGGAATTATTCCCAGAGATCTGCAAGGCTCTGCCACAGCTGAAAGAGTTGAACTTAATTGGAATTTGTACATCACGCAACCTGTTTCATCAGTTAGTCAGTGGCAATTGCTGTGAGTCTCTGGAGAGTCTTTTCATATCACTCAAATCTGATGATCAGGACTATGAGGCCACTGCAATGCTGCCAAGTCTGAAGAAACTTACTGTGAAAAGTTGTCCTTTCTTTCGAACACAGTTGCGTGCACAGTTGTTCAAAATGCTGGTGAAGCACAAGTCCAAACAACTGGAATATTTAGAAATCGACAATGATATTGGCATAAATACTGAAGCGCTATTGGAGATATACAAGCTGAGTGCATTGCGAACGCTTTTTTTAAATAACACTATTGCACTCGGTGATCCTGACTTGAAGGCGCTTTGCAAGTTGAAGCAACTGGAGAACATTACTCTCATTGATTGTAGAAATGTCAGCAATAATGCTGTTATTCAACTTATACTTGCCTGCTACAAACTGCGGCAGTTGAAGCTTAGGCAATGTGAAAAGATGACAGGCAAGATACTAACTGACATTATTGACAAGCTGAAGCAACAAACTGATATTGTTAATAAGTTGAGACAACAAATTAACCAAAAGATAAACCAACATTCGCTACCCATCAAGCTGTATGTGAACTGCAGCCAAATCACCAAGTCTATGCTGCAAAACTTGGATGCGGCGTCTAAAGAAATGATCGATGTAACGCTATGGCCAACTTTGTTTGACCAAATGTTTGCTTTTGAGACAGTGGAATAATAAATATTGAAACTTATCTTTAAAACGAAGAACGATTGCTATTTCATTCGAAAACAAGAACACAAATTCAAAAACCATTTTAAATGAACAGTTTGCGGAGATGTGAACAGGCCAGATTAATTTCTAAAACTATTTCTTTTCAAGATTACTCGACTAAGCATGCTCAAAATATGTTGATCGAAATTGGACAACTATATTTAAAAAGCTGCCATTGGAACAAGATATTCTAAAATGACTTATTACAATTGCTAGTAATACAATTGCTAGTAATAATCTTTTGAAAGCAGAGTATATATGGAAAATGTCCAGATCCCATTTTCTATAAAAGTTTCCATTTTCAGTTTTGAACAGATTCAACAAACTAAATTCACATGCCCGTGATCTAGGATTGAATTCACTTGAAATTAAGCTAGGATAGGATTCAATTCAATGGCTCAACGAATATAATCAAAATTGTCATATTTAAGTAAAATTCAATTCGTATGTGAAAGCCGGAACAGGTCAATTAAGGTATTTGTACTAATTAAGCGAAAAACAATTGTTGTTTTTGAAACATCGAACATCGGTTTTACAACCAGATTAAGTAAATAAACATTTGATTTTTTCTAAATTATTTACATACCAGTTTTTTTAGTTTTTCTTTAGTATCATCTATGGCTATATCAAATGTCTGTATTTCACTCGCCAAATTCAGCTTGGCAAAGTCCTGGGCGTGTTTATTCAATCTGATAAATTAAATATTGAGTAATTTGTTGTGTTTTGTGTAGTTTAGCTGCACATACCTTTGTATATCCTGATCGGTGCTCTTATATTCATTATATTTACTATTCAATTTGGACAATTTGACACGTTCGCTTTCCTTAAGACGTGCTTTTTCGGCAACAGCAGCGCTCAACTTTTGCTTTAGCGGTTGTATTTTGGATTTATGTTCACTAATTTCAGTTGTTATTGTGATGAGCAGTCGGGTTAGTTCATCTAACCGTTCCTTCAATTGGGGTAAACTCTGGACACCCTCCTGCATTTTTATTCTCTTGTCTTTTAAGCTGCAGAGAGAAAATGGAATTAATATTTGAGACAGCTTTGATTATAAACTTAAGTTTACCCATTTCGAAATTCACGCAAACGATTGAGCGCCTCCATTTGCTGCTCAAAGGTTTGTTGATTTGTCTCTAGAATCTTGGCCTCGGTCTCCAGCTCCTTGGAGACGTCAGTTTTCTCCGCTTGTAAGACCTCCGTAGATACGCTATCATCATAGTTCTCGGGCAATTTCAGCTACTTTTTTAAAACAAATTAATATTATTTTCATTATTTTGAACAAATAAAACAAGTTCGCACCTTGAGCTGGTCCAGATCTTTCTTCACCCGCACGGATTCTTTTAGCGCCTCATCAAGCAGCGTCATATCGCCCATCATAGAATTGGCCAACTCCATGTTGCTTGTGGGCTCCCCGAGCAGCCCCATCAACGTCTCATATTCTGCAACTGTGTCGCCCAGTTGAAACTCAACTTTGCGCAACTCTTCCTTCTTCTGTGGCACAGTTGCCTTGAGCTCCTTAACCTTATCAATAGCTGGCCTGATTTGCAGCAAGTTCTCGTACTTTAGTTGCTCGGCTTTTAGTGCCTTATCGGCTCTGACAATGTTATCGGGCAGCTTTTGTATTTCATCTGTTAGTTCTGTGGTCAAATCACAGGCCTGTAAAATTTGTGTGTTTGTTTATTAATTTGTTACTTAATTTGTGTTCAAAGTGCATATAAACCTCATCGCCAGACATAATTTGATGGCACAAAGGGCAGCAAGGCTCCTCATCAATCTTTTGTATGTACCTGCAAAAAAAAAATGGTAATTGAAATAAGACAAAAAAGTTATCTCCGATTGCTTCTACTGACTTTACCAACATATGTGCAAAAAATTAAAAAAGACAATATGCTGAACAAGAATATATATACTATCTATCTAAGACGCCAATTTCATACAGAATTTTAGCGTTTGCAAGCACACTCACTTTTTATACATGGCCTCGGCAGACTTAAGAGCACCATGCTCCAGCTGCAGCTTGGAAATAGCTGTCTTGCTGCGCAGGAGTAGCTCATCGTAGGGCGTCGAATGGCACTTTTGGTAGATGCGATCCTCGCTGTCCTGCAATTCCTTCTCCATGCGTGTTGTCTCGTTAATTAGATTCTTTCGTTTGATTTCAAAGGATTGCTCCTTGAGCAATTGTGCATTGGCTTTGTCATTGAGATCTTGGATCTCGCGACGCAGCTTATCATAGGCATTTTGCATTGAGCGGCGATAATTGTTTGAAATGGGTTCATTGAAAAATTTATTAAATTTATCGCTATGCTTGCTGCGCACGCGATGAATTTCCTGCTGCTTTTTATCCAGCTCCTTTTCTTTCAGATTAATCTCAGCCATTAGCTTGGCTATCGAGCTGAGAAAGGTCAGCTGCTCATCCAGTTGCTTAAAGCGTGCTCGCTTCTCAGCAATGCTGGCTTTTTTGTTGTTTATCAGCTGGCGACAGGCTTCCTGATTAAAGTTTTTGGTGGTACGCTCAAATTTCTCATCCGTTTCGGCGATTTGCTTCTCCAGTACTTTTAGCTGATGCAAAGATGTCTCAATTTGTTTGATTTTAAGCTCGAGAGTTGAGCTCTCCTGCTCGCTGGCTACCCTTTGCTTTTCCTGTGTACTAATACTCTGCTCGGATTTGGTTATATCTGTGCGCAATTCATCGATCTTTGTTTGACGCACATGATCCTCTTGATCATGAGCGGCGCTTAGTTCAGTAATCTCACACTGTTTGCTCATCAACATGACATCAATGTCTTGCAACAGATCGGGATTATCTATAGGATTGCCAACCACAGTTATTTGCAATTGTTCGCACAGGGCATTGATGCGTTCAGTTAGCTGCAATTTGCATTCCTGCTCGCTTTTATGTTTCTGCTGTGCTAAGCAGCGTTTTTTATCCTGGCTGGTAAGCGTTTCTTGTAATTGTCCATTTGATTTCTTTAGTTGAGCCAGCTGCTCCTCGATATCGCTGCGTTGTATCCTCATTTCGGACATGCGCTGATTGAAGCTGCGCATTTCCAGCTCTAATTCAACGAGGGAACCCTCAAAGCGAGTTTTAATATTTTTGTTTAGTTTTGTGATTTGTTCTTCACAGTTTTTGCGCCTGAAATTTGAAAAACAAATTTAGTTTTTTGCATTGTAATATTAGAAATATATATATATATTACTTGGTATCCATTTCGACCTTTTGCGCCTGATATTTGCCAATGTCGTATTCAATATTTCGTATTTCCAGTAGTCGTGCATCAATGGGTTTTACCTCCTCATCACATTTTTCACATTGTTCCTTAATATCTTCACATTTCTGTTCAGCTTTCTGCAGATTTAGCGTTTTACCATCCATCTCTTGTTTTAAATGCGCCAATAGCTTCATGTTGGCATCTGCAAAAAACAAGTTGGAATCAGTGTTGCCAATTTAGCAATTATTACTCCAAATCTAGCTATTTTGAAATGTCGAAAACAGCACACAATCCAAACGAGTCCAATTAATTCGTTTTGAACAGTGATCAAAAGCGATCTGCTGAGCAAATTGTATTCATCTATTAGACAGGAAAATTCAAAATTCTGACTAGAGGTTCGTCAATGCAAGGATTCTAATAGGGACAATCAACGGAACTTGCCATTAGGATATTCTGAATGGGAATTATTAGCTCTTCCGAATATAGATAGAAAATGCGATTTACTTTTCAAAAAGTGGAATGGGATTTTTTTGAACTTATCGTTAAAAGGTATTAGGTCAAAGACAAGTGAATTCAATCCGCAAAATCTTGTCAAATGCGAAAACATAAAAAAAAAAAATTAAGATCTATTTGATTAAGAAACTGAAACTGGAAACAGAATGTTTCAGTAAAATGTTTAAGAAAGTTTTATAAACTCAGGTCCCAGATCGGACGGACATACCCATCACTTTGAGTTCCTCCATGCATGTTTTGCGTAATTTGATGATTTTATCAAGCGCTTTGTTGTATTCCGTAATGCCAAAGATGGCATCGAATTTCTCCTTTAGCTTCTTTGCCTCATCCAAGGGCCAGCTGGAGTCTTCCTGATGACAAAAGAGCACACTGTTGATGATGGCCTTCGATACACCCATGAAATCACAGACAGTGGCATCTGTGTTCACACCGCGAAAGCTCATTGAATCCTTATTCCTGTCTTTGGCGTCACCATAGCCCAGCCTGGTGAGCGTGGAATCAATTGTTTTGAAAGTGGCCTTGCCACGCACAATGGATACCTTCATGCTGCGACATATTTCAAGGCGTTCATTGCTTTTATTCTTGACAATCATTTTGATTTGTGCCAAGGATTCAGTGCGTCCAAATATCTTGGGATCGTGTACAAAGCTCTTGCCACTATCGCTGCCCGGCGGACATTCGCCCGTGAGTGCATATTTGAGGCACTCAATGATGGTGGTCTTGCCACAACCGTTTTGGCCCAGAATTAGCGTAATGGGCGATGAAAAGGTTAGACTCTGTTTATGGAGAGAAAAGAGTAAGGCAAAGGATTTTGACAAAGCGTTCAAGAATAATGATTGCTAGTGTTACCTGCAGATCCTCGGCATTTGGACCAAAGCTGCGCACGCCCTGTATGGACAGCTTTTCGATTGTCGACATTGTTATATGCTTATAAATAAATAGTTTCAAATAATTTCACAATGTTACACAAAAGACGCAGATTTTGCCGGTCTTTGTAGCATATCGGCGCATACAAGTTGCTGTCGATAAGTAATCGATATTTGCGCAACGCAGACGAAAAAATAACGCTAATCGCTGCACCGCCACAATTACACGATACAATTTGTTGCATGCAACTTTTGGTTTGTTTGCAAGTCCACCAAACTGCGTATTTTATTTTACTATCCGATATTATGGTTGCAGGGTTCTTATGGTAAAGAATAATAGTCATGAGGGACCGAATATGTCTAATGTTATTATAACTATGTGTGAGGACAGACTATTGCTACGTAATTAGATCTATGAAGGGGGTACCTTCAAAGCCTAAATCTCAGCCCAACTTCTTGAATGAAAGCAAGAAATTATACAAATTATTTATTATATTGAAAATTGACATCAGAGCTTCAATTTGTATGAAATATGCTTGCAACTATGTAGCTGCAACGTATAAATGCGAGAAGCCATACAAAGCAATTTTTGAAAATTAAAAATACTATGCATTCAACAATTTGCAATGGGCAATTGTGGTCCTTTTTTATTTATTTGCACTCCCAAAGCTATAAATATAAATACTCATACATTAATACTATTTTGCTGTAAGTTGCTAATTTTGTTTTATTAATTTTTTATTTCTGATAAAAATTGGTAACGTAAGCGCAATAATGCGCAACGTAAACGCGCAAAAGCGCACGTTAACGCAAAGTCAAGCTTATCGGTGGGCCGCCACACAGCACAGCTGTGTATGCATTTTTGATGTTGTTGAGCTTTGGTCACACTGCTGCTGGTTGCCTAGCTTTGCGTCGCGAAGCGTTTATTTTTGCCCCGTTTTATTAGTAATATTTGCAATAATTGTTAATATGCAATAGGAAATAAATCAAAGTACTGCGCAATTTGCAATTGACGTACACGACGCTGCACATGCTATTGACTGCGTTAACGCTTGTGTGTGCTTGTGGGCGTGTGTGTGTGTGCGTGCGTTTGTGTGCGGGGGGTAAAAAGAGAGGGGGGAGAAAGAGGTAACCTCAGGCAGTGCGCGAGTGCGAGTAGTGCAAAAGCAGGCGATGTGAAAACTCAACTCGACAAAGACAAAGGAAATTGAAATTGAATGTTGATTGCATTTTTAAAGCAAAAGGTATTTAACCTGTGTCTATTTATATGAAAATCGAAACAACATCAAACGCACAACATTTGAATGCAGCAGCAGTGTATGTGTGTGTGCTTGTGTATCTGTGTGTGCGTGCATATGTGAAACAAAAATAAAACGGCATCTTTTATTGACAGGGACGTTTGCCACCCCGCTAAGCCGCAGCTTTTCCAACTAAAGTCGCAATGTGTAAATAAAACTGGGCAAGTGTGTAAGAGAGGAGAAGAAAGAGGAGCGAGAAGTGCAGCAGCAGCAATAACAACAACAACAACAATAACAACAACAATAACTAAATCTTCCACCACCACAATCAGAAACGCAATCAGCAGCAGCAGCAACAACAACTACACTACCACCACCACCACCACCAGCAAGAACAACAACTGTTACAAATATAGCAACAACAACAACAACAAAAGCAACGACCCTGCCTTGTAAAGAAGTATTTTTATTTTTGCTTTTTGCTTTGCTCGCCCTTCAGTTGTCAGGCAAGGCATCGGGTAACGGGGTAAAGAGAAATACGACTAAAACACACACACACACATAAGCACGCACACTGACACACTCACATATAGAGAAGGACAAGGCTGTGTTGTCCCCACACCTCCTCTCAGAGAGAGAGAGAGAGAAAGAAAGAGAGAGAGAGGGAGAGTTGCAATGGACTCGGACATTGAAATGGAATTGGATTCGGACAACGATGGCGAATTTGAAGACGATTATGATTATTATAATACAGGTAAGGGTTAATCGATTATCAACAATTAACTTTTATTATCAACAATTAACTATTTTAATTGATCTTATTGTTTGGTGCCAAAAAAGCGATGTCTTGCGATCGATAGTCAAAAACCTTTTTTTAAGGCTAAATCTGTCTGGAAAATAGCTAAATACTGATCACAACTACGCTTTGGTTACGATTTGAGCTAAGCGTAGACAAATGACTTAACATTAAAGCTAGATCTGGCGTTAAGGTAGCTAAATTGAGAACACTGTTGCCAAGGACGCCTTTTGCAGTTTATCGATTACACTCGCAAATCGATTTAACTTGAGCTCACACACACATACATATTTTCTTATTGGCATTTGTGTATGAAGTTTGCATGCGCTTTGGTTTATTCACCTTTTGTGTCACAGCAAAAAAAAAACACGCAAAGACACGCACGGCCTTAACTAGCATTTAACCTTCTATACACTAGCATGCACATATGTATGTATGTTTGTATGTATGCACATAGTTTGGCTCTTGACATTCGCCTTTTAAGTGTGCCCCACCCCCTTTACTTCGTCGTCTTCTTCTTCGGATCTTTCAGCGTGCAAGTTTCGCGTTTGTATTTACCATTGCCCTTCCCCCCCTTTCCTTCCGTTTCGCTTTGTACCAACTATAGTATAATTTTAATTTTTATGTACATTATATCGACACAGCTTGTACGTCTTTTTTCGTTTCGTTACGTTTCGTTTTGCTTTTTGACCATGAAGCTTAAATTATAAAATTGAACTTGAAATGGCCGCTCGTTTAGCCAGGCCTGCCAACCCAACAACAATTACAGCACTTCATGTGGGGCCAGTGCGCACTGCTCTTTAATATACCCTTACGAATAACGTATGGCGTTTGTTACGAAATTGAAGAGCTATCGATATAAACTTTTATCAACAAAAAATTGATTTAATCGTTTTAATCATCGAACAAAAAATGATGTTTTAATTTTAATTTTGGTTCCTAAGCTAAATATATATATATATATATATATATATATATATATATATATATATATATATACGTATTTGTTTCTTAATGTACTTGGTGGTTTGATTAATCGTAAAGAGTAAATCGATAATCAAAGTTTCAAAGACAAACACTGTTTTTCTTTTATTTACTCAGAAACTTTTAAGAAAACTCTATCAAAATAATAATCTATTTGATAAAATTTGATGAAAATCAAAAATAAAGCATGATTTTCCTTCGACTCGTAGCAAAAAATTGATTACTTGACTTTTTTTTTATGGGTCGAAAAACATTAATATATTGTTATTAACCTTCGATGAAATTTGATTAGGGTATAAAATCGTCGGCAAAGCAACAATTGCTTTTCTTTGTTGTTACTTTGTTTTGTTTGTCTTATTCGTTGTTGTTATTGCCAGCTCTTCTTTGTGCACACATGTCTCATGCGTTTCTACCTGCTTCAGCTGCCCCACGTCTCTCATCTGCGCACATCTTTAGTCAAAGCGAGGCAAGTTGCGTGCTCAAGTGTCCGCTTTAAGTTTTACGTGCATTTGCTTCCGTCAACTGTTTTGCTGCTTTTGACCTGTCTCGCTCTCTATCTCTCTCTCTCTGTCGCTCTCTCATAACAATGACGACTTGGCTTAATCTCATTTGTAAGCCGACAACGTAATATTTGGCCTTCAATTTGTATACATTTCCAGCAATCGTTAAAATAGCAATCAATCCATCCATCCATTCAACTGTTTTCTGTTTTCCCTCTTAAAACGGAATTGTTGAGGCTTGGCTATTTGTATTTTCTCCGAATAGCTGCAGGCAGGTAGCCAACTGATTTAATCATTTATTGATTGCATCTGCTTGCTGTTGAATACCCAGTTACATTATAACATTCTGTTTTTATTGCGAAAAGAAAATCTGCGTGGAAAATGATTGGCTTCAAATACAATTTCAAAGATACATTTATGTTACAAATCAGGAAAACCTTTACCAACGGAAGGGAAATAGTGGTCGGGCAGTTCCATACACAATATACATATCTTTAATATGTGTCGTAAAGAAAAATATAACAATAAGTATTCAAAATCGAAGAATTTCGAGATAATTATCGATTTTTTTCTTAAGTTTTTTTTTTATTACATTTTTTTTTTTATTATTATTACATGTTTATTTTAATAAATTTTATAAATAAATGTATCGATTAATTGATTTATTTTATGCGATCAATCGAAAATGCAAATATTGAAATCGATTATTTTATGATTTACATTACTTTAAATATGCTTCTTATTATGTTAACTACTATACATATATGCTTTTTATTATGTTTTGAATTATAACTAATTAGTATAATTTCCTTGCATACTTCTAGGCGAAGACTGCGATGTGGAAAGAATCGATCCGAAGCGTGCCGATCCAGAGTATTTTGAGTACGACTGCCTAACTGTAGAGGACATTGAGAAGCTATTGAATGAGCTGGTGGAGAAATTGAACACAATACTGCAAATAACGCCATCGCTGGCAAAGGTGCTACTCTTGGAACACCAATGGGACAACACGGCGGTGGTGGAGAAGTATCGTGAGGATGCGAATGCGTTGCTGGTGACGGCGCGCATTAAGCCAGCGACAAATGCACAGGATGCAGCGTCGACGAGTGCAGCGGCAGCAGCGCAGCAGCTGTTGAGAATGGGCAGCAGTGGGTATCGAACGACATCGCCATCATCATGCTCGTCATCGAGCAATGCATCCAGCAATAGCAATAGCAGCCTTAATGCATGCTCACAGTATCGCAGGATGTGTCCGGTTTGCGCCAGTTCGCAGCCGAGTGATAAATTTTATAGCCTTGCATGTGGACATTTCTTTTGCAAAGATTGCTGGACCATTTACTTTGAGACGCAAATCTTTCAGGTAAGCAAACATCTTTCAATTAACCATAACTGTCTGTATCTATATCTTTTACTTTACTTTCAGGGCATATCCATACAGATTGGTTGCATGGCGCAGCGTTGTAATGTTAGAGTGCCAGAAGATTTGGTGCTCACATTAGTCACACGTCCTGTGATGCGTGATAAGTATCAGCAGTTTGCTTTTAAGGACTATGTCAAATCACATCCCGAGCTACGTTTCTGCCCCGGCCCCAATTGCCAAATTATTGTGCAATCAACGGAAATCTGCGCCAAGCGTGCCATTTGTAAAGCCTGCCACACATGCTTCTGTTTCAAATGCGGCATGGACTATCATGCACCCACAGACTGCCAGATCATTAAGAAATGGCTGACCAAATGTGCTGATGACAGCGAGACGGCCAATTATATAAGTGCCCATACCAAAGACTGCCCCAAGTGTCACATTTGCATCGAGAAGAACGGCGGCTGCAATCACATGCAATGCTTTAACTGCAAGCATGACTTTTGCTGGATGTGCCTGGGTGATTGGAAGACCCATGGCTCTGAATATTACGAATGCTCACGCTACAAAGATAATCCCAATATTGCCAACGAATCGGTGCATGTGCAGGCGCGCGAAGCACTCAAAAAGTATCTGCATTATTATGAGCGCTGGGAGAATCATTCCAAGTCGCTCAAATTGGAACAGCAGACAATTGAACGTCTGAGGCAACGTATCAATGGCAAGGTGATGAACGGCAGCGGTACCTGGATCGATTGGCAGTATCTTTTTAATGCAGCGGGGCTGCTTGCCAAGTGTCGCTATACACTGCAATATACCTATCCGTATGCCTATTATATGGAGCCTGGCTCCAGAAAAAATCTCTTTGAATATCAGCAGGTATGTTTCCAATTGAAATTTAACTTTTAAGCTTCTATTTGAATAATATTAATAATCAAAATGCTTATTTCTAGGCGCAATTGGAAGCTGAAATTGAGAATCTATCTTGGAAAATAGAGCGGGCGGAGACAACGGACCTGGGTGATCTCGAGAATCAAATGGATATTGCCGAAAAGCGTCGCACCACGCTGCTCAAGGACTTTTTTCCTGTGATTGGAATTGGAAAAACATAGGGGCAATGGGAATGGGCAGGGGGGCAGGGGCAAAGGCTTCTCGGAATGATTCGCACAAGATTCATTTTATTTTTGTGACTGGCCACAGACAGTATAAGAGAGACTCTTATTTAATATACATATATATATATATAAAAATACAAAACAAAACTCCATATAGAAGTAGTTCTAAAAATTTGTAGCTAATTTTTAAATTAATTTTCAAGTGCATATGTAGCTATAATAACTAGTTTCTACAAACAAACAACAAAAACAAAACTTAAAGTATACATAATTCTAATATAGTTGTGAAATTCGAAATCACTCAAAAATCGATTAACACTGCAATACAACGCCTTGCGCAGAACAATAGCGATTAACATATATAGGGAAAAAACACTAATCTAATAATCCCCAATCCCCCCAAAATAGTTTTACAAAAACTCACGAAAACACATAAAAAAAAAAAAAAAAAAATACATTCAACAATCGTCGTCTATCCAAAAAGTAATACTATATCAGGCAAATTCAACAATAAATAGTAAATCATGTTAACAGTTTAAGAAATTGTGAGAGAATTGTCAGGAATTAAACATTGGCTTAGTTCTTAAGTCTTAACGTATTGTGTAGCTAAATATGCCTAGGCTGAAACAACAACAACAACATTATTCAATCAAAATCCCTCAAGTATTTCTATGCTGCAAACGAAAAACCTAAAACTATTCTTGATTATATTAAACACACACTAATCCAAAATACCAACAATATAACCCAAAAAATCATTCTAAGTTCCACCTTCTCTTTAAACATATATTGTGAATTGGCAGCGCTGTTTTCATATTAAGCTGAATTATACATTTTAGTTTTTAGGATTACGCTAAGTATGCTTCTGCGACTGAATTTAAATTAATTAAATACAACATTAAACAAATTGAACACAGTAGAAAATCGCATGGAATTTATTTAATTGTTAAGGATGATATTTGTGTATTTCCTTAATATAAATTATTTAGTTTATTTCCTGATTCCAATTATTCTATTTAATTCTACTCAGAGGAAAAAAACATAAATTTTCGAATCAAGATCATGAAGCAATTCCCTTAAATTAAATTCCAGATAATATTTTGTTAATTAACAATTTTATTCAAATACACTATTTCTTTCCCTTTTTCTTGCCCTTTCCTTTTCCTTTTCCCTTCTTTGGCGGTTCAATTGGATGAGGTATAATTGATGTCGACTTTTTCTCCTCCACAACTGGGGGATTTTTTTTGGGTTCAAGTTTGCATACTTCATTTATAGTTTTCTTTTTCATGACTTGTTGTCCGGTTATTGATAAAATGGGCACACGATGCCAATTCTCAAGAAAACGATTCGTATAAACCTTAACATCACAGCAGTTGTCAAGCACAATAACGTTCTCATTGTCCGTTCGAGGATCTCGAAAATACAATTCCTTGCCGCAGTCAAAACAATGGTTTTTAACTCGACGAATGCGAAATTTCATGGGAAAAACTCGACCCACAAAAAGATCAGGCTTCAGTAAAATACTATGCTTATACGTTGGCTTCGGTCGGGGACGCTTGGTATACTATTTAGGGAATATTGGAAATTAGAATAGTAACAGATTTCATTAGCCATAATGTTACCTCCTGTAAATGTAACGTTGTGCTTAGCGGTCTGCATTCTGCTGAACAAAAATTATTGATATGGGAGTCATCATTTTGGGCATCACACAATTTGCAGCACTTATCCGGTTTGAAGTAGTGGCTATTTGGAATTGAGCAGGGGGTTTTCGTATCTATAAGGCGTCGAACAGGGGGCTCCGGCTCAAGAATGGCTTTAACAACACAGGGTTCTTGAATAACCACAGCATTGGGCTGAAAACCCACCTTGTCGGGCTCTACGCCCACACCTGGTTGTGCTTGGTTCACCACATTGATGATTTTGTAGTCAGGACATGGTCCGTTTAGTGGTTCGTGACAATCTCTTTCACATGTCCTTTGCACATTCTTGCTTAATATACTTTTCCATGTCCGGCAACTGTTCCCTGCTTCTGCCATGGATGGAAATGGAATGGAATGAAACTATTGCATTTGAATATGGAAATTTTGAGTGAGACTTTCGGAGGGAAAGCTAAATTAACACTGGCACAAAATAGCACACATAAATTCTAGATTCTTTTGTCAAATCATTCAAAAATAAGTTAAGTTACTAAAAGTAATTTACGAAATTTTCAACTTGTCAAATCTCGATTTTAAATTTTTCAATTTTGAATTTAACGGCCATAAAAAATTTGAGAACAGTAAGCAGTGCTGTAAGCAGCTAACAGACACACAACAGTTGCTTAACAGATTTTAATTTTTTAAATCAAGCGTGCTTTTCGAGCACTGACAGTTTGACAGTTTACCGACACTGTCTTCCTATCGGCCAACTAAGCGTCTATCGACCGACCACCACAGTATGCTGAGCGTCTATCGCTCAACCGCTTTAAATTTGGACTGCGTAAAGTTTTTTGGTTTTGAATTTTTAACAAATGGAAATGCCGCTGTCAGATTTTAGCCTACGGGACTTGTGTCGTGAACTTTGTGGGCGTGCACTAAGCACCGAGGGCACAAAGCAGCAGTTGAAGCAACGTTTAATAAGAGCACGACACGAGAAGGCCGAGGCTCAGGCGCAGGGCTTTGCTCGGCCGGGCAAAGCACCAATTGTAAAGTTTGGAGCTTGTGTGCAACCGGATGATTTTGCGGAGATTGAGTCGATGACCGAGGTTGAGTATGCAGCCTACACAAAACGAGTGCAGTGGCGTCTGCGACGCGTACACAAAACATATGGAATGAATGGCGATGGCTTGGAATACTATCATCCGGGCGTGCTGCACAGAATTGATCGATCCAAGACATATGCATTGCACATGGGTGAGTTTTGGGTGCGACAAGAGCCGTATATGCACAAGGTAAGTCAACGTACATACAAATATATATTAATGTAATCAAATTTGCTTTCGAACAGATCTTTGCTATATTCGTCATGCGTACAAACGCCGAGGACCACCGTCTTTGCTATGCCAGAAGCTTGGCCAAGCTGCCGGACACGGATTCCAAATTGGAGCCTGTAAGCTGTACATTGATTTTCATACGTTAGCTAAGATTTGTATATCTACAGCTTATGGAAGCGGAAGAAATCGCTCGTGTTTTAACAAACATATTGCTTGAAATCGAGCACAATGGACTGGAAAATTATGTAGCCATAATAACGGAAAAGCATAAAGACAGCATGAAAGCCTTAAAGGAGGTGCAGCTGGTCAGCGGACAAACGCTGCCTGAAATTGTCTTAGATGCATGCAATCTGTGCAAATCCTTTGAAAGCATGTTCTCTGCGAAATGTGCGTGCTGCCTTATAAAAGTTGAACATGAGCTTTTTGTCAAGGCAACGTTTAAGGAGCAGCTGGAGCGTATACAAAGCAAGTACACACAAAATGTTGAGGCCGAGATGCTTCTTAAGCAGTATCTAACGGCGCTGCCAAAAGTATTGATAGCCATGTGGAAAATTGAAGAGCATAGCGAGAAACCCATATCCTTGGCTCAATTAAATAATAATCGTTTGAACGCATACAGTTTGCAAGTTCAAAATGATTTACCACCAATTACATTTGAAGAATGTGCTGGTGGTGTTGGTCTACTTCAATTGATACTCTTCGATACTTTGTGGTGTCTTTGCGATGGACATGAATTAGAGGAAGAAAATTCCAATCCCACACTAGATGCTTCGCTGCCAGCGGAATGGCTGCCCTTGTTAAGCTAATATTTCTTTTAACTCTCTTTGATATTTGAAATTGTTAACTTAGCCAACAAATGACCGAAAGTAGGATTTAGACATTGTATCTGATCTTAAGGTAAAAATATTCAGGCTTGTTCTCAATTCCAAGAACTATTTTCTTTCCGAAACGTTATAGTTTTTTTGTATTCGTCTTTTCGATTAAAAAAGCAATCGGGTTTTCCTTTTTGAAAGATAGCTCGAATCAAAACTTTTTAAATTCATTTTCCACCGATATTCGGAATGTAGTATAGCTGATTTTTAAACTTACTAAAAAGTCTACAAATACAATAAGATCCTTGTTATACCTTAATAATTTTGAAAACAAATGTGTAACGTAACTTTATTTTATTGATCAACATCAAGGTCGAAATAGTCCGTTCTTCTGCCTTTTTTTTTCAATCATCTGAGTAAATCCAAAAATAGAACAGATTTTTGCATAATTAAGTTTTATTCTTTTTTGATTAGTTTAACAACATGAAACAAGTTTATAAGTACGTTTTGGCGGTGTGGTGATTGTGAGTATGCGTTTTGAGATTTGTTGGGGCAGTGTATGCACTTGTAGGGGCGTTCGCCGGTGTGAATGTATGTGTGTCTTTTGAGATTTGATTTTTGAATAAATGTTTTGGAGCAGTGTGTACATTTGTGTGGCCGTTCGCCTGTATGTATGCGAATGTGTGTTTTCAGAGATGTTGTTGTGGAGAATCCTTTTTGGCAGTGTGAACATTTGTGTGGATGATCGCCAGTGTGAATGTAGTTGTGTCTTGCAAGTTTGTGTTTGAACGAAAAGCTTATATTGCAGTGTAAACATGTATAAGGGCGCTCGCCGATATGTGTGCTGTTGTGATTTTGGAAACTTTGAATTGTCGAAAAGGATCTCGAGCAGTGTGTACAAGTATAGGGACGTTGGCCGATGTGTGTGCGTCTGTGTTTGATTAAGTGTTGTTTCTCTGAAAACTCAGCTCCACATACGCTGCACATGTGTGGTTTTTTGCGTTTCTTCTTATTGTCTTCGTTCACGTTGTTAATGGTGTACCGATCCGAGCCGTCATTCTCCATTTCTTTTCAACACTGCAGCAAAAGGGGTTAGGAATCATAAATTTATTTATTTAGTTTATATGTTACCTCAAATATTAAATATTTTTTATTTAAAATTTATTTTTAACTATTTGATTAGTTCGACGACAAACAATATTTAAATTTACTTATATCGTTTTCAAAAGTTCTAAATCAACTGAACTATTTGTGTTTTATGTTTCCCAAGTCAGGTCTTTCAAATCAAGTTTGATTTCAAAGCCTACTACAGTGGCATTTCAAAGCCTACTTGATAATTCAGTTTTATTTCAAACCCAACTTGATTCTTCAGTTTAATATCAAAGTTGTTTTTTAGTGTTATTAAGGACTAACTTGATTAAACTGGTCACAATAGCTTCAATTTGCTTCAGGCAGAAATCCTTTTTTTCTTGAAACTTAATCTTCTTAAAACTTATTCTGATACTCATCTCGGAAATATTTCTTACATTCGAGGTTGTAGTTATGCATTCACAGCCTGTACAGATAGTACGTCCAAGTGAATCCTTGTTCTTTCCTGTACAACCGCCATGAAAGGCGGATATATAGTTGATATTCTCTGGACTACAGATCGGGGCATAGTGCACATATTCACAATAATAATCTTCACTGCATCCTTTGCTGGCTTATAGCGGGAATCCCAATTGATTGATTCCCTAAAAGCCAATATCTAAGTATAAATATTCAGGCTTGTTCCCATTTCCAAGAACTTTCTGCTTTCCGAATCGTTGTAGATTTTGTATTCCATTTTTTCGATTAAAAAGCAAACCATTATTCTTTTTGAGAGATAAGTTCCAATTGTTGGCAGTTCCAGTTTCTCGAAGCAATACGTTTTAACATAATTTTCCATCCATATTCAAAGTTCAGAACAGCTGATAATTTCGATTCCGAATGTGTTAATTGGAATTGAAAATGGGAACAGTCCTAATTATGTTACAATCTTTATCATGGTACCTCATGCGAATTTCTAATATTTATTGTAAGAATTCCCAAAATAAAGACAAAAAAAGTGAGAATAAAATTTAAAGAAATCAATATAAGGAAACAAAAGCGAGGAAACAAGTATCAGGAAATTCAAAAGACAAAAAAATGTAGAGTACAAAAATTTGAAAAAATCTACTTCAACATTATTAGGGAAAGTATCTGTGCTTTTTCTGAGTACGGTTGAATTTTATTTTTAAATAGTACTATACATTTTTCAATAGTAACGATCATAAAAAAATCCTCGATGGACCGCGAATTATCAAGGATGACCATGACAAAATGTCTTGGCGGTCATCAGCAGTTTCTTTTAAAATGCGTTTTAAAAACCCTCGATGGACCGCGAATTGTCAAAAATTACTATGATAAAGTCTTGGCGGTCAGCTGATGTTCCAAAAGCTGTGTTTCTAAAAAAAAGTTCTATTCTGATAATTAACCAAAATATTAAACATCAGTTGAAACAGTTAAGTGCAATAGCCCAAAAAATGTAGCGATTTTTTATCTAAAATTTTAGATATCGGCGTTTCCTATTTTTTGCTTTCCAAATTTTACTTTCCTGATTACATTTTTCCTAATTTTAGTTTCCTTATTTTAATTTCCCGATTTAGGTATTAGTGTTATTTGGCAAAAGTCGTGAATGAAATCCTTTATTATAAGTAAAACTTTTAATTTTGTGCGTGTACATCTTTTAAATGTATATCTTTTAGGCTATTTTTCGATTGCTTGCTATCATTTTGCTCATCGTCAAATATTTGTAAATTTTTAGCATAATACCAAACTGCAATATTGAAGAAGCCTCCTAAAAGTATAAACACAGCTGCTGCAAGATTAAGCACATATCTAGAAATAATATATACAAGTTATTAGCTTAAATAGTTATTTAATTTAAATTATTACCTCAAGGACTGCGTATCATACAGCCAACAGTTTCCTTTATTACTGCACGTCTTGCCCCACACCAAGCAGTACTTATCTATCAACCAGCCGAAGAATATTGGACTGGGTATAAAGGCTGTCAAAGAAGCTACCATACAGCCGAAGCCCAGGGCGAAGCTTTTGTCCTCCGGTGGTATACAACGTAAGCCTATAAGCAGATTGGTTGACTTACTGGATGAACCAACAAGTTTAAGGATGCACATGACCACCAGGAAGATAATAAACTGATCGCTGCAATCAACAGGACAGGCACCATCAACAGCGTATTGCATCTACAAATATATATAAATGTATATCAAATGTATCATAAAGTAACTATATATATTCTTGCTCAACATCAACCGCCGAGTCGAATTAGTCATGTCCGTCTGTCTGTCCGTCCGTTTTTATCATCTAAGTAAATCCAAGCACAGAGCAGGCTTTTTGATTCATTAAGTTTTATTCTTTGATTAGTTTAACAAAATGGAACAAGTTTATATGGTTGTTATGTAGGTGTGATGGGTCTGAATATGCTTCTTGAGTTTAAATGACTGGGTAAATGTTTTTGGGCAGTGTATGCATTTGAAAGGCCGTTCGCCGGTGTGTACGTATGTGTGTCTTTTGAGATCTGATTTTTGAGTGAATGTTTTTGTACAGTGTAAGCATGGATGTGGCCGTTCGCCTGTATGTATGCGAATGTGTGTTTTCAGAGATGTTGTTGTGGAGAATCCTTTTTGGCAGTGTGAACATTTGTGTGGATGATCGCCAGTGTGAATGTAGATGTGTCTTTGAAGATTTTGTTTGAGCGAAAAGGATTTAGAGCAGTGTTTACAAGTGTAGGGACGTTCGCCGGTGTGTGTGCGTGTGTGTAGCGTGAGATGGTGTTTTCCTTTAAAACCCTTCCCGCAAATGTTGCACAGTTCCGATTTTATGGATTTTGGCTTATTGTCCTTGAAATTATTTCGAATGATTTTAAGATCCGCGCCGTCTTCATCCATATCAACACTGCAGCAAAAGGTATTAATAATCATACACTTATTTGATTAGGTTTTTATGTGTTACCTCATGGTTTAAATACTTTTTGAAATTAAAATTTTTTGAACTGTAATAAGTTGGCACAATCGATAAATATGTTTGCACGCGGTTAGACCAAAAAAACTATGTTTAAATGAATTTAGTATTTTTTTTGTTCTAGTTTCATTTTAAAGCCTACTCCAGTGGCATTTCAAAGCCTACTTGATAATTCAGTTTTGTTTTAAAACCCTACTTGATTCTTCACTTTAATTTCAAAGCCATCTTGATTTAATTACAAAGCCTATCTTGATTAAACTTGTTACAATTGCTTCTATTTACTTCAGGCAGCAATGTGTTTTTTCTTGTATTTATTAAAACTTAATCTGATACTCACCTCGGAAATATTTGTTACATTCGAAGTTGTAGTTATGCATTCACAGCCTGTATAGATAGTACGTCCAAGTGAATCGTTGTTCTTTCCTGTACAACCGCCATGACAAGCGGATATATAGGTGATGTTCTCTGGACTACAGATCGGGGCATAGTGCACATATTCACAATGACAAGCTTCACTGCAACTGCTGGTCTCTATCATGGAACCCAATTGATCACTTCCCTTACAGCCAATGATGATATAGCAAAGTATGCCAGCGACAGTCAAGAAATCCACGATGGCATTCCAAGCAGCCATGGATCTCGCACTCGGTCTATATTTGGATACTACATAGCCAGAGAGAAGGACACCCGCAGCAGAGAATCCAAAAGCAATAGATCCAGTTGCCATTGTTGCCATAGATGCCGTCTGCTGATATTGTATCTCAATATACTTTGGTGTGAACATCCAATAAACCATATAGCCAAAGAAGTACAGCATTGAAGCACATTGATTGTACACATAAACTTTATTTGCCATCAAGCGTTTCACCGATCTCCACATATCGTTCGCTGAAAGTTCCAATTGCTCACTGGAAACTGTATCCAATTTTAAACGCCTTGCTTTTGAGCTGGGCAGCTCCTTTGGAAAGAGTGAAATTAGGAAAGCCATTAGAAATGTGAAAGCGGCTAGTATTAACCAACCGAGCCACCAGGCACCCAACCATCTTGGATCTTCAGGTTTTATCAGTGGTTCCAAAGTCGGTTCTATATACCAGCGCAAGCACATGGAGGCCAAGGAGTATCCTGTGGCCGGGCCTAGCATTCTGAGGAATGTGGAAAAACCTATAAATAAAGCAGTCGATTAGAAGTAGAAAAATAATCCGCAATATGCGGTATCGGTATACTGATCCCAGCTCTACTCGAAATCAATCCGTTATATACACTTCCTGTGAAGTGTAATGAAATAGGCCTGCTCCTACTTTCACCTTGCAAGAGTTTACGAAAGTAAGTGTTCAAATTTTTCAACTCAGCTCAATTTTGCGGTTTATATTTGATCTGTTTCGAATTTCACTTTAGAAATCTTTAAAGCAGACTTTTAGGATGTTATAAAATTAACTGTACGTTACATTTCTGTGCAAGCGATTCAGAACAGGTCTGAAAATTTGATACTAACTTAGAAAAAGCTTCTTTAAAACCTTGCCAATTGTATAGATTGTATGCAATTGTAAAAATAATAGCAGATAATACAGTTCTGTTTCAAAATTTCGCTTGCTGATTAATTTTCCAGAAAAGTGCGTAGCATACTTTTTGGAGCAATATAGAATTGAACTTAAGTTTTCTTTGCAAGTTTATTTAAGTTTTAAGACGAGCCCATACACTTCTCTGTAGAATTGATGTAGAAAGTAGTAGCAGAGTGAAGAACATGCTTATAAATAAATAAATAGATGAACTTACTCAGCATGGCTGGAGTTTTGGACTTGGTCGTATTGTCATCCATATAGGCAAGACCAACGATAAGAAAAAGTGCTTGTCCAATGCCCAATATAAACTGTGCTACAAACAATATGAATTGCGGTACCCAGAGACCATCATCTTTCACACAAGTCGATTCCATACTTGCGCACAGATTTTTGTCATTTTGTAAATTTGTTACATTCTCAATGTTATTTTGAATTTCGGCAAATTCGCGAGTTAATTTTAAGGCATCTTCGCCTGCGCCATATATAAAATGTAGCGAGCATGTCATTAAACAAAATATGACAATGGTAAAAAGTCCTAAAAAAGTGGAAAATTTTCTTTAAGCAATTGAACTATTTTTCAAAGTTTTTTTTTTTCAATCTTATTTACCCAAGCCCATCCAACGTGGTCGATGCACTCTATGCACATAATAGCCTGTAAAGAGCGATGCAAACATTGTGCTGATATCATTTCCCACCGATATAATTCCTGTCGTTTTTGTTGGTATTTTATAGCGTTTCTCCAATGTGGTTATAGTGCCATTGAAATAGGCAAATGACATGGCCAAAAAACAGCCAGCTATGCCATATATAGTTACATACATGGTTTCCGTGGCGACTCTGAAATTTGATGTAGGTAAGGAATACATTTTGGGTCATATAATCGGATCGGTTCTGTATTCCATTTACGAATTAGTTTCACAGAAAATTGCGTATCGAAATCGATACTTTTTGGGCTGCCACGATTATCGAACAAAATTGTTTTTTCATTTGATTTGATCGTTGTTAAAAGTCATTGTATAAATTATAATTTTTTTTTTAATTTTTCAATTTTTTACACATTGATTAGTCGATTAATTCTTTACGATTAATTGAAACACCATCGATTGTTCTTTTGTAAAATCAAAGATCGAACTAATAGATTTTTTTAAATTATTTTCATGCCAAGTAGCTAAGAAGCCTTCAAATTTTAGACAACATTTTGTAAACGACGATAAAATATGATTTTAGAAAAGTCCTGATAATGTCACTTGTAATACCTTTGTAAAAGCCGCCCCTTAAATATCCAAAAGCCGCAAGTAATATCTTTATCAACATGTGCTTCCTTCGTTGCTATTGTTGAAATCTCGGCAGCATCTTTAAGAAATGGAGACACCTCACTTTGATCTTCACCTTTAATGATCATTTCGCGACTTGCTTCATCAAGTTACTCAAACAGACTGAGCTATGTATGTTTTGAGTCTAATATTATCTCGACATTTAACATCAATAAAAGAACTTTTATATTCAAGCAAGATTAATTCCGGACGAAGATAAGACATACACAACAAAAAGTGATAATAATACTCGTATCTAAAAGTATCTTGAAAGTGAGCAGCAAAAGTTCAGCGTCAATTAAATAAATTAACTAGATAATCGTTCGCGGTCGGACGCATTCGACCGAGTTCTAGTAAAAGTTCTATTTACACACGAGCATAAGTATATTTATGTAAATGCGTTCGTTGGTGTAATATTTTGAGCTTGATTATATTATATAATATTTGAGTGCTTGAAATAACGTGACTTTCCATGCGAAAAATAGTGAAACAGATTCACAGCAATTGATTAAAGTAGTACATTTTCAAGATTTATTTCATTTTTTTTGTAAGCGTTGGGATGTAAATTATAAAATAATCTATTAGTTCAATGATCGATTTAAAAAAATGACCATTGATGATGTTTTGATTAAAGATCTTTACACACCTCAAATGAAATGGAATGAGCTAAAATCGCATTATTCCATTACATTTAACAGTTATGTTAATTACTCAAAATGCTTCAGTTAAAACTATTATTATACTGTTAAGTGCCAGCGGTTATTGTAAAAATTAATGGAGTTTTGGTGTGTTATTTTATTTATTAAAAAGTATATATATCTTCTTCTTGATTCTTAGCTCGTTTTACACGTATGCGAAATGTGTAAGCGACATAATGTCCAAAGCATATTTCCATCTCGTTAACAGTAACAGACGCAATAACAGTTTGGCTAAACTAACAGCTGCTAAGTTTACATTTCGCTTACCATTCCGGCCGCATTGAAAACGGTCCAGGAATAAATTCTAATCTAGTCATGTTTTAGAAAACTGTCAAATAGTAAAAGTAACAATTCACATTCGTTCAAAAATTTAGTGAGATTAAAATCAACTTTGTTAAACATAGTCAATATTACAAAACTTGTTAGTTGTGCAAACAAGAAGTATATTTTTAAAGTTTCAACACAAAGACCTTTTTATATCAATAATTTCGGCGATTATATATGTGCGTGGATTTAAGTAAGTTGAAAAATTAATAAAAACGAGGCAAAATTCATATTTATTTATTTTGTTTTTAATAGGAAAATAGCAGTAGATTGTTATTTGTTGGTGTTCTTTAAAAGTATCAAATCAAATTCAACGCTTCTTTCGAAGACACCTTGCAACTTAATTCCTTGTTGCCCCCGAGATCCACCGTGAGAATCTTACTTGGAATTTTTTACATCATGGAACCATCAAGTAACAAAGGAAATAAAATCGACGAAATGAAGCACTCCGGTTTTATGTCTTTACTTTTATTTTTTTGTAATAAAATCCGTTTGTTTTAAAACCATTAAATATTATTTTAACTAAAACTATTTGTAAACATTCATTATAAAACTGAATTAATTCTTTAAACTTAAACTTTAACCAAAAGCTTAATGCTACAAATTCAAAACATATTTTAAGTTTGGGTTTTCGCCAATTCCATAGGAGCTTTAACTACTTTAGCTAGTTTTTTTAAAATTCAATTCTTCGACTTAACTACTTCTTCTATTTTGTTTAATTTCAATTCTATTTTGCTATCTAATATATTAGTTTCCACTTCCTTATCATCAAATATTTTGAGATTCTTAGCATGATACCACACACCAATATTAAAAAGGCCACCCAAAAGTATGAATAACGCAGATGTCAGGTTAAACGCATATCTGCAATAGTAATTATGTAATTAAAAAGTAATTAAAAATGTTAAAAACTTGTAATTATTTATTACCTCATGGAGTGTGTATCATAGAGCCAACAGTTTCCCTTTTTACTGCACGTCTTACCCCAGACCAAACAGTATTTATCCAAAAGCCAACCAAAGAATACGGGACTGGGTATAAAGGACATCAATGATCCTACCAAGCCACCTAGTCCCAAAGCGAAACTTTTGTCCTCAGGTGCTATGCAACGCAAGGATATCAACAGATTTGTTGACTTACTGGATGAACCAACGAGTTTCAGTATACACATGACCACCAGAAAGATGATAAACTGATTGGTGCAATCCACAGGACAGGCACCATCAACAGCGTACTGCATCTGAAAATATTAATAACTAATTAGAATTCTGTATTAATTATACCCTTCCAGACTGTTCCATGTGAACTAGTCTTTGCTTGAAGCTATTTTGATGAAAATTGGTGCAGATGCTTCTTGTTGTAGCAGGCAGTTCATATATCGGAGTCGGACGGATCGGACAACTATAACAGCTGCAATACAAACGATTATTTTGAAAGCGGACTACAAGTATATCTTATAGCTGCCATAGGAACAATCGGTGGAAAAACAAGTTTTTGTATGAAAAACTTTTTTGTTTCTCAAGTTATTTCACTCAAACACAATTATTTCAAGTTTTAGTGTGTTTTCGTCATGCTGTCTAAATTGGATCAAAATGGGACGACTATATATTATAGCTGTCATATGAACAATCTGTTGAAATATAAGCTTTTATACAAGAAACTTTTTTGCTTATACAGATATCTCAGCCAAACTTAAGAATTGCAAGTTTTATTATTTTTTATGTAGTTTGCTCAAATTTTATCAAAATCGGGTGACCATATCTTATAGCTGCTATGGGAAATGTGGTCAAAATTGGCTATATTGATCGAAAATTCAGTTATTCTATTCGGCACACCGGAAATACATTTTCTTTCTTGTTATATTATAAACTAAACTCACCTCGGAAACATTTGTTACATTCGAGGTTGTAGTTATGCATTCACAGCCTGTATAGATAGTACGTCCAAGCGGATCCTTGTTCTTTCCTGTACAACCGCCATGACAGGCGGATATATAGGTGATATTCTCTGGACTACAGATCGGGGCATAGTGCACATATTCACAATAACACTTTTCACTGCAGCCTTTGCTGATTTCTATCTGTGATCCCAATCGATCGCTTCCCTCGCAGCCAATAACCACATAGCAAAGGATGCCAGCGACGGTCAAGAAATCCACAATGGCATTCCAAGCTGCCATTGATCTGGCACTTGGCTTATACTTGGACACTACATAGCCAGAAAGTAGAACTCCAGCAGCAGAGAATCCAAGAGCTATAGTTCCTGTGGCCATGGTTGCCATAGATGCAGACTGTCGATATTGGGTCTCGATATACTTGGGTGTATATATCCAATAAGCCATATAGCCGAAGAGGTACAAATTTGAAGCTAAACAATTATACACAAAGACTTTGTTTCTTGCCAAACGTTTGACAGATTGCCACATGTGGCTTCCAGAAAGGTCCATGTGTTCAACTGGATCCTGCAGGCCCGCTTTAATCAATTTCGTGCGCCTCGCTTGCGAGCTGGGCAGCTCCTTTGGAAACAAAAACATTAGGAAAGCTATGATGAATGTGATGGCAGCCAGGACTAGCCAGCCCAGCCACCAGGCACCCAACCATCTAGGATCTCCAGGCTTAATCAATGGTTGCAAAGTCGGTTCAATATACCAGCTCAAGCATACAGATGCTAGGGAATATCCGATGGCAGGACCCAGCATGCGTAGAAAGGCAGATATACCTAAAAGAATCAGGCAGTAAAAGGAAAAAAAACATTTTAGAAAGCTTATCAAAAATGCCAAAAATAACATCATAATCACGTTAGTCTAATTTAGCAACGACTTAATATATACTAAATGCATTTGCACAATCTAATATTTTTATGATTAGAGACTTTAAAAGATAAGTTTGAAGTTCACACTTACTAAGCATGGCAGGCGTCTTTGACTTTGTGGTATTATCATCCATATAGGCAATGCCAACTATCCAGAATAATGATAATCCAATACCAGCTATAAATTGTCCAATAAATAATACAAACTGCGGTATCCAAATGCCAACCTCTTTAATACATGACGGTTCCTTTGTCATGCAAAGTTTTTGATCTGACTCTGTGCTTGCCAAGTAATCGGAGGTGTTCTGAAAACCGCCAAATTCACGTGTCAGCTTTAAAGCATCCTCACCAGCTCCATACATAAAGTGTAGAGAAGCCGATAGCAAACAGAAGATAAAAACAGTGAAAAAACCTGCAAAATAATTTTGAAAGTTAGTTAAATCGAATTATATAACTCGGTTGTGTGAATATACCAAATCCAATCCAGCGTGGTCGATGTGCATTGTGTATATAATATCCTGCAAGCACTGAAGTTAACATCATGCTTAAATCATTGCCAACTATAATAAGCCCGGAGATGCTTGTTGGAATCTTATAACGCTTTTCCAACGTCGTTAAAGTTCCATTAAAATAGGCTAAGGACATTGCCATAAGACATCCACCTATGCCATAAATAATTACGTATGCTTTTTCGGTTGCGAATCTGTAATGCAACTATGGCTTTAACATTAATATATCCAGCTAGTTATGTTACTATACCTTTGTAGCAGAGGTCCTTTGAATTTCCAAAAGCCACATGTTATATCCCTGTGTGGCTTTTCCTTAATATACTTTCCATTCGGTTCCTTTTCAGCATCAAGTATAAATGGTGAGAGCTCAGCAGCTACTTTGTCATCTTTTTCTTCGATGCCCATTTTAAACTGATTTCATCAGAAATTTGAAACAGACTGATGATGGACCCAACTAGATTTCAGATAAATGCGAATGTGTACTTCTATATATAGAGAAACATGAGATGCAAATAATATATAGCACCCCCCACATAAAGTAAGAATTATTACTTCAATGATTATAAAGCTCTTTGACTTATTATCTGCTTTCGAGATATGGTTACCTAGGATCACTCGACACAGGTATACTAATTATATATGGTATATATTTGTTATACTCTTATACTGTTTATACTCTTTTTTCATTTTTTTGTAAAGAAAAGACAAAAAAGAGTATATTGGGTTTGTGAAATGTTCGGCTGTCCGTCCATCTGTCCGTCCGTCTGTCCGTATAAACGCAGGCTTTTTCCACAGTTTTTGAAGCTAGAGCAACCAAACTTGGTATACATGTTGGTATATACCATAGGCAGACAAAGTGTCAAGATTTCCCCCCCACCCCCACCCCTTCCCCCACGAACCGCAAAAACCTATATCTTCCACAGTTTTATAGCTAGAGTAAACAAATTTAGCACAAGGGCTACTAATCACTTCCTTGATTGATCTGACTAAAAAAAATTTGGCAACGGCCACCCCCGCCCCCTTAAATAAGCAAAGTCTGTATCTCTCACACACCTTTAGCTAGAATCACCAAATTTTGCAGGCTGAATTCTGTTGCCCTATTAAATTTGAGCAAAAATACAATTGCCATGCCCACTTTTGACTCCGCAAAGAGACTAAAAAAGAGTATATCGCAGTCGGGACCATCCGACTGCAACGTTCTTTCTTGTTAAACTTATATTTGAATTTCATTTTTTGTTAGGGAAGTTAGGGAGTATGCATTTTAGGTGTCATTTGACTTTGGATGCCTTTATTATAAGGATAAAAGCAAAAATCAGGAATACAGTTTGGTACTTAACAAATGTAGTATTTATTTTATTTTAGTTTCAATTCTTCAACCAAAGAGTATATAATAATAAGCGTCCGTTGCCTCATGCATTTTTTTGAAAGGCACCATTTTTTTTTTGAAGAATTGCCCATCTTAGCACTAATTCAGATTTTACTAGAGCCCAGATTTTAGATTGCACATTGATTACTTATTCAAAACGTATTTGATTTCCCTGAAAATTATTCTTTTAAAAAAATGTTTGTTTACGATAGTTTGATTTGACTTTTAGTTCTGCTTATTAATATAATTTTTTGTCGAATGTAAACCTTTTAAAAATAAATTTTTAATAAAAACTTGAAATCAGTACAAACAAGTAAGAATGCTCTAGTCGAGTGTGCATTTCAAGCAGTTCAGCGGCAAGCAGGGCACTTAACTCGTAAAGTGCCTGTCAAACTGTTGTTTCTGCCAGCTGAGACGGGGGTAATAGATTCTTCTGTAACTTTGGTGCTATTTATCCGATCGTGTTGAAATTTTCACAGCAGATCAACATTGATGCAACATATATGTGTACCAAAAATCAAAGCTCTATCTTTTAAATTGTGGCTGTGGGAGTCTTTTGCGATTTGCGGGGTTGCGGGGGGGTGCATCCGATTTGAAATAAACTTGATCTGCGTATGGTATACGTGAACCTTCATGCCAAGTTTAGTGTGTCTAGCTCTTATAGTTTCCGAGATCTTTGTGTTCATACGGACAGACGGACAGACAGACAGACGGACAGACGGACAGACGGACAGACAGACAGACAGACAGACAGACAGACAGACAGACAGACAGACAGACAGACAGACGGACATGGCTAGTTCGTCTCGGCTGTTGATGCTGATCAAGAATATATATAGTTTATATAGTCGGAAATGTCTCCTTCTGTCTGTTACACACATTTGCAGTACTTTATAACTCCCTTTTTCCCATTTTTAAAGGGAACAGGGAGTAAAAACAGGGTATAAGCTCTTCAGTGCAGCTTCTACAATACAAATAAACTGTAGTAAGTATATTTTGCTTGGTTTTTTTTTTGCGAATTCATTCAGCGTTGTAAGATTTATAATATCATGATGTAATTATGTATGCTTATCTTCAACAACAGTCTCTGTGTTCAGCACAAACAAACTGCGTATTATAGGCAAACACATTATTCAATGAATTACGAGTAAAATTACAAGTGTATTTTATTTGTTTGTACTTAGTATAAAAGCGTGCCACATAATTAATTCTTGGTTATCTCCTTTGGCTTTTCCGTCAAACTTAATTCCACGTCTTCTGTTTTCTTTTTTGTATCTTTCTCTTCATTATCGAATATCTGAAGATCTTTGGCATGAATCCAAACACCAATGTTCCAAAAGCTGCCAGCGAAAATACAACATGCAGCCAAAAAATGCATGGTAAAACTAGAATGATTAAAATATATATTAATTATATGGCATAATATATCGATTGGAAAAGCATTTAACTTACCGCAATGATTTTGTATCATAAACCCAACAGTTACCTTGACTGCTGCAAGTTTTACCCCAAACCAGACAATAACTATCTAAGATCCAGCCAAATAAAATCGGGCTGGGAATAAAGCAGAATATAGATAAACCCACACTACCCAAAGCCAAAGCAAAACTTTTGTCCTTGGGCGACACACAGCGTAACGCCATTAGCATGTTCGAGGATCTGCCAGTGGCACCCACGAATTTCAGGAAACACATGACTGCCACAAAGATGAGAAACTCTTTTTGACAGTCAACCGGGCAGGGTCCTTGCGTTGCAAATTGTCTCTGAAAGTAAATAGATATGCAAATTAATTCGTCATTAGGTCGATGATAACATGAATAGCTTGAAAAAGTACTTTCTTTTGCGTAAAATACTAAAAATTCATCCATATTTATTGTCGTCTGCTTAAAATACTAAATAATCTATAGAATACTAAAAAAAGTTTGGAATAAGTATTTATTTAAATGATTACACTTTTTTTTTAATTTGTTTGAAAAAAAAAAGAAACAAGTAAGAATGCTCTAGTAGAGTGTGCCCGACAACGAGACTGCCTGCTCCCAACTTGCATTTCAAGCAGGTCAGCGGCAACACAAGCAAGCAGCGTACTTAACTTGCACAGTGCTTGTCAAACTGTTGTTTCTGCCTGAGACAGGGGAAATAGATTCTTCCATAACTTTGGTGCTATTTATCCGATCGTGTTGAAATTTACACATCCGAAAGATTGATTAAACATACATGTGTACCATAAATCAAAGCTTTATCTTTAAAATTATGGCTGTGGGAGTCTTTTGCGATTTGCGGTGGTGCGGGAGGGTGCATCCGAAATTTGAAATAAACTTGATCTGCGTATGGTATACAGGAACCTGCATGCCAAGTTTGGTGTCTCTAGCTCTTATAGTTTCCGAGATCTGTGTGTTCATACGGACAGACGGACAGACAGACAGACGGACAGACAGACGGACATAACTAGTTCGTCTCGGCTGTTGATCCTGATCAAGAATATATATAGTTAATATAGTCGGAAATGCCTCCTTCTGCCTGTTACACACATTTGCAGTACTTTATAACTCCCTTTTTCCCATTTTTAATGGGAACAGGGAGTAAAAAGATTATATTGTGTTTGTGAAATGTCCGTCTGTCCGTCCGTCCGTCCGTACGTCTGTCTGTCCGTCTGTATGAACGTAGTTTTTTCCACAGTTTTAAAGCTAGAGCAACCAAACGTGGTATACATGTTGGTATATCCCATAGGCAGACAAAGTGTCAAGATCTCCCCCGCACCCCCACCCTTCCCCACAAACGGCAAAAACCTATATCTTCCACAGTTTTATAGCTAGAGTAACCAAATTTAGCGCAAGGGCTACTAATCACTTCCTTGATTGATCTGACTAAAAAAAATTTGGCTACGCCCACCCCCGCCCCCAGAAATAAGCAAAGTCTGTATCTCCCTCACCACTTTAGGTAGGGTCACCAAATTTTGCAGGCTGAATTTCGTTGCCCTATTAAATAGATTGGATAAAAATAATTTTGCCACGCCCACCCCCGCCCTTGCAATCGAGCAATGTTTGTTTCTCCCAAACCTATAGAACTGGCCAAACTTGAATTGATGGCAAAACTTGAAAGATTTGAGCAAAAACACAATCGCCACGCCCACTTGTGACTCCGCAAAGGGGCAAAAAAAAAGGATATACTTTTTTTTTGTGAAGTACAATGCTTACCTTGGTATCACTTGCTATATCCAACGCAGCAATACACTTGCAGTCGGAGTACAAGAAGCGTCCGAGCTCATCCTTTGTCTTGTTGGAGCAGCCAGCGTGACAGGCGGATATGTAGGTGACATTATCGGGTGTGCAGATCGGAGCATAATGTACATATTCACAATGACAAGATGCACTGCAGCTGTCAGAGGCGGGCATGAGGGAGGTCGCCTTATCACTATCATCACAACCGATAAATATATAGCACAAGATGCCAGCCACAGTCAATATATCAACAATGCCATTCCAAGCGGCCATTGATCTCGCACTCGGTTTATATTTGGAGATTACATAGCCAGAGAGAAGTATGCCCGCTGCAGAGAAGCCCAGACCAAAGGTTCCAGTGGCCAATGTGGCCGTAGCTGCAGACTGTTGATATTGTGTCTCAATATATTTGGGTGTATATATCCAATAGGGCATATATCCAAAGCAATATAGCAAAGAGGCCATTGTATTATATATATATATGCGATTCTTTGCCAATCGTTTCACTGAGCTTAACATGTCCTTGAAGGATAGCTCCGTTATGGCAGTTGTTTCATTTTCATCTTTACCGTTTGTTATCTGCTTTAATCTTCTTTCTTTGGCGCTGGGCAGCTCCTTGGGAAACAAATATATGGAGAAAGCTGATATCAGCATTATGATAGCTAAGATAAGCCAACCAAGCCACCAGGCGCCCAACCAACGTGTATCCTCTTTGGTTATCACAGTATCCACTCTCGGATCTATATATAAACGCAGGCAAAGGGAGGATAGGGAGTAGCCCAAAGCTGGGCCCAGCATGCGCAGAAAACTAGACCAACCTGAAAAAATGTAAAAAAAAACATAATAAAATACATACACACTTAGATAAAATACACTCAGACAAAAATTTTCGAAAATTTAGAAAATTGAACTTAATATAAAAATTGACATAAGGCCCATGAAATTTATATTTTTTCAAATTAAAAACTTTAAAAAGTGATTTTACGGCAAAAATATTTTGTATTTTTATACTCTGCTTCTCAAAATGGCAAAAGAGAGTATATTGACACTGTAATTAAATTGGCCGTATACAAAATTATTTTCAACGCAGCTTTGAACTATAAGCAGACAAAGTGAACAGAGTATACAGCAGTCGGGAACATTCGAATGCAAACAAGGAAAACTGTCACTTTTTTGACAAAATGTCTTAAAACTTAACTAAACCTTATTAGTTTCGTAAACTTGTGTGTTTTATGAATACCTAAATGATTTTTTTTTAGAAATATTTCGTCGATTTTCGAAATTTTAGCTCATGTCTGTTTTTGCAGAGTGTATAGAGAGCAATAGAACCTACTGAGCATGGCGGGTACTTTTGATTTGGTTAGATTATCATCCATATAGGCGATACCAAGTGTGTAGAATAGAGAACAACCAAATCCAGAAACAAATTGTGCAAAAAATAGTAAAATAATGGGTCCCAAAAGTTCCGACTTTTCCTCGCAAATGTCCTCAGTGGTATGGCAAATGGTTAGGTCCTCTTGTGTTGTATTTGAATATCCTTGATTGACATAATCACGTGTAAACTTTAAGGCTTCCTCGCCGGCACCATATATCAAATGTGGTAAAACCATAAGCAGGCAAAAAACTGATAAAGTAAATAAGCCTGAAAACAATTGTGATTATAATAAAAATATGAAATTATATTCTTGACTTGTAGCATAAAACATACCAAAGCCTACCCAACGGGGACGATGTTTATTTCCAGCATAGTAGCCCAAAAATGCGGAAAATATTGTTGTGCTTATATCATTGCCAACCGATATGAAACCAGATGTTTTTGTGGGTATCTTATAACGCTTTTCCAATGTGGTAAGCGTACCATTAAAATACGAAAATGCCATACCTATGAAACATCCTGCGAGTCCATAAAGTACTACATACATATGTTCATTAGCCAGACTGTAATATAGTCAAGTTTTTAGCTCAAGACTTGGAAAGATTCTTAAGTTATGTCGTAATACCTTTGCAATCTAGAACCCTTAAATATCCAAATTCCACATGTTGTATCTATATCATCTTGCTGCTTATTCTCTTTTTCATCCTTTTCCTTTTTGAATTCGGAATTTGGTAGAAATTCCGACTTTTCGCTTACCTCATCTGCCATTTTGTACACACGCTGTCGAACAACTTGGCTAAACTGATCAGTAAAAAAGTATAATCAGCTGCTCATCTCAAATATGATGGGGATTAAGATGCATATCGTGGGGGACGCTCATAAAAAGCCTATAGATAATATGAACTGTCTAATGTAACTAATGTAAATTTGAGATAAGCTTGTTGGTTTAATTGAGATTAGGTCTCCGGAATCTACACTCAGAAAAATATATTTTGCAGAAAGTGCAACAAGTGTATTTCTATATTTTAAAAGTAAAAAGAGTTAAACATTTGATTCATAAACTGAAAAAAACTAATAGTAGTGTTTTTAGAATATTTTCAAAATTTAAAAAGTGTTACTGAACACTCTTTGTGTTCAAAAATTAGTCCTCATCAAAGATACGTAATTGACCATTTAATATATATTTTTTATTCAGGAAAAAATTTCCAAAATTAAAATTAATGTCTCAAAAAAAGATAAGCCTAATATTTTGGGACTATTCCATAAATTCAGAAATTTTTAAAAATAAATTAAAACTTTTTTATCTCTAGTTTCTATTTAGGGTCAATTTTCTAAATAGTATACAAGATTTTTGCTGAGTGTAGAAGCAATTTATATACTGTGTATATGGGCTGTCGACTGGCATTTATGTACTTTATTTAAGATTGTTCAAATATAGACATGCGCATGATAAATATATATATATAAATATATAATATATACATATCATTGTTGTATATACAATAGTGGAAATGAGAGCCTTGACGGTTGGACTTATCACACGATCTTACCGTCATAATATAGTTTTATTGTAACGACTCTATCATTAAAATCACACATAGAATACAAAATAACATATATACGAAATATATATATATAAACGATAGGCACCATAATCACTCACATACACTTAAAAAAATATATAGATATTCTTAAATTATATTTCGGTATTCTTTTCAGCATTGGATTCCTCCTCATGTTGTACGATTTGCATTTCAACTTCCTTGACTTCCTCATCGAATATTTTAAGATCTTTGACATAATACCAGACACCAAAATCAAAAACAGCGCCAAGTGTTATAAAGACAGCAGCCGTAAAGTTGAGTGTATATCTATTAATAAGAAGAATTGAAAGTTTTATTTAGGCTTAATTTGATATAATAGAACATGCCGCATAAACATACCTCATTGACTGCGGATCATAGAGCCAACAGTTGCCTTTATTAGTACAGGTCTTGCCCCATACCAAACACATGCGATCAAATATCCAGCCAAAGAATATGGGCCCTGGTATAAAGGCAAACATGGAGCATAACATCATACCAAATCCCATTGCTGCCGTCTTGTCCTTCTCCGGCACACAGCGCACAGAGACAAGAAAATTGGATGCTCTGCCCGCAGCGCCAATAAATTTCAAGAAACACATAACAGACAAGAATGCAACAAACTGCGTCCAACAGTTGACAGGACAAGCTCCTGGCTGTGCCTGACCAGCGGCAAGCATCTGTGGGTTAAATTGGAAAAAGAGTTTAGAATTTCATGGAATTTTGCTCATAATAGGTTTTTAGAATTGTACAGCTTAGTTTGATTGACGTTCGTTCGTTAGTTCATTTGATTCGTTTTAGTTGATTCTTATTCGTTTTTCCTAAGATAAGGTATTCAAATATTATATTATATTCACTATTTTTAGCTAGATCGTTCATATTGTTCTTTTGAGTCTTATTCGTTCTTCATAAAGGTAATGTAATGTTCAATAATGTAGTTTAGTTCACGAAGTTAGTTCAGTTCTCAATTTTTGGCGAACTAACGAATCGTTCATTCAGTTTGATCGTTAGTTCGTTTTGTTCGTTCGTTCGATTTGATCATACGTTTCTTTTGATCGTTTGTTGTTTTTAAGTTCGTTTGATTAAACTCATGAACTTTGATTAAACTCATTGTCATTTAAGCTCATACTCCTTTGATCGGTTCGTTTAAATACCCTTATTGTTTCTTTTGTTCACTTTATAATGTTCGTTACAAGCTTGTTGCAAAAGAACTGGATCACAAATTATATATATACATATATATATATTGTAATCGTTTCAATAGAAATAAGTAGAATATCAAAGCTACCTCCAAATAGTTAGTGCTTGTCGCAGCCAAGTCCGTAGATGGTGTGCTTCCGGAGAGATCCAGGAAGCTGTTGTCAAAGTCCAGATCATTGGCTGTCAGACGTTTAAAGGAGTACGGAGTAGTTGCATTATTGCTGCCTCCAGGTATGCAGGAGCAGTCATAGAAAACCTGCAAGAAACGAAAGATTTATAAAAAGAAATGGTGGAAAACAACTTCCGGCTTACCTTTCTGCCATCGGAGGAGACATGTTCCATCTTGCAGCCCGCATGGCAAGCAGATATATAGGTCATATTATTCTCACCACAGATGGGTGAATAGCGTACATAATCGCAGGCACAGGCTGAATTACAGGTGGTGCTATTACTGAGATCACTATTGTGAATATTCACAATAACCGATCGCTCATTGTCAGGACAACCAATGAAGGCATAGGTCACCACGCCAGCAACAACCAGTACAGCACAAATCACATTCCAAGCAGCCATATACCGAGCACGTGGTTTATATCTGGAGATGATGAATCCTGAGAGCAGCACTCCAACGGCGGAGAAGGCTAGAGCCACAGTGCCCGTGACCATGCTGGAGGTGGCTGCCGATTGGCGATACTGCACCTCAATATATTTGGGTGTAAAGATCCAGAAGGGCGTATAGCCAATGAGATAGAAGATATTTGAGAGCGTGTTGCACATGTAGGTCTTGTTGGTTGTCAGTCGCTTGAATGTGACCAGCATATCCTTGAAGGATGCCTGCGGTTCAGCTGTAGTTTGTGGCTCCAGTTCGATATTGAGTTTGTCCTTCTCCGTGTTCTCCTTGTGTTTTAGTGAGTTGCGTTCACGACGTCGCTTCTCCTCCACCTGACGCCGGGCCACAGCTCGCGGCAGCTCTTTGGGAAACATTGATAAGAACACACCCGAGAAGGTCAGCAAACCGCCCATGACTAACCAGCCCAGCCACCAGGCGCCCAGCCAGCGTGGATCCTTGTTGTTAATAACCGGATGCAGCTGTGGAGCAATGTACAGACGTAGACAGAAGGAGGCCAGAGCATAGCCTATGGCAGGTCCCAGCATACGTAGAAAATACGAGAGACCTGAAAGCATAATAATTTATTAGAATTTATTTAAATTTATAGTTTAAAATTGGTAGCGCTGGGAAAAATTAATTAGTTTTGTAATGCATTATTCATTTCATTGGCATTAAAATTAGCATTGATAATGAGCACATTATTCATTATAGCTGCCAAAGTAATGGAAATGATACATTTTTTGAAAAAAAAGTAATGATTCTGAAAATTATTAGTTAGTTCATTAATTGTTTCATTGGCATTAAAATTAGCATTATTCATTATAGCTGCCAAATTAATGGAAATGATTAATTTTTTGAAAAAAAGTAATGATTATGAAAATTATTTAACTAATTAATTTCGTAATACATTAGTCATTGCATTGGCATTATAATTAGTACTAATAATGAACACACATCTCATTTTAATTGATAATGTGATGGGAATGATAATTACTTTGATTAAATTGAAAAACGTAATGATAATGACAAATACTTTCATTAGCAATGAAAAAAGTAATGATAATGAAAAATATTTTTATTAGCATTGAAAAAAGTAATGATAATGGAATATTGTACTGAATCATTCAAAAGTAATGAAAACTTTTGGATAGCATTGATTTTTTTAATGATAATTTAATTTCGGAGTTGATAATGTTTTTTTCTGCAATAAAAAGTTGTATTGCAAGAATCGATAGATTTGGATCAGATACTTCAAACATGATCTCTGACTAAAATACTTTTTAAATAGTTTCTGACAATTTAAATTTAAAAACAAGATGCCAATGACACCACACAATTGTGTGTTGTTTTTGTCAAACTTTCGAGAATGTCAATATGCTGAATCATTGAAGTGATAATAAACGGAAGCGATAATAATGAGGTAAACATGGAGTATGAGTATGTTATTTTTGAGCTTATCACTAGGTTTATAGAAGTAGTAAAGCAATAAGCTACGTGGTCTTGAGCGCACTTGCTAAACTTAAGATCTTTAACTATATCAAGATTTATTTTTAGCTCGTATATTTTTGTATAATTTTAATAGCTTACTTAGCAGCGCTGGAGTCTTGGATTTTTTAGTATTATCATCCATATAGGAGACGCCAAGTGTGTAATATAGTGAGCCACCGATGCCAGATATAAACTGTGCAACAAAGAGCAGCACCTGAGGTGCAAAGTTGCCCTCTCCCACCTCGCACTCAGCACCTCCACCATGCAGACGACATAGCGTCTTGGCACGTTGCTCCTCGATGGCTTCCATTGTGGCATTCTCATCGGGAAGTGCACCAAATTCCTTGGTTAAGGCCAGAGCATCCTCACCAGGTCCATAAAGAAAGTGTGGCGATGTGGTCATCAAGCAGAATAGAACAATGGTTAATAAGCCTGTAAGATGATGTCTAAAATTTAGTTAATGAATTTAAAAGATTTTTACTTCATGAAAACATTACCAAAGCCAATCCAACGTGGTCGATGTCCCTTGCCACCGTAATAGGCCAAGACGGCAGAGACCAGAGTTTGGCTAATATCATTGCCCACCGAAATGATGCCCGTATTCTTCGAGGGTATCTTGAAGCGTTTCTCAATGGTGGTAATGGTGCCATTGAAGTACGCATATGTCATGGAGAAGATGCAACCCACAATGCCATACAGCATTACATAGGCAGTTTGATTGGCAAAGCTGTATAAAAGTAAAGAGTGTAAAATTAGTTAGGGTATAGAGAAATCTAATTAGAATTAGTGTGTTGATTTTCACTATTCCTGATGAGCAAATGAATTGAATTTTAGGGCTTTGACAAATCAGTTATAACCCAGATTAAACGAAAGTGAATTGATTCCGAAAAATGCGGTTAAAAGTGAAAATTAAAACACCTAAGCTGAGTTTACTTTCTGACGTTAATGTGGTCGCAGATCTAGTCAAATGTATCCTATCTTAATATCAGGTGAAATCAATTGTAACTTCAAACATGTGAATTCAACTCACACTGTTTAAAGTGAAAACAAGAAAACAAGGTGCATCCAAAATTTGAAATAAACTTGATCTGCGTATGGTATACAGGAACCTGCATGCCAAGTTTGGTGTCTCTAGCTCTTATAGTCTCTGAGATCGACGCGTTCATACAGACGGACAGACGGACAGTCAGACGGACATGGCTAGTTCGTCTCGGCTGTTGATGCTGATCAAGAATATATATAGTTTATATAGTAGGAAATGCCTCCTTCTGTCTGTTACACACATTTGCAGTACTTTATAGCTCCCTTTTTCCCATTCTTAATGGGAACAGGGAGTAATGAGGACACCCAAGGTGAATTTACTTTCGAATTTGTATTATAGTTGTAGATCTGATGAACTAAATCATATCTCAATGTCTACAAAATATTGTTAAATGTGAAAATGAGAACATCTAAGGGGAATTCACTTACAGATTTTTATTCAAATTGTAGATCTAGTGAAATGAATCTCATACCAATGTCAAGTGATTAATATTTTTGTTCAAAACATTTGAATTAAATCCGCAAAATCTTGTCAAAAGTGAAAATAAGCAAATGAAAAAAAATCTTAACTTACCGCTGAAAGAAATCGCCTCTGAAGAACCAAAAGCCGCAGGTAACATTCTTCTCCAGTGGCATATCATTTAGAAATTTGTTAATCTCCTCGGTGATTAAGCGATCCTGTTCCGATTTCTCCTTCTTTAACTTGGCCTTGGCTCGGGCTTGTGCCATTTTGTCCGTTGTCGCATTATGTGCATTACCATTGTCCAGCAATTTGGCATTGGGATTCACATGACGATCTTCATCCTCATCGTCATCAGTGGAGATTCGGGGAGACGCCGCTGCCGCTGCCGCTGCCTCGACGTCCTGCGTCGACTGCAGCTCAAGCTCTTCTCGCCTTGTTGGATTTGCATGCTCCTCACTCTGCACCATTTTTAGGAATGATTGTACAGTTCAGGAAATTTAACGGAGGTATTTATTTTGTTTGTTTTAGTAGCACATTGGTCTCTTCCGGTTTTGGGCACACACAGACACACACACACATGCAAACTTTTAGATTTTTATGTGCGCAGTATTATTATTTTTAATTTGTAGATCTTTCACGAGCAATTAGCTTGGATTTGTGCTTAGTTATTTGGTTGTGTTTTAGTAGCTGCGATCGAAGGGCTGATCTTGTTGTAGATGTAGATGTAGATGTAGATGCTGTTTCTGATTCTGATTCTGAAGAACAACCGCACGCGTCACCACTTGCGGTTCGAATGGCATGTTGTGCCCAAAATACTTGCGATCTTAACTGCAGAATCTTTACGGGAACAAAAAAAAAAACACTCAACAGGCAGCTCGATGTGATCTTATATCTATACAAAAGTTGACTTTGTTGTCACTTTGATGGTTAACTGTCTATCAAGTTTGCAATGGCGAGATGTTGTTGCATAAATATTATCTTAAATGGGTTATCACCTGGTACTAATCTTGAAACAATTTCGAGACACGACAAACCCGGCAATATTTCACCAACAACAAATTGCAATCTTTATCATTCATTGCTTCTGTTAATAGCTGCGAAAATTTACTGTTTGTTTGCAAACAATAAAATTATAAAATATAAAGATAACTGAACTAAGTGTATATGATGATAAGAGAGAGAGAGAGCGAGAGATCACAAAGACTTTGAGAAATATATATACAAGTATATGTATATACATCCACTGATCGTTGGCATTTAAAACTGTACTTGTATTCAAGTGGATTATACTACATAGACACACACACACACACACACACACACACACACACACATTCCCACTTAAATACACGTCTCAACATGACCCTCTGCCTGGGAAATGCTTGATAAGTTTTTCATGCACTATCATTGTTTTGGATTTGATTTTTTCGAAAGAGTTCTTATGTTTTTATTATAATTATTATGCTTTCATTTGCAAAGTTGACTCATCAGAATAGTTTGTCTATTAAATGGCTACTTTTTAAGACTAATTTCTTTTATTACAAAAAATAAAGCTTAATTTTCAAGTTCAACTGATATGTTCATCTTAATCAAATAATAAGCAGGATAAGGAAATTTTAATAAAAATTAAGCTCTTAGTTTTAATATTGTTCCACACTAATATAATAACAAACAAAATCATTCCATTTTTTATATGATTTGACATCAACTTTCGTCTGGTTGTAAAAAGTCAAAGTCAAATAATATAAAAAAGCGTTTTAGCTTTTTCAGATTTTTAACAGAACTTTGTAAAAAAGATAGTTCCACAATCGAAAGTTTTGTTAATACCTCAAGTTTCTTTTTACTGACTGTTCCCATTAAAAATGGGAAAAAGGGAGTAACAAAGCACTGCAAATGTGTGTAAAAGGCAGAAGGAGGCATTTCCGACTATATAAACTATATATATTCTTGATCAGGATCAACAGCCGAGACGAGCTAGCCATGTCCATCTGTCTGTCCGTATAAACACACAGGTCTCGGGGACTACAAGAGCCAGAGACACCAAACTTGGCATGTAGGTTCCTGTATACCATACGCAGATCAAGTTATTTCAAATTTCGGATGCACCCCCCCGCACCCCCGCAAATCTCAAAAATCTCCCACAGCCACAGTTTTAAAGATAAAGCTTTGATTTTTGGTACACATGTATGTTTAATCAATCTTTCGGATGTGTAAATTTCAACACGATCGGATAAATAGCACCAAAGTTATGGAAGAATCTATTTCCCCTGTCTCAGCAGGCAGCAACAACAGTTTGACAAGCAGTTTACGAGTTAAGTGCACTGCTTGCTTGTGTTGCCGCTGAACTGCTTGAAATGCAAGCTGGGAGCAGGGAGTCTCGTAGTCGGGCACAATCGACTAGAGCATTCTTACTTGTTTATAAAGGCTATCATAGTTGGTCATAATTAAAGGTGGAAGAGTATCTAATCGTCGTGTTCCACGATCTTCTTTCTGTTTCTTTGCTATCATCTTTCGTTATTATTTTGATTTTTCGAGGCGCATGTCTGTAAATGTTTATCTGTGTGTAGGTGTGCTCAACGTGCTCTATTATTTAATGTACATGAATACATATCTATTTAAGTAGTATATATGTTTTCATATATCTTTATAGTATGGGTGTGTGTGTGTGTCGTTTGTGACGACAATTCCAGTAGCATATTTAAATTTATGCGCTGCTTATCACATGAACTTTATCTTGATTATGTTATGCTTGAATCATAATAAATAAGCATAAATATATGGTACATAAGTACGTAAATATATATACATATATATAGTTGAGTTAAGGATTTAGCTTAATTAGCTTTTAAGTTATGATTTTGTCACCTATTCAAAATAGTATTTGTGTTTGCTTAAAAGTGAAGCAGAAAACCATTTAGTAAATATTCTAAGTAGTTAGCTCATATTTCAACTAGCATTTGAATATTTAATCATTTAAACATTTCACTTGTTATTTAATTTGTTTAATGCGTTGATATGATATGCAAGCAAATTTGTTTTTTATAATGCCCAAACTCAAAATCGACCGTATATATAGGCTCTCATCTAAAATAAACGCACGCCCGATAGAGACGATATCGTATCCGTAACCGTAATCGTACTAAACTAAGCAAAACTGTGCAATATTGTGGAATACTAAGATAGAATAATGTCGCTGCTGCGAATGGAATCGAGACGACATCTTCAAAGCTAATTCCAATTCCAGCGTCGATCTGCCAGAGCGTTCTGAGCTCAGTTCTCTTAGCTCTCAAGCTGTGCTTATACCCTGTATTTGTATGAAAAATTAATGCAATCGAAAAGTAAACAAGAGTTTAGTTTGAGTTTATTGAATATTGGTTTTGAAGTAAATAAAGGTTTCACTTTTATGCACTTTTATATTTCTTTCCAAAATGAATTTGTTTTTCAACATTTTCTTTTTAATTAATTAGTTTTTAAATCATTTTGTACTCCCTGTTCCCATTAAAAATGGGAAAAAGGGAGTTATAAACTACTGCAAATGTGTGTAACAGGCAGAAGGAGGCATTTCCGGATATATAAACTATATATATTCTTGATCAGGATCAACAGCCGAGACGAACTAGCCATGTCCGTCTGTCTGTCCGTATGAACACACAGATCTCGGAGACTATAAGAGCTAGAGCCACCAAACTTGGCACCGTATACCGTACGCAGATCAAGTTTATTTCAAATTTCGGATGCACCACCCCGCACCCCCTCAAATCTCAAAAATCTCCCACAGCCACAATTTTAAAGATAAATCTTTGATTTTTGGTACACATATAATATGTTTAATCAATGTTGATCAGCTGTGTAAATTTCATCACGATCGGATAATTAGCACCAAAGCTATGAAAGAAGCTATTACCCCCGTCTCAGCAGGCAGAAACAACAGTTTGACAGGCACTGCAAAAGTTAAGTGCACTGCTTGCTTGTGTTGCCGCAGAACTGCTTGAAATGCAAGTTGGGAGCAAGAAGTCTCGTAGTCGGGCACACTCGACTTGAGCATTGTAACTTGTTTTTCACTATTTTAAAAACAGATTGTAATAAAACAAAACTCATAATTTTGTCTTACAAAAATTTTCAATTCTTCAAAAAATGCTTTCTAGATTTTCAATTTTCGTATCTTTATGAAAACTATACAGATTCTCACTAGGTATCTCATAAATTCTTTTGGCACACACGTATTTATGACAGTTATCCCTATATAAGATTTATTTCAAAAGGATCGTAGATTAAGCAAAAGTGAGTTACAGAGACCTGGATCCGATTTTGATCGAAACGTTCGGAATTTGTACTATTTGCTATATCTTTGTATCTTATTATTTCGAAAACGATCGTGAAGTAAGCAACAAAAAGTAATAGGAGAAACAAAGTTATAAAGAGGACATCATTGGAGTAGCCAAGTCGAACTAAGAAACGTAAAACTTGTTTACAGGGTATCTCCCATACGATTACATTCAAAGAAAGCAAGCTTACTTGTTCTGACTGTGTCACTGACATCAATTCCAAGAAAAAATGTAAGTGTGTGTGTGTTTTTTTTTTTGTACAGAGCACACACAATTCTTTATTAGATTTGGCTGGCGGTGCTTGCACTTGGATCACACTAATTCAAAAGTGTAATAAGCACACAAATACGATTTCCAGGGGAATCAAGGTGAAACTTTGATGCCTTCCAGTTTTATTTAAACGCGTGTAAAGAACATATAGAGTGTTTGAGTTTCGTTGTAACAATTGATAAATAACATGTTATCGATACGGAAATAATGCATGGAAATAAGTTTAAAGCAACCTTGTTGCATTATATCAATTTGTGGTGGGTATAAATTGATATAGTATACAAAATGAATGAATCTTAAAAGCCCTCCCCCCAAAATCAATCGAAAGCGTTGATTTCTTTTTTAACCCCCATTGAGTGTGCGGTTAAGACAATATCAACCCCAAAACTAAAACCAAAAACCAAATCTGTTTGGTATCTGGTGTCACCAGATGCAACCTAAGTAGCTGCTGTCTGTTCTAAACTAAGATTCAGATCTAGATCCAGTTTATAAACGATAAGCATAGCGCTGTCAGCTGGCGAGCTTTTCAGTCACTTTAAATTCCAATTGAAACAAGTAAGAACGTTGCAGTCGGATGGACCCGACTGCGATATACTCTTTTTTTCGTCTCTTTGTGGAGTCAGAAGTGGGCGTGGCAATTATATTTTTGCTCAAATCTTTCAAGTTTTGCCATCAATTTAAGTTTGGTTGGGCCCGTTCTACAAGTTTGGGAGAAACAAACTTTGGTCAATTGCAAGGGCGGAGGTGGGCGTGGCAAAATTATTTTTATCCAATCCATTTAATAAGGCAACAGAATTCAACCTGCAAAATTTGGTGATTCTAGCTAAAGGGGTGTGGGAGATACAGACTTTGCTCATTTGTGGGGGCGGAGGTGGGCGTGGCCAAATTTTTTTTTACCAGATCGATCAAGGAATTGATTAGTAGCCCTTGTGCAAAATTTGGATACTCTAGCTCTAAAACTGTGGAAGATAAAGTTTTCTGCGGTTTGTGGGGGAAGGGGTGGGGGTGGGGGGGAGATCTTGACACTTTGTCTGCCTATGGTATATACCAACATGTATACCAAGTTTGGTTGCTCTAGCTTCAAAACTGTGGAAAAAACCTGCGTTCATACAGACGGACAGACAGACGGACAGACAGACGGACAGACAGACGGACAGACAGACGGACAGACAGACGGACGGACGGACATTTCACAAACCCAATATACTCTTTTTTCCTTTTTTTTTTTTTCAAAAAAGTTAAAAAAAGAGTATAATAAACAAGCATATAAAAGCTTTAAATGTTTGGCTTTGAAATACCCTAGAATTGTACAATGCTGGACAATAAGGGGTACATTGATTGTGAGTATGATTCAGAAATGTTTTCAAATTTTGGAAAGCTAAATTTGTTAATTTAAACAATTTTATTTTGAATTATCAGAGAGCTTGATTGAAGACATTTGGTATTCCCAGATAATAATAACTATTATTTGACGTTCTAGTTTTTATTTGTTTTTTTTTGTGGAGAATTGAATTCGCATGCCATTGAGAAAGGATTCAATTCGCTCAACAACAATGAGCGAATTTCAAAAATTTCAGAAAGTGAAAATCGAAAATCTGTTAGATTTCATCTGTTTAACGATACACATGTGCTGCTGTCTAATTTAATTTAAACTTAAATTCAAGGATTTTATTTTCAAGTCTATTGCAATTTACTTTTCGAATTAAAATCACGAGAACTTAGACATTTGCGTTCAAACTTTGCGATTTCGATGCCTGGAACACAGTTCATACTCAAATATTTAAGATTGTTGGCTAAAAACTAAAATATGCTGACATGTTCTGGTTTCCACTTTTGTTAAGTTATTGCGAATTGGAATTTCCCTCCCATTTTTACTTCTCACAAGATTTGGCAGATTGAATGCACTTGAATTTTAGCATACTTGCATTGAAAAAGAATTCAAGTTCAACATTTAAGGAAATTTCAATTCCGCAATAGTGAAAACAGGAACGGGTCTGACAGTATTAGTATGTTTCTTTAGTTTCCAGTTTACACATTCCTTAATAGTCTCAAAAATACCTACTCCTATTTTAAGCATATAAAATGATACTTAAGCTGTAACTCAAAACTCAAAATTCCAAACCGCATATGTGTGTTTGAAATAAGACATGAGAAATTGAGGTTAAGTTTGCAAATAAGAGCTGAAATCGAGCAACAAGCAAGCGAATTGAAACGCTTAAAAATAATCCCGTCCTATAATTGGGCGACTTTGTGTGTTTGAGTGTGTGTGTGTGTGTGTGTGTGTGTGTGTGTGTGTGTGTGTGTGTGCGTGCGTGTGCGTGTGTGAACATCATATGTTTGGCAACGCAATAAAAATCAAAAACATAATTTCTTGTATCAATTGAGCGGCAATAAAAACTTTGCCCAGCATGTTTATTATTATTACGAACATGTTTTGTGCATGTTCTGTGTATTTTGTGGTATTTTGTATTTCTATATATCGTATTTTTATTTGCCAAAGCATTTCAGCCGTTTCCGTTTCATTGCGCACAGCTGTGTGTCATACACACACACACACACACACACACATACAGTGGTAATTGCAGTATGCAAAGGAGCAAATGTGGCCGCGTTTTTTAGGGGGGGATTTCAATGGCAGGCGAGTGTTCCAAGGCTCAGCATAAATAACAACAAATGAGCTCCTGAGTATGCTCTAGAAGACGGCATCTTTATCTCTTTCGCTGTATGCGTGTGTGTATATGTGTGTGTGTGTGTGTGTGTGTGTTTTGTTGTGGGGCACTTTTGTGCGCTGCCTGTAAGTATGCTACAGAAATGAGGCAACTGCAAATTATGCGGTCGGCACGCGACCTGCTTCCCATTGCCTCAACCGCCCCCACCCTCATTTTACCCGATTCCACACATATATAGATATACCCATTTGGTAGCGATTTTATTTCCTTGACGCTTTCCTTTTGTTGCCACAAAACCGTATGCAAATGACATTTGCGAGCAGCAGCAGCAGCAGCAGCAGTCTTCCCCGGTGGCCTTATCGCTGCCACACACATGAAGCATGCGGGGTGGCAAGTGAGGCACAAGCAAAAACTGTGTAAGGGCCAGGCAGGCAACAACAAACTGCAAGCGTTGACAATAAATAATATTTGCAAATCAAGTGAATCGCCTTGAATGCTAAACAACGTTACCAACAAAATATTTGCAAGCCACAAGTAAATGCGAGGGCGTGGTTCAAGAATTTTGCAGAAAAGCCAATGCTTATCGCTAAATTTAGTTATATATACGTGCACTTAAAAAAAAAGTAGATTCAATTTAATATTGTTGCGTCGATAAACTCTAACCGAGTAAACGACATGCCAACTCTGTTCCAACAGTCACATGATAACATGTGACATGCACAAACATGCTCAAAATATGTCGCGTTAGCGACATGTTGGCAGTACATTTGTCATATAGTTCGAGAGTACGGATTCTAGATTTAGCGAGTACACGACATGTCAACATACTAAACGGTTTCATGATTTCATCCGACATGCTTGTTACACGTAGTAAACATATACATGTTCGCTACATGTGACTTTGTACATTTCATAGGCTTGTTCCAAACTCCACTCTAAAATATATTACACAGCAATTTGTGAAGCATACTTTGAATTGAACAAAACTCAAATGTTCAATTCTGTTGTGCTGAAAAAAGTACTCTATAAAGCCGTGTTCTGAACTCCACTTTTGAAACAATTCCACAGGAACATGCAAAGCATACTTTCAGGAGCGAATACAAACTTTATGTAAGTAGAAAAAAGCTAAGCTACTGAATTTGATCGTTCTCCAAAACTATTATACTTAGTTTTCTGTGAAATTGATTGGAAAGTGTATTTCAAAACAGGTCTAATAATCGTTTCTGTGGATTTAGAGTAAATAAATCGCATTATTTTGCAATAAATTTAGAACTAAATTACATAAAAGTTAAAAATTAATAATGCCATGCAATCAAATCAAATTGTGTAGTCGTATTTGGTTTTGCACTGTGTAGTTTGAAGTTGTGGCAGTGTGTTGGCAGTGCTGCTTCGAAATAATTCCAAGACGAATGCTGTGGCTTACTGACGCCTTCAACTTCCGCAGCGTCCTTAACCCCTTTGTCCTTGTGCTGCTACAGTTGTTGCTAGATTCCTGTGCCCAAGCAGACGTGCCAACTAAACCGCTTAAGCACTCAATTTGCGCGTGAAAAGGAACTTGACACCCAACCACAAACACACACATACACACACTCCCACTCACATATGGGTGGCACATGTGTGAGACCGGCTGCCAACCGCGGCACATGTCAGCACTTTGTTGTGATTTCCGTTTCCGCTGCCGTCACCGTCAGCGTCACCCATGCTCGTGACCCACCCCTCCACTCCTTTCGTCACCCCGTTCGTTTATTGATATTGTTCGCATAATGGAATTTAGCATACGGTTTTTTTTCTTTTGCTCATAACCCTTGATAACCATACATGTATTTATTTGTGACTTCCTGTGTCAAATTAGGGTTAAACGCTGACAGCCCCTGCTCCTGCTCTTGCCCCCGTACTGCCGGAATCTGTCAGTTGATGAGAGCTTCTTAGCTAATTTGGTTACTGTTGTTTTGCAGTGCGTGAATATTTTTTACGCAGCTTTACGTTTGTTTTACTTGGCTGCATTGCCTTTAAGTAGGTCTTAAGTCTTCATTTGTCTGCGCGGGGGCTGATGCCAACATTTGGGACATATTCGTATATATGTATGTGTATAAAGTACAGCCAACGCTTAATATGCCGACCGCATGAAAAACCCACAATTTAGACGGCCAATTTTCGCTGTCAATTTAAGTTGTAATTAACAGCCGAAGAGCCGACGCGTCGACCAAAACAGAAATAGTGAGAAAAACAGCAAAAAAAAAAAGGAATAAGCTCATTGGGCAGCTAGCTCTCTGACCCTTGGCTCTTGTTGCGGCATGTGGCATGCAACTCACGTGCGCTCATTACGCATTTGATAAATTTAGCATGAAGCTGGAAAGGTGCGTCCGACCTAATCACCCAAACCTCCGCCTTGATGAGAGAGAGAATGAGAGCAAATGTCAAAACAGACAATGCAGCGATTACTTTTGCGTGCGCCCGAGCAGGGACAGGGAAATATATTCGAGTGCGCCCGAGCAGGGACAGGGAAATGTATTCGAGTGCGCCCGAGCAGGGACTGGATATCATTTTTGTATGCGCCCGAGCAGGGACTCACAAAGTATGCTTAAATCTCAACTCTGCTGTGTTTTTTGGGGGGTATTCATATTCGGCACATAATTAATCAAAAAAGCAACGTAGTTTTTACTAACAATGCTTTTGTTGGCCCCGGATTTGAGCCATTAAAATTGGCATTGGGCGTGCATAATGAGCTGCTTTGGCTGCTGCTGAAAAGTTGAAAGGATTAAGGCCAAAGGCATTGGGAAATTGTGAATGTGGCCGCTGCGGGTCGCTGGCTTTCCATTTGTTTTGTTTAGCTGGAACGTCGCTCAGAACCATTTTTAATTCCAATGCTTTTTATTTCTGATTCGTTTTTTTTTTTTTTTCTGTTTTTTTATAATTTTTACGCATCTTATGGCGGCACTTGGTGAAAGCCGCTCTGCAAAAATAAGCTTAGGAGCGGAAAACAAACCGCTTGAGTCCTTTGTCCATTGTGGTGGTATTTTTATTCGTTTTATTTTTTTGTCGATTTTAATTCTTATTTTTTACGCGAGTCCTTGCATTCGCTCAATTAGAGACGTGCTTGCTTTGCTTTCTAGTCCCATTCTCTCTCCTTTTCGCTCGACCCCGTCTCCATAGAGCATGACCCGCGCCCGGATCATTTCAATGGCCATTCTCCATTACATTTGGCATCCCCTTTCTTTTCTTGGGATAGGGCTTAGGCATTTTTCTGATTGTTTGACGCATCCGTTGTTAGTATTCTTGTCCATGGCCACTTAAGCATTCTAAGCTCACAGCTTAATCCAGCATGGGGTTGACCGTCTCCCACACCAGAGGTCACGTTTCGGTTTGTTTATATTGTAATTTATTTGTGTGTTTATTTTTTTTAAGAAATTTGGGTTGAAATTGGAAGAAGTTTAAGATTTTGCTTTCTAATTTTGGTATCCGCAATCGATTAAAAGTTAAATTTTGCGATTTAATTAAGGAACATTTTGGGGGTTAATGTAAATTTTATTTTTGGAATTCAATCAAATTCGAATGCAAAGTCAATCTAGTTGACAACTTATGACATTTCGCGTGAAAATCGGTATTTTTGATATTTGTTTGAATTTTATGTTGGATTTTTAGCTTTCAAAAATGTCAAATCGCTAGATGTTATTTTTAGTTAAGAAAACTTCCACATGCATTCATTTTTAGAAAATTTGATCAGCGATTGTCTGGCTTATCATGAACATATATTTTGAGAACTTTGAAACCCAAAAGCATTCCAAATTGTATTCATGACAGTCTTGAGTTATGAGTAAAGTCTCTAGCCATATTTCATATCTGCATAAGCAGCTAATTTAAAAAGCAATTTCAAAAACTTAATTTTTCAGCGATTATGTTTGTAAACAGCACTGAGAGCAACTGAGAACAACAGCCTTCCCATGCCAGAACCCAACCAGTTACCAGCAATAGAACCCAAGGACAGCTTTTTATCATGAACAAACATTGTAACACCCTCCTTTTCCCACACCAGACAAATGGCCTAAAATATGAATTTATTTTCCTTACTTTTCATCTCATTTTTTTGTTGTATTGTGTTTTTTTTGCTGTTTAAAAAGCATTTAAGTCCCTGTAAAGTGACCCTTTTAATTTTGCTTGCGCTTCGTCGCATTGTTGCCTCTTAACGTATCCACATCGACATCCACCCACAAATGTATCTTAGTCTCTGTCTGCGTGGGATTGCGACGTTTCCGGCATTTCCTACACAACCCCCTCCACCATCAACACACCCGATTTTGTAATTTAATATATTCATGCGGCGCATTTTTTGCGGTTTGACACGCTTGTTCTGTTGTCATTTCGATATCATCTGGGGACTGTCATTCCGAATTGGTCCAAAACGGGAGGGAAAATCTTTCTATTTTTGACTATAAAATAAAGAAAAAATATTTGTATTTTGGTTGCAATGTTGTTGTTACAATGTATATATTCTTTTTGATTTGTTTGCAATTGCAAAACTTTTTTATTTCATTTCAATTATTACGAAAATTGGCTTCTTGTTTTGTTTTGGCTTTTAAAATAAAAGATTTAGCAAAAGTTTAGTTTGCAGAAGATAACTTTAAAATTTAAATAGTTAGTTGGAAAAGAAATTTAATCAAAGAAAAGTGACAAAAATGCTTCTTAGAGCAGAATTTTTAAATAAATGTTATTTTCAAAACTAAATTTTCATTTTGGGAAGCTTTTAAAAGTATGCTGAACATATTTGTGTGCAATTGAATCGCAAGTGCAGCTTAGAACATTTCTTTAGTTTGATTATTTTATGAGAAAATATCTAAAATTCGAAGTTTAAGGATCTAATTATCATTTCATATACAGCTAGTTTTCGAATTGTTAAAAATGTTATGTTTTGTCAAATCTAATTTTCGTATAAATGTTTTTTAATTCTTTTCTTACTTCTATATGGTCAGTTCTGTTCCGAATTCCACTATCGAATCAACTCCACAGAAAACTGTATATCATATTTTTTTGAAGAGAATAGATAAAAAGAACCTGACTTTACTTGTAAGTTCGTTTAATTTTTAGAAAATCCTAAAAGTATGCTTTACTTATTAATGTGAATTACATTCGAAAGTGGAATTCTGAACAGGCCCCTTGAAATATATACATTTAATAATTTGCTAAATTGCAAAACTCATTTCAACTATTGAGCTCTCAAACTAAATTAGTTGGAAAATTTTAAATGCCAAGAAATTTCACTCAGAAACTAGAGACTATCGACAAGGTGTGAGGCGGAGTTAAAAGTACAGAAGCCTGAATCAGGACCAGAGAAAATGCCAAAGTTGAAAAGCATATAAATTTCGAAGCGATTTTCGTGAGACGCGAACGTGGACTCGACAAAAACGGCGAAAATGAATTCAATGGCTTCGGCAGCTAACTGGCAATGTCCTGGCGCTGTTTTGGCGTTGTTCTGGTGGTGTCCTGGCGGTGTCCTGGCGTTGTCCTTCCGGTTGAGAGAGCGCCATGAGGTTGGCATTAAACGTTTTCTAATTAAGTGCGCGACGGCTACTTTTTTGGGCCGTAGCGCGACCGTATCCTTATTGTCCTTATTGTCGTCGACGTTTTATTATTTTTACGCTGCGAGTCAACAAGGATAATTATTGTTTTTGCGCCAAAGATTTTATGCGCGCCGTCGATGTCCGCGCTCAACGATGCGTTTTCATTTCGATTAGGAGCGGTGTTTTTTCTTGAGGCTGCATAAAGGGGTAGATATTAAGTTCTAAAAATGGGAGGGTGGTGTGGGCAAAGGAAGACTGGTGGAAACCTGCTCGCTCCCATGCCAGCTTATTGGATTAGAATGCTACGCGTTTGTCTATTAATTCGAACTTTTAATGGTCGGCTTTTGCCCAACTGCGGCTTCCCTGATTTCGTATTTCTTTATGGTTTTTTCGTTGAGTGTCCTTTTAAAATCCCCCCCCCCCCCTGCAAAAGATTCTGTTTCATTATAAAGTAAGAAAAGAAATGTAAAAGACGCGATTATCGTTGTCTTGCTTCCCAATTTATAATGCTCTCGTGCTTGAGTTGCTCTGCTCATGTTTTATTTCTTCTTTTTATCATTTTCCTTGGAATAACATGGACAGTTATTGAATATTCCGTTTTGTGTTTGTTTAATTATGAACTTTTTCTTTGACAAATACCTTGAATTTTCTTTCGTTTTTTCTGATTTTTTTTTTGTTGTATTTATGTTTCTTAATCTGCTTTTTAATTTTTCTCTAAGTTTTCTTTGATGTTTCAACTTTTCTTTTTCTTTGCACGGTGTTTACCAATTTGCACAGTGCATAAGAAAGAGCTTAGGTTTTTAATTAGCATATGAAAACTTTATAAATACATCTTTTTTTTTTTGGAAATATTATTGATAAATAATTTTAACATTTAAGTCTTTAGAAAAAAACAAGATGGACGCAGTTGAAAACGTTAGGGGGACTTGGAAAAGTAGGAAAAATTTTCAATAATGAAATGAAAAATATAACTTATTCAACTTATTTTTCTAAAGTTATGACACTTGACTATCGGAAAACTTGAAATATTTAAGAAAAAGCAATTTAAAAACGTTATATTCAATATGTCAATCCTTACAATATAAACGAAACGAAATTCATACTTCAGCGACAATTGAAACCGCAAACTTTTGAATTAATCTTGAAATAATTTTCATTTCAAATAAATTCACTTGGATCTATGTTCCAAATTAATTTCAATTTGAGTGCACGCAGCCGTGAAATAAACAAGAAATCACTTAATGCCAACAATTACATAACCAATTAGAAACTCTTTGGCTTTTTGCGAGAGAGAAAGAAGCGCTTAATTTTTGGTCACAGCTTTCGCAGGACATGCAGGACTCAAGTGAAATAAGCAAACGCTGCTGTCATTGTGCCCATAAAACCCAAAGAGGCAGCAACAGAGACTTTCAACAATTTGCCAAGCGATAGAGTGGGGTAGTGGTAGTTTGAAGGGGAGGGAACATATCAAGTCGATTACGTTTAAGGAATACATAAACGAATGCACATATAAGCTGCAAATATTGCTTGAGTACCCCGCTACTAAGCTGGACAATGGAGCACAATAAACAACTAAAAATGTTCTATTAGATATTGCTGGAATTGAAAATACCCTGTATTTAGCTTTTACTTAATAAACACCTACATAAAGAGTATAGTTTTTATAATTTTTCTATTTAAATGAAAAGTATATCGAGATTTTAAGTAGCTTTTGTTTGATTTAGCTCTACAGTTATATGACACTTAATAATCGCTTGATAGTCCCTGATTTCGATAAACTTTTACAGACAAACAGCCGTTTAAGGGTGTATATATAAATAACGTTATAATAGATTTCAATATTAAACTCAACAACATTTCTGAAATTAAAAAATATCGTTGCCTTGAAATATTATCGATATTTGTAAAGCAATTAACATATCGATATTTTTCCAGCATTAAAACAGAAAATAGTTTTGCTATTTTATTTTAATGATGATCTAATAGAAAACCGGTATCAAGTTAGTTTTATTTTAGTCATACTTAATGAAATGACAACAGAATAGTGCCTGTTATCGATAACTTCATACTGACTGTATCGGTTGAATCGATTTTTCCAAAAAAAGCAAGCAAGTCGATTTACATAGAGCCCTGTTTATATTCTCTAAAGTATCGATAACAAAAAATTGTTGGCTTTTATATGCATACTTTATATGGACTTGATATAGACTTAATATACACTTGATATAGACTTGAGTATACCCCTTACACGCTTAATGTTTAAGGTATATACAAAATAGACATAAATACAAAAGGTTGCCAATTTGCTAGCTTGTTTGGCAGTTGATACTTGATATGCTTTAAGGATAAGGGTGCAAGTCCAGGGACTGGACCAACAGTTGTCATTGTTGATGCTGCTATGGGACAGTTCGAGTTCAAGTCCGAGTTGGAGTCCGAATACAACGAGTGTATCATATAGTAAGTCAGTCTGATAAGCTACTTGAGCAAAAGCGATTGAAGGGCACAACATTTATTTATTTTATTTTTTGGATTTTTGGCTTCGGCTTACTTTTTGAATTGATACAAGCACATGCTTAAAATATTTATAAAAATATGCGAAAGCTGCCATAAAAAGCCAACTCACAACACATAAGCTGATATTGTCAAAAAGGTTTCAAGCTTAACTAGGCGTATGCCTAATATAAGCAGAACAGGACCTCCAACTCCAATAGGACTATATATTTGTAAGTGTGTGTGTTGGATGATAAAGTCAGCACAATGATAAATCATCGCTATAATATTTATAAAAAAAAATAAGAAAGAAAACAGGAAAACAAGGACAGCACAGCCAGCATGTGTATATATAATCGAATTTTTATTGATACAAGCAGCTTACGTTGAAAGGATGCAGGACATAGAGTGGAAGAGTGTGTGAGTGACTTCAAATACAAAATAAGTTGCAGCTGAACGAATAAAAAATATATACTAATACGCATTTTTATCAATTGGTCAAGCATTTGGGGGCAGGATGTATGCTCGTTTATTTCCTTATCAGGATTCAATGCTGACCATTCGAGTTGGAAACCGGCTGCGGCAGGATACTTCTTCAAATTACGCTATGAATATGTTAGCCTAAGTTTATGCCAGCAATTGATTGTTGGTAATTGCTGTGGCTTTATATTGCTATTCAACATATAAGTAGTGTACTTATGTATATCTGCATCTAAGCTGACTTTTAGTGAACTCCTTTGAGTGTCTTGTTCAAAGGACCCAACCACCACAGCAGACCAAGTCCAGTTGAACTTAAGACATTTGGCTTTTAATAAAATAAAATTGCACAATGAAAGGCGAGCACTTCAAAACTGTTTGTAACTCAATTAGAACAAAGGCAACCGGTTCTGAAGCTTGCTAAAGGCTGCTTATAAGCAAGAATACCCCAAGAACTCAGTTAGGAGTCAGCAGCACCAATAAAGATGGCAAAAATTGTTGATAATTCATTTTTATACTCTTATCGTAAGCGGAAACTAGCTTATTATGCTTAAGATGCGGCATAGCTGACTATTTTTTTGATAAGCTTAAATTTTTTTATCATATAAACAAAGCACTTGAAATTCTTTAAAAAATTTTAAGTTTAGTATTTAGCATATTGTTTTAGAATTTGTAATAGATGAATTTTGCAGAGGGGACTATAATTTTGTGACGAAATGTGTAAGGCATTGTAAAGCATTGAAGCAGACATCTCAGAAAAAGAAAATTGTATATTTTTGATCAGAATCAATAGCTGAGTCATGAGTCATGTCCGTCTGTCCGTCTGTTTATATGCGATTTTCAAAACTTTGTTTTAAGGCTATCTTGATGAAACTTGCCACTGATGCTTCTTTCAGGTAGTGCCTATAGTTGAATTGGCCAGATCGGACCACTATAACATATAGCTGCCATAGGAACGATCAGTTAAAAATAAAAGAATATCTTTTGTGTTTTTCAAAATATCTCAACCAAACTTAATATATCTAAACTAAAGCAAGTTCTACAAATGATGACCAAATTTAATCTATATCGGATCACTATTTTTTATAGATCTTAGATATCTTGACACTTTATCTGCCTATGGTATATACCAACATGTATACCAAGTTTGGTTGCTCTAGCTTCAAAACTGTGGAAAAAATCTGCCTTCATACAGACGGACAGTCGGACGGACAGACTGACGGGCAGACGGACGGACAGACGGACGGACAGACGGACGGAGAGACGGACGGACAGACGGACATTTCACAAACCCAATATACTCTTTTTTCATTTTTTTTTTTCAAAAAAACACACAAATTTGATTTCAATCTGGAATTCGTATCCGGACTATATTGTTTCGATAGTTATGAATAGCTTTTGTATGAATATCACATAAATATTGTAGGTATTTGTATAATAAAAATATTTCAGAAATTATGTAATTGATAACAGATCGCTTTTCAGAGTACTTTTTATTCCGATTTCACACCTGTATTCGATTAACTTTATTGAAGATATTTGTGAATAGTTTTTATTCCAATTATTCAACTGTTCTTCAAACTTTCTAGGGCATCTAAACTTCGGTGTGTCAAGGATAACTCATCTTTATTGTTTAGAATAACTTTGACGTCGACTGCTGACAAGGCGGCGACGCTGAGCTGATGATGATGATGTAGTTGATGATGCTGTTTGAGCAACCCTTTCCGTAAGTACTTAAGGTATGGGTAGGGGTATGGTATGTGTTTTTGGGTGCGTGATGATGGAAGCGCCAGTATCTTGATAAGATTAATCAAATTTTCATAAAATGTGCTCTGTGGCACAAAAGCACAAAGTAGCAGAAAATATGCTTGGCGTGTAAAAAGGATTTATGCGTAATTATATAGGAATAGCGTAAAGAAGTCTCTCTCTCTCTCTCTTAAATCAAAATGCCTTGACGTTGACAGCGCTAAGAAGTCCTATTTAGAGTTTCCTTTGAGAGAGTTTTCCCCACGTTACCCCATTCTAAATTATGGCTTTTAGTTTTTAAACTTTGCATTCAGTTAAATTTCTTTTGTATTTTATATTGCATACTTTTTGGCTGCTGCCTTAATTAGCACTGCTTTCTCGCGAGATTTTCGATATTGCCAGTTATATATATACTGTGTGTATATAGACAACATTTGTATAGTGTAGGTAAAGTAAGCATACAAATTAAAACCACAATATAAGTCTTAAGATTGTTGTTGGAGTTGTAGTTAGTTTTCTCTACAAAGTGGCAGTCATTGAGTATTTGCATTCAAAATGAGAGAGACGTCTGAAAGCTGCTTACAGTGGAACTCAATTGATTTGAATTTGTTGGGAATTGGAGTATAGCATAAATAGATGACATTAACTGACACCATTTACAATTGCATACAATCTAAAGGGAGTAAGGAAGTGGCATTATTTTTATAAAGTATTGTTAAGTTAGCAAGTCTTAAAGCTTTTAAATTGTAAAGATTTGAATAGATAGTAGATATATACCAAAATTTAGACTGCTGGGAAATATATTAACTATTGATTTACTTAAAAAGTATGTTTTAGACTCGTTTTCTACGTAAATCTCTTTCTTCCTTTTTGACTGTTCCCCAAACTAAATAGAGAGATTGAGAACCATGGGATTGCTTTTAAAAGCGAAGTTTAAAGTTGTCTTAAAACATTTATCTACCAATGATAAACAGTAAGTAATAGAATAGCCTTTCCATTTTTGCGATTCTGATAAAATTCATTTGGAAATGGAATTGAATTTGTAAGTTGGTCTTAATTCAGAACAAGTAAGAATGATCTAGTCTAGTGTGCCCGACTACGAGACTCCCTGCTCCCAATTGCATTTCAAGCAGTTCAGCGGCAACACAATCAAGCAGCGTACTTAACGTGTCCAGTTTCTGTCAAACTGTTGTTTCTGCCTACTGTTTCGGGGGAAATAGATTCTCCCATAACTTTGGTGTTATTTATCCGATCGTAATAAAATTTACGCATCCGATCAACATTGATTAAACAAATATGTGTACCAAAAAAGCGATTTGCGGGGGTGTGGCGAGGTGCTTCCGAAATTTGAAATAAACTTGATCTGCGTAAGGTATATAGGAACCTACATGGCAAGTTTGGGGTCTCTACCTCTTATAGTCTCCGAGATCTGTGTGTTCATACGGACAGACGGACAGACAGACAGACGGACATGGCTAGTTCGTGTCGCCTGTTGATGCTGATCAAGAATATATATAGTTTATATAGTCGGAAATACCTCCTTCTGCCTGTTACACGCATTCGCAGTACTGTATAACTACCTTTTTCCCATTTTTAATGGGCACAGGGAGTAAAAATATAGAATTTTCAGATTAAAAATCTATTTTTCTTTGAGATATTGTAAGAAATAAATATTCGAAATAATAAGTAATCAAACATGGAAATATTCTTGATAAAATATTAACCGAAATACTCAGTTTGTTTCCAGCTCAGTTTAGCTGATAAATTTCATTTCATATTGTTTCTTTAAACAACAAGAACGATTTTTTGAATTAAATTTCATTGTTAATTATGTTTAGTAACTAGTCTGATTAAAGAAGACTTAAAAACTTATATTCCACTGTGTCTCTCTAACATGCAAGGTAAACACCAAAAGATTTTGCAAACAAATATAAAATGTAAAACTAAATTTGCACATTACCCTGAAAACATGTGCCATCACCACGATTCCAGGACAACAACAACAACAAGATCTACAAGGAAACCTAAGAAAATCGTGAATGAAAGGTAAATTCGAGAAAGGTAACAGGAAACAGTTTGAGTTTTTGGCGTAGTCTGCGCTTAAGGAAACGGAACATTTGCACTCATAACACACAAATATATGTATGCTATATGAATAAATACGTTTATATGTATGCATATGTATGTGTGTGTGTATATATGTATGCAGGGCAAACACCTGAAAGCAGAAGCTATTAGCCTGGCTGCTGCTGGAGTCGAATGAAATACGGACTTAACAATCTTGACAACTACTTTCCGCTTGACAAGCAATTTCCACATAGATAAATTGAAGCAAAGCTGCGCAAAATAAAAAAGGAAAACTTTTTGCAAAAATATTGAAAAAAATCAGAGAGCGTTGAGCAAGTTTCGAGCACAACACAGCACAGACAGCTGCTTTAAAAGTAAAGCAGCAAGAAAGTAAAGTAAATTAGCAGCCAAATAATTGCTTGGTAGCGGCACTCTGTGCGTATACGCAACGTAATGTATGAATGAATAAGTGCTTTTGGGTATGAGCTATGCATATGAGTTAGTGATGTACGTTTTGAATAACACATTGATGTATCAAAACAAGTAAGTATGGTATATACCAACATGTATACCAAGTTTGGCTGCTCTAGCTTCAAAACTGTGGAAAAAACCTGCGTTCATACAGACGGACAGACAGACGGACATTTCACAAACCCAATAATAATAATTAAGCTTTGTGTACAGTAATCATAACTGAGCAAAACATCGATGCATCGATATTTCAATGTCTTTTTTACATCACTAATCTGAGTGGAGCTCGATGTGGTTCTCGAGTGGGTGGCTTGACTGGGTGTCTTGTGTGGGTGGCTTGACTGGGTGTCTTGTGTGGGTGGCTTGACTGGGTGGCGCTCTGAGTGACAGGCCAACAAATGTCGCCCGAAAACCCCAAACTATGAACGGCGACATGAAACGGAAACTAACTTGAAGCCGGCACGAAATGCATTTCAGATCTCTTCGTCTCTTCGTCTCTACGCCTGTTCGTCTCTTGGTCTCTTCGGTTCGGCACTTAAAAGGCAGCAGATAGTTAAGTCGATATCGCAGCAGCAGTTTCCGTCCGAAAGCAGGAATTTACTTGACATTTTCATTAGTGTGGCACAGCCACAAAACACTTTGCCAGCCAGCCACGAGCCGAAGCTGGAAGCTGTAGCTGGAGCCAGCGCGCTGAAGCAAGCACCAAGCTACTATGGGCAAAATACATACTTATTCTGGCAAAATGGCAGTATTTAAGTGCATTTACAAAAAATGTTACTGTCAATAAGATTTAAAAGTACTAGAAATTGACCTAGGAAAAATGTTTGAAATATTTTATACATTCAAGAAATATACTTTTTGTTTGCCCTAAATTGCGTTTTTTAGCTAGAAGCTTTGCGGAAAATAAGTTGAGCTGCCTTTTTCACCAAAAGTATGGAAATTTTCTTATTTTTTGGTAATGTTCTTACTTCTAGATTTCCAATCAACATAATACTGCGAACACTGAAGCAATATTGTCATTGACGATCTTAATGCTTCTATACTTTATTATAGTTTTGGTTATAATATTTTAAAATTTTACTTTCAATATACAAACCATGTCAAAACTGATTTCGTTTGTTATGTTCTTTCTTCTATAGCATCTTTAAGTTATTGACTAATGCCACAAAAAATGACAATATTGCCCATGGTGGCAAACTCGAGTCACTTTGGGAGACACAGACAGACGCGATGTTTGCGGTTTGATGCAGAAATAAAAATAGCAAAAGCAAGCCTGGCAGGCAGGAAGGCAGGCAAGGATTCAGTGGGTGGACCAACACACACACACACACATACACGTAAACAACCCGTCTTCCTTGCACACACACACACACACGTCGGCATAAACCCATTTGGAATGGCTTATTATTGGGGTTTGCAGAACGAAAACAGAGCAGAAACCCACGTCGACAGTTGAGTTGTCATTGAGGCTGAGAACTAGAGACAGAGTAAGAGAAAGAGACAGAGATACAACTCAACCCCCTCTCGTTTCAGTCCCCCCCCAGTCCGAGTGTATAGCTCACATCTTGATTTCGCACTAGGCGAGGCTAGAACCAGAACCATAACAAGGACTAGAACGAGGACTCTGCCTAATGTTGTGGGAAATTGCATTAATTATTCTATTAGCAGCGTAATTCGCTCTTAATTGCATGATAAACTTTATTGCCTTTTAGGAGGATTGGCGTGTATAAGGCGTGTGTGCCAGATATGAACACGATTTCCCCCACTCCAACAACAAAATATGAGCAGCAGTATATAAGTTGAACTATATGAATTCTAGTCGAGTCCTGGCATAAGTACACATTTATTTCAGTTAAGTGGACATCTTAGATGAACTAAATGGACTTAAGATTGTGTCGAATTTTTGCCACCCGAGTTTCCTGAACGTATCCTGGTTACGTGGAATGAGCGAAATATGAGTTGTGTTGTATTTAAGAACGGATTCAAAAGGTTAAAGCTTATTTCGAAGAAGATTTAGAGACCAGGTTCTAAAGACACAATTCTACAGAAATATATAAGCCATAGATATTGTATCGTTTTAGAATTATCCTGCGTCAAAAAGTATGCTATGCATTGTTCTGTGGAATTGAGTCTAAAAAATTATTAAAAATATATTTTAAATGTTTGGTTTTTAAACTCCAATTCATAAATTTATATGTTTGCTTTCAGTTTAAAAATTAAAAATGTAGTTTTGAGATGTATTTCAAGGCTGTTAGCTACTTTAACATTATATCGCTTTGTATTTAACTTTTTTCGGTATCCACTTTCTTCAAAAAGTGTTGAGGAAATCAAATATAAAATTGAAATGTTCAAATTATCCTTATTGCAGCTTCAATCCTATCTAAATTTAATTCATAAATTTTTACAATATCTTAACAAAGTTAAAATTAGGAACTGTAAGTATTAAAAAAGATAATTTATTTCAAAATATAATCAAATACTTATAGCACTTATTCGTTTAAGTTATTTAAGTGCAACTGGTTGCATTTTGTTGTTGTTGTTGACAGCTACTTATTTAGTTAATGTGTCATTCGATTTGTTTGTCTTTGATTGATTAGCTGCGATTTTGTGCAAAGTAAACAAAAGTGCTCATACTTGTATATATATATATACATATTTGTTTGTTTTTATGCACTTGAGTGAATGAATCTAGCCGTGAGTTGCTTGCCATTATCTAGAATCTAGATTCTAAACGAAATCCAATTAAGCTTTATCGCCTCAAATTAATCAAAAAGCGCACGCAACAAACAGCTGAACACAATAGCTGAGCAAACAAAATTGTGCCCAAGTCAATATTAATCAAATCGCAGCGCCTTAAGTTGATGTCGACTGCGACTGAACTTATCGCCAGATCGCCACCGATCGTTCAAAAGATCGCCGCTCTGTAACCTCACCCCCCCTTTCATACCTTTGGTATTTTGTTCTGAGGTCGCATTTATAGCTAAGTAAAGTCAGCTGAATTCTGAAGTTGCTTTGAATCGTTCTGATTGAGTTCTACTCGAACGATTTACGGAAATAGAAGCTGTTCATTGAGTTTCATTGGTTCGTTTTGTTGAAATTAGTATGATTACCGTCCTATCTTTTTCAGTGTTGCTCGAAGTGTTAAAAACTTGTTATATATGGGTGCAATCAAGAGAAAATCCTTCCAAATCTCCTGTTTTTTCATTTTGTATACTCTGTTTGCAAAGAAAAGATAAGTAAATTAGTTTTGTACATTTCCGTCTGATTCTAAAATTGAGTAATATGTTCAAAATGCTCAAATCTAAAATTCACACTAGTTTGTTCGCTTTTTTCTTTACTCTGTTTATAGAGTTGAGAAGAGTATTTTGGTTCTAGACATAGTTCTCACATATCCGTTCGTAATTCAACTTGCGTAATTAACTCATTTCAAAGCATTCGAAATGAAATTGCGAATTAATAAACACAAAGTAAGAGAGCATATTGGTTTTTGTAGTTTTTATAGTCAGAACTTTCAGTTTTGTTTTGCAAGATATTAAGATATCTTTCCACACCCTTTTTCTCGATATCTTTATTTTGTAAACATATATTTCACAATAACAATTATAATGAGAACAGAGCATATAGCAGTCGGTGCTTACGGACAGAAACTTGTTTAACAGTTTCTGAAAGTTGATAAATAATTTAGTTAATTTCTTATAAATCAAATATAATGAACGCATATGTGGTCTAAATGAACAGATTGAATCATAAGTAAGCTCAAATGAACCAAAAGAACTATCAAAACGAACAAACTAAAAAACTGATACGTTTGTTCAACAAAAAATTGAAAAACTGAACATTATTTGCTCATTTGAACTACAGAGAACACCGCTTAAGGTAAACCCAAGCTAGAAAGAGTTAAATGTAAGTGCTCTTCGAAAATTAAGCAAATTGTATGATTTAATAAAATGATCTATTTGGATTTTTATCGCAATTTGTTTTGATTTCAAATGACGATGTTTGCGACCTGTTTGTCAAACTTTGATTTTATAATTTTTGTTTGACTTTTGACGCATTACGACGGCTTACGACAGCCCTGCAGCTGTTTATTTAGTTGAGAGTTCGGCCCTGGCTCCAACTCTACCTCCAGTTCAGGCTTGCCAGTTCCCGTTCACAACTCCAACTCCAGTTCCAGATACTGACCTGTCATCATACCGTTTGATTTCAGACAACGCTGACCAATATTTGCATTGCGGTTGTACTAAAAATTGCCCCCTGCTGTGGAAAAACTCTCCAATTGCGGACATTCACCTGTTTCCGTTTTTCATGCAATTAATTTAATTATGTGGTCACATCAAACTATGCTAAGTGGGTTGGATGTTTGGGTGGGTGTTTGGTCCATTGGTCCGTTGGTCAATGTGGTGCACTTTCATATCCTCATTAGCTGTTTTTCTGCTCTTGTTGTTGGGGGCCGACAAAACTTGTTCCATGTTTTTGTAGTGCACACTAACTGAAATGCTTTTAGCCATAAAATGAAAATGTGAAAATTAAGTTGCGCATTTCTACATTCATTTATAATTATAAACTTATACTAAAACATTTGTATATGTTTGATATGAGGATATTTAATTTTAACTTTGCCTTTTAAGCATCATAAAGTAGAAAGCAAAGTTAAGCTTTTTCTAACATTCACGTTTATGAACTTTTTTGATCTGCGTACGGTATATAGGAACCTGCATGCCAACTTTGGTGTCTCTAGCTCTTATAGTCTCCGAGATACAGACAGACAGATGGACAGACAGACGGACATGGCTAGTTCGTCTCGGCTGTTGATCCTGATCGGATTCGATTTCGTCGGAAATGCCTCCTTCTGCCTGTTACACACATTTGCAGTACTTTATAACTTCCTTTTTCCCATTTTTAATGGGAACAGGGAGTAAAAATATACAACTTTAAAATAACTTATCACTTAGAATAAAATATAAGTTTCAAAAATTAAGGCAAAAAGTACTTTAAGTGTTCTTAAAGTTGTTGAAACAGTATATCATTCTGTATAAAATGAATTCTTTATCGAATAATAAGTGTTTCTTTAAAGCGTTAAACATTTTATAACAAATTGCCAAAACCAAAAGAAATTTAATAATTAACTTGATTTGAATGCATTGAACACTTAAGTCACAAAAGTGCCTGAATTTGTCACGTGCATAATATTTGATTTAATTTTTTGCGATTTAAAATCAAACATTATTGAAATGAGTAAATAAATTCAATTCAAAAAGCAACAAACGTAAACAGCAAACGCCGCTTGCGTCCCTTGGGATCGTTAGCGGCGACAGGGAACAGTTGACAGGGTCACAGACGATATGAATAGATAGAAGAGCGACAGCGACAGTGACAACGACAGCAAACAGGGACTGCAACCCAATACGAGACCTAGAACCAGACCGAGACCTCAATGGTATGGCAAACAAAGTCAAGTGCTGCCAGAGCTGTGCCAGACGTGAATAGATAGTCGAGGAAATCGAGTTATGAGTAGATCATCGCGCGATATTTCAACAGTTGGAGTTCAAAAGTGGGGTTGAATTTTAAACAACTTTGGCAACAAACGACTTGACCATAATCAAATTAATATTTTAACGCAATATTTACTACAGCAATCTTTCTATCCAATTATTGCACGCTTTTTACTCCCTGTTTCCATTAAAAATGGGAAAATGGGAGCTATAAAGTACTGCAAATGTGTGTAACAGGCAGAAGGAGGCATTTCCGACTATAAAAGCTATATATATTCTTGTTCAGCATCAACAGCCGAGACGAACTAGACATGTACGTCTGTCTGTCCGTATGAACACACAGATCTCGGAGACTACAAGAGCTAGAGACACCAAACTTAGCATGTAGGTTCCTGTATATCATACGCAGATCAAGTCGGGCACACTCGACTAGAGCATTCTTACTTGTTCATTCTGCACCGTCTAAATACATGTCTTAGACTGGATTTAGACAATGAAGTTCCAGCCTGAAGTCTTTTCGTTAAATTCTCGCTTATAGGAAAGAGGTAAAGCGGAGAAGGCAACATCTCTAAATTTCGTCGTCTAAACACGCGTTTTATCTTGAGCGCAAGTTCTTTTCGTAGAAATAGCAACGTTTCTTTGTGTTGCACGAAATCATGCAAGATTAGCTGTCAGTTTTGTAAAACTTGACAAGCTGTGATGTTTGAAAATAGGTGTTTGAAAATAGGTGTTTGAAAATAGGTGTTTGAAAATAGGTGCTCCAAGATAGCTATATTGGTGTCAAATTTTAGATTTATAGTATGATTATTAGATTCATACATTAACAGATATATTTTTGTCAAATATTTTAATTGTAGCATCTTTTGTATCAGAACATAACATACAGGTCTTATAAAATTTCAAGTTTATTTTCTATTTTGCAAAATATTTTACAGGTTTCGAACCCTTCACAACTTTTCTTTTGACTTTTAAGCACGTTTTTCTTAAGTTTAATATTACTTTGAAATATGTTATACAAAAGTGTGACCAAGAGTTTTGAATCTCAAAAATGTAATATTTGCAAAAAGTAGCTGATTTGCTTTTGAAAATTTTGAAGAATTTGCCAAAACTTTAACAAAGATTTGGAAATAATTGAGTTATGCTTAATTAAGCATTTTAATAATTTAAAAAAATATAAATAAATATTTATAAACCGATTTAAGAAAGGTTCCATTCCCGCAACCCCCTCTAATTGGCGCTGGCTTTCAAGTTTTTGACCAAATCTCGTCCAAGGTCTTGGATACCTGTCGTGGTCTAAGTCGCAGATAAGTCGCCTTATACAGATACTGGGGATGATGATAGTAGCCGGTATCTTTTTAATTAGGGATTTGTCAAACAAAACGTCGACAATGTAAGCAAACACCGGACAACCTCAACCTCATCGTCAACATCGTCGTCATCGCCAATTGTATGATACTTGTCTATGATCGTGATAAGAGAGAAAAAAAAGAAGAGAAACACGTCTGTCAACTTTGTTAGGCGGCAACAACAAAGAAAATATTACGGCTATGACTACGGCTAATAGTCATAAGCGAGTGAGAGAGATGGAGAATAGGTATTTGAAGTACACTATGTACATCTTGGCTCACCTGAGGCATCATCGATTTCATCAAATATATATTTTCATTGTCAAAACGCGAGCTGAAAGTCAAGCGTTTTTTTTTTTATTTTTATCTGTTATCTGTTATCATTGAGAAATTTACAAATCGATATGCGTATCTTGTTGGATGTTGTGTGTGTGTTTTTTTTTTTCATTTGGCGTTTGAAGATGCCGTTTGACGCGTGGAAAATGAGGTTGGGGGTTGCTTCAAAATGTGGTTAACGGTAACATGGAAACATATATAGATGGTAAGTGGGGTGTGAGGGTTGGGGGCAATCAGTATCACATCCGATGCAGATACCGAAGCGATATTAACAGCGCAAAGCATGGCATTTATCTATTGATTTGTTGAGTGTTTCTTTCGCTTTTGTTGGCATCCGTACCCATACCTAGTAGTACCCCTACCCAAGACTCATATATACCCGATATCAGTATCAGTTAAATCAATTAAGGCTTTCAAGTGGAACTTTTGCCGATCGCCGTGCTACATGCTAACCAATGTTCTATTGGGGGTATACGAGTATTGGAGTATTGAAGTATTGGAGTATTGGAGTATCTCTATCGCTATTTTGTGTCTCCATGTTCTCTAGTCGCTTTCAATTATTTCAAGTGGTAAATGTGGTTATTCCATTTAATCAGGGGTGGGGCATTCGACATTCAACATTCAGCCCCAAAACCAAACATTGTCAAGCTAATGTCTCATTTTTTCATAAAACAAAAACAAAAGCTAATTGAAGTGCCTTTACCGCCTCAAGGTTGTCTTGAGTTGACTTACTGTAAACTTATTCGAAAAATATAATTTCAGTTAAAACAGGTTTTCAATATACTTAAGAAATTATAGTCGCTATATTCATGATATATATCAAATGTCTTATAAAACTGGCGCGCAAACTTTTATGAGTTCCGACAGATTTCTTATTTGGTACATAGAGGGTTTCTTTGTAAAGTACACAAGTCTTGAATATGTATGTATATAGTTTTAAAGAAACTCTATCAGGCCTATCAACTTTCGGCAACATTATTTTCTATGTTTCAATGTTAAAAATTTCATCTAGTTCTGTTCATCTGTTCATCTAGTAAAACTAATCCTTTCACAATAGCATGCTTATTCAATCTTTAACAAAATGCAAGTTAATTCAATCCACGAAATTCAAGAAATTCACTTAGTTGCTATTCAGCTCACATTTCCAAATAGTTATCATTATGAAGTTGAGTTTCTATTTTCGAACAAACACGCAGCAATTGAGAACAGCTCACAATTTCTATTCCAAATGATTTGATCAAAATTGTAAATAGAAACAGACATGTTTTATATTACTTTCCATTCTGTATCTACTGCTGATCTATTAAATATTCAATACTATATCAATTCAAAATATTAATACATTTCGATTTTAAACGTTTTTTAAGCTACTCAAAACAATTTTTTAATTATCTATAAACGTATTTTAAATACTGCAAACGTTATGAGACTTATACAGAAATTGTGGATTCACACTCTCACATGCATACTTACATATATATTTATATATATATATCTTCTATATAAGCCTGCAAATATACGAGAGTACACAAAAAAAAAAATCAAGTTAAAAAAAAGAAGAAAATAAATATCAAGGAAAGCCCCAAATTAGCGCAGGCGCATTTGGGCGCTTGCAACGAGCTTGGCGAGAGCTCCAATGGCACCGCCAGCCGTAATTCCCGTTATTCCCAGCCCTGCCCCTCCACACACACACACTTCTCTTCCATCCTGTGGCGGGGGGGCTTTGAGGTTTTGGGGGGACAGCAACATTGGCAATGTCAATACTTGAGCCAAGCGAATGGCAGCACTTCAGTTCAGTTCAGCTATGTGTACTCAAATGTGTATACATATGGACACACACTGTCGCAGATCCTTGCCAAGGATAATGCTGCCAACTCACACACACACACACAATCGTTTACACATACACACACTCACACACATTCACTTTGAATTTGGCTGTGACTTTAATCAAAATGCTGCCAACTGAAGTTGGTTTTCTGTTGGCCAAAAAGTCTTTTATATCATGCATTGTATATGCTAGATACATAAGCTAGATATATGTATATGTAACTATATATGTATAACATATACATGTATGTTTTCTTTCATACTTGCAGATTGTCGTATGATTTCACAAGTCATTTGGCAACACCTTCAATACTTTAACAAGGCTTAATTTTAGAGTTATAATTATTTCAATCATAGTTTTAAATCTTTAATGCAAAACAATGAATAATTCAACGAACACATATTTTAAACTATGTTAGATTTGTGTTTGACGAACGTGTTTATTTCGAATTTAACTGCTTTGTGGATTCATTTCGAACAATTGTGGGTGTTTTTCAATCTGTCAATATCGAGTTTTTCAATTAAGAATTGTTTGCATTAACTTTTTATTTTAATTTTAATGCATTTTTACTTCTTCAATCCAAATTTTTTGAACAGTTTATTTTTAATCCTTAATTTTATAATTTACTTATATTCTTCTTTAATTTTCTATTATTCATAGAGTTTACAAATGATTTGTGTTCCATTCTCATCGTCCCATTGCGTTGGGATGCTTTGCATAGCAATTCGATGCTAAGTTACATAGTAAACATCGATAATTATCGATAAATTAAAATTAGTAAATAACAAGGTGTTTGCTTTTTCTACTTGTTCCTTAATATTATTAATTTTTGTCATACAAACTTTAAAATCCTCTCTATTCGTATACTATATTTAGAATTTTTAGTCCGATTTCGACGACATTATAAAGAAGGTAAACTCTTCATCCATATACGATTGTTTAATGTTTCAAAAAACAATAAAAAGCTAAAGATTAATGTTTTCTGCAACAAGATGAAAGATTTAAGATTAAAAACTATCGTTGGTTATAAAAGCCATAATCGATACTATCGAAAGACATCGATAGTTTAACAGCATTTCAATACTCATGCCATATACTATATTATAGCAGGCAATGATTAAAATGTATTAGTTACTCATACCACACCATAGATACGTTGCAGGACGACGGATGATAAGCCAGTAGCAACACTTTAGATACCTGTCTTGAGCAGCAGGATGAGAAGGACGAAGCTGACTGAAGGTTCAGTGACTGGGGACACATCAGCCGAAAAGCGGAAACGTCAAGTTGAAGCTCTTGCCGGAAGTGCTCAGCACGATAGAGAGGACAATGGGGAGGACATCATCGTTTCATTCATGCTGTAACTGTTACTGTTTTCTGGGTGTTTGGCGTGTATCCTTCTCAGTATTACCCTATTACCCATTACCCTGCTCTGGTTTGGCCTTCAGCTGGGGGAGGGCTGCGTTTAATCAACAATCAAATCAGAAATCAAAAACTTAATGAATGTCCTTTTGTCATTATGCCAGCAGAAGAGCCGACAATGGCGATGAGACGATGAGCAGCAGAAGAGGGCTTCAAAGTTGATGTGCCGTTACAGGATGTTATGTCCTGGATGAGGATGAGGACGCTGATGATGACGAGGTTGACGGCAACGACCGTTTACGCGGCTCATGCTGCCTCATTGAGTAATAACAATAATAAGTGCAGGACAGGACAGGACAGGACACCCATCCTTGTCATCCTTGCTAGGCCCACCCAAGTGTACAGCTGGGTCAGACGAGCGCCCAAGTCCGTGTCCGGGTCCAGGGCCGCATTTCGCATCCTGTCCTGCTGCCATGTGGGCTTTTGCCACTGCTTAAAGTTGAAAATTTCCACACGTTTCACAAATGCTTCCACTTTTCACTTTGCACACCCTCCTTCCTCCTTTCTACTCACCATCCGCAAACTCGCCAACTCGCATTCTGTGTCGCGGTTGTTGTTCCTGCGCCCCTTCCTTGCCTTTTTGCACTGTGGCTCCTGTTTGTCTCGCGCCAGCGATATAAGGCACAACTTGCAAACATTTTCTTTAAAGTGCCGAAGTTTAAATATCCTTGCAAATACATGAATTAAGTAAGTTGCTTCCTTGACAGCTTTGAGTTATGGTTATCTGATCATAACCAATATCTTGTCAAACACTAATTTTTATCAATTAAGATGTTTCATTCTTTGATGTCAAATGTACTCAACATTTGATATAGTAGTCCGATTTTTATCAAATTAGCCTAAATGATATGAAACTGTTAGATTTCGATTTTAGAAATGATCAAAAAATATAGATTTATGTATATCCTGAGATATCATTCAATTGGCTAGATCCTAGTGCTTAGATCCTGCCGATTCCGATATATTTGATCTTGAAAACAATGTTTCGTTGCGTTACACAATTTGTAAGAATATTGAAAGACCCGCTTTTAAGGTATTGCAAATAAAAAGCAACCAGCAGCCGCCAAAAAGAACTTTAATAAAAATATTGATTTTCCGTTGGGTCGCGCAGCATGTGAAGTACATTCTATGTTTTTATTTTCAAGCTAGATTTTCGCTGATACAAAACATAAATAAGAAACTTAAATTAACTTTTGAATTAATGGATAAAGTGTTATTCAAGCCCATTCTAGTTATAACACTTGAAATGAATCTAAACATGGTATGTATTAAAAATTAAAAGACGATTATTAACGGTTCGATAATTAGATTTTAGATGAAAGTCTTTTTTTGTTTCTTAAGCTATTCTGTGTTTTAGGATGCTTATGTCATGCATTATGTCAAAAGTTTAGCATAATCGGAGGACCACATCTTAAGAAAAATCGGTCGGAAATTAAGTTTCCTTATGAACAACTTTTCTGCAAGGGCATATATGTATATATGTTTATATCTGCGACATGCCGAAGATACCATTTCTTTTTTGTTTACTTTTATTTTTTTACGTTTTTCCAAGTTACTATAAATATTTATTAATTTCATAGCAAGGCAATATCAAAGTCGAATTGGCTAAATCCCAAATAACTATATTTACAATTTTTTTATTTTGATATTTACTAGCTTTTTCCATAGTATGCACATATGTATGTATATGTACATATATTTATCTTTCTTTAAAAGTACATTATCAAAGAAACATACTCTTTTTCTCAATGGCGCTAACTGTGAATAATATTCTATGTAAATACATATTTATATATGTATGTTACGATTTTCATATGTAAATACAATATATGCACACTTATACATATTGCACTAGGAACAGCAAAGATATTGAGCATAGAACATTTTCCTAAACCCCTCCACGATGCTCGACGTCGACAGCGGGCGCTGGGGCTGGAGCAGGGGGAGGGTTTGCAGTTTGGCTGTTAACTAAGTGGAAAGACGTCGACGTCGTCGTCGAAGGCGATAAAACCGCAGCCAACTAAGCAACAACAACTCAAGACACAAGCAAAAAAAAAAAAAACAAAAACAAGACAAAACACAAAACAAAACAAACACAAAAAAAAAAGGAAGATGAAGTCTTTGGGCAAAGGCAAAGCTTAGCCAATCAGCGTACGCCGAGGGCGGAGTCTATCCGAACTGGTTTTTGCCGGCGCCTTTTTATGTTTTATTTTCGTGTATTTTGTGCTGCTGTTGTTGTTGTTGTTCCTGTTGTTGCTTTTGTATTTTTCGTTTACGTTTACACTTTGCTCATCTTTGCTTTGCTCGAAATTTTTTTTATGGGTTATCTCGCTCTGGCACATCGTGCGAGCGCGAAAGGGAGAGAGCGAGCGCTAGTCTTGCACATGTGTGTGTGTGTGTGCTTTTAGCTATGTGTGTGTGAGAGCGCAACAGCAACAGCGAGAGAGGGAGAGAGAGGATGAGAGCAGGGCATATGTAGTAGAAAGGCGGATAAGAAAGCTGATTAAAAAAAGTGTAGGTATTTTTTATGTTTTTTTTTTGCGTGCTGATAAACTTGTCCAATTGGATTTAGCTGTGTGTTTATGTATATATGTATAAGTAAATATGCGTTATTTATTTAAAATTAATGCTTGAACACTGTTTTAATTAAATTCTAGGACTTTTTGGCGCTGCTCTTTATGCTTAATGCAGCGCTGAGTAATTAGAACATTGAGACTCCACCCAGTGAGGCACGTGCTATGTATGTACCGTTGCATCTGTTATGTATCCTATGTATCCTATATACCATATACACATGCATTATATACTCGGCTCCTCGGCTTCCTTTGCAGCGGTTGGCTAAACCCAGCGTCGCCGAACACCTCTAATCACATGTAATGCGCGCGCATTATCTGCGCTCTTATCTGCGTCAGTTCTCCATCTCTGCCTCCAGCTGCTGCCCCTCTTCGTCATCAAGTGGTCACTTCGTGTTTAAGCACGAGCACACACACACACTGAGAGATAAACAAAACAATCGCAACGACAGTCGCCATCCATTTCCATTCGTCGAGAGGTGCTAAATGCGGAGTGGGTGTTGCTTCTGCTGCTTCTTCTGCTACTACCGCCGCTGCTGCTGCTGCTACTGTCGCTGCTGCCTCTGCCTCCCAACCAAACCCCCCCCCCCACCCCCCTAACAACATAATAATAATAAGCGCTGCCGATTTACTCTTTCATCCCAGGCACAGGCGCGAACTATTGCCGCACTACTTGCACTCACACGCGCTGCCAACGCCCACGCCCACTCTCTACAGTCGCTGTGTGTGTATATGTGTGTGTGTGTGTGGCATAATTCCACCCGAATTTGCGGCAAATCCATTGAAATTCGCCACAGCGCACAAAAAGTTAAAGAAACGCGCAGCCGACACGACTATCGCTGGGATTGTGTGGTGGTGCTGGTGGGTTAAGGGGGTTAACGGGGGGCTAGACGGCGAATGGGGGTGGGAGACAGAGACATGCTGACGACGACGACGAGCCTGTCGCAGAGACAAGTGCAATTCTGCGCCGGAACAGGTTTACCCCAGTTTCTCTGTTTGTGTGCGTGTGTGTGTGCGCGCTCTCGAGAGTTCTCTCTCTCTCTCTTTCGTTGCTTTCAATGTGTGCGTGTTTTGTTTTGGTCACACGCACACACACAAGCAAAGCCGTCGTCTCTCTGAAATTGACGAAAATAGTACTATTTCTACTACCTTTTTATTACAATGATTAGCTTCTTAGCTTGATTAGGATTTTGATCGGTCTCTCAGAGTCAATATTATTATTACTCTAAGGATTGATCTTAAGGTACTTTGAGTTAACTCTATAATAGTATTATTAGCTATTTTGATCATTTTCGAGAACATTTCAATAATGAGTCTATGGTATTAAGTCTTATGGTATTAACAGGTGATTTTCCCCGTCCGAACACATTTCAATTATGCTAAAACCGTTTTCTAATGAAAGAGCAATCATTTTTCCGGTTTAAATTCCATTTCATTAAAGGGAATACTTTTGAAACTCAATATTCAATTGATTTTTGAATTCCGAACAATAAATAATTTAGTTTCTGAATGATTGAAATCGCAAATTAGAACATAAAACCTTCTAAAATTACTTTTTAATAAAGAAGAACTAGAAGAAAGCCTTTCCAGTTCATTAATTAATGTTGTTTTAAGACGATTTCATTCCCATTTCTTTATATTCGACACCTTTTTTTTTTTTTTTTAAATTCTGAACACTTTTTAAAACCTGAGCAATGCTCAAATCTAATTTTTTATTTTTATTTTAAACACGGAAACAAATGTTTATTATCATCAATTTTAAAAAAAAAAAGTAACTTGATCTATAAGCTTGTATTTATTCATGGCTGTTTTCCTTGTCGGGAACTTTTCACTTCGCAACGTTTTCGAATTTGTGTTCTTAATTTCGAATAAAATAGCAATCGTCTTGATATTTAAGAATAAATTTTAATAATTTTCATTCCATTGTCCCAAAGGCAATATTTGAAGCACAGTTTTGCATTGATATGCGGAATGCAGAACAGCTAATAATTCCAATTTCGAATTTTTTAATCGGAATCGAAAATGGAAACAGGGCTGAATACTTACATTCTGGCATGTTCCCATATCCGATTCCGAGCAAAACGTTCGTATTCAGAATTATTAACTGTTCCGAATTCAGAATATCGATGGAAAATTCGTTTCCAAAAGTTGTGCTTTTGGAAAAGTTGAATGAAAGGTATTCAAACTTGTCTTTAAGAAGGGCATAAGAATTGCTATTTCTTTTAAAAGCCGGATTACAAATTCGAAATCAATTCAAAATGAAAAGTTCTCGGAAATCGGTACAGTCCTGAATAACATTATGAATCTGAATCAGAAATAAAAACCATTTCCAACTTAAATGCTATACAGCTGATACTATTTTCAAATCTGCTACTATTTTTAATGGTGTCCAAACCGAGAGAGCCCCCGCAATTGACAGAGAGAGAGATGAAGAGAGAGAGAGCGTATTGCTTTTGGACACACATACAAATGCAAAACGTCAGCAGCAAATGAACAGAGACGGGAACGAAGAACGAAACGGTCCGAACGCCGGCCGGGGCGGTCGCTGCTAACGCGACGCGACGTCGTCGTCGCCGGTGACGCAGGCAGTGCGAATGGTAATGCGAAAGAATGTTTCGTCAGTTGTGCGACAACTTTTGCTGTGGAAGGATGTCTTGACGCGCGTCCGTTTCAGCAGTGTGAAAGAGATTGACGAATTCTTATTAGTTATTATTGACAATCAGCATAGACAATAATACTACAATATAATACAATGTGTATATCGAACAATAAAGCAAAGAGAAACCATATCGAAATCAAGTAAACAACAACAATAACTACAACAAAATCATAACAGCGCGCGCTTATCACAATGGTAACAATAACAACAAAACACAAATACTAATACAAACACGCTGTGTGTGTTTATTGTTATCGATAGCAAATATCGATAGTAAAAATCGGTTTGAGCGTTTTCAAACGTCTTTGGCAGTTGCAACGGTTTATTGTCTTCATCGTTATCGATATGTTGTTATCGATATTATTTATCGATAACTAGCGCGCCTTAGTTTAAAAGCCTTTAGACGTCATTTGCAGCTTTGAAGAATCCTTGACTTTGGTTCTTATCGCCGACGCGTCTTACTTTTGGACACGCTGCCAACCGCCCACACTCTCCGCCACTCCCCTCCGATAACTGCATACTACGATTTCCAATGGCGTGCCCGTGCCGCCAGTGCTAATGATGTCGCGTCAAGTAGAAGTGCAAGAAGAACGGAGAGCGGCATCGGCTTCGGCTTCGTCAGCGTCATCGAATCCGTTCCGCCAAACCCAGTTCCAGTTTCAGTTCCACTTGCAGTTGCAATTCTTGGCCGTGTGTGTTTGAAGTATTTACAGTGTGTTCAGGTGTGTTTAGGTGTGCTTGTGTCTAATTTGCTTCTTGGCCATAAAGTCTTGGTTTCTACTCTGTCGATCTCCGTTTCAAAATCAAAGCGTTTCTTCGTTTCGAAATCAAAGCGTGCTTTAAGTCTTATCGCAAAAATATATAATTGATTTGCATTACAAACCAAGCAAGACCAATTAAAACAACAAATAATAAAACTTATAGTGTTATATAGAACTGAGCACACAGAACTCGTTAACAATCGAACCTTCTAACATACATGATGGACTTTCAAAGCGCTATGGAAACCTTTGCCGAGGCTTGGGTGGCGGCCAACGCCGGACAGCAGGTGAGTTTTCGAAATCCTGTTTCCTTTCCGGATCTTATATGCTTTTGCCGTCGCTCATATCTCGCGTCATGGCCCAATTGTATTTTAGTCGCCTTACGTCTAGACTTGATTTTTGCTTAAAGTTTTGCTTCTCGCCTTCTCTTGGATCAGCCGTGAAGAATTTAAAAAGCGTTAGTCACCGCTTAACTTACAAAGTCAACTACAGTTGCCCTGGCCCTTCGTTCCGTATCTAAATCAGTGTAAATAAACACAAGTGCAAAATATTTAAAGTCAAGCACCCGAGGCTTATATACCCTATATATATGCACAAGTGTTGCAATCTGGCAAAAAACAATATTGAATGCTTCAAAAAGTTCAAGTTTAGCTGGATTTACTTGGTTAATTGTGATCTTATCAAATATAGTCATTTTCTAATCGTTTTTTAAAAAGATAAGCTTAGTTTGGGTTAAACCAGACAACCCTTAAAATAATACTCAAGCCTCTTAAAGTTGTATTTTTCGGTTAAATATTGCAAAATTGAATTTTATTTTGCATGTGTTAATTTTAAATTTTTGAAAATCAAGTGTTTTCAATCGTTGAAAACAAGTCAAGTGAATTCAATCAACAAAAACTTGTCAAAGTTAAAAATTGAAAGAGTAAAGCCAATTTCTCACGCTCAAATTTTTTCCAAAAGGGGAACCCGGAACAAGTCTGATTCGGTGAACTGAATTCACTTGCATTTGATTAAGAATCTAATAAAGTTTCAATATCAATAAGAATGAATTCACAATAAAAAATTGCAATTCCGCAATATGTGACTGAAAGTGAAAACCGGAACAGCTGATTCTTTTTCTCATACAATTCAAAATTATGTCTGCTGAAAAGAAAAAAAAATTATAAAATATTTCAAAAAATTTAAGAAAGTTTACCAGAAAACAAAAATACAAATACTTAGTAGGAAAGTTATTATTTTTAATTTTAAAAAATTTTGTTATCATTTTGAAACAAAAATTATAATTTAATGGTTTTCTAATAGTGCTCATAAAAAAAAAATAATATTCTTCAGCTATCAAAAAACTGCAAAATTCTAATTTTCTCACTTTTTTTTTGTAATTGAATTTTTTAAATTTTTTTTAACTTGTTTAACAACTTTATTTAATTTTTAAAATGTTAAATTTTGTTTGTTGAAATGAATTTAGAATACTTTAAAAATTCTTATAATTGCGGAAGTGATCTAAAAGTTTCACAAACTGAACAACAAAGTAAAATAAACTTTGTTTAAGGGAATATCAAATAAAAGCGTCATATTCTGGGCCCTGAACAAGTTCGTTGTGATAAAAGCCGTGTGTAATCGCAGATATATACTTTGTATAAACATACACACATACGTTTGTACAATAATTTGTTTCGCTATTTATGCAGATTAAGCAGATAATCCTTATCGGCGTCGCTTTCGTGTTAAGAGTTGAGATTGGAGCACGATAAGCATTTCGCTTTTTGTGGTAAACAATTGCTTTTCTTTTGTGTATATTGCCCATTCTGTATTCATGTTGGCTAATTGCTTGTAATGCGTCGTCTTGGCCCAAACCTTGTTGGCTAACCTGCCCCCAGCCAAACACTCTCCTCAAACCCACTATCTGTGCATTAACAGCCCGATATCCGAGTGGCTTCGTTTCCGAAAAGCTTTTAGCTGCGGCTCTACGGCCAGATAAGATAATCCCTGTGTGGTTGCCGCCTATTGCTAATTTGGGCATAAGGTGATGACGATGCCAACTACAATGCGGCCCCCTTTAATGCCACCCACCCACACACATGATACAGTCAACTAAAATAGTTAGCGTACAGCTTAACTTGATAAAACTTTTGTAAAAATAAATATAGGTTTTGTTTAAAAAAGTGTTGTTAATAAAAGTCGATATGCATTTAAAAAGTATGCACTTGTTCCGAATTCCGTTTAATTTTTATTCCGCGTCGTTTTTCTAGTTTGTGTTCTAGTTTTTCGAAACGTTTTCAAAGCTTTCAATCGTTTTTTTAAATTTACCGATTTTTAATATTGCTCATTTCTTTTGAAACTGGACCAGAAGTCGGAAGATTTGTTCAATTTTTTACTTTTATTATACATTATACAGAACTGTTCTGATTTCCACTTTTGTTAACTTTTGCGGAATTGAAATTTCGATAAATGTTGAAATTTTCCTAATTGTTTTTAAATTATTCAATTAAATCTTACCTCAAAAGCAAACTGTTTCAATCCTTGTTCATATAAGGAATTTAACCCGCAAAATAGTGTCTTATCGTGAAAATGGAAACATTTAAGGTAAATTCACTTTCGGTTTACCTTCCCAAAACTGGAAACAAATCAAGTATTTTAAAAAACATAGTTCTAACGATAATTTGTGAAATATAAAATTATCTGTTTTATTAATTTTTTATTAACTTTTTTAAAAGTTTTCTAATTATTTAACAATATTATTTAGTTTTATTATTATTTTTAGTTATTTTTATTAAATTCAAATATGATAATAAGCTGAGTGATGCTAAACTTTTTTTGCGTACTGTGTGTACAAACAAAAGCGACTTAGATACGGGACGATAACTGCGATAAGAGCATGTAACATAACTGTTACTGTTACTGTAACTGTAACTTTAACTGTAGATATGCGTTTGGCTCTCGCTTGCATAGCGTCATAGTTTTTGTTTTTTTTTTTTTATCGGTGTAGGAATTGGTGGGGGAGGGTGTGAAAGTGTAAATGTGAGGAACTGGGCCTGGTAACTTTGGCTACGACGAGTCGACGTTGACGTCGAAGCTGGCGTCACTTCGTCACCCTGTCATTGATATCGCAATTAATCCAAATAAGTGCGATAAAATTGATTATGAACATGCTGGCGTGATTAGTGCAACGCACATTGTGGATCACACAAGCACATAGATAAACACACACACACACACACACACACATACATTGACAGAGTACATGTGTCCATGCGTTTATTAGCAGGCATAATTGATTATGTCGTGTGAGTGTAATTATTATTTATCTGGTTGAGGTTTGCCCAGTCACCCAACACTTTTCTGATTCTATTTGTTTGTATATGTGTGTGTGTATGGTAGCTAGAGCTGGTTAGACAGTAATAGTGACAGACCGATAGACTGATAGTGACAGCTTAAGACTATCGATAGATTTTTGACGGTGGGGAAGAAAGATAAATTAAGAAAGTTACTGTAAAACAACTTTTTTGTGAACAGAACGAAATAAGGTAAAATGCGGATTAATCAAGCTATCGATAGTATCGATATACTATATATTATACAGTATTAAGTATCTCAATGCTTGAAAAAGCAACACAGAAATGAGTTTATAATGTACTTAGAAACTATTTTCATTTCTTTAAACATAGAAAACTAAAACAAGAGCTGAAAATTAACTATCGATAGTATCGATAATATTTTTAACAGCTGTAAAAACGTGGTGAATATTGGTTTATTTATATATTCAGCAATTTATTTATTTCTCTTGATGAATAATAAATAGACAAGAGCTAGATAACTATCTTGAGTGACAGCTTAAACTATCGATAACATCAACAAAAAGTTTACACAATACAAGGTGTATGATAAAGGATCAACTAAGCTCTTTATACGCAAGGAAATTGATTCAGACAAGGACTGGTTAGCTTTAAAAAGTGTAAGTTTAACATATCGATAGTATCGATACAAATGTTACACAATAGACGTAACTTGAAAAAAATCACGATGATGATTATGATCGAAGCTCAATAAATGCACTGCATAACAAAATTATCGATATTATCGATAGATGCATAGTCAAATTATTGATAGATGCTACTAATGCCTAATCAAAAAATCAGCTGGATGAATTTATAATTACGGTCACATTGATTTCTGTCTGTTTAACGTGCCAACATTAATAAGTGCTAAAAATGGAAAAAACCATAATCTTTATATATTTTTTTTATACAAGTATAAAAATAAATCAACGCATTAACTAAAAAATGTGCTGTAGCCGATATCAACAAAAACACAAGCACACACATTCACACATCTAAAACTTATCGGCATTGTCTTCTAGACTAAATCATGCCTCAGTCTTTCAGCCAGTCTACCTATATAAGAAATATCAGACAAAGCTCGACAAGAAATTCAGTATTTTTTTGACAGTTTTATGTGTCGGCGCATACGCTTAGTGAATAGTGAATGGGATTAAGATAAGACTAAGTTGGAGTCCACATATGGCAGATAATAAAGCTTTAGGTATGTAGGTCTTGGGTTTTATTTGATATTTATAATTTGTGAGCATTTCAATCGACGCTTATAAATAACTAAAATAAAAAACCGAAAACTGTAACAAATCATTTTAGTTTTTTGAATGCGTAGCTGCTTCTTTTTTCTGATTTTGCAACTAATTATAAAGCATTAAGTTTTATTGTTGTGATAATTTCTATTGTCGATATCGAAGAACACACACACAACAACAACAAAGAGACACAAGATAATGACATGCGTGCCGCTTTGTAGTTATATCAGCTTCAGCTGATAATAAACGTTTTGTTTTTTTTTGGTTTTTGGAATTATAAATTTGAAATACAGATTAGCTGTGATTGTGACTCAAACATTGATGACAGCTAACAAAAAATCAAATGAACTATAAAAATTTCTTATTTAATTTTAAAAAACTATTGCACTTGCTTGACTTCCTGCTTAGAAAACGTCATTTCCTTGTACAAATCGAACTATAAGCAATAAAACGAAGAGCGCAACGAATCATTCATGAATGATTTTGAGTATTCATCGAACTCTTTGCGTTCGTTAAATTCCGGTAGTCAAATGTTCATTAAATGCTGCTCATAAATGTCCAAACTGTTTGTCATCTCTCGTTGCGTCGGGGTCACCATTGTTATGACCCCCCTACTTCTCTACACTCTTTTCTTTCTTCGCTTGACTTTATTGTTGTTGCGGCTTTCTTTTCTACAGGTGTGTGTGTGTGTGTGTGTATCTGTGTGTGTTTGTCTGTCAGCTCTAACACCTTTTTAAACTCTTCTTTGACTCCGTTTTTTTTTTTCTGTATGAGCATATAGCATTTATCAGGGCTTAGGCGTGTTCCTTTCACACAGACAGGGACAGAAAGACAGACAGAGACAGAGACACAGATCTTTTAGCCGCTTTTGCTTTTCTTTTTATACTGTAACACATTTTTAGCATTTCATTCGACGCTTTCTCGCCCTGCTCCCTCTTCTGCTCCTCCCTCACTCTACTTGCTGAGGTTCAGCGGTCCGATTATGCGATGTCCAGTTTGCGTATGCGATTTAAAAATTTATTAATTATTCAAAGCCGATTGGATTATAATAATTTATAATCATTATTACCATAAGTTGCTCGCTTGGCATCTTGCATATCGGAATTCCAACTGAATACTTGACTTGAACGCCGACTTGAACTGAGTTTGTATCTGAAACTTGGAACTACAACTGAAAAATGGGCAGGGCCTGCATTTACGTACGTGCTTATTATGCTCTACAGTTTCGTCACTGTCTATTGTTAGTTAACTAATATATATAGCAAAAATCTTAAATCTGAAATCTAATATACCCTATAACCAGTTCTAGAGTAACTTAACTTGTTTGGCTTCAAGTGTTATATTTATCAGTTAAAAGAGGTAGCTAAATTAAATTCAAAGCATTCTTTTTATAATATTTTCAATCAGCTTATTCTATTTATATAATTGATTGTTAATATTGCTTTTGATTTATATTTGTTGGCATAATCAGACCTGTTTCCATTTCAATTAGAATAAAATCATTTGAACTCAAACTTATTCGTTTGACCATGCGATTTGAAAAGTTTTGCTTATAAAGCAGTGCAATGAAAGCTATTCAAGCATAACTGTTAATTATTTATTTGAAAATATGGAAAATATTCAAAATTGTGAAAAATTCTGGAATTGAATTCACATTGAGAAAATCTTCATTTTTGTTTGTATATAGAACAATTTTACATATTTCGTGACATCAAATTGTTTAGTTAGATTCAAGTTTTATATAAGTTTTATAAATAATATTTTGAAACAATCAATGAAGAGTCACAAATGTTAATTGATTTTGCTTAGGATCTAAAGATTCCAACCTAAGAATCTATTCCTAATATTCTTTCCGTAAGGTTCTTTTCCTAAGATTCTTTTCCTAATATTCTTTTCCTAAAATTCTTTGCCTAAAATTCTTTTCCTAAGATACTTTTCCTTAAATTCTTTTCCTAAGATTATTTTTCTAAGATTTTTTGCTAAGATTCCATTCCTAAGATTCTTTTCCTAAGATTCCTTTCCTAAGTTTCTTTTCCTAACATTTTTTTCCTTAGATTCTTTTGATTAGATTCTTTTCCTTAGTTTTCTAAGATTATTTTCCTTAGATACTTTTCCTTAAATTCTTTTCCTAAAATTCTTTTTCTAAGATTTTTTTCCTAAGATTCTTTTCCTAAGATTCTTTTTCTAAGATTCCTTTCATAAGTTTCTTTTCCTAACATTATTTTCCTTAGATTCTTTTCCTTAGATTCTTTTGATTAGATTCTTTTCCTTAGTTTCTTTTCCTAAGATTCTTTTCCTAAAATTATTTTCTTAAGATTAATTCCCTAAGACTCTTTCGTTAAATTCCTAAGATTCTGCCCGAAGATTCTACTTTAAAAGCTCTACCTTAAAATCGTAGCTACCCTTATCGTTTTAACTACAGGGTATAAAACGCCTAAAATCATATTGACATCGGAGGCCACAACGATCAGAGTTGAAGAAACGCTTTAAGTTAATTACAACTTGTCAAGTTGTCTGTAAGTTTTGGCGTTGCCGGCTCAAATGAAATGGCTTTAAATCAATTTTCGTGGCATGTTCTTTGATTTTCTATAACATTCTAGTTTCGTTTCAAATATGCCGCCCAAATTGTGATAATCAACAAATGTGTGTGTACTCTTTTCGACGCTACCTCTGCCACCTAGTCCATAACCAAACCCTTCAGCTATACCTCTACCCCTTTCTATTACCCAGCTTTGTCTTTTTTTTTTTTTTGGTTGCTGCTGCAGCTATCGTAAAACATTTTTGTTTTGCAGCTAATGACACATTGATAAAACGATTTGTAAGACATTGCGATAATAATATGGTTCAGGCTTTGTAGCTTAAGGCATATATAACATAACACTTGCCATGATATTCGCAAATGACGTGTTCGAGTAATGAATATGGCTAAAGATATCTCAAGATCGTTGCTGTGAAAGTGACAGATTTCTGAGAAATTGTGTATGGAATTGTTAAAAGACTATCTCGAGACTATAGTGTTATAACCAATCAGTTTTAGCTAGAGCTGGGCAAATATTGCATTGAGGAGTATTGATTTTGAGCCGATTTTCATCGATTTATCCTGACAACTATAAGATATAGTCAACCGATTTTGTAAAAACTATGTCAATATTTGCAAAACATGATAAAATTGAGTATTTGCGACTTTGGTTGAGATATCTGTATAAACAGAAAAGTTTTTATACAAAATCTTGTTTTTTAAACCGATTGTTCCAAAGACAGCTAGAGATATAGACATCTGATTTTGATTAAACTTCATAATTTTATGAAAAACATACTAATATTTAGTATTTGTAAGTTTTGGTTCAGATATCTTGAAAAACAAGAATTATAATTATAATTAATGATCGATAATAATGAACTTTGTATTTATACAACGTCTATCCAATCATAAAGATTTCCATTCGAGCCTGTCACCTCTGCCATTATGTATTTTTAAACACATATATTAAGCAGCTTAATCAGAATACCGAAACAAATGAAAAATTCATTTTGGGGAAAACACGAAAACCAAACATGAATAACATTTACAATATGCGCATTTCTTAAATTTTCTTCCCCCATTTTTATCGCCCCCAACCGAACAGATTGTCACCTATCTCGCTTAATTAGTGGATTTGGCCTCTGTTTATAGTATATATATATAATTTTTTTTTGGTTAGTCTGTCGCAGTCGCAGTCGAAGACAGAGACGCTGACAGACCCCAGTACCATTATATTTATTTATATACCCATATCGCATCCTAAATCCAAGACTGCCTGCCATAAATTTGACTTAATATTGTTTTGAATTTGAAAATTATGACAAGTGGGTTTGGTATTATTATTTGGGCTGCATAAAGTTGATATTTTCCTCAAGTTTTCTCAAGACAAGTGAAAATAAATCCGAAATGTTTTCCCCTTAATGTTTTCATATAGCAAATCATTTCTGGGATATTTTTGCCTTTAGTTTTAAAATTTAGTGTGGATGACGAAGACATTGTCAAGTTTTTTATTTTTTTTTATCATTTGGCTGCCTCGAAAACTTACATAAGCCGCGTTACTTATTAAATTTTGTTGTTTTCTTGAAAAGATTTATAACATTTCATTTCGTTAATTTACTAAAAAGGGGCTCGACTAAGTCGGCGGCGCATATTACTAATACGTCCCGTTGAAAATCATAAGCCGCAGCAGCCAACAAAAAAAAAAAGAAGCATTTTCTACAAGTCACAGCGACAATCGGCTTAAACTAATACTTAATACCTAATACGCAGCCGCCGATGTCTGAAAATTATATATATATATATATTTCGTTAATAGCAACCAATGATGGAAAAATGTCGGTAACCTCGTCTTATTTAAAGTATTAACTGCTAACTAATGTGCGACACATTATAACGAGCGAATACAAAAATCAACTGAAAGTAGTTGTTTCTTTTCAATGATCGACTGCAACTTACGCTGTAATCGGAAATATAGTAAGTTTATAAGAAATACGTTTTCGGATTAGGAATACATTAACTTGTTTTTCAAATATAATAAAATGTAATAAAATATGCACTGAGAGAATCTGAAATCAAACTGCAGTTTAGTAGGGCTCATATAGGATAGTTTTATCTGTGAAAATCTGATCAGGTGTGTCATATGTCTGTTTGCATATTCTAATTCAAGAAAATGTTTTCAAAAATAGTCTGTAGGAATAAGCTAGCAAAGTATTTCGATATTAATTTAATGCTGTACCTTGGTGTAAATGGAATTCGAACTCAAGATCCATTGAAACCGGGTAATGGGGAATTATAAAGTACTTCAAATGTATGTAAAGCAGGCAGAAGAAGGCATTGCCGACTATATAAAATATATATTCTTGATCAGCATCCAACACCAAGTGGATTTGGCCGTTTCCGTATGTCTGTCCGTGCGTCTGTCTGTCCGTACGTCTGTATAAATGCCGAAATTTCAAAGACTATAAGAGCTAGAGACACTAAACTTGGCATGTATACCATACGCAGATCAACTTTATTTCAAATTTCTGGTACTTCCCCTTGTACCCCCGCAAATCGATTTAAAATCGTTTTACTGCCACAATTTTGAATATATTGCTTTCATTTTTGTTTAGCATCATTGTTGTCCCACTGTTGAACTACTGTGTAAATTTCATAGCAATCGAATAAAAATAGTTCTGATATACCATCATCATGTGCTTGATGCAGCATACCCCATTTAACTTAGCTACAGCGTATGCAACGTAATCTATGCTGGTCATATCAATAACCAGACTGACCACAGCGATGGCTACCAAGTCCAACTCCAACATAAGTCCACTTCCAGACTAAGGCGCTAGCAGGGCAATGCCAACAACGCGAACGCCAACGCCAACGCCAAAACAGGTGATGTTGAAGCGACTTTCTGAAGCTGATGCTGATGCTGAGGCTGATGTTAAAGCTGAAGCTGATGAAGCGGTGATCATGCGAGCATCTACAAAAGAGATTATATTTCCTAAGCGCGTACAACAAAATGTGCGCAAGAGTTGACTCTTGCTCTCTCTGTGTGTGTGTGTGTATCTATGTGTGTGTGTCTCTGTGTTTATATATTTGTGTGTGGAAACGCCTAATGCGCAGTGATCGCAACGCGCTGCTCGGCGACGATCGCTGAGCTGCTTAACTAAATCCGGCTTAAGATCCGACACAAAATTAATGTCGTTGAAAAACACAGCAAAAGTCACACATTAACGCCGACTGCGACGCTGACGGTGACGCTCAGGAAGTCGCTTGCCGGCGATTACCCACGATCTCTCTGCTCGCTGGCTGAGACTGAGACTCAAAGACTGAGACGAAGACAGAGAAGGAGACTGAAACAGAGACTGGCAACGATTACTCACTTTTAAATGGGTCCCATTCATGATGATACATCAAAATCATATTCCAAATTAAATACCCTTTTTTATAATTGTATCGGCTTGCACCATTAAAAATATCTTTTGATATATTATGCAGCATTTAAGATTAGCTTAATCATACATTTCTTATTTTTTTTATCGCTGCTAAACGTCTTTTGTGTTTATTATGCATTCGTGTGCGTTATTATGATTATTTTTTGTTGTAAGCTTAACATTTCTTTGATTATCTTTGATTATCAACTTATAAATTATAATTTTTGTATTCATTAGTTAAGCGTTTAGCTTCACTATTCAAGTTCTGCCTAATTTTTTACATAATTCATGCAGGTACATAAAAAAAAGATAAATGCGTTGGACGAAATTTTATTATTATCTATATTTTTATCATAGTGTTGGAATTCCCAATTCATAACTTTTGTCTATTCTAATGATAATATATTTCGATCGCATAACTTTTGTCAATGCTAATGGAAATTATTTTCATTATCATAACTTTTGTCAATTCTAACGAAAATTATTTTTCATAACCATTATGTTTTTCAATTATAATGATTATATAATGATAATGCTTATGGAACACTCATATTGATTCTGAAAAGAGTTGTGAGAATTTAAGCCATGATCGTCGTGAATGGGCCACCTGAGAGAGACATACAGCTCTGTTTCGCTGTGAGGAAGCGATCTGCGCACTCGATCCGCGTGTGTGTAGACATTTTACAGCGGATTAGTTGGAATTTGCAGCACAAAACGGAATGAAAAATAAGCCAACCTCCTTGGGGGCTACTTCTGCTTCTACTTCTACATCTTCTTCTTCTTCTTCATCGGCGGGAGCAGCTTGTCAATAACTAAATTGATTCAAATTACCAACGATTTATTGGCCCATTGGCGGGCATTGCGCTCAGTTCAGCGATTCTCGATTCTTCAGTCTCGATTCACGATTCACGATCGGAACAGCTACTGTGCCTGACAACTAATCCACTTATCTCCTGCTTTCAATCAGTCTGAGTTAGAGCACTCTCCTACTCTCCTTCTCTGTCTCTGTTTTTGCTCTCTAATCGACACCTGAGCATGAGGTTACAATTTTGTACCTGGGGCTAGTCATAAAGCCTTTTTTGTTTTTGGGGCGTGTTAATCACAGTCGTAAACTGTACAACAGTCGCCAGCAAGACGATATAAAAACCTATATGCACAACAAATCGGTAATAACTCAACTTTAATCTATATAATGGGCCGCCTTTTATCCAAATCTAATCAATATACCATTTCCAGTTCCAGTTTCCCCCCTGCTTGACTTTGTTTCTTTTATCAAAGACCTTTCAACTGGCCCGTATGGCTTGGCCAAGCGAAAAACCGATCGACCGATCGAAAGCCCATATCTTTGAGGTTAACATACATTACGATATATGTACAGACATGCCTAAGTATATATGCATGTATATCGATATGGGTTAATCTAATCGACTTTGCTGAGAATTACGCGCATGTTGACCAGCCGCTCGGAAGATAACCGGAACGGGTACGGGCCAAAAGCGGGGGAAATTGGGAATGGGTATGGGGGACTGTCGACAGCTTGGCCTAGGCTTTCCACGGGTGTAGAGTTATCAAATCGAATTTCGATAAATAACATTTTATCTTAATGAAGTGCCTTAATATGCTGTGTAGTCGACAAATAAACAAACAGGCAGCGCTTGATTGATTAAACACAATTATCGAATCACATTTTCTGTGTTAGTTTCATATCCAAAAGTGTACCCGAGTTGGATATTGAGTAAGCCAAAGTGATGTCACATGCCAAAATTGTTAGCATCTGTTTCTGAGGTACTTCGTTTTTTGGTAAAAAATAATGCTTAAAGGATAAAACTTTTTTGTTGTAAGGCTTATCTGGATTGGGCTTGCACTTCTATTTATCGTATTTAATTAAGAAAATATTTGAAAATTTTTGTAATGCATTGAAGGAGACGTTTCCGACCATAGAAAGTGTATGTTGTTTTGATGAGCATCAACAGCCGAGTCAAACTAGCCATTTCAGACTATCCATCTCGATAACTGTTCTATGTGAACTAGTCTATCGTTGTAGCTATCTTGATGAAACTTGGCACAGATGATTCTATTTGCTGCAGGTAGTACATATGTCCGAATCAGCCGGATAGGACTACTATAACATATAGCTGCCATAGGAACGATCGGATGAAAACTTTGTTTTTCAAGATAACTCAAACAAAGTTACCAATTCTGAGTTTTAGCATTAACTTAACATATTTACAAAATTTCAACAAAATCGGACCACTATATTTTATAGCTGCCATAGACGCAATCAGTTGAAAAATGAGTATTTGAATGGATAACTTTTTTTTCAAGTTATGTATCTGTTGTACGTTTTAGTATGTTTCTGTCATGCTGACAAAATTTGATAAAAATCGGGTAACTATATCCTATAGCGGTACTCTCTGTTCTCTCTTGCTTTTAATTGATTGTGAATATCAAAATTAGTCAAGAAAGTCGTATTATAACATTTTTATGTTTAATGAATTTTCCAACTGCACACAAAATTCTACATTTTCAATTGCTGTAACGATTTCCATGTGGAATGTTGCATTGTTTTGAATCCGAGTTCAGAGTTACAATATCACACTTGAATTCCAATGGGAATATGTGCATATGTCAAATTAGGTGTTCAGGGTCATTCACAAGCCAACTTAAGTGGACACTTTGCTTTGGTTTTGATGGGTGGGAATGGAAAGGAGAATGGGACAACTCAAACGACACCAACGACACCATTGCTTCAATGCACAAATCCTAACGTCATCGCCATCGTCATCGCGTGTTTGACACGAGAGCTCAAAACAAATCAATTCTTGTACACAAATTGCAACCTTTTGATTCTGTTGTTGTTGCTGTTGCTATGTTGCATGTGTTGTTGCCACAGAGAGCTTAGACCTCGACTATGTTGCGGGCTTAACGGTGTCGTCGTCCGGCCACACACGATATGACTATATAGCTAAACTTTGCGTGTTAGCTAAACCTAATCCGAAGGGGTTGTGGGTGGCTATAGGGATGGTGATAGCATGTGAATAACTAAATGTGAATAAGTAAATGTGAATGTGAATGTCAGCTAATCTGAGTGGTTGTTTTGTGCCATTTAGTTTTGAAATCCCGCGTGCGCGGTTGCAAATTACAAATTACACAAGGCGCACATTAATTAGTTGTTGCTGTTGCTGCTGCTGCAGCTCTCAGGTCGATTCTGATTCTCTAGTGTGGCAGGAAGTTGTCAGCATTTAACGAGTGCTTGACACACTCACTCAGTTATTCACATAAACACTCAGGCACTCGCAGTTAAACACTCACACACTTGCAACCGGAGCAGATCATGGAAATGCGCTTATGTCGGATTATCCCGTAATTTATGTTTTGCAGCACAATCACAATGGCTCACACAGACACTAACACACGCACACACACTCACACACACACATAGCTAATTGCCATGATCATTACAAATACATTCACAGGCTAATGACAATGTGCTGCAATGAGAGAGAGGAAACGGCGGCAAACTCGCAATTGCAGTAAGCGTTTTGTCTTGCCACGACAAGAGGCAAGAGCAGGGGCAAGAGCAGGGGCAAGCGGTAAGCGGCAGGGGTAGGTGCTGGGACAGATGACAAAACAGAATTGTGTCATTCGTCTGGAATGGACGCAGGATCGCAGCCAGGGCGACAACAACAGCAACAGAAGAAAAAAAAAAGAAGTAGGAAGCAAACAACATTTGGCTTGAGGGGGGCAAAAAGGCATCAAGGGAGTATAGAGGAGGGGGGCTTCCCATCAACCGGAAACGTAATCGAGCTAAACGGACAAACATAGAGCCGGGGAAGTGAGCAATGTGCGTGTGTGTGTGGGTTAACGTTAACCCATTGTAGTAAAAAATATAAAAAAAATGAGCGGGAAGCGGCGTTGAGGAAAAACGCCAGGAGGAAATTCAGCCAACGAACATTACACAAAACTTGGCCAAATGGCAGACACAAAGACACAAAAAAAAAAAACAGTTAAGACAGCAGCTAGAAGAGGGCTAACTACGCGTACCGTAGTGCAATTAATAAAACTGGCTCTAAAACAAAAAAAAAAACATTGCTGAAACAACTGTTCGTGCATATTCCTATCGCTATGGATCCAACAGGTGAACACTGCGTCCTTTACAAAGGACACACACACACTTTTGTTTTCCTCAACTCGAATGTCGATGTGTTAATAGATAAGCCAGTACAAACTATACATGTTTTAAGTAGCAATAAGGGTTTTATTGATGCGCAACTGACCTTTACAACAATTTAGTTGAATATGCTTTATTCTGAGTAAAATCCTGAATTCTTAGATTCAACAATATTTGTATAGAATTTCGGTAATCTCTTTTGCTATATTTTGTTCGATCTGCAATATGTTTCCTTTTTTCCTCCATCAGTATAAATTTTATTCATTTTCACTTTAACCTTTCTTCAATTGCGAATAAATACATTAAGATCTGTTCCCATTTCCGAATAGTTTTCCCAATTTTGGAAAAAATGTTTGAATAGTTTTAGATTGAAAGATAGTTAGATAAACGCCTTTGTCTTTATAGAGAAACTTTTCATTCAGAATATTTAATCGTTAATCGGAATTTAGAACTGGTGTTTTTGATAAAACTTATTCGAATTGAATTTGTCATCGATATGCATAATTCAGAACAGCTTTTTATATCAATTCCGAATGTTTTGATCAGAATCGGAAATGGGAACACACCACATTATTACTAATAGTATAAGGTATTTGGTTGCATTTATAAGGTAAATAGGCTTCCTGAATAAAACATGCATTTTTTCTAAGGGTTGAATATTTGAAAAATGATGTTTTTGAAATCGTCAATTTGACTTTAATTTGACGTCTGGACGATTAAAATTTGCGCGGCTTTGCGTGATTCTGGCAATATTTTGGATGCGGCTGGCGTCGAACTTCCTGAAGTCGTAAATGGCAGCCGAGTGCTTTAAAAAGGGCAGCTTCAATGTATCTGTATCTGCAACTGTAGCTGCATCTGTATCTGTATCTGCTAGTTGCGAATAACGGTTTTATGCACTCGTTGACAGTTGCCAGACAGACACGCAGAGACACGTTTGCAACTCACAATTGATTGGCTTAATTGCAAAAACTTTATTTTTTTTCGGCTTGTTAGATATATGCTAAAATATCTGGGAGGTCAGCCAGACCAATTCGATTCAAGTGCGATGCATTAGATGCTGTATATGCCTCCAAATGAGGCAGATGCCACGCCAGGGAGGCATAAAAGGGCAATTAAAAGACTTGTATGTGCTGCATGCCACAAATGCAACTAATTCCAACACTGCTCGACAATTATGGAGCGGGCGCAGCCTATGCAGCCGCAACTTGCAACTTACAACTTGCAACTGGCAACTGTCAACGATGAGGCACGCGCCATGAAATGGGCGGGCAGCTCCAAGTGGCAAGTGTGGCAAGTAGCAAGTTTCGTGTTTGAGTTGGAGTTATGCGTGCGAAAATGTTGCACTTGCCACAAGAGCTGTTCAATATTGTGATTTTGTAAGACAGTGACAAACTGCGACTGTGACTGTGACTTTTATATATCAGTGATAAATTTGGGTAATTCTGTTCTGTATATAAAGTCTTCCGTTTTCCATGCGGTAAGTCTTTAAGGTAAAAGTATTTATGTAAAAATTTTAAATTTTTTTTAAGTTTAATTCTTCCACTTTTATATTTTATAAAAATTTTTAAAAATTCTGAAAAAAAAAACATTTTTATTGTAGTTCATTTTCTTGATAAAACTCGTGCGAAAAATTTTATATATTATTTTAAGGATTCCAATTCCATTGAAACTTATCTTTCCAGATTTGATAAATCCCGTATCATTGTCAAAACTGAGCCGATTTATTTCTGAACATTTTTTGGGCCTAGTTTTTTTCAACGAAAGACTTGTACAAAATTTAGTTTGCGACTGTTATCGAAATGCTTTAATTAGCGGAATTGTTACTCTTAATGGAATATAAACTGTAATCGGTACTGTAAATGTTATCGGAATTGTTAACATGAGCGGAATATACACTGTTAGCGGTACTGTTGCGTTTAACATCCTTTGCTTGTCGAAATTGTGACTGTTCATACTACAAATTGTGACTGTTAAACTGATCTACCTAATGTTCAGTCACGGCATTTTGCAGTCGCAGTGACTCAGTCACGAATCAGATATTCCGATATAATTGCTCATGTCTAGTATCTAGCAACAGTGGCAAAGCTATCAAGTGTGGCAACTAGCAAGTGTGGCACCTTGTGGCTGCCACACAGACGTCGACGTCGCCGTCGTCGTCGTCGCTTTAATGCGTTTCTTGGTGTGAATTAATTTTATTGCCTAATTGTGTGTCTGCGGCACATGTTGAAACTATTAAGCGCATTTTAAACAGCCGCCAGCCCAACTCCGCGCCCAACTATGTAGCTTTATGGGCCTTTGAGCACCTAAACTCGGCAACCGTCAACCGTCAACCGGGTACCGAGTTGCAAGTACCGGCTAGCCGTACCGGGCCCTGCTGCTTGAGAGCACATTTAATGAGCAAATATCGCCTTGCTTTCTAAATATTTTTAAATGCATAGTTTTTGAAATTAGTTTTCGGCCAAAATATATATTTTCAACGCTTTGACAAAATGTCTTTATTTTTAAGCAGAAATTGGCAAATTGTTTGACAAACGCAGAACGGAAGTAACTAGCTGTAATTACTCATAATTATGTTATGTCTAATGGCTATTTGAGTATTCTATTGAAATGTTTTACACTGAGCGAAAATGCGTTTAAAAACTGTCAATTTTCACTCGGAAAAAACAATGGGTTTTAGCAAATTTTTTTTAAAATAAAACCATTTCATTCGAAAATGGGAGCACAAAATTGAAAACTATTTTGAAAAACGACTACTTAAAAAAGATAAAAATTTTTTTTACTGTGTAAGCAAAAACAAAATAGAAGCAACTTGGAAACAGCACGTGCTTGAAAAGCGGCTGCCAATTGTCGATTGTCGTCGAATGGCACACGTCGTTTCCTGCCTCGGGTTTCACTTTCAGCTGGAACAGTACAGGACAGGACTCGCAGGACACCCTGCTCAGAAGTAGGCCAGACTGCCTGCTGTCGTTGAGGGTGCCGCTCTCTTTGCTACATACATATATATATGTAAGGAGGGCACATCCCGAGATGTGCTCTGATACTCAGATATGATAATCTCGAAGAAAATCGAGAGCTCGCACCTCATTTTGAGCAAAGGGCAGCGGGTTTTGAGGTCTTGCGACTTGAGGTCTTCGAGGTCTAGTTGGGCCTTGAGCCTTGGGTTTTTGCCGCGTTTGCCATTGTCTCTGCCCGAGTGCTTCCTGTCTGCCGGCAATAAAAACGGGAATAATATACACTCAAAACTTGTACTACTCCAAAGGTGCACACTTTTGCAGACTGCTCTCCTCTAATCGCCCCCGTCAGCAGCAGCAGCAGCGAAGGGCTGCTCTTCATTTGGTCTTATCATTAACGACTTTTGTTTTTTGTTTTTTGTTTTTTCTCTTCTTTTTGACCTTTATCACCCGCCTGCGATCTGCCATGTTGTCTCCCCCTTACGACGCGCGCGCTTCCTAAAAAGTGAAAACAAAAGGCCTACAAATGAAGTACAAGTACTTTGCATTAGCTACTTGTACTTGTTCTTTGTACTTTGGTACTTGTTCCTCAACTACATCTGCAATTGGGGGGGAAACTCTGCTCCATACTTGCAGGAAGTGACCTATCACAACTGGCGTGCGTGGCCAGAAATGGCAAATATTTTAATTGGCTGGCTTTGTATAAAACAAATTGTTGTTGTTTCTTTGGCTCCCACAATGTACTGCTTGACTTTAGTGTTTTATCGAGTGGTTTAGCACAAGTTTAAACTAAAGCAATATTAGAAAATAAAAGTTTATAGGAATAGATATTTTTATATCATAATGCATTGAAGGAGACGTCATCGACCCTATAAAGCATAAATGTTCTTGATCAGCATCTATCGGCAAGTCGAACTAGCCATTTTCGACTATCCATCTATCTAACTGTTCTATGTGAACTAGTCTCTCTATGAAGCTATCTTGATGAAACTTGGTACAGATGCTTCTTTTTGCTACAGGTAGTACATATGTCCGTATTGGCCGGATCGGACCACTATATCATTTAGCTGCCGTAGGAACGTGCGGTCGAAAAATGTTGTTTTTCGAGATAGCTCGACCAAACTTGCATATTCTAAGTATTACCATTATCTCAACATTTTTACAAAATTTCATCAAAATCGGACTACTATATCTTATAGCTGCCATAGTAACAATCGGTCGAAAATTAAGTTTTCATATGAAAATTAAGTTTTCGCCAATAACAACTTTTCTTTCTTGTTTTATAAAAAAATATGGTTTGTTTTGCTTAATCTTTTTAACACCTGGATTGGTTTTAGGTTTGGTTCAGTGTAAAATTTATATGAGGGAATTCAAAATATAGAATTCCAGTCTAATGTTAATTGATGAATATGCATTTTAAAATTTTATAAATAGCAGAAGCCTTTCAAAAATTAACCAAACTACGTTCAACTCAGCTCAGCTCTATTAGCCATGATTAAAAGCCTGGCTGCAGACAAGTTAGTTGGTCCGCTGATCTAATCAGTGGTCGTCTCTCTAAAGCTAACGGTAAAAGGACCCCTGACCAAACGTTTTATTAGCAATTTCGCAATTTCTGTGCTCTGTTTTGCGCTTATCATCAGCAGGCACTTAACTCAACACAATACATGATGACAAAAACGAAAGAGAGAAAATAAAAAACAAAATACATGAAGTCAAAACGCCTTTGATGTCACATGTGTGCCTGAGTCCTTAGTCCTGTATGGAGACCTAAACTGTCTGCGTTCACATCCTGTGCGCTGTTTAGAAAATGTTTTGTACGTTTTCATTTATTTATTTGCTGCTTTTTTTTTATTTTTGGTTTTTTTGTTTTGCGCAAAGCCACACACAAATTAAGTTAACTTCCTGTCTGTCTATCGCTAATAGCAAATTAATAAGAGCTTCCGGTCAATTTCTGACCAAGTGGCTTGCGGTTTTCTCGTTCGATTTTGCGTCCTGCAACCTGCTTCCTTTTTTGTATGCCTCATTCTCGTATCCTTGCTGCTTGTGGGTGTGCTTGGGCAGCATTCTGTCTACAACTCTGACTCCGACTGCGACGCTGGCTCCCTTGACAGCTGTTGTCCTGTTTGGCGCCTGTCCTTGACACACATGCAGCTCCTTTCCACATGAATGCTGTTCTGCTTCTGCAGCGCAGCACCTTTGCAATGCAACTTGCTACTGCATTTGTTATCTATATAGGGCTCTCGGTTATCAGCAGCAGCAGCAGCAGACTGCAGTTACAGCGACCTGCTGACTTTAGCCTTACCTGTTACGTATTACCTCGTACCTTTTACCTGTGTGTCGTGTGGCAAGCAAGGGACTCCTACTGCTTCCTGTTTTCTTCTATACATTGCTTGTGTGTCTTACACCTAGCGAAATGCAATGTGCATTGTGCAACTGCAGTCACAGGAAGACTCAGTTCCTGCATCCCGCGCACAGCTGTTCAAATGCCCCAGTTTGATAAGTATTACAAAACAGGTCTAATCTTTTATATTAGTATATTCTGTTTATTTGCTAAGCTGTGAACTACAAAGTCACTTTTCTTTCATATTTATATTCTTACTTTCAATGTTAGTTTTCTATATGGCCTTCTTTTCTTAGCTGGCAAGATTTGGAATTTACTGCGCTAGATTTGAAGTTGTTTAGTAAATGATATGTATCTTTAACTTATCTCTTATATTGTATAATTTAAATCTCTTTCCATTTCCGAGCAGTCTTCATTTCAAAAAGTTATATCCAAATAATTGCACTCGCTTAGAAGCAAAACTTATCAAACCAAAAATTTAATACTTTGTTTTTGGCATGGAAATCAGCTAGAAATATCGATTACAGTTAATTAAGTCGAGTTTTAGATTCAGATTTCTATATACAAGTATATCTGATAATAGCTACGAGTGTATTTTGTGGCAGACATGGCTGCTGCTGCTGCTGTTGCCACTTGCAACAAAGATGCTGTGGCAGCTGCCTGCACCGCCTGCCTTTGCCGCTCAACCATGTTGTACTTCTAGCCAATGTTGTTGTTATGTTTGTTGTAATTGTTGATGTTGTTGTTGTTGCTGGCATACTCGTATTTTTCACATTTTTAGCTTAATTGCATTGGCTGGCCGCACGTTCCACGATGGTTATTGTTGTTGCTGTTGTTGGGGGCCAATTGTTTGCCTTGCGGCGTTTGGCTCACGTGCAGCGTAAAGCAACTGGTATTTTCCTAGCAGCAAAGTAGCTAATAGATGCAACACACACACACACACAGGCATAAAGGGAGAGGGGGATGGTGCCCCTTAGGCCAGCACTTGCAGCTTGCAACATTGCCTAAAGACAAACAATTGCTGCTGCTGCCCCGCTGCAATGGGGGAGGTTGCTGGCTGGCTGATTGTTGCCGATGGGGCAGGTTGTTGTTGAGGCGTCTCCAGGTGTGTATGTGTGTGTGTGTTTGTGTATGTCTGTGTATTAGTTGTGTTTGTGTTTTGGCTTGTTAAGTTTAAGATTGTTTGATATTACAGTGCTTCTAAGTGTGTTGTTGCTGCTGCTGGAAGGTGTTGTTGCTGTTACGAGCGCTTTGGCGCTAAAAGACATGTTTCAATTATGATTGTTGGCGTGTTTTATTAATTACGAGTATCAGCCATGCCATTTAGTTGGGCATTTAGAAGTGCAATCGCTTAGTAGCTACGTGCCCCCTTGGCTTGGCCTCTCTTCTATTTAAATGTGAAAATGTGAAAATGTGTTTAATTGCGCATTTCATTTGTTGTGCAGCCAATTGCATGAAACAATTGCCTATTCTCTTTGTGCTCCTTTTACGTTCACATGCTGATTCATGAAGCATAAAACCAGCAAAAAGGATATACCAAATGAGTCTTAACCAATTTAGTAAGTTAGCCAGCTATGACGTGCCTTAAAGGACAAAGTGCAGATGGATATGGAAGGGGTGAGATCTGCCTTAAAGGCAGAAATAGTGATGGACATGGAAGGGGTTTTGCTCCTGCAAGATGTTCAGTAACAGGATGAATTTTAAAAAATAATCCATCTCTTGTTACGTTTATTTAAATAATATTAATTTAAGAGTGGTATTCAATACAGAGTTTGTTAAATTTAAACTTTTTATGACACCAAAACTTTGAATAGATTTCGGGATTCACCGAATAGTCTGAGAAAAGTAGAGAAGAACGCTGATGAGTATTTTTGCAGTAGAAAACTGCTCTCGGGCTTTGCTCAAGGATTGAAAATGTCCGATGTCTGTATACATTTGGAATGTTCCGAATCAAAATCGAATTTTGTAACCCTGCGAGCAGCTTTAATTCAATATTTTCCAACTTCCCCGCATTGACCATCAATTGCTTGAATACTAAACAGAATCAGAATCGTCATCTTAAGCGCGTCAACTGAACAATCTAACTGATTGCTTACAAATGAATCTCAATTAAAATTAATTCAAAACATGAACTGTGTATTATTTACCCGTTTGACACACACACACACACAAATACAAGTAGAGAGCGAGTTAGAAATATGCCACACCACAGATTGACACACATTGACATATGTATATGGGTAGTGGCAGGGAGGGGTGAGGCAAGGGATCAACTGTATCACCCGACATTACAAAGTTGAAAAAGAAGATGATATAGTTGAGCTGCGAGTGTATATATACCATAACACTTGGCGCCCGAGCATGGACACATGCCTCATGTTGCATATATATCAGCATCAATTAATTTGGTATTCGTGATTCTACTTAACATCGATTGACCCCAGACAGATTAGTGGACCAAAGAAATGTCAGTAGAGTGTTTGCAACCAACCGAAGCAACATTCTTTTTGAATCTTTGGACTCTCTCTCCAAATTAGTGATGTCAAGTTATCGATAGATATCGATAGTATCGAATATAAGTTTCTTTTGTTGAAAGAAAGTGCTTGATAATATGTGCTATCGATATTGCTATCGATATTTTATCAAAGTTTATTTCAAACCATCAAAACTATCGATAATTTGACAGCTCTACTTTGTGCCACACTCGTGTCTAAGGCCATTGAGTAGGTCAAACATTTTAGTGACGCAAATTGTCGAGTATTTCTTTTTATTTATTTGCTCGTATTGTTGATCGCTTTTCCACGATTTTTCCTACAGATAGACATATGTATATGTATGCATATATATATAGTATATCATGCTCTTAATTGTCCAATGCCAGAGCGTCTTCTTCTTGGCTATCTTAAAGCTTAATTGGTGCGATTGAATTAAAATCGTTTGGTTCCACTTGTTGGCTATGGTTAGGCCCCAAACTCAATGCATAAAACTCTCACAACACCCCTCTCAATCCCCTCTGTGCACCCCTAACCGCTATGCTCTTGGTGTCGATTAGGCTCACAGATCACTTGAGTGCTCTGATATTGTACTCGATTTGCTTAAATGATTGATCAATGAGACAATTGTCAATGTGCGCCTCAGTCTCAGTCTCAGTTTCTGTTTCTGTTTCTGTTTCATTCTCAGTCTCAGTCTTCAACTCGATCTCAGTTTAGAATTTGCATGAATCTTATAAATGAGACGAACGTGGTGAGATCGCAAGATCGCCAGATCGATCAATATACAGTCAAGAGTTGGGCAATCAGTGCACATTGCGTTGCCTTTTTGTTGTTATTGAATGTGGTATTATTGATTGATAAATAAAAAATATAGTACCATGTATATATGCATACGCTAAGTGGTTTAATTTGTCAATCAGGCGATTACATAACCCACTGATTGTTTGCGCTTCAAAAACGGGGCCTTTGTTTTTTGACAGGTGTACAGTAAAGTTGGCAAAATATCGATGCCAATATTTAGATTCTCGTTTTAAAATATATGGCAAATTTAAACTTTAGTTTAAAATTAAATTTTTCTATTTTGAGTTGACAATTTTACTGCTCATTAAAGACGTGTTTCTATATATAATATACAAATATGGATATTTTAACATAATTTCCAATTTGTCTTAAAAATTTAGAAAATTGTATAAATTTATTGCTTATATTATTATAACTTTTAGAAGTGTTTTCTTCCATATACAGAAGCTTTTTCAAGTTTTTGATTACATTCATATTAGAAATTTTTCCTTTGATGTAAATTGAAAGATCCTTTTCCCTGATGGGACAAACATTTCGACGCCGCAAGATAAAATTGATAATATTTTTCAAGTTTAGAAAAACAGATTTCTCAAATTTTGATGGTTTTTTTTCAATCATTAAAAATATTTTCCTGTTGTAACAAAATGCAATTTTGTGTTAAAATTTGACCTCAATTTGTAAAACTTTGTATTATATTATTTTTTTCAATATTCGTATGCCAAAAGAACAGCTGACACAGTGGACACAGTTTAAAAGCTGACAGGAAGAGGCAAAAGACATAGGAGAAAGAACAAAGGGCAGAGGTGCAGGTACAGCTGGTGCCTTTCCCAGGTCTGCAACTATTCACTGTACACTTTGTCAACGTTTGGTGTGGCTGGCGTACTGCTCGTATAACTCGTCTGTCTCGTATGTCGCGTCTGTCTCGTATATCTCGTATGTAGGTGCCCTTGCCAATGCCAATGCCAATTACAATTTCAAGTTCAACATGGCGGGCGGCATAATTTGCTCGGACAACGCATTGCACCCTACACATTTTTTATAATTTTCTGTTTTTTTTTTTATATATTCTCTATTTCCATTTGAATTCCGCTTCCTCGGGCGAAAGCGAAAACAGCAACAGAAAAGAGAAACTGAGAAACAGAGAAACTCGTTCGAGTGTAACTTTATGTTGGTTGCTGCATTTGCGCGCCGCTAACTTTTCACATGTGATTGTGATCCTTCCGAGTACTAGTACTCCCCCCGAAACTCCCCCTATTCTCTTATACTGTAGTGTCCAGGTCGAGTTAACCCCGTACCCTGTTCTCGGCACATTTGTTTTATTTGGCCGTGTTGCGCTTGAGGAATTCCTCGCACAAAATTATTAGTTACACATATGCTGGTTCCAGCCTCTCTTTCTTGCTCTCCCTCTCGCTCTTTCTTGCTCACTTTGTTTCTCTTTCCAATTATAAGTCAATTAAATAGGTTAGCATTTATAAAAAGTTAGAAATAAAAAGGGACACATTTTGTCAAGCCCGAATGAACAGCACTTAATTTATGAAGTTGACTTCTGCTCAGGATCAACAGAGTAGCAGAATCCTAACACGAACAGGCACCCCTAAAAAAACAAAACAAAACAGTTGACAGGACACTTTCCTTTAGAGAGTCATTAAAATGATCTGGGAATGTTGAAAAGAAGACTACAAAAGGTAAAAGGAACTGCAATAAAATATATTTGAGCAATTACTTAAATTTTAAGCACATTGAGCGAATATTTAAAGAAAACTGAACTGAAACTGATACAATTATCATAAGTAAAACGAAAATTGTTGAAAAGTAGAGTTGGGTCCATCTGATCTGAGCTAGTTTGAATGGTCGGATCTTTGACTTGAGCTATTGAACAATACATTCATTTATAGTAAGAAAAGTCCCTTTGCCATAGGAACTTAAAACAAATAGTTCCTGTGTCCGGAAAATATCTAAAAGATGAATTAGTAATTTTAACCGAAATGGAACTAAACAATCGATTTGTTCTTTTATCCAGAAAGGAACTAAGGAAACAAGATATTTTCTTTATCAATAAAGGAACTAAAGAAACGATTAGTTCTTATATCCGAAATAGAACTAATGAAACGAGTAGTTCTCTTATCCGGAAAGAAACTTAGGAAACGAGTAGTTCTTTTTACCGGAAAGGAACTAACGAAACGTGAATGATTAGTTCTTTTATCGATAAAGAAACTACTAAACTATATACGCAAAAGGAACTAGAATGCCCAACTCTAACCAAAAGCAAATTATGTTGAATTTTCTAGACTTGCCAATCTTTCTAAAGATAACGATACTTTACAAATTTCTCGCATAGTTCTAAATTATTGTATTATATTTTACCCCGTCAGTCTCTTCCGGAATGAGTTACTTTCGCTCTTTTGCAGTTACGTGATGAGACAAAGTGTTAAGTTAATAATTTGCCAAGGCTTGGGGCAAGACTAGATGGAGGGGAGGCTGGTGGGGCATAATTGAAAAATGCCAGCAGACATTGCGCTATGGCACGAGAGAGCTTTATTAATTTTTGTATTTAAAACATTTCAAGCACTCGACACCTTCTCTCTGCCTCTGACTCAGTCATGTCTCTGCTTGCAACAGATCGCACTTGTGGCAGCAACAGTTGCAGCAGCAGCAGCAGACCAGTAGCAATGATCTCAAATTAATGCCCCCAAGTAGAAATAATGAGCCTGCAAACGGTAGAGGGGATGGCAGCAAGAGGCTGATGATCAAGATGGAGATGAAGTTGAAGTTGCAGAAGAGGGGCAAGGGGAACGGGCAGGCACAAACAGCAGCAATTGGAGCTGGCGACGTGCGACGAACGCGCGCATAATCAAGGCCTGGACATGGACATGGACATGGGGACATGGGGACATGGGGACAACGAAAGACGGGGACATGGACATGGACATCGACATGGACATCAACATGGACATGGACATGGGGCATGCCACACTGGCATTGCCGATTGCCGATTGGCGATTTGCTGCCTTTTGCTCCCTTCGCTGTGCGCAGCCTTTATGATTATTGTTATTATTGAGTGTATGCCTCTGCAATTCAGGCCAACTTCCAAGTGCAGCTCCAGCTTCAAGTCAAAGTCAAAGTCATCATTAATGCGTCGATGCGTCGAGTGCAGCATTACCAAAAACCCGGCAGTAAAATAAAATCGAATGAAATATAATTAAATGTCGCTATGTTGTTGCTACTGTTGCTGCTGCTGTTGCTGCTGCTGCTGTTGCTGTTGCTGCTGCTGCTGCTACTGTTGCTGCGTAGTTGGTAGCGCTCGTAATTTGATAAACATTCTTCAGCGGGAGATGAAGTTTGAGCTAAAGATGAACACAAACTGCGCATTTACATCTTGTTGTTACTTCATGAAGTTTATTTTAGATTGAGTTTTAAAGCTAATTAGAAAAATCTAATAAATTTTATAAAAGTTTTAGATCAATTTAGCTTTTTTTGCATTTAACATTTAGTCAAATAAAAAAAAAAAATTATAAATTTAAATTAATTGAAATCGAACTATTTCAAATAACAACTGAACCAAAAATATATTTTAAGATCTTTTAAAAAATGTTTGATAAAAATCAGTGGTTTTATAAACGAAATTAGACATTTACTTTTCAATTCAGCTAACAAACTTTTTTCCAATTATTTGGAGCATGCCAATTTTGAAGTTTAGTTGATAAAAAAGCTAAAAAAGACAAAAACTTGTTTTTTATTGAAAAGCAAATTAGTTTTGTTTGAAAGTTTTAGTTTTTCAATAAAAGTGAAATCGAATTCCTGTTAAGATATGGTTTTAGCCATATTACTTTCAATGTCAACCATCATTATTGTAATTAGGTAAGCACTTAGAATGAAATTACATTTAGCAGACCAAAACAAACTAAAAAATATTTATAAACACAGCTGTTTGAACGAAAAATCAATAAAAGATTACATTTAAAATGCAGCAATGTTTAGTTATATACAAAGCCAAGGCAAAACAACTTTGTACCACTTACAAGGACATATAAACTACCTAATTTGCTTTTTTTGTGATAATTGAAGAGGTTGTTTAAATGTCTAATGTATTTTATTGTACAATGTTTTTGGTTCAAGGCTGTTTGAAAACGGGTCAAAGAAATTGTAGCAAACGCTCACAAATTTCTATTTTTATTATTTTGAAGAATCAATAATATTATTTGCTACAAATAAAAAACTTCATGAAGTAACTTCAGCTTGTAAATGCAAAAAGAAAACGCGTCTGACTTTTGCTCAGCAGCAGATCGCATACCACATTTTGTCAACCGGTTTTAAACCACGCTCTCTCCCTCTCTCGCTCACACTGTCACAGTCTGTCTCTTTCAGTGGGTTTGCTTATCTGCGGCTTTGTGGCATCTTTAAATGGCGTTTTTTCGCACTCTGCAGACGCGCGGGCGTCCGAGGGGTCTGGGGAAAACGGAAAGGGGGCAGCAGAGAGCAGAGCCAACACAAAACGCTCGCTGATTTTTAATTATTTTGCACGATGTTCGCCATCATTGGGAATGCTTCAGCTACAGCTACAGCTACAGCTACAGCATGAGCCACAGAATTGGAATCGGAATCAGCCAGGTCCACTAAAAGAGTCCAGAGAGGAGCCAAAGAAGACTTGGCAATCAGCGAGCTGGTCCTTTCGTCACTTCAATATTGAAACACTTAATCACAATTTCGTTAAGGGCATGCCAAGGCAGAGCTAAAGAAACTGGGTAAGAACTTTGGAAACTGAGGGATCTTTGTAGCTGTCCTGCATATGCACATAAATGGCAAAAGTTAAGAAATTCCAAATATCTCATACAAATTACCAAAAGGCAACACAGCGCACAGCAAAACTGATTCCCAAACTGATGCGACAAAACAACGAAAATGATATTTTCACAATCCAATGCCACATTCTGGTGCTTGCCCCAACTTCAAACTTGGTTTTCTACACACACAGAGCAGCCGCTTGGGAATTTGCAGCCGATGACGAAGACGATGATCGCTCTCGTCTGGCGTTGTTTCTTCTTGATAATTAATAACAGCCAGCAAGCCAGAGTCAGAGCCAAAGAGCATAAAAACGGCCAACACCCAATCACACAAAAACCAGGCCAACAACACACGCACCAGCAGCCAACCAATGGTAATAATAATGGCAATATCGTTGCGGTAGCTGACGCTGCTCATTGGCCGCGATCACCTACAAAAAAAAATGCATCCAAAACCAGACTCAGACGCAGAGACAAGCTCAGAGACAGACTCAGAGACAGCCACAGACAGAATCAAGTCTAAAGCAGACATAATCTCAGACAAACAGGAATGTCAATGCTGCATTTGGAAGTTGTGAACTGTGCTGCGATTAAGATCACAAGATTTGTTGATCGTCACTTGTTTGATATTTCGATCGTTGATCGTTACTTGTCGCTCGTCGATCAACGCCTACTGACAGACAACACGACAGCAACACGTAAAGTGACAGTGACAGTTAAGCAATTAGAAACCAGGTTAGTTGAGCTGGAGAGCTAACACGATCAGAAGAAGCTAAGCTATAGGTAATCGTCGCTCGAAGATCGTTGATCGTTACTTATTAATTGGTACTCTAAGAGAGTTACTTTTTGATCGTCACTCAATTTAGGAAGAACCAACAAGAAGAGAAATAGCTGAGCTGAGCAATAATGATCTCAAGTTTCATTTCTAGATGATCCTTGATCATCACTCATCGATCGGTACTCGTCGATCGACTTATACTTGAAGCTAGGAAAAATGGTTAAAGAACCCACTCGATCAGAAGTAGCTTAGTGAAGCGAACAATATCTTAAATCTCGTTCCTAGATGATCCTAGATCATTACTCAACGATCGTCAATAGTTGATCATTAATCGGTACTAGGATAACTAAGAAAGAACCAACACGAGCACAAGTAGCTCAGTTAAGCGATAATGATCTGAAGATTGGTTCCTCGATGATCGCTGATCACTGATCGTCACTCGTCGATCACCGCTTACTTACAGCTAGGGAAAATGATCAAGAACCCATTCGATCAAAAGTAGCAAAGTCAAGCGATAAAGATCTCAAGATTCGATCTTAGATCCCTGATCGTTACGTTACACTCGTCAATAGATGGCCACTCCTCGATCAACGTCAACTGAAAGCTACCAAAACTTATCAAAGAACCCACACGAACACAATAAGCTAATCTTAATATACAGTTGTTTAAAGTACATAATCATTTGTCCTAGAGCCACTCAAGTTTTGATTGTCATGATCGTGCGACAGATCAAGTCGATTTATTATAAAAGAATCAGAAACAGAATTCGCATTCCCAATCACATTCGTATTCTCGCATTCGCATCACGCAACAGTCGCCTTTGCAAAACTGATTAAATGACACAAAAAACAATTAATGCCTATGGCTGGTAAATCAAATGATATTGCCCAAGGACAACAAGAAGCAGAAGAGCAGCAAGAAGAAGGACTGAAAGGGACAAGAAGGAAACAGCGCCATGGTGCCAGGCAAAACGATTTATAGCCCAACGGAATGTGCCACGATGCCAAAGGATCAGAGATGAAAATCGCCCAACGAACGCAGCGAGCGATAATAAAAAACAATTTAGTCCGAGGCGGGTATAGCAGAGAGTGTGGAGCAAAGGGGGAGGCTTTAGGCAACTCTGCTGATGATTAAAACACATTAAAAATCCAGTAGCAGTAGCTGAGAAGCAGACTTGAAAGACTGCAAGAAGACTGAAGACTTTGATTTCAGTTTTGAGTTTGACGACTTTTTCCACACATCGGTCAACTAATTTCATATTTTTCGATGCAATTGCTGAAATTCCTTTAGCCCCCAAAAAGCCAAAACGGGCTTTGGGTCCAACAGTTATTTCTGCAGCATCGTCATCGTCATCATCGTCATCGTCATCTGTATCTGTATCTCTGTGTATCTGTGTCGCAATCAGATTCAGTCCGTCCGTCCGCTTTGATGGCCGGGGACTACCTGTTGCGACGTGTTATTAGGGCGACGTATTGACGACAAGCAAACGTCAACCCAAACGTCAGCTCATCATATCATCGATTGATGCGAGTCCTCCCTTCCTCCCTTCTACCTTCCTGCCATCCTGTCCTATTGTGTACACATTTTTTCGGGACCCCTGAAGAACAGAAGCTGCGCTTCGCTTGTTCGCCTGCTTGTTTGGAATTTTGTAGTTTGTGCAGCCCAAAAATGTTGGGTCCCCTCTAATTTTGGACAGTCGCAAGATGCGGCAGTTCAGTATTTAGCTTTCAGACTAGAGCTGAAAGCGTGTCGTGATTTATTTCGTGACAAAAACACGACATCAATCTTACAAGAATATTTATGCATATATTGGACTGAACTGGTCTGTTACTATTGAATTTCACTCTTGTTTTTCTAATTGTAAGAGTATTCAGTTCTAGTTCAGCATAAAATATGTTCAATCGGTAGTTGATGACATGTGAACTTAATCCGCAAAACTTTAAGCAACTTATTAAATAAGAATAAGTTAGAAAAATCTATCTCATAGTCAAATTTAGAACAGTGTTGATAGTAATCTGTTGTAACGCCTTTATATAAGTTTAAAGATTCTGTATTTTAGAATTAACTTACCACAAAAGATCGCAATTTCAGCTCCTTTTTTCAATACGATCCAAAAAACTTTTGACGTAAATGCAAACTATAACATTAAAGGTGAATTCAAAATCTTCAAATCTAACTAGAAGTGAAGTTGAGAGCAGAAATGATAATTGTCTATTCAATACTAGTGAATTCAATCCACAAAACTCTTGGCTTGAAAGGAACTCTAACTTTTAAGTTGATTTTAAATTCTAAAAATCAAACTATAAGTAAAATTGACAACTGGAGTGATAGTTGTCTATTCGAAACTAGTGATTTAAATCCGCCATACTCTTGGCTTAAATGAAAATTATAACAGGTGATTTCAAATTTTTCAAATCTTTCAAGCAGTAAAAATGAGAAGTATCCTCATTATTGTTTATTATTTTATTGTGAAATGAGTCTTATTGCATCCGCTTTTGGTTTCCCAAAATTTGTAAAATTAAAACCAACTCAATTTTTTAATATTTCAAGATTTTTCTTAACATTATGATCGGGTTTTAAAATTTCAACACTTGTCCATCTCTAAACTCAAAACCTTTGCAAGGTGGTGATATTTCTTAGTGCAAACTGTGGCAACAAGTTAAGTTAAGATTGCAGTACAGAGCAACTTTGGTTAAGCATATTTATTTCGATGTCTCTTCTCCTCTCTCTCTGTATATCTCGCTCTCTCTCTCTCTCTCTCTCTCTCTCTCTCTCTCTCTCGGGGGAACTAAAGACTGGGGACTAAAACTTGGTCCCTGCGACGTGATTTTGCGCTTTAATGAGGATTATTAAATGCGAGATTATTATGTGCTGCAATTACTTTTCGCAGCCACTGTGCTTCGTTTAAAACATCATCGTTTTGGTGCTCTCTTTTTTTTTATAATATTTCTTATTTTTTTTTTTCTTATATTTTTTTATATTTTGTTGTTGTTTTTGTTGCTGCGCGCGTTGATTTATTTTATTGAACCATAAAAATGTAAATTTTTGCTTCTGCTTCGAACAAAAGACAAAGTTAATCGTTGTCAATTATGGCCTTTGACAGGTTAATATTAAAAAATGCTTTTCGCAGCAGACATTGCGGATAAGTGGGAAAAAGATGTGGAAACCTTAAAAGAGATCTGGAGCAAGCTGATATAGAAAAATATATTTAAAGATTAGCATTTTTACAGGATCAGATCAGCTATGCCTGCTGCTGTTGCTTATTTTAGATGGTTGCACATTTTGTTTTCTTTGTGTGCCTCTGGCTAAAACAGTTTCCGGCTGCAAAGCGCCTCTTTGCCGCCCTGCCACTGCCTCCCCCCCTTCGTGCTTGGTGGCAAAGTGCGCCTGGCAATTCGGGGCTACCTCTATTAACATAATCACAACACGAGTCTTCCCAGTCTTTGCCAAAATTACGCACAGCGAGATCAATTTTCGAAGTCCAAATCACTGCAGGGCGATCAATTAAAATTTTGATCGAATTTTCGTCAATTTTTTGACATGTGGCCAACAGAAGCCAACAATGTGGGCGTGGCAAACTGCCCGGACACGGTCCCCAGCTTCAACTCTACGTACATGTTTCTCTACCCAAACCCGGCCAAGATCAATGTAAGCTCAAATTGTCGGCGGTTGCCTTAGGCAAACTTTTGACTCGAATTCTCAACTCTTGTCTCAAGAGTCTCTGTCTCTGTCGCTGTCTCTGAGTCTGTGTTTAGTCTCTCGTCTGTCTTTGGATAGGTTGAGAGGAGCGTAGAGTTGCAGCGGCTGAGTACTGAATGAAATTGATTAAAGCGTAAATGAATTTTGTGCCTGGCCAGGCCCAGGCTCAGGCCCAGTTTGAGGCCCAGTTTGAAGCCCAGTTTGGGGTCCAGTCTGACGATGATTATAACATAAGATCGATTGCTGCTGTCGCTGATCGCTAACTCGACGCGGCTACTGTAGAAAGCAGACGCCGTCGATTGCAGATGATGATGTGGATGTGAGTGTGGATGTGGATGTCCATGTCCATGTCGATGTGTATGTGGTTGCTGTTCTGGCAGCCTTTATTAAATATACAAGCATGTTTATACCCTGTACTAGAAATGGCAACGAAATGGCAATGGGTCCGATCGAACATTCCTCCGTTTCCGAATTGGAGGTTTCACACACGATCGCTTACTTTAACAGCTTACATACATACACACATACCTACATGCATACCTACATACATACCTACATACATACCTACATACATACCTTCATACATACCTACATACATACCACATACATACCTACATAGATACCTACATACGTACCTTACCTACATACGTACCTACATACATACCTACATACATACCTACATATATACCACATACATACCTACATACATACCAACATACATACCACATACATACTTACTTATATAAATCCTAGCCCAAGTACATACCCACATACACACCTACATACCTATTTACAACTTAGCCCAGAGCTGTAAACTTATAAATAAATCTTATAAAACTTTTGCCATATAATTTTTGCAGGGTAGCGCATAGTTTGGCAAACCTTTTAAGATTTGGCGCACATTTTTGGTGGTCAGAGTCAACTTTTTGTTGGTAGCCAAAGATTTGACAAACTAGCCAGAGGCAAAGAGTCAAAGGCAGGAGCACTACAAAGTCCACGCAGAGAGGTTATGGTGCTTAGGCATCCTTCGGCTCGATTTAAGTTTATCCGCACGATCAGTACAGATCCCCAAAATGAATGGGAATGCCATAATTTCGGGTCTGTCTTGGATCAAAAAAAAAGTGTGTAGGTTGTTGTAGGAATTGGAATTCCTTGCGTGCCAGTCGAAGATAAGACAAACGGTAAACGGTAGCACCGCTATAATTAGGGTGCTTTGAGTTCGACTAAGATCTACCCTGACGATCGTCTCGATTTCGATTTTGAGTTTTTGATTTCCATGTGCCATTTGCCATTTGCCACTCGATTTCAATGCTGTTGTTTATTAATAGTTCGAGCATTGTAAGAAGAAAAAAAGCCTCCTAATGGCCAAAAAGAGATCGGACAGCAAAGAAACATTAATTTAGTTACGCTTCGACGATCGCCAAAGCTGAGCTTGCACAGAGAGACAGGGAGGGGGGATTGGAGGGAGTTTGTCTGGTATAGGGGATTGTGGATCGGCATTTTAGTGAGCTTCGCGTCATTAAAGACAAATTCGTGATTCGCCAAATTACTTGCTAAATTATAGAAAGCAAACAAAACGAGCTCCACACAAATCAATAGAAATCAACGCCTGTCAGACTTGAGAAGAGCTTGAAACTTGTAGCTTGTAGTTTTATATATTGGAGTTGGGGGTCTTAAGAGTCTTTCAATCTGTGGAGCTGTCGCTATCGATGAGGCCTTGCCCCATTGTCGACTTAATCAATACAGTAAATTTAGGTCTGTTTTTCTTTAGAGCGCAATGTTTATTTTTGGTGTCTCTCAAACACAGAGAATGAAGTGAAATTTCGCATTGAACCCAAATCGCAGCTCAACACTTAGCTAGACAAACAAATAAACAAACAAAAATAACAACACAATCAGACAGCAGACAGTTAAATAGATATTCAGTTAAATAGTTGCAGCTGCTCATCTAAAATAGTGTTAAAAATCTTGTATTGAACTTTGATAAAAAAAAGCAAAAAATATATATATATATTGTGATATCGAAATTTGGAGAACATTTGTGCTTAAAAGAAATCTATTTTAATCAGAACTCTTATTATGTTTGTCAAGTATTATTTCTACTATTTTTCCATTTTGAACTTATCTTGAAAAAGTTTTTATTTAAAAAGCAAAAAGTACAAAACTTGTAAAATCGCATTTCCAAAATTCATAAATTGGATTTGAATTAACAGTTTAAATAAAACAATTGCAAGATTTTAATACGTATTTGAAAAAGCAACTTTACCTTTTCTTAGTCGGTATATTCAGTCCTGTTCTGAATTCCTATTCCATACCAAATTTGTGGAAAAGCAATTGATTTTTGTTCTGAATTCCTCAAAACGTCAAGCTCCTTTGAAAGCTTTGATTTTGTCTGCGTAATGAAAACTTGTTGTGTAATCTCATCTTCAAATAAGAAATTCTTAAAACTCAATTTTCGTATATTATTCTTTTAATTTGAAAAGAATTGGGTAATTTATACATAAGATTGAACTCAAATTATATTTATAATATTATATTAAGAAACTGTATGTAAAATAGAATCGAAAACGTGAAAACAAACGTGACGGTTCGCAATTCAGCATGTGCCTACTAGTAGATGGCAAAGAAATATACTTATTGCTATCAAGTCTTGGGTTCGAACTCGACTTTGAAAAAGAAAAAAAGAAACCTTTTCGATCTGAAATAAGAACAGTATTGTAATTCTTCAATCATTCGGAACTCACTCAATTTTGCTTTTCAAAAAAGTCCTGATTAAGTATGGCGTTTCGATTCTGAAGTTGGGTTGCTTATTGAAAACATTGCTTCAAAAAATACCGATGAATCTATATTCCAATGTTTATTTTCTCATAGCCAATCTAACCTATTCTCCATTCTCTACTCGATTTCAGAGCCAGGCTCTGGCACTTACCCGAGCAGCCAATGCGGCGGCAGTTGTTGCCGCTGCGAACGCCAATGCCAATGCCAATGTTAATGTTAATGCCAATGCCAATATGAATGCCAAATCGCCCTCAGCAGCAGCCAGCCTTATGGACATGGCTGTCAAGAAGGAACATTCGCTGTCGCCGCCCCATAGCATAATCCCCGAGGAGGCCGTTGCTGGCCTTGGCCAGTTGCAGCATCGACGCACCTCACTGCAGGGCGTGCAGGAGAAGTTAACCCAGCTGCAAATGCAACACCAGCAACATCAGCAGCAGCAGCAGCAACAACAACAGCAGCAGCAGCAGCAACAACATCAGCAGCAACAACAGCAGCTGCTGCCAGGCTCTGAGCCAGTTAATGCTGCTGGTCGACGCTCAGCAGAGGGCAGTCCGCCAGCTTTGGGTCATGTGCAGCACTCACATCAACATCAACACCAACATTCACATCAACAGCAGCAGCAGCAGTCACAACAGCAACATGCACACAGCTCAGACGCTGGCAGCAGCAACGCCTTGTCCTCCTCGGCCGGCTCTAGTCAGAATGCCTCCCTGGCGGCAACGCCCAAAAGTGATCGTGAGGAACGTGAGCGGGAACGTGGCAGCATCTCCTGTCTGCCGCCCGCTGCTCTGGGCATGGCCGTCAGCGTACAAGCACATCAGCAGGCCGAGAAGCTGCTGAGCCATCCAGCTTTGGAATCCCGACGCGATTTCGATGTCAGCAAAGTGAATCGTGAGTATCTTAAACTTAATATTTAAGCGTTAAATCTTTGAATATGGCTTAAAATATTAAATTTATATCTAAAACTGTCTTTAGAGCAAAGCTGCCATAACAAATTTTGCAAAGACAGCTTTCAAATTAAAATAATTGCAAAATTGAATTCAGTTTTCTAGATTTATATCAATCAACTTTGTTACATATCTCAAAAATCTGATTTTCTTGTAATTACAAATTTAATTAGCTAGATCACATGTCTCGATATCTGCAATCATTTTCAAAATCTGCATGCCTAAGTCTATTCAAAATGTGCTATCAAATTCAACCAAAGCCTTAACAAAAGTTGCATAAATCACATATAAATCCATGGAACTAAAGCCAAACCAGGCAGACAAACAATAAGGGCGCTTGAAAAGGGCAGAAAGGTGGAGAAAAGCGGAAAGGGGAAAGGAAACAGTAGAAAGGGTATATTGAGAGCGCTTTGCTATTTCCGTGCCGGCGCACAAATACCCTTAATCCGGCTATGTTCAAATGTGTACTCGTATCAGACTCAATAATTGAGGCAACCACATCATTATAAAAATGCCAGTGGCAATGCCTTTTATGTTGCTATAGTTGTTGTTGCTGTTGTTGTTATTGCTGAACTGGTGATTATATGTAGCAGCTTTAAGGATTTGTGCAACTTTAACCGAGTGAGTCTACATAGTTAGGTAGTGGCAGTTATACAACAAGGCCTTCTCATGTGCTTCTGATTTGCTATATACCAATTTAAGAGCAGACATTCATCGTTGTCGCAAATTCCTTAGTAGCCCTGTTCTTGCTCCAGCATCTGCTCCTTATGCTGCTCCTCTTCCTGCTCCTGCTGCTGATAATCTTGTTTAGTTCATCAATACTAGTTTAGCCATGGACAAAGAGTGAACCTGTCTCCTTTCACCAGGCATGTACATAATAGTAACAATTTGAGTATGAGTAGAGATTCAGATTCAAATACAGATACAGAAACACTTGCTGTTACACGGAAAGAAAAATATAATTATGTAATGCTAATGCTTGTATAGCAAGCTGACATCGAAAATGATATGAATTTCATATATAACAAATTGCAATCATTGAGATATCAAATATTGTTATATAAACTATAAACTTTATCAAAAATCAGCTTAAAATATTAATTTATAATATGAAAAGCGACGTTTTTCAAGAATAAACCAATATGTTCAAAACTATCAAAGTAATTGGTTATAAATGAGTATTATAAAGAATTCTATTCTATTTTACTTCATTAATTATTTAAATTATTTTTATTAAGCTTCAATTTAAGGTTTGACTTTTGACAGCCTCAGTAAAATGGGACTTTTTTCCAGCTTGATTAAAATGGGACGTTTTCATATTCAAACAAGTAAGAACGTTGCAGTCAGGCTCACCCGACTGCGATATACTCTGTTTTCTGTTTACGGGGGCGGGGGTGGGCGTGTCAAAATTTTTTTCTCCAAACTATCGATGAGATCAAAAGTATTCATACTGCAAAATTTGGGGTTTCTAGCTATAAGGGTGTAGGAGATACAGATTTTGCTCATTTGCAGGGGCGGTAGTGGGCGTGGCATTTTTTTTTTTTACAGATCGGTCGAGAATGTCATCAGTAGTCTTCATGCCAAATTTGGTGACTCTAGCTGTAAAACTGCAGAAGATATAGATTTTTGCGGTTTGTGGGGGAAGGGGTGGGGGTGGGGGGGAAATCTTGACACTTTGTCTGCCTATGGTATATACCAACATGTACACCAAGTTTGGTTGCTCTAGCTTCAAAACTGTGGAAAAAACCTGCGTTCATACGGACAGACGGACAGACGGACAGACGGACGGACAGACGGACAGACGGACAGACGGACAGACGGACATTTCACAAACCCAATATACTCTTTTTTTCCATTTTGGAAAACAGAGTATAAAAACAAGATTTCTTGATATTTCACTTGATATTTCACAGTAACAATATAATTCGTTTAAGCAACAAAATTGAATGAAAAGAACACTTAATAAAATATCAAATTGATGTGCAACTTTGATTTTGTTTAGTGTACAAATACCGTTAGAGATAGAGATAGATATCGATATAGAGAAAGGACTTACGCAACAACTGTGCGCTTAAGCGAGTATCTGTCAGATAGATTGTCGAATGCACAGGAACAGAAGCCGCCTTCGAATCCTTTTGCATTCCAATACAAACACAACACTGTACGGATTCATTCAGGTTCAGCACAACAACACACACAACACAACACAACACATGACAACAACAATACACTCATCGTATATGCATCCAAATCCCCTGGATTAAGCATATGAAGCATTCATAACGTTTATTTTACATTCCGTGTGACTCTCTCTCTATCAATATGTGTGTGTGTGAGTGAGTGTGTGCGTCACAGTGCAAACAAACAGACCACACACACACACACTGCCACCGACCACCACCCACAATGAGTGGGTTGGGGAGGGTGAGGCTGAAAGGTTTGCCTGTGGCCTCAAATCAACGACAAATGAACACTTGTTGGAGCTCTTATGGCCATGTGTTTCGTTGTTTCGTGTTTCATGGCCAAAACATAGCCACACACACACACACACACACAAGCACACAAGCCATTGCCAAAGACGGAAACGGAAGTAGCGGAGGCGTGACATTTTCTGTTTGTTCCTTTGCTCGTTTAGCCGGCACTCGCGGCGTATACGCAACGCATTCGCTGCTCTTTTCAAGTGTTTGCCTAGGGGGAATTCTTGAAGTGGCTTTGCCTGTTTTCTGCCGGAATTCTGCTCAACAGGTTGCTGGGCTTTCGTATTTTGGCCAATTTATGGTTTCTCTGTTAGCGAACTGTTAACAAAGTTACACAAAGGTTAGTTAGTTTTGGCTATATAGTAAGTCAGGAAAACTCACAAGCTAACTTAAATATTAATAATTTATTTATGTATGAGACAGCTCTAAAATATCATTTTCAGAACAAGAATGTTCAAGCTTGGTTCAGATGGTGCCTAATGCGAGAGTCGGGGTCACCAAGCGGGGTCACAAAGCGTGTGAAGCTTCTTTGAAAATATTGTCATGCCTGTTTGCTTTTACTGGTACATTTTTCTTACATAAATAATTTGAAAAACATTTGAATTCCGAAGTACTGCAATGATATTCAGAAAGAGGTATATAATATTTCTATTCTTCGTTAAGCAATTCAATGGAACAGTCTAATTATAAAACTATTATATTGAATTTGATTATCTTTGTCTATGCAAATTTTGAAATTAATTGCTAAAAATTATTCTAATTTAATTGCGCACCAATCTAAATTGGATATAGTTTTGTATAAATATTTACAAGAATATATAACTGTTCGTTTTCTGCTAATATTATATTTGACAGCTGGCTTTCGATATCAGCTGTCGCTGTAAAATAACATATTTATTTGAAAACGAATTTCTATAATATTAAATGGATTTTGTGTTAATCATATAAATCAGTTATTTATAATCGCTTGCATTATATATACAAATATATATGAAACAGTTTTATTGTGTAACTTCTAGTTTGAAGTTGAGCTGTCCTGTACTGTTTTGTCCTGGCTGATTGTCCCTGTTTCTGCTAAGCTGTACTGGCTAAATCAGGGGGAAGGAGTAGTTTTGAATTGAAAGGATGCTTATTGAAGGGAGATGGCGGTGGGTTGGGTATGGGGGCAGAAACGTGCATGATAGTTGGATAGAAACGTGCATTAGATTTGAATTTTGTTTGAATTTGTGAATGGCTCATGTGTGAGTGTGTATGTGTGTGTGGGTGTGAGTGTGTGTAATGTGTTTTGTAGTGTATTTTGAGGATTTGCACAGCAAAACGGCATCAAGCGCATATTTCGAGAGAAAGGTTATTGTTGTTGTTGTTGTTATTATTGTCATTTAACATTGCCATGCAATATATTGTGTGTGTGTGTGTGTGCGTATCTGTGTTAGTTGATATGTAAATCTGTTTGTTTGTTTGTTGTACATATGTGCGTGTGCGTGTTTATTGCGCCTAAGCTGCTCAGCGACGCAACACGATATTTATCCACCCAGCCACCCACCCACACACACGCACACACTCACACACATATAGACATTATTGTTGCAAGCAGAAATATCATTTTTGGGCAATTTTTATATTCTCGCATTTCGATTCGATTCGATTTATGCAGCGTTTAGTATGCAAAATTTTCATACGTTAGCCTTAATAAATCCCCAACGGCCGCACTTGTCAATATGCAGTGTGCAGCCCCTTTGCCTCATGCCAATGTGCAGCACTTGCAGCAGCTGCGAATGGCAATGGCACCTATAAGCTTATGCACACACATACACACACGTGCTCCACACACACACACACACACATATACACACAAAGTGAAACTCGTGTCGCGTTCTGCAATTGAAAATCACTGCGCCTTAGTTAACGACACGTTTGTGGATCAACGCGTTCACCGGAGCAGCTTTACCCGCTTCGTGACCCCGCTTGGTGACCCCGACTCTCTCTTTAGACACCAATTGACCTCCACTCGACCATTGTTGTTTTGGGGCAAAGCTTTCTTGTTGTTATTGTTGTCACTCGTCGATTCGATTGTTGCATCGAGTGTTGCGCTCATGTGGCATGTGTGGCAGCCGCCGAAGCCGCTGCTACTGCATCGCCAGCTGTCATAAGCCAGGCGGCTCTTTCTGTGTATTTCTGTATACATAAGCATACTGCTCAGGATTCCAAAATTCGCGCCCAACCTAGCCTCTCACATTATGCATATGTATATGGATCGACAGCCTAGCTGTGAGTTTCGTTTCAATTTTAAAGTTCAGTTTGCAATTTGCAACTTGTTTTAGAAAATAAAGCTTGAAATTTATGCTTAAAAAAAATTTTAAAACGAAATTAGATTCCACTTCTTTGAAAGACTAGTTCTTGAACTATTCGAAGAAGTTGCCTTACTCCACAAATTAATTGAACATTTTTCAGCTTAAATTCATATCAGAGGTATGCAGCTTCTTGCTAATCTGTGTCTACAAAAGCGTTTCTCAGCAAATTGATTTCAAAAGGTGTTCATCAAAGTGAACATAGCACATGTCGATAATCTAACAGCCCCCTAAACCCCACCCTCACAACTGGAGCAACCTGTGCAACTATTGCTGCTACTCTGTCTATGTTAAATTCTCGAAAAGTGTCGCACTGCTTCCTGGTAATCAAGAGCAATACAGAGGCATGGCATTGAAAGTGAGGGAGTGAAGAACTAGAGGCGATTGTCGTTCCAAATTTTGCAATCACTCGCAAAACTAGCTGCAGCTACAGTTGAGTGTAAGCGCGTAGATACAGATACAGCTGCAGATACAGATACAAAATACAAATACAGAGATACAAATGCAAATACATATGATGAACGAACTCAGTCTCGAGTGCTGTTAGCTAAGTCCTGACTGGAAAGGAGGCGAAGGGAGGGGTTGCTGCAGCGCGGTTGCAGCTTAAGTGTTAAGCGTTATGCACAGACACAGCACCAGCAGCAACAACAGCAGCAACAGCAACAACATCAACAGCAGCAGCAGCATCCAAAACAGGACTAGACCAGTCCAGTTTAGTCCGTTGCACGATTTGGGGCAAAGGATTTGTGCCACCCCAAAGCCCGAAAACTCGAAAGCCCAAAGCCATAACGCAATGATGTACACGCACAATATGTCGCCCAAAAGTTGCAGTGGCACATAGATACAGATACAGATACATATCCAAATAAATGCCAGAAGCAACAGGAGAAGGCAGCAGCAACATTTTGTGAATTATAAGCAAAAAGAGATTTTGCGAAACGCAAAAAAAAAAGAGAAAAAAAACGCAGCACCCACAGCATAGAAAAGCAGCAGTAGTCTGATTGCAGTTGCAGTTGTTGTTGCAGCAGCAGTTGCAGTTGTTGCTGCTGTTGCAGGTGCTTCTGATTGAGTTAAGCCAACATCATGTACTCTCATTCAGTAGCATCTGTGTGAGATTGCACTGAAAATTGCAGTTGTCACAGTTACTTGTATCTTTGTATCTTTGTATCTTGTGCCTTGTGTCTTGCATGAAACAGCAGCGGCCAGTTAATCTTTATCTGCTTGCAACAGGAGGCTATGCACAGCTTCCGTTTCAGCCAGCAGTTGAATAGTTGAGATTAAGTGATGTCAAAATATCGATGTCTGATATCAAAATTATGGCAAGCGAGTTGCTTAAATTTTTTTTTTATTTATTTAAATTAACGATGGTTGAATTATGGCTAGTTTTACTTTTCTGATATTTTTCAAAAAACTCACAAGATTTATAAAATTTATTTAATTCTTCTTGTGTGTATAGAAATCGAGAATTATCAAACAATAAATTTTGAAAGCAACAAAATTTTGTTTTAATTTTGTTCCAACTTTTTTTTGTCAAAAAGAAAATCTATACAAAGTTCTCTTAACACAATAAATATAATATTTTTTTAAAAAACTTATCATATCTATTGAAGTTGGCACTATCGTTAGCTAGACACCTCTAGCAAAAAGCTTAAGCTACAAATTTTAAGGATTTAAATGTTGTGTACAAAAGCAAAAGCAAATCGAATCGAATCAAAGCCAACATAATAACAAACAGAAACAGAAGCACAAACTAAATCTGTAGCTGAAACTCCAGCTGAGCTAAGCGCGTACCGTATCAGCATGCACATTCACATTCACATCCTCATTCACATACACATCCTCATCTACATTCGCATCCTCATCCACATCCACATTCGCTTTCACATCCGCATCCTTTGGGCACCTTTTGTGTTGTGCATAAACTCGACAGTGCGTATTACCAACGGCTTAAAGTCTTCAGCGACGCATGTGAGCAGACCAGCAACAGCATAGCTATCCCTCTGAACCCCTTTCCCCCCTAACCGGGTCGAGCCACTGACTTATAATCAAATAAATACTGCTGCTACTCGGCATCTATCGTATAAACTGCTGCCACACATTCTCTGCCACGTGATTATCAAGACACTTTAAAGCGGAGTAAAGTAAATAATATCCCATGTTGCATATTAGATACTCAGATACTCTGTCTTACAGCTGGCTAAACAAAGTTGATCGATACTATCGATAAATTCGTTTTATTAAATTTATGCAAAAATAGAAACGAGTGTGGCTTAGATATGTGTATATGAAATATCGATCAATTTTCCATCATCGATAGTCTTGATAACGTTAAGAAACTTGGATACTCTGACCAGCAGATGGCTTAACAAAGTTTATCGATAGTGTCGATAGTTGCGATTAATTATATATGTAAAAAAAAAAGATTTATTAGTTCATAAATGTTTTAAATTAAACTAAAATCGATAAATTTTCTATCATCGATAGTCTTGATATACTTTTAGAATCTTGGATACCATGTCTTGCAGCTGGATAAAAAAGTTGATCGATACTATCGATAATTGCTATAAATTACATATATGCCAAAGTAGAAACCATCTTGGCTTAGATATTTGTTTATGCCACAAAAAAATCAAATTATTTTACATATCGATAAATTTTCCAACATCGATAGTCTTGCAGCTGATGAAACAAAGCTTATCGGCACTATCGATACTTGCGTTTTATTAAATATATTCAAAAATATAAGCAATGTTGGCTTAGATATTTGTGTATGCCACAAATATATAAAATCATATTAAATATCGATCAATTTCATTGTGTTCATCAAATTCATCGATAGTATTGATATCATTTAAAAATAAACTATCAATAATCCACAATAAATAAATATATAGTATCATATGAAATCACACACAAAACATAAAAAAAAACCTTGAAATTTATTCTAATAAATTCAAACAAACTATCGATACTGTGATACTAAAAATTTCCTCAATACAATCGAAATTCTTTCAATACAATCGAATCTATCGATAGCTTGAAAGCACTTCTAGCTGACTTGCCCATTTTAACTATAATGCAGAGTATTACAACAAAAGCAATAACAATGATAAATCACTTACGATAACTTTGGCTATGGCTAACAGTCTCTGTTTGTGTGTGTGTGTGTGTGTGTGTGTTGGATTGGGTGTTTGAATGTGCATATGAGTGTGTGTGTGTGTGTGCGCGTGTGTAATGTATTAATACACATGTGGAATTACATTTGGGGTTTCTTAAGCATGTTTCGGCATATAGTTGTAATTAGTAGCTGCTTTTGAAACTGTGCCCTGCTTCGACTTACACAAAAGCAACGAATGTTCAGTTTTAGGCCAAAAGGCTGGATTATGGCCTGGTTATGTAATTGCATTAAGTATATGAATTTGTGCACACTTTCTAAATTGCATAGTAAACCGATTTCCATTTAAAGATTGCCAATATTTAAGTTCCAAACTCGATATCGTTTTGTATGTTATCGTTTGTGCCTTTTGCGTTTGATTTATTAATTTGGCAGATAAGAATTTTTATTTTTTTTTGTTATAACATTTATTTAACATGCGATTAGTGTGCTTATTTAAGGCTAACGTGATTCACATACATTCCTATGAATACTAGTTTATGTGAAATTGAGTTTTATTTTGGTAACATTTAGCTGTTTATTGGAAAGATAGTGTCTGTTCATAATGGATTTGTCAGTCAACGATTGTCAAGAATATTAGATATAGATTATTCACTATGAACCCTTTAAACTTTTTACACTCAGAAAAAAATGATCTTAAAATAAGAATAATTTTGGCTTCATTTCAAAAAATATCTTTCTAAAGAATTAAATTAAATTAAATTAAATAAAATATCGATATAATTCCACAATCGTGACTGTTCAAAAAACATCGATTGTAGATAAAAGTTTGTTTAAAATCATTTGATCAATATCGTTTTACAACCCTTATACATACTAATTAGCATAATTTGCACTTTAAATTCTCAATTATAACGAACAGCAGATTTCGTATCTATAAAGGTTATTAAGCGCATTAGTCGAATCCCTCAGCTTGCATTTAGCTCAATGTGAATGCGACTGTTTGCAAGGACGTTTTATAATCCTAAAGCGCAAACCTAATCAACATCATCATCAAGCAACAGAATGAAAAACCCAAATCCAGGCAGCAGAAACAACAACCACCACAAAACCAAGGACATTAGCCGAAAGCATCAAGTTTTCGACTTATCCTCGACCTGGACCTACAACTCAACCCGAGCTCGACAAATATACTTTTGCCGATGGCGATGGCTAAAGCGAAGGCGAAGGCCCAAAAGGGTGGATAGCTGGCTTCCTGTCTGTCTAACTGTCTGTCCGTCTGGCTGTGTGTCTGCTGCTGGCTAACTGACATGTCTGCTGCTATGTGTGTGTGTGTGTGTGTTTGTCTTTGTTTGTGTGTGAGTGTCGCCTGATTTGCATGCGAATTTGGCGCCAAAAGTTCAGAGAGACAGTTTCCAAGTTTTGCGGCAGGCAGCAGCAGCAGCAGCAACAACAGCAACTGTGGCCTGAAAACTTTGCACAGTGGCAAGAGCGGAGGCAGAGACGCAGTACCAGGCGAAGGGCACGCATTTGGAATTTGAAATCCTTTATCCCTTTATCTGGCTTTAGCTCTAATCCCATCAGACACAAATGAAGAGAAGTTTCACGTTTCGCAGACGCTGCCAATTCGAGGTTGCTGCTGCTTCTGCTGCTGCTGCTGCTGCTACTGCTCCTTTGCCATTGCCGGCGAGTTAAGCTTTTGTTTTCGTCCCTGTTTGCTTTTGAAGTGCTCGGGAAGAGTGGCACACAGAGCAGCAGAGCAGAGCTCAGGGGCAGCAGTTGGGATTAGGCCGCCAGCAAAAGTAATATGTGTGTGTGTGTTTGTGTGTGTCTGAGTGTTTGTGTGTGTGTGTGTGTGTGTGTGTGCCAGGTGCATGCCTCACTGGAGTTTGAGTCTAGTTTTGAGACTGGGCTGCTAATCCCAATCCCATGGCAAATGGCCCAACCCTACATTTGTCTGCTTCAACTGACAAAATAATCGATGACACTTTCAATAGTATCGATACCCAGTCTATCGAATGCATTGTTAGTTGCCAATATTATCATTGTTTATTTTATTATTTAAACTAATTTTATCAATATGTTTTGAATTTGCAAATGTTGTAGGTAGCAACGATATTATAAGCTATATAAGATATTGCTATCGAAACTATCGATAATGAATTATTTTATGAATTGTTTTGATTTTTTTTGCTCAATATAATCATCGAATATATTTTTAGAAAATTTGATCGATATTATCGATAATTTACAGTTTTTATATTATCGAAATTATCGATAATAATCATTGAATTTATTAGTTTATTTTTCTATCGAAACAATCTGCAAAGAATTATTGTCTGATTCCTTTTTAAATTTCATAATTACCGAATTGAACTTATTTTATATTATCGATACTTCTACAGTAATAACTGCATATCGATATCTAGAGACATCTACTCCCTTTGTATTATTAACAGAATTCTTTCTTTATAATATCGATAATATCGATATTTTGAACAATCGCTAATTTGTCATCTCTGCGTACTGTCTGGCTGTCTGTTCTGCCTGACTGATGGCCCATGGCTGATGGCGTTTTATTGATCGCCCAGAGGATTATCCAGAGCGCCCAGCATATTGGGCAGCTGGCTTGGTCATTTTCAATTTGCGCACACATACACTCACAAACACACACACATAGCTTAATAGAGTGAGCAAAGGGTTCGGGTGGGGGGGCGTTTGGCATCAGCTTTAGCTCTGCTGTAATCCGTTTGAATGCCCCAATGCAGCATGCATAAATGGAAACGCACATGGCCACAGCTGTTGTTGCTGTTGTTATTATTGTTTTTGTTGTTGCTATTATTTTTGTTGTTGTTGTTGTTGTTGTTTAAAGCCAGTGGCTGGTTGTTGTTTTAGCCTTCATATGAATCATACGCAACGTAATCCCAATTCGTTTAAGTCGCAACAATCCATGCCAACGCCAACGCGTCCAGTCGCATCGCCAGCCTCCCACTGCCTCTTTCCCTTCGCCCTTCCTCACGCTGTTCCTCCCAGTCGTCCATTCATCGTTCGACCAAATTGTTTGCCGTGCCTCAACTGAAATCCATCTGATTTGTGGAGTTGTACATTTTAGTTCAATTGGCAAAAGCAATAGCTAAGTTGTTCGCCTTTCTTGGTGAATTGTTCAAATCGTTCGTTTGTTAGTTCATTTAGTTCGTTTGATTTACATGCTCATTCATTACAGTTTTTTTTGTTGGTTTTTTTCAAAAATAATTTATAAAGTAAACGTACCATAATCGAATTCAAAATATATAAATGAACTGCCAAACAAACTAAATGAACATCATCTATTCGTTCGATCACCAAAAAATGGAAAAAATTAAATATTATATTAACGATTCTTTGCATTTAGTAAATTCTGTTATTGTTCCATTATGAGCAAACTATAAAAAATCTAAATTTTATATTATCGATCTTTCGTTCATTCAATTAGTTTATTTCACTTCTATTCTCTTGCGTAACTTTTTTTATTGACTTCAGTTAAACTAGTTCGATTGAACTTCTGCTAAACGATTCAGTGCAACTCAGCTGAACTGGACTATGCGCGAGCGAGGGGACAGGTGGGGAGTGGCGATGGGACGAGCATATTTTCGCAATAAAGTAGATCCCGCATTAATCCCAACGATTTTGTGCTCTGCCCATTGCGTGCTTTAGCTGTCCATGTGTGCGTGCCAGTATGTGTGTGTGTGTGTGTGTGTGTGTGTTTGTGTATCGGAGTGTTTGTGTGCCGGCAATGTTTGCGTCTGTGTTAATCCTTAAACCGACAGCGCTGCCAACGGCGCTGCCAACTGCAGCTGGAGGCCCAAAAGCATGTTGAGAATTGAAGGCGGACAGCAGGAGGATGAGGAGAGGAGGGGGAGTGCGCCACACACAGCGACGCACAGTGACAGCCCCCAAGTGGCAGTGGCAGTGGCAGTTGGAGTTGGCGGATGAGATGACGTCGACGTCGACGCAGACGTCGCCGCCTGCTGCTGCTGGGGATTAACTTTTTTCCAGCCAAGCAGCGAGTTGGAGGCCGGGCAGGCTAAGGGGGAGCGTAGGGTGCGGGGTGACACTGAGATGGCGGTGGTGTTTCACTTTTTTTGGCTTGGGGTTTTTGGTTTGGGTTTGCGCTTGGTGGCCGTGTGGCGTGGGCGAGGGATTTAATTTTGTGCGGGATTATTATTTCGGATTTAACTCTTCGTTTTATGGATCGCTTGGTATTATAATGAGCAGTGGCGTAGTTGGCACACCATTAACGCGGATAGGGGCTACGGATTATTAACTTTGAATAAAATGCAACATGTGTTGATTGAAAATGTGTTTGAATTGACTTTGAACTAAGAAGTTATAGTTTTTTAAAAAAAACTAAGCTGACAATGCATTTGAGTTGAATTAAGATGGAACATAAAATTCGGATTCGGAAAAATTAGAGCGATCTAAAATATATAATAAATGTATATATTTTTTTTTATATAATTTTGAAAATAATTTCAAAATTGTAGAAAATTTTTTCTCAAAAATAGAAACTATTTTTTTTAGAAAAAATCTTTCCAATGTCTAATTTTTTTGAAAAAAAAGAGAGTATATTGGGTTTGTGAAATGTCCCTCCGTCCGTCCGTCTGTCTGTTAAAAGTTAAAAATTGTAGATATTGAAAAAAAATTTCAAAATTAAAAATACTAATGTTTAATTTCTAAAAAAAACGTCGTTTTTAGCAAAAAATTAAATGTGTGAAAACTTTTTTTTTTTTTTTTATGTGTGTTAATCGGTTAATCTATGCTTACTTTACTTACTTGAAGTTTTTCTAAATTTCATACAAGTTTCTTACGTTTTGTCACTTTTTATAGTATATACCATTTCGATTCACAATATATTCCAGTATATTTATTATCCACACCTTTTAATTGGCATGTGTCATATGTCGATTATCCTATAGATAGTCAGGCCCTAAACATTTATTTCCACCAATTATACTGCCAATATCATTTGCTTTTATCTCTAAAGGTTTTCTATATTATAGTCCTTATCCGATTCCATCTAGTTTACGTACTATACACACCTTTTTATGGCTATATGCCATATTTCGCCGCCTCTGTCTTATAACCCACTTTGGCATTATAAACTCGGGTGTATTTTTATAAACCAAACCCAAGCGCAAAACCCCACGGCGACTGCGACGGTGACGGCGACGGTAGCAGCAACGCGAACCTGAATCCATTATAGCGTAAGCTGTTGGCAATACCAACATACACACACACAAACACATATACACTCAAACATTCAAACACACACAGACAGAATTATCCCAAAACGAAATGACATCCCTTGGAAATTAATCCTTAATTCCATTCATTTCGTATAATCCCTGAGATATACTTTGATAAGCGTAATGCGGCCCAGGCTCAACGAAGGGGGGAGCGTCAAAGAGAGCGAAGCAGCAAACACACAGTCGGAGAGAGAGAGAGAGCGCGCGTTTGAGAGAGCGCACGCAATTTCGTGGAGAGTGTCGAGCCACATGTTGCTATCTGTGTGACGTATAAACGTATCTGTGTGTGTGTTTGTCTGTATGCGTGTCTATCTGTGTGTTTGTGTGTGTGTGTGTGTTTTCATCGCATGGGGCGCCAAAACGAACATTGCGCTCCGCATTTCGCTTCAGTATCGTGTGAAACATGCTGGAAGAAGGTTCGTCTCTCATTTTGCTCTCTCTCTTTTACTACGTCTCTCTTTTTCAAAAATATATTTTCGTGTTTGAATCAAACTCGCGCCGGTAGAAAATGATTGTTGTTGTTGTGATGTTGTTGTTGTTGTTGCCTGCTTTGGTGTGCAATTGGATTATTTTTAGGGCAAGGGGATTAAACGTGCGCGCATGGATAGGATAGAGCCTAAAAACGAATAGCAATGAGTGTACTCAAAGTGATTCAAAGTGTCCTGTTCGAATGAATCTTAAGCGAATGTTAATTCATCAAAGTGTCAAAGTCATGCAAAGCCTTTTCGAGATAAGTCAGATAGTGTTGGGATGCTTGGGAAGAGAGTAAAACGATTGCTTGATTATTTAGAAAAAAAATACAGTAAATGCTCGATAAAGTGAAGAAACGTTGATATACTCAAGCGAGTGAACAAATTGTGATTACAAATTTTAAAACATTTTATAAACCTTATAAACTAAATGAAACTGAGGCGTACTTAAGTTGAAGGCTGATTCATGGCACTTTGGAATGATTTCGTGAAAATAAAAGTACCTTAACTGTGTCGATTTTCATGATTGCATTTAGGCTAGTGTATTGTATCCTAGTTCAATCGCTAGTGAATATTGTTTCATAGCAAAAACAAGTGTATTCAATTCACAAAATCTTTTGAAAAGTGAAAACAAGAATATTTAAGGGAAATTCACTTTTGCAGCATCTTAGCGAAAGTGGAAAGCGCAAAATGACAGACTATTTCACCTTTTCTTCATGTTTAGGTGACTAAAGCGTATTTAAAGGTAGTTTCATTTAAAAGTAAAAATGTTCTTGGCAATCTTTAGAGTGAATAGTGAATACCCTTAATAAGTTTACTCCATGAAGCCTGTATAGTGATATGGACTTTTAAATTTCTGAAGCCACAATTTGGGGCTAGCAAAAAATGGATTCAACAAGTAGAAGGGGACCCAAAGTAAGCCAGTTCTTAGCAAAGGCAACTGCTAAAGATATGAAAATTCTACGTCAAGAAAAAGTTCTTATCAAAAGCGATAAGCAATAAGTTGAAAGTATGCAAATCAAGTGTCCTGTTTAAATAAAATTCTGACGTGCAACAAAGTGCTAAAATAGTGCAATAAAAGTGACCTATGCCAAGTGGCAAATGAAGCAGAGATGAAGACCAAGACCAAAAGCATGTGGAGCCGGCATGTGGAAACCACACACACACAATGATTGGCTTGAGTTGAAGTTTGGGTTGTGTATGTGCTGCTGCTGCTGTGTCTGACGCTGTCGCCAGACGAGATTTGCCACACCACTGTCAAGTCGCATTTGTCAACAAAGGCAACAGCAACAGCAGCACAGGCAACAGCAAGGACAGTAGCTGTGGCAGCAACAATGCCACACACACACACACACAGATAAACACACACACACATACACATTGAGATATATAAAGCGCACAAATGAACTTAAAAAGCAGAGCGAAAGCTTTTAAATCTGTTGCTTTCGTGCAGGCTAATCCCTATGAAGTTCACTAGATTTTGTTTTGTGCTACTGTTTGGCGTCCCACTGGAGCTACACATACATACAAACACACACACAAACAAACTAAGCTGGCAGAGAAGAGATGCCACAACAACAACAACAGCAACAAAGAGCACAACAATGCATGTGGCAGCAACAACAAGAAGCACAACAGCAATTGTTGCCGTCGCGCTTTTGCACTCTAAACAGTGGCAAGTGCGCTCATCCTTGCGCCTTACCGACAGCAACATTCACATTCACATTCACATCCTAAGCTGCAGCAACAACAACAACAACAATAACAAACGCACGTTGAGCTCAACAGGACTAAGGCTGTGAAAATAAAATAAAGGCTAAAATGATAAGTGAAAGCAGCTGACAGAATGAGAACAGAATGAAACTAGCGTTAGCTCCAAAATTGCTTGGGGGGTGTGTCTGGCAATATGATGATTACGATTCAGATTTAGCCAAAGTCATTCAACTAACTAAGTTTTAGCTGCTTGCTAGATTAGTGCTAGAAAAGCATATTAAGGTGAATTACGTGTAGATATTTTTAGAAGACCTTGCGTAGAAAACAGAACTCAAACTAATGCAAGCTCATAAGTACTCGTAGAGAGTGTAGCTACAAAATTTGTTCTTTATTTTAGACCGACTTAATTTCCATTAAATGTTGAGATTCTATATAAAGACTAGGTAAGCTTAATTCGCAAGATCTTTTTTTAAAATTAAATTTAAAAAAAAATAAACGTTATTTATTTTCATAAAATCATATCGAAAGTGTAAGCCGAAACAGTTTTATATACTTTTGTTGTAAAATATGCCTCTTTTAAGATCAATACGTTTCTAACTTTTGAGTCAGATCTTACATCTTTATCAGAGCTGTTCCGGTTTCCACTTGCGACTACATTTTGCGGAATTGTTATTTCTTCATTCATACTATGAAGTATCCTATCTCAATAAAAGATGTTTCAATTCTTGAACAAATGAAAGTGAGTTTAATCCACCAAATCTTTCCAAACGGAAAAATGGGAACATTTTAGTGAAAATCACGAAAAAGGAAACTGGAACAGGCCTTCAATTTTGTATAATTTACATTCAGTTGATTTTGATTATGATTTTATATCATAAAACATTTTTGATTGACTTGAATGAATAATAGTTTAGAGTGTTTTCTATATTTATAAAGATTAATTTCTTAGAAAGATATTTGTTGTATTGAACTCTTTCACGTCTTAAAATGTACACATTTTTAAGGCCTGAGTTACAAGACTTCAATGAAAAATGCTTTATTTTAAAATGGCTTTGTTGAAGAATACTATTTGTGAGCCACATATTTAGTTCTGATTAAGTTTTGTTATTAGTTTGTTACTTTAATATAAAAAAGAGTACATAAAGCGCTTTACAGAATACTCTTTATGAAAGTTGATGATATTGATGTGAAGCTCTGTGTTGTCTTTTGCATAACTCATGAGATTACTTATAAAGGAATGAAAGCATAGGTATATATATGTACATATATCAACAAAAGTCTTTTGTTTCATATACAAAGCTTATAGAAATCCATTTTAAATTCTAAGAACACTTTCTATTCAAGCATTGGACATTCGCTTATTCAATATTCAATGACAATTGACCATTTAAAAAATAATCCCGAGTCGTGGCTTCTGTTTTACGTTCTCTGCTCGCAAAGGGTTTTAACTCCACAGGCGGTTGTTTGATATCAACTGTTATCCGAGTTAACTGTAAAAAATCACACACTCACACACAGATAACAAAACAAACAACAACAACAACGTATGTGCAGTCATTTTGAAAAAAAAAAAATAAAAAAATCTAGATGGTAGACAAGATGAAAAAACTTGGCTGGCATTGAGTGAAATCGCAAAAAATTAGCAGTTAATCCCCTTAAATTGAATACCGCAGATGGTGTTGGTGTTTGTGTTGTTGTTGCTGTTGTTTTCGAGGTTGCTGTTGCTTTTGTTGTTGTTGTTGCTGTTGATGTTGATGGCAGTGACAAAGAGCAACACCAACAAGAACAGCAACAATTGTGTACAAAAAATCAACCAACACTCAATTCGCACACACTGAAAGCGACGTGGCAACGACGAACTATTACAGCCAGACCCCAACATGCACCCAAAACCACCCACACCATCCACAAAAACCGTTCAACCACCCAAGCGACCCACCGCAAAACAACAAAAACAAATGTTACGTATCTGTAACTGCGCTATCTGTGACTGTGGCTGCGCACTGTGGGGCAAATAAGCACTTTTTGTGGCATAAAATACTATTTTTTAAATGTTGTTAATAACAGAAATGTTGACAGCACTAAAATCTGTTAAGTTAACAGCTGTTTAGCAGCATATTTAGATGTGCGCTGGCTCTTAAAATGGCATATTTGTTTGCCTAAATTTTTGAAAAATATTGTAAAATGTTGGCATCTATGATCTCAATCAATCAATGATCTCATCAATTTGGATATTGAACTTTTACTATGATTTTTTCCTGAATTTTAGAAAAAAGATTTAAAAAATATCAACCTTTTTCAGAAAAACTCTTTCTTAAATATAGAAAATATCTCTAAAAATATAAAAAAAACCAATGGTTTTGAGTTTTTTTTGAGAATTCTTTTTGCTACATGTAAGAAATTTGTTAAAAAAATTTAGATATTGTATATGGTATCTATTTCAAGTCAATTTTGTTTACTTTCAGTCTTCTTTTAATTTAATTTTTATATTTTTTTAAGATTTCAGTAAGAAATTTTTAAAAATTTAATATATTTTTCTTAAATAAAAAAAAAGATCTCTTAAAAGAAGAAATAAACAAATGTTTGTTAGCTATCTATCTCTATTTATTGAGATTTTTTTAAATATATTACAAAAACTCAGAGTTTTTATCTGGCTAATTTTTTAAAGTCTTCGACACTTCCACTTCAGAGAGTACTTTTTGTTAAAAAATATGTTTTACACCAAAATCTTGCTGAATCTTTGAGTGAATAGTTTATGCCATGAAAGCTATCAATTTAGCCCACAGTGATGTATCTGTATCTGAGAGCCACACACATGTACGACGCGTGTGTTTGTGTGTTGTTGGCCACGCTTAATGCGGCCTGGCAATTAGCCAGAGTTGCCACATAATACGCGCGGATAAATGTTTAAGATTTTAAGTTTCCACCGCGTTGGTGGATTTAAGAGTAAAAGAAACAGCAACAGATAAAGCGAGTAAAAGAGAAGGAAACAGACAGTCAACAGACGCGCCGCAGAAGATATCTTGTATCTTTTGCTGGCTTTAGTTTTTGTTACTGTTTGGACTTAAGCTGTCAGCTGTGTGGTGTGTGTGTCTCTGTAGTTCTTAGTGTGAGTGTGTGTGTGTATTTGTATCTGTAGCTGTGTGTTTATATCTGCGGCTTAGCTTTGCGTCCAGAGATGCGAATGTGGCACCTTTTGACGGTTTAAAAACGCAATCCGCGGCAAACTAATCACAAAACAAAAAACTTGACTTCTGTAGCAAAATTGAAAATCTCTACAGAAATTTGCTTAATCCCTGTGAAGCGCAACAAGAATCGAGATACAAATCAAGCAAATAACAACAACAAAAACAACAATAAGCAGAAGGGGCAACAATAAGATGCCAACGAAGAAAAAAGAAAAAAAAACTGAGTAAAGAAAGAAAGAATTATAATGCCACAGCGTAAATCCCTGCTCAAATTAAGCTCCTTGGCAGTCGCGTATCTGCGTCGTCGTCGTCGTCGTCGTCGGCGTCAGCGTCAGCGTCAGCAGCGCTGTCAGCGCACCCTTTACGCTATTGTGGTTGTTGTTGCTGCAAAAGGTTACGCTTAATGCAAATACTGTGCTGCCACGCAGAGGATCAAATTTCATCCCCGGCAGACAAAGCCCAAATACCAAAATACCAATGCGGAATGGCAATGGCGATGGCTTTGGCGACACCGACACCAACATACAACATTCAACATGCAACAGCGGCAGCAACGACGACAATCTAAAGATCCACATCCTTCTGCCAGTTGTTTGAGCAGCACACGGTAGTCTGCCCGCACTAATAAACCAGGCAGTGCCACGCCCTCGCTCGCTCTACGCCTACAAAAGCCGCTCATCTGGCGACCTCAACAGCAGCAGCAGCATCGTCAACGGCTTGTGGCGTCTCCGTTCGCAGTTCGCAGTTCATTGGCAGCGGATTAAGTCGCAGCGCAGCGACACAAAGACGCTTTGCCATTGGATCGATTTAAAATACAGCGAAATACTTAAGAGCAGAGAAAATAAAAAAAAAAAATATTACAAAAAAATGGTATAAAAGAAAAATCAGTTGTGGGTATTAATGGCCTCGATATGGTATAAGTAAAGCAAGGGGGTGAGCAGAGGTAGACAAAGGCAGAGGGTAATATGCATAAGCACCATTAACTTGTACTTAAAACTGTGGCCAGGTGCGGGTAGCAAGGGGTAGCTGAAGAGGGGGCTGCAGCGGGAAACGTCGTCGTCGTCGTCGTCTCTTGGGTGTAACTTAATTCGCAGTTGGGCCACGCGAGCGTGGAACGTCTTCAAGCGGATTATATTAATCAATGCAGCCGCCTGTCTCATAACCAACTAGGCGTATGCGTATTCTGTTTCCTCTTTAAACTCTGAGCACACCTTATATACCCTGCCTTATGTATATATATATATATATATCTGTACATTTACAAGTCTAAGTACTCAGCCTTTGTCTCGTCGCTGCTGCTGCTCTCTTAATTGAATCAATGGGGCAGGCAGATCGCGTGTTCTTGTGCTCCTTTCGCCCCTACTCACTTCTCGTTTCCCTACTCCCTTGCCCTTACGCTTACCCCCCAAAGACTTTGTTTGGCTTTAAGCAGGAAGATTTAAACGCAAATGTAATGCTAGAGCAACGCCAGGGCCGCCCAGTCTTCACTCATATCTGTATACAGTAAACGCTCATTAGAGTGAACTTCGCCATATTATGAGAGATTCAACTTTAAAGCTTGTCAAAGCATATTAAGTTGATTTTTATTGAAACAAAATAAATACACATATATTTTTATTCAAGTTAAAAGCAAATAAAGGTAGTCTGAGAGATTTCTATGCTGAATTCATGCATTGTAGGCATGATTTATGCACATGCGAATCTATAATAATCAAGAATTTTGAACTAAAATGGAAAAACTTTGCATTAATATGTATAAATTATGCTTTATTAATAAGATATTTGGCATAAATATGCAAAACTTATGCTTTATAAATCATATATTGTGCATAAATAAGCATAAGCTATGCATTAATAAGTACAAATATTGATTTTTTAATAGTCTAAAGTTGTTAACGACTTCAAGTTATTCTTATAAGCAACTTTCCACTCTAACAAGCGTGCACTGTACATATATGCATATGCCTATAATTCACTCACTCATACACACACATACGTATACAATTACGCACGCATAGAGGGACACACACATGTGTGCAGTGTAAAAGGCAAAGCGTCTTAAGCGTTAAGTAGGAGCAACGTAAATAAGTAATATTGATAACTAAAGTGATTAAGGTTGCCGCCATGTGTGGCAACAGCGATGACGATGCCGATGCCAATACCGATGCCAATACCGATGACGATGACGATGACTCCCAATGCGACTGCCGACTGTTGACTTTTAACTGTGACTGTAGCAGTAGCTGTTTATAGCTGAAATGCAGCTGAATGCAAAAAACTAACAAATATTATCAGTTAATTAGAACTTTGAAATTTTTAAAAGTGCATTGAAAAATTTAAGAAAAATATATTTGCAAGTTTTGAATGATATTTTCCAGAAATTCAGATATGGGAAAATCTTAGACATACATTTTCTTAAAATTCCATTAAACTTTAACGAAAATACTTGAACAATTCTTAAACCAATTTCTAGTTAGTTTCCCACAAATTAAAAAAGAAGGAAACACCAACCTTATTTTCACATTTGATTTAGAGGAACTTCGAATACTTCTCAGTTCACTTCCTTAAAAATAAAAGTAAAAGTAAACGGGAATAAAAGTGTTAGTAATCTTTGAGTTTTAAGAACTTAAAGCTACGGATTATAATCAGAGCTGTTCTGGTTTCGAAATTTAACAAATTTGTACAATGGTGAATCAAACTTGAATGTTCTCAGCTTTACTTTGAACGGAACAACATTAGATTCACTTATTTTTAATCAAAAATTTAAATCACTTAGTTATACAATATTTGGTATAGCATTAAGTTCACGGCAAGTTAAAGAATTTAGCTAAAAGTGGAAACCGAAAAAAGGTCAGAAACCTTGCAGTTATTCAAACATTTGTCTTGAAGGACTCAAGCGTAGATCGCCACTTAATGCTCAATTCGAGTAAAGAGGGATTTAGGATTTGTCAAGTTGATAACAAACAATAGCTATAGCCAGACTCTCAGATGTCCTTCAATAAATATGTGTGTGTTGAATATGAGCAGCTGGCAAAAAAGCACTCGACTCTGAGTTAAAAGTGTATGCAAGTGTGATAATGTGAGTTGACATTTATGGGTTGGTTGTGCGTGTGTGCGTTTGTGTGTTCTTTTTTTTTATACATTTTTCTTTGGTTGGCTGGGCCAAACACTGTCAATGACATTTGTTTGGTGCTCTTAAGTATTTGTGGTTGAACTGCGCTTCAAGTCGATTTTTGACATTTTGCGCAAACATTTCAATCTGCAAGTTGAACATTCAACTCGAACTTCAGCTACAACTCCATTGCAATGGTGTTTGCAGACATTATCGACATTTAAATCCCTACTCGAGGTCTAAACACAATCGATGGCAATGTCCTTCACTTGATAATATTTGACAAATTGAATATCCTTTTGTGCGTACCGCCTTTGCCAAGCATTTCTTTTGTGCGGCCTGCAGTTTGTGGCCAAGTGTATAAGTATGTGTGTGTTTGTATCTATGTGTGTGTGTGTGTGTGTGTAGGATCACACATGACTGCATACAGCTTGCCATGCATGTCTGTTTGCCTTATCCTGAGTTCATAATTTTAATCCTTTTCAACATTTTATGTTTATTTGCCTTCATATTTTCCATGACATTTTCCAATATTTGTCCTCCTCAACATTTTGAGAATACTTTGTTGAGGTCTCTCTTTAACTGCAGCTTGTTTGTTTTTGTTTTTCGTGCGCGATTAATGTAATATCCTTGTGTGATTAAATGCTACAAATCAATAACAGATAACAGTTGCAGCATGCAAAGCTTGTTATTGTAAATAATAATGTAAAGCTGAAATCGGTTTAGCATACTTCTTAAATGCAACTGGTTTCAGATTCGATCAAACTTATGTAAATGTTTGGCGTAATACCTTTTTAAAGATTTATAGTTTAAGCTACTTTTTACTCCCTGTTCCCATTAAAAATGGGAAAAAGGGAGTTATAAAGTACTGCAAATGTGTGTAACAGGCAGAAGGACGCACTTTCGACTATATAAACTACAACAGGACTAACAGTCGAGACGAACTAGCCATGTCCGTCTGTCCGTATGAACACACAGATCTCGGAGACTATAAGAGCTAGAGACACCAAACTTGGCATGTAGGTTCCTGTATACCGTACGCTGATCAAGTTTATTTCAAATTTCAGATGCACCCCCACGCACCCCTGCAAATCGCAAAAAACTTATATAGATAATCACCCCTTTTCCCAATACTGAATCTATATAGATCTTGTGATTCGTGTTTTGAATGAAATATCTACCGTTTTTCCTCTTTAAGGATCAGTTTGAATACTTTTCATTCCGTCATTTCGAATTGAATTGTAAATGGGAACAGGTTTGAATAACTTTCAAAAAGAGCCAGACCCATAAATTATATGACACAAGGCTTCTCAATCCTTGTCTTTTGAATTCAAAGTACTTATCATTACCAACTTGAGTTATGCTCACAGGGTATCCTTGCAGTCGAGTCTAATTTCTTTCTACTAGCATACGCATAAAGGCTTAATTCTTTTACTTCCTCAGCAATGCAGCTGAATTTGTTAGTCAATAGTTGAATGCCATTAATTAATCATTGGAATCAATGGACTCCATTGATGTTTTTGAGTGGGTAACCATACAAGTAGTCCTTTTGCATTACATTTGTCATTTAAGGAATTTATTTCCATTACCATTTCGTAAGCTATTTCCATTTCCATGCATATACATCTTTATACATATAAACATAAGTATATATATAGAAAAATCTCAACACTCAACAAAGTCGTTTGCCACTCATCAACGTGCTTTGACCAAAAATACACATCATAATCCTTTTGTAAGGATTTGGCAACTTCTTGTGATTTTGCTCTACACGTTTCGTTGCACATGGCTTTTTCTGGCTGTGTCGACGAAGGAAGGGCTCAAGAGTGTACAAAATTGGGAAGGTTGGAAGGAGTTTAAGGATTTGGAAATGGGTTGGCTTGGCTTGGCCTGCATTCAATTATCGTGCGCAGTTGGCCATTGTCTCAGGACGGATGTCCTTGTAGCCATCTAGCCTTGTCGTCTTCGAACTCGAGCTCGAACTCTCGGAACTGGAAGCTCGAAGCTCGAAGCTCTGAACTAATGAAGTGCTGCAGTGCCTTAAGCAGCTGCTAATGCCACTAGAGCCGGAGCAGCTAGAGAGTCCTGGCTTGCGTCCTGCACTTGAACTCTCCTGGCAGCAGCCACTTGGCCACATGTATAAGCATGTTTTCTGGTTTGCTTCACAGACAAAGCTTAGAACCACTTAAGAAAATCCATTCAGAGGACTCTCCTCTCTGCCTGGACCTTGGCTAGTTTAGTTTTTCTGGCCAAGCAAAAGCTTCCTCACCTTTCTCAGCTTCCACTCTCACCTGAGCCAAGCTCACAAGCTCATCAACATATCTGTGCGGGTGGCATTGCTGTTTGGCCCAACAACAAAAAGGATTAAATCTAAGACAGCATACCCACACACACACACATGTACACAGTGTATACACATGCATAGTTTTACATGTCTAAGGACAAAAAATGAATTTATTACACAACACAACGAAAAGTTGAGACAATTTAAATGCCTTTGCCTCGCTCTCTCTCACTCTCTCTCTCGGTCGATCTCTCTCTTAGAGGCAACATTTTTGCAGCTGGGGCACTTGGACAACTTGGGGCTGGGTTTAAATAAATTACCGCTACGGGCCATGCTTATTTCATTAGGATTATTTCGACCAAAACTGAGAAAGCTAACGAAGATGTTGTTAAAACATTTTTACAGCTCCTGTGTCATTCTTAACTTTGGAAAAGAACATTGATGTTTAAGCCTCAAAAAAAGTACATTGTTGCATCGAAAATTTAAACTTAAAATTTTATTGAGACTCAGCGCATAATTTGATACTTTAAACTTTAATCAGAAATATGCTTAGTTAAATGTAGAAAATATAGCATAATTCAGTTATTGATAAATTTGTTAAATTTTGATTTCTTTTAAATCTTTCTACTGCACATTCATAAATTGAGAATATATCAAGTAACGAAAATTTCCATTAAGACTTTAAATATTTTATATTTCTTAATGAAAATTTCATCGATAATTCTTAAAAACATTTCTTTTAGTTCTACTTTTCAGAAAAATATTCTGAGAAATTCCTAACTAAACATACTCTTAGTAAATAATACTGAATTAAGTAGATATTTAATAGAACAATATCTTAATTTTTTAAATGTATATTTTCGAAAAGAAAAGTATTTTCCCATTTTAAGCTCTACATTTGTGAAATAACACCTAAGATATTCCTAATTTCCAATTTTTCTAATCTAAAATTTTTTTCAAAATTTCTTCCTAAAGTTTTGAAACTATATAATGCCCCAGTAATCGATACATTAACAATATCGATACTTGCCTGCTGTCTACTTGTCACAACTGGCTTAGATTTCTTGATTTCCGGTTATGTCTTGTTAACTGACACAGAAACAGACTAATCGCCCATTGGACGAGTGGTATAAGGGTGGGTGGGGGGTTAAGAGGTTGAGTGGGTTAAGTTTGTGTCTGTTTTTGGGGTGCAGTGCACTGGGCGCAGTGCTAAACGCGAAAGCAAAAAGCGATAAGAGAAAGAAAATGCCTAGCGGCATTAATTATAAGCCGCTTAAAAGTTTCAACATGTTTTTTCCCTAAAGAAAGCCTTTTCGAAAATACAAATACAAAAGACTCAATCGGCTTTTGACAAATGCAAAAATATATGAATACAAATACAAAATACATTGTATGCATTTTGCAAAAGGTAAAATGTCAGATTTAAACTAAAGAGCAGCGCCTTCAAATTAGCACAGTTATAATCAATAGTTAACTAAAGCAGGCTAGTTGCTGCTCTGCAAAAGCGCTTTAGCTAACTTAACCTCTTTGTTTAGTTCAGCAAAAGTTTTGAAATCGCATTAAAGTTTTTTGTAAGTTGCATTTTTCAAAGTTATTATAGCATAAGAGAATTAAAAGCTGCATGTTTTTTAACTGCGCGAAGGATAACTGAGGTTTTTTATAAGCCTGAACATAAAGAAATGGGAATAAAATATTTAAGATCTAAATCCTTACTTAACTGTCCATTTATAATATTTTGAAAAAGTTCTAAAAATGTTTTAAAACGTAGTATCTTGACAAATCTGCAAAATAAGAGAATGTTATAAAAGCAAAAATCACAAACTACAAATTTTCTTATAGCTCATATATCTTTTTAAAAAAAAAAGTTTGCTTAAAGTTACAAGACCAAGAATTTCAACACATCAATTTGTCAAATTTGTTTTTGTATATTTATCTAAAAATTATTTAAAAACAAGCTTTTCAACCTTGTTCCAATTACGTTTCAATACAAATCCTTTTCTTAAGTTTTCAAATAAGTTTAAAATTTGTAATATATTTACATATTTTCTTTAAAATAAAGTGTATATATGGGTCGGTATAAAAACTTTTTTCAGTTTTCTTGATGTTTGCTGCACTTTGCAACTCTCATCCTTGATCTCCTGCGGGACAAGGCTGCGGGCAACGAAGTCGATTTTCATTTTATTGTGCTTCTTAATATGTTTTCTTTTGCAGCAAGTTGCAAGAGTTGCAAGATTCTGTGGGAGATGTAAGAGGAGGCAGGGGCAGGGCAAGTGGCAGGACTTAGACAGGGATATGCAGCTTGAAAGGTGTGAGAAGAAGGCAGCGATGCGTAAGACACAAGCATGTGTATGTGTGTGTGTGTGTGTGGGCTGCCTTTGCCCTCTGTTCGTGTGTGTGTGTGTGTGTTGTGTGTAAAGTTCTTAAGTAGCCTCAATGCTCGGCTCGGCATTATAAATTAAAATGCATACATTAAAAATTCTAGTGAAAAGAGTTTGCAATTAAGTAGGACTTAAGTTGAAGTGTAAATAAAAATGCATGCACACACATACACACACACACACACACATATATATACGACACAAGGAGTCGGTTTAAAAGTCTGAGGAAAAGACATCAAATTGGCACCCAAAAAACTTGTGGCAATTTCCTTAAGACTATTGCTTAATTTCCGGTCACTCTTACTTTCACACACACACACACGCATACACACACGCACACAGTCAATAAAAACATGCCTTTCACTTAAGTCCTTTCAACTCCTTGAAGATTTTTGTGCGGCTCTTAGCACTAAGACATTATTTCAACTGGTCAACCAATGATAAGCAAATTCACAAACAGTTCACTTGGCTTAAGCAGGACCAAGACCCTTACTCATCATCATTTTGTCCTTTGGCCACATTAGGCAAATATCCTTTACGGTTATTAAAACTTTTGGCTCTGTAAAATTTTAATTTTCATATACCCAAATCACTCAAATCATTTTAATAAGTAAATTATGAAACATTTTCTTATAAATAAACAATACACAATTTATTCGGCCACCCGCAAAAACTACACACACACAACTCTCCTGCCCAAAAGGACTTGCTCAGGTCAGTTCAACTTGAAGGATGAAGACACAAACAAAAAAGGCTAAACAGTAGTACAAATATTTGCTTGCCAAGATATTTTCAGACGCAAACTAAAACCGTAAACTTATATAATCCTTGCACAGCAGTCACTTAAATTGCTCTGCATGTATCCTTCAAGTTCTGCCCACTCTCTACACATCCTTCCCCGCCCCTTTCTTAGGCAGGGATTAAGTCGTTTTGATGTTGTGCGTAGGCGATTCATAATTATTGCTGGCCTTGTTGCAGTCCTTGTTGCTGCTCTTGTGGTCAGCCAATTGGTCAATTTCTTACAAGAAACTACAGCTAACACACACACACACACACACGCACACACATATCTACACACTTATTGGGGTTTACAATATAAAATTTCATGGCTATATGCACACACAAAAACTTTCAAAGATTTAATTCTTGCGTTTGCCTCTCGTCCTGCTAATTGGCCAATGCCTTTCGGCATTGCGTAATCAGGCACTTAGCTCTCTCTCTCTCAGGACATTGCTCCTGGCATACTCCAAGCAGCTTAGCTGACAGCACTAACAAGCAAAGCGAATCACCCAAAAGAAATATCCATTTATTTGAACTTTCGATTCAGATTGCGATAAGCTAAGCGCTGGCATCATTCCTCTGCAACTGAAACCATTGCGGGTAATCAAGAATAAGCGAGCATGCTGCGACTAAGCGTGCTCGACTCTTACATACCCTATAAAAAAAAGGACTTTGCTTGATATGAAATAACATTTTTAATATTAAAATGAAAAACTGTCTGTAAAACAGCAGCAAAAACGAGCAAGAACACCTAGCTATTCTCAACTTTTTACTATGAAAACTCAATTTCGAAATTGGTTTCGAAAAAGAGAAAATGAAACCTTTCAGATCGGAAATCAGAATATATATCATAATTCGTTCGGAATTCGTTAGTTTTAACTTTGCAAAAAAGCCCTAAATATCACTTTTAATTTTATTTTGATTTGAATAAACTTGCTTACAAGCTCTTTCTTAAAAGTACGTTAACGTTATGTATATTACAACAGTTAATCAGTATGTTTCCCATTTGAAACTCTTTTTCAAATACATTTTCAACACCTTTCAACAAAAGTCAAAGCAAAATTTAGAAAACTATCAACTCTTTATATATATTATTGAATTTAAGTGTAATAAAAAAGTTTCAGAAACGAACAAACCAGCGATTGCAACACACATTTCAAACATGAAATGTCAATTGAGCAAGAATGTCCTTTCAAAATGTACTCGTAAATACATCAAGCCTTTGAAATTTATATAAATATCTCTAGTTTTCCGTTCCTGATTTGCAACTCTAGTCTTCATATTACAGGGTATACAAAACCCATCAGAAGCACGTGTTTTGTGAGGCATTCAGGGGAGTCCAGCCAATTGGCAACTTCATTATAATACTCTCCTAGAGCTGGCAACGCTATCGGCAGCAACATCGGCGTCGAAGTCGACGTCAACGTTGGCGCAGGTTAATAAATCTTAAGCCGTGAGACAGGAAAAAAAAAGCGTAATGGAAAATGTTGGCGGTCTTGGACGAGGGCAGAGACGTCGACGACGACAGCGTCTAAGCCTATGCAAGTAGAGTTCATTACAAATCGTTTGTCAGCTTAGAGGGCAGTGGGTGGTTTGGGTGGTTTCAGTGGTGCTGGATGCTTTCAGCCTGTGCTGTCTGTTCTGAGATTTAATGCCTCAAACGTTTTTAATTCAATTTGTTTGACGCTGTCTCGATTATTTTTGCCACTGATAATGCTAATAAGGATAAGCGGCGACTGTTCGACTGCGGCTACTTAAGCGCTGCACTGCCTGCAGACGAATTTATTATCCTTACCTGTTTCCTATCACACTGCCCTGCCCCCTCTTCAATTGCCAGCCAACGCAGCCATTTTTGAATATGCCATTGGGATTCTGGTTCCCTTTTGATTTTAAAAGCCTTAGTTTTTGGACTGGGCAACGCAACAATTAGCGAGCTTGGTGTGCCTACAAAAACACAAAAGCACACCTACGCACACACTCGCACACACACACACACCTATACACCTATACACACACAGCAAATCCGCTTTTGTGTTAGCCTCAAATCAGAGGCCAGGATAATAGATTTAATGAGTTTATTATTAGGCTGCGCGTTCGCATTTTGCCCCATTGTTTTTGGCCGCGTTTTCGGCCACAGCAGCCGCAGCCGCAGCTGCACCTATGCCTCTGCCTATCTCCCTGCCGCCTAGCCCCCTAATAAGCCTAGTTGCCATTGCAGCTACCTATGATCGCTCCCTGTGGCCGTAAAATCCGCCATTTATGATGCGTATACGTAATACCAAAGCCAAACTGGTTCGCATAATGCACTCAACCCTAATTCCCCAACCCTCACCAACCCCAAATCCCTTGCCCATGCAGCTTTATGTGTATGTGAAATTCATAATTGCGAATATTACGCAAAAACACAACAAAAAGGACTACGACAGAGCCTTAATACACACTTTTAGCAAATATGGAAAATATGGCATTACATTTACCTCAAATATGGCTGCATGAGGTGTTTTTGCACCCTGTACGTTTTCAAAACGGTTTTAGAGGGGTTTTATAGTTGCGTAACAGTTGAACAACTCTGATTTTATAAAGAATATATATTCTTGAATAGCATATATAGACTAGTCTGTCAAGATCTGTTGCAAAATATCGAAAATTTGGCATTTCACACCTCAAATATGGTTGTGTGAGGTGTATTTGCACCCTATATGTGTGTGTAATACTTGTAATACTTAGCGTAAATGGACTAGTCTCTCTAGATCTGTTTCCAAATTTGGATCATACGGCATTTCATACCTCAAAAACGGTTGTGTGAGGTGTTTTTGCACCCTATATGTGTTTTAAATGCTTTAAAAGTAGATTTTAAGTTGTATAATACTTGGATACATCTCTGATTTTATAAAGGATAGCATAAATGGACTTATCTCTCTAGATATATTTCTAAATTTGGAAAATACGGCATTTCATACCTCGAAAACGGTTATGTGAGGTGTTTTTGCACCCTATATGTTTTAAAAACAATTTAAAAGATGGTTTTATAGTTGTGTAATAGTTGAAAACATCTGATTTTATAAAGAATTTATATTCTTGAATAGCGTATATAGACTAGTCTGTCTAGAGCTGTTTACAAATATGGAAAATGTGGCGATTTATTTCTCAAATATGTTTGTGTGAGGTGTTTTTACACCCTATATGTTTTTCAAATGCTTTAAAAGCAGATGTTAAGTGTGTAATACTTGAATCTGATTTTATAAAGGATAGCATATATAGCCGATTTTATAAAGGAAATATATTCTTCACTATGATCAATAGTCCAGTCGGTCTAGATCTGTTCGTCTCTCTCCTTGGCATGTAAGTTCCTGTACAACATGAGGATTCAGATAAGGTTAAAAAGTTGATTTCAAACTAGCTACAGGGTGTCTTAAAGTCGAACACATACAAACTTATCGTTCTTACTTGTTTAATTTGTGTATTATTAGCTGAAAATCAAAAGTTGAAAACTACACAAAAATACAGAAAGTAGACAACAAATCGATGTAAACTTAAAATATTGAACTACTATAAAAACACTAACAAATTGAGCATTTCAATACACGCTTAATTGCATCGATTAATAAAATTAATAAAAAAGCGATAAATTATTTTTAAATATGTAAAGAATTTTATTACACACATAATTACGCGGATTAAAAAATTAATAAAGAGCGAAATTTAAAGCATATTGCATATCGAGCTTTTAAGCACTTTAAATACATATTTATTTTTTATTGTTCATCCAACCCAATATTAAGTACATAAATATATATATAGATGCCTTTAGTCAAGTGCTCTCTCAACAATATTTAATTCTTTATGCTTTTTTTAAGTTCTCTCTGGAATATTTATTACCTCTTTTCATATTTTACACACACGCCTTTAACGCAATATGTTCATACAATTTATATACTATTTATTTATAATGCCCAATGAGGAGGATTTCATGGCAATTAAAAGATTTGCATGAACACGCAAACAACACCACAACATATATATATATATATATATTTAATATATGGTTAAAAATCGCTCATAATTTTGCTGACGCGTTGGCTCGTTCTTTTGGCTGTTTTAAACGCGCCCAAATGCCAATCGCCAATCTCAGCTGCTTACAATTTTTATAATTGGAATAATTAATAATACCATTATGGCCAGGCCGTAGCGGGCGTTAAGCCTATTTGCTTCTGAAGTCCTTCTACCCATACCTCCCTCCACATTCAACTTCCCCCCCCCAATGTCCATCCAGCAGCCAAAATGCATTCAGCTTTTGGGATTGAACATTGGGCATTGAGCGCATTGCATTTCCAACTCTTCCTATTTTTGATATTTTGGTAAATTATTTTTAAGCTGTTCATAATTGATCCTGAAAAAAGTTTGCCAATCATTTTGTTTTTGCCCAAAAATTGCCAAATGGCAATTTATTATGTTCATACAAAGGGTACTTATAATTATTTAGTTGTTCTAAAAATTGAAGTTTGTAATGTAATTGTTTTAAATATATTGTCTTTTTTTTTGTGGTGAATTTTGAGTTTATTCTATTCTAGATATAATGCAGAATATAAGAAAATTGTGCTTATGACTATTATAATATTTTTTTTGTTTTGTTTTGAATCTTCTTTTAATTGAAAATCAATTAAACACTGATATGAAAGCTGTTTCGCGGAGATCAGAACCGGTTTCAGTTTCATTAGAGCAAATTTCGAAAAAAATTTTGTTTCGCAAAACTCTATTAAAAAAGCTGTAAAAGCATTTACTAATAGAGCTAATTATCTTGGGTTAAAATGAAAAATCCAAAATCCATAAAATACTTTTAAAAAGTTTAGCTAATTTCAATTCTTTGAATTATATATTTAAAATAAAAATATTCCTATAAGATTCTAGAAAACTGATTGTATAGATTATCTAAAGTAATTAAAGGCAATTGAATTTTTGAACAATTATCTAGACAGCACTTTAAAACTTATTTGAATGGTGTGTTGAGTGCTGTGGAAATTCAATTTGGCCCAATCTATATATTCACTGTTGATAAGCAGCCAACAACACTTTTGAAAAAGCCTGGTCAACTAAATAACTCAACTTAACTCAACTAAACTAACTAAAATATATAGACAAGCATTATTTATTAATAATAATTTAGCATGTTATGCATATTCATAATCTTTGCATCGAGTCTGGGCCATTTTGTGCTGCTGGTAAGGCGGCTAAAACCATTTTGTGGCTAACCGCAGCATGCAATAATTTATTTAAATACTTAAATACTTATATAGTATGTGCGTGAGGGGCGGCCAATATCGTAAAATATATACATTTTAAAATATGTTTTAATTGCTTATTTTAATTTGCCGATTTGCACTTGCCGTCATTTGAAGCGTTTCAAAACTGAACACTAAACCGATTAGCAGCAGCCTCGCAGTTGGGCTGCAGTTTAGTTGCACTCAATTAGAGGTAGCTGCTAATGGAAAGACTATGAAATACTCTAGAATTGGCATTTGATTCTAAAGACTTTGAAGTGTTTAGCTATAATTCACAATTAATTTGTTAAGTTTGTCGAATTTGATCAAAATAACTCTAAAGTGGATAGCTTCGGACTGCATAATACTCTGTTTGCGGGGTAGTAGTTCTTGAACTATACATCTTAACACTTAGTTGGTATATATCAACATGTATACCAAGTTTGGTTGCTCTAGCTACAAAACTGTGGAAAAAAACTGCGTTTGTACAGACGGACAGACAGACGGACAGACAGACGAACATTTCACAAACCCAACATACTCTTTTTACTTTTTTTTTTAAAGAAATTACAAAGAGTATAAAAATTGGATAAAAAAAAGTTTCAAACTAAGTAGATAAGAAGTTAAACGAACATTACAGCAACCAAATATACCACTTTTATGCATTAAAACAGAGTATACAGCTTATAGTTTAGTACACTTGATTGAATACCTTAATTTTTTTAAACAAAATTATGAATTTTTTCAATCAGTTGCTTATAAAACCAGCACACTCTTCTTATTATGTAAACAGGGTATTACAACTGCAACTGAATTTTAAGGCCCGCCCAAAACTGAAGTGTGGCTGGTGTTGCTTTCAAGTGGTTTGGAAATCTTCAGCGCCACTTGAGCAACCACAAGAACAACAACAACAACAACATCATGATTAATATACACTCTTCCACTAAAACGCCCATTTTTTAACTCGTTCCGTGTTTTGTGACTCTTTGCAGCGAAATCGCTTCCACTGCACTGTGTGGTGGAGTCTGTGCACTCGTTGCATGCCTCACTCACCATCGATACACGCCAGCCCTGGAAAAGGCGACCCAACATTGAGACAGACAGCTACGTGATCATTGCAGCTGCCACGCCCTGGAGCGAAATAGTTCAAACGGCCTTGCAGCGTCTGGGCTACTCACAGGAGGTGGCCAATACAGCAAGAGGTGAGTTTAGCTAAAACAATATCGATAAATTGATTATTATCGATATTTCAATCAAGATAAAAAACTAAACTTTCATCGATGTTTTGTGGGTTACAACGATTGTGGATTAATATATCACCTTTTTTTAAATTGTTATATATTTTATAGTCCCGAAATTGGATAAAAACCGATAACATTGTAAAAAAAAATGTCTTGAAATATATATTGCCAAGCAATGTCGTTTCAAAAACATCAATATAGCGACTATATTATTACATTATTTAAAAAAAAAGATAATATTAAGCTAATTTCTCAATTTTAATTCGCTTTTTTAAATTAATTTCAAAAGCAATTAAAAAAAGTTTGCTTTTATTAAACTAAATTCATATTTAAAAACAAAAATAACATTTCGAAGTTAGTTTTCGAGTTTTAATTGAAAAAAGTTCATCAGTTTCTTTGCTAAAAACTTAAAATAACTTGAATTTAAAACGCAAGCATTCAATAGGTGCATTCGATATATTTAACGATATCGATATATCAAAAGTAGTACCATATCAAACCAATTCGATATTTTTCTTGAACTTATCGATATATTCTTAACTAGGTCAAATCCTCATTGACAACAATCGAAAATCGTGAATAATTTAAATATCTTAAGATAAAACAGCTGCTAAAGTTTTGTTTTTCTTTGATTTCTCACACTTGAACAGGCTCTCTCATCATCAAGCACTGGAAGCCCATACCTCTAGAACAGATCTCCGATAATCCGGCGGTGCCTGTAAGCGATATTGTAGGAGAACTGACCTCGGTTATAACGCTGCGCATTGTCATCCTGCGACCGAAGACATCACCATTTGGTGAGATCAAGGACAAGCTGCTCAAGTTGCTCGTCCTGCAGTCACATGCGCTGCTTCGCTCCACCGGCTGTCCTTTGGATGAGGTGAGTGTGCTCTCTTTACTCTGTGAGTAACTCCATGATGAGTACTCCTGTGAGTACTCCGGTGAATAAACTGAGCTAATTAGAGATTCACTTTGAACTTGTGACTACTACTAAAAATTTGCTGCACTAAGACGACAAAATTCTATAATGATTCATAAGCGGTTTACGACGACACACTGCGCAGCTATTATCCCGTCTTGAAGAGTTGCTTAAACTTGTGCTTTGCCACCATCCCCCTAACCCCTATAACTACACCCCTTAACCATCTATCAATGCCATTTTCAGCAGCGTTTCTAGGCACTGCGAGAAACTAAGCTCGAGCTCGTTGGAAAGGGGGGTAAAAAACAAACTGAAAACCCAAACCGCTAATTTGCGTGAATTGAGGCATAAACACACACACACACACACACACACACACACACACACACGCACGCACACACACATGAAAAGAGCCAACTGTTGGCAACAAAAGTTTTGCCCTGCCCCCTTTGAGTCTTCTTCACTGTTGAACTAGAAACAGAAAACCAGCCAATGCCAATGTCTGTCTGTCTGTCTGTCTGTCTGTTTGTCCTGCCTTCCTGCCTGTCTGTGTCCTTCTGTCTTTATGTCGTCTGCATATGAAATTCATTGAAAATGTTTTGATAATGACTACAAAGAAATGTTGTTAAGCCGAGTTCATTTATTTTGGTTCACTTAACTAATCCTTTTTTGCAATAGTTTTCATTTTTAATCAGCTTTACGCTTATCGCCCCACACTTAACACAAACTCTTCAGCCAAGGCAGTTGTGGCAAATACACAAGCATACATATATGTATGTGTGTTTATGTATAATTTACAATGTACATATATGTATTAAAATCATGAGTATCAACTTAATCAGAAAGTTACCAGAAATGTTGAGGAGTTTTCATTTCTTACGTTTAACGCTGTTAAATAAATGTCAATCAATCAATTTCCATCAATTTTTTTGACAAAAAAAAAAATAATTTGTATAATTTTTTGTAATTTCTGTGAATTAAGGTCAAGCCAGTTTTTTTTTCCAAAGAATTATCCTATTTTAAAAATTTTTCGCAATTTTGCTTTGAAATGAAAACAGTTTCATCTACTTTTCATTTTGAATCATTTAAGATTCTGATTCGTTTCTGATTCGATTTCATTTTAAAGCACACTTTCAAAAAAATATTAAAAAAAGTATATTGGATTGGAGAATTGTCCGTTATTTCCGTCCATCTGTTTAAAAAGGTTAAATTTAAAAATCGAATAGAGCAATTATTAGTATTATATAGATAAACTTCTTAAAATCTTTACAAAAAACATAAAATTACCATATGGCATACTCGTAGAACATATCTATATATTTATATATGTATATATATAAGCATATACATATATATCGTAGCAACAAAACTCATGACCCACATATATGTATGCATGTATACAAGCCCACCCAAATCCCTTGGACCCCATAAATCACAGTCTGTCAATTGGGTATACTAGGTATATAGTATATAGTTTGTTGTGTTGTTGACTATGTCTATATAGTTGTAAATGTTTTTTTTGTATCGCACACTATCTGCGCGGGGGGAAATCATTAGAAATCACGACCGTAATACCCTTCAATTGATATTGCGTCTGATTTTATTGGCCCTGATTAATACTTATTAGCAAAGCAGTTTCTCTAATCACATGATAAGCATTTCCCATAATTCCCTACACACACATAGACAGATTGTGGTCACAGTGGGTCTCGTGGTCTCTTCGTATTCTGCAGTGGTCTGTGTTGCGAAAGGGGGGGGGGTTGATATGAAAATCAATTTAATAATTGCTGACCACTTCTCTCCCCCCCCCCCCCCCTCGCTTGGTAAGCATTCAAAATGCGCGTCAACCCATTTTATTTACAATTAGTTGTCTATAACACAATTCCTCCCACTGTCACCCTGCGCCCTCATCTGAGCAACTTAGAAACCACAGTTCGTGTGTTTCGAACAGCTTAAGTGATTTGGGGCGCCTCCTTAGCTGATAGCTGATAGGGACAGACATTATCTATTATACGAGTAGTAGTCTGCTCATGGGCAGAAGCGCACGTATTGAGATAGAAGAGGAGTAGAGAGAGGGAGACAAAAGCCGTATCTATGAGCATTTAATTCGGTATACCCGCAACTTTTCTCCCCCTTTAATTCAACTAAAAACTTAGGCGATAGCCACAGCTATTGTCCGTTTCCCCGTTCGTTTAGAACTTGTGAATTCGTTTCTATTTTTGAACATTAAATTCAATTTTAATCGCATAAGCTGGTGTGTCGTCGCCTATCAGGGACTAGGGACTATCTATTTATCGCCCCAGTTGACGGCGCGTCAGTTAATATCAGCGCTTGATATCAGTTTCTGTTCTGTTTTCAATGTTTTTTTTTACTAGTAGTATATCGTAATAGGCAATTTTCGAAGCTGGCGCAATCAAAGCCCAGTCAGTCGCAACATTTATGGCTAAGTAAATCCCGGCCACTTCAGCGCTTCCAACCAACCCACCCACCCGATCACCACCCATTTACACTCTAACTGTGATTTTTATGACACCCGCTTAGTGCACCAGACCCCAGGGCTTAGGTCAGCTAACCAAACTGGCGACAGTTTTAGCCACATGCCGGTTACATATCGTACTACAGTTCGAATCGTACAGTCATAACTGATATTAAAAACACAATCAATCGAATGACTTCACTCCATACTGACAATTTGTCTCAAAGGCATACAATTTGAAACCGAGTTTTCCAATGATATTCGGAACTATGAACAACTTATAATTCCGATTCTGAAACGGAAAGGGGAACAAGCCTGATCGCAAATCAATCTAAAGACATAACAAAACCAATAAAACATGCCGCATTGAAATTGTTTTAGTTTTGATAAAGTTATGAAAGCTGAAAAAACTTTGAATCAAGGATAGCATGGATTTTTATCAAAAGTTCAATTCATCGATGGGGTTTTAGGTCCATATCATATCTTAACTTAACTCAAAGTTGAATTCCTCTAATCCTTAATTTATTCTGCTTTTCCTTTACAGGTGACGCTCTCACAGATTTGCCGCAGTTCGCATCAGAACACGTACGCCCTGCCTGGCGGAGAGATATCGGATGAGCTGCGTCGCAAGTTTGACCAATGGTGGTCCAATCAGCTGTCGCCGCAGTCGGCCATGACGCCAAAGATGCTGCCCTTTATGACGGCGCCGGCGTCGGTGGTGCCGGTGGTGCCCAGTGAGATGGACTTTCCGGTGGGCACAGCAATGGCAGCAGCAGCCGCAGCGGCGGCACATGCAGCAGCAGCTGGCGCTGGTGGCGCTGCAAATCCTTTAGGAGCGCTGGGCAGTCGGGAATCACTGTTGCTGGCCAATGAGGCAGTGCATCATACGAATGCGGGCGTGGCTCAAGCTCAAGCGGCAGCACATCATGGCAATATGCTAGTGCATCCAATGCACGCTTCTATGCATCATCATCATCATGCGGCAGCGCATGGTGCACAATATCCCAATCAGAAGACACGCATGCGCACCAGCTTTGATCCCGAAATGGAGCTGCCCAAGCTGCAAAAGTGGTTCCAGGAGAATCCGCATCCTTCGCGACAGCAAATCCAAACCTATGTGGTGCAATTAAATGCCTTGGAATCGCGACGCGGCAGAAAACCACTCGATGTGAATAATGTGGTATACTGGTTCAAGAATGCACGTGCGGCACAAAAGCGCGCAGAGATGCGTGGTGGCAGCCTGGGCAGTGCGATGAGCGCGTTGGGGCATGCCGCCATGAATGGTTATCTTAGCCAGCATGCACCTTTGGGGCAGAACTCGAGCAGCAGCGCGGGCAGCCAGCCGCTGAGCATGGGCAATCTGTCCATGTCGCATGATTATCTCAAGAGTCCGATGAGCTTGAAGTCGGAGGATATAGACACCATGTCGCAGCACTCGGATGAGCTGGAGGAGGAGCCCAGCAGGCCAAGCACGCCGCAGTTGCCATTGTCGTTAACCACACATGAACGGCATCGCAGCTCGCCCATGCTGGATGAGGATGAGGACGAGGAGCAGCAACAGTCGCAATCGCAGTCACAGCAGCAGCAACAGTTGCAATTGCAGCTGCAGCTGCAGCAGCCGCAGCGTTCCAAGAGCGCCAGCAGCGACGTCGTCAATGGCGTCGAAGAGCGTGATGAGAAGCCCAATCTGAAGTTAACAGTTGAAGCTGAGCATCATGAGAATTCCAACTCCAATTCGCATGCCAATGCTGAGCTGGGACATGCGCTTGCCGAGGAAACCAGCAACAACAACAGCAACAATAATAACAATAACAACAACAACAACAGCAGCAGCAACAACAGCAACAACAACTCGCACAACCAGAGCAACAATGAACTCGAGACAACAGAAGCCACGCCCAAGCACAGCACACCCAAGGAGGAGGACGATGATCTGGACATGGATGAGGATGACGATGACAATGAGCATGATACCAGCCATCTGGATGAGTTCCGTTCACCCTCACCCGATCTAAGCAACAGCGTCGTTCCGCACAAGGATCAGCTGCCCTTTCCCATGGTGCCCAACTCCATGTTTTCCCAATCCTTCATGTACATGAGCCACTATATACCAGCCTTTGGCCAGGCAGCCGCTGCTCATCCACATGCTCATCATGCTGCTGCCGCTGCTGCTGCAGCTGGCATGCAGCCGAATGCCTTGATGGGCGGAGCTGGACTCAACCTGTCGAGCATATCGAATGAGGAGCGTCGCAAACGGAATCGCACCTTCATCGATCCGGTCACCGAGGTGCCCAAATTGGAGCAGTGGTTCGCCATGAATACACATCCCTCGCACAATTTGATCCTCAAGTATACGGAGGATCTCAACACAATGCCCTATCGGTAGGTTTATTTCGAAGTATTTACTACTTTCTTCAACACCTTTTAGTATTTCAAATAATTTCTGAGCATTTCTTGGAACTTTCCATTATTTTCAACTTAATAAGGTCGGTTGTTTTCATAGTTTCAGTAACGACTTTGAAATATTCGCAATTATTTCCTATTTATTTTAAGTAATTCTAAGTTTCAATTATTGCCAAGTCTTATCAATTATTTGCCAGCTTTTCAATTACTTTCTTTTTTCATAAATACTAATCAAATTCCTGTTTCCTTTTGTTATCATTACAGTCAAAAGTTTCCTCGGCTGGAGAGCAAGAATGTGCAGTTCTGGTTCAAGAACCGAAGGGCCAAGTGCAAAAGGCTCAAGATGTCCCTGTATGACAATAGTCAATGCAATCAGCTGGGTGGACTCAGCTCCTTTGTGCCCAAATACGAGGAACGGGACTAAAGTCGTGTTGTGCAGCGCTTGGAGTGTGAAAATCAAAATCAAAAACATGGAACTCTGAATGCATGTGTCCGCTTTTAGAAGCAATTGTAAATACTTGAACTACCAACTAAAAAAGAAAAAGAAAAAACACTATTTTAGAATTAAGAATAATGCAGCTATGACAAATACGAGTAAAAATAATCCTCTAACTAATGAGCCTAGGGTTAAGAGAGCTCTCCAAGTATTATATAGCAAGAGATAACCCAGTTTCAGTTTTCGATCCCAGTAAGCTAGGCAAATAGCCGCAAAATATTTAGGAAAAATTAGATAAAAAACTAGATGAACTAATAGTTTTATAATTTAACACAGAATAATAACTATTTCAACATACGATTAGCGTCTAGCATAAAAAAAAACAAAAAACAAATCCTAATCAAATATATTTATAACACTCTACAATCGATATAAGTTTAACTATTTCAATTTTACATGTAGGAGTGTGTAACCAAAGAAATCTAAGTTCATGTGTAAATATGTATGTTTAAAAAAAAAAAAGCATTGGGAATATTTGTTTTTAAAAAAATACTTTGTTTAATTTCTAAAAGTTTTGCCTTATTTTAGATCGTTTTCTTAGCCTAGCACATATCTTAAAAAAATATAAACAATAAATGTATTTTATTTGGGTTTCGTTCTATATCTTGGTATTTAATACCCAAAATGATAAAAGTTTTATGAAAATAATAATATTCAACATCTGTTTTTATTGAACACATTAAGTTACATTCATGTGTTTTTGAGCATAAATTTCAAATTCAAGATTTTTGATAACAAATACAAGTAGATGATCCATATTTATAAAACTAAACTTTTACATGTTTAATGAATTGTTCCACTAGGTCCATAAGAACTATACAAAACGAAAATAAAACGAATTAAATTTACGTGTAATTTATTGAAAGCATAAATATACATACAAAAATATTAAAAACACACACACACACGCATACACTATATTATAATACGTATGTATTCCCAGCAATTATTAAATGATTAAATAAATACAATTTTAAATGTCAACATTTGAGCTAAACTCTGTGTCTTTTCTTTAATCCTAATCATTTGAGCTAAGCAAAATAATATTTCTGAAGAGCTGTAAACTGAGAATAGATCGTGAAGAAGGTCTTCATTGTTGTTGTTGAAGTTACGGTCTGAAGAAAAGTAAAAAAAACCTTATTTCAGATCAATGTGGAAACTTGAAAGACGTTCCTATTAAAACACAGTAATATGCAGAACATGAATGGGTTTATTAAAATAAGAAACTCGAAAGTTGGACTGCTTAGGGCCGGTTTCTTAATGCTTCGGCCAAGTTTTTCCCTTCGATAAAGTCCTGTTAAACAAATTATTGTTTTATTAAGTTATTTCTATCGTTTTCACTATGTCAGCCCACTAAAAGTCATCTGATTGCAAAAGTTTTAGCCCTGAAAAAATGCGTACAAATTTTAGAATTTGACAAATTAAGGCTCATCTAGGGCTCCAATTTATTGGTTGACATATGCATATATCTGCAGAAAAAATAAGCATCTGTATCAAGTTTTATCAAAAAATCTTTAAAATTGAGAGACTAGTTCGCATATAAACAGACGGACAGACAGATGGACGCGACTTGTTCGATTCGGCTGTTAATGCTGGTTAAGAGTATATATATTTTAGAGGTTCGGAGCAGTCCCCTTCAACGCGTTGCACATTACACATTACGTGACAAAATTATATAACTGCACCAAAGCAGGCCGCTTTATTATAATCAAAATAAAAGCAATTTTAAAAATTTGTTTAGAGTGGCGCTTATAATTCCCAAGCAGTTTAAGCAAACACTGGGTCTAGTGACCGACTGAATTTCTTTTGGAGGCAACATTTTCTTATTTTAAATTTCTATTTTACATATTTTATTTAACTTTGACTTATTTTACATGAAAACCGTTACGCTCAATTATCTGGTAAGCCCGCCCGTTTCCAATGAATAACACATTTCGTGACAAAGTACCCGCTGCAAGTGTATACAAAAATTATAACATATCAAAGTTAAGATTGAACCATGAGCATTTTGTGTTTAGCTGCTAAATTACGAATAACGAAAACAAAAAATGGTATGAAGTGCGAAAAAACTGGGTTCCCAAAACACCATTATATTAAGCTGAAGTCGCACATCAAACTATGTTATTTAATAAAGTAACTTAATTGGAATATAAATATATTAAATGCTGCGCTGAAAGCGTGAATTTCAAAGCATAAAGGTAGTTAAATTAACTGACTGTTGAATATGCATATGCGCACTTAAAAAAAAAAAGCTCAAATGCAGTCGTTTTGTTCAATGATTGTATAACAAAGAGGCGTCCTGTTGGAGGAGTTGGGTGGTTCGTTGCCTCCGTTTCGGTGGGTCGTTGGCGCTGTGTGGCTAATGTGTGGTAATGTGTTTGGCAATTTTTCAAATGGCAGCGAGTTGTGTTGCGTTGCTTTGCTTTGCTTTATTTCTTTCGTTTGTTGTTAGTCGCTGATAAGCAAAGGGGAAATAAATATGCATATGGAAAAATGTAAAAATGGCGAGCTGCTGGGTTCCGACCAACCTACATCCTGTTGCTGCTCCAGCTCCTCCCTGTTTGTTGGCCACGCGGCGTATGAGTTATCTGCTGAGGCGAGTATATTAGCATTGCCTTGCGACGAGATATGAAACAATTTATTAGCGCCAAAGTTTGTTTCATTTCTGTTTCTTTATGCTTTATTCTTTATTTCGTTCGTAACTTGGCAGGACATGCTTACACATGTATACAGACGTACGTTCTATAGATAGGTACAGCTATACAAGTAATATGTATAAGTATTCTCCGCATGTGTAGAGGTCTGAGGTCCTGCCACTGTGCGGTTACTAAATCAGCAGTCAACATTATTCCTGATTTTAAGTACATATCTGAATGGTCCCTATGTGTGTGTTTGAGTGTGTGTGTTTGAGTGTGTGTGTGTGTGCAGGGATGTGCATCATTTGTTATCGCAAACTTTTAAATTAAAAATGCGAGCTGGTTGAAACAGCCAAAGGAATGCCAGCTAAAATGTAGCTAACGAAAATGGCGTCACACAATTTATGAGTTCTTTTTTAGGCTTCCCATATTAACTGGCTTTTATTTATGAATTTCGTATGAAAAAACAGTTGGCTACTTTTGAGCTGCGTATTAAATTAAAAATATATCGCATATGCCGTCGTTTATCTAACAAACTAGCTTCGTTAGCTGGCTAGAAAAAAAAATTTAATTAAATATATACTGTTTTGCTAAAATGAGAAAAGAGTATGATTGGTACATACCATAGGCAGATAAAGTGCCTAGGCTGTTAAATTAACTTGTTTGTATTTATGATACTCTAAAAAACTGTTGCCTACTTTTAGCTGCGCATTAAAATAAAAAAAAACTTACATATACCGTCGCTTATCTTGCAAACTAACTTTGGAAATATGTAATAGTATAGTCTGTTTTGCCAAAATAATAGAAGAGTATGAACAGAAGTGTATGAATAGAAGGCAGAAAAAGTGCTTGGCCTTCCATATTAACTTGTTTGAATTTCTGATATTGAAAAAAACTGTTGCCTACTTTTAGCTGCAGACTTAAATAAAATAGCTGACATATGACGTCGTTTATCTTACAAACTAACTTTGTTAGACGATTGGAATAATGTAATAGTATAGTCTGTTTTGCCCAAATAGGCATAGAGTATGTGTGGTATATACCATAGGCAGACTAAGTGTGAAATTTCCAATTGAAAGATATTTCTTAAGACCAGTACCAAAAGCATATAAGAATACAAGGTATAATAATAGCTAAAAGTCAGAGTACTCAAGGAAGATTATCCTGGCCGCGATAAAACTAACAAAAAAGTATTTATTTGAATGATCTGAATACTAAAAATTCCACAACGAAGCTAGAAAGAGACAATGAATAGAAATTGAATAGGAAATAAATATAAATAAATTTCAAAAGTGGTTTTAAGTGAAACGACTCTAAATAGAAATATAAAAAGCAATACAAAGGCGCAATAAAATTCCCAAAGTTCCTTTTGAGAAAAAGCGAGACATCAAAATGCTTTTGAGTTGGCAAATGCATAAATAGCTGAAGTAAAAAGTACACACAATACCTGATATGGACCCTAACTAACCCAAACCAAAACCCCAAAAGCAATCTCTAACTGGCAAAAACTTGGCCAGCGCAATAGCAGAGGTAACAGGAGCCGAGTGGAATTCCAGAGAACTTTATCCATTAATTAAAATTGTTAGCATTTTCTTCGCGTTGTGGTTGGCTGTTGTGTGAAATTACAGCTCACCTCGGCTACAAACCGCCACCATCGCTTGGAGGCGGCTCCTCCTAAGTATTTCGAGTGGCATTAAAAGTAAATATATATATAAACAGCTGGGAAAACATTTACATAGCCAACTACGCCACTTCCACTTCCACTTCTTCTTCAGCTGCTGGAAAATGTTTCTACAACTTCTATAGCCTTTTGCGTACTTACTTATGGTACAAAAAAATTCCACATAATTTTCTTTTGCCAAGGTATTTGCAAGTACGATGCATAAATCGTACTTTTTAAAACTTTTACCTTACTTTTCTTTCTTGATAAAAACATAATGATGTTTAATGGCAAATAAATCTGAGTAATGAAATCGTAATTAAGTGAAACTGAAGAGATACAATTAAGTCAAGTGTTGAGGTGTTATAGGTAAACTTCTAAACAGAAAGGCAGCTGAAATATCAAAATATTCAAAGTATACAATGTTTATAAAAACGAGTTATATATTTCCTGCCAGTTTCTTTTTATTTAGGTCTTGTCCGAATTCGGCTTTCAAGGCACATATAAAAAAACACACTAACTTTTCTAATTTTCTAGGGAATTGATATAGAAGTTAATATCGTTTTGTTTGAATCGCTGAAAGATTAACCCATTCAAAATGTTGTCAAAATTATTGCAACTCAAAAATCATCGAACAGATGTTTAAAGACAGTTTACTTTTCGATATATTTTTACATCCTTAGATCAGTTTGCAGTTACTTAATACTTCTGCCCTAAGATCCTGTTATTGAGAGCCCAGATCTTTGTCTATATACTGGCTCTTTGTGATTTATTAGAGGCTTTGATTGCGCTTGGAACTGAGTAAATGTTAAAAGGATAGCTGCCAATTCATTAAAAGGACATTCGAAGGAAGAAAACGACGACGAGCCAAAGCGAAGCCAAAGTTCTTTTCGGCAATTAATGTCCTGGCAAAAACACATAGAAAACGACAGCGCAAAAGAAGCTTTGCCAAAGGAACTGCAGCTAACAGCAAGGACATTCATGAATGAAGCAGCAGCAGACGGAGCAGAAGCAGGAGGCAGAAACTGGACGTGGACTGGTGGCCGCTGCTTTTGCCGCATAAATAGTTTTGCGGCTTTGACTGATATGCGGTAAGAGGGGGGGGTGAGGGGGCAATAAAACTAATGAGCGTGCGAGCCAAATAGTTGGCGGTGGTTGCGGTGGTTGGGTGGTTTCAGTGGTTGCTGTATGTGTATGTGTGTGTGTGTGTGTGCAGCAGATGCCATTGCACAGGACACTCATTTGGCAAATTGACTGCGCAAACAAAGCAAAAACAAAAACATAACAACAACAAAAACAAAAACAAAACACAGAAACTCAAATGAATAAACGCAAGTCCAATTAAATGGTCATAAGTAATAATAATTCCGCTTTGATTTGTGACATTCGCTTTCCACGCCGATTTTCTATGCCAAGCATTGCTCAGTCTTAGCAAAAGAGGAGGATTCACCCCCCTCCAACTTCTGCCAGACGACCTTTGTGGCCAAATTAGTTAATGAGAACATTGCCAGTAGCATGTTGCATTGACTGGGAGTAAGTACGAGGGGATGCACAGATCATTGTTCGTAGTAAGTCTTTATAAATCAAAGTTCTTAACTCTGTCATTTGGTTCAAGATATGAAGCCAAAAGTCAGTTGAACTGTTCTAGTAATCAAGCAGTTTAGTTTTATTCTTGGCAAGAATATTTTATATATTTTTATTTAAGTTTAGAGATTTTCATCTATAAAAGTTTTATGACAGTATACAAATATTTTTAAATTAAAAAGCTAAACCTATTTTTGTACAGTAAAAACCTTATAACATACAATTAAAAAGGCAACATCCTTGTTATCTTCTAAGATGCTTTACTGGTCATATCTCTGCTTCACAGTTCGTCAGGATGGCTACGAACGGATGGGTCAGTGCGGAAGCTCCAACCCCCATTAGCCCAGTCAAGGAGGCAAAGGCTTAATAAGCCTTTGGCAGGACTAGCAGGATGTACCATCAAATGATAATAATTCTTGTTAGCAGGACGTCCAAGGTTGCCTCAACATTGTTAAGATTTACGCAAAACAAACTCCGTCCGCGTTTCCCCCACTCTCTCTCTCTCTATCCATCTCACACCAAGAAGAGCCGCTTGCTGTTCTAGTTAAGATATTTTATAAGCGTATGACAACGTGGGCTTAAGTTAAAGGCGCCAGCTGACACAGACACGCACACACACATGCATATGGGAACAGGGTAGCCGGCAGGACACCCTAGCAAAGCACCCCGCATACCCATGTCCTGTATGTTGGCCGGGCTCCGGCATCGGGCGATTATTATTTATTTTCTTAATTACGTCTTAACATCCTTCATGAAGTGGGGCAGGCAAATAGAAGCACACTTGCACCTGCCAGTGTCCTGGTACTGTTACTGCTGCTGCTTATGCTTCTGTGTCCTGCCTGTGTGCTGCGTTCTGCCACTTTCCATGTCTGGCTCATGTGCTAGACGATACATGAAAAGTAGCTGCGTGGAAAATTGTGCGTCTTGTCTGAAGTCTTCTCTCTGCTTTGGCCTGGGTTGGCGTCCAAAGCTCGCACATGCTACCAACTCTAAGCCTTCCCTTGGAGCATCTTATCCTGCTGCCAGGACTCTCTCACTTCGTCCCCCAGCCGCTGTCAACTGCCGTTTGTCTTGGGCGCGCTTTGGCCGTAATAAAAAGACTTAACAACGCGAGTTGTTTAATTATTATTTATGACACTCGGCGCTGCAGATTATTGCCCCGAAAAACCTGCCAGAACCTGCAGCAGGAGGGGGGGGGGGATAACAGAGGAGTTTGAGGTAAGTTTGGAAGATGATTTGATTTAGTAGCACGTGAAGCACGAGTCGCGACTATTTAAATCAATTGTAAATTCACATTTCATAACTTGGCTCAATCTCAATTCATTTTCATAAAATCCAGCGCAAAACTTTTCCATGCGCTTTTCCCAGCCTGGCATAATTTACGATGATAATTATGTTAACTGTGAATTACCCCCAGGGGAGTCAGGACTCCGAGTTTTAGCTTAGCTTGCTCAGAGGTGTGCGTATTTATGCGTCCTGTTGTCCTCTTCTTCTCTTTTTCCATTGTCCATTACTCTGCTGGCCATGTCCTGCCGTGCAGCCAATGTAAAAATGATAATCCCATTGTCAGGCGATAATTCAAAAGTTCCATTAAATATGCAGTTCAACTGGCAACAACAACAAGTTGCGCCAGTTAAAATAACCAAGAAATATTGTAATTCTTCTTGCCTAAGATTTATGCAAATTCTAGACCCTCAAAAACATCGCCAAGAGTGCGAAAAGAATGAAATGCCGACAAAGTCGAAAAATGCTCAGCCTTAAGGTATGCAATGAATATGCATGCGTATTTTGCTTTGTATATGTATGTATGTATGTGTGTCTGTATCTGTGTTTGTGCCTCAGATTCGGGCACAGGCTCAAGGACATGAATTATGCCTAGTCTTTTGCTTGACTCTTTTAATTGGTAACGTTTTTCTGCTGATGCTGAGCAGGCCAAAAAGATTTGCTCATTAAACCAAGTCAAGGTTACCATTGCAATGTTTATGCGCTGTCACATATCATGATAAAAAGCAATGTTTAAGATTTTGGCTTAAGAAAACAAATTATAAGGCTCTACTAAGTTCTTATTTATGATATTTGTAGAGTATTCCAACAAATATTTCAATCGTATTTGTTATCTGAAATTTATGAATTTTTCTTTTTCTATAGGGTCTGCAGTCATCAGAAGAACTGCCCTCTCTTGTCTCCTGCAATTTGGACTACACACAACAAAGCAGTAACAAGGAACTCTGAGAGATCAATTATTTCTACGGCCGGATTCTTTACGTAGTTCGAAGTACAAAAGATTAACCGGCTTGACCTTCAAACGTCATATCCTGAACTAAAAGGACAATAACTATTTACACATAATATAATCAAGATAATTATAATTATAAAAATAATAGATCTTAATAAAAATACCATGTGTAATTTTTCAATGTATATTAATTAAATTTTATAACATATTTATTACCATTTCGATTGATTCAAATGAATAAACGACTGGAAAAATTTAAATGAAAATCTTTTTATTTATTAATGTGGAAAAGTAGCAGGCGAACAGAAATAGTAGAAGGGTTTTTTTGATTTTAACAACTTTTCTTTCAAAATGATTCGATGCAAAAAAAAATCAAAATGGGGCAAAGTACCAGGCGAACAGAAATCAGTAGAAGGACACTACACAGTCGTTGAAAAGTATAACAGAGTAAAACAGTCGGTAAAATGACAAAATTTAGATTTTTATTTCTGCAAATAACTTGAAGTACCAGGCGAACAGAAATCAGTAGTAGGGGTCAATTTTGATTTTAACAACTTTTCTTTCAAATTGAAAAATCGCCGATTTGTCGCAAATTGTCATTACTCAAAATGGGGCAAAATACCAGGCGAACAGAAATCAGTAGAAGGTCACTGCAAAGTATAACAGTTTTTGCAAAGTATAACAGAATATAACAGTCGGTGAACTTAGCAGCTTTCTGCAAATAACAGAGTTTTGCTAATAACATTACATTAACATGCGCTTTACAGAAGCTTAACAGAAGACTAACAGCATCTTAACAGTGCCTTATCATTAGCTGAACAGCAGGTTAACAGTAGGTTAACAGTAGGTTAACAGTAGGTTATCAGTATGTTAACAGTAGGTTAACAGTAGGTTAACAGTAGGTTAACAGTAGGCTAACAGTATGTTAACAGTAGGCTAACAGTAGGTTAACAGTAGGCTAACAGCGGGTTAACAGCGGGTTAACAGTTGGTTAACAGCATATTAACAGAATGTTAACAGCAATTTAACAGTTCATTAACATTACATTAACAGCTGTTTAACTGAATGTTAACATTATTTTAACAGTTTGTTAACTTCATTTTAGCAGCATTTTAGCATAATGTTTAGTAATTTGATTTTAACAACATGCTGTTAACATGCTGTTATTTTCATTTAAGCTAATAAAGAAAACATTTTTATATTATTTTTCATACGTTTATTTACGAATTTCACAGAATAAAAATCCAAATACATAGCTAACAATAATATGTTAAATTGTACTTAAGCTAATTGCATAGATTACATTCATGTTATATAATATTTAAAGCTAAGAAATTTTAAACAGCTGCATTTGATATTCCTTATTGCATTAATTAATAATATAATCTAAGAGTAGATTTTCAAGTAATTTCAATAATGACTGATCGGCTCTATCGATGTTTTCCTCCTTGTCCTATTGGTGGATTTTCATCACATAGATCTATCAGTACGGGCTATTTGTATATCCTTGAAATGTATGTTGTCCGGATTGATGATGAAAGGCAGTTTCTCTGACTGCAGCGATCCTATAAAGAAGGAATATAAAGATTAGATTAGATTAGATTAGATTAGATTAGATTAAAGATTAGAAAGTGCAACTTCTAGTATAGCATTATTGAGTAAGTATACTCACATGTTACTTAACAGTCTTTGGAAAATCAGCCTTCCTGTATCGAATTCTGTAATCAGTTGACAAATAAATTATCAACTAATTTTTAAATGGTTTTATATTACTAACATTGTGTTAAAGTTATGTTAAAGGATTTAACTCAGCTGCGTAGACTGGGATTATCATGATATGCTTGGCATAAACATGGACTGTGCCACACTGTGGATGCGGATGTGTGTGTGTGTGTGTGTGTATCTGTGTGTGGCATTGCACGCCGCAGGTACACATTTCATAAAACTAATACGAATTGATTTATGGCGTTGCGCCTCTGCTGGCAAAGCGAAAGGCTTGCGGCAGGAGGTGGATGGTGGAAGGGGGATGGTGCAAGAGGTAGAGGTGGTTATGGAGCTGAAGTCGAAGCTGGAACTGGAGTCAAAGTTGGAGGCAATTTCTTGGTGCTGTTCGCTAGCCGCGTCTTAAAAATGTTAAAATGCCATTCGGCGTGCTCGGTTAAATCGCAGAGGCAGCCCCTCTAAGCATGTTGGAGTTGAAAGGGGTGCGATGGGCAGGGGCAGGGGGCAGCTAGTACTTGCTATCAGTACGAGTAACAGTAACTGGCTGGCTGGCTGGCGTCTTTGTCTAAATCTTTGCCATGCTGTCATATTGAGGCACGCCACGGGGCTGGGGCAGGGGGCGGCAGGCTGAAACTTTGAAAATGCTTAAGGTGCACGCTGCATGCCGCACACACCCCCCTTTGAGTTTTGCTCTAAATGGGGGTGAGTCTGTGAGGGTGAGTTGGCTGCTTCTTAAGCTTATAATTCATAAAGCATTTAAATGGACAAAAATCGAAATTTATGGCTATTTAAGATATTTGCCAAGCCACTTTGATTTTGGCTCAAGGATGTGAACTATGCTGGCATGTCCTGAATCTTAGAGATTCGTAATTAAAGTCACAATTGGATGCAGAGTGCAAAACTGTAAAAACCTATTAGAGGCAAGCATTTCTTCTTTTACGAAATATGTATCTTAAATTTAGACATTAACGCTTAAAGACACAAATCAGATCTGACTGTTTTTTTGAATTATGAAAATTTAAATTCTTTATTTTCTGAATGTGGCATGCAAAAATGTAAATTCGTATTTGGGGCAAGCTACTTTATCGCCGTTATGTTTAATGTGTGCCGCTTGTGACGTATCGTCTTGCAGATAGAAGCAAATTGTTTTTTAGCCTACATGCAGACTCTGCCCCTTCCCCTACCCCTGCCCCATCTACCGCTACAAACAATAAAAATCTAATTTGAGGCATGCTTGAAGGCGCTAAAGCATAAAAATAATCAAAGCTTGAAACGATGTCGTTTAACAGGCCCACTTCTGATGACGATTGGCATTCTGTGGCGATTAGAAGGACCGTTATGTGGCCTGAGCGTTATCTTTATGGTATCAACCCAAGACATCCTTGAGTGTGTAAATGTGTGTGTGTCAAATACGCTAACAACTTTATACTAAGCTATCAGGACTTCTGGACAGGCAGTCGCTCGCTTTCTCGCTTTTCATTGCCAGCTGACTTCCGCTGACGGAAAACTCACCTGGTTCTGTTACACTTTTGGAACAGGACTCCGAACAGGGCACATTTCACAAATTTTTGCTTTATCGCGTGAGTTGTGTCAGAGCCTGTGGCAGCTGTAGCGGTAGCAGGGGGTTGGGAGGGTGGCGCTTATCTCTGGACACCGCAGCTGTCATTCAACGCAGGGAAAACTTTGGCTGCACTTGGCTCTTCTGCATTGGTAGATGGGAGCGGCTGGGGTCCTTGCTGTCCTGCTAAGTAAGTGGCGCAATAAAAACCCAAAAATAAATAAAAAGCACTTCTTTTCTTATTAAAAAGCAGCAAGAAATTGCCCATAAAAAGTCAGCAGGACAAAACTCGGTGGAAAATGCTTAAAAGTCACCCAGATTAGATGAGAGAAAATTCAAAATCAATCCATTAACAAAAGCACACAAAAGGCGGAGGGGTTCAAAGAGCAGCGAGCGGGGCATTAACTTGTGATTCCAACTGTGCGAATTCCCAACGTTCAGAAACGCGCAAGGACATCGCTGACTTTGCATTGGCCCGAGCCGCTAATTATCCTGTCGTATGCCAAGGCGTCCTTTTATTCACAAGCGCAGGCAACAAAGCCGTTGCGCTTCATTAAAACGGCAAGGACACGTACTTCTGCTCCTCATCCTGCTACTGCCGCTCCTCATTATCTCCGTAGTTATCCAGAAGCGCGTGGCTGCCCGGGCAACAAAATTTGTCGCCAGATTTTGCGTCCTGACGCGCCTGACAGACCGCATAAAACGCTTTCAATAGTTCAAACTTCCTTTGGGGGAGGGATGTGGGAAGACGGGTTGTTGTTGGTCTGCCTTGCCACATCCTGTTGAGCTTATCAGGCTGGCGTTATGCTGACTTCTGATTCTGATTCTGATTCTGCACTTCTACTTGGACGATTTCGCTCTTCTCCTTTTGATTTTTGATTGCTTTAAAAAGCAAAGCGTCAACTTATTTATTGTATTTGTATCGTTGCTACGCTTTTTAAAATCATATTCTCTTTATGCTCTTACTATTTATTTATATCGCTTGAGGTTGCTCAGCGTATTTGTTGGCTTTGTGGCACTAGGAATTAGAAATAAATCATTAATCAAAATATAACAAATAAAGCAGCTTCCCTGAAACGAGACTTGAGCAAACCGATATTCAAATAAAATAAAATAAAAAAAAGTAAAATTAAACAGAATAAAAAAAGGAATTTTAAAAAATTATTATAGTATTGAGTATTGAATAAATAATGTTAACATCAAAACAGTCTTCATGACAATCTGTACAAAAATGTTCAGAAATTATTAAAACAAAATATTGAAAAAACAACATGATCATCTAAACAATCCTAGCGGAAATCTGATCGGAAATTTTCAGAGCTTGAGCAAACTGGTATTCGAATAAGATATATATAAAAAATAAATTTTCAAAAATTATTAATACAAAATATTGAATAAAAAACAATATGACCATCAAAACAGTCTTTGTAGAAATCTGTTCAGAAATTTTCCGAAAGTATTAAAACAAAATAAATCTATGATAAAGCTATGTAGGTAATACTAGGTATGTTACAAAATTTATAGGAACCATTTCTTATAAAGTTTGAAGCATAGGAGTCCTAAGTTTTCTTAGTTTTGATATGACTTATTCCGAACAAAAACAATAACAATTTTTTTTTAATTTTTAGGAAATTTCTTCTTTTTTTTTTAAAATATATTTTTTATAGAATTCGAATAAGATATATATAAGAAATAAATTTTCAAAAATTATTAAAACAAAATATTGAATAAAAAACAATATGACCATCAAAACAGTCTTTGTAGAAATCTGTTCAGAAATTTTCCGAAAGTATTAAAACAAAAGAAATCTATGATAAAGCCATGTAGGTAATACTAGGTATGTTACAAAATTTATAGGAACCATTTCTTATAAAGTTTGAAGCATAGGAGTCCTAAGTTTTCTTAGTTTTGATATGACTTATTCCAAACAAAAACAGAAACAAATTTTTAGGAAATTTCTTCTTTTTTTTTGTAATATATTTTTTATAGATTATTGATCATATATGTAGATTGTATCAAGGAGAGTTCATTTTTTGAGAGTTAAAAACTTAACAAGTGATACTTTTCTTTAGTTTCGCATACGTTTTTAACTGAAACCTATGTTAAGCCCATATATAAATAAATTATTTCATGTTTTTGTAGAGCATAGAAATAAGCGACAATAGAAATTTACTTTTCACCTTAAATTTTTTTTCGAGTGACAATTGAAAACTGCCTTTCCCCTTACCCTTACCTTAAATCAACAAATATGTTGCTGTCAACACGTCAGTTTTGGTTGTTCTTGTTGCTGTTGCTGTTGCTGTTACCATTGTTTAGTGGTTGCTCGGATTTATATTTGGCATTGCATCTTTATCGCGCTGCTGTCTGGTGGAAAAACCTTACCGTGTCGTTTCTGTTTTGCTCACGCTTCATTACAATAAATCCGGTTAGGAGGTGTCTGCTGGCATCGTCCTTCCACTTTGAAAATCGCAGTCGCCGTCGCAGTCGCATTTGCTGCAGTCGCTGAGTAAGGGTAATTTTAATGCCCTATCAGTTAGTACTCGTCCTGGTAGCTCCTTGTACTCCCCATAGAACATTTTGTGTAATTTGCAGTTGCACTTCATCACTTTTCACATTTCACATTTCACATGATGCCAAGTGGAGTCAGCGTTAAACGAGAACATCATTTCGCTGTATCCGGATTTTGTGTTTATTTATTTTTTGTATTTTACAGTTGTTCCACTGCGACAGGTGAAAATTGAGTCCTTAACTTGCTGCAATGAGTTCTTGTGCAGCATTAAATTGAGTTTTGCTTGAATTGTCAATTCATTTTGTTGATTCATAGAAGTAAGCTGTTGCATTTTCGTGCTTTTGAACATATCGTAAATTTAAAGTCAGTATCAAACATTTTGCTGAAGAAACCATCAAAATTTGTAACAAGGATAGCTTATATAGAAAATGCGTTAAGTATGTCTAAAACACAATATATCAGATAACATACATATATATTGTGAAATAGACCTAAAAGAACTACTTTGCCAAAAACCAATATTTATATGAGGTTTTATTTCGCTAGCAAGAAAACAAAGTAGCTTAAATCGACAGAATCGTAAACTGAGATTTGTTTATAATTTACGGAAATTATGTTATTTTTCAACTTAAGATATGGTTATAACTTATAAGCACTATATAAAGTTATCTTTACAGAAAGATACTAAGTACAAAAACGTTCAATAGATATTTATAAATACAGGCTTCCTGTGTTCAGATTTCAAATACTGTCTTCTTTGTTTAATTTTTTTTTTTTTTTAATTTTACACTGTTTTATCTTAAGTACAACACGTTTAAAACAAAGATTTAAAAATACTTGCTTCCTACCCTTAAAACATTTTATAAATTTGATTTAAAAATACTGGTTTCCTGGTTGAACTTAAACATTCTTAAGTACAAAACGATTAAAATAAAGATTTGAAAATACTTGCTTCCTTATAAAGTGTATTAAAAATTTGTTATAAATATTGTGACTTCCTGGTTAAATATTTGTAAAATTTGCACTGCGATGTCTTAAACTATCTCTATTTCTAAGTTTGAAAACATTGCATTAAAACACACACAGAAACAATGTTTTCAAACCAAAGCTACAGATTTGTCCAACATTGAACTTACTTATCTATAAGACTCAACTAACTGACAATTACATTGCAAGGCAATCAATCGATCAATCATATATTGAGCTTGACCCAATTATCAACAATATTTATGTAAATACTTATTAAATACTTAAATATGTACTATTTCTGATTGTTGATAGATTATTTGGTAGCATATCTTTTTGAACCTGCGCAACACTTGCGGATTGCAAGACGCTGCTGCAGTTAACCAACACTGTTGCCTATAAACCGTTGAGTCTTATCAGTGTGTTATCTTATCAGTAGCCATTACAGTATCAGCTTAAAACAGTTCGCATAGCGGCAGGTGAGTAATTGTACACTCAGTCAGTATTAGGCGACATTGAAGAGACATTGCACGTATTATAAATCGCGTTTAAATACAATTAAAATTCCCTAGAAAATGTAGACAATCAACTAAGTGTTTAACTAACTAAAATCAAATGACTTAAATGTGCTTTAATTACAGTTTTTGCATACAACTAAATGTTGCCCTAAACTAAATAATATTTGTTTTAAGTGTGTTTGTGTGTGTGTGCATAGTGTTTGGTGCTCTAATTTCTTCACTTCCCAAACTTCACCCCACCCCAAACACTGCGATAAGATAAGCATTGTGCAGCCTCAAACGCTTCGCGTTCAAAAAAAAGTAAGAAACCATAACAATATTGAAGCAGGTGAATAAATGCTTAATGTGACGTCATAAAACAGTTCGCAATTGGACTTTTTAATTGCAGTTATATTGCAAATCGACGTAGTTTTCAATCATACACAAAAATATATTAGGTATACCCCCAGCAGCACTTTCAACCCCTTTCCCTCTCTTTGCCAGCAAATAATGAATGCTGATAATGATAAGGCCTAAATAAAATGCATGCGCAATAAACAAAAAGCGAATAACAGCTCTCTCTATATAGCAAAAGCTTCCGTTAAATCGATCGAGACTACGCAATAGGGTCTATGGGATATACTCGAATTTGGCATTGGGTTAAAAAACTCAATCTCATTTCCGTAAGCTTCAAAAAACTGTTTTTAACCATATTGCTGAGCCAAATTCCACCCGAATTCCTTCATATTTTCGAAACAAAGTTGGAAATAAGTGAGATTACTTCATTCGAAAGTTCCCAGCAGTGTTATACTCTATTCTCAGTCTGTTTCCTTTGCCTGTTTGCGAGAATCGAAAAGGGCGTGGTCATTTTTGTCTGCAAAAATTTGACAAATTTGGTTACTTTAAATAGAAAAGTAAGGAAAAGAAACTAGTTTTTCATGCAACTCACTTTTCAACCAATTGTTGCTATGGCAGCATTAAAAAATGCAATTAGAATGCTAAAACTTAGAATTTGTGAGTTTCTTCGAGTTATCTTGATAAACAAAATTTTTTACCGATTGTTCCTATGACAGCTATATCTAATATTGGTCCGATCAGGTCGGTTCCAATATATGTACTATATGCACACAATAAGCAGCATCTGTACCAATTTTCATCAATATAGCTTCAACAGAAGATTAGTTCACATAGATCAGTTACAAAGATGGGTAGTCCGAAATGGCTAGTTCGACTCGGCTATTGCTGCTAATCACTTATTTAATGGGGTTATAGACATCTCCTTTAATTTTGCAGAATTCCCATGCCGAGTTCATCTCTGTTCCACTGAAACTCACCTTCTTTCCTTTCCAGGCATGACACGGACTGCAATGCAGCCTCTGCTCAGCTCAAGCCTGCTGCTGCTAAGCTGCCTCATTGCTGGCAGCGCTGCTGTGGACTGTCCTACGCCATGCAAGTGCAACTGGATGGTGGATAGCTTATATGCAAACTGCTCACATCGCGGACTGAGCGTCTATCCCGAATTCAACAATGTGCCCGTGGAGCATTTGGATCTCTCCGGCAACAAATTCGAGCTGTTCCCAACGCAGTATCAAGATATAGATTCGCTTTTGTTTTTAGATCTAAGCTACAATCAAATAGATGGCTTGGAGCCAGATGCTCTAATTGGTTTCACCTCACTGAGAACTTTACTCTTGGCACATAATTCCATTACCACTTGGTCGCAGCTGAGTCCCAATGTGGCTTTTAAAAATGCGCCATATCTAAAGCGACTGAGTCTTAGTGGCAATCAGCTGGACAGCTTTGGAGACGACGATGCCAGCCGGCAACTGAACAGTCCCAGCTTGACGGAGCTGGAGCTTTCTGCCGCTCAGATCAGCGTGCTTGGTGGGGATCTGCTGGTCAATCAGCTGCCCAATCTGCAGCGCCTCGACCTGTCCAACAATCAGCTGACGCAGCTTACGCGTTTGCCTTCGAGAAGCGTGCGTGAGCTGGATCTGAGCAACTGCAGTCTGCAGCGGCTGAGCTCTTCCTTTTTGGAGGCTTTACCTAATCTGGAATCCTTGAATCTGTCGCGCAATACGGCCTTGCAGTTTGGCAATGCTGACGAGGATCTCATCATGGCCTTTGAGCTGCGCAATCTGGACGCCTCCTACTGCAACCTGGATGAGATTGATCTGAGTGGTTTGCCCGTGCTCACGGAGGTGCGTCTGCGTGGCAATCTCTTGCGCTTTGTGGATGCACGCACCTTTGCCAATAATACGCTGCTGGAACTGGTTGATCTCTCCCAGAATGTGCTGCGTCTGATTGGCAGCGAAGCCTTCAGTCCATTAAAGCGTTTGAAGCATCTGAACCTCGCCTACAATGAGATTGCCTATCTTGATCGCAATCTCATCCGTGGCAATGATGTTCTCACGGAACTCAATCTGAGTCGGAATATCATACAGAAGCTCACAAAGCTTGTGTCCAACTCAGTGCGTCATATCAACATGAGTTGGTGTGAAATCAGCTCTATTGAGAGCACGGCTTTCTCGGGTTTATCGGTTATACAGCGTTTGGATTTGTCCCATAATCTGATTAGCGATATTCCCAATCAGATGAGATCGGAAACTTTACAGTATCTAAACTTGGCCAATTGCAGGTGAAGCTTAAACTTAATACAGATAAACTTTTTTATCTTTCAGACATAAAAAACTTTTTAATACTTCCTTTTTAATACTCGACTTTGTTGTAGAGCAAAATGCAGTTACACTTCTCTATCTATTACGAATCTTTTTTTTCACATTTTAGATAATTTCTTTGAAACTTCATACGTATATAAAGAAAAAAACTCAATTCAATATCATATTTAACTACCTTAGGCTATCCACCATACGAAACAGCAGTTTTCGTGGCTTTCCGGAACTGGCCGATCTGCATTTGAATGGCAATCGACTGACCAATCCCATACCCACATCATATTTTAATGCCAATAAGTTTCTGGATCAAATCTGGCTGGGTGACAATCCCTGGATATGCGTTTGCCATGATCCTTTATTTGTAGAGTTCTATGACTATCTGACAGCCAAGCCAGCAAAGGTAAGTAACCCATTCAATTTCTTAGTACTCGATTGACTTATTTTATCTACAGATCAAGGATCGTTATCAACTGCGCTGCGCCTCTCCTGCCGTTTACTATGGCATGCTATGGGAATATGCCTGCCTGAACGATTGGACAACGAGTGCGCGAAGCAGCAGCGGGGAGCGAGTCTGGTCCACCATAATGTTGTCCATTCTAGGACTCGGATTACTGGCACTTTTGTATGGCTGTCTGCAGAAGTTTCTACGTCAGCGCAAGAAGCGCAACAATCGCAGGGAGTTTGATGAAAACCATGATGAACTGCGTCGCATGTAAGTTTTATATAAACTGGAAGTGGAATCTTATCATATGTACTTCCACTCTCTTTCAGACGCGATCTCAATGAGCGCATGCTACGTGAGGAGTCCTCCACAACACTGCAACAGCAGCAGGAGATCAGTTTGTTGCCCTCCTATGAGGATGCCTTGCTCATGCCCAAGTTGGAGCGACCTGCCAAGTCCATGTTCGACTTGACAGCTACAGGTAGAAGCCGCAAACAGCTGCGACGCTCTCAGACGCAGGATGGTGAACTCGAGCACGAGGAGGAAGAGGAACTGCAGCTGGACTCACGTCAAAGATTCCGCAGCGTGGAGATGCTTTCAAATCGCCATAAGGAGCGCACCGCTCAATATGGACCCAAAAGGCGTACTGGCTATATGGAGTACAACAATCAATCGGGTAGCAGACGCTTCAGCATTGAGGAATCTCGCTTTCCCGCAGCTCATCTGAAGACACAGAATCTGCAGAGTGCCGAGCAGATTGGCAACTTTCAGAGCTACGAAAATAGTCCATATACAAAACGCAAACCCAAAATAGCCGAAATACCGCCCTTCAAGCGCATTAATATGATGGCCAATAGCGTCGAGTTCCTCACCGATCCCGAGTACGAGGATCTGGGCAGCAAGCCCGGCAGTCCCTTTGCCAAACGCAAACCCAAGTCACCTGGTGTAATGCAGGTGAGAGCACAGGTCTACACACTGCAGCCCATACACACGGCTCAACTGGATCCAGCTGTGGAGGATTACTTTAGCAGCACACAGCAGAAGAAAGCAGCATCCTCATCCACCATTGCCAGCGACTTTCAGGAGCTGAACGCGCCTGATCTCAACTCCCTGCCCGATGAGAATCCTTCAAATGTTTCCACATCCGGCGCAGAACTCGATCTGGAGCGGGGCAAGCAGCGCAAGAAGCGAAGAAACTCATCCAGTCGACGGGTTAGTGGTAATTTCAGCGCAGCAGCTGCCGGAGCAGACTCCTCCTCCTCCAGCGAGGAAGAGCGCAGAGTTCAAGTGCACAAGCCAATGCGAGAAACCTTATTCTAGAACAATACAAAGAGTTATAGTTATCCAGCCCTGTTCTGAACTCCACTTTCGAATGAATTCCACAGAAGTGAATACTAATTAAACGAAAGTTAATTTTATAGTTCTACTAAAAGTATGCTACGCAGTTAACTGTAAAATTGATTCGAAAGTGGAATTCGGAACAGGGCTTATCAGTTCTGTTTCCATTTCTAATTCGAATGAAATCGCATAATCGAAATGTACTCGGAAATTTGAAATAGATCTGAATATTTTGTCATTTGTTAAACTAAACCAATTGATTGTATATATTTTGTAAGTCTTATTTAACTAATCGTCGCAACTTAAGTAAAGTACATTCGAACGAGCTCATTCAAATTCCTTTTGCATCTGTACCTATAACTATATAACTTTCTTTGCCATTATCTATCACAACTCACTTTTGTTTCCTGTTTAGTGTAATATTGCTAATATAATTGTAAAAACACAGCACAAAATTGTTGAACAGCTACGTTTATCTAAATACATACATATATTTCTTTAATCAAGTTGTTTTACTTTTCATTATATATTTTAAATGCATATTTACTTTTGAACTGGCCTCTAAATAGACAGCTGGCTCATTAGTTTAACCAGCACTGTATTTTAGCAGGACAGCACTGTTTCTCACCCGAGACACGAACCATGTCACTGTCAACTTTTATTAGCTGAATTAGCAAATACACAACCACAGGTTGGTAACTCGGCTAAGCTGAATGTCCATGCATAGTAAAAGCTTTTGTTTAAAAGTTTACAAAACTTTATTTTTATACTCTTGCGGAAAGTCTTATAATTGTGTCTCACAATATGTAACGGATGTTGACTTAACTCTTGTACTTTTTATTGGAAATTTGCTAATATTGCTAATACTATAAAAGAAATCTTGAAAATAGCATTTTCTAAGCAGATTGGATTCTTACAAGGTATATCTGATATCATATAAGGTCGTATTATGGCATGAATTTTGACCAAATAACTTCAAAAAAATCACAAAAAGCACTTTCTTAACCATTTTAAGACTTTAACACACTTTCTTGTTTTATTTTCATTTAAATCATTTTATTATTCCCTTGTTTTATTTTATTGATTGCTTGATTTCTTCAAATAGAAAAAAGTCATTCACACGAAAAGTAACACATTGTAATTTCACAAGAGAAGGGGAGCTTAAGTATTATACAATTACGGGGATTTTTATATAAAAATACATATACATAAACAATGTAAGTAATGGTGTGTGTATGTGTATGTGTGTCTGTGTGTGTGTGTATGTATACATCACATGCTGATGCGCGGGGGGAGGGGCCAAGTAGAAAAATAGTTTCATCGATTTTGTATTTCGCATTTTGGTCGAAATTTACATATATGATATTTTTAAACTTTGGTATTAAACTAGATTTATGCTTAAGTATAATTAATTTACCTAATGCTAGACTACAAATGGTTACAATATATAATTAAGAGGGGGTTGCGGGACCTTAAAAACGAATAGTTTGCTGTTTTATTTTGCTGTTTTGAAAGCACCATCGTTATCGATTTTCGCTTACCGATCGTGGGCCAAGCTACACTCAGAAAAAAAACTATGATCTTGAATTTAGGAAATCAACATAGCTTTGAAGCTAAGCTGCTTTTTACCTTTTTTTTCTAAAATTTAATATTTTTCAAAATTTTTCTAAAATAGAAAACATTTTAAGGCAGTTGAAATAAAATTCCTAAATCAATTTTCTAAATTTCACGATGAAAATATTTCAGAATAGTTGAAATACAAATTCTACTTTTAAGAAATATATATTTTCTTCATTCTGAAAAACTTCAAAAAGATTTTCTAAGCTTACAGAAGAAATATTTCTCACTTTCTATTCCAAAATTTCCAAAACGATTTTGTAAAATTAAAAAAAGAATATAGAAAATATTTCTCAAAAGCTGAAATACAAAATCTGCTCTTCAGAAATACAGACAATATTCTAATTTGTAGATATGTGATTTTTCTGAGTGTAAGCTAAGCTCGAGTAAGGGGCTGATGCTGTTGTTGTTTTTGTTGTTGCTGATGTTGCTGTTGTTGTTTTTGTTGTTGTCGCTGCTAGCTCTTGGCACACTTGTCTCTGTCTCGCCTGACACTTGAGGTCAGCTGGGAGGGATGTGGTTCACACATGGCTCAGTGGGCCTCGGTGGTGGCCGAGTGGGTGGCATAACCATTAGCACCGCCAACACCCACCTGATGCGTGGGCGTCAAATAGTTGCCCACGGGCGTTGTAATAATATCACCAGCATTGGATTTGCTTCGTGTGACCAACATGGGTGTCTTCGGTTTGGGCGTCTCCGTCAGCTTGATCTTGACGCGTCCTGTTTCGGGTGAATAGACGGGAGAGTAGCGTCCAGATTTGGGTGAGGAGGGCAAATAGGCGGCATCGGGTTCATTGTTATTATTCTGCTCGGCAGCATCGCCCTGTGGATGCTGTGCATATTTGGAGGCACGTGGGGATTGCGGCGTGGGATAACGTGGTGTAATGGGATAGTATTCATGTGGAGCTGCCTCACCATTGGGCTCATTGATTGTGGGCACATCCTTGGTATCGCCATTGGCGGCACCATTGCCATTGAGCAGCGGCTGCTGTCCAGCGCCATCCTTGCTGTCGTAGGGCTTCTTGGAACCATTGACAATCTGTGCATCATCCAGCTTGGTCTTCTCCGCAATCAAGGGCGAATGCTCATGTCCATTGCGTGCTAGAGGCTTGCCTAGGTTCTTCTTGTCCATATCCAGCAGCTCCGTTTGACGCTGTGCCTCCGCATCACGTTCCGCCTGATTGCTGTTGTACTTGCAGCGTTTGATGGCCACAAAGAGGATTAGGCCCACAACGATCAAAGCAATAACGCCGAGTAGATAGTATATGGCGCTGCTGTCATCCTTCTTGCCTATCTTGGCGGAGAGTATGTCATCGGAGGGCTTGTCGGACTCGAGTGGCGCATCTGTAACTGCATCCGCTGATGAGCCTGTATCCAAGTTGGTTTGCACTGGCACAATAACCTCCTCCTGCACAGGTTCCTGCTTCTCGTTGGAGTCCTCGAAGATGCCTATGTTTTTGAAAATATCCGGCGAAGGTGCTGCTGGCTGCTCTACTGGCTTATTGTCGTAGTTGTCGTCGTTCTCCTGCTCGGATTCGGGCGAGTCTGGTGCCTCAAAGTCATCCAGTCTGTGTGTGCCTACATCAATATGGGGCACAATGGGCATGCCACCGCCGCTGCCGGAGCCTTCTTCATTATCTTCCTCATCCTGTGGCTGTTCCGCCAATGGCAGCGCCTTGGGCTCAGCTGAGTCAGCTGCCACCTGCTTAACGGCAACCAGTTCCATATTCGTTTCGGACAAATCACCTGAGCCCTCCACATCAGGCTCTATGTGCGGCACGGGCTCTGGAGTTTTGGGTGCCTGCTTATCATCTATGACCAGATACGCCTTGCCTAGCTCCTCCTCCTCCTCTTCTTCATGCTCACCAGAGCCGGGCATCGGCTGATCACCCATCATCAGCTCATTCTCATCCACATCCGTATGATACCAGCCGCGATGTTCCTTCTCGCAGATATCTGACTGCTTCAGCTGCAACCAGGGCTTGCCACGTGCCTCCGCTGGTGCGCTGCAGATGACAGGCTTCTCCATGTACACATGTCGCTCCTGCAGCCAATTGCGCACCTCCAGCGTGCTGCAGGAGCAATTGATGGAGTTGTGTCCCAGTTCCAGCTGCTGCAAATGTTGCAGATGTGTCAGCTCCATGGGCAGCTGATTGATATCATTATGCTGCAGATTGAGCACCTGCAAATGCTGTGGCAGCTTCAGCAGCTTGGCGGAAGTCAAACGATTGTGCTTCAGATTAAGCTTCTTGATGCGCTTGCTCAGATGTCCAATATCATGGAGTTCGTTGTGTGACAGATCCACTGAGGTCAGATTGGGCAACATATCCAGCACATGTCCCAGTCGTGTTAGACCCAAATAGGACAAATCAATGGAATGTATTGGTATCGAAGCCTGCAGCGGCTCCTCCGACAGCTTCAATCCCTTCGTGCTATTGCATTTGGCATGCAGCAGGGGCTTGTGTGTATTCTGGGATTGGGTGCAGACGCAGTCCTCGGGGCAGTAGAAGGCGGGTGAAGCTGCTGCGCAGACGCAGAGCAACAGAGCCAGCAATAATGCTGGCAGATTCAGGCGCTCCATGGATGGTTGGATGGGGTAGAACTACTTTTAGGTTGCGCACTTATCTGTAAAAAGTTAAAGAACACAATTGATAAGTAAACGGAAGTGGTAGTTTTATAGATAAATATTATTATAGAAAGCGAGTAAAAGCAGTGAACTCAAATTCTGATTTTTTCCTTAGGAAAAAGTTATTTAGGGTGAATTAATTGTCCTTAGAGTGTTAAGGAGATAATGTAAGGGTACTGCAGTTTTATCGAGCGCTTTTCTACTCAATGCAGGAGCTATAAATACTCTGCACAGTTACTTTTCCCACTTTTTCCCAGTTGTCTTCTATGGTGAGTCGTCACTTTGAGTCAGGAAAAAAAGCACCACAGAAAGACTAGCACCCATGAAACGACCTGTTCCCACTTTCCGGAAGATTTTTCCGAAAGTGAATTTCCTTTATTTGTTCTTATTTTCACTTTTGCCAAGATTTTGTGAATTGATGTCACTTGTCATTTATATAGGCTTATACTCATTTGACACTGAGATCGCAATTAATTCACTATTTATATAAAAATTCACTTTTGTAATATTTTAACTTAAGTGGAGACCGAAACAAGTAGAAGTAGATCCAACCAGTCAAAAAACTCCGTAGTTTTTGCCTTGTGATTCAGAAGAAATGACACAATAATAAAATCCGTATAACAAATAGGTTTACGAGTACCTTTAAAAAACCAACCGAATAACAACCAACTTCAACGAAATGAAAACTAACTGTGCCTAGTTTGTTCTATGAGCTTTGATCGCAATCAAACCACAAAAAGAAGAAGAAATCGCATGTTACGTCATTTTGTTATATAGTATCTTTGTAACTCTTTCTCTTTCTCACTCTCACGCTTTCTCTCTCTGACTGAGTCCTATCGACAAGTGTTATCGTGTGTAGATTTGTTTATCGCAAGTAAACATAGCATATTGACGACGTTATCTTTGCTTTAGCTCGGGTAATTAATATTTCTTTTTGCCATTTTATTGATAAGCTCTTAAGTTGTACACGACAATTTTGGATGGACTGTGACATCAGCAGCAAAAGTCTTGAGCACCTGACGCACAACTCGGTTCAACTGAAGTATGAGTCAAAAATTAGTTTCTAAGAGTGGAAATGAGTAGAGTAGTGTAAAAATATTGTATACTTATTAATGATGTATTCTACAGTCGGAACGGATTGTAACATTTGTTAAATTGTATTAACAATGTTGGGAACAATTGTTTAGTTTAGTGTAACATTTATCAATTTATTGGCATTGAAAAACAACATTAAAAATGAAGAGCACAATTCATTATAATGAAAAAACATCATTACAATTGCACAAATTTAGTGATAATGAACGATTCATTTTCATTTGATAATTGAAAATAAAGTCATTAGAATTGAAACATTCAAAAGTAATGAAAATTTCATTTACATATTGATGTTTTCAATGATTAATCAGTTTCATTTCACTATGAAAATGAAAAGTAAACAATCGATTTTTCTATTCCAATGTGACTTATTTATTACAACGATGAATTATTATCACTGTTCTTCTTAGCTTTTGTTTTAATTAAGTAAATCACCTGTCAACATTTGTCTTTTTTAAAAACTCAACTACACACACACACACACACACACACACATATACAGACACTCAGTTATAATATATGTAGACAAACTAACTATCAGAGATAAAGATCAAACCCATTTAGTGTTCGCATGAAGAGGTTAAGGGGTTGAGGTCGGTGAGCAGCTGCTTCATCATTGCCTCGTTTCCAGACTAACAAGCGGCTTGCTTTTAATCTCAATCTTGTCTTAGTCTATGTGTATCTGAGTGTGGCTGTGTATCTGTGTGTGCCTAAGTATCTGTGTGCTTCTCGTTTATTACTTGAGCAACGCAAAGTGATTGACGTCTGCCTCGTGGATGCAATTTAAGTGCAACTTGCGCTCCTCCTCAGCCGCTGATAAGCCACAGTCAACCGCAAAAAACAAACTCTCGGAGAACAATAAATATAAATATAAATATATAAACATAAAGAAACAGATACAGTTGCTGAACACAATCGACATATACATATATATATATATATATATGTATATATTAGACAGTTTCAATAGTTACTGTCTTAAGTGGCACTCAACTGCGATTTGCAATTTACAACGAGAATTTGAATAATTTGAAATTTAACAGTTGCCAGTTAAGAATTTCAAATCTGTCATTTGCTTGACTACCTGAATGTAGAGAATGTAGATAGTGTAGATTATAATCAAGTTTTATTAGCTACTGTAATAGTTATGCCATATATAGACATACCTCTGTGATGAACTTCTGTATAACGACATTCTCTATTCGAACTTCTCATTAGCTGACTTCTCTATCACTTGAACTTCTCTATTAGAAACTTATGTATAATGGAATCTGTAAGCAACTTCCCCATGAAGAATTTCTTAATAATGGGTATTTTTAAAACGAACTTTTCTAAAACGCATTTCTCTACAATGAACGTTTATATAAAAAACTTCTCTATTACGAACTTCTCTGTAACGGACTTCTCTTAAACGAACTTCTCGATAACGAAGTAATCTTTAACAAAAATATTACTTGAACTTCTCTAAATCGAACTTAACTTAAACGATCTTCTCTATAACGTGTTCATTTCTAAAATGAAATTATTGATAAAAAAAATTCATCTCTCTAACGAACTTTTCCATTAAGATCTTCTCTTTCACAAATTTCTCTATCACTTAAACTTCTCCATTAGAAACTTCTCTGTAACATAATTCTCTATAAGCTTCTTCTCTATAAAGAACATATCCATAACAAACTTCTCTTTCACAAACTTCTCGGTCACTTCAACTTCTTTTTTAAAAACTTTTCTACAAACGAACTTCTCTAAAATGAACTTCTCTTACATAAACTTCTCTAAAATTCTTTATAACGACCTTGAATATAACAAACTTCTCTATTATGTATAACGAATTCTTGTCTATAACAAACTTCTCTATAGAAAATGCATTTCTGAATCGAACTTCTCTATAAAAACTGCTTCTCTGCAACGAACTTCTGTATAGTAAACTTCTCTATAACGAACTTGTCTATTACGAATGCTTTTCTAAAACGAACTTCTCTATATATGTATGTTGAACAGCTCTATATCGAACTTCTCTACAAAGATCTTCTCTATAACGAAGTTAAGAAAGAAACTTCTATATTACTTGAAGTTTGCTTTAAAGAACTTCTCTATAAAGAGTCTGTCTCCCAAACGAACTTCTCTAAAACAAACTTCTCTAATCTGAACTCTTTTCTACAAAAAACTTTTCTAAACTCTTTTTATTTATAAGATAAATAAATTTCTCTATAGCTTTAATTTCTCACTCAACTAGTTTATAGAGAAGTTCGTCTATATCTTAATCATTCTCCAACAGTAATTAAGAGTCGACACTCATTTCATACGATTATGCGTTGTCATGCTGATTTTTAAACAAATTTGCAAAAAAAGCTCAAAACAAGATTTGCAAATACAAAGAGTACTCGTACACTCACTTCAAAAAAGAAGCTGTTGCCTGGAGTCAAGGACACAAAAAAATGTTAAGTTTTGGGCAACTGTGCGCAGCGGCGCGCCAATATGCCACAAGCAAAAAATATGCGGCGGCATGTGCAGCAGCTGTTGCAAGGGCCGCAGCAATTGGTGGCACGTAATTGAGGCGCAGGCGCAGCAGCAGCAGCAGCAGTCGTGATAATGATGCGGGCTGCGACGGCGACAGTAAAGCAGAAAATGCCAACTGGAAATGAGGCGGCACGGCACACACATGCAAATTGTGGCACGAAGTTGCTTCAAGGTCAAATTGAGACTTGACTGCAAAATGTTGCCTGCCACTGATTGCTACCTCGTCTCAGCTCTCATCTCACATTTCTCATCTCTCATTTGACATGTGAAAAGTGGTCTTAACAAATTGTGTCATTGCGTTTTGGTTAAACATAGCCAAATACAAGCGACAACAACAACAATTCACAAATGTCTTCTTCAAATGGGCTGCTGTTGACAAATTGCTGGCCAAGCTGCAGCAAAAGACTTTCACCTTGTTGTTGCCACTTGCCACATGCCACATGCATAAAGCCACAACTTGCTGCCTCAGTTGGCGGCGGCATTTATCAAAATCTGTCAATTGCTGAATTTCAATGTTTTCGCCTTTTTCTCAGTCTTTTGCAGTTTTGGCCACCTGTTTAACCAGTTTAAACAGTTAGCGCCGCAAATTGCAATTAATGCCTATAATTGCATTTTTAAAAATAATAAAAATCTGTTTTGTTATCATAATTTGATCGTGATTTCACTTAATTGACTGCGTTCTGCGCTCAGTTCTCGCTGAAAAAACTCTCTCACAAATCTCACACGTGTGCTTTGAAGTCGCGCTTGAAAAGTCGCGACAGGAAGCTGAAATTAGCCATTGGGCCAGACAGTGGCGGGGGCGTTGTACTCTCAAAGGGGGTGCGCTTGCAAAGCATGTGATTTGATGCGGGTTGGGGTTGGGTTTCGCAACAGACGGCTGCCAAATGCCACTTAATGACAAAAAACAACTTAGAACAAACATTTTCGCAAATTGAAAGAAATCAGCGACAACAACAACTGAAACAGTAAGAAAAGCAACAACAAAAACAAAAAGAACAACAACAACATTAAAGTTTAAACGATGACAAATGCCACTCTAACCTTGACTCAGTGCGTCTAAAAATCAAACCAAAAAGCAACAACATTTGCAACAAATAATCAGCTAACTAAAGTTCTGCCTGATCGACATGAGTATACCCTGTCCTGATGTAAATCATTATGAAATTATCGATGCGGTTTCGATTAAGCTTGTGGAACAAATCTATGAATCACTGTTTCAAAGAGAAAAGTATTTTCTACTTATGATACTTTTTTATTTTTAAAAATGTAATCTTTTTGTTTTATCAACAACAAAACACAAAATGCTTTCCTTTCCATTTTTTTTTTGACGTTTTGACAATTTTGTTAATTTTTCTAAAATAATTTTTAATTTAGAATGTGAAAATTCAATTCTCGGAATTTTTCTTTTATTTTTTTATGTATTTATGCAAATGCAAAACCTAACGAAAGTCTTTAGGCTCTTAAGTTTGAGAGCTTCAAAAAAAAACCCCTTCCAAAAATAAACACGATTAATTTCGTGATTTTACGCTGAAATAAACGGGTTTTGCCGACGACAGACTTCAGATTTATTGTGTAAATATTCAAAGCAAATTATGCAGAAAAAGCTATGCATTTAACTGAATTGCGTTTACTTAAGAAAAACACTTTGTGATTACTTTTTTACTGCTATAATTCGAAATTTGAAATAAACTTGATCTGCGTATGGTATTCAGGAAGCTACATGCCAAGTTTGGTGTCTCTAGCTCTTGTAGTCTCCGAGATCTGTGTGTTCATACGGACAGACAGACGCACGTGGCTAGTTCGTCTCGTCTGTTGATCCTGATCAAGAATATATATAGTTTATACAGTCGGAAATGCCTCCTTCTGCCTGTTACACACATTTGCAGTACTTTATAGCTCCCTTTTTCCCATTTTTAATGGGAACAGGGAGTAAAAAGGTTATCTTTCACAGGTTTTTCATAGTGCTGATCAGAAGTAATACTACATTAGCTTGTAAAGAAGATCTATCCATATCAAGCTATAAAGAATCTTAAGCTAATCAGAAATAAGAAGCTTGTCTTAGTTTCGTTTACTTCTAAAGAAGAATTCTATTCAGCCGCAAATATTATCTATTTACAGGGTATTAAAACGCAGACTTCCCCCTTTTCTATTAAGTTACTCGGACTATTGTCGGTCACCATTGATGCTTTAATTTATGAACACAAAAGTAAAACAACAAATTCGTCATTTCTTTTGTACTTGTCTGGACTTGACACTTACTCACATAATGACAATATATACATATACCTATATATATATATATATATATATATATATATATAGTAGGTAGATTTGAGTGTCGACAAATCATAAAAAAAAGACAGACTCATAAAGAAGAATCACATCATGCTGTGTAGATTTAGATTTGTGCAAATCTCTTTTTTATAGGCACATTTAAATTGTGTGCGCCGTGCGCCGTCATATAATAAAAGCTTTATGCGATTTTATATATATATATATATATCATATATAAAGTCTAACGGCTTATAAATAATTATATGCAGGATAAAATAGCTCAACCTTAGCTCAATTTAGAGGTTGTAGTATTTCCAATTGGGCATGCAAAATAAAAACCACACTGATCATCAAAAGTGCGAATTATTTTTATTTTTTTGTGATTTGCTTTTTATTATGGAGTGGAATGCAGAGTCAGGCATTTACAGTTACAGTTACCTTTTGGGGTCGTACGTAGTCGTAGACACTGGTTTATTGAACCGTAGCGGATTCTACATACACTTAGAGAAAACAATGTGAAGCTTGGAAAGTGAATTTGCTAAAGCACGTTTAAGTTTTTTTAAAGAACATGTTAAAAAGTTTAAAATATGCATTTTATAAAAATTTTCAAAATTCAAAAATGGGAAATATTTCTGAAAAATTAAAAGTTAATTTTAATATTTTCATCTCTCAAACATTTTCAAATAATTTCAAAATAACTTAATACAAAATATTTCTATTTAAAGAATATTTGTTTGTTTTCTAAGTTTTTTCCGTGCGCAGAGTCTGCGCCTTTCTTCTACCGATTTGCTTTCGTTTTCTCTCTTTCTATGTGTGCAAGTTTATCTTCCTTTCTCTTTCGCTGTTTCTTTTCTTTCTGCTTTTGACCGCTTTACGCAGTCGAAATGATGACGCGCAGCAATTAAAATATCAGGTGATTTCGTTGCTGCCTTACCTGCGAGCTTATGCATAAAATCAGACACAGCTAAGCACACACACATACACACACACATACATGCACAGACACATACATTATCAGCTTCAAAGACAAACTGGCAGCTTTGTTGCCAAGATGACGTCTAAAACATCGAACGAGGCGTCTCATCTTATGACTCAGGCAGCTCTAAGCGCCTCCAGTTTTGGCCAAGAAGCAGCTAGCCAAGTCGAAAGCAGCCATTCACAATGCAAAATATAGATAAATAACAAAAAATAAAAATTAAAATACGAAAAAAAAAGAACAACAACAACAAAAAGCACACAATGTGCGGCAGTTCATTCAAGGCAAGTTTGCGAATTTTACACAGTCATGTCGTCATAGAAAACGAGCTATAAGCATTTTGTGCGATTACTGGTGGGCAGGTACAAAAAAACTAGAGATGGGCAAAGTTGGGGATGTTATCAACATAGCACGAAAACCAGCACGAACACGCACGATCAGTCATGTACGTCACGTCCGTCTGTCTGTCTGTTTATATGCGAACTAGTCTCTCAGTTTTGGAGCCATCTTAATAAAACTTGGCACAGCTGCTTCTACTACCTGCAAGCAGTACATGTATCAGAATCAGCCAGATCAGATCACTATAATATATAGCTGCCATAGGAACAATCGGTTGAAAAATAAGTTTTTGTTTGAAAAACTTTTTTGTTTTTTAAAATAACTCCACCAAATTCACTTAACCTAAGTTTAAGCACAGTTTTTATATGCTCACCGAATTTCATCAAAATCGGGTGACTATATCCTATAGGTGCCGTAGAAATGATCGTTTGAAAAATAAGCTTTTGTATGAAAAACTTTATTGTTTTTCAAGATAACTCAACCAAACTCACTTGAGTTTAAGGACATTTTATACATGTTGAATAAATTTCAACAAAATCGGACGACTATATCTTATAGCTGCCATAAGAAAAGTTTGATGAAAACTAAATTTTCATATGCACAACTTTTCTGCAAGAGTATATATCTTCGTCAAGCCGATGATAACATTTCTTAAACTAACTATTTAAGTTGATTTTCGTAATTAAATGTATATTCCAGCCCTACCTCAAATTTCATGCTTTCAAATTTGTCATGGTAATAATTACACACGCTTTGTTTTGAACGAAATACCTGTTACGCAAACACAAAATAGTTATTTTTTTGGAATTTAAAGTTTTTTTTGTTTTGTTTGTAATTGTGTCACGAACTAAAATACAACACACAACCAAGAAACAGCGAAACACACACACAACACACACTTAGAGTACATCGGCAAGTCAAAGGTAATTAGCATATTCTAATTCTGTTTTGTTCTCGATCTCTAGCCTAGCAATGAGCTGATTACCGAGCAACTGTCGAGTTGCAGTTTGCTGTCAGTGGGTGTTTTATGGAGTGGGGGTTTGATTGGTCTAATGACCCAATTCGCTGACTGAAGTCAGTATATCAATATTGCCAGTATTATCAAAGGCTTATCAATATGCCAATTTGGCATCAATTTGCCAATTAAGCAGTTTCGTTTCAAGTTGTCTGCGTAAAGTCTGGCAACGCCAATCAAGTGCAAATGAGTCTTGTTTAAGTTGAAAAGTGTTTTTATTTTTTTTTTTTTTTTTTGTTTTATTATTAATACGAAGAAGAGAAAACAAAAGGTAGCGCAAGTAATTGCCATGGCAAGTGTTTTATTGATTTCCACGAAAACAAAGCAAAAACCAAGCCACTCTTTAAGATACGTAACTCAAAATTTGAGTCTCGCACTGAACACAATGAACACTGTGAACACTGAAACACACACACACACAGAGAAAAACTCAAAGCATAAGCGAAAATTATGTGAATTATGCAAAACGTGTTGTTGGACAGCCAAAGCAACAACAACAACAACAACGCCCCAAAGTTGAGGTGAAACCAAACCAAACGATAAACGTGGGCTCGCTGCCTAAAGCTAAAGTCAATGCACCAAAGCCCCAAAGAGCCCCCAACTCAAACTCAAACCCACAACACAGCCAAACGACAGCCAGCCAAAAAAAAAAAAAACTTATTCAACTGCCAAAAACTCAACTGCAGCTCAGATTACGCATACGACCTGTTGCGGTTGTCAAGCAAATTTAATATGCCCACCATAAAAACAGCTGAGATTCTCCTTAACAAAGTCCAAAAGTATTGCAATAAAGAAAATATTTGAGATAGAATATATCAAAAATTTAAGTATTGCTTTATAAAATTTGAAAAAACATAATGATCTTTCTTTTTAAGACGATTCACATCGATATTTATTTTGTAATTAAGCGTCTCAATGAAACAATGAGAATGATACACAAGCCTTTTCTATATTCCACTGAAATTCATTTTACAAAGATCAGAGAAAAACGACTAAAGAAATTCTTATATTCCTCGAGTAAATGATTAATAATCTCGTATTATTCTTTTTGAGATGATAAACACTATAAATCAATATAAACAATGTAACTAAGCGTCGCAATGAAACGATGAGAATGAAACACAAATCATTTCCACATTCAAAAGAAGTTTAAAAAAAATTAAAATTAAGAACGGAAAAACTAAGTTTGAAGAAAAAAAGAGCATATGAAAATTGAAAATTAGTATAATACTGATTGTCGTTCATTTAGTTCATACATTAAGTTAAATTTTAATTAAATTTCTTGTGATATTTCTTAACAAGTTTGAGCTTAAATTCAAATAACTCTGAAAATAAAGTGTTTCGAAGTGTTGCAACAGTTTATTGTTTTAGAATATAAAAACATTTTAAATGTTTATATTTTAGAAAAATAACAAAACTAACTGAAAAATCGAACAAACAAACAAGCTATTAAAAATCAATTCTATCATTTGGCAAAATTTGAATGACTAAACATATTACCTTCAATTGAAAATACCCCAACCCTGTGCCATTTCCCCCAAACTCAAAGTGTACACACATTTCCATTGAACTTGAACCCGTCAAGCGATGCAGCCGAAATTAAAAAGAAACTCATCTATCAGCGCCAGCTACCCCTAATTCCCTCACCTATCTAGCCATATGATCTAGCATATTGGCAGAATGCCAGCAGATGCTACAGTAAGTATACTGACAATTCGCTATAAAACTGAATCACGCTCATTTGACCTACAAGTAATATTTTAGACAAGTTATCTATACAAATGTGAGAAAACCGGAAAAGCTTGTAGATTGGTATGACTCATAGGAAATCTACAAATAATTACTAAATGAATGTAATTGGAAAATCCAATTGTTGCTATACGTTAATATATTAAAATATATTATACATTTGTAAATAAGAAACCCGCTTAATATTTAAGTATAAGTCGGGGATTAACCCATTAGTAGTGAAAGTGAAAGAGCAATTAGAAAGGTAAGTTAAGCTAACCCTAATTATACATTTTGAATACTTGCGCAGTTAAATTACACCTTATTAGTTAAGTACTTATATAAGTAGTATATACAAATTCTTTTAAAGTATAGCAAGTATTGGAAACAATGATCTGCGCTGAGAAAAATCGCATAAATTTCAATATTAAAAGAAGACTTATCTATCTTGTCTTTACAATCAGGCGTCTGCATACTGCTGACTGCTACTGTGAATTGTATTTTAGCCAAAAACATCAAATCAAGCCAAAATATCTCAAACAACATTCTTTGTTGTTTTGTTTATAGTCTTGCAGAGGGCATTATAAATAGTTCGAAGGTATCGAAAATATTTGATTAATTTAATTCTTGTGGCGATTTTATTAGGATCTCTGCTGTGTATCAAATCTATACCATTCCTTTCTTCCGAAATATGTGAAAATTGGAACCCAAAATGTGCCAATGATCCTAACTCTATAACAAGATAAATGCAGCACATTTGAAAAAGCATGTGAAATGTGAACCTGCGCCTTGGATGCAGTGCATCGTAGAAGAGAAAGGCAAGCAGTGAAGCGAGTCAATTTGAACACTTTGATTATTTTATATTAATTTCGTTTTTTTGACAGAGAGTCCGGTTTTTTGTTGCTGTGTGTGTATGTGTGTGTGTGTGTGTGTGTGTGTGTCTCGAACAAATCTCAAAAACGGACAGGAACACCCACGCGAAAGTTATGTCGCGTTGACAGCAGCAAAAAAACACGACAACGTGTAGACGCTTTTGTCATTGTCATTGGCATAGATACATAGATACATTTGTATCTTTAGATGCTGCTGATGATGATTTATACGTAGACATAAGAGTACGTTGATTAGTGCCAAATGGGCTGCACTTTGTCGATGCACTTTTCAATGAAAGCCAACTTTTTTGAATGGGCGCCAGGCTAAACAAGTCTGCTGCAGTTTAATTCCCTGCCCCCCTTCCAAGTTGGCTCATTGTGTGGCAGACACAATAACTACTTTTAATGGAGGGGGATTAAAATAGCATATGCTCGTAACAAGTGTAACTATCAGTTTATATAATCGCTGAGTATAATCATAAGGTAGAAATTTCAAGATCTTGTCTATGTATCTATGGTTGTTGCAAAGCTATTGTTGATATTGTCAATGGGAAGTCTAAGCAAGAACTAAAGCATTACTTTTCTTTGAAAAATTTTATTCAATTTAAAATTAGCTGGTTATAAAATGAATAAAGTAATGAATAGAAGAAAAATTTAAATAAAAAATGATTGTCATAGAAATCAGTTAAGTTTTGACCAAGCTTTTTGAGTTGGATTCTTAGGACGAAGATTTTTGATGGAATTGGAAACTTTTCTGGTATCCACTTTCGTTCAATTTGTGCGGAATTGAAGATTCTATAAATATTTCAAATTTTCTTATTGCTTTGAGCTAGCGAACTTATTCTTACAATCTAATTCAAACCGTAAAATTTGCTCAACAATAGTCATAAAGTAGAAATCGAAATAGAGATTGAACATTATGATTTTGTTTTATTTGTGATAAAATAAATGATATTGTCAATTTGATGATCGTAATGATTAAAAGTTAAAGTTTAAGGCTTAATACTTTTTTCAACGTATATTATATATATATAGTATTGAACACTATATGTTTAACTTATAACTATATAGCGTAAGATCGCTCAGATCACATTGATCTGATTGATCTACGTCAAAGTAGAGTTTTACTTTTTGGTTTAAAGTGCAATTCAAAGATTTAACTGACAATTAACAATTGCCATGTAATTTCTAGTTGTCAAGAACAAGTATCTACTTGAGTGTTTAATTAGTCTCAATAATAGTTAATCATATTTATTTGAAGGAAACTAGAGATTGAACAAATTGACATTTCATTGAACTTAATGTGTATGTGTGTGTGTATTGCCGTGTTTTCAATTAGAATCATGTTAGTTTAGTCAGAGACCTACGAGTATAGGCCACAAGTCAGCAGTTAATCATTGTTTATATTATCAACAAGTTTTGTACGAAACAGAAAAGCTATAATTAGTAAGGCAACAAACAGATACAGCTACATTTACAGAAACAGATAGAGATACAGATATAAATATAGATGCAGATACAGATACAAAAAACATATACTCATACTAATAGTTAAGCTAAATTACTAACTGCGTTTGCGTTAATTGGCAAATAACGATTCGACTGCAGAATGTTATATAGGATGATCGCATGATGTTCCGGCGAATTTCCAAATGAAAGATCTTATTGAACTGGTTGACATTTTGAAATATTAAACAACTTAATTGAATGCCGACCAAAATATACCAAACTAACTTTTGCGTGGGTTTTTTTTAGAAGAAGTTCAGGGTGTGTTCGTAACAGCTATTTATAGGCAGTTACTCGCATTAATTTAAAGACCTTGTCACAGTTTTATTTTCAGCAACATTGAAATACGAACATTATCATTAACACATCAACAACTTCCGATTAAACTTGACATGACCTCGAAACGTTTTAATCATAGCACGAGGTTAATATAAGTTAAAACAACAAATCGTTCAAAACTAGTAATAAATTGCAATATCAGAATTCCACCAAAAAAATTCAAATAATTTTCATTTTCAATTTCAAAATTCAATCGATTTGGGCCTGCAATTAAATTCTACAACATGCCATAAATATTCTTACAACAGCGTGAAATTATTTGCCAATTGCACCTGCCAATGCGTTCTGTCTGATATTCCGATTCGTTGTCTGTCTTTATACTATGCATAGATACTATAGACTCTATAGATACTTACTTACTTACAACGAGTATGTGGGTAAGCATGTGAGAATGCCAAATACTGCATAGGCAATGTTTACACTGAACAACTTGAGAATTGAACTAGAAAAGCAAGTTTTGTGTAAACTATAGTAAAATATAGAAATACAATTCCGAGTACTTGAGAATTGAAAAAGCTAGAACTATTATAAACTTTAAACTACACTGAGAGAACTCTACACTGTACTTATGGATCTTAGGCTTTATTTATGCACATGTGTGAAATTTAACTTAGAATAACTAATTATGAATTATGGAATTTTGGTGTAGGTATAATATTTACGCTTACAATAATCATAATAAATGCGTAAGTAATCATAAAATGCACATTAAAATGTAAAAATTGTGCATAAAGAAGCATAAATTGTGCATTATGAACTATGATTTATTATTAAATGCATAAATATGCAAAAATCATGTTTTATAAACCATATTTTGTGCATAAAGAATAAAAAATTATGCACAAATATGCACAAAATAAGCATTAATTTTTAATAATTATTATGTACTTTTCTTAAGAATAAATGATTGCAATCTCTGAGGGCTGTGGATTATCTATATAATCGTTTTATAGTTGTGAGTTTGGACAGACAAATTCGTAATTAAAAGCTAACCCTAACGGTAATTCTACAAGTTATGATCTTGGCTTAACAAATATTCAAAATTCTAGACAAATTTTGTAGCACAGTGTGTTTTAAAGACAACTGCTGTGGCACAGAAATAACATAGTAGAAGGCCAGCCAGCTGACCAAATGAACATTGCTCCAACTTCAACAACAACAACAACAACAACAGACACATACTTTTATAGATAAGTGTAGACTGGGGTCCTGTGGACAAATTAGCCTGCGGTAAGGTTTTGGTAGCAGTTTAATAAACTATGTATAAATATATGTATCTGTGTCTGTCTGTCGATGTGCACAATAGTGTAGAAGATCGCATGATCAGATCTTTGTTGCTGCTGCTGCTGCCTCTGCCTCTGTTGTTGCCTCTGCCGCTGTTGGCCACTTGGCAGTTGACACGTTAAGAGCACGCACGATTGCTGGCCATTAAAGTGGCTCAGTATTGGCCACAGCATCGACAGCAGCATCAGCATTGGCAACGCCAATTGCCACTTGCCACTTTTGCCGGTGGCTAATAGAGATGAGCGTTATTTTGATTGTTACCTGTTAATAACAGACTGTTATCTGCACTGTGAACATAATGGTGAGTTATCGAAACTTTATAGAAAATGTTGTCGATTGTGACTGCTAATAACAGAACCTTGACTGTGTTGCAACTGTGAATGTATGGAAAGCTATCGAAACTTTTACTGCTGTCGGAATAGGGAGTGTTATCGACTATTAGCATCTGAATTGGTACTGTTAAAATCGTGGCAGTTACTGTTGATATGAGAACTGTTACTGTTTATATAGAAACTCCAGCTATGTTTATCAGAAACAATGAAACTTCGACTGTCTATATTAGCACTTTCACTGTTATCGGGACAATTAATGTTATCGAGACTGTGCAGATTAGGCCTGATAGCTGATACTGTTAATATTGTTACTCCAGCTGTTAGTATCAGAGGTGTGAAGATAACTGTTAATGTTGAAACTTCCACTGTTAATATTAAGACTGTAGCTGTTATCGGGATAATGAATGTTATCGAGACTGTACAGGTCTGGCCTTACAACTGATTTTGCGACACTGCATGCTATCGAAACACTAACTGGTATCGAAAATGTGACTATTAATATCAAAACTTGTTACTAAGACTGTTAATATCGTTACTTGAGAATGTTAGTATACAGACTGTGACTACGAAACTGTTACTCTCTATATATGAAGACAGTTATTTTCTCAATAATTGTCAGTCACAGTCACTAAGTCACAGGTATTGCTCATATCCAATGCAGGCGGAGGCCAAAACCGCGAACAAGGCACAATGTAAAGGCAGAGACGGAGGCAGCGGCTGCTGATGCGGCAGAGATGGAGACAGAGGCTAAAGCAGAGAGGCAGAGAGCATTTGACAGTTATGACCACTTGTTGCTTGGCTTTTAGGCCAGGCCGATTTGCCGGCCGGCACCCGCCGTGTGGCAAAAGAAAACAACAAAAAGCGACTGCAGCTTTGGTAATAGAAGCAGGGGTGCTGCAGCGGGGGCGAGGGCGGGGCTGAGCTAACCAAAATCAACAACCTTAGTTGGCTGGTTTGCTGAACTGGTTTGCTGATAATGATGATGACGATGTTGTTGTTGTTGTTGATGATGATGATGATTATGATAATGACGCTGCGCTTGATGATGCTATTGCTGTCTGAGATTGGGTCGCCTGGGCTAACGATGCGAATTTCAGAGTTTTTGGAGTTTGTAGCCTGCTAAATTGGGAGATCTCTCAACTGCTTTTGGGAATGCCAATGCTATGGCCAAACAGCTCAATTTGGAGGCCCCAAATGTGTTTTTGTTTTTGTGCATATATATATATATAGCATGCTAATGTGCAAGCTGATTACCTTTTATAAGACATAAATGGTCGGCCTGTCCGTTCCAGAGCTGAAAATAAATGCAAAAAAAAAACAAAAACAAAAACGTTAAATGTGTTTGAATCGAAAGTGCAACTTGTCTACAGTCATGCACATATGTTATATAGTACTTATATAGACACAGACAGCACAGACAGGAGGCATATGCTATAGTCGTTTGCATTTGCAAATGACTTGCACAAAATGTATATTTTCTAATATTTATTTAACTATTATTTTTGTTGTTGACTGCTGCCAGCCGACTTTGATTTTAATTTTGTATAATTAGCGCTTTAATTGCAAGCGTCTAAATTCATTTTTAACGAACTTTGTCATTCCAACTGCAGCTGCCTTCCGTTATTTAATTTAAGCCATTTGGCTATTTTTAATTACCAACAATCACTTTCGGCAATGAAGTGTGAAAGTTATTCAATGCAAAGATCGCATAAAAATCACTGAAAATATTTACAATATTTAGTCAAAGGAAACAGAGCATAAAAGACAGCTATAAAACATAAACAAGTACTTTTCTTTACATATCTTTTTTAATTTTAAGTAAATACTTTAAAGAATGTAAAATATTTAATTAAAGGAAACAAGTCATAAACTTCTGTGAAAATATATCCAAGTACTTTTCTTTTCACATCCTTTTCCATTTATGTTAGCGTTTTTCAATATAAAAACAAGTAAGAATGCTCTAGTCGAGTGTGCCCGACTACGAGACTCCCTGCTCCCAACTTGCATTTTAAGCAGTTCAGCGGCAACACAAGCAAGCAGTGCACTTAACTTGTAAAGTGCTTGTCAAACTGTTGCTTCTGCCTGCTGAGACGGGGGCAATAGAATCTTCCATAACTATGGGTTATTTCGTATATGTATATGTATATGTGTTCCAAAAATCAAAGCTTTATCTTTGAAATTGTGGCTCCGGGAGGTTTTTTGCGATTTGCGGAATTGGGGAGGGGGGGGGGGGGGGGGGGGTGTTCATTCGAAATTTGAAATAAACTTGATCTGCGTATGGTATACAGGAAACTGCATGCCAAGTTTGGTGTCTCTAGCTCTTATAGTCTCTGAGATCTGTGCGTTCATACAGACAGACAGACAGACGGACAGTCAAACAGACGGACAGACAGACAGACAGACAGACAGACAGACAGACAGACAGACAGACAGACAGACAGACAGACAGACGGACACACAGACGAACATGGCTAGTTCGTCTCGGCTGTTGATCCTGATCAAGAACATATATAGTTTATATAGTCGGAAATGCCTCCTTCTGCCTGTTACACACATTTGCAGTACTTTATAACTCCCTTTTTGCCATTTTTATTGGGAACAGGGAGTAAAAACAGTTTGTCCATTTTGAAGCTTTTTTCAAATTTTTGAAACTTTTTCTAGTGTAACGAATTGTACAGAAAAATGAAATCAAATCAATATATGTAGGTATATACCGATAAAGATCGATCTTTACTTTTAAGTTTTGCTTATCAGGACTGTTTCCGTTTCCGGCTTTGCTCAAATAATTGTTAGCTATTTCAATTGAATTGAATTGTAATGTTTTAAAAGTGTTTTCTTTGAGCCAGTGAACTCAAAATGTATTGTTAATTCACTTATCTTGCATCTGTCAAGCATGTTTATTTCAATTTGCAATTTATTGGTCAGATGTTGAAATGTTTATTATATTGCAAATACCTTTATTGAAAAGCAATTTTTGTATAGGAGAAGAACAAGAGTATTCAAAGAATTATGTTGAATTGTTAACTTTCAAAAGCATTTCCCTTGAGCCACTGAAACCCAAAACTGTTTAATATTCTTTGTTAATGCACATCTGTCAAGCATTATTATTTCAACCTTGAATTTATTGCGCAGACGTTGAAGTATTTATTGATATTTGTTAAAGCATATATCTTTTCAGCTGTCAAATAATTTTTTATTGATTTTCAATACTCAACTTTATTGACAAGCAACTTTTGCAAAGTTGGCAAACTTTTAAAAATACTTAAGGTATAAAAACAAAAGCAAACAAATTATATATAATTTAACTTATTTTATTCGATTTTTTAATTAATTTATTTAATAAAATCTGATTGGATTTAAAACGATTTGAGGCTAACGGAAGCTAGAACGCCAAATCAAACACATTTTAGATTACAATCGTTGTGTTATTCATAAGAATAGAAAGGGCCTTAATCAAAATTCCAATAAAATCAATCTCAATGCATCAAACGTCAATAAGTTAAGCAATACATTTGTTGTTTGCCGCCTTTGCTGTAGTCAAATGATGACTTCAAAGCAACTTTTTAGTTTTGTTTTTCTTTTCCGAAAACTAATAGTATTATTCATAACTTGCGTGGACACAACACACAATGCATTTCCCATACAAATCACCGACCTAATGAGCTGCCACAGTGCTTTGCTCCCCCCACGTATTGTGTTGTTGCCCCAAACCGCCAACCGAGCACTTAAAAAAGTGTCAAGCGAATTTGTTTTATCTTCTTCTGGTCTGACCGCTGATTAATATGCGTCAAACGTGACCAACATATTGTCACGTAACTCAACATAGCTCAGTGTAGCCTGTAGTGGGGGCGATTATGAGCTGCTCTGCCTGCAGATTACTCATACGCCACCGTGCACCATCGACACTGGCAAGGGGCACTTCCACCGGCTGTAGCACTGTAGCAATGTAACACACTGGCCCCGTGCACCGCCACCAACACCACCACCAAGATCACCACAAGCACCACCATGCAATCGATCCGTCAGGGCACATTTCACTATCAGCCGCTGCATCCAACGCAGTTTGTAATCCCAGACGAGGTCACAACGCTCCACATTTGACGCCATTTAAAAAATATATTAAAAAAACAGCAAGTAGGCAATTTACATAAGAAAGTGTTTGACTGGGAATTACCCTGTAATCTAAACTCAAGTAAGCACAACTTAGTCATTGATAAACAAACTAAAAGTAGCAAAAAATAGATTGCAATATTAATTGCTTGTTCCCTTTTCCGATTTCAATCAAAATATTCTAATCAGAATTATTAGATGCTCTGAATTTCGATTTACTTTTGAGACAATAGAAAAAAAGTATTCAAAATTTTCTTTAAACAGATACGATTGCAAATTCATTCGAAAACAAGTACACAAAATCAAAATACATTTGGAATGAAAAGTTGTCGGAAATAAGAACAGGCCTGATTGTTTTTTATATACCAAAAATAAATGTTCTTTGAAATATCGATATCTTCGATAGCTTCTAATTTCCATCGCGACATGTAACTAAGCGTCATATTGGAACGACGAGAATGAAACAGAGACAGAAAAATAATGTAGTATGTAAGATATCAAAACTAAAATGTTAAATAAGGACATTGGATTTCATAAAAGTTTGTTTTTTATGTTCTTTAGTTTAAAACAAAAAGTAAATTCAGATAAAATCCATATTTATTCAGCTCTCAAAACCAAATATGGTTTATAATATTGAAGCATTGCAGCTAATTAAGAATTAAGATTTATGTATCGCAAATGTCAGCTGCATTAGTATACCCACTTTCAGCCACTCCCTGTTTACAGGGTATTAATACAGCATTCATGTTTGCGCGTGTTTGCCTTTGATTTGCCTTTGCCAATTTACCAAATTGTTTGGCGTGGGCTATAAATACCCCTATGCAAATTTGTTTTCATTGATGAACTAATAAAGTGAAAGAAACACAAAAAAAGATAAAAACAGGCGGCTGCTCAAAAATGTTTTCCAGAACTTTTGTTATTGTTTTTTTTTTTGTGGAATTTATAGGCACCTGTTTCTTAGGTAATTCCAGATGTAAACTGTGCCCTCAACAATTTCGCACAATTGTTCACGAATGTTTACAATTAGCGGCACTTTTGAGAAAAGTATTCTTACGAAAGGGTAGACGAATATAAGAAATGAAATCATGTACCTGTGCTTCCACATAAAAACCCAACACACAACGCCATTTGTTCGTTTCGAGGCCAATACAATAATATAATATAATAAGTATTTTACGCGTTCCCAACTCATATATCTATATGTATTCCGCTATCAAAGGCAGACTGCAGCTTATCTTATCGCTTCAACATTTGCTAATTATAATTATAGATAGGCCTGGCAACTCTGAAGCTGCCCTTTCTACACAGTCATGTGCACTTGGCACTAAGTCCTGGATTTCTTGTCGTCAAATTCCAATTCAAATGACAAAATGCACTATTCAGATACTTATGCGAAGACCTCTTGAAACTCACTCGTAGTTATACCCTGTAAACATAAAATGTATACGAAATGGGTATGATATAATTGTGCAGACCCTTAATTCAAAAGAAACATTAAAAAGAAATCAAAGAAATCGCCTTAAAACCAAAAAATGGAATAAGAACATGAATACTTAGTTTATCTGAACAATAAGTTTAAAAAAATATCAAAAATAATTTTATATTTTAAGTAGAAACGCTTGTTTTTATTATTTTTCCTTTAAAAATTCTTTAAAAACTTCAGTGATAATAACCGTGATATTTTAAAAAATCAAATTCTAAATTATATTTGCTATTTGCTTTCAGAAGGAAACTTCGTTTTCAAACATTTCAAAAGCTAGACAAATTATAGTATTTTTGAGAGTACTTCAGAATTGCTTACAGGGTATCTAACAGTCAAGCATACTGTAGACCATTACACACTTTGTTGTTTTCAATGAATTTTGTCGTTGTTTTTAATGCTCTGCTGTTTTTGTTGTTGTTGTTTTTACTATTGGGCAAGTATCAGAATGCGTTTGTTTTGATTGTGCGTCTGATAAGTGCGTATTGTGTTGTTGTTTCTCTACTTTTTATGTTTATCGGAGACATAAAGAGCCAAAATCATTTTGTTGCTCATCCCAGTTTGGGGTTGGGGTACAGCGACTTCTATCTAATGGGGGCAAGGTTGACATAACGCCCAAATGGGCCTTTAACAAAATGCACACAAATATGTGTTAACACAATTATTGTGGTTTTTTGTTTGCCGACTGCAGCGTCGACGCCAACGTCGAAGTCAACGCCAACGTCGAAGTTGAAGTCGTTTGAGAGACGCTTGCACAACTTTGCTCAGATTGCAAAGATGAAACAGAACACCAAAAGACGCTGGAAAATCGAAACTCCAGACTCTGGACGCCAATGCAAAATGGCTTTTGTGATAATCACTGGCGCTGTGTTCCTATATATATATCTATATACATATGTATATAAGGCAATCTGACAATAGATTTATTGTTCGTGGTCTAAATCAATTACTACAAGTCTTTTTTTTTTGATAGATTGATATTATCTTAAATCAAGCCACAAGCAATGAAGATCAAAATGTAACTTAGCGTCGCAATGGAACGATGGAAATGGAACAGCAACAGTAAAGAAGACAACGAACGTAAAATGAAAAATCTGCCTAAAAGCTAAAAATCAAAAGTTTTAAATAATGAAAAAAGGTATTGGAAAACTCAATTACAGGCTACTCATACTTATAGAGAAGTCGGATAAACATAAACAGTTTACTTCTTCTACATTTGTATAATTTTTCTGATTATGAGTTTACTTTGCAACTTCAGTAACTTTTCAAGGGCTTCTGTAAAGCGTTATGTATATTTATAAATTATTTTTAGTTTATTATGCACACATCGTGACAATACCATTAAATTCCAACTAAAGTCATCAATCTAGCAATAAAATAGCTAATTAGCAACGCCAACCTAGACGATATCACAAGATATACCTTTTTTTATTTACAGCTACTTTTATTTGAAGCTAAAATTCTTATATAGAGACCTGGCAGCCAAAGAGTAAACTTCCCGTTCCAACGGAAGTTGCTTTGTTTTTGGCAATGAGCACTCAGTCAGAAATAGCAATGGTAAATTTGTCAAGAAACAAAGATAACACCAAAAAAGTCTTATATATGTATGTTATATCAACTTCGTTTTCGTCTGCGCCTGTGGGCGGCTGTATCTAGACTCTAGAGTTATGGGCAAATATTAACGACTTGCGAGTATTGGCCATAAAAAAAAACTGTTGGCTAAAAACTCGCACATTTCTGTGAATTATGCGCTGCAAATTAGCACCTGTCTGAGCTCTGAGTATCGAGTCTGAGCTTATATATATATATATATATATATATATATATACAGTTTCCAGGGAACAACAACTGTTGCATAATTGTTGCTGACCGCCCACAGTAATTGAATATCGTTTCGAATTCTCAACTGGTTTTAGACTACAATCTTTTTTAAGACTTTGACTTTAAATTGGGAAATGTTACTCATCCGTAATGCACAGGAAGAGCTATTTTTATACTCTTGCTGTAGGGTGTTATAGCTTTATATCGAAATATGGTCTTGATCAGAATCGGTCTTTAAATTACCAGGCAAACTAGCCTTTTTGTTTCAAAGCTGTCTTAACAAAACTTGACACAGATGCTGTGTTTTGGTCTTATATAGCTCATATGAGGTAACCAGGAAAATCGCAACTTTTTAGCATATGGTTATTGGAAGAATAGGTTGAAAATGTTTACTTTTTTAGATAACTACACAAAACACTTTAATTTCTCTTTGGATTATGCACTTAAAATGTTGAGCAAATTTTCTAAAAATCGGAAATTAAGTTTATATGTGAAAAACTTGATCGTTTTTTGAGGTACCTCAACGAAATCCATCAATAAAAAGGTTTATTAAACTGTAGTTAGTTTGCTTAAATTCTATCAAAATTGTATTACTATATCAAATAACTGTTATAGGACGAATCGATCGTAAAATTAGTTTTTAAACGAACAACTTTTTCGGTTTTTCAAGATTTCTTAACTAATGTCAATTTCAACATCAATAAGTTTAATATGCTATGGATAGTTTGGTTAAATTTGATCAAAATTTTATAACCATTTCATATATACGTTTGTTTGATTCAATTTTAACAAAATCCTATTACTATATCATATAATCAGCACAATCATTACAAAATTGAGTTTTTGTATAAAAAGAAAAACAATTTTGTTTTCAAATGAAAAATGTTATAAGTAAGGGCACATATAGGCACTTCTAGCATATCATTCGAGTTGAATTAAGTAGTACTATTTGTAATCGCAACTGCTGAACTTGATTTACAGCCAAAGAGTAAACAAAGCAACTAATTACAAATAGTTGTTGATTGTGTAAAGTCGGAAAAAAAAAACAAGAAATGAAAGAATGTTTGTTGCAATAGATAAATAAATATGTATAAATTCTATCTATATAGCTTTTTAAGGCCCAACAAACTATATGAATGGGTTGAGAGAGCGCACGAGTTGGAGTGTGAATGTGAATGTGAATATAAGTGTGAGTGCAAGTTGAGTGTACTCATTCGTAAGATTTCACATGAAACATTGAATGCGTGCGTCAGTTGAGATTTTCACAATATTGTTTTTTTTTTTTATATATATATTTCTCTGTTTTCGTTTTTAAACTTTTTGTTAAGTAATTTTAAGTGCTCAGGTCTCGCCAGAGGGTTAAAGTAACGATTTTTTTTTTATTAAGGTTTTTACTTGTGCTTCTCAGCTTTTGGCAATTATATAACAACTACATATAACTGTGGCAGTTACTGTTGTTATTTTTGGGTTGAGAAACAGGGTCAAGTTTGGAGCAGATCAGCAGCGCGCTGCAACCGCAAAAACCGAAATAATATTATAGCATAGGGTAATAAAAGACGATCGCAACTGCAACTTCAACTTGAGCTAAATAAAATTGCATAAAATATATGTTTTGCTTTAAATCAGATGATATATTCACAGTAGAGGTGTATTGAATCACTCAGACTTAGTTCAAGTGAAGGTAGTTTCGAATTCATTATAGTCAATTGAGTCCCATTCTCGTTCATATCATTCGAAATCCGAAATCGATCAGAATTCATTTGAGTTCCAAAACATAATCTCAAAATCGTTCAGTTATTGAATCGTTGCTTCGAATCGTTTGATTCCGATTGTTCAGGGATTAATCAAGCGTACAAAAGAGTTCTTTAGAGAGAGAAAAGTATTATTTTGTTTAGAATTGAAAGATTAGTTCGTTTTGAAAATAATGAACTGCTGAACTACTTCACTGAATTGAACTGAAAAGTAAAAGTATAGTTTACAAAAAGCATTTGAAATATAGGCATTTTTTTTTGGGCTTATCAATCACAGAGCAGCCGAGTTGATCCATTAGCAAGCGGCCTTGATCTTAGATTATAGATCTAAGATAACACAAGTTCACTTTATTACTCACACACACAAGCACAAATGTTGGAAAACTTTGAAGAATTTTTGAAATTTCTTTGCACTTTTTTGTATGTATATTGTTTATTAGGTTTAACTATGTATATATCTTTAGTATAGATATATGTATCTATATAATATCAAGCACTTTTGTGCGCTTTTATTTTGTTGCTAGCTGTATTTTTGCGCATATACATATATATATATTTATATATATATATATATTGTGTTTTTGTCTGCTTTTCAGTTTGCACTTTTTGTTTTGTGTTGCGCCGGCACAATTTCAATTATTTCTTTTTTTATTCACAGAAAAAGTCCTTCAACGCGTTCTGCGGCGATCTTTGGCGATCTTCAAGTTGTTTCGACCTGGCTGCCTGCGCTGCGACTGTTCGTTTAAGTTCGCTATCAATTTTGGTTTCGGCGCAAAAAAGAAGAATATAAAAGATACAACAAGAAGAAGCACAAACGAGACTAAAAGAGGCGACGAATTAAATAAATGCCGAGAAATGTCACCGAGAAAGCTGAGGCAAAAAAAGAACCAAAACAGCCAAAACAAAAAAAAAAAAAAAAAACAACACAGATGACAATGAAAAGAACAAACAAACTAAATGCAGGGCCCCATAAATTGTTCGGGTACTTTGATTTATTTATTTAATTTGTGAATTTAACAAAGTGCTACAATTAAGACATATAATTTATGCATTTAGTCACTATAAAGTAATACAGATTAACAATTTTTACTAAACTTAACTAAAAGTTAGATAATATTTTCGTTATTTCAAATTTCTTTATTTTATTATTATATTTATTTTAGTTTTTTGTTTGTGCTTCGACTTTTTTAAGGTTATATGGTATTCTAGAAATTTTATATTTTTTTTGAATATTTTATATTGTAATTAATTTGTAAACCATTCTTTTTATTAAATTTAATTTATATTTTTTGTGTAATTTTATATTCTTTAATTTTTTATTAGTTTTTTTTTTTAGCTTTTAAGATTTTATATCTTACTTAATAACTAAAAATGTAATTGATTTATTTCTGTATACTCATTTGCACTGTTTTTTGAATTTTTAATTACCTAGAAAACACCGTCTAGCTACGTGTAAAAGCGAATCTGCCAATTATACGCACTTCACACCAAGTAAACGCGCGATCAGCGACCAAAAGATACAGATACTTTTGAACTGTTGTCGCGCAGCTGCGAAATTCGCGGCGAAAAAACCGAAGCGAATACAAAACACAGATCACAACACACAGACAACGCAACGCAACACGACCGTTCGTTAAGAAAGCTTAATGCCGAATAAAAAACGCAATGTTTTGTAAAAACCTTCGCACAGCGAAACGTACTGAACTCAAACTTCACCACCGCTTCACACACATATAAATACACACAGCAGGGGAGCGCACAGGCAGCAACAACAAAACATCAGTTGGGAGCGCGCAAAAAAAAAGCACTCCGAGAGAGCGACGGCAACTGGAGCTGGAGTGAGCTTGCAAATGAGCGAAAACTGTTGATCGCTCTCTCGCTGGCTCGCTCACTCGCTGAGCAAAAAAAAAGCGTTCATTTAGTGAGGCGAAATTTGTTGTTGGTAATCTTTACCGTTTACCGGTGCCTACTCTCTCTTCTATTGCCATTATCTGCACATTAAGCACGTGGAAGCTGACGTCACACGCGAAGTTTTTGCTACAATGAGCGAAAATTTTTAAATGCTCATTGAGCGAAATTGAGCGTGTATATGTTAATGCCCCTTACCGATTACCGGTTACCGGTGCGTGTGCTTTGCTGGTGGTGGCAACTGCTGTCTCTATCCCTCTTCTATTGTTATTAGCTGCCTGTTCAAACACGTGGAAAGTTGATGGGCAAACGATTGATGGAAAGAATGCTGTAGGTTATGAAATTTAAACATTAAATTAATAACTTATACCCCGTTTTTACACACACTACAAATATTACTTTACAATATTGCGGCAAAAAAAAGCTCGTTGACGTCGTCTTATCAAAAAAGTAAAAGATAAGGTGCAATGCCGTCAATAGGTGAACTTTTAGCGATATTCTTATCAATATATATATATTTTTTTCGTATTTTGCAGAGTATGCGTTTCCCAATTCGTATGCTTCACACCTTACATAAATAGTTGCAGTACTCACTCGATAACTTAAACTAGTTGAATTGGAAAACGTAAATATTGAAAAGTGTTAATTTTTGAAAGTGTTGTTTTTTAGCCACAGCATAATAACAATGTGATATTAACAATATATAAATTTTGTATTTTGTGCCAACAAATAATATCTAATATTCTGTTAAACAAAAAACTATTTTTGAATTTTTGGCAGAAATTTACCAATTTCTGAATATACTATGAAAATCTTGAGAAAAATAGTCATTTTTGTGGTCCTCTTATAGGATATAACTAGTTGTAGGATATAATTTGTTAATAATATTTTAGTTAGGTCTGTACCGAACTCCAAACGTTTTTAAAAAGGAAAAACGGAATAAAGATCATTCATTGAACTTTAGAAAACGAAAAACAGAATTAAGAACATTCATAAATTATTACCAAATTTCCATTCCAATATAAATAACATTTCAGAGCGTTTCCAATTACTGAAAAGTTCTTAAATTCAAAGTTCTTCAATCAATTGTTTACTGTATTTCCTAAAAAAAAGAACTTCTGTTCGTCAGTTGCAGCCAACACCCAACCATATCTTATCAATGCCATATCTCATATTACTGGTAATACTCAGCTCAGTTGCAGTTTAAGGTTTGCTTCTTTCCAAATAATTTAGTATATTTTGTAATTTTAAAATTTGCTTGGCTTTGCTGACTGTTGTACCTGAAATGACATAAAACGACAGTTGCGTGTTCAAATTGTAATTGTAATTATGTTCAAAGCTTTGCTCAGAGGCATATGGTAAAGTCGGGAAATAATAGAACCATAAAACGTAGAATTTTTGAGTACGTGCTGCGTGGGTGGCTTTGTTTACGTTTTAGTGGGTTTTTGGGTCAAAGTTAATATGGTCAATGTGAATATATGTTGTCATTGTTTTAAAAAAATAAACACAAACACACGCTAAACATGATACGGTACTTCACATACATTTTGATTGGATTTTTTTTCTGTTGAGAATTTAGCAAATTTTGACTTCTAAAATGAAAAAAAAAATGATTCGTTCCTAGCGAAAAGCTGAGAGTCAAACCCGAGTGGCAAAACTTGTGTTAATACCAATGTTAAATATTTGAGTTTGACTTTTATCTTATCGCCATATCTCTCGCCCCGAGACAACACATAACCTGAGTCCGCACTAGCTATATTTGTTCTACCATGTACATACTCATGTATATAGGGTGTTATGCGGTGATATCACCCACCCAAAAACCCATACCAAAACTTCTAGTCATTATTAACTTTTCCAAAGTTATTCAGTTCTTAGTATTTACATGGGTTTCTCGTATCTTTTAGACTGGGCACGCGTCATTTTTTGCGCTAAAATTTATTTAGACTTTAATTAAACAGATTTTAATTTTGCCCCGTTCGCATAATTTTGTCTGGCGAAAAAAATTAAACAAAAATGGCTTATCTCATCAACAAAATATTCGTCTTTTTGCTTTAATCATAAAGTTTAGCCGAAATACCAGAAGGCATGGCATGTAGTATTTTTGTTGCCTTTAACCTTGCTTGATACGACACAGCTTAATAAGATGTAGTCAATGAGGAGTTGGGAATACTTGTCATTGTTATACCCTGTAATTGTACAGAAATATAATTAGTTGATATCAGAGAAAGGTTTTTAAATGTTGAATTTTTAATAAAATGTAAAACTATGCATCTTTCTTAACTTAAGAATTCTTATATCCGTTTCTGTGAGAAAATTTCTAATTTTATAAGGAGGGTATCATTGTATTGTCACGAAATGTGTAGCTCTTTTAAGAAGACTTCTCTAAGCCCAATGTTTTTGATCAGCATCAAAATAGGAGTTAAACTAGTCATTTCGAACCATCCACCTATCTTAGTGTTCTATGTGAACTAGTCTTCTATTGAAGTTATATTGATAAAACTTGGTTCAGATGCTTCTTTGTTGTGACAGGAAGTGCATATGTCGGAACCGGGCATATCGGACCACTATAACATATAGCTGCCATAGGAACGATCGGTCTAAAATTTTGTTTTTCAAGAGAATTCGTCAAAATTTAGCAATTCTGAGACAGCATTATATAAGCATTCTTAGAAAGTTCCATCACGATCGAACCATTATATCTTATAGCTGTCATAGGAACAAACGGTTGAAAAATGACATATATGTATGAAAAACTTTTCTGTTTCTCGAGTTCTCTCTCTCTCTCTCTCTCTCTTACCGATATCTTAAAACTGCCCTAGGAACAATAAATGTATACCAAAGAATTTTTTTTTTTTTAAATTTTACATATAATTTATTTCATCTGTATACCATAGTTCTTCTTAAATCGAATATGCCCCACTTTACTTTGCATATTTGCAAGTCAATATTTTGGCATAAACTTTTAACTTTATTTTTTATTTATATATACTCATTTGCTTTGTTTATCTTATATTGCCTGATACTTTGGAAAAGGCAAAAAGTATTCAAAGTGAAAGACTTCTCACCTGCCATATGCGAATCGCTTTTTGTTGTTGTTATTGTTGTATACGTCAATTGTATCGGAAGTGTCCAAGGGGCTGGCGAAAAACAGGTCTGATAAAAACAGAAACCGAGCTGAATGAAATTTTGTTTAAGAATATCCAAAATTTTAATTGCAAATTAGCATAACCTTGAATAAACTGACGTCAGACTGAGCAACAGATTCAAGCAGATAAACTCTGAAAAGAACATTCATAAATTGGAACTCTTAGGTGTGTGTGTGTGTGTGTGTGTGTGTGTGGGAGGTGTCGTCATTAAATATGATAATATGCCTATATATATGTATGCTTAAATATATTTTAAAATAAAAAACCAAACAAGTTTTGTGTATTAATTTCAAGTTTAAGAACTAGAAATACATTGATAACAATTGAAATGTTATAGTCTCGTATTGGTATTGTCTCAAATGATTGTTTATAACAAATGTTTATTTAACTACTTACATTTCACACCCCGACTTGCGTAACACTCTGTGCAAATTGTTTGTACTCAGTCAATAATACATACTTATAACTAAGAAATAGGACACATTTAATAAACACTACTGCAAATTATTTATTGGTTTCTCATTTCTCAAAAAAAAAAAACGAAAACAAAAAAGTTAGCAACACTTTTAAGATAAGATAAATTAAATGAATTACTTTATTTATTTATAAAATTTTCTTTAAAAATATACTTTAGCAATAATTCAAGCTCGCTTTAAATTTCTTTCTTTTCAACTGCAGATGTCATAATACTAAAAATCGAATCAGCTGATTTGGCTTAGGTCTGTTTCTGTTTCGGTTCTCTGTTTCCATTCGGTTTCTCGATTAGATAGTCATGATATTTATAAATACCATTAGCTTACTTTAACAGACAAATATATTTCTCACATTTGACACTCCAAATTTTTTTTTTTCAAATTCTCGATCCACACATTAGATATTGTATAATCTGCTGAAGTGTTATGCAAGTTCAATTGTTTATTTCAATTGTTGCAAATGTCAAGTACAATTAACAATAAAGAGTCTTATTAAAACATACCTGCTACTATATATTGTCTCAAGTATCCGTTTCGAGTACTAACATATGTTATAAGTTTTCCTTTGAAATAGTTTTGCTATCAAACTATTATTCTATGAACTCGATAAAGAACTGTGTGTTGCAATACCTATTGTATTTCCTTGAAAATTTCAAGTTTGCATTTAAGCAATTTTTATATAGGAAAAAAACCAAAGCAAACCCAATCTTTACTCAATCTATCTCTGAGCACATGACTAATTTTCACCGACTTGCATATGATACCTGCTTTTTTTTTGTGTTGACAACTTTGACAACGCGATTAAAGTTAATTTCAGTCAATATTGATCTAGTTTCCGATAACATATCAGTTCACCTGTTCTTTGTCTGTATGTTTGCTTAAACAATTTTTTTAAATCAGTTGCTAACAAACTTCAAATCGAAATGCAAAAGTTTAGTATACTTAAAACATTTGCAAAATTTAAGTGATATAATCATTTTTTGCTTAGTTTTCCCTTTTTTCTGTTCTTTGATATATTTCAATATTTATATATTTAGTCGATATCAGCCGAAATGAAGAATTATATTGAACGCTGAAAGGATTCTATGCTGAATTGATGCATTTAAGGCAGGAGTTATGCACAAGTTATGTATGAAATCAAATTTAGAATAAAATATCATGAATTTCGAATTTAGCAGGAATTAATAAATGCATAGTTAAACACTAAATGTACAATGAAATGCAAAAGTTATTCATAATTGAGCATAAATAATGCATTTATATGCACAAATCATGTTTTATTAATAAGATATTCTGCACATATATGCAAAAACTATGCATTATTAATCATATATTGTGCATAATAAATTAAAAATTACATATATGCAAAAACTATGCATTATTAATCATATATTGTGCATAAGAAATTATAAATTATGCATAGATAAGCATAAATTGTGCGTTGTTTGTAAAAATTCAAATTGACTTGTTCTATAACAAAAGCTTTAGTTATTTTAAACGCATTTTGTTTTGTATGAACAACTTTTTTTGTTTTCTCATGGGAATTTAAGCAATTTAAACAAGTAGCTCAATGGCAATTTCAACAAGTCTCTATAAGGGTATCAAGGATTCGGCTAGATTTTTAACAATTTTTTTTCTCGTAAATTAAAACATAGTGCTCATTAGCGCTTGCAATTTAGCTCAAGATTTGTTTTATATTGGCGAGTAAAGAGCGCTTTTTATTTTTGCATTTTTCTTTTTTGCTGTTGATTTCCGCATGCACCGTATTAGGCAATGCAGTTAACCTAAATTGAAGTTTTCATTGACTCTCCCGGTTTTCATTTTCATCTGGGATTCCATTGACTTACTAACAGACTGACAATCTGACAAACTGACAGAGTGACAGACTGACAAAGTCACAATGTAGTAGTAGCTACTGACGAGTTAGGCAAATGAGCTGCGCTGAACCGGAAACTTACAATTAACCGTCAATGCCCGAGCAACGCGTATGTTTCATAACCAAATTGCATCCAAATCGCTTCAATCCAATCGGTTAAAGACACAGGCCCATTGCCAGACCCAGGCCCATTGCCAGACCCAGGCCCATCCAATTCGGGGTGCAGTAATCGAGCCGAAAAAAAAAAATCAAATTTAAATATGGATAGCACCAAACTATAGACAAAGAGAGAGACGTGAGCGTGTTACGCCTCATTGGGTGCTGGACATTTAGACATAGGTGTAATTTTTCGATGCCTTCTTTAGCTGAACAATCAAAAATATCACAAGCAAGTAAGCGTGCTTTAGTTGAGAGTAGGCGACTATGAGATACTCTGTAAACAGCATTCTTAAACGTGCATTTGAAACTTTAGCATCGATTTTATGGAAGGCAGTGAAAAATTATAAATTTGAAATATATTTTATCTGTATATATTGTTCAAGAAGCTACATACCAAATTTCCTAACAAAATACAAAACAAATTTTCCAAGAGAGAACATTTTGGAAACTTACAAGTCAATTTTTGTTTAACAATTTTTACAAATAAAAAAAATACAAATTTACGATTTCCTTTTTACAAAAAATTTCAATATATTTTTTACAAATTTTTTTCAAAAATGTTCAGGTCAATTTTCATAAAAAGTCAACCAAAAATTTGTTTTTTGGAAATCAATCAAATTTATATTCAAAACCAATCTAGATGTTAAAATATGACTAAAAACACATTCTGCATTGAAATTAGTCGAGTTTTAAGTTTTGGATGAGAGTCGAAATTTTTTGAAATTTTACAAGTCTTTTGAGATTGACGTGCTCGAATATGAATCTCTTGATAGACTAGAATATTATTGCTGATTTGGTATATATACTTACTCACATAAGCTCTTAGGATCGTATATGCCTGCATCTAGCCATTACAAACATTAAGACAACTTTATTATACCCACTTTAGGCAGTTTTAATGGCTACAGGGTATAAAAATTGAAGTGGAAACATTAATTGTTTATACGTGGTGTTCTATAAACGCTTGTTCAAGTATCTATCGTCGGTCAGGCGATTTTATCACAGTATGAAATTATGATCTACCCGCGACGTGATCCCCATTTAGGGCTTGTTGGGGCTTGGCCCCTTTTTTGGAACCTCTTGACTCTGCGATTACAGTTAGAATGTGTTGGACTGTCTCAAAAATGAAACTTGACGAATCGTCTTACCAAAAACTGTGTAATTATGATAGCTTGTAATATTAGTAAGTAAAATAGATAACTGTAGTTTCACTTTTTTTGGGCTAACGTCAACTGCGCCCATTCCTGGAATGAATTGGGTTCGTTTACATACAAATAACTATGCATATTATTATGTTGAAAAACAAAAACGTGACCAATACGACAGACTGGCGCTAGAATTTGCTATTGTTTAGATATGATATTCATATGTAATACGAATGTTATCTATGCTTGGGTTAATGACTCATGTTTGTTGAAAATTTTTGAAAGTGTTTTCTCTTTATACACAAAGTACTTAGTATTACATTATTTCATATAAATAGACGATAAGAGGAATACAAAATGTAGATTCAATAGTTTTTTCTAATACCTTACAAATCTTTACTTTAAAGATCATATCATGATATCATATCAATAAAATGTTTTATTTTGAATTTTGTAAAATTCAATAAAAAGTTAAAACATTTATTTTTAATAATATATAATTGATCGTTTGCAAACCATCTTCATATGAATAAGAAACTTTTAAATAGTTTTATACTCTGTTCCTGTATAAAACTTTCCTGTTTAAGTTTGTCTGTCAAAATTTGTCCAAGTCTGCAATTTATTATCCATGCTGTAACTTTTCTCCGATTTACCCGTTTGATATGAAACGATTTGTTAGGCTTAAAAGAGCTGGACTATCAGCAGCAATTAGCCATCGTCATATGTAATGAGATTTGCAGGTGGTCGCTAATCATCGGGTGTTTTTGAACATGAACATGGTTGAACATGGTAATCAGGCCAAGAATGAAAATAAACTTGGTAGCAGCATCAGCCGTGAGTCGTGAGACTCCAAGACTCTATAGAGTCTAGACAATCAAGATAACTGCCTGAATCTTTACGCTCTTCACAGTAGTTGAAGTTGTAGTTGATGTTGTAGTTGTAGTTGACTTGGCCGGTTTTGGAGAGTACTCGTAATGAACCTGATTTAACCGTTGCTGCAACAACATTACGACGACATTTAGCTGGGTCAAGGTCAGTTTGATTGTTTTAGCTGAAGATGAGTGACACCTGGCTGCGAAAAATTTCGCTTTCGTTGCAGCGCTATGACTCTCTATGAGGATGAGGGACGACCCAAGTAGCCTTATAGCTCTTGCCAAACCAAACACTTCACATTCCAAGCACGCCAAAAACCTGCCACTATTCAATGCAATAGTGCATCACCCAAGTCATGAGGCAGGCTTCAATGTGTTGACTGCTGGCTTCTCCATTTGGCGCTGGCATTGCGAGCCGCGTTCCTATGATTTGATTTGTATACCCTGCGATCATAAGTTGGGCAAAACTGGGTATATGAAAGTTTGGTAAGTGACAACTATAGTCGTCCGATTCTAATAAAATTTGGCCAACAAGACACAAATGTAATAAAGCTGAAAAAGGTAAATTTCGTTAAATTTCATACAAAAACAAATTTTTAGACCGATTTTTCCTATTTCAGCTATAAGAGATAGTGTTCCATTTTTAAAGAAATTTTGTAAACATATTTAGATAATGCTAAAACTCAGAATTGCTAAGTTTGGTTGAGTTACCTTAAAAAACAAAATTTTCGACCGATCGTTTCTATGGCAGCTATATGTTAGAAGGGTCCGATCCGGCCGATTCTAACATATGCACTATGTGTAACCAAAAGAAGCATCTGTGCCAAATTTTATCAAGATAGCTTCAAAGAGAGACTAGTTCATATAGAACAGTTAGATTGATGGATAGTTGAAAACAGCTAGTTCGACTCGGCTTTGGATGCTGATCTAGTTTATGAGGTATATGCCTCCTTCAATGCGTTAGACAAACTAAAAACTTACTTAAACATAATCTTTTCCATAATCAATCCGATCTCATTTTCGATTACTTTTATTTCGAATAGTTTTCATTGTGTAAATCCTTTTCCTTTTCAGTTTGAACTGCAATGAATTAAAGCTAAAGCTTTATAAAAATGGCAGAGTACTTATTCGTCGATCGGACCTTAGAACAGCTAACTGAACTGGCAATACGCCAGAATGAATCGTCTGTAATAAAGATCAATCAAGGTATCTACAAGTCGAGCTCTTTCAACTTGAGTTTTCTTACTTGATATTCATGCGTCACAATGTGAATACATGAAGCTGAGATTTTTCACAAGAAATTATCGATGCGAAGGCGAATAAGGCGAAAACAGGCGCAGGTCCAGACTCAAACTCAGACTCAGACTCAGACGCGAGCACAACCTCAGGCTCAGGTGCGGGTTCATGTTTTGTCAATTGGCCAACGACTTGGAGTTGTAAGTGGAACCGAGAGTGGGGAGTGGGAACTGGGGATTGGGGACTGGGAATTTTCAAAAGTGACGTTTGCTTGACAGCAGCGGTAACATCTAGAGATTGCTTTGACTTTGACCAGTTACCATATTTGGCAACCAGACTTTCATTTATTGTTTTGTTCGCTGGCACTTTGTTGATGGTTCACAAAAAAAAAGGGTATCACAAAGCTTTGTTCACATGTGTTTTTAAACGAAATCGAAATCGACATTCAATTAAAATACTGTACGCACTTTAATGTCTTTACTTTTTTATTAATAACTAAGTTAATTCGACTATTACAACATTAAATAAAATTGGCTACAAGAGAGTGATTAGACAAAACTAGTGTATGTCAAAAAACTGAAAGACAATTGTTTTCAAAAATGAATCAAATAAAAAAAAAAAACATTCCGTTTTGAGCTCGGTTCAGTTTTGATAAAGTTACAAGAGTTGAAAATGTGATTTCTTTATCAGCTTTACAAGTCAATTTATTTATTTTTATTTTTTGCATGATTTTTGACGGAGAAATAAACCATAATCAGACCTGTTCTCATATCCGGTTCCGCTGAAAACTTTCGAAATCTGAATTATTAGATGTTCTGAATTTCCGAATGTTGATGAACATTCGGCTTATAAAGTTTTGATTTTAAGACAGTTGTGTGAGACGTGTTTGACATTTTCTTTAAATCGAAAGACTGGTTTCTATTTTATTCGAAAAAAAAGAACACAAAATCAAAAACAATTCGTAAGGAACAGGTCTGATAAATATTGAAATCAAATAAATCAATTTTTCAGGCGAGCAAACAATTTTAAAACTAAGTGGATTCTGAGATGAGTGAATTTGATGAATTTGGATCCCAAACAAAAATCAAAATTATATCATGAAATTCCTATTCATACATTATTCATTTTATTTCAAGTTCCACCCAAAAACCATAAAATTCCGCAAAATAGATTAAAAAAAAATGGCAAAATCGTCAAAAACTGTTAGCTAGGGGTCAGCTGATTAAAAAACTAGCTATTTTCTGTCAGCTGTTTAAAAAACTAGCTATTTTCCGGCTATTTTCTGTAGTAGATAACAGAAATTTAAGTTGTCAGCCTAAAAGTATGCAACAATTTATGCGCTTAACAGCTGAAATCAAATTGGGCGCTCAAATTTTGAAGTTTTGATGCAACAATAAAATTGACAGCCTAGTTGTATGCAACAGTCAAGCACTAAAAAGTATGCTATACTTTTTTGCTTACTATAATTAGAAACAAAAACAAAATCATTTTCTTTTGAAATTTACAAATGTGTAAGAATCAGTGTAATATGAAAAATTGTGCTCACTGAGGTCTGTTTTAAAAGAAAAATGTTATATCACCGAATTTCAAATATTTAATTCCATTCGATAACTTATCAAATTAGCACAGCATATATTTGCGCAATATCAAACTATCGATAGCCTAGAACAGCTGCCACAGCGATGTATCGATAGGTTAACAACAATTTTTAGTGGCCGGCGATTTTGGTCGGTTGGAATTTCGTGAAATTTACAAATAATTTCATTATCTGCCATGGATCTACCGTTAAACGAAGGCAACAGGCAACCGCCGGCCAATCAGCATCCATTGGTAAGTCACATATAGACGCTATATAAACAAACGAGTCATTATAATTGCCATAATTCCTTTCCAGGCAGATTATCATTTCAGCGCGGAGGAGCTGAAGGCGTTACGTGAATGCAACACGGAATCATTTTTCCAGCGCTCGCTGCCCTTTGGCACCGGTTTGGGTCTCTTGGCCTATTTTGGCGTTAAGAACGGTTATCTGCGTGGCAATGGCAAATATGGTGCCGTACCCAAGGTCGTTATGGGCGTCATCCTGGGCTACTTTGTGGGCAAGTTTAGCTATCAGCAAAAGTGTGCCGAGAAAATAATGCGTTTGCCCAACTCACATTTGGGTGAAATACTGCGTCAGCGCAGACAGGGCGGCGGCGTTATAAGCACCATAACACCCGATGAGAATCTGGGACGTGCCTTCACCTTGGCCCCCTTTACGTCCAGCTCGGCGGATGTGTACAGCGATGAGAGCTTCCAGCGCAAGAATACGGCTCTCAACTTGGATACGGACTCGCGACATGCAATGCCTGGCTTGGATGACATCTACAGGCCCACTTTGGACTGTACGTATAAACTAGAGTTGGGAAAGAGATCGAACAATTCTTTTTTTTTTCTCTTCAAGGGTCTTTCTTTACATATATACCTATATAAATATTTCAAATTCTTCTGTTCAGCTGGCAGCACAATGGTGGACACTGAATTGCCGCTGGAGCCGGCCAAGCCAGGCGAGTCCTACGAAGATTTGCGCAAGAAGAATCGCGAGGAGTTCACAAAACGCCAGTCGAGTCCTTATTCGCGACCATACGAGGCGCCAGCTCAGCAGCCTGCTTTGCAGACGCCAGCTTACGAACAAAATGTTGGACTTGCAGCTGGGAGGAAGAACAAATACGGTGATGCCTGGACTGATTAAGAGCGAAATGTTGCTCATGCAATTTGTTAATATTTATTCGCTTGTTAAATACAAAACGCATACAAAAGTTAAATGATATATGTATACATATATGTGTTGTATATAGATATAGATGTGTTTATTCGTATAAGCGCACGTTTGTGATTCTGCATATGTTGTAAAAGTAGGATTGCAATTATTGCTTTAAAAAAAACTTTAGAAGCTTTTACAATTTGCCCACCTCATGCAAATAGGCGCCCAACAATTTGGTCTGCAAAGATATAAACGAGTTTTAGACAGAATAATAGTTATAGTATTAGACTCAACTTACGCCTTCAATGTAGTTGTAAATGTCAATCTTCTCGTTCTGTGAGTGAGCACCATCATCGGCAGCGCCAACAGGCACCAGAATTACATTCTTGCCTGTGGCCTCCTGCAACGTGAGCGTAACTGGAATGGAGCCGCCTTCGCGTGTCATATCTGGTTCCACATTGAAAACATGTTTTACGGCACGCTTGGCTGCCTCGTAGTGAGGATGATTGGGATCCTCAGTCCATGGCTTGCCAGCTGACAACAGAGTAACCTTGAAGGAAAAACATATTTAGTTGAAAACAAGAAATAGGGTCGGAGACGCCTTCATCACAATACTCTTCCGCAAGGGTATAAAAATACAATTTTCATTACAAATAAAACAAACCTTCAGCTTGTTGGGCGAGCCACGCTCGGCCCACTTCTCATTGATGTACTTGACCACACATTCCTCAATGTGCTTGGGATCCTGATCGGGCACCAAACGAATCGAGAACTTGCCAATAACTTTCTTTGGTATAACAGTCTTTGCACCGGGCTCATAGAAGGCACCCTCAATGCCATGGATGGATAGACTGGGATAACGCCATCTGGCCTGCAGCAACCTAGTCTTTTCGCCGCTGTGGGGCAGGTGTTCGACGCCAATGTCTTTTCTAAGGTTGCGAGAGAGAGAAAGAGAGTTAGATTAAAAAACAGTGATTTATGATGCCGCTTTAGATTAGATTAAGAAACTAACTTGTACTCAGCCACTTCAAAGTCGATATTCTTGTAGATTTCCTCCTCGTTCTTCAACTGGGGAGCAACCTAGGGGGATAAGAAAGAAATACCTTAGCAACAGTTGAAAGCTATTTCTTACAGTATTGTAAACAATTACTTTGTAATGCATTAGGTTTTGCATTGACATTAAAAATTGTAATGATAATGAAAAGCATATTTCATTATAATTGAAAAAGTAATTGTAATTTTCATTGGAATTATCAAATTCAAAATTTCAATGATTAAAAATAATTTGCATTTCTTTGGATTATCAATTCTAATGAAATTAGTTTTCATTATTATTCACTTTGTAAATTGAAATGAGATTGTTTTTCTCACTTTCTCTATCATATTTTTTTGAATGTCAGGTCAACATTCTCAACTTCATTATTACTTATTTTTAATAACAATGAAGAAATAATGTTAAACTTTTTGAAAACAACACTGATAGCTACTCACATCCCGATCAACACCTGGAATCAGAATCTTGGTATCCTTATCAACCAAAATGCTGAGCAAATAGCACAGATCTGGCATAGCTTCATGTACGGTGCCGCCAAAGACGCCGCTGTGCAGGTCCTTGGTGGCGCATTCAACTTCCACCTGGAAATAGGCAAGACCACGCAGACCATAGGTCAAGCAAGGACGCTTCTTGCCCAGCCAGTAGTTGTCCGAAATGCACACGTAGTCCACATCGGCAAGGAAATCATTCTTGCGTGCCATTAAAAGCTCATCCAAGCCCTCGCTGCCGCTCTCTTCCATGCCCTCAAAGACAAACTTAATGTTCAAGGGCAAATTAATGTTCAACTTTTGATAAGCTTCGATGGCATGAATCCAGCATAGCACAGGTCCTTTATCGTCAGAAGCGCCGCGACCAAAAAGCTTGCCATCAATTTCCGTCAACTCAAAGGGATTGGTATTCCAGCCATCCTCCTTCAACGCAGGCTGCACATCCAGATGACCATAGACCAGCACAGTCTTCTTGGACGCATCCTTGCCCAGCGTGCCTAGAAGCAGCTTGGGCAATGGCAGCACTTCACCCGAGGGCAATGTTTGTTTGCCCAAATCAACCAGCTCGATTTCAGTGCCAAGTGCCTTCAACTTGTCGGCGGTCCAGTTAACCATGTGGTCAATTTCCCCACGCTTTTCCGCCCAGGCGGACACCGATTGTATTGCCACTGCGGTTCTCAGGGTTTCAATATAATCTAGTTTCTTGCTATCAACAAACCTAGAAAAACCATGTTAGATTAGCAACTATATTATGTTGATATATAGCATATATGAGTATATGTAGATAAGTGTGTGAAATCTAGTGATAATACTAGGAAAATTGTGGTTAAATCTAGAACTAACTATCTAAGAAAATTTGTGGTTAAATCTAAAACTAACAATGTTAATAGTTGTCATGTATTAGAAAATTCTAGCAGTAGAAAATTTAAATTTTATCACGAAATGTAGAACGCATTAAAGTAAGCACTATCTATCGTAAAAAGTATTTATAGTTAGCAATTTTAATATTCTTATAAACATATTTACAAACATTGGGAATTTACAATTTTTTTTATTGAAAGTTTTCTTCACCTTAGTTATATATTTTCTATATTTTCAATTTCTATAATCTATATATACTAAATGTAAACTTTTCTATGCTTTTTTTTAGAAGATAACATTCATCGGAAAAATAGAAATTCTTATAAAAACTTTAACTTCAATTTTACTTAGATTCAGATAAGTGTATGTAATTTTCTTCATTTGCATAAAAATATATACATTTATTCCCTTTGTCTCTGATATGGTGATAAGTTTCCTTAATTAAATATACATATTTTTTTAAACATACTGTTCAAATAGAAACATTTTGATTTTTCAAGACTTTGATTAACCCTCGATGATTTGACACATTACTTTGTCGCTTTGACAATAAGAGATATCAGATTTTTAGATTAAGTCGAATGAAAACACTGAATCGTATTAATTTTAAGAAAACTTTTGTCACGTTTTCAAAATATTAGTCGAAATTTACCAAGTATCTTTACAAATCGATCATACTTTATTTATTTTTGTGTAATTTGTAAACGAATCACGGAAGCTATTTAATTAGCATTCCTGCGAGGGTTAAAATCTTCTTCTTGATTTGTGTTTCTTAAACTAACTCAAAAACTTTCCATTCCATGCATCTAATACACAAATTTTCCAAACTAGGACCAAAAAGAATTTTTAAATGTTTTCACGCGGAATATATACATATAAATCATAGTTAAATATTTCCTATTAGTAAAACTCTTATTTAAGGATTTAAAAAAAATAATGAATAATAGAATAAAAAAAATCCGTATTGCAAACTATCATATTTTTAACAAATAAAGTCTGATTCTGGGATTTATCTCTTTTTGTAAATGTACAGGTATAAAAATAAATTAATTAAAATTGAAAAAAAAAAAACCATCTACTAAAAATTATGTTAAAAAAATAGCTATACCTTTTTTTGATTTGACTTAAATTAAATTAGTCAAATCAATTTAAAGATTTATATCAATAAGAGTATTAAAAGTTCGTCAAGCCAAATAAACGTAATTCTATAAATTTTTATGATTGGACAAAAGAAGGCAGGAAAGGAGACGGGTTTTTCTTTTGTGCAACATTTTCTAAGGTAATGTTAGTTTCCGCTGCCCGATTTTATGCAAATCATTTGCAGCAGACAGAGAGATATGTATATATATATATATATATATATATATATATTCTTTTTATGGTTATGGGCACAAAAGTGGGTCTTGCAAATTGATTTGTGCAAAAATTAAAAGAAAACTGAATGTTATTGGGGCGTGCACTTTCATTTTTTGCATGATTATATTTATGTACATGCATAAGTATGTATGTTAAAACACGTAGTCTTATCAACGACAGCTGTTGTTGCTCTTATTATTATCAAGCATATATACATACATACATACATATATCATAATAAGTAGCCATAAAGAAATTGCAGATAAGCAGGATACACACACATACATCACATACATATACATTAACTGCAGCCGTGGCAGCGTCATCCCGCATCCATAACCCCAACACACACACATAGATAAACATTAGCGGCTTTTTTATTACTCACTCGAATAGCTGTTTAATTTCACTAGGAAGCTCTGCCATTTTGCTAACTATTTTTGATTGACAATGATGTATTTAAATGATTCCTTTCAGTTTTATTTGCAATGCACACAGATTCCAGACGTCTTTCCGGTTCGGCTACTGAAATGGGAATGGAGAAGGAATGTCAAGCAAGCGAAAAAGAAAACTTTGCATGTACCGTGTCCACACGCATACATACAAACCAGCCTGCTGAGCGTCAACAAGTTTGAAGTGAACAAGTGCAATTTCGATTAATTTTGCCGGCATTTCTTATCACATAAAGTTGTGAGTTCGTGTGCCTATATATATAAAGTACTTCATATATAAACTTGATAAGCATGTTTTCATACGCTTATAATTTTTATGTAATAAATATTATTTATTTATTTAATAATTCTATCGAACATGCTATCGATACTCTACTATGCCAGCCCTGGTTCGCGGCATACATATCCTATAGCGCATATCGACCGACCGCCACCCCATTCGTGACATATCGGCATCAATTCGTGACTAATCGCCCGACCGCCATCGTTTCGTCAATCGCCGCAGTAAAGATAAAAACGCAAACGCTGCAGCAGTAGTAAAAAAAAGACATTCGCGAGCTAATTGCAATTAATAATTATGTCACATAGCTGATATACGCTACAAATACAACATAGAACAACAACTGCAAGACGAAGGAACGCTGGAGGTGTGTGTTTTTTGTGTGGGTGTTACTTGTTTATTAATTTATATGTACAAGTATGCGAGTACCGTTTTAAGCAGTACATGTATATGAGTTGCAGTGCTGTCATCTTGTGTATGTGTAAATAACTCTCTGTATCTATATGTGTATGTGTGTTGTGTCTGTCTAAAATTATAATAATTTAAATTTGCATATTTCCTGTGGCGCTGGCGGCTCAGTCATGTCGAAGGATTTGTGCTTTTTGTGTCAGGCATTTGGGCGACCTCAATGTATGCGTTTTGTAAAGTCATTATAATAAATTTCAGCGACTAAAATAGAACATATTGCGTGTCGCTGTGGTTGTTGTATCGCTTGTTGTTGTTGTGGATGTTGACTCCAAATAGCAGCGACCTCTGCCGCTGCTGCCGTCGACGCTGCTGCCGAACGACATAGTCATGTTTTCTGTGACTTCTTCTTTTCCTTGACTTTTACTCTCCCCTTTGCTGTCTCACTGCGCCCGGATTATAAATAGTTGGCGTTTTTGTTGTTGTTGTTATGCCGGAGTTTCGCTGCCTGGGGCGCTGCTGCTGAGCTGGTGCTGCCGCTGCCAATTATTTGTTTGTGTAATTAGTTCCAAGTTGTGTCATGTTATGGGAATTACGAGTAGACGTGCAGAAAGAACAAACTTGCTTCGAGACGAACACCAAACAGCTCCAACACAACAACAACAACAATAAACACGTTAACCAACGGCGAAAAGTTAGCAAAGCGGAACTGGAAATGTAGACGTCAGTAGGTGCCGTTAGAGCGCCGCTGCTGCGCTGTTCACAGCTTTTAAGCTGCCGTCTACAGCAACAACAGCTACAAACAAATATGGCGCAAATAAGAAGCAGACAATGCCAAAGAAGAGCAACAATAAAAGAAATCAACCATCTCTAATAGCGCGCAGCTCCCAAAGCTGCTGCTGCTGCTACTGCCACTGCTACTGAGCTGCGCTGCCACTGCGCTTTGCTTTTTGTTGACGTTGTTGTTTTTTTTTTTTTGCCGTCTGCTTTGGTCGACTTTTTTTTGGCTTGCCTTCTCCACCCTCACATGGGCACAGCTATTCATTTGTCGCCTTGCCATTCTGTCCAAAACGAGCGAACGTTCGATATGATCTGCAGACATGGTGCAATTGTTTTAGGTGCTCTCATTTAACAGTTACCAATTGAAAGTGTTAAAGAACATTTATTACAGTCAAATTGTATATTATGGTAAAATTAAAGATTTTCAATAAAAAGTACCAACATATTCGATGTGAACTTTTTACTACTATTCAAAAATATGCACTTGCACTTTCCAATCAGAAAAATGATTGAAAACGCACAAAGTTGTTTCGTTTTAAAGAAAGAAAAAAACTAAATTTAAACTAAAAATATGTATGTTTTGATTATTTTTTTGCGCCAAGTTCTTATCAAGTGGTAACTGACAGCTTGCCTGATACCACCTTTTATTACTACACCATGATCTGCAGTCTGTTTTCTGTTTTTTGGTGCTCTCCGCAGCGTTTCCGCTTTGCATAAAAGGCAAATTATTATAAGGCCATCGCCCAGTTGACATTTGCTCAGTTGTTTTATACATTTGTTTTTGTTTATTGCATTACGCTTTCGCACATTATTCCAACTGCAGAAAATAAAAACAAACAAATGTGGGCGTTTTGTTTCAATACCCAATATGTTTTAATCGCAGTAACAATGTTTGATTTCTGTTTATAAAATTTGTATTTACTCACAGAAACAAGTCGAATTCAAATTTTATTTTGTAGTAACATGCATAAATATATAAATTAGTACAAAAGTGCACAAAATCAACATAAAATTAGTAAAAGTTTAACTCTAGCAGCCAAATATTCTCATGGATCGCAGCTTGGATTCAATTGGCAGCTGTTCACTCGATGTCGATGCTGATTCATCCGATATATCAGGTATAATACTAAACAATCTTAACACACTCACTTCTATATGTTTATGTGTAGAAATTAGTATCGCACTTAACCTAAATGTGGTTAAACTCTTTTGGAGCCCGTTTACACTTGATTTTTATTTAATTTTCGTTTGCTTTTTATGTTAATGCGTTTATACGAGGTGTTTTTTTAGTTATCAAAAACCGCAGTTATGTAAATTTTATTCATTAAAAAGTCATGGCTTGTTTTGCGTGACTTTTAATCTTAAATAAAACACAAAAAAAAACCCATTAAAAACCGCTCGTGTAAACGCAAATTTTAAAGTATCTGTTATGGGTTGCTTTTATTATCTGCTTCAATTTAAAACCGTTCTGAAAACTTGCAATTTTTGCAGATACCAGCGGCAGCTTAAACTTTCCCACACCCATCTCCGTGAAGGACATAACGCGTGAGTTCACAGCGAATATACGAGAGCGTTGCACGTTGAGGTCACCGCTGCAGCCGCAGTTGCGTACGATAACGACAAGCGCCTACGTCAATCTGGATTCGGGCACGGGCGGAGGAGGAGGAGTGCGCATGGTGCTGTCACCGCCGGCAGCAGCAGGCGGAGTTGTTGGTGACGTTGGCGCTGAGTCGCCGTCGCATTTGGAGCATAAGCATAATCTCATCTTGGATGACGTTGAGAAGAAGCCAAGCTATTTGAATTTGGCCTGCTGCGTCAACGGCTATTCGAATCTGACCACCTACGATTCCAAGATACGCCAGGATATTAATAAATCCAGAGAGGTATCACCCATACGCCCCTCCACCAGCAGTCTGCAGTATTGCAAGCGCAACAATTCACTGGCAGCGCCGATGCTGCACAGCATGCCGTTAACCAAGCAGCCCCCCGCCACGACCACAGCTACGTCCATGGCCCACAAATACAATGAGAAGAACAATAACAATAGCAATGGTCATCTGGAGAACGGGGATCATGCCTATTGCAATGGCAGCTCACAGGTAGAAATTTATATCGATGTCGATATGAAATCACGCAAAATATCAATAAATGCAAATGTCAATAGTCCAACATTTTGCGGAAGTGAAATTCTTTTCCAGAACAGGCCTGATCAACAAGTCGTTAAAGTAAGAGCTGTAAATATTCATGAAATATTCGATTATATATTTTTAATATCGAAATTTTCGATTCATCATAAAGTTTGCGAGCTTAATTGAATTTAATTTATATCGATGTCTTTTGATGTAAATATTGATACATGTTTCAACTAGGCGCTAAGGCAAGGGTTGTAAATAATCATGAAATTTAAGATTTGTTCGATTATCAATACTTACAATCGATTTTGATAAAATTACATTCCATTTCGTTTTTTATATGTAATTTTTTATTTCGCGAGCCTTTCCTTTGAAGTCTACAGTCGCCTTAAACATGTAGACTAAATTTATTTATAGTTAAATTTTGCAAAAAAAAACTATCTTTTACCTTTTTATTTTACTCCTTATCGATAGGGAGGTAATATATCAAAAGCAATATCATTAAATTATCGATACAATCGGTTTTTTTTTTTAAGTAACTTGACTTGAAAAATCTTCTATGCATCGAAAAATGATTAAAAATGTTGCATAAAAAAGTCTGCTGATATGGTATTATATTCAAATTTAATTAATTTCGATTTTTTTTGTTGTATTCCTAGCCTCAGGGCAGTTTTATACAGCAGCGCGTGGAGCGGCTTTATGGACCGGGCGCCTTAGCGCAGGGCTTCTACAGTCCCCGGAAGCATAGTTCAAGCTTGTCGCCTGTGTCCAGGCAGCAGCAGCCACAACAACAAGCAAGCCAAGCAGCGCAGCAGGAACTACAGGTGCCGCCCCAAAGTACGGAACTGTCGCGCAAATTTAAACAACTGTCGCCCAGCAAGGATTACGGCGAGTTTCGCAAAAAGCTGCAAAACAATTGCACGCAAACGGCCCTGGTCCGGGATAGCTGCCAAACGGAGCAGACTTCAACTGGAGCACACAATGGAGATGTGGATTTGCCAGTCTTCCGGCATCTGAGTCATGAGTTCCGCTCGCAGCTGCCAACGGTGTCGCCCAAGCGCTGCGTGCCGCGTTTGTCGCCTGCGCCAGAGCTAAGCAATGGTGCAGCAGCAGCAGCGCAGGATGTGGTGGATCATCAGCCAATAAGGCTGCCAGAACTGTGTGCTGAGCAGTTCAACAGCACCACTAAGATTTCGACAACTGTGGAGACGCCCCCTAACACCAAGTCGTTACCCACAACCGATACAATAATCGTTGCTTCTGCCACACCCGCTGAGAAGGATGGCAATTACTTTTTGAAAATACTCAAAGACGAACAGGTTCGTCTTCTTGCGCTGGCCGCCATTGCTGAGAAATATATTGATGCCTTGACTGTAAGTTGCTTTATCTTTTGATTAGCCTCATCTAAAACTTGTAACTATTGCAGAACAATCCTGATATCACGGAGGACACGTTCGGTCTTTTACGCTCAGCCTCGGGCAAGGCGCGTTTGTTGGCCACCAAGAAAATGAAGCAGTTCGAGGGTAATGCATATTTTGTATAACTTTCATTTGTGATGCCTTTGCACAATCTATTTAACTTTTTTCACAAGTTGTGCTATCTTGTAAGTCTCTCAATCAGAGAACATACAGTTACGTTCCACTTTCAAAGTCAAGTGAATTTAATTCACAACAACTTGTCAAAAGTGAATATTGAAAACATAACAGGAAATTTAACTTTTGCACTCTTTTTCCGAAAGTGGAAACCGAAACAGATCCGATCCAACGATTCAATTTATTGAAGATGTTCACAAGTTATAATAAAAATATTACCAATTTATCGGTGAATTATATACAGACCCCTTCTAGTTTCCAATTTTTCGATAAATGTTCAAGTTTCCATTATTGTTGATGAGTAATTGATGTAAATCCTATATCAAAAGCACCTTTATTCGATGCTAGATCAAATGCAATTGAAATAAATTCAATAAATTGCAAAATAAGAAAACTTAGTGGAAAGTGGAACACGCTTTAAAATTTCCGTAGGAATAACAAATGAATTATGAAACAATTTTATTATGCTTTCTGCAAGTGTATCAAAACTTCGTCAATACGAATATAACTTTTCTAACTGGTTTCATTAATAACTTTTCAAACTTTTGCAGGCCTCTGTCACAACAACTTGAATCGCTCGCCGGAGGATGCGTTTCCCACAACCAACGATGATTTGCAAGGTTTCTGGGATATGGTTTATTTGCAGGTGGAGCAGGTTGATTCCATCTATGCAGATATTGATCAATTGAAAAACAATGATTGGAAGGTGAGTCATGTTTGTTTTTGCAAAATCAATTTGCAAAACGCTTTTTAATCAAATTTTAATATACATTTATTTTGCTATAGCGCATTAACGAACCCAATGCGGAAAGAGGAGTTTATATTAAAACAGCAAAAAGCACAAAGACTGGTCAACTGAAAACGAAAACAGTTGGCGGAGGAGCAGCAGCAGGGGCAACAAAACCAGCTGCAGCTGCATCAAACTCGGTGACTGCAATGAAGCGCGAGGCGCAACGAAAACAATTGCTGGAAATGAAACGTTTGCGTCGTGAAGTTTTGGCTAAACAAACAGAGTGTGATGGTGTTGCTGATGGCGATGCTGCTGTTGGTGTTGTTGCACCTGCAACTGTTGCTATCGTTGATGCTGTTAACATTGCCGTTAAGAACAGCAGCTGAATCGTGCTGACTGCATTTTGGCTATAAAAAGCAATACGCAAACATGCTCTCTAGTTATTATATGTATTAAATTAACTCACTCACACACACTCAAACACACACGCATACATAATACACTCATAAACCTGCAAACATTTTGTTTAAGATACAAATTTTAACGCTGTCATGGCCACATTTCTTTGGAAAAACTATATTGTTAACTTTTTTGCGAAATTGGCAATAGCACACAGCATTTATTTAATAAGAACAAAAATTGTTAAATAACTGCTGTGTTTGTTAATATTATTATGATATTTTTGTAAAATGTCAAAATTATCTTCCCAGCGTTAAAGCTTAAAGTTTTTTAAAGCTTTTAAATGTTTGCAGGATTTAACAAGAAAATACTTAGAAATTCCTAGTTGAATTAATCCTTAACTAGTCCCAACTAAAAATTATATATATATATATTCACACGGTGTGGAGCTTTTAATATATTGCATAAAACAAAATTGATAAAAAAGTGTCACATATTGTCACAAAAAAAAAAATAAATTAAACAAATCAACGATCGCAACAAGATTAACAATTATCAGATCTTGAAAAAATAACATACCTAATTATACACAAACATTTATATATACATCTAGTTGATCATCGTTAAAACGGCTCGTCGTGAAATTGTTTATAAAGTTTGCCTTATCTACGTGTTTTTTGCTCGTTAAATCATTTTGCTGTGCACTATATAAAAAAAAGAACAACCAACAACAAAAATTTGTTTGTATTTTTTTAAGCAACATTTGGTTTATGTCCATTCAAGACACATTTACTCGTAACATGCGACATCATTTTTATAAAAGACATTTATTTTTGTGTAAGTGTATTAGCTATTTAAGTATAACTAAAAGCAAAGATAAAACACCAACAAAAAGAAACTAACGAAACATTTTTGTATTACATATTTAAAAAATTTGTGAAAGCAACGTAAAAGAATCTAAATTTTAATATAATATACAGATGTATTTTTTTGGCATATTAGGCTGATTGTATTGAGATTTATTATATTTGTAAGTTACACAATGCAAAGTAAAACAAAGCTAAATAAAAACAAATCTCACTCTAATTAATTTATAATATTTTGTAATAAATTATTTTTCACTTACTTTTTTGCAGTCTTGTTTTTAAATGTATTTTGAATAAGAGGGGAAAGTAAACTGATTATGGTATTTTTTTTTAAAGTTTTCTTTGTCAGTTTTCAATAGTTTTTAATAGCATCTGATTATACTATTAAAGAGAGCATTATTAAATAATCCAATGTGCAAATATAAACACCTAAGAAATTGCGTATACCTGTTTCAAACGCAGATATAGTTAAATTGATATCGAAAAGTAAGGCAATTAAATAATGATGGTATTTTTAAAATTATGTTTGTTGTAAAAACCTTGTAGCCTTCCAGAAGGTAACTTATCCGATCTTTTCCCATTTACGAGTACTTTTGATGTGAATTGAATTCGCAAAATCTTTTCAAAACTAAAATTGAGAACACTTGGCTTAAATTCACTTTCGCCAAACCTTGCCGAAAGTGGAAACCGAAACAGAACTGAGTTTACATTTAACTGGCACTTATGAAAAACTGTTCAATCTTTATATTGAATAGTTTTTCGGAACTCAGAACAGCTATAAATTTTGAATCCAAATGATTGTTGAAATGATATTAATCGGAAGTGGAATTTTAGTCATGAATAGTGAAGTCGTCTCTTTATATACATTTCCGATCCCATGAGGTATACATATGTATATTCCTATATATATTCATGATCAGCAGGACTTGATTAAACTTAAAAATAATCAAAAATTGCATAAGATTGAGAGGACTGTCATAGGAACGATCGGTCGAAAACTGAGGAATTAAGGAAAATTAATTTTCTTTTTTTGTTAAGTTGAACTACATATACAAAAACAAACCCGTGTAAAACAGTTATTACTAACGTTATAATGTTTACCGTTCAATATACCATTTCAAAACTTCTTTAGTATTGTTTTTTAATAATTTTTATTTGGCTTCTATGGTACGACTTATGGTTAAACTATTTCGTAAGTACAAATTTTTGTTATTCACTTTGCTTCAATTTTCAATTGCATTTTTCATTGCTCATCATAACTTTTTGATCATATTAAACAATTTTTTGTTTTTTTTTTTTGTTTTTTATTATGTTTTGCGAAGCAAGTAGATTACCGTAATACTACGACAGATAGTTAAGTTTAATATAGAGCGCTTTGTTAAACTAAATTCATCTCTAACTATTTAAATTTGGGCAATAAATATTAAATTTATATATTAGATTTGTTTATTTAATGTTTATGATAGATGTATACATACATATATGCATATATTATATACATATATATCTTTTCCTTTTTCTTTTTTTCTTTAATATATATATATATATATAATAATGTATTAACAATATTCTCGTAAGCAATTACTAAGATTCTAGTACATATTTACAAATGAACGATAGTTATATAGAAACAACATTTTTTGGGGGGTTGGTCTTGGGGAGTTGGGGTTGCGTTAGATCAGATCTCTGGCTACACTGCTACAAAATACACAAGAGAAGCTGCTATCGAAAAGAGCTTTGGAAGAGTTCTGTTCTGGATTCTACGCTGAAAGAAACCCACTCAAGGTGAAGTTAAGTCTGTCTGGCTATCTGTGGCAGGCTTGGGAAGGAGGGGCGGGCAGGCAGAGGGGGCTGGCACTGGCATTGGAGCTAGAAGCAACTACAAAAATACTTAATCCAACAGCTAAACGAGGCAGCTTGTCTAACAACATTCTCTAGGCGCTAGGTTGTGCTCGTACTAGTATGTGTGTTTGTGATGTACATAAGCTTTGTTAGGGTTTACATAGTTCAATTACTTCATGAAGTTTTTAGTTGTAGGCGTGCTTTAATTTATAGAAAGTTGTTGGTCTTTTTTCGCTTTGTTTGACTGTTTTCTTAATTGATAAGGACAAATGTTTTCATTAGAATTGAAATAGATAATGATAATGAAAACTAATTGTGTTACAATTTATAAATTTCAAAAGTTATACAAATCTTTGTTTAAATATGTGATTTTATATGATAACTTAATTTTATTAGTATTAATAATTGTATTGTTTTTATTTTTGTTATTTTCTGCACCGTTACGAGCTTTAATTTCAATTCTAATAAAAATATTTTGCATTATCAATGTTTTTTTCAGTTCTAAAGATATAACTTTCTATTATAATTACTCTTTTCAGCTCTAATAAAATTTGTTTTTCATTAACATTACTTTTTTTTTTTAATGATAATGTAGGAAAAATGATAATGATTGTGGACACAGCTCTGTTAGATATGTATAAATTTGTCTCAACGGATTGATTATTCCAAAATTATTCTAAGTCGATTAAATTTTGAAGGAAAAACTTCATGAAGTAACTTCGAACATGTAGAGCCCTTATCACTATGTTAAAGTATAGTTTTTGAGTATTTGATTCAAGTACGAGCTAATCGTCACTGCCATTCAACAGGTCCGCCAACGACAGCAGCGCTGGCGAGCAGCGTCCGTTGCCAGTTGCATGCAACAGTTGCAGCTCAATTGCGTAGGCAGCGGCTGCGGCAGCAGCAGCAGCGGTGGCGTTGATGTTGGCGTTTGCCGTATTGTTGGAGTTGGAGTTGGCATTGTGTTGTTGCTGTTGTTGTTGATGCCGATGTTGATGCTGATGTTGATGCTCCCTCTCCCTGAGCAGCTGTTAGTCCATGTTGTGTGGCGGCGTGCTGTTCGCACCGCCCATCATGAACGAGTTGGGACTGTGCACCGAAATGCTGTCCAGATCGAGTGTACCGTCACCCTTCTCCAGCATGCCGCTGCCATCCTGCTTCATCATCATGCGACGCCATTTGGCGCGTGCATTTTGAAACCAAACCTGACAAGGAGAGAAGCACATCAAATGTGATTTCATTTTTAATTTGGATTGTTTATTTTAACTCACCTGTAGGACTCTCTTTGGTAAACCCGTTTTCTGTGACAATTGCTTCAGATCCTTGGCATCCGGATTGTGATTGATTGCAAAGTAGGACTTCATTGTACGCAGCTGATGATGCTTGAACGACGTGCGCATCCTTTTGGTGCGCGATGACGCGCTCATGTGTGATCCGCGTCCAAAGTCCACGTATTCCGTGTTGAGATCTGCAAAAAGTGTAACGAGTTTAGCATTGTGATTCAATTGAATGTTTAGTTTTTATGTTATATTAGTTAAAACTTCTCTGCAAACTCAACAGCCCGGAATGTTTCGATATCGCAGGATATCCAAAACTGGGCTCGGAAATTCACTTGCCGCGCCGCGCCTGCCAAAAAACAGCTTTTCCTATTCATTTTATTTCAAGATCCACCCCCAAAACGATAAAAAAAAACAACAGTCAATAAGAATTTTTAAAATAACAGTTGTTTTCTGATGAACTGTATTAACGATAGCTATCGATAACGCGCGAGCTCATACAAACAAATCGAACCGAAATCAATCTTATTGGAACTAATGAACTAGAACACTTGTTCACGTTCATGTGCCACATTGGGTACAAATCGATCAAAACAGGTACAAATTGAAGTCATTTGGTTCGTTTGTAGTTCTTTCTGCAAATTTAGTGATTCGCAAGATCGGAACTTATTCTGAACGAAGTGATACAACTCTAGGAAGTGAGAAGTTATATCAAATTGTAATACGACTTGTTGTTGGTTGACTTTTACAGCTTTGTGGCAAGTTTTACGAGGCCCAACATGCGGCTTTAATGCGCCTTGGGATCGATCTCTCGCTCTCTTTCGCTTGGTGCATCATAAAAAGCCGCGCTGCACTGGCGCCAGGTTCGGTTCAAGACAGGGCCAGGTTCGAGGCCATAAAAAAAGAGAGGCTGCTGCTGGTTCGGTTTTATGGGTACATCGGGCAAGGTATTTACAACCTACAAGAGCTGTATACACACAATATCTACAAGGAAAGAGAAGAAGAAGAAGAAGAACCTACCTATATTCGCGGTGAAGGCCTCAATATCCTTGGGCTTGCGCTTGCGCGGTCTGCCCTTTTGACGGGCCGGCTGTGGGAGTCCGGTGATGACATGCGATGTGGGCACAAAGATGCCCGTAGGAACAATACTACGACTGGGATCCGAATGTGGACTCGACGAGTCATTGTGCGGTGATCCAAATTGTGTGCTATATGGATATGTGGCGCTCATGCTCGACGAGGCGGCGTCTCCCTCCCTCGCTATGCTATAGTGAGTTCTGCGTAGGTAGAATCGGTTAGTTATCAGCTATATATATAATCATATTCATATTCTGTACACACCTGCAGTAGATGAGCGCATCGATAATGCCATACTGATCCCCCTTGGTGAGCGGCGTGTGGCAGACCGTGCAGCAGAAGCAGTTCACATGAAAGACCAGGTTACGGGCACGCATCACCAGCTCGTTGGAGCTTATGGACGCCAGGCAGCGGGAACAGCGGCGAGTACCAAAAAAACTGTAAGTAATTAATAAGGAATATTATTAGTATAAGTATTGATATTTTTTTAAAGTCGGGAAGCACAAATCGAAGTATAAATCGTACCAGCGGCCTCGCTCGCCCAATTAAAGACTTGACCCTGACCACCATTTTCCGCCTGTGGGCGAAGATTTTTATGCAGTTTCAATGAATTTTCATATTTCTGAATTTTCTGAAAGTGAACATGAGCTCGTTAAAAACAGAAAAGTTGCACACAACAGTTTTTTCAGACTTTACAGGCTGATTATCAAAAATTTGAAAATCATTTTGCAATGCAATTTCCAGCATTGTAATTTAAACTTTCTAATTAAACAATCTATTTTCCACCCAGAGGGTAAATATTTAAAGCTTTTGGTATGCAGTCCTTGTTAAATTTTCAAATATATCATTGAAAATGAGTTTGAACCTATTCGAATGATAAACAACAAAGTTTCATACAACAATTTTCCACATTTTCCGACTGAATTTCCAAAATCCAATCTTAGCACTCGCTTTCAGCATAAAATGGAACTAATTGAGCTTTCCATCTTTTAAGGTTTGGGTTATACATCGATCATCAATCCGTCAGGTTGAATTATTGGGTATTAGCGATGAAAAAGGAAATGAAAATCTAGTAAAAACCCTGCTGGTTCCAAAAATTCTTCTAAGTCAAAAAATTTCAAAATAGTTTAGAGATGGTTGGACTATTCCGATCCCGATCCCGGATTTTCTCTCGAGTCCCCACATTTCTTTGTTCTTAAATTCAAATTCTCCTAATACTCAATAAAGACTACGTAAAATCGTAATCTCTTTTAGTTTTTAAAATCCATTTGGAAATGAGCATTTTAGCAGTAGAAAATATCGTTTAAGTATTAATTCGACTTTATTTAACACATAAATACCTGAGCTATATTCCAACTGAAGCTAACCTGCTTGGCTTAGACAAGCATACTAATAACCTAAGCTTTTGTTGTCTTCGAACTGCCTTAACTACTTATGCGCAATTATATGGCGTGATAATAATAAAAAAAAATCGAAGCGCTCAATAAACATGCATAGGGTATAGAAATATATTTGTATAGGTTTGTTGTGTGTAGCGGCAAACATAATCTCGGAAAGAGGCTTTTGACAATGCCAGACAAAATTATTGGTCTCTCAACTAATAACATGTTTGGGGCAGGAAGCTGTAAGAGCTACTGTCTGCGCAGCTCCAAGCTGCAACAAACAAGTCTAGAGCCAAACAATGGTTCAGTTAACAAAACGCCCACTCATCGTAATCGTCATAGTCATCGTCATCGGTCTCAGCTTCGTCTGAGGATCGTGCGTTTTGAATCGTATACTGTTTTCACTTTCGCAAATGACAGATCAAAGATTACCCAGCATCAGTCATAATAATCACTGGGGAGTTTTTCGGTTTCGTGCCAAATAATGATGACCCTGTACGAGCAGGCATTTTCCTTTATAGAAAGGGGTAGCAAGGGGGAGCAGAGAGTAGAGAGCAGGGAGCAGGCAGCTAAGTGAGGGGCATGAAACATCAAATGCGCGAGACACGCGATTTCTTTGACATTAATCAAAATAATTGGCGCATTTCACTTCAACTTCGCTCAACAGACTCATTCTCACATTTTGTCGTCGATGTTGAAGTTGAATGTTGAATGTTGATGTGCCTCTGCCACTGCCCATGTTGCTGCCTCTGCCTGCTGCCTGCCAGGCAAAAATAAAACCATGCAACCAATGCAACAGATAAAATGGCAGCAGACACACAAAGCAACACAACTAAACTAAAAACAACTCGAAACAATTCCATATAAATTTATCATATTTATATAGCGCACTTTCAAGACGCGTTCCCATTCCCAATTCCAAATTCCAAATTCCCATTCCCAATCCCGTTACCGTTACCCGTACTCCAGCTTCATTTTCATTATACTCTTGGAGTGGGTTGTATTGTTTTATTATGTTATGTGTAACAATGGTTCAATACCTTGCGGTTTCGGTCTTATAAACTATATATATTCTTAATCAGCATGTTTGTCTTTTTTTTAGAAACTCATTTCCCAGTTTGAAAGAAAAGTTTATGAACTTTAATACAAAAGATTATTTTTTTTCACATATCGGAACAAATGGAATCGAAGCACTATATCATATAGCTGCCATTGAAGTGATTGGGAAATGTTTTTGTTTTTGAAGATATTTAAATCAAACTTGAAAATTCGATTTCTTAGTATGCCATACATATTTTGATCACATTTGAGAGTATATCTTATCTAAAAGATGTTATAGAAATTGATTTTCAATAATTTTTAACAAAACTCACAACTTTTAAATCTAATTACCAAAACCAGACTCAGTTCTGTTTCTGATTCAGACAAAAACATTCTGAATCGGAAGTATTAGCTATTTTGAATTCAGAATGTTGATGGAAAACTCGATTTGAAAAGTTTTGCTTTTAAGATTGTGAATTGAGAAGATTTTAAACTTTAAAAAAATGAAAATGATTGCTATGTTTTCGAAAAAGGTGTTCAAAATCGAAAAAGTTTCGGAAATGCGAAGAGGCCTGACCATATTTCATTGTGAAAAATTAAACTTCTGCACAAACACTTTTTTGTTCCTAGAATATCTCAATAAAACTCTGCAATTATGTTTCATTATAACTTTAAGTTTTTCTAAATTATATCAAAACTGGATAAGCATATAGAAAGAAAGTTCTTATTTTCTGCAAGAGTATTTCAACTTCGCCAAATCGAAGTTAACTTTGCTTCTGCTTGTTTTCATTTTCATTTGCATTTCGTTGAAAATTATTTGGGATGTGACGCCGAGATTTTTGTCACATTCACATGAGTATTCACATGTATATTCACATTCACATTTACATTCGCTTGTCGCACATCTTGTCGCCGGCAACACTCAGAAGAGACGTAGTTTTCGTGGCATGCCAAGACTCTCACCCGATCTTGCTCTGCTGGGATACCTTGTGCCGCCGCGACGTAAGCCCCATAAATAATATTAAACATGGATGCAGCAGGCAGCAGGCAGCAGCAGCAGCAGCAACGTCGGCGACAGCGACGCGGCGACGCTCTGCCTGCTACCAACTCATAAAACTGTTTCAGTCTGAAACACAGGCGCAGGCGATGCCTTCATTTCGTGGCACTTTATTTCATGGCTCCCTCTTCAGCCTGCCACGCCTCCTTAGCGCCCTGAACAATATACACACACACACACACACACACACACAACAACAAACAGAGGCAGAGACTTGCGAGAGCAAAAGAGAAAAAATGAATTATGATTATTGCCATGTAAAAGAGCAGGCGAAATGTCAAAGTGACAACGCCTAATATATGATTATGTTTTCGAGCGCTCGAAATCTGATACTCTACACACACATATATACTTATATATATACTCTGTATACGCTGCTCCCAGCAGCCGGCAGAGCTGGAGTCGCAGTCGGAGTCTGAGTCGGAGTCTGAACCTTCATGTCAGTTCTGTGATGTGTTGTTGTCGTTGTCGTTGTTGTCGCTGTTTTGGCTTCTGGCTGTTGAACAGCCGGCCGCAGCAGTACACGACTATTTCCCACCGCATAGCGCACATCAATCCCCAACACACACACACACACACACGCACACACGACCCAAGCCCGAGCTCAGCCCGCAACAAACCTAACTAAACCAAGTCATACCGAAACGATCCCAATGCCCAACCCGGCTGACTGCCTGGGTTAACCACATCGTTCAGTTGTCGCTTTGTTGTTGTTGTTGTTGTTGTCGTCCTGCTGCACTTGTTTCGGAGGCGTTGCCCACTTGAAGCGTGCGAAGCCACGACACATGTGAACATCGGCATCCACATCAGCATCCAGCATCCAATATCCACATCCACATCAGCATCAACAGCAGCAGCAGCAGCAGTATCCGAATCAGCATCCGCATCAGCAGCAGCTGCAGATGCATCTACCATGATAGCCCTGACTATGCTCTGGCCTTATACACTCAAACAAAAGACTAGTTCATTTTAAATTCTTGTTTTCGTCAAAATCAAAAATCAACTTGTTTTATATTGTTAAGTTTTATGCTGGTTAAGAAACTAGTATCACTTCAATTTTATTCAGTCTTGGAAATTATTTTTATTTGATATTTTTCAACACTTTTCAAATCTTAAAATTGCAATACACTCAAAATAAATACCGTTATTTTACAACTGTTGACTTAGTATACATATGCTGATTTGAAACTATATCATTTTATTCATTTTACACGTAATTTTTTTCTAAATTTTACAAAAAGTTCTATCCTATCCTATGAAAGTCCTAACAATGTAGTTAGTTTAGAATTCTAGAGTTCGATCTATATTTTTTATATTATTATATCATTTATATTATTATATCATTTCAATTTTATTCATTTTGCAAATAGCTTTTTTTTTCCATATTTTACAAAAATGACATAGAATAAAAGTTTGAAAAACTTGAAAACCTCGAAATTAAACTTTTTATCGTTTGCAAACATAAAAATTAGTTAAAAACGCTTTTTAAAAACTTTGTCTGTCAAATATTATGAGAAAAAGTTTAAAAAGTTTGACTTTTAAAGCTGTCCTAACTTTTCAACTTATATAAATTTATAAAAAAAACCAACCATAGGAAAATCCATCTCTAAATTTCGAAGTCACAAAAACTAAGCCGATTTCAGGAGGAATGTACGATTATATATTTATCTTCCAGTTTTTACCTTATGTAAAATATTGTGAAAGTAAATTATTCTTAAATGTTCCCAGTTTTGAGCTTTGAAAAAATTTTGCGGATTGAGTTCACTTTAATTTGATCAAGAATAAAAGTAACTTGCCATTGAGATAGGTTTCAGTTCACTAGATTCACGGCAACAAGGAAATTTTGAATATTTAAGGAAATTTCAAATCAGCAAAATATTGCCGAAAAGGATAACAGTATAAAGGCTGATTATTTCAATCATTTATAAAAATATTTATATATTATATTTTAGCTTTATATTGTTTTTAAAATACACAATCTAAAAAGAAAAATTCATAATCTAAAAATTTCTTATTAACCCAAAACTTTTATGAAACAAAAAATGCTGAGCTTTTGAACAGACTCAATTTTTTGTTGATTCGATTCAAGCTTTGATGCAGAGCAAGAAAATACTGTAATTTTATCAAGATTTTTAAGATCAGAATCTTAAGAAATTTCAACTTTCGTTGATTTGTAGCAAGTCTAGACATAATGCTTATATATTTTGTTAAGTGTATGTATATTTTATTGTTTTGCCTCGCAGGGCATAAAAACAGTAAAAAGTCAAGATATTTGGGCCTCTGATTACGCAAATAGATAAGTTGAAGAGGGGTTAGGCTTGGGGGCAAGGGGTTTGCAGCCAAGTTGCCAGTTGCCAGTTGCAAGTTGCAACTTAGACGCGGCTGATAACAGACATCGAAATCGTGGTTAAGTGGCAAGCGGCGTCGCAGCAGCAGTGGCAGCAGCAGAGTTTCCACTCGGGCCACTCGCGGCCACTCCATGGATAGGTCGATGGGTTGGGTTGGGTTGGGTTGGCTCTCGATGGGCTGGTTGCATCCGAAACCTGAATAGGAACTCAATGTTTGGAAGGCGGAAACATACGCTGCTGCACGCTGAAGTGTAAACCGACGTGTGGCGCGGCTGCTGCTGCTGCTGTTGCTGCTGTTGTTGCAGGGGCAGCAACATATTTTCGGAGAGCGAGGGGGTATGGGTTACGGCAACGTTGCGGCGGCCACGTTTTGTAACGTGAGAGCATTTGTAACGCACTGAGGGATTTCAGCGTTTGGTAGTAGTTTTCAAGTGCCACCCGCTGTGGCCGGCTCTTCCGATTACATACAAGTATACATGCAACAACAACAATAACAACAACAACTATGACCGGTGCCTGCAACGGATTTCCCAGACGCCACCCCGTTCGCAGTTTGCAAATAAAAAAAGAAGAAGTAAAACTAAATACATATATATATTTTTTCGCTGCCGAGATTTCTCGTGAGAGCGAAAACGAGGACGAAAAAAAAGTATTTCCGAGGACGTCCCATGGCGTTAATTCGATTCTAGGCTCTGCTGCTGTCCAAAAGGACCCCTCTGCCTAAACATATACAATAATTATTTGCATTTTGTTTTCTTTTTTCTTTTTTGAGTGTTGTGTTTTGGTTTTGTTATGACTGTGACCCTTACAAAAAAATGCAACGCGACAAGTTTTTTTTTCGAGTTTTGCGCTTTCCCATCCTTTTTATTTTTACATGTTAAATGCGCTGGAAAATTAGTTTGTATTGCTGTCTTTTTTTTTGGGTATTTAGAGCGATTAGCGTTAAACCGCTTTTGTGCTACATAATTACATAGTTTTCCAAACCCATCTGAACTGTCCAAGAACAAATGTTATATGTAAATGAAATGTAAAGTTCGAAAAACCAAAAAAGCGGTAATATTTTGATGGTGATTACTCCGAATTAACTCTAGTAACTCCATTCTACAATCAACATTTGTGATACACTTTTTAACAATCCTATAGATACAATTTCAAATTATTAAAATGATTATCTAGAGTCGAAGTTAATTTAGCTAACTATTTTGAATGCTCAACTATTTCCATTCCAAATGTTTTTAAAGTTTTTCCATTTTTTATAACGCACAGATAGTATTGAAAAAGACGTCTCTGACCCTATAAAGTATATAAATTCTTGATCAGCAGCAGCTGCCAAATCGAACTATTCATTTTTAACCATCCATCTATTGAACTGTTCTATGTGAACTAGACTTCCTCTAAAGCTATATTGATGAAACTTGGTACAGATGCTTCTTTTTGCTGTAAGCAGTACATATGTCAGAATCGACCAGATCGCACCTTTAGAACGTAATGCTGCCATAGGAACGATCGGTCGAAAATTTTGTTTTTCAAGAAAACTCGACTAAACTTATCAATTCCAAGTCTTAGCATTATCTTAACATGTTTACAAAATTTCAACAAAATTGTTGTTTTTTTTTTGCTATTTAGAGCGGTTAGCGTTAAACCGCATTTACAAAATTTTTCTAGATTAATCTTAACTCTTCAAGCTTAACTGACAATGCGTTGATGTGTTTATACAAAGAAGATCATTTCTCAAAAAGTTGAAACAGACAGCGCTATTTTTTAATAGTTTTCATTTACATAAACATTTGAATTGAAAATTTAGTTTTAAACGTTCTTTAATAGGACTCTTCCGGCTTCCAAGAACCAAGCTCATCATGCTTACTGAAATTGCATGTTTAATTTTTATAGTTTAGCTGATTAGATTAGCGCCCCATTGTTATTTAGCTGCTGGAACGTTGCGTTTTGGGTTGTTTTTTCTGTTTTTTCTTATATACATATATATTTTTTTGGTTTTCTCTTTATTTTGTTCAAGTCTTTTAAGTGTCGGCTGCCTCTAGGCGCTCTCTCGCATAAATTCGGCGTAAAATGATTTTTTAAGATGGCGATTAAACATTTTAATTATCGCGCTGTGAGCTGCCTTTTTATATTTGTTTTTGGCTCTTGCTGCGCTTCCCACTCCCCTCACCCCTCTGCCCTCTCTTCCCTGTCTTGGCCAAGTGCTCAAGTGCGGCAAAAAGGGCAAGTATTAGAAGCCCTGGCCAATAAAAGGTTAAGCCATTGACCAGCGAAGCGAGCGACCTGCGATGCAACTTAAACCGTCGCGGATGCAGCCAACAACTTAACCTGCTGCACTGTGGAATAAAACAGAAAACTCAGCTGATAATAATGTGTGATGAAGTTTGAGTTAATGTGTTGATAAAGACAACATAAGTGTTTCTTAGCAATTCAATGCAATTGGTGTACGTTTTTGATGAAAACTATTAAGGTTTGACATTACTATGTATTTGATTTCCGAAGAACAAGTAATTAGTTTTAAATGATTCTTTACAATCTCATTTTCTTAACTTCATGCAAAGTCCGTAAACATTTGCTATAATTGTATTAGAACTCTAAAATGACAAAGATCAAATGAAAAGAGCCTTTCAGACCAGTTCCTATATCTGAATTCGATAAAAAACATTCGGAATCGGAATTATTAGCTGTTATAAATTCCGAATATCGATGTAATATTTAGATCAAAAATTTCTGCTTTTGAAACAGTTGAATGAGAAGTATTTAAATTTATCTTTAAAAAGGAATAACGATTGCTTTTTCTTTCAAAATTAGAAGCAAAAAATCGAAAATGATTCAGAATTATAAGTTCTTTGTTTCATTTGCAATGCAATCGTTTTTCTGGCTTCAAATTATGTTTGAATAAAAAAAATTTCAGCTTTAAGTGTTTTTATCGAAAATATAAAATAAGTTTGAATATTTCGATATAAATTGCCCAGGGCTTAACCCTTGAATCTCCACCAAATTTACCCAGCTTTTTTTATGTCTCTTTCAAATATGCTAAAGACTTCTCTGATGCACACCATATAAATTACTCGTATTTTTCTTAAGGTATAATTTTTTTGAGCTTTCAAACAGTTTGTCAGTCATACAGCTCTCATCTATCGTATTAGCTCCTAACTCATTTGTTAGACTTCATTTATAAGTCTTCAGTCATAGTTTAGGATACTCTAAAAGTCAATAAGATGCAAGCATTTGATTAAAGACAAAGTGTTAAGATCTATATAATCAATTCGCGCTTCTTAAGTCTGTCCACAATTTCACCAACTCTCAGCCATTGTCAGATGGTTTTATTCAGTGAGTTTAGCATCGGTGCTCGGAGCTGAATGCGGAATGGTGCTGGGTGCTCAATGCTGACGCGACGGCGCTACATGGGATCGCGCTGACAAGTGCTCATAAAAAATAAATACTGCGCTTTTTTTTCTCAGCCTTTTTGTTGTTGTTGATTTTGCCTCCTGTGCATGCCCCATGCCTCAACATTGCTCAAGTTTTTGATGACGCCACAGCGTAAAGTGTTTTTGCCCTTTTTCATAAAACGATTTTGGACAACTGGGAGGCACATTAAGACTACGTAAGATAGAAACGTTAAGTTGTTTGGAACGTAATTGAAAAGTTTTTATTTTTGATTTTTGAATTAATTTTGAAATTTGGCAACTTTATCATAATAAAAATGATATCAATTTTTGGCATGAATTGTTAACACAGAATTAAGATTTACAATTTTTAATAATGAAAAATAAATAGTCAGCTAAAAAACAAAGTAAAACAGAGCTAAAACAAAGATTATAGAAGTATTCCACAAATAAATCGTGCTAACAAAGTTTTTATAGTCGGGCTTTTGGCATGAGTTTTATCCGAAAAATTAAACACAAAGTTATCTAAAAAATTAAAACTGTTTAAGAATCGAGCTCCTAACGCTCTGGATAAGTTTTTACTTTTGATAAAGTACTGTTCAACAAAAAAATGTGGGGGCGAGCAGGGAGATCTAGCTATGTCTTTGACTCAATGCGCTTATTTTTTGATGTTGTGTTGAAAAACGAAATGAAGTTTTTGTCATTCACATTACCTTTTTACTCCCTGTTCCCATTAAAAAAAAGGAGTTATAAAGTACTGCAAATGTGTGTAACAGGCAGAAGGAGACATTTCCGACTATATAAACTATATATATTCTTGATCAGCATCAACAGCCGAGACAAACTAGCCATGTCCGTCTGTCTGACCGTTTGTCTGTCCGTCTGTCTGTCTGTATGAATGCACAGATCTCATGCAGGTTCCTGTATACCATACGCAGATCAAGTTTATTTCAAATATCGGATGCACCCCCCCGCACACTTGCAAATCGAAAGAAAAACTCCCACAGCCACAATTTTAAAGATAAAGCTTTGATTACACATATATTTAATGTCAATGTTGATCAGCTGTGTAAATTTCATCACAATCGGATAAATAGCACCAAAGTTATGGAAGAAGCTATTACCCCCGTTTCAGCAGACAGAAACAAATATTTGACAGGCACTGCACAAGTTAAGTGCACTGCTTGCTTGTGTTGCCGCTGAACTGCTTGAAATGCAAGTTGAGAGCAGGGAGTTTTAAAGTCGGGCACACTCGACTAGAGCATTCTTACTTGTTACTTTAAACGAAACTTGAAAAAACGAAACTGTTTTATCGTCAGTTTAGCGCCGTAAGAAATATATCGTTAAGGTTGTTAAATAGAAGTTGTTTAAATAGAAGTTGAGAAAGTTTCAGTAAGAAAAATATTTAGAAAGAAAAATATTCAAAAATTATTAAAATGATTTAAAACAGAGTACTACCTAAGTTTCTAAATGTATTCCGCATATAAATTGATTTAGTTTGGACAGAGTTAAGATTGTTATAAGTCGAGAAAGTTTATTTGTAATGCATGCGAAATTCTCTTTTATATCTGAAAGCTGTGTAATCTCTTCACTTAATGCATTCTGCATATTCTTTTTAAAAACCTTAAAAAAAGTAAAAAAGAAATGATTCTCCGAAGTGAATACAATATAATAACAATCCACATAAATCGGTTCATTTTGGACAAAATTGCGATAGTTGCAAGCTCAGAGCAGCTATTTGCCATGTCTTTGAGCAAAAGTAAAATGTATTTTAATGCTGTTAGCTGTTTTTATTGTATTCACTTTACTTTGGCGGTGTACTCATCCTGTACACTTAATGAATTCTGTACATTCTGTATTCTTTTTTTTTTTATTATTTTCTATGAATTTTATTCGCATGGGGTGCGCTTCTTTTTTCGAGCAACTAAGAAATTATTTTATTGCATAACGCGCGATTTCAGGTTGGTCATAAATTTGGTGCTCGAGTATCTCTTGGCCACAATTAAATGGACGCGCTTCGCTGACTTTCAAAACTGTAAACATTTTATGCCAAACTTTTTCTTCTTTACTTTAGCTGCGGTCACCCCGACCCCGTGTGTTTTGCCCCCGCCCGTGGTCTGGTCACCCTTTTTACTTTACTTTACTTTTTTTTTTCGTGTTTTTCATTTTTTTACCCTGTGCTTTTTCTCTAGTCGCTGATTAAGACATTTCGCGGCGTTGTGAACGCATTTTATTTTATTTTATTTTATGATTATGTTATTCTCTCTCATTTTTCCTTCTTTTTTTTTTTTTGTTTGGTCCGCACTTTGCTCTGATAACGAAGCCAATCAGCAATTTTTCCTCTGCTCATGAATGGGTGGAAAAAAAAAACTCCAGACTTCAGTCTCCAACTCCAACTTGCAGCCCATAAAAATTATGACACTCTAGCGCTTTATGTGAAGATTACAAGCAGCCCAGACATACATACAAACATATATGTGTGTATATAGTATAGTATGTGTATATATATATATATTAAGATGCTGTGCCGATAAAGCTGCTGTTGCAGCGTTAACATTGCTCTCTCTCCCTCTCTCTTCGCTCCCTGGCTTATCCGCTCTGCCATCAGCACAACATCATCATGATAGATAAGAGACTGAGACTGAGTCTCTGCTGAGCTCTGAGTCTAAACCGAACTGAGCTAAACTGAACTCAACTGAACTGAACTTAACTGGCACTGGCTGTTTTGGACTTTTATGATGTTGTCGCTGCAGGACGGCCACGAAATATGCAGAAACGAGGTGACAGCATACAATTTTTATTATTTCAGCTCGTTGTTATACTCTGTTTCCATAAAGTAGAATATAGAGTAGCTAGTTGCCTTTTTAAAGCAATCAGCTTAGAGAAAAGTAGATTATCAAAAACAGAAATTTGACCGGAAATCTGTGCAGCCTTGTCAGAAACCCATCAAAATACCATTATATATTGGCTTAAATTTTGACCATAAAGTGAAATACTTCAAAAATAAGTTTTTGAATAACATTTATAGTAAATTTGAAATTTACAATAGATATAACTTAGAAATCAAGATTTAAAAACATTTAGTTTTCAATCAGTCCTGTTCTAATTTCCACTTTTCAGATATGGCAAAAGTGATTTTTTCCCTTTATGGTTCCTGATATCACTTCTGACAACAGTTTTCGGATTGAAATCACTTGCATTTCATCCAGGATGGATCTTAGAAAACAGAGTTTTAATTTGATATATAATAACCTTTCAAAAGTGAACCGACTTTCAAAATGTTTTTTGTTTTTAATTATTGTCAGATTTGTCTTCTTTGATTTCTTACTATCTTCTTATACATATTCAGGCCTTTTCAGGTTTTCACTTTCGGCAACATTTTACGGAATTCAAATTTCTTTTAATGTTAAAAACTATCTAATTGCTGTTAGCCTTAAACGAGTTTTACGAACCAAAATTGAGCCCTTAAATTTTGTGAAATTTATATTTCCTTAAAAACTTAAATTTTTCCATATTTCTTAAAGTGAATTTGTAAATCTTATCAATCCACAAAATCGAAACATAAGTGTAAATGGAACCTTTATGGGAAATTCACTTTGTTTTAAAGCTAATTTCAATATCTTAGAGAATGTTCAAATCGGAACAGAGAGTACAGCTACCACACCTATATAGGTAGACTAACCAAATTTGATATAGGGGTTACCCATGACCTTCTTAACAGATTGAGCTAAAGTCACCGACTAGTACAGAGTATACAACAGTTGGGAGATCTCAATTGTAATATTCTTACTTGCAATTTATTTTATTTTTGTTGAGCTGGTAGAGAAACAAGAATTGCCGAGCGAAACAGGTACATTGCCTGATTGTAAAATGTCAACGAGTTGTGGCGACAACAACAAGTGCAACAACAACAACAACAACAGTCACGGTGCCACTGCAACTGCGACGGCAACTGGCAACAGTCTCTCAGAGTCAGACTGGCTTTCAGTCTCCGTCTCCATCTCCATCTCAGTCCGTGTCTCCATCTCATGTAATCCACAACAATCCAATTATTTGCTTTGCAAGCTTAAAACCTAAACAACAAAATTATGACCAGGCCAAAAGAGGCGGATACATACATACAAACAAACACATACAACACGGTGGCAAACATATGTTTTGATTGCCAGATTAGTGCAACAAAAAAAAAACTGAATATGTACCGAGTATATTTTAGATCTAAGCTGCTTCGGTTTACAGTAGCGCTGAAGTAGCCGATATGACATGTGTTTTCCAACTTTATCAGATGATTTGTTTGAAGTTTATTGCAATATTGCTGCATGCCACAAATTTGTTTTTTGGAGCGAATGATTTAAGTGGTTTAAGACTGATACTAGCTGCTTTTCTAACGGTTAGCGAAGGTCAATTAAACTGCATTATTTAATTGATTTTAAGAACTGAATTTGCAACCAAGTTGAATAAATCTATGAAATAACTGATGTGTATCAGCTGTGAACACATTAATTATAATTGTTTTTTATAATTTTGTCACGAAATGTGTAAAACATTGAAGGAGACGTTTCTGATGCCATAATGCATATATATTATTGATCAGCAGCAACAAGCGAGTCGAACTAGCTATTTCTAACTATCCATCTAATCAATTGTTCTATGTGAACTAGGCTCTCTTTGAAGCTATGTTAATGAAATTTGGCACAAATGCTTCTTTTGGTTGCACGTAGTACATATGTTTGAATCGACCAAATCGGAACACTATAACATATAGCTGCCATAGGAATCGATCGTTCGAAAATTTTGTTTTTCAAGATAACTTGACCAAACTTTCCATTTCTTATTTTAAGCATTATCTCAACATGTTTATAAAATTTCATCAAAATCGGACTACTATAACTTAAAGCTGCCATAGGAACAATAGGTTGACAATTTGTTTTTGTTGCAGAAACTGTTTTGTTTCTCAAATTATCATTACTAAATTTGCCTGTTTTCTGAATCTAGTATGTTCTTGTTATGCTGATTAAGTTTTAATTTAAATCGGGCGTCTATATCTTATAGCTGTCATAGGTACAATCGTTCCAAATTTTAGTTTTGATATGAACAACTTTTCTGCAAGCATAAATATGTTCAGCACGCCAAATATAACTTTTCTTTTGTGCTTTTTTTTTCTGATTACCACAAATCTGTTAATTTCTTGAGATTTCTTTAAGACCTTCATTAAAAAATCACAATATTCTTAGATTAATAACGATAAATCTCCTTAACACTAACTCTATGCTTCAAAAATTGTTAGCTGGGATACTTTAATTATGATAATACTCAATGTTTCTATATTAAACCTTAACTGTTAACTTCAAGTCAGCTAAATATTTACTATAAACTAAATTAAGCAACGCTGAAACTAATCATAAAGTAACTAATGTTCTACCAAGTTTTGGTTTTAAACAATAATGCCAAAATTGGTATTCTTGTTGACAAACCAAAATCAATACAATTAAATGTTTGATGAAATTGAATATGAGATCTAGTGCACAATTGAGGCGCAATTTGGGAGCTTCATTTAAATCGTGCCTAATTATAGCATAAGTATTCTAACACATTGTCTTCATAATCAAATTACAATTTAGAGGCAACTGTTTGAATTGACTATAAGGTATTTAAATACCTGAAAGGACCTGTTAAAGTTCAAATTGTTTGTTGTGCAGCTGATTTTAATTGATAGTTACATTTTGTAAAATAAATACGACACGTGTACTTAGCTTGCCATAATTACAGTTGACCTGACTTGACCGCACACGCAAGCAGAGAAAATGCTATAGAAAAACTGAAATATATATATATATATATATACAAATTTTCTTTTGAATTCAACAACAAATAAGCTGGCAATAAAATGCTTTTTACACAAAAAATATTTACATATATTTAATTAAAGCGACTTTGTATCAATATCTTCTAAGTACATTTAAACTTTGACTGCTTGAGCTTTTGATGTCACTTTTACATATAAACATATATAAATATATAAATATATGTAGCTACATATACACATCATGTATTATGTGCAATTTAAATCATGAATATTTATGAAATCGTTTGAGAACACATGTTTTAGCTTACTTTGCTTTTATTTTATATGATTTTTAAATGAAAAATGTCTTGCTCTTCAATTTAACAAAACATGAATTTATTGCATTGATGCGTTGATACTTTTTCATTGGACTACGACAATTCACTGGCGCTGCACAGTGGTGCAAAACGAGCAAATATAGCTGGTTTTTGTTTTGAATTTTTTGTAATGTTTATTTTTGTTTAGAGAATACATTTTAACAGCATAATACTTAAAAACAAGTGAATGAACAGTTAATAATGAGTTTTTGAATCGTAGAATTTCTCAAATTCACTTTTCAAATCGCAAGAGTTGACACTTAAATTTGAGAATTGTTGAGCAGGCTTTTTGAAAAGTAGTTAAAATTATTTATATTCATCCCTTTTCTTAAGAAATCTTTATTCCAAATTGTTTTTCAATAAAATGTTTTGTATTCTTTCTCGTTAAGGATAAGTTCGAGGAGTTCTTATTCCACTATATCAAAAGCAAATCTTTGAATTTGTCATCTATATTCGGAATTCACTACAGCTAATAACTCCGATTGTAAATATTTTGATCGAAATCGCAAATGGAAACAGGTCTGACTATATTTCGTTATGTTTTCAAATCATTTCAAAGTTGTGTTTTCAAATCGCAAAATTCAAAATTGAAACCAAGCATTGCGTATGATATAAAAACATATATTTATCTAGGCACGACGGATCATGAATATATATAATTTGTAAGATTGGATGTCTACATAAGATCTGCTTCATTCTTTTTCCTTTTTTTCAAGCATTTTTAAGCTTACAGAGCATAAAATTCTTAAGAAGTATTCTAAGTTTATGTTGATAGATTTGAAATTTAACGTTAGACTGCTCATTTTGCCCACTGTGGGGGCTGGCAACACCCACAACAAGCTGCTCCATAGAGTTAACGGTGCATAGGGCATAAATTTTGGCTTGTGCAACCGAAATGCGACGACTTTGTCGACTCGGCGTTGTCATTTTTGACATCAGCTAAATAAATCAACAAAGAATGTCGTTGTCATTGCATGAAGGGGGCATGGGGCAGACGTAGGGGCAAGGGGCAGGGGGCAGGGGGCAGTGTCATGGGGCAGGGGTGTAGTCCAGAGTATCTTTTTCGATTTGATTGATAATGCCAAAGCAGCGAGCGCAAAAGCCGGCGGAATGAAACGAAATGAAACATTACGGCGGAATGGATTGTGGATTGGACTGTGTATGACATGACATGGCGGACGCCAAGCGCATCCCCATGCCCCATTCCCTCCGCTCACCCAAAAGCTGACAGATCGACCCGAGAATTGTGTGTTTGTGTGTGTGGAAGCGGAGCGAAGCGGTTGCGCTGTTTGCCACGGAGGGGGATCAGAGACATGTAGCATGCAGCATGCAGCATCATTGCCACAACCGCAACAGACTACCAACTCCGAGACGCAGCATCTACCGTCTCTATCTCCCGTCACCCCTCTCTCTCTCTCTCCCGTCTCCCTGTGCAACTTCGATACCGATCTGCGACTCTGGGCATATTTGAAATATGGAGCGGTAATAAATGTCACAAGAATCATTTGAGAGGAAATACGAGTGACGAGCGTGACTTGCATTGGATTTATGGTGCGATGAGCAGAAAGTTGAAAATTTCATGTATTTTTCATTTGCTGGTGTTCCTTTCTGTTGTTGTTCTGTTTGTTGTTGCTTTTGGGGCCGCTTGAATGATAAACTTTTTGATTTACGCAGCGGCTGGCAGGTGTTGTTCGTTGTTATTGCTGCTGCTGCTGCTGCTAGAACACTTTTGACTCAGCCAGCAAAACGGCAACCGGCAACTGAAAATGCTGAAAATGCTGAAAAACTGGCAACAGAAAACTCAAAACTGGCAACCGGCAGGTTGAAGCTTTAATTGCCGCTCGAACAGTTCCACAACAAATTGTAGGCGTTCTTGTGTACAATTGAAAGAAATGCTTGTGCACAGGCTTACGGTTACACTGCACAAAAAATGCAGTGCAAAAATGAAAGCTAATTATCATAAACTAGAGTTGGCATAGGAGTAGAATATTCAATTTCTATTCCTTGCGAAATTTAAATTCCTTTCAATGTGCAAAACTTCCTTTTTAAACTATATATTTTCTTGATTAGGATCAACAGCCGAGACGAACTAGCCCTGTCCGTCCGTCTGTCCGTCTGTCTGTCCGTCTGTCTGTCCGTCTGTCTGCCTGTATGAATGCACAGATCTCAGAGACTATAAGAGCTAGAGACACCAAACTTGGCATGCAGGTTCCTGTATACCATACGCAGATCAAGTTTATTTCAAATTTCGGATGCACCCCCCCATAAATCGCAAAAGACTCCCACAGCCACAATTTTAAAGATAAAGCTTTTATTTTTGGTACACATATATGTTATATCCATGCTGATCAGCTGTGTAAATTTCATCACGATCGGATAAATAACACCAAAGTTATGGAAGTAATCTATTACCCCCGTCTCAGCAGGCAGAAACAACAGTTTGACAGAAACTGGACACGTTAAGTGCGCTGCTTGCTTGTGTTGCCGCTGAACTGCTTGAATGCAAGTCGGGAGCAGGGAGTCTCGTAGTCGGGCACACTCGACTAGAGGTTTCTTACTTGTTTCTGTTGATCTTGTGAACTGAAACCCATCTCAATGACAAGTTTATTCAGTTTTTGGTGAAATACAAGAGACTTTAATTCGTAAAGTGTTGCCAAAAGTAAAAATGGGAAAGAAAAAATGAGTTAATATAAAACTATTCTTAATTTAAAGCTATCGTGTCAAAATATTCAAATTAATTTTGGAATATTTAGATTACTTGTATGTTTTTTGTACAGTGTACATATGTATGTACAAAAATGTATGTGTGCGCTGAAATTTGGCATAATTATAACCTGTTTTCATTTTGTTATTGCCGCTGTTGCCGCTGTTGTTGTTGCTGTATTTGTTTTGTGTGTTTGTTGTTGTTGCGCTAATCTCGCGTGTTTGTTGCATGTTGGTGCGGCGCGTGAAATCGGATTGCACTGCAGCTTCCTACCAAGCGGAGGCACTCTGCCACTGCACCACCAATGCACCCACCCAAGCGCAGAGTGTCAACTGAAAAGCGACTGATGTCTGCGTCTAAGTCGCACTGTGGAACCATTTCACCAAAAAAGAGTTGACTAAAATCACAAAATGTGCAAAAGGCTTAAATTATCACAGATATTTAAAAGAGACTTGTGATTTGCAATGTTATACATTCTTTTAAAACTCGGAACAGGTCCGAAAGTGTAAATAATATGTTTGAGTAAACATACTCTTCCCTTAAGTAATTCTGGAACAAAATGTTTCTCAATGAACATTTTTTTTTAAATATAAAATCGTATTCCGGCTTCTTATTTCGGCATTTTGCGGAATTGAAATTTCTTTCCATATTCAAAACTTCCTTTTTTTTTGTTTATCTGCTAATTTAAGTCTTTTAAAATGACAAGTTTATACAATCCTTGATGAAATGCAAGTGAATTCAAACCGCAAAGTGTTGCCAAAAGTGATAATGGGAACATTTAAGGGGAACTCACGTTCACAATATTTTACCAAAAGTCGAAACTAAAACAGAACTGATAGTTTTATCCTAATATACGTAATATATGTCTTGAAAAAGTATCAGTTTGCCACACTGTGCTTCGTGGCTTTGATTCTTTGACTGCAACGGCGACTGCATTTAGAGTCTAGCGTGCGCCGAGGTGAGCGAGCGTTGAAGTCGCGTTCTTGAGAAACACCACGGAATGGGAATTGGGAATGGGAATGCAAGCAGCAGAACACACGCAGACCCATTCAGCCAGGCGGAGCTCCGCAGAGTTGGAGTAAGGGGTAGGGCGGGAGGGTACTGCCACTGGCAGTGGCACTGAGCACTGCGCACCGTGGTTGTCTTCAATGCGGTCTCGGTCTGCTTCTTTGCTGCTTAGCCTTCGCACAGTGGTGCAAAAGCAAAAGAAGCAACAACACAAAACACAATGCATGCATAAATACATTTCACATTTGCGTGTTTGGAAATCATTTTCTAGTCAATGTCTTGGCATGCAGTTTGGAGGCTTTATCTGATTCATCAAAGACTCAAAACTCAAGACCCTAAGCCCTGACCGCTTCCCAGAACCTATTGCTATATAGCTATATAGCTATTTGCAGCACCATCCAAGTCAAGATTGGCACTCCCAACTCATACAAGTCTTAAGTTTTAAGTACGACTTACCTATAATAATCGTTTTTGCAATAAATGTTGCCATCACGTGAGTAACATGAGGATTCCCGTTCCAAAGGCTGCCGACATGCATAACACTGCAAGCAGCTGGCATGCCAGCGTTTTTCCACAGCGGAGAGGTAGAAACGATCCTGAAAACAATTACAATTATAAACATACATCATTTTCAAAAATACAATAAATGACAGTTCTGTGTTACAAGTATATAGAAAAACGTTAAAGTTGAAATGAATGCTTAATCGCTTGGGAAAATTGTGATAGAAAATTCTATTTTTAAATATATACATTTTATGAATTCTGAATATATTATAAACAATTATTTTAATTATACACTGGTATGCTTAAAGAGGTGTTTGTGTATAACTAAAACTGTGAACATGCTATGATTCAAAATATTTGAAATAATTTCAGTTTTACTTTATTAAACAGACGGGTTCATAACATTCCAGCAGTATCAAAACTGTTAGCTATTTTAAAAATTTAAGTTGATTCTGTTTGAAATTTTTATAATTTTAATACTGTAAAAACGAATTGAAAATCACAACATAGAAAAGCGTTGGCAATTTAATTAACGTCAAAACTACTTAAGAAAGTAAGTTTTCAGATTTTTGGAAAAACCAGCTAGGAAAATAAATGGGGCTCTGGTTAACGAAAAAAACTTTTAAAGTTTGTTTTTCAAAGAAATCAAGTTTGGATGTAACAAAATTTATAAAAATCGAACCGCTGTATCTTTTAACTGTCATAGGAAAATCGTTTGAAAAACTTTTTTATTTTTCAAGCTATCTTAACTATATTAACCTATTTTAGTTCTTATTCTTGTCATGCTGATTATATTTGATCAAAATCGTATGACAAATGACATAGTTTTTCTTCATGATATCCTGCCGTCGGCATAACCTTCTCTCAAAAAACACAAGAACATCTCTTTACCTGTATTTGTCGGCCACAGCCAGCGCAATCTTCTGGATTGCGGGTTAGTTTGCTATCGTTGGTGGACTCGGGGCTGCTGGGTGGTCCGAAGGGTTCCGTTTTAAATGATATGCCCGATGTGGTCTCATCGCTAACCTCCGTGCAATCCGTGCGACTGCGGCTAATTGAGAATTTTGCCGCTGAGTCCTCGAATGTAGCGCGATCGGCGGTTTCATAGCTGTCCAAATTGAGAAAGGGATATTAGTTTGTAACTTGTCAACTTAAGGGTTGCATAAAAGTGCGGATTGGTTGTAATGTCAAACTATCAACAGTATCAATGGTAACATTGTGAATAGTTTTTGAAACCTTTCATCAATCAATGATTGAGTTTAATATGAAGTTTTTAAAATCTTAAAGATTTGTCATTAAGTTCTTGAAACATATGTCCAAAAGTATTAAATTTCTTTATATTTAGATACCTAATTGAATAACCATAGATAGGCTGTGAATTCTGGTTAAAGCACTTAGTTCTCTTGATTATTTTAATTAAAGTGTTTGTATCAATTAATTATAGAAATTTTATTACCTTTGAAACAACGGCTGTATATTCTAAATTTTTGCAAATTTCCGTGCAGCATTGAAATTTGATACTTATATTAATGTTTAATCAGAAAACAATCAAATTTGATTGAAAGTTAGTTGATTAGCTAGATAGTTTGACAGCTCTACCGGATGGGAGGGTTGTTTTTTTTTTCTGAATCTTTGAGTGAGTTGGAACTTACCTTCTATATGACTCGCTGCCGTATGCATTGCCAAATGGCTTTGTACTATGATCACAAATATCTGGACACGACGAGGATGTGGAGCATGTGGAGCGAAACAATGGATGATTGTTATTTGCACCTGCAGCACTTCCGCATTGATTGCTCCCCTGATGTGCTACAGGTGGTGTTGGACTTTTCTCCCTTGCGCCGGGCCCAAGAAATCTTGCGCTCTGCTGCTGTAAAATTGAAACAACAATAATCAATTAATATAAATATATTACTTTTGCTTTTATTGAGTGAAATCAATGCAGTTGTTATGCTTAATAAGCACAAATTTTTCCTAAATTTAAGTTTGCATAACTTTTAATATTTTGATATATAACAAAGTTATATTTGATCAATTCTTAATCATATATCATGAGCTAGAATTGTGTCACTTATGACTACTTAATCATAATAACGCACAGTTAATGTATGCCAAAAATGTAGTACTGCGATCAAACTTTCCTATTTATCTAATCATAAATGTTGCATTACATTTGTCTCCCAGTGAAAATCTTAAATTAAAATCGTAATCATGAATTGTGAGTAAGAAATGTTTAACTTGTAAAAAATAATGAAGAGTAAATTAAATATAAGAAACTTAGAGCTGCAATTCGAGATTTCGACCAAAAAGGCATGCTTAAGTTAATCATAAATGCTGCACAAAACTTGTTTTTCAGTGTAATAATTGATGTTAAAATCATAAATTCAATGCTTAATCATAGATTCTGAGTAACTATTGTTAAACTTGTAGAAAATTAATCAGTATAATGTAAAGGAAAAGTAAATACAACAAATTTAGAGCTGCGATATAAAGTTTTTTGAGTTGAAATTCATGCTTATGCTAATCATAAATGCTGCATAGCATTTCTCTGCGTGTAATAATGCATTTTAAAATTTGAAATTAAGCTCGGCTCATTGCTGTCTCACTCAGCTCTGAAATTGTTCACAAATTTTGAAGGATGTGCCCGTCGAACAAAATGAAATGATGCATGAAATTTTCAATGGCTGCAAAGGCGGCAACAAAGTTTTTGGTTTCAATTAAGGCAACGTTTTTGCGCGTTTTTCCACGAAAAGCGTTGCGCGACATTTGAAAGAAGAGGCAGCAACATGTGAGTGGGAAATCCAAGCAGAATAATAAGAATCAGAATAAAAACAAGCAGAAGCAGCAGCAGACATTCATTGAAAAAAAAAAAAGGAAAGAATATATATATATTAAGAGAGCAAGTGAATATTATTTCGAGTGCGAAACGAAGCACACAAGACAGACATATCATGCCGCATGTGGCATGTGGCATGTCCGACGTTGCAACAACGTGTATCATCGATGCTCCAGTTTACTTATTTTTTGATTAATTAGTTGAAAATAGATTTCAACAGTGCAAGTTAGAAGGATGACAGCTTTTTACTTGCAACATACAAACAAAACTTCATCTTTGCTGTATTTATTGCCAACATTGTTTTGTCTTGGCCTGAAATTAACAACTGTTTTGTTGGCCTGAAATTTATAAACATTTTTTTTTTTTTTGGTTTTGGGATGTTTTTGTTTTTGTCCTGTTTTGGGAACATGCTTTTACCTTTGGGGGAATAGGCCCCTGCCAAAAAAATACAGCAAAAATAACAACTTAAGCAATGCTACTGAAATCGTGGCTGCCATTTTTATATTCGATATTTCCACATATATATCTGTTTTGGTTTGAGTTGGAGTTTGAGTCTATAGTTAATGCAGTAGTAGCTGTAACATTAACTACAACCAAAAACACAAATCCCAAACTGACAAGGCATAACCACATTTTTTTTTTATGGCCACATTTTTTATGTGCAACATGATGGCTTGATTTGCTTGCAGCAAGTCAACAAAAAAAAAAAGAAAAAAAAATTGAAAAAAAACACCAAGCAACATAATCCATGTAATAGCAATACTTCTTGCGAAATCTTTTGGGGGTATCACCTTTTGTGTTAGAACTGACATATAAATATCTTTATTAAGCGGGTCTTTTTCTATTTGCATTCAAATTCTATGAAATTTAAGTTATAAGCTGTTCTGAGTTACGCAAAACAATTGTATGTTTAGTTTGTAAAGTAAGTTATGCAATTGAATTCAATTCAAATATAACTTTTAAAGAGGAAAAATGAAATATTTCTATTTCCATTTAAAACATAAGAAAATGCAACTGTTTTGAATTCCGCCAAAGGCTTGAATACTTAGTTTCAAAAGTAAAGAATTGATAAATATGCAAACCTTATTCAAAAAAAGACAAAACGATTTAAGAAACACCTTATTTGAAAATGATTTAGAATGACCTATGAAATGTATACCTATGAAACATCCCTTTTTGACATTAACAACTTTATTTTTAAACCTCTTTCTAGCTATTATGTTGCCGAAAAAGTGTTCAAAGTCATTTGGAGCTATGTAAAACATAAATTAGTGACAAAAACTCGAAAACAATTCCATATGCTGTGAACAGTGCACTTCAAGAAAGCTAAAGTCTTAATCCACTTTGCAAAATCAGGTATTTATAATGCACATACTTCTTGACGTATAAGGAAAATCGTTTATTAGTCATAAACATTGCCACTTCTAGTCTTTTAGAGTTATTTTACTACTTACTTCCAGTTTTAAAGTGCTGACAATGGCTAGTTATGCAAATTATAAAATGCAAATAAGTCAAATCAATTTCATTTTTAAATTTTAAGAGCTGTCAATAGCTATATCTAATTGAGTGCAGTTTTATTGTAGAGCTGTCAAAACTGAGCTAAAAATTTACTTATTTATTATATATTTAAATCAATTATACAAAATTAACTTGCCATAGCCTTAACGTGTTAATAAGCTGCACTTTTTTTTAATATACAATCAACATAACTAAAACATTAATGTTTCTAAGCTTAATTGGTTTTAAACATTAACTGTTAAGCATGGGTATTTCGGAAAACTGTCAAGCATCTTTTAAGCCTGTTTGCATTTTCGTTTACTTTTCTTTCCGAATTGTTTTCGATTATAAGTTCGTTACATTGTTTAACCCCATTTTTTGAAGGGCTTTTTGAGTGAAATAGTAATCATTGTGTTTTCTTTCTGAAGTTATCTTGAAATGATCTTTATTTAACATTTTCAAATCATATTCAACAGATTTTTAGACCTTTGAAAAGCTAACAACTTTGATTTTGAATGTTTTGCTAGGAATTGATAATGTGAGTAGGTTTGTACTTTTTTTTATAGATCTTTACCAACGATATTTTTGTAGTACAAGTTATTCACTAGATTCTGATTACGAATACCTATCTATGCAATAACGATGCAAATAACGATGTTTAATGTTTTTATAATCAAAGCATTCTTTAATTTCTTTTCCTCGATCTTTAAAACTGTATCAAGTCTTCAAAAATCATAAATAAAACAGGGAATGCAAAAAAAAACAAAACCTAAATATATAAAACATAAATTCAAAACTGTCGCATTGCTGTCCAGTTTAGCTATAAACACAATGTCTACATGAATTATAAACAAACTATCCATCAATCAAATAAGTAAAAAGAAAAGAATGCAAAAAGCTTTAAAATTTAAAAATTCAAGGTATTTATTTTCGTGAGTTATGCAGTGCGTATACTTAATTTATGTTGAATTGGTTTTTCGATATGCATATACAATTTTGTTCGATTCGCAAATATGTTGCTTAACGAAACATTTCACATCGAAATTGTTAACATTTCTGTATGCCGATAAGCGATTTTGTCAGACCTGTTCCGGTTTTCACTAACGTCAACATTTTGCGGAATTCCATTTTCTTAAAAGTTGAAAATTTTCTAATTGCTCTTGAAATTTTGAACTAAATGGCAACTTAATCCTATGATTGATCAAATGCAAGTGAATTTAAACCGCAAAATCGATTCAACAGTGCACATTATACAATTTAAGTGAAATTCAGTTTCGTAATATCTTAACGTAAGTGGAAACCGGAGCAAGTCTGCGTATGCGGTTTGAGTTTAAGTGAAATTCAGTTCCGTATTATCTTAACCTTTAACCAAAACAGGCCTATATATGCGGTTTTAAAAAGTCTGCTCTGTTTATTCGAAATCTAAAAAGATTTTAAATGAAGAAATTGAAACAGATAGAAATGTTTAAAAGAATTTTCGAAATTTGCAAACAACTAAACAAATGGACTTTGAAATGTTAAGAATTGAAAATCTTTGCATGATGACTAGAACTGATCTTTTCAATCGCAAAAGCTATCTATTCATGACAACAACAACAACAACAACAAAAAATAAAACGAAAAACTCAAGATTTGTATATGTTTTAAAATGTATTCCAAACAAAAATCTCATAATGCACAAGGGGGTTGCTCTTATCGCCTATGCCAAGAGGCAGCTGAGCTTAGCTGTCGTTGTCGTTGTGGTTGTCTCGCTGTGGTTGTCTCCGAGGTTGTGTAGGATTGATAGGGAGACTAGCTTTTGGTCTGGCATTGATAACATTTGTAACCCGAGCGTCGAGATAAATCACAAATTAATCAGCACGCATAGACCTGGCTGCTGACTCAAACTCAAACTTCAAACTGAAACATTGAACATGTGTATGGAACATGAGCAATGAAATGGTTCATAAAATGAGTTTTTAGGATCGGTATCTGAAGTATAGGATCCATTATTCGATCCGATGCCTTACCCAATGCATCACAGGGCGCTCCTCGGTGCAGACGCCCATGTGCGTCTTTTGGAATGACACGAGGTCTATTTCCAACGATGATGATGTCTGTCTGGTATATGTTTGTTGTTGTTTATTATATGTTGTTCGTGCTGTATCCTGATTGCTTAATCAGGGTCAAAGACGAAGGCTTTTTGTTGCAGTATAATCCTTTAAAGCGTTTATTATTTTGGTTTTTTTTTTATAGTTATTTACACTTGCTGCTTTGAGTATCTTTTTAGCATGTCAGTCGAAATTTACGAGCGAGTTTGCTAAACAAGACAAACACTTTGAACATCGATTTATAGGTTTAACATTTTATGATCTTTTTCTTTTTTGGATTTTGTATGTCGTCAGCTAACTGAACAAATATATTTTCGTATTTCTTTATTTTGCACTAAATACGTTTTGATATCTTTTTTTTTTTTTTTGTATTTTAATTTTCTTCAGCTTCAAGGTAATTTAAGGAACATTTGGGTTTTAGGTGACGCACACACACACACACACACACACACACACACACATACACATACACTGCACACAAATACACTTTACTTGTTTTAAGCGGCAGGTAAAATTGTTACCGCTTCTGAACGGTAAAAATACACCGACACGGACTCTTGATTCTTGACTCCCGATACAGATACCGATCCCGATACCGAATACCCGATTCAACCGACACCGGTTGCAACTGCGGACTGGACGCAGTGCTTGCCCCAAAATTAATTTATGACATTAATTTACGAGACAGCGCGAGAATGGCACTCTGATGTTTTTTTTTATTTTTTTTTTGGATATAACATATATTCGAAAATAGAGTGGTTAACAAGAGGAAGGTTCGGTTCGCTTGGTCCGCTTCAGTTTCAGTCTCTGTGTGGTTCTTCTGCTACGGCAGCTCTGTAGATTCCTGCTGCTGATAAGGCATTAGAGAAGGCGGCGGCAGCGTTCCACGTTCTGTTTATAGTTTTTTGGGTTCCTTGTTTTTTTTTTTTTTTTTTTGTGTTTGATAACTAAATTTGGACGGTCGCTTGCAGCGCAGCTGCTTTTTTGAAAAAGTTGTGTTGTGCGAAATCCAAAACCGACGGCAAAACTGTTTTTGAAACGTTATCAGCGCGCGTTGTGGTTAAAGGTTACGCCCGCGGCAGACGCTACAATACAAAATATATATATTTTTGTAATAAAACAAACGAAAATTTTGTTGTTTTTTTTTTGTTTTGCCGAGCCAAGCAAAACGTAGGCGACACGTATCGTTGTTGTTGCCACGCGTTTTGAAACTAACGCAACCAAATTGAAAACTCGATTCAAAGCGTAGCTCAACTCAACTCAACTCGATTCGATTCGTTTCGATATGTTACGATACCGAATACGATACGCATACGATTCAATACGATTCAGAACTGGCAGAGAACGAACTTCCGCGCAGACAACCAGTCAGCGTAGCGGCGTATTACTGTGTGTGTTTTGTTTTTGTCTGACGTTTTGAAAGAGAGCGCACTCAGCGTATCCCCAAGCTCAACTCAACTCAACAATTGAAAGAGAGCGCTCGCTTTTCAACCACCATTGAGTTGCTTGCTCACTCGCACTTGTGCGACTTTGTGCACTGTGCGCGCTCTCTCTGACTTGGCGCGCTCTCTCGCTTGACAAATGGCGGCGCTCTCAGCTGATTTGTGTTTGTATGGCGCTCTCGCTTGCACACACGCAACGAGTGCCGTTTGAGGGCGTGGTGTTCTGCTGCGTTGTTTGTTGTTGTTGCCAACCTCTGCCTGCCTGCCTGCCTGCCTGCTGCTGCCCGCTAGGCTGCTTTTGTAGAGTTGGGGGCACGATGGCTGGCTGCTGCCAAACATGAATAATGCAACAGCAGCAGAAGCAGCAGCAGCAGCGACAACGTTGGCGGTGGTAGCATCGGCATCGGCAGCAGCAGCCGCCGCCGCCGCCGATTGTGGCATCACTTGGACCCCATGACAGGCATTTTGCGCTCGCTTGGCAAAAGATGTTGGCTGTAAGAAGAAGACATTGCTTGTCGTTGTTGCTCTTGTTGTTGTTGTTGTTGTGCGTTTTGCCTTGGCTTGGATCTCTGCTCCCTCTTCTTCCTTCTCCTTTGCTCGCTTGCTCTGTAAAAGGCACAAAAAAGTTTTTGAAGAAAATCGAGCAGGTCTTATTTATTTAGATTTTTTTTTCTTTTCGCATTTTATGATATATTTTTTTTATATTAATTTTATTATTACTGCTGCTATATTTTTTTTTTGCTTCTGCTGCTTTTAAAGTTTTTTCGTTGCTGTCGCTGTCGATTTCTTTTCTGCTACCTCTTCTGCATTGTTGCTCTTGTTGTTGTTGTTGTTGTTGTATTTGCTTTGATGGCATATTAAAAAAAAAAAATTATACAAAAAATTTTTCAGCACAGTTGAGGCAAGAATGAAGCAGCGCTGCGGCGCTGAAGTTGCAGCTTTTTGGCCATAAGTATCGGATTCGCATTGTCAGCTTTTCTTATTCGCTTGATTTTACTGAAAAACACATACATATATATTGTGTATTATATAGGGATTAAGTGTATGTATATGTGTACTTAAAGGTAAATAAAGTATATAAAGCCTTGGTCCCGTTATGCTTTTCATTCTTTTCATTTACCTAAATGTTTTCCAAGCATTTTTTAATGTTTTTTATAATCACAAGTGTCCTTTGGCAAACTTAAGTTGGGTAGCACATCTTACAAGTTTAATAATCTTTTACCTTTTTTTTTTTAACAGCAATAAGTTGGAAATATAATTTTATCTAAAAGAAGTTGGGGCTACATGTTTCGTATGAAGTATGACAAAGTTGTGCTTACATTTCATTTAATTAAACATTGCTGTTCAAATGTGTTCAAAGAGTTTTAATTAACATAAAGTAGTAAGGATCTGCAAGTATTAATATAAAATAAAATGTTTAAAACGAGTATTTAACTATATTACTATATTCCTGTACATAAAAAATTATTTATATCAACAATTGTTTAATTAATGCAGTATAATATATATGGTTTCATTATTAAAACTCAAATTAAAAAGATTGTTTTATAGGAATATCGCAGAATATTTAATTTGAGGCTTTAAACAAAGTATATTATTTATTTAAAGCACAAATTTTTAACTCAACAAAAGCTAATAAACAATATAGTACTATACAAATTTATCAAAATATTTAATTTGAGTTTTAAACAATAGCATAGTATTTATTAAAAATAAATAAAATTTATAAATAAACAATATAATGTTATTGTAAAGTTTCAATTGTTTTATATGCTTATCTTGTAAATTATTGTAGACTTTTATAGAAATATAAATGTTATTTTAGAGATAAATCTAACTTTGCAGTTAGCTACTGTTCAGCTAAAATAATTCCACATTTAAAAAAAAAATAAAAAATAGTTAATAATATTACTATCTGGTCTGTTCCGGTTTCTACTTTTTGTAATATAATTATATTGAAAGTGATATTCCCTTAAATGTTGCCATTTTCAGTTATAGTAAGATTTAGCGAATTGAATTTACTTTCATTTGATCAAGAATTGAATTAACTTGCCGTTGAAATACGATTCAATTCACTAAATCAACAGCAATCGGGAAATTTTAAACTTTAAATTCCGAAAAATGTTGCCAAAAGTTAAAATCGGAACAGTTCCATATATTTTTAAGTGTTAATTAAGTTGTTTTCAATTAGAAACAATATCGTTGATGAGTAATTCGTTGTTAATTTAAAAGCATTCCTGACATAACTAATCAAACAATTAATTTATGCTCATGAATCAAATCAATCAATTTGAAACCACATTCTTCAATTTTCCTAAGCTTATTTCAAATAACAAGCAAGAATCTAAATTCCGTTCCTATTAAATAACTTGTTATGTGTCTAGATGGAAATGCGAAACTTTTTGTAGTTATTCAAAGAAAAAATATGCACCCGCTATTCATATTTCCATATGAATACATTCACATTCTTTTGGCATGCACAAACGCGATACACGTGAAGAAGGCGAGCGATATACATAAAAGAGAAGAGAAGGATCAATTAAAAGAATTGATAGATGCCTCTCAACTTGACAATGTGATTTTTATGCCACAATGGCGCTGCTGCTGCTTCAACTTCAGCTTCAACTGGTAGGACTCTTTTGCTCTGCTGCTCCTCCTGGATACTCCTGTTTCTCCTGTACCTGTTCCTGCTGCTGCTGTTGCTGAAGTTGTCGTTTGTTGTTGCTGTCGTTTGTTGTTGCTGCTGTCGCTGTTGTCGATGGCTGTCATTGAGTTTCGCATTTCAGAATAAAAATTCAAAAGTGCTGGGCATGTGCAGCCGTTTTCAAACAACAAAAAAAAAGGGGATAACACACACACAGAGAGACATACACCTGCTTTCTGTCAGTGTATGTGGCATGTTTGTACATCAACGCGCATATAACAAATAAACAAACAAACCAACATACAGCGTAAGAGCAGACTTTTAGCTTGTTGTGTGCGCTTGCAATTGTGAATAACAACAACAGCAACAATAACAACAACAACAACAACAACAACAGCAACAACAGCAACAATAAAACAACAATGTGCTGAAATCTTTTGCAAGTTGCCTCTCTGTGTGCTTTTTTTGCTTTTCTTTCATTTAACTTCAACGCAGTTGCCTCGCACTCGTATTTGCTTTTTCTTTTTCTTTTTTTTTTACTTTTACATTTTGTTTTATTTTTATTTTTATTTTATTTTCAAGCTCTGTAGTACATTTTCTTGTATTGCTGCTGCTGCTGCTGTTGTTGCTGTTGCTCTTGTTGCTCGAAAGTGTTGAATGTCTGCGGAAAGTTACAAAGGTGGTGTCGTCGTTGCCGGCGTCGCAGCTCCCCTTGCAGCTCTATCTCCGTGCACCATACTCATACCCCCATGCTCATCCCCCATCCTTATAACATCCCCAACGCAGTTTCAGCCATTGCCTCTGCTTGGCCCGGGCTAAGGCCCAGCCCCGAGGCGCACTCTTCAACATTTTCTGTGCCGTTTTACAGTACATGAAGTTTGCATTTTTGTTATACCCTACAGACAGTTGATATAAAGAGGGTATACAGCTCAAGCGAGAAAGACAGAGGGCGCGAGAGAAAAAGGTATTTTGCTAAAATTGAGCTAATAAATTGGTCAAATCTAGTTTGATCAAATAAAAAAACGTATAAACCAAGTGAAACTCTACTGACGGAGATTTCTGATATCAAATTTTGCGACGAAGGATGTTTAATATATGAGCGATTATAAATTATAAAACTAGACACAATTAGGTATTATTTTAAACTTATTCTCAAGGATTTAAAGTTGAACTAAAAGTTCATAATACCAAGTTCTTTTGATTCCAAATCGTTTGTCTAAAGTTGTTTCATTTTTGAATCGTTTTTGTGTAAACTCAAAAGCAAATAATTCAGAAAAGTTTATTGTTTCAGGCAAAGTTTTGTGGTTAAAATATAAAAAATATATATGTATATCCCTTTTCCGGTTTCCACTTTCGGCAAAATTTTAAAGAAATCAAATTTTCTGAAAGGTTGAAAATTGACCTAATGTTTATGTTTAAAGTTTATTTTGTGAATTGAATTCTATCTCAATGACAAGTTATTTCAAACCTTTATCAAATGTTATTAAATTTAGTTCGTAAAATCTTACCAAAAGTGAAAATGAGAACAATTAAGGCCAAACGGAACAGACCTTTTTGGGGTTTGCTATATTTTTAAAGCTTTAAAATAATTTTTAAATAGTTTTACATTTTTCTGGTTTTTAGAACGCTTTTTTTTTTATTTTGCTAAATTTATGAAAATTTTTTTGAAGTGTAGGGTATCCTGCAAGCAAACCTTTTATTTTGTCAGAAGAATTCTTTATTTGTTGTCGTTTCTTGCTGGGCTTCTGTTATTCATAGGCAGCTTCCTGGCACGTTTTGTATTGGGTGTGGCAGGCGCACCCACGCACACACACAATCACACACACACACATACGAACAGACGTCTCTCCGCCAAAAAAGCGAGACTTGAGTTTACTTGTCTTTTGCCGTTGAATTTGCCATTTCAACTTTTTGTTTTGAAGCAGCCTTCCCACGTTGGGGTTTTAAGGTTTTTGTAGTCCTACATATAGAAGAGTACTAAGTACACTACATATACATACATATATATATTTTCTAAAAGGATTCGAAACGAGGGCTTTGGTTTTTGCGTGCAAAGTTTTTGTTGCTGTTGCTGCTGTCGTTTTTTTTTTTTTAATTTTTTGTTTTTTGTTTTTTTTACGAGTGCAACGCCAAAGCGCAGCACTTGTGTAACAAGCGCACACTCAAACACACATACGTTTGAGAAGTGGAAACGTAATATCGGATTTTCGTATTTACGTAACTGTGGTTCCTGCATACACACAACCACATACACACGCACACACACACACACACACTTGTGCAAACACGCACAGTCAGCCAAAGAGTCGCCGCTGCCGTCGTCGCAGTAGTTTTTGTTGCATGCCTCCTATGTACATACTTTTGAAACACCAAAAGGTTGCCTTTGTAGGGCACACACACACATATACACTGTGATCCTGCTACGTCCTGCTCCTGCTCTGCCACTACGCACACACACACACACATACATATACAAAGCAGCAGCAACAACAAACAAAACAGCAGCACACCGCACTCGAAGTGAAACGTAAACTTTGACAACCATGCCGATGCTGCTGCTGAAGCTGAGGCTGCTGCCGATGCCGATGCTTGGTGCCCCAGAGTCAGGCAGCAGGCAGTGGGCAGGATCTGGCACAGGGTATCAACCCAACCCTTTAGCCCCTACACCACCCACGCCGCCCGCAAGCATTGAGCCTGCTTATGCACGGCAAGCAAAACTTAAGCAGATGTTAGGCTTTATACGCATAAGTTATGCAAGCTATAAGCGTAAAAGCGAACCTTGAATAGCTAATCATGAGTTTTTGCTTTAAGCAGAACAAGCTTTTGAACAATTATCCATAATTCATAAGTTGCTTATCTGCTTAAATTAGTAAATAAGTTTAAAACTTAAGCAAAACTTATGAGCAATTATTCAGAATTTATAATTGGATAATCATAGCTTCTGAGTAAGTATAGTTTTTCCCCTTTTTGCTAAGAATTGTGAATTGTATTATTGAAATAAGCATAAATGCTAAAATTGAACAACTAATCATAAGTTTATGCTTTAAGCTAAGCCTATGAGTTACTATTCATAATTCATTAGTTGATCATAGTTTATGAGTAAGAGTTGTTGAACTTTTTTGATCAAAATTGTGAGTATTACGTTAACGACACTGCCAAATTGTATGAGACACTAAACCACAAGTATTTCTTGCAGTGTAGTATTAAGAGGGAGGAGATTCGCCTCAATTCCTTTACAGTCAGCTACATCAGCATCGCATCAGTGTTGTGTTTTTTGCCCAAGTTTCAAAGAGCGAAATGGTTTTTATGTTTCTTTATGTGGGTGCTGGGCAAAAAAGGATTTTCAACAGCCGCCATTTTGACTCCGTGCCTCCTCGCCTGCCTTGCGTCTCCATTGCTTCTTCTGTGCTGTCCCCCTGCGCAACTTGCTGCCCCCCGAGTTACCTACTATTGCACCCCTGGTAACCATCAAAGTTAAATAGACAGAAAATTGTGTACAATTTTGTGAGCTTGGATTTTTCAATTCGTTGCCTAGCATCATTGACTGCTATAAAAAAAAACTGAAAGACTGAAAAACTGAAAGACTCGGAAAGCAAAGAGCGTAGCGTATGTTTTTTTCCATTTTTAGTGTATATTTTTACTGAAATGCTTTATATACTACTTTTTATATCCTTGGCTGCGTTGAAAGCCGCGCACCACAACCATCCACAAAGGGCGGCTGCTGCGGCAAGGGGAGTGGCAAAGCATATTGGGTGGCATGTGCGCAAATTATTGTAAGATGGTTGCTTAAATGCAAATATTGCTGGGTGGAGTTTGGCATTGAGGAATTTTTCGAATGTTTGCTATTGTTTTGCAAAGTAAAACTTTTGGCAAAAACTTGCTCACTGCATAGGCAATGTATCTTAATCGTTTTATTTTTAAAATTAAGTATTAATGGATGATCAACGTTTTAAGTGGCAGCAAAAATTTCAAAATCTACACAACTTTTTTTGAAACAAACAAAATATCTCAAAATAATTATACGTAAAAAATAAACCGTACTCAATTAAAATAGATAAATTCGGCATTTGAATAAAAATTAAAATAAAATAAAAATAAATTTAATGAGAAATTATGGTTTAAGTTTTATGAGCTTTACGATAATAAATAAATAACTTAAACTCCTTAAATTGATCTTATATTTTACGTTTTCAAAAGCTAAAACTTATAAAAGTAGATATGAAAGCCGTGTTCTCATTTCCGAGAACTTTTTATTTCAACTCGTTTTGTATTTTGTGCTCCTGTTTTTGAATGAAATATACATAAGTCCATTTTTTTTAAGATAAGTACGTATACTTTTCATTTGACTGTTTCAAAGCCAAAACTTATGCCGAATTTTCTGTCGATGCTCGGAATTCAAAACAGCTAACATTTGCGATTTCCAATGATCGGGAAATGAGAACATGCCTGTACGAGTTGAATTCAAATAACAAATAACTGCAAAATACTTGCATAAATTATAAGCCATGCAGTTCAACAATATACCACATGATATGTCAACCGATTTAGTAAATTCTTTGAACAGCTCATTAAAACGAGCTCATTTGATATGTCAGCTCTAAAAGATCAGCATTTTCAGTATTCAAAAATTTAAAATATAGATAACAAACAAAGTGCTTTCAAAAAGCCTTGACAAATAATCTCCTAACAACGCGTGTTGTTTTTAAGCTGATTTAAGCAGCTCATTGCTCAACATAAGCGATTCGATAACACAAACAAAAACAACAACAACAGCAATAACACAATAATACAACATACAATACAACAATATAACCCACAATACAACAATGCAGTCAGAGTACCAGTTGCAGTCACAATTCATGCCACAAGCGAACCCAACAAAGTCGCACTCATTAATGCAGTGTCAATGACAATGAGCATGAGTGTGTGTGTGTGTGTGCGTGTGTGTGTGTGTGTGTGTGTGTGTGTGTGTGTGTGTATAATGTGTGTGAATTTTAGCGAACGTGTGCCGGTCATTTTAGTTGAACTTCTTTAATAGACAAATTTGTGTAAGGAACGGAGCTGAGCGGAACAAGCGGGCGTGGCATTCGTGCGAACCTAATAGCAACCAGCTACAAGTCGCTACACTGAGCAAAATATGTGGTGTAATTAATATTTTGCATTAGTTCGCTTGCATATAAAATATAAGCTCTTCCTAAATGTGTTTTGGTTCATTGTTTATCATATAAATTGATTTGGTATTTAAATTTTATAATTTTAAAAAAATATTTTTATTTTACTATTTTTGAAAATATAAATTTATACAAAATTAAAGACACGACCTTTTTTTGGAAATTCTTTTTGATCATAGTTTGTCATGCATGTAGACTTATTTTGCGTTTAATTTAGAAAATAAGTTTGGTCGACATTTTTCGAAAAATTAACATAACTTCTTCTTATAAATTTTGAAAAAATAAAATTTTCATAAAATCTTAAAATTTTCAATTTTCAAAACCATTCACATTTTGGAAAAACTTTAATAAATGAATAATTATATATTATATTATTTCATTCGATTGTGGACATCAAAATTAGCTTTTAGAAAACTTTTTCTAAAATATTTCAATTTTGGATAACAATAGGAACAAATAAAAATTATCATCTTAAATTTTCAATTTACATAACTTTGTTAAAACTGAACCGTTTTTGAGAAATATTTCATGGGCCATGTTATTTCTTCAATATTTTGCTATGAAAATACTTTTTTTTTAGTTTTTGCCAAAATGAAATGTAGAAAAATAAGTTTTATTCTCAGTGTAGTTGCCGCACCGCCCAGATTGAATACCATCCCAGCCTGGCCGCCTTTGTAAGGGACGTGGGACGTAGGACGAGGGACGTGGGTCGAGAGAGGCGGTTTGCGGGACGCGGAACGTGTAGCCGTGCGTGTAACGCATCTGAAGTGATTTGTAAACAAATTAAAGGCGTGCACGTGTCGGGCTCGTTAAGCTTCCACTCCGTCGGGCTCGTTGGTGGCAAGCTCTGGCTGCCTGTTGGCTGGGCTAACGTGCGGATGCGGATGCAACGTCGCCGCTGCCGTCGTCGTCGCCGTCGTCGCCGTCGTCGCCGTCGTCGTCGTCATCGTCTGATATCAACAACAATGGCGCAATGAGCTTTGCGGTGGGCGGTGGGCGGCTGTTGGTCGTTTATTTGTTCGGGCTGTGTCCTAGACATGTCATGCAGAACGCATGAAGAAAAAGCGGGTTCATCATTTGCATTTAACGCTCATAAGCGTATCGTAATTATCAGTTGGTGTAATCAGTAGCTGGGCGAACTCAAAGATCCTTGAGCCTTTGTTGCTCTGTGGTTTTAACTTTTGCTCTGCCTAATCGACAACAATCCCTTTGATGAATATCAATGAAACGCGTGCTGGTTCGAACAAAGTCGAGTGCTTGAGTGCTTTAACTCTTAACATATGGTTCTAACCAACTCGAAAGAGAATCAGAGCAGAGCATGATATGATAGTATCATTATATGATGCTCAAGTTGAATTGTGCTGAATATTGAATATGCAGAATTGACTTAAGCTCAAAAGGAAAAGATTATTGACAAAATATTGTTTATTTGCTTGGTTTAGTATTCAATTTGTAATTATTCTTTATGATATGAAATTGATTTGAGCTTTAACGGAAGTGATTATTGTCAAAATTATTGAATTATACAATTGATTCTTTTAGAAAATCTTAAGCTATTATAATTAATTATATTTCAAACATATTTCTATTTAAATATGTGAATAACCTTTTGCAAAAGTCTTTGCCATATTCAGTGTTAAATCAAATCAGCTCTCAACTAGCCAACTATCAAGAATCAACAACTGTTTTGTGCCCCTGTCGAGATGCCAAATTAGAATCAAACATTTGTCAACTACTCATGGTTGCCAAAGGCAACCACAAAGTCCATTTTGAGAGCCAATCCGAATCCGAATCAGAATCGCAGTGAGACCGTTATGTGTTTGGCGCGCTGTTGGCCAAATAAGGTTGCCAATTTTTCTTACTTGAGCTGCCATAAAAATGGGAGACGCATGCGAGCCATTTAAAATAATGTGAGTGAAATGTGAAATGTGTAAGCTTGGCCTGGTCTTTGCCTGTTCTTGGCCTGGCTCTTGCTCCCTAGTCTTTACTTCTTCTTTTTTTGTGGTCCAGAATCTATGGTCTATGGTTACTGATTCAGAGCGCGAGGCTTTTTAAATAATTTGATCCCCTGGGTCCTAATTTGTGACTTGGTTTTGTATCTCGTACTCGTATTGTGAAACACGATGTCCATGTCGATTGGCAAATGCTGCTGAAGCAGCAACAGAAACAACAGCAGCAGCATCACCACCAGATTGACTCTTTGTCCTTATGGCACGAGATCCGTGTGCACAGCAACAACAACCACGGTTAACTTCAACGACAACGACAACTTTTATGTGTCCCCAAGGCAAATGCCATAATTCTTGCGGCGTTGTCATAAAAAATGATTCCATGCTGCATATATTCGCCCAGGACAGTAGGGAAGGTACTAGAGGTGGTCAACAAAATATCGATAGTTTTGATTCCGATTTAGTTTTCCGACCATTAAAAAAGCGAAATAAATATATATTTAAGTTTTTTAATCAGACATCACTTTCTAAAAAGTTTTTTTTGGCTATTGTATTCAGGCCAATTCCGGTTTCCACTTTTGGAAACATTTTGCGGAAGTGAATTTCCCTAAAGTATTTCTCGTAGAGTTAGAAATGAATTCTATCTCAAATTTCAGTGAGCATAATTATAGATCAAACTTTAATGCATTCAATCCGCAAAAACTTGTCAAAAGTGAAAAATATTAAACAAAATTTCAATTTTAAGTAAATTTGGCACACTTTAAATTTTTTCTCAGATTAAAAAAAAATTTATGAAATATTTAAAATATTGATTTGTATATGAACTTTATAAAAATGAATTTTCTAAGTTTTTTGGATCGATGTTTATAGCCGATTAATGTCTTAAAGGTTATGCTATTTATATATTGGACCTTAGGAGGCATTAGAAAAAAATATATTTTAAAAAAAAAGTGACATGGTTTTCAAAACTATCGATATTGTCATCTATATTTATTAAACAGCTCTACAAGATATCTAAATCCAAAGGAAATCCAAAGAAAAAAAATATTTGAAATAAATATAATTAAATTGAAAACTTAAATATATCGAAATACACTTTTGATAGTGACAAAATTTAAAACTATCGATAGTGTCATCTATATTATGTAAAGAACTCCAGGACAACTAGGATGGAAAGTACAAATGTACATAGTTTTGGCTAGGGTCATTTAACTGAGTATAGTGGACATATGGTCGAGTATTTGATTTGATTTGATTTGATTAGCAACATCAACGGGTTAGATTGTTGGTTGCCGCTGTTGCTGTTGCTGTTGCTGTCCCTGTCTCTGTTTACACGTGCCACAATCTTAATGAAGTGGTCAGTGCCTTGATTTGCCTTTGCCTTCTGCCTCACGGTCTGGGGCACAGTGTCAAATTGAGTTATGACTGCGATAATGCGCTCTAAAGCGTGCCGACAACGCCCCTGTATTGTAAATGGGGGTTGGGGTTGTGGGTAGGGGCAGGGGGGTTTTATGATCGAACAAGTTGCAAACAACCCTAATTGAAATTATGCGGCATGTCATTGCAGCGATTGCTCGTTTAGGCGCATATATTGCCAAGGGAGCGCTAAAGGATTTCATTATCAAGTTGGGCAAAGCGAACCTTTTGCGGCGGAACTGATTAGCAGACAATATGTCAAGTAAGCAGCGGGGGGAGGGGGTAAAGGGGGTGCGCACAGGTCCTGTGGGACTCGTATGTAAGAGAGGGCTGTTGCAAGGCAGCAAAGTCATGACAAATAAACGGATACATGTGTCGGCAATAGTTTTGCTCATTGCCGCGATAATAATCGACATGGAACAACAATGGCCTTTGTCCTTTATATAGCACAGGGTGCACATACACCACCCCTACCCCCTTTGCCGCAGGACATTCGCGAGCCAGGCAAAATTACAGGATCGTTTATAGTACGTGGCAACGAAACGGGTACCCGTAGCACCCGTAGTCGACCTAAAAACAACCCTAAGGCGATTATCTCAAGTGCTCGCCCTGCCCGTAAAGTATGCAATAAGGACACCCTCTCAGCATGCATAGTGCGTATGTGTGTTTGCTTGTTTGTGTTTGTGTGTGTGTGTGAACGAGTATGTTTTTGTTTGTGTTTGTAGATGCTTATCGATTACACAGCGCGCGATGAAATCATTACTTCGAATTAAATAAACGTCATACTCACTTTTCGTCAAAAACCGTTTTTTGATGTCTCAATGAATCGCAGGGGTAAAGGGATTGAAGGTAGAAAGTACAATCAAATAAATAGATGTGCAACAATTGCTAAAGTTTTAAGGAAAGTGTGTTTTAAACAATATACGGCTTTGTTTTTCTAAAACTCTTTATATTTGTTTTGGAGCCATAAAAATATGCACATCGAATTTTTTGTTCTCCTGAATTTTCGGAAGAAATTTCTTAACATTTTCCAAATTCGATTTGTTTTTTAAGTTTTCCAATATTTCTCATTTTCGATTTACAACAATTTATTATATTGTTCTTATATTTCAAATTTTTTTTGTATTAATATAAACTATTTATAGTTTTTAGAACATTTGTATTTTAAGCTGATTTTTCAGGAATTTTAGGGATTTTATAGCTTAAAATTACGTACTATGAATTTTGAGCCAATTATAATTTTCTGAATTTTAGGAAAAAGCTAAAGAAAATTCTAAAATAACAGTTTGCATTTTCAGACCTGTTTCTGTTTTCACTTTCGGAAACATATTACGGAATTTAAATCCCTTTAAATGTTCCAAATTTATGCATTACCCTTAAGCTACTTAATGGAATCCTTACTCAACGATTATTTGTTTCAATCCTTAAACAACTGCTTCGCAATATGTTATCGAAAGTGGAAACCGGAACAGGCGTTAAAAATATGCTTTGAGGATAATTGAATTATTGTGAAATTTATTTCTTAAAATTATAAATTAATTCGAAAACTCAAATATTTTTGTAAACTTTAACCAATTTTTTGCAAGTGTAGGAGACATAGCGAAAGGAAAGGGATGTATTCAAAATAATATTCATGCTGTTAACAGCCAAAAACTCTTGAGAATATTTTGGTTTGTTTACTGTAAACAAGCGGTAATTGTAATTAGTTGGTCTTAATTGAGTTTGGCTTAAATGTGTTGGGCTTAACCGACTCTTGTGGCTGTGTTTTCGCTGACTTTTCGGGAGCTTTTCTCGATGACGTCACAAACATACACAGTTGCCATTAACTTTCTAGCTTCGCCTGGAAGCACAGCAGCTGTCCATTCACAACTCTCGCTGTCAAATAAAAATAGAAAAAAGCACATAAAATTATAATTTTTGTTTCATATATTTTTGTTGTATATATATTTTGTTTATGCCCTTTTTGTATTGTTTGGTAGCAGCTGCTATTTGTATTTGTTCAACTTTGTTGTGATTACGGGTGATAAAGCAGCCAAAGAAAACTAAAGTAAAGTAAATCACAATAAACACAGTACCAAACTGGCAAAAGAGCAATGAGACAGACAGGCAGACACAAGGCAAAAGAAAGTGTGATAAAAGTCGCGCACAATGATTAACAACAATAGATACTAACAACAATGATATAGTATAATAATCAAAATGAAGAAATCGTAATAATAATTGTGACCACGTCATGAGCACGTCAGTCGAAACAACACACAAAATCTAGCAATGAAATATTGTATAAAAACTTTAGAATGCTGAAGTATTCAAATACTCTGTAATTAGCACTTAGAACAAAATTTTTTTATGAATTACTTTACGAATTGTTTTTGAATAGTTTGCTTGAAGTTTAAATATTTACTTCAATTTTACAAATTTGTGTGGAATATCAATTTGATTTCTGATCGTTTTAAGATAAGTTATACAAACCTCTTCCTGTTTTCACTTCCGGTGAAATATATGTTGATTATCATCAAATTCGAAGAGCTACTGAATTGAATCCCAACACATTTGCAAGTCGATTTAAACCAACTACAAGCCTAAATGTAATCTTGTCACAAGTGAAAATGGAAATGGAAACACTTAAAAAAAATTCACTTCCTTTTTCTTAAATGTTTCTATTTTCACTTTTGGTTAGAATTTTCTAATTGAATTCAGTTTCATTTGATCAAGCTTCAAAAATAAAATTTTCAACAATTTATGGAATTTCAATTCCGCAAAATGTTGACAAAATGTGGAAATCTGAACAGGCCTGACAATTTTAAAAGTAGATAGACTAAGACACATTTACATTTTTTTTTACATTCTTCGTTTTTATTAAAAGTAAATATTATTTTGTTTTACAAATTAAAACCGTGACTTTTAGAACTATTTCCATTTCTAAAAACTTTTCATTCCGAAACGGTTTCGACTTTGTTTTCGTATCAATGCTTCTTTTTAAAGATTAGCTCGAATTCTTTTTTTTAATTCGAAATTTCCAACGATATTTTGAATTTAAAACAGCTAATCATTTCGAATCCGAAAGTTTTCATCACAATCGGAAATAGAAACAGTCCTGTTAACTCTTCATATCGAGTTTAAGAGTTGTAGAAAGTTTGATCTATTCGCCTGTTGCACTTATATCAACTTTCAGCACAGTATACCCAATCCAAGTCAAACTTTGCAGGGCACAACAATTGTTGGACACTTTCTGGGGCGTCGGTAGTCGGTAGTGTAAATTAAGTTACTTTGTAGCCAACTCTGACAGGCCTCCTTCCGTTTGCTACTGGTCTTGTGTGTGGGGGGAGCACCCGAAAAAAGTAAAAAGACCAAAGATTAAAGAGCAAAAGACGCAAAGAGCAGAGACGCGAGACCGAAACCAGTTGAGTTTGGTTTGTGTTCATCAGGTTGGAATATATATACACATGTACATATATATATAGTCTTATGTCCGATTGTTTTGTATGTGCTTGCTGCATGCGTCAGCGTTAAAATTAAATCGTCAACATTTTATTGATTGTTCGGTTAACTACAATTTTTGCATGATCATTGCCGGCTTTTGATTTCATGGGCATTTCCTATCAACTTGTCGTGGGATTTAACTCAGTCTCTACCTCAACTTAAGACTCTTTTTCCTCTGACCAAAAATGCCGGCACGTACGTCTGAAATTATAAAAACCCAAAAACGCCTTCTTCACAATACTACAATTTCAGTGTGTGTTTGTGTTTCTGAGGGCGTCGTAATGACACAATGCGTTAACCAAATTGCCAGCCAAATTATAGCAATATATGAACAAAATCGGCGATGACAGGAAATGCGAAATTCGGTAGCCGTTTATTAACCAAAAATATATTGGAGCAAAATATTTCGAGAATTGTTTTCTTGTATTTTTTTTTTCTTCTTTTTGTTTTTTGTATTTCAACAAGAGAGCCCTCAGGGGCGAGGCTACCTGCGTGTGCTGCGAGGATCTCGAGTATCCCGATCACATGATCACACGGCATAGGCGCTGCCATAAATTAGATGCTTATCTTATGTTTTTTTGGGTTGGGGGGAAATGGAATGAATAACAGTCGGCGTCGTCTCTGGGTGGCTGCCACACCAAATGGCAATCCAATTAAGTGGTAATTTTTATCATTTTGGCGTCTTGTTGCCTGACTTGTCCCAATTCTTCGATCATTTTCAATTCTCAATTCGCCAATTCTCCAATTCCAAAATCCTTTTCGCATATTTGCTGACAAACGGAAGCGATACGTTCACATTGTTTCTGCTGAAAAATAACTTTTGAAAAGATCTCTAGCCTGAGACTGAGAAACACATTCGCCAAGTTTAGACACTTCAAAGGAAACCCTATGATGTTCAGTTTACTATTTCTATTTGGATTTTGTTATACTCTTGTGTGAGGATATTAGAACTTAGACACGAAATGTGTAACATAATACAAAAGGGTGTCTATAGCTATACAAAGCATGTATATTCGTGATCAGCATCATAGATTTTAGATCAGTGGACAAGCTGTTTTATTGAAATTAAGCATCGATGTTTGTTTGTTTGATACACACAGTATAAATTAGCCTCATCAAATCGGAATATCGTATAGCTGCCATGGGAAAAATCAATTGAAAGATCAGTTGTTGCATCAAAGAACTATTTCTTTTTCAATTTATAGTATGTCAATCAATAATACGTCGAATTTAATACTTAGTTTTATTACGTCTGTGCTTGATCAATAATCTTACGTTCAAGTTTATAAATTCTTAGATCCTGTTCTGATTATCACCTAAAGGTGCCATAGAAACAATTGGTAGAGAAGTAAATATCAGATCATTAACGTTTCATAGCAATAATCGGTTGAAAAATTAGTTTTTGTGTAAAAACATTTCTTTTCTCGTCTTGGGACTATTTTTACTAGGATATCTGACAAAGATTCTCTGCAAGTGTATTATATCTTCGGCAATTCGATGTTAATTTTAGTATCTTTTGTTTTTGTTTTTATTTTGGTTTATTATGTGTATTTAACCATTTGTTTACCCTGCGCTTGGTTGACTTTTATTTGGCTGTGTGTGAGTTCATAAAAAGTATTTAAGATTGAAACACTAATAAATTGTGTACATAGAACAGAGGCTTGCTTATTGTTTATATTGATTATATGCCCATACAACATACAACAAACAGCAGAACCGAGGCGTAGGTGCGACTTTTGGTCAATGCAACTGGCCGATCGATTTCGAACCCTGTTCCATAGTCAACTCCAGCCTTAGCCTCGCATTGTTTGCCAATGGCGTCTCTGCCAGCTTTGCACAGATTGGCTTTGTGTAGGTGCAGTGCCAACGTCAACGTTAACGTCAACGCCAACGTCGCAGCCAACGCAGCGTGTAGTTCGGTAGTCCATGGCCCACTGATTGGAGGCGTACTTTTAGATATGTCCACGAATTACACATTAGAGTTGTATAAAGTAGTTCATTCAGCAGCTCTTTTTGTTGTTCAACAAAATGAACTAGAATGTGGCTCAAGAGTTACTTAGTCTAATGAACGATCATCAGAATGGTGAATCAAACGTTCATCAGTTCGTTCATTTGTTTAGCTCGTTCGCTTCTTTTGTTCATTTTGTGTGTTCAAAAGAAAATGACATTGAATCTGACTTAAACGAACTAAACGAACTAGTTGAACGACAATCAGGAACATTAATCGCTCGCTTAATTCACTGGTTCGTTCGTTGGAATCGTTTCTGAACGATTCTAAACGTGCCAATTACATTGAAATTTATACAGTTAGTTCATTGGTTTTTGTTACTTTTCCCATAAAACAAGTTGAAATAGAATGTGTCTTTATAACGAATAAAACTAATCTATATCTTTACTCCCTTTAATGACTCAAATGAACTAGTTGAACAACAATCAGGACTATTATTCATTCCTTGAGCTAAGTGAGTAGTTCACTTTAAATTATTCTCAACATTTCAATACTATTCAACTCTATTACATAGCACATTAGCAAGTTGGTTCGGCTCAAAGTGTGAAATACTTTGATCATTTCTTTCTACCGTTTCACAAGTGGGCTGATATGTTAAATGATTGGTTGCTTATTTGATTATTTTGTATTGATCATTTTATTATGAGCATGCGTTTGTTAATCGCCGAAACTCTTTAAATAAATATCATAAAAAAAAACTTAATTTATGATATGACTTTATTTATCTAAAATCAAGTTTTTCTGGCACTAGATTTCCAACTTACATAGCTTTGATAGAACTTAATTGATATTAATGAGGACTTTTTCTATAGTTAGATTATTTCTTAAAGTTAAGAATCTTTTACGACTTTGTGTTCCTGTTTTCGAAGGACATATCAATCGATCAAGTAGTTCGAATACTTTACTTTTCATTCCATTTTCTTCAAAAGCATAACTTTTTCAAACGAATTTTATCTCGAAATTTGGAATTCAGAACAGCTAATAACATGAGAATAGCCCTGATTTACTCAATTCAAATTTAGCTTCTGTTTTCTGAAAGTTAAAATGCGGCGATTTGAGCTTAGTTTCATTTTTCCGCTCGAAAACTTATTCAACTAGAGTATACAAAAAACTGGAACTAGTTCGGTTCAACGTCGCTTTTTAGCTAACTAAAAAACTTAGCTAAAATCAACTTAAGAAACTGCGCTTTAATGTAATTTAATATGCTTAAGTTACCCCACGCAGCTCAACTTTTCTTGGTTCTGCATAAAGTATATGTTTACTTGTTTAATTGATTATGGACAATATGAAAGCAAGAAACTTACAAATACGCCCCCATACCAACCACTCCCCATCCACACAGCCATTAGGTAAAGTGTATTGTATTTAAAAGAAAATTCTGTAACTTATTGCTACTGAGAATTTGCGTCATTAAAAATAAATATGGTTGCAATTTGGTTGAGGGATTTGTATCGAAATTGTTATTGGGGGCGGGAGAATAAAGATGGGTTGGGTTGGGTTGGGTTGGTTGGGCAGCCCATTGACGTCGACGTTGACGTTGTCGTCGTCGTCGTCGCCGTGGTGGCTGCTGCGGCATTTCAGATTACCCTAGTGGTGTCAAATGACACGGTTTGCGTGCTTTAATCCGTGGAAATACCTGCGGCGGTGTTGGGTGCGGCAACAACCCCACCAAGGCTATTATACCGGTCACATGCTGAGCCTTGAGCCTGCTGCTGCTGCAGGGGGTGGTGTTGTTGCTTTTGGGATGGGGTGGCAACTTGTGCGAAAATTTGTAAAAGTCAAAATCGGTATCTTTTCAGCAAACAGAAGCTTGGTACGGTTCAGTTCAGGTGGGTTTGAGAGCTGAGCCAGCTCCCAGCGGGTTGCCTGCTGGGTTTTGCTCTATTGTACAGAAAAAAGACTGGGTATTTTACCCTATAGCTATATAGCATATATATGACTGACGTAGCTTTGATGCATTTGTATATATGTGTGTTGTTGTTTTTGTTGTTGTCGCTGCTTGATTATGTAAAATCCCGTGCACGTGCTCAAAGCAAAGATTTTTCCAATGCCGAACAAGCTGCACGTGTGTATGACTGCTACCTAAAACCAAAACCAAAAAAAAGAAAACATACACACACACACACACAACCCACACTACTCATACACACAACACACATCCCACCCAACTTCTTTACCCACTCAACCAAAGGCAACTCACGACGGGAGTTTGTTTGTGCCGTGTGGCGTTTATTCTATTACACAAGTTTATTACGACAATCCACAGTAAGAAAACGTGCGCACGTCAAGTCAAAGAAAACCAAGCCAAGCCAAGCCAAGCCCCACCTCCTGATCCTCCGACTCCCCCACCTTCCTTTTCCCAGCGAGCAAATTTTGCTATTAGGCAGTCATTAGAGCAGAAGGACCCAAGGCATAAGCTGGCAGGAGCAGGCATCTCAGAGTTCTCTCTCGCTTCGCTTGCTCATAAACCAAGTGCACCCGCCTGATGATGATGAGTACTGAGTACTGAGTTCTGAGTTCTAGCCGCAGTATGCACTTAGTTCTCGCACATGTACACTGCGCTACATGTGATCTAGTGTTGCACTTTGAAGTTCAATTGAAACAGTGAACGAACGAATCGGACATTTGTTTTTGTTTATTTTCTTTTCTCTCATTTTTTTGATCATCAAATAGTTCATTTGATGATTAAAAGAATCAGTCTATTCGTTTAGTTCGTTCATTTCGTTCGTTCATTTTGTTCAATCATTTTGTTCGTTTGCGTTTTTTTGAGAAACTTATTTTATATTTATAAAAGTACTGTATCTTGTCTTTAAACTGGGAACTGGGAATAAAACGCACATATAGTTCCTTCGTTTGTTCACCTGGTTCATTTAGTTTTTAGGCTTTAGTACTGCTACTAGCCTTATGATGGGCTACTAGTTACTGGAATTGTACATTATAGTTCAATTTAATCGGTTGTTCGGTGAACGAACGAATCTAACATAAAGTTAATTTTGTTTATTTGTCAATCTTGATTCTTTTATTATTTTGAAAACATATTCTCCATCAAATGTTTTGTTTAGGAACCCGTTTGAATAATCTGTTTTAACTTTGGTTGAGTACTGAACAAGGCTGATGCATGAATCGATCATGTAGTTCGTTCGTTCCCTTGGCTTACGGATTTTGTTTATTTACTTTCATCTGTTCTTTGGACTGCCTTTGTCTCTGTTCAATTGTTCCCTTTCGTCAATTTGTTGAGCTTTATTTGTTTTCGATCTCTCTAGTATGAAGTTGTATATTGTTGTTAAAGTAAAACTATAAGTTCAGCCCATTAAATTTTGATGGAACAAATGAATCGTTAATATATGTATGTAGTATCTGTATTCGTTCATGTCCTTTTGAGTCCCTCGTTCATTTTACTTGGTAGCTCGTTCTTGTTTCTTTTGTTCTTTTAAAACTCATATTTTGTTAGATAAGAGGTGTTAATTCTGACAAATAATTCTCGAATTTTCTTGTTTATTATTTTCGTTTGAGATCGATTCTCCTTTATTCATATTACTTCGGAATTAAACTTTGGCATTAAACTAATATTTAAATTACTTGAGAATAAGTATAGTAAAAATGGGTCGAACATTTGTTGCTATTATATACATATATAAAAGTACTGTAGTTCATGCGATTGCTCATTTAGTTCGTTCGATTGTTCCTTTTGTTCGTTTAAGTTCGGTTCGCCTTCGATCTGTTTCTTTGAGAGACATATTCAATCATATTTAAGACATTGTCTTTATATATTCTATTTAAAAGATAGTCGAACTTTTGCTGAACAATTTGAATCAACTCTGCTGTTTAATCGGTACTGTGTACTGTGAACTGTGTTGCGGGTATTGGGTATGTTTTTTACTGCTAAATCCGTGTCGTCGTCATCGCCGTGTCGAAAGTGTGTAATAAAGCGAAACGCTCCCACAAATTGAGCTACGCTACTTGAACCCTCAATTATGTGGCCATTGCCGACTCGACCAACCGACCCAGGCACGCCCCCTGCCGCACGCCGCTGCAACATATACCCCTCCTACTGCCTGCCTGCCTTGGTTGCTGCCTGCTTTGTGAAATGAGTGCAACATATGTCTGTGTTTGCTTCATGGCTTTTGCTGCCGATTTGCACGCTATAATTGGAGCTGCTTTGACTCTGGCTATGGAATATACATATAGTACATATATATATATACATATAAATATATAGAGCTATATAGCTATGGAGATGGATATAGCTTTGGCCTGCCAACACACTCAGAGTCAGAGTCGCGGTGCTTATCATTGCTCTGTTTGGCAGCTGATTAAATTAAAATAAATCATTTAAAAAGGCGTCTACAACGAATGGGGTCAGTACTTACACAGAGAGAGCGAGAGAGAGAGGGAAAAAGAGAGTTAGTGAGTGAGCAGGAGACACTTGTGACAGGTGCACAGCTGCACAGAAAAGATAACCCTTCAAAAGGCAATGCCGCATCCGCAATTTCGCATCCGCATTCGCATTAAGCGCATCCGCGCTCAGCGCCGACTTGTTAACTTAATGTTAATGCGCAGGGACAACTGCAAAAAAGTGACCTCAGCTGACAGCAAAGGGATTATCCAATGAGCAAACAATCCACGTGCTGCATTTTTGTCCTTTTATCAGTTATCCTTCCTCGCTCTGCCTTTTCCCCCTTGCCCTGACCTTTTAACGTATTTAAAATGCAAATCAAAAATGGCTGCCATCGAAAAGCTCAAAAGTTAATACATATGGCAACCTGTCGCTTGAGCTTTGACTGTTGTTGTTGTCATTGTTGTTGTTGCTGTTGTTGCTGTTGTTGTTGTTGTTGTTGCTGTCATTGTTGTCATTGTGATTGCCAGTGTAAAGCCCTTACCACCGCCCCCTTCTCACTTCACTCCCCTTTGTTTGTCCGTTTGATTTGGGGGATTTGGTTGCAACCAACGTTGTAACCAATTGCGTTGCCCATGAAAACCATGGCAAATAATGCGAGTCTTGCCATTCACCGTTCTCTCTTTTCTGATTTGCCACCCGTTCTGGGTCGCCAAAAATATACAAAAAAAAAAGTAAAGAACAATCTACAGTTTACCGAAGCTTAAATACTCTTTCAGAGTTCCACATATAATTTTTTTCATGGCAAAAAAAAATAAATTTTTTATAGAAACACTGAACTTACGAGCGGCTTTTCTATGGATTCTATATGATATAGTCATTCTTATTTGATCGTAATCGCCCGAACTATAAAATTTTTTATAAAATTGGCAATTCACAAAAGTTTTCAATTCTCAACCAATTGTTCATATGGATCCTATAAGATATACAGGCCTGTTCTCATTTCCGAGAACTTTTCATTAAGAATCTTTTTTGCTTTCAAATGAAATAGGCATCGTTCTTCCTTTTAAATAATAAATTCAATAGCCATCTTTTTAAGCCAAGTTTTTTATCTACGTATATTTGGAATTCAGATCAGTTGAGATCAGTTTTGATCGGAATCGGAATTGGGAACAACGGTGATAGTAGTCCGTTTTGGCTAAAATTTTATCAACTTGCAAAACGCATAAATTAATTTTGATTTTGTGAGTTTGGTTTTTACATTTTAAAAAACGAAAAAATTTTTTTTTAAAATAATGTAAATTTAGACCCAATAGCAACTAAATGTATAATAAAGTACGATTTGTAAAAAGCATAATAAAAATTAGAAATAATATGTTCCTAATTCCTAATGTAATTAATTTGATTTTACAATAGAGTTTCAGACCGATCGTTCCTATGTTAGCTGCCATAAGATATAGTAGACCTATACGGACAGTTCAAAAAGAACGCGTACCAAGTTGTATCAACACAGCTTTATAACAGTGACCCTAGTTCACATCCAAAAATCTAAGACCGAGGAAAATAGCTAATATGACTTAGCTCGTAGTGCTGATCAGGAATACATATATTTACTTTATAGGGTCGGAATCATCTCATTCAGTTCTTAAAACATTTCGAGACAAACCAAACGCCCTAAAAAGGTTTGCCAAAAAGTTGCCAATAAAACAAGAGCCTTCTACACCCTTCGTTTATACATAGGTTGTAGGGTGACTGTTAGCATCGATGGACCCGTCCCTTGTGTAGTGTGCGAGCGCAAGTGGCGTGAAATCACTTGAAAAATCAGTTTGTAGCCAGGCTGCAAACAAAGGCTGGCATTTTGCACCTAGCAGCAGCAGCAGCAACAGCAACAGCAGTTACAGCAGCAGCAACAGCAGAAGCAACAGCAGCAGCCACAAAGAGACACGGACAACCCACGCATACGAACAGCAACAACAACAACAACACGAACACGAACAATATGGACACGCAACTGTAGACAAAGTCGAAGGATTGAAATTGGAATTGAAATTGGGTTTGGGCTTGGGATTGTGCAGCAGCAATGAGCTAAGTAACAGTGGAATAATGCAAGAAATATGCAGAATGCAATGAACAAAATATATATGAATAATTGTTCAGAATAAGTTCAATTGAACTATTCAACAAAACTGCCGTGCCAACTATATTCCTGACTTTAGATCATCCAGTTCGTTCCTTCATGACAATCATTTCAGTACTTTTAAAGAGTTGGTTCGATCATTCATTTCCGATTACAGTTCATTTCGTTCATTTGATTCTGATTACACTTCTTTTTGGAAACTTTTGAATGAACTAAACAACCGAACTAGCAAACGAAACAAACGAAAGAAGCAGTTGAACGAACATAAAGACTGAACGAACTAAAAGACTGAACTAGCTAAAGAAGCGAACGATCTAAATAATGTATAAAAGAAAGGCATCGAATGAACTTTTAGTTCTGCTGTACGAGCTTACCAATTAGTTCGTTCAGCCAAACCGAACCACTGAACTTAATCCTTCAATTGAACTACAACATACAACTCTATGTATAAAGAAATGAAATCAAATTGTTTACAATTTGTTATTGCTTTTAAAACACATTTTCGAAATTCTAATTTTCTTGAACTATAGTAAATTGTCATCCTAAGCGTTTGAATTTGATTTGAATTGCAGTTTTGTTTATTTTTATGTTCACGTTTTTCCTTTTTCCATTTCAAACCATTTCGCTCCAAAATTCAAACACCCTAACTTCAAACAGATACAACTATTTATACAGTTAATCTCAACTGATTTATTTGCCTTGCTACTTAGCACACTGTGCTCATTTTAACCCTAATTTTGAGCTTTGAGTGCCACTGTGCTGGCAAAGAAGACATCACGGATTATCCCAATTATCGTTGGGATTCAAGTGAATTTTCGTCCTGCCCTTTTGCTTTGCGTCCCTTCAATTTTCCTTGTACTTTTGTGCTTTGTTTTTTTTTTTTTTTTTTTTTTTTGGTCGATGCGTGATGCGAATGTTTTTGTTTTGTGCGTTTTAAATTTCGCTTTTGTTTTTGCTGTCACGTGAACTTCACAGACAAAAACGTGGTAAATGCTTAAAGTGTGCACGATATTTAAGAATGTGTATCTGTGTGTCTGTTTCATGTGCATGTGTATTGGTTAGTCGTAGTTGAATTGTTGCCATTGGTTTCACTTTGAACAGGCAGCAGCCGCATTCGCATTCACATTCGCATTCGCATTTACAGTTTACATTTGTTGGGCGTGCAAAATGGCAGATTTACAAAAAGGCAGCAGCTTAAGACAGTTTTTAAGCCCATTGTCTGCGTTTGGATGCCGTTTGTTGATAGCTTCAATAGCAGCGTCAAGTCCGATGCCCAAGTCCCAAGTCAAAGCTTGCCTTATGTGTGTCTGTGCCCTACGCGGCGTATGCGCAATGTCGCGACGCGACGTTGTTGCTGTTGTTGCCGTCGTCGCTTGTGGAGAACGTGGAGAACGCATTGATTTTCCACGCGGTATTTTCCTCAAGCCACTGAAGTGTATAATAATGTTGATGATAATAATGTTCATAATAATGATGTTGATGATGATGATGATGTTGCTGTTGCCGATAGGGAGCAGTGGCAAACGGCAAAGCCAAAGCCACGCAAACGGAAAATGGCTGCCAAAAGAAGACAAAAAGTCAGCTCGATACCGAGACCCAAATGCCCCAAGGAAAACGGGCAAAGCGGCAGGGGAAGCTGAAAGTCAGCATCTACACTTCGAAAAAAGAGTTATAAAATTAAAAGAATTGCATTTGAAAACAAATCATTCGAAAAAAAAACGTTTGGTCTCTAAGCAGGTATATAACATTTTTATTCATTTAAAAATCAAAGAAAATATTCTTATAAAGCGTTTGCTCCTTCAAAATATGCACAAAAATTGTTTATGAAATTAAAGAATTTTCTTATTAAAAAGTTTTGTTTTTCCTTAAGCCAGCGCTCTTAAATTTTTGATAATAAAAAAGTATTTGAGAACTGTATCTATTTTTTTCTGAATTTTTGAAAGCAGCTTTTAAAAAATATGTATAAAGGCTGCTCCTCTATTTTTCAAAACTAATGAAATTATTTCAAAAAAGTTTAAATATAAATTAATTGTAGCAGAATTGAGAAAATCGTTCTGAAATCAAAGAACTTTTATTAAAGGAAAGTTTTTTTAATCTTTAAGGGCTCTTAAATTTCTTTATTTTAATTTTTTTTTATGAATTTTCGGCAAAAGCTTCGAAAAAATTAATGTAAGGACTGCTCTTCGACTTTTCAAAACTACAGAAAATATGACAAAAAAGTTAAAATACAAGTGTTGTGAATTTAGAGCATGTTTTAACATGTTTTAATAATTCAACAAAATTTTGTGGAATTGAGTTTCCCTAAAATGTTCTAATATTCAATATTGCCGTTGAGGTGAAATTGAATTCAGAAATAAAACAGAAGTTTTTCATTTTTAGTTGAATTGTATTTTAGATAAATATTTGAAACTAAGAGCAATATATTTTTGTTCAGTGTAGTGAGCAGAAGGAAAAACTATGTTGCTGCTTGAGAAAAAGCAGCTCCAGCTGCTCCCTGCTGCCTTTGCTGTTGCTGTTACTTCTGCTGTGGCTGCTGCTGCTGTTGCTGCTGATGTTGGTTGTTGGTTGTTGTTGTCGCTGCGCAAAACGAAACATAAACAGCAACAGCAGCAACATCAAGTGGAGAGACGACGACGACGACGACGACTTTGTTGCACAGTCAGAAGGCAAGGAGAGGTAGACAGGAAGGAGGTCAGACAAGCAAGCAGGCAGGGAGCTGTGCCTGCCCCGGCGTCGCTGCTGCTGCTGTTGTTGTTGTTGTTGTTGTTGTTGTTGTCGTCGTCGTCGTCACCACGCCCCATTATGCGATTGGTCCTTGCGGCGTGTAGAAAAGAATAAGCATAAGAATTTGCGTGTGAAAAAATGATCGGAATATGAGAGCGAGCATGCGACACCGACACATTTGACAGAGAGGGGAGACGACGGGGGACGTGCAACGTGTGAAGTACGCGTGCGAATGGCAGCCCGTGGGGCAGGAAGCAGCAGCAACGACAACAACAACAACAACAACAACAACAGCTCCGTACAGGGTGTCATGTGCGCTGTGCTGCGCAGTGACAGCTGAAACCCATCGCAAAGGGGCAACGTTTGGTGGCGCCTCGGCAACAGCAACTGTAACTAATAGCAAAAGAGCGAAGGTGGCAAGCGTTGGCATCGATTTAAATGCTTGCCTTCCCTTACCACCTTGCAGCAAGGACCTTTCGTTTGACAGGCAGCAGCAGCAGCAACAACACGGCGACACAATTGTGCTGCTATACACTCCTGAACCCCCTCCCCTAACCATTGCTTGCAACCTTAACAAAATGTTGTTTATATGCGCCCATTGTTCTTATGTCCAGGTTTTCTCGTGTGCGCCTTACTTGGAATTTTGTTTATTGTTGGCTACCTACACTTCAATTCCATGAAATCTCAAGTATTTACATTTATTCGAGAGCTTTCTGGTTGACTTCGGGCTTGGGGCTTGGAACTTGGAGCTGGGGGCTGGGGTTGCGATTGGTTCGGTTGGAGGAGCTTGGTTAGCAGGCACAATACGCGAAAGGTAGGTCGCCCCAGGGTTACGCTGATTGAAGTGCATTGATTGTGAACATGAATTATGGCCGCAACAGATCTTCTACAAGTACCATTGAACAAAAAAAAAAAAGACCTCCATTCAAATGTTCTCAACTGAAACTGTAATTCTTAGTTATTACATAGTCTTTAATCATACTTTTATATACACTGATAGTTTAAAAATGTAGTAAAAAGAACTTTATTATCGTACATTTTCAACATATATTAACTATTCATTTGTTATCTGCGCTTTTGCAAAGGTTTTTAATTTTAAAAGCTTAAGAACTTAATGCCTTTTGTAATTTTTAGTGTTTTTTTGAAAAAAAGTTCGTTTAAATGTAAACTGCAATTGTAATTCACTACTATAGCATAATTTTGAAAGTACTGATAATTCCAAAATTTGTTGAAAAACTTTATGAATTTGTAACATGCATCAGATACTCATTTGCTAATCCCAAAATTATGAGCAAAACTTTATTGCCTTTAATTATGGAAGCTTAAAAACTTAATGCTTCGTTTCAACAAGCTGCGTTTTCTCGTTTTGTTAGAATAATAATAAAATACAATAACTGTGAATAATAATAATATGTAATTTTTAGTGTTAAACATTAATTTGAAATTATTCTCTCGCTCCATATAAAGCGTCTTAAATGTATAGAATAATAAAATGTGGTTGTATATTTTTATGCCCATATTTTTTGAGAAAAAGAAATTATTTTCAAATTTTAAAACATATATTTTCTTGATTCTAACCACAAGCGTAGTTCTTCAACAAAACGTTTAGCATATGTATGTGTCTATCTGAATACACACGTTAATCTCGGAAACTATAAAAAGTGTAGACAGTATCTTTGGAATATAAATGGTACACAAATATTAATATTATAATTATCAATTGTGTTGACAAATTTTGATATAGTAATATTTTCAAAAGATTTTTTTTTTTCTAATATCCAAATTTTCCTTCTGAGCATATTTGGTTGCAATCAGACTTCTAGTTGAAAACTTTTAGTTGAAAACTTTTTGTTGAAAACTTTTAGTTAAAAACTTATAGTTAGGAAAATGTTAAGAATGAAATCATATCTCATCATTTCGTTTTTTCTTTGTCCAAAACTCTAAAATGATTTATATTGATACAGCAACATTTGCCAACGATCTTTAGTTCTGATAACAAACAGTAGTTCTGAGATTATTCGATTAAAATAAACTCCCTAACATTTAGTTTATTAAAATTCCACATTGAATTAGTAATCCCTTGTTCTTTTAAATTGGATTTTAAATTTTTGTTTAAAGATTGGCGACTTTTTCCAAATCTCTGAAGTGTTTAATTTTTAGATATAGCATAATTTTCAGATGATATTAAGTGCTTATAATAAACTGGCAATTGACAGCTTTTATAATTATGCTTTTTTACAAAATTCGTCAAATACCAAAAAAGAAAAATTGCAAAACATGCATATTTAAGCAGCCATTCATAGAAACTTATGTTATGTAGGTATGAACATTATGTGAGTGTTGACAAACTTAAATGCAAATTGCAAATGGACAAAAAGCAAAGAAAAATGTAAATAATACCAAAAAAGAAAAAAGCATAAAACATGCATAAGTATTACAAGAGTTGGCTGCGTTTTATTCGCACAATCGTGAAACGCACGCGATTAAAACGGCGAATGTCGAATGAAAAGCAATTTGCAATGTAAATGAAAATGAAAATGAATAAACATTTTTTTGTTGTTTGCGGCAGCGCATGTGCAAGGAAGGGCTAGAGAGAGGCGAGGCAGCGGCGAGGCAGCGGTGGGGCAGTAAGCATTGAGATTTTGGCGGTGCGACGGTGGCGGCGGCAGCACGCTAACCACCAGACGGGGTGAAGGAGAGTAGTTAAAGTGGGCAGGGGTGGAGTTGCAAGAGAGAGCGAGCAAGCGAGAGTTAGTAAGAGAGAAAGAGGGAGAGAGAGAGAGAGAGCGTAAATCACGCCAATGAATGAGCAATGAGCAATAACAGAGGCCAAAGCAGCGGCGAAAGGCAAAGACGAAAGGCAGCGACGGAGGCAGCGACAGAGGCAAAGGCAAAGGCAAACAAATTCATTGCGTTTTACAAGTGTCAACGACAGCGTGCGCCATATGATAACTAAGCGAAACGTAAATTGCGACTAATTGAATTAATCCGGAACCACATACATTCACACACACACACACACACACACGTATGTGAACTCTTTGTCCAGCAGGTGAGATCGATGGAGTTGGCAACGCAAGTATTGTGGCACAGTAATTACAAACATATGTTTTTTTTGGCGTCAGTTTACGCTGTGTTGGCCATTTAAGCACCGAATGACCAAAAGCACGTTTTGGGCCAGAATTGGAGCAAGTTTTTTAAATGTAAATATAGGACATGAGAAGGTCGTATGACAGCCTTAGAAAGTGTTATTTGTGATAGCAGAGCTGCCTTGTGTTTCGTGTATAATGTGGAATTAGCATTACATAATTATGTTAGCATTAACAGAGGTGATTGATCAAGCTTTTCTTAACGAAAGAGGAAGCGCAGACAGCCTCTGTTTCATAGTTAACATTAGAATTACAGACATAATTATGTTAGCACTAACCGACGCGTTAGATCCATGGCTTGGCTAAAGAAAGAGGGAGTAAGAAAAGTTAATACTGGTAAAAATGTACCAAGCAGCCTCTGTTACATAAAAGAATTAGCATAGCAGACAGAATTATGTTAGCACTAACAGAGGTGTTTGATCAAACGCATGTTAACGAAGGCGGGAGTAAAGAAAGTTAATTCTGTTAAAATTGTGTCAAAGCTTAGACAGCCTTCATTTCAAGCTTAACATAGAATAAGCATAACAGACATAATTATGTAAGCGCTAACTGAGATGTTTGATAAAGCGCATGTGAACGAAAGACGGAGAAAATAAAGTTAATTGTAATAAAAATTTAAAAATCTAAAAAGTTAAAAAAAAACTTGGTTTAGGCACCCTGTGTTTCATACTTAGCACAGAATTATCTAACATACATAATTATGTTAACGCTAACAGAGATGTTTGATAAAGAAAGAGGGAGTTAGAAAAGCATGTGGTACAAATGTAAATTAATCGAGAATCCAAAACCAGATTTGGTAAATTTAGCGTTTTATGTGAAACTAGTAACTAGTCTTAATAAAGGTTCTTATTAAAAATTGTACATCAAGAGTTTTTTTAATAAATAACGAAAAAGTAAAAATTTTGGTACTTTTAATAACCGTTGATATAGCAGCATTTAAGTATCTTTCAAAAGAGCATTATGCATATTTTGGTACAAATTATTTTTTGCAAGTGGCCTGCCACAATTTGTTAAACTAAAATATGTAAAAATGCAAGTTTGCACGCAAACACACGTTTTATCAGCTATGCATGTTAAGATCGCTGAAGCTGCAAATGTTTTGTCACCTCAAATTACAAACACATGTTAAGTAAGTAAGTTGTCGCTGCGACGCGACGGCAATTAACAGACAGCGTTAACAACTGACCAGCTAGAAGCGTTGCGTTTCCAGGAGCAGCAACAACTATGACGTTAGAGCAAGACAGCGTACTGAGAGCTTTGTCTGTGTATGTGTGTGTGTGAGTGCTGCTTATAATTATGCTATGCTTTGGACTCTGTTTGGCTATTGCTGTCCCTGTCGCTGGATCTTTATGGGCGGCTTGGAATTACATCAACGAACACTTTCGCCGCGGCGAGCCAAAGTTAACAGCCAAGGCGTTTGCAATTATGTTAAAAGTGAAATCTGAACAGCCCGCAGCGCAAGCAACTACAACAACAACAATTTACGCAGCAACTGCGGCCATTGAGCTAATTTGCACAGTGCAGTCGACGTCGACGTCGACGTCAGCGTCGTCCAAGTTTAGTTACTGTGCGTTGTTGTTGTTGCTGTAATTGTGGTCGTCGTCGCTGTTGTTGTTTGTTGCTCCATTTTGGTACATTGTTTGTGTGGCGGCTGCTGCTGTTCTTGTTGTTGTTGTTGTTGCAGTTGTTTTTAATTAATTTTGAATACATTGCCGAAGAAATGCGCATGTCTGTGACCTTGAACAATTAGGCTCGGGCGTTTTCAGTGTCGGTGTCTGAGTCTGGGTCTGGGTCTGGTTCCAGGTCTGGCACATACATATCCATGAATGTTGTTCCATATACCTACATGTACTGTGCGTGTATATTTGTGTGTGTATTTTTGTATATGTGTGTTGCAAATGCGAGTAATTAACACTTGAACATTTTCAAGAGCATTAGACGTCGCTCTCGCTCCCTCAAGCTCTCACTCGAGTGCTCTCTATCTCGCTCTCTCTCTCTCTCTTACGCATACGCTCGCTGTGTGCGTCTGAGTGCTGCACTTGAATTGCAGGCCCAAACACACACACACACACACACACACACACACATACAATTGCAAATGCAAAATAGTCAATTGAAAAAGGCCAGAACACCAGACCAGGAATACATCCATAGCTTTTTAGTTCAACGAACTTTCTAGAGCGGGGCTTGGTGGCGGGAGTGGGCGAAGTTCGCCGCAATTTTATCGATCGATAAGTAAAAAATGGCAGCTCTTTAAAATGGCCGCCATAATATTTATGGCAAATTGTAAATATGCATTGAGATATGTTCAAATTTTATTCATTATTATGCAATTTAACAATGAAAAAAACGCAAACTGTTGACGTTGACTGTTTTATGTTGTTGATTGGATGTTCATACTGATTTTTTCTTTATTTATTGTTGTTGTTGTCGCAGTTACTGCTGCTGCTGTGACTGTTGCTGTTGTGTATGCAGTTTGTTTGTTTGAGCAAGGAGGGGGTATAAATACATAGTTGTGCACTGGAAAATTTACATAAACTTTACTTGGAGCATTCATTGTATGCCAAATATTGCAAGTTATGAATAAAACATGCGCAAAATGGCAAAATAAATTCCAGCAGCCGAGCAAACAAACAAGACATGAACGACGACAGCGACAACAGAGAAACCCAAAAGGAAAATAAGTACAAAATGAATTGCAAATGGAAATGGAAATCACAACAAGAGCAACAACAACAACAACAGCAATAAAAACAACTACAATGCAATCGCAATCACATATCGTATACGTAAGAAACTTAAAATGGTTAAGATCCCAGAAGAACCAGACTCAGCAGAAGTTTTCTTAGATTGTTTTAAGGCGCAGTCAACTTTACTTGGTACTAAAAAGAAGTTAATGTGAACTATTCTTAGTAGAGTTGGTTCTATCCGATCTTAACATGTTCTTATGATCGGGTCTTTTGAATTGATTATTGTTCTTTTAGTTTGTTGAGATCCTTATCTTATCCATTAATAGATCAGCAGCTTTAATATTTCATTTTGAATCACTGTTTGTTTGACTAGTCCCTTTTTAAAAAACGTTTAGTAACTGTATCCGAAAAGCAACTTAAGAATCAATTAGTTTTTTTTATCCGGAAGAAACTAGATAAACGATTAGTTCTTTTGTTCGAAAAGGAACTAAAAGAAATATAAGAAAGATTGAACTTTTAAAAAGGTGAACTCAATTCGAAAACAGAATTTAAAAAGAGGAACAATAAAGTGAAATGTACCAAATTTGCTTAAGAATTCAAAAACAGAAATAATTAAAAAAAAAAATGTAAAATGAAGAAACCATAAATTTATTATAAAGTATCAGATCTTTTCTTCAACATTTTGATGATTTTCGATTGCTTTAAATGTTAAAAACATCCTTATTGCTGTTAAGTTAAATTGAATCCATAACTTATAAGCAAATTAATTCAATCCTTGATTAAATGCAAAGGAATTCAATATGAGAGGAACTCACTTTCGAAAATGGAAACCGGATGAGTAGTTTGTATCTCGCATTTGAACAGAATATTTAATCTTAAATCGAACAGTTTTAAAATTATTTTAAGGTAACACTTCAAGAATATATATATAAATTTAAGAATATTTCTGAAATATAAAATACAGAAATCGTGAATTCACTTCTCATTACAGATCTTAAACTTAAATCGCACAAATTCTAAACAATGCTAAAAGCTAACTCTGCGCGGCATCTTTCTAAGATGCTTTAATTCTGTAAATTCAAAAATATAACTGAAATATTCAAACATAAACACATAGCCAGCACGTAACTCACTTTTCAACATAAAATTCAAACTTAAATCAGTAAAATTTTAAACGCTTTCAGAAGGTCATGCTGCAGAGCTGATTTTCAGCAAACTTTAAATACTATATACATTTCTATAAAACGTTTGCATGCCACACGCATTTGCAACGAATTCGAATTTCAACTAGCCTCGTCTGATATATCATATTCAAAAATCAAATATTTTCAAGGCTGTTATGCCATGTTACAATTTGATACAGCAACAAAAAAAAAAACGTTATTTATTTTAGCGTGAAAAAAAAGGTAACCATAATAAAGAGAAGCTGCATGGTTCAGCTGGGTTGTGTGTCTGTTTTGTGGGGTGCGTGGTGGGGCAAACAATGGCTGCCTGATGCTGCTGCTGCTGTTGCTGCTGCTGCTGACAGTGGTTGTGCCAGCAGCAACAATGCGACAACAACAACAATACATTTGCCAACTCTTGTGCTCCCATGGCGACACACACACACACATAGAGAGGTAGAGATACTTATACCAAAACACATTTTGTGCGCACAGGCGCAGTGCAGAAGAAATGGCCGCCAAACAGCAAATAAAAGACATCATCGTCATCGGGTTTCGGGATATGTTCCACAACGTGGCATGGGGCATGGGGCATGGGGCATGTGGCAGCAACCAGGCAGCAGGCAGTACGAATCATTGTACACTAAAGTTTTTCCTCTATTGCGGCAAACATAACTCATGACATTTGGCAGACGAGACAAACGCAGCTGCCAAACGCAGCGAAAACAACAAAAAAGAAACAAACGCTGAAATGCTGCCAACAACTAGAAATAAATACATAAATAAATAAATAGAATACGCAGCATGACAGCGCCAACTTGGCCAATGTCTATGGCTATGACTATGGCTAGTTCTAAGCTGACGCCGTCCTAGCTGCACTTAAAGAAATTTGCAAGAGTTTTCTAATCATGTAAGAAATTTAAAAACCTTTTTATATTCCCAAATTTCCCAGGCAAAACATTATATGTTATTTAGTTCATTATAAACCAGTTTTAGAATAAGGATTTTGATTTCAAATAAAGTTAAAATTAAGATTTTAAAAATCTTTTTTATTATTTTATATTCAAAAGTTCAAACAAGAATTGGAGAAATTGTCACTGGGGAAATAGATTCTTCCATAACTTTGGTGCTATTTATCCGATCGTGTTGAAATTTACACATCCAAAAGACATTGATTAAACATACATGTGTAAAAATTAAAGCTTTATCTTTAAAATTGTGGCTGTGGGAGTCTTTTGCGATTTGCGGGGGTGCGGGGGGATGCATCCGAAATTTGAAATAAACTTGATGCCAATTTTGGTGTCTCTAGCTCTTGTAGTCTCCAAGATCTGTGTGTTCATACGGACAGACGGATATGGCTAGTTCGTCTCGGCTGTTGATCCTGATCAAGAATATATATAGTTGATATAGTCGGAATTGCCTCCTTCTGTCTGTTACACACATTTGCAGTACTTTATAACTCCCTTTTTCCCATTTTTAATGGGAACAGGGAGTAAAAAGCAGACTTTCCTTGATGCTAGCTCAAATCTGGATACATCAAACCTTAAACACACTGAAAAGCTCAATTCAGTTTGCACTTTTGTATCCACCTATGAGAGATATAAATCAAACTTTGCTGCATTTCAGATTCGTACACTTTTTATTATTATAATTTTTGTATCAATATCGAATTCGAATTCAAAGTTGATTATGACTTCATTTTAGAACACGCCTTACAAAGTTTAAACACAATTTGAAGCTTTAAACGAAATAAGTTTCATTCTATTCTTCTAACTTCCATTAAGAACATTGCTATTTTTCTCAGTGTATGCAGTCGCAGCTAGCATGTCCAACTGTGTATTTGAATCTGCAATTCAGCTGTATCCGCAATAAATGCTGAAATGTATGGACACAAGTCCAGTTTTGGGCTGCCAATGCATATCACTGTGAATTGGAAATAGAAGCTAAGCAAACTTGGCATCAACTTGTGTTGGCCATCATTAGAAGGTTCTTAACTCATTGCAATTCAATATAGCTGGACAATTGTCTTGCGTTTGAATGTCTGCTGTAATGAATGGGCTTATATGAATGTAATATCAATTAAAGATAATTTTATCAAATTGATATTTGCGCTGGCCGAGTTGAAACTGTTAAAAAATATGCTTAATTTTAAACTTAAACTATGATAAGTATGACTTGGCTTAAATCGTAGTTACATTTTGTTATTAGAACATAAATTAAACACTTAAAACTTACTTGCACTTGATCTATTTTTAATGAAATTTGTTTAACTTTAAACAAAGTTTAACATTTGCCGCATTCAGAGATATAATTCCAAGAAAATGAAAGTTAAATATTAAACATATTAATAAGAAACATAATATATCACTTAAAGCTGTGTGTGTGTGTGTGTGTGTGAGCCTGTGTGTGTAGCAAGCTGTAATTGCATTAATAATCTCCCTTTCGTTGCAAGTTGCATAATAATTTGCTGGGCCTGGCAACGTTTGCATGATTTCCATTTGGGAATTTTCATGTAGCGAATGTTTCTTGAGCGGTTTGCAGGAATTATGCAAATGCCAAAAGGAAGCGAAATTGAAAATTTGATTATACCCCTTGCTTGGCAGGCACATTGTTGTTGTAGCTCTTAGAGTCTGTTGTTGGCTGTCTGTTGTCTGAGTGCTGCCTGCTGCATGCTGCATGCTGCATGCTCCATGCTAATGCAACGTTGCCGACAATAGCAGCAATGTTGCAACGTGACTACAACTACAATAATATGTATGTGCTTTGTGGAAAGCAGAGGACGTTGCAAGCAGCGCAGCGGAGGCAAATCCACATACAAAAAGCTAAGAACATACTCAGTGCAAACACAGCCTATGCTACACTGCCAGAAAAGACGTGTGTGTGTGCTGCATTTATAAGCTGCTTGAGCCATAAGCCACTTAAAAGTTGCAGATTGCGTATACGTAGCGTTGGCTTAGAAACTTTGCAACTTGCAACAACACAAAATGAGAAAAGATTTTTAGCCAAATGTTTTTTCTGCAACTGTAGCGAGTTTTTATTTCTTGCTTTGTTTTTTTTTTTTTTGTTTGTAGCATTTCACAGGAATCGAATTGAAACATTGAACAGAACACAAGCAGCAGATACAATTCAATACAACAATGCCACCGAGCAACAGCAACAACAAGCAGAGACAGAGACAGTGACAGCGACAGCAGCAACATCAGCAGCAGCAGCAGCAGCAACAGACGTTGCAGAGATATGTGTTGCCATTGCCAATGTCCGCTAGTCGATTTGTATGGCATTCGAAATGTTAACTGCCAAGCAGCTTTAGCTTCTACAGCAGCAGCAACAACAACCAACAGCAGCAGCAACAGCAAACAGCAACAACAGCAATCGGCAACAACAGCAACAATGGCAATCCACATCAAAGTACATACGTGAATCCTACGCAAACGCAGCCAATCTTTAAAGGCAAGCAGCAATGTCTGACGTGAAACGTGGATGTGGATGTGGATGTGAATGTGAATGTGGAGAGTGTGTAGTATGTGAGGAGGATGTGCAGCGTACCAATTGGATGCCTTCGAACGATGGACGAGAACGTTGCCGACGTCTGTTGCTGCTGCTGCAACGAGAACAGCCAGCGCAGATAGCAAATGTATTGATAAGCACACACAGAAAACCTTGGGTCTGGCCAGACCAGACCAGACCAGACCCGACCAGACCAGGCCCAGAGACCCAAGCCATGCCTTTTTTCCACTGAAAACTGCAAAACATTGTTGCCAGTTTGCCTGTTGCTGTTGCTGTTGCACATTGGAGTGGAGCACAGTGGCAACAGCAGCAATAGCAATAGCAGCAGCAGCAGCAGCAGTTGACGTGCGGTGGCCATTATGTAGCCTGCTCCTTTGGGACCTGTGGAACCACAAGCAACAACAACAAGCAGCAACAGCAACAACAACAGCTCGCAACAACAACCACAAGCAGAAGCGCAACAGCAACAACATCTCGATGGACGATTGACGATGGTTGCTGCTCAGGTAGATAAATTCGTAATACAACTGCGGCTGTCTGAAAAACGTTCGGGCCTGCCTCTTGCTGCCTGCCACTGCAGCAGCAGCAGCAGCAGCAGCAGAATCAGCAACCAGCAGCAGCAGCAGCACCAGCACCAGCAGCTTGTCCATTGTCCAGCGCAGTCTTAAGTCTGGACATGGGACATGTTGCAGGCAGTGGCGAATTTTCGTATTTTTTGTTTTCTTGCTGTTTGTTTGCGTTTTTTTTGTTGTTGTGTTTTTGTTGCTGCTTTAGAGCATTTTGTATTGTTTTGTGTTTTGCGGCTTATCCAGCGCTTTCAACGCCTCGCGATCAACGCTTTGTGGCAAGAGCGCGCTGTCTGGCCAACAGTCCAATTGGCCAACTTAGCAGCAGCAACAGCAACACACTCAGAAAAAAAATGATTGCTCTAAAATTAAGAAAAACCAAAAGCAGTTGGACTTATTTTTGGTTTTCTTTAAGTCAGAGTTGCAGTCGCGGATCTGAATTTTCGATCAGGGTGGAGACTAAAGTGTTTGAAAACTTAGATTGTGTATCTAAAAAAAATCTCTTTCACAATATATTACAGAAAGTGGAATGCAGGAACTGCAGAACTGTAGAACTGCAGAACTGAATAACTATTTATTGCCGAAAGCAGTTTATTCTTAAGTTTTAAGTTGCCCAGTTTCGTTTTTGAAAATTATTCAACAACAGCTTTCCAACTGATTCCACATGTGTTCTGCATATCGCGTTCAACCTTATCAGAACTCATTTCCAAATCGATATAACTTACAAATTGTTTTGATTGTTTTATCTCAGCTGTTAAAACGGCTTTTTTAAACTCATATTTTTTTAAATATATTTCTTATTCAAAAATTTTATGATTAGCTATTAATATTTCAACAAAATTCATTTAGGAACTTGTAATATTGAAAGAAAGATTGTAATCATTTTCAATAGAGGTTTGCATTTCTATAATTTTCAGAACCAATTTTCACAAGGATAGTTAAACAGGTCTGTTCCCATTTCCGAGAACTTTTCATTTCAATTTGAATTTTGTCGCCTTTTTCTTCAAAAGAAAATGAAATCGTTTTCAACTTTTAAAGCTAAGTTTGAATACTTTTCATTTCATTCAAAATAACTGATTCTTAAACCGAATTTTCTATTGAAATTCAGAATTCAGAACAACTAATAATTTCGATTTCGAATGAAGAACTGATTACTTTTAAAAAAGTAAAGCAACAAATATTTTTGGAAAGCGTTTCTACTGTCTTTTCATTTGGAAATAACTGAAATACTGTTTATTTGACAGGATGGTTTTTTATTTTAGATATATTTATAAATTTTGAAAAGCACATTTGTTTTTGCAAGTGCACAGAAGCGCTGTCCTGCCAGCATAATTCATGTTTCACGCCGTTGCTGTTGCTGTTGTTGCAGCAGACAAATTCAAATTCAAAATGGCAGCAGCCGCAGCAGCAGCAGCTGCGCAATTATTGAGCATCGAGCTTTAAATCAAAGGTTCGAAAATTTACGGATTTGTTTTTCACATTAAATTACATGTGGCATGCAGCAGCAGCAGCCGCAGCAGCCGTTTGCGATTTGTGGCATGCAAAAATTGTCTGTGTTGCCGCCTTCTACTCGACATCGATAGTTCATTGGCTTTGGGCCAGATTGATAGTTGGCTAAGTGATGCAACACGATACGCAGTTAAATACATGTGTCGGTGTCTCTCTGTGTGAGTGTGTGTGTGTGTGTGTGTGTTTCAGCATTAAGTGTTCTTGCCTACTGGCAACTTCCGCTTTCATATTTGCTCATTACATTGAGTGTGAGTGTGAGTGTGTATATGTGTGTGTTTGTAAGTACACACTTCCGTTGTTTTCATATTTGTCTTCAACTTGAGTTTGAATATTGAATAAATATTGAAATAAATGCGCAGAAAAGCACGCAACAAAGCGCTATAAATATGATATATTTGCAACCTGCAGCTGCAACATATTGAGGCGACGACAGCAACATCAACCGCAAGAACGAGAACGAGAACGACAACGACCTTATCAAGGCCCACAATTTTATGGCTGTCAAAATAAGTTGGCAGCAGCAGCAGCAGCAACAACATCAGCAAAACAGCAACCAAAAACAGCAGCCAAGAAATTGTCAAGCGATTTGAAATCGTTGTTAGATTGGAATTTCGACCCAATTAGGAAATTTTTCAAACATTGAAACGGCTGCTGTTGCTGTTGACTGTTGCTGCTGGCTGATGTTGATGTTGCTGTTGCTGTTGCCCTTTCTGCGGAAAAATGCAAAACCTTCGCCCATGGTCAAGGATGCGAACAGGGACACACCAAAAGCAAATACAAATACAAATACAAGCAACATAAAATATATTGTTATGTCTGCGGTGAGAAAACTAATTGACGATGACAGCAGTCGCCGTCGCAGTTGCCGTCGCCAACGCTGCTGCTGCTGTCGCCGTCGACGTCGCAGCAATAATCGACAAAGTTGCCGGCAGGGCGCAACAGCAGCAGCAGCAATGGCTTTTTTTTTGCAGCTACTTCTTCTGGATTTGTGGACAGGCATCGATTCGCTTTTTTTTTAAAACTCTGCACATACTTATTGTAAGTGGCCTTCGTAGATTTCTATTTGCCGCAGCAACAATAACAACAGCAACATCAACAGCAACAGCAACAACAACAACAACAACAAACAAAAAGCGTATATAAGAAACCCAAATCGTTTAAATTTATTTATACGTTCGATGCTGTTGGGATATAAAAGGCGCCGCCAATGCAGCAACAACAGCAGCAACAACAACAGTAGCCACAACAGCAACAGCAGCAACAACTGCAACAGCAACAGCAGCAATCATTTTGTATTGCATGAAATTATTGATTTGTTATTTGTTGGATTGTTTGCCGCGCGGCTTGTTAAAATGTTTGAGTGTGCATGAGACTGTTATTCCTGTTGTTGTTGTTGTTGTTGTTGCTACTGCTGATTGCTTAAACTAATAATTGTATCTTAATTTTGTTTTATTAAGCTCGTTTGCCAATTGCCGCTATTGTGCGGTATTTTAGAAAAGTGTTACACCAATGTAACCAATTGTAAGATATGTATTTAGTCACTTAGACAACTCAGTTATTAAATAGAAAACTAATTTTAGTCTGCAATAACAATTTACAAACAATTAGATCTGTAATATCATAATCATTTTTATAATTACACAGTAATTAAAAAATGTATTCCTAAAATAGCTGATATTTTCAAACGTTTAAAATATTAATAACACTTTTTATTGTCGTCATTAATATAATTAAAACAGAAATGATTGTTATTGTTATATGATACATTTTCCTTTAAATGCAAACTAAACAAAAGTTCCTTTTCAAATTTATTATAAAGCCCGCCAAATAAAGTTGAAAAATCGCTCAAACAGTGTGCTATCGATATATTAATCACGTTGCCAACAAGCTGGCAACGCCAACAGCACAGTGGCGCCATCAATGGCTCGTTTTATTTTTGCGCAAACATGAATTTTGAATCGGGCAACGGACTTAGGGTTCGAGTCTTGGCTTAATTTTAGCTAAGACAACACGGGATCGGGCAACGGACTCAGGGTTCCAGTCTTGGCTTAATTTTAGCTAAGACAACACGGGATCGGATGCCATTTTTTAATTTTTGCATCAAAAAAAAATTCGAAAAAAACGAACGTCATTTTTTCCTGGAATTTTGTGCCGCGACTTTGTTGTTGTTTTTAACATTTTTCTAACAGAGGCTTAACATTTCTCTGTTAAAAGCCCGCAATTTTTGAAAAATAATAGAATTTCTGTTAAATTTGCAGATCTGGCTTTTTTTTAAATAGCCTGGCTTCTGTAATAATTGAGATTGGTAATGGCTGCACCTTAAGGATTATCCACAGGTTTGGTTTGGGATACAAATTTGGACTCATCTCAGATCTAATCAGCGACTCATTTCTGATCGCCTGGTATTTTGGGACAGTTGGGAACGCTGAAAGTTGCTGAAAGCGAAATAAAAAGGCAGCTGTTGATTTTTTTTTACAGTAAGTAACGTCTTTATTCAATTTCATATTCTGTTGTTTGTCATTTATACTCAAATCATATATAAAATGCATATGAACTACAGCATTTAATAAAAAAATGTCGTTTGACTGTTGTTTCACACAAAACGTGAGAACAGCAGCGGGAACTGTTATTTTCTTTTTGTAATTTGTATTCGATGTACTACAATCTTCAACTACATTTTGTTTCTTTTTATTTTGTTGCATTTATGACTAAATTGTATGCATATTTATAATGTTTTAGTTAATTAATATTTGCTTATTATTGTTGAAATATTTGTTTGATTAACGAGATTTAAACGACAGTTGTTTGGACTTATGAACTAAAGACAAATACAAAGGATATCACTTGAGTATGTCTAACAAGCTACTCGGTTGTTGTTGTTTGTTGTTGTTGTTGTTGTTTTCTCTTCGAACTACCAACTAAATTCATAAACTATGTATGTATGCGTTGTATATATGCTTATATGCGTTATATGGTGAGTGTATATAGGTATGCTACGGTTTATCTTTCAGTTTATATGTATATATTTTTTAAATGCTCGGCTATAACTAGAGTCAGTTGAGAAATTCAACGATTTGGCAAATAGTTTACAACTGCCTGTACACATAGTATATAATCGAAGTCTATATGCTTGGGCGGGGTTTCTTTGCCATATAGAAACTTGAGAACTTATAACTTAGGCATATACAATATATAAATAGTGTTTTTCTTTTGTTTGTTTTTTTTTTTTGTTGTTGTTAATACTACAATTTTTAGTGTTTAAAACTATAAGTTTGCTAAGCCACAAATATAACTTTACGCTACAGTACTTTTACTTATGTAAGTAGTATCAAAAATGCATGGCACCCAGGGGGAACAAAGTTCGGTTGAGCAAAGTTCAAGTAACAGTGGACGCTCGATAATGAGAACTACTAAATATAGAGGGCTTTTCTGGTTAGCAAAATGTTTTAACTTCATTTTAGCAATAATATGTTAAAAAAATCTGAATTGCTTTTTAAAACTTAAGTATTTTGTGCCAAAAAGTTTGTAATATGCATTACAAAATTTTAAGTTAAATTTTAAGTCTTAGTTAAAAATGGCTTTAAAAATCAAAAAATGTTAAAATAAAGTTATGCTTTCAAATTTCGACAACATTCTTTTGTAAAGAAAACTTTCAGAGCTGGTTAAAATGATTGTAAAATTCTAATATCAAGAATTCCAACTATCGAGCGTTCACTGTATATACTATCTTTGTACACAACATACTACAAATAACCTTAGACGCTATATAACTAGTACAAACTAGGGAACTAACTTCTATAACCTATGCCTAGACTTTGATTTCAATATTTTAATTATGTGTTTCGTTCGATTCTTTTGTGCTTTCGCTTCATTTTTCCTCCTGCTCCTCTCTTCTTTCTTCTCTCCAGCCGAAACGCACTTTTAATACATTTTTCAAATAAAAGGCAACTCATGAACATTTTTGTTTTTTGTTTTGTGTTTTCAACAACTTCTTTTCCTTCTTTAAATCCACAACGGGCCAATGGTCTCCACTATTATGTCCAGCACATCCTGTCGCCCCATTTCCTTGAGCGTCAACAGCAAGGACATGATGCTATTGGCATGTGAAATGGAACTAGAACTGGAACTGGAACTACTACCGTTGCGATTATTGGCGCGACACTCCCACAGATTAAGTATCTGTTCGGTGGGCGAAGGCTTCGTAGCAAAGTATGCAATATAACGATCCGTGCTAAGTTTCTTGGCCAACAGCCGCCAATCCCGTTCATCGGCACGCGGCGGATCCAAGGCGGCACAAATCAAACGCTTTGTGGCATGTGGCAGTTGCACAAAGTCCAGCACACAACTCTCATTCACATAGTTGCCCTGACGATCTATCGAAATGGTTGTATTCGTCGTCGAGGCCAAATCCTCCGCTGAGCCCAACGTCTGTGCTGGAATGCTAAACGTATAAAAGTCCAAATCCTCACCCTGGCCAAAGTCCACACAAAGCGCATGCTGCTCCTGTCGACGCACACTGAACTCACAGTGGAGTATAGAGTTATTGCTCAGGATGTGCTGATAGGGTATGGCATGTTCATAAGGCGCCGCATCCGCATCCGTGCAGCGTACGCGTATATTCAAATTAAGACTATTCAAGACAAAGCCAAAGATTTGACTTTCGCCCAGATAACTGCCACCAAGTTTACATTCCACATTGGCGCATATATCCCGACTGTTGGGAAAGTCCTTGACCACATAGATGCGCAGGCTGCAGTTGGCGCTGCTCGGCGGCGTATGCTGACTAAATGCGAGCAACTTCATCTTAATTGCCGGCTCCTGTATGCGCGGCTCCGCGAGTATAACAAAGTGTCCCAGCTGCTCCGTCATAATGTACACATGCGTTGGCTCCAGCTGCACAAACATGGGCGTATTGATGGTCTCCTCGCCAATGGATACGGCACGCCGCCAGCTTACATTCAAATCCTCATGCTCGCTATCCGCATGATAGATGTGCACACGCCACTGTTCCGGCGAGAGTAGACAATGTGGTATCTTAAGTATCACTGGCTTCACAAAGCCATAGTTACGTGGTGCACAATGCACCACACTGCTGCATAAAATGGAGTTCTCATTGCTGCAGGCAATTCGACTGCACTCGTCGCTTAGCAGCATTAGGCTAACATGCTTCTTCAAATGCTTGCCAATGGCCAGTTCCGGCACAAATAACAGAAACTCTCCCGAGTAGAGACGCAATTGTCCTCCAGAGCTGCCCAGCAGCTCGTAGCTGGTGCTCTTTGAGGCATTGAGTATGGAGAGCTTGGCATTCATATCAAACGTTGAGTTGGCTGTGGGAGGTAAACATATTTAAGTGCTGATTTCAGTATGGAGTTAGGATAGACTTACAGGTATCCGCTGTGGAGGAGTCTCCAGTTTCTGAAAGATAATCTGCGCTCAGATCATCAATTGGATTCGTATAACTATAGGAGAGAAAATTGCAGTTAATAAACTAAGCTAAACTTGTTGAAAGAAGCAAATAAATCAGGTCGAGGATATGAAATTTAGCGCACAATTTTTAATGATTGATAGGAATCCGCATGTATCAAAAATTCAAAATAAACGCAAAATAACTAAGTTAGCTAATATTTACGATAGTCTAACTCAAATTATCTAAACGATATACAAAATAAGAACCCAATCTATAACGATTTATAAGAAATGAGCATCTAACTGATATCAGAGATTAAAGTTTGCTCGTTTTTTCACTTACTTAGCTGCCAAGTTGGGAACATCATAATGATGCTCGGTAACGCCGACACAGCCACCGCCCAAGCCCACAATGTGCTCGGCGGGCAAATAACGATGTCCGGGATTGACATAATCGTATCCCAAATTGGCAGCCTCGATGTGCATGCGCATCTCCTTTTTATCGACAACGCCGGGCATGTAATCCGCATCCATAACTGAAAAAGCGGAAGCACAAAGATACAGATTCAATTGCCGTTCCACAATGTTGCCGCAGGAGCAAGAACTCATCCTCGACTTACCTGAGCGGGCCATGTTGTAGTGCGGATTTGTGCGTATTCCACGGCGGGCACAGCAGATGAGTGCGGCGCCAAAGGCAAAGCAAACGGCTGTGATAAACGCCAGACCCAAGTAGAGTGTCCAATCGAAATCTGTAAATAGGCAGCAGGAGAAGGGGATAAGTAAAACTGCTGATTTTTGGTTTTTAATATACACTTTGGTGGCGCAATCCCCCGCATGGAATTCTTCGCCTGCATGCCAATCTCAATCTTTGTCTTTTGTATTAAAAAAAAAAAGGAATATATATAAAAGGAGAAAGAAATGTTGTTCATGTTTCTGCGTAAATCCGCAACCCCCATTCTGAGTCCATGCAAAAACACGCATCCCACACACAATTCGCAAAAGTTGAGTCAACCAAGCCAAACAAGTAAGCAAGTTTAAGTGGGGCGTGCTGGATTAAGAAATACTTCGTAAACTGGCAAACTGACACGTTTAACTGTTTCAAGACAAAGATTTTCTGTTTTCTAAAACATAATAATAGTTACAAAAAGTAACACATTTCTCTTTGAAAAACTGACATATCGTATTTTTACAAGATTTAACAATATTGACTTTTATTAAAGAAACAAAGTTTCTAAATACCTGTTATAAACTTTTTAAAAAAGAAAATTAAAGATTATAAATCCATTTATTGGAGATTTTTTTACTTTCATGTTAGTTTTCATTTAAGTTTTTAGAAAACAGTGAACGATATATAAAAAACAGGAACTTTTATGGATAAAAAAAAATTCTGGATTGATACTGTGCGAAACAACATCTTAAAAACAATCCATAAGCAAATTAATTTCCAGAACACTGCAATTTCTTTCAATATAATAACAATTCTATATTTTCCATACAACGAAGTTTACTTTGGTCCCCTTTAGATTCGCTATATAGAAGTTCGACTGAATAAGAAAATAGAACCCAATAGTAGAAATAGAACCCATTTATCATTAGAAATGGGTTCTATTTGCCTGATTGCTATAACATTTTTCCGACTAATAGAATAATATAATGTTTGTATACTGAACCTATCGATTTGCGGTAAATCAGCGATTGGTATTCAAAAATATGCACATCAAGTTTCTGATATCGATACGATTTTTGATGCTGAGCAAGCAAATCGGGCGTGCGCGATAATCAGAACAGCTAAACATTTTTGTTTACGAACGAATGAAAATGGACATATTTATAGACTTTATAGTAAGCTTTGAAAAGCCAACTTCGACATAAGGATACCCTTTCTTTACTTTTAGCAACTTTTAAATATAAACAGGGTATTCAAGCGAAGCGTACCGAATGAAACGCGGTCGCATTCTCGCCAAAAGTTGCCATCAATCCAAAGCAGCCATGCGTATCCGTATCTGGTCTCGGTATATGTCTGTATTTAATGTTTTATGTTTGTATGCTCATCCCTCTGTCCTCCTTTCTTCACCCCCCTAGACCTCAGACCCCATACCCCAATCCCATTCCCAATCCCAATCCCAATTCCACTGCCAATCCCCAGTACATTTTCCAGTCCGGCGTCTATTTCGCATTATTGTATGCTGTTGGGCCCCCCGTTGCCACCCCCTTCCCGTACCCTTGCCCCACCCCTGGCCAAGGCAAGCGCCATTGTTGCGCTGCTTGTTTCCGTTGCTGTGATTGTTGTCGTCATTGTTGCTGGCGCTGATTCTGATTCTCATTCTGATTCTGATTCTGAAGCTGTAGCTGTAGCTGAAGCTGGCGGTGACTGGTTGGCGCTGTGCCGGCGAAAAGGAATCCTCGCAAATCGCTGCAGCGCAAGGAATTACTCGCAATACGAGCACACACACATAAACATATATATATATATATTATGATTATTACACACACACAACCACAACCACACACACATACATACAAAGAACGCATTATACAATGTATGAAATGAGCAATTATATTCGCTGTAAATCAGCGACAGCGCTGCTTCTGCTTTTGCTGCATCGGAAGCGTCCTGCGTCCTGCGTCCTTCTTTTGCTGCTCTCCCCCATTACTTTTTCTCAACCAAACTTTAGACTTTTTCTTGCGCTTTCGTTTTCCATTCGTCTATTTTTATATTTATCCTGTGTGCATTTTGCATGCTGATTTTTTTAGACTCCTTTGCCTTGCTGCCTGGGACATCAAAAGCGTATTTGTCATGCTAAGAGATTAGGATGGAGGAAGGACTACTCCCAGGCCGCAGACTCGCCAAGCCGCCAACCTCACAATGGCCATATAATAAAGCCGCAGTCTCAGCTTCAACTGTTGCCTATGTGCAGCCACAGCCCCTGGGGATATTAGCCCTGGGGCTACGCCAACCTACACTCAGAAAAAACTAATCCTTTGAATATAGAAAGACACCCAAAAGTATTATGTTATAGATCAGAAGTAGTTTCTTAATTTAAGACATACATTTCGTTAAGAAAGAAACGCTTTCCCTTAATTCCCTATTTGTCAGATATATTTTCTGTTGTTGAACAAAATATTTCTGAAACGCAAATTTCTAAAATTCTGATATTTAAAGACGCATAGTTTTCAGAAAGACTCAGGCGTGTTTTTTTAGTAATACAGAAATGTATAAAAATTATAGTATTGCGATAGGTAGTTGAAGCTAGTGACGAAGCAAAGCGAAGGTTGCGAGATTATAGCTATCCTTTTTCACTAAATTTTAAATCAAAAGTTTTGGAGCTGAAATGAGCGTGTGTCACTAGACTGTATCAACTTTAGAGACACTTTTGTTTGATAAAAGCATTTCTCTCAGTGTTCAACAAATGTAATAAAATGGAAAATAAGCCAAGGGCTCAAGTCAAAACCAACAAAGTGTCACTCTTCATTCGCAGAAACTTTTCAACAGCAATCAAATAAGAGCACAAAAAAGCAAAAATAGAACAAGAATTATGTGCGAATTGGGGTTTCCCCAGCATAACTCCTGTTCGCTGCTGTTTTCTGTCCTGATCCTTTCAATTACACACTGTGACAGTCATATAATTGATCCCAATGGACCACAAACGTTGCCCAGAAACTATATTTGAGTTGGGTTCAATCGTACACATGGCTCTACCCACACTTTAGCACTTGGCAAAATCAAAGTCCAAATAGCAACAATGACACGAAAAAAAGCTTCAAAGTGGTTGGTCCTTTTTACTATTGACAATTCACAATTGGCAATTGGGGATATGGTATATATATATATATATGGGTTGAATGATATTATCCTGTCGTCGTCTTTGCCGCATGCCTAATTATCTGTGCAAAGCACATAAACATTGGAAACTCATTTTATGGCACTCAACGTGGGGCTGCGATTGATTTGCGACCCTTTTTTGAAATGTGGGTGGGTTTTTGGGTTGTACATGTTTTGCCAACAAGTGCAGAATTAGTGACCCTGCAGTTGCGGGTTGTGGGTGATTTATTTTGCTATTTTTATGTGGTAAGCTGGTGGGTGGGAGGAAGAGGGTGGCAGGATATGCACAAACAAAATGCACTTGGTTAATTTCCCATTGTGACAATCAGCGTTGAGTGCTCGGCTTTTGTTTGGCCTCAACAGTACGAGCACACTACTCTGCGCTGTACTGGATTGTGTCTGTCATGCCCACTGTGATTGTTATTGTTGTCGCTAACTGTCTACTTTGTTGCTGACTGACTGCCTGACTGGCTGGCTGACTGGCTCTCGCTCTGTTGTTGTCATAAACACACTTACCATCCTTGCCAATCTGACACTGCTCTCCACGGCATTCGGCCGTTTGTATGTCTTTTCCGGCGCACAATGATTTGCCATATCCTGAGCCATCATCATCGTTGTTGCTATTGCTGTTGCTGGCGCCATCGTTGCCGCTGCTGCTGCTGCTGCTGCCTGCTGCAGTGCTGAGTGCTGCGGCGCCCACTCCAGCTGCTCCTAAACCAGGCAACAGTTCACCATCTTCATCTGCCACATCAGCAACAGTGGCCGTGGCAGCATTGGCACTGGCGTGTGTCAGGCATTTTCTGCGACGCACTTGTATGCATTCCGCGGAGCAGATGCTCCACTCGCTCCATGTCGACCAGCGGGCAACTAAAAGGCAAAATGGCAAAAATTGAAAGGAAGGAAAAGCAGTTTAGAAATCAAAAGTCATATTAACATGATTTAGCACACATTCCCGACAGCAACATGCCCAAGTGCCATTTATCAAAAGGGGCGCTCAACGTGGGGCCAGATGATTATAGCTCTATATATATACACGTTTATATAGATAGAGCTGTGTATAGCTTTGGATTTGGTTTTTGATAGCCTCACATTACATTTTATAGCAATGCTTTGGCTAATAGATGCGTCGCAATTATGCCACCTTTTGAACTAAATGCAACGTTTAGAATTTATGGCCACCGAAGAGCTCTTAAATAAGCGACTCTCTGGCTTCCCCAAGGGAGCAGTCGAAAAATGTGTTCCCATCGTATTTAACCTTACCCCGCGCCCTTGCCATTCGGCTCGTCTTTCAACTTGTGTGTGAGTAAAAGTGATTGTCATTTTAATGCTTTTCTATTTTCGCATTTGCTTCGTTTATTTCAATTTTGTTTTTCGTTTTTTTTCTGTTGTTTGTTGGGGGAAAGTCCGAAAACTAAACAAAAAGCGCAAAATGTGCATGTTGTTGTAGTTGTTTTTGTTGCTGTTGGTATGTTAAGATGTATGCCTATGCCAAACTCATATATATATCGGCATTTGCCACTTCCTGTTACTACGAAACCTAAAACCACCCCTATAAAGGCGTCGACAAGAAAGTCGACAGTCGTCGCCCCATCATCACTTTAGTTGTGTGTATGTGTGTATGTGTGTATTGAAAGTGTGTATATGTGTGTGTGTGTGCTTGTTCCACCCACTCCAACAAACGCATCCTGTTTCTTTCTTCCTGCTCCCTTGAAGGGTCGTCGCCAGACTGTTGCATGAATCAGACAGCGTAAATCGTGGTAAGTGATTTTTAAGTTGCTGTCCGCTGCCACAGCGTCAACAATGACGTCACATTCCTTTTAGAGGGCGGGGTCACCAAAATTCAAGTCACTCTTAGAGTTAGCTCCAGCATCAGCAACAGATATTTATTCAGTTTTAGCTTTGCATATATGAATGAAGTAGTTCATGATGCGTTAGAGTTGCTTTAAGTTGCTGTTTGCTGATAAAACATTGAAAATTTTGAAGGGGGGTCACCAAAATCAAAGTCACTTTCAATCAAGCCAGAATTGGCAACAGATTGAGCTTTGCAGCTTTGAAGGAATGACTAGTTTGTTTCTCAAATCTAAATACTTTAGTTTACTTTTCGTAAAAGAGACATCCCACTTATCGGGGGGTCACCAAAACAACAAATCACTCTCAGTTATCTACAAAATTAACAATATATATAGAAACAGCTATAGTTTTGCATATTTGAAAGAAGTAGTTCGAAATTCGTAAGAGTTAAATACTTAAAGTTGCTATTCTCCATTTTAGCAGGGGGGTCACCAAAATTATATCACTCTCAGTAAGCCCAAAATCAGCAACAGATTGAACTTTGCAGTTCTTCATGTATGAATGAGTGACTTCTTTGTTCGTTGGAGCTAAATACAGTTCGCAAAAATGACGTCATTCATTTTGAAGTGTGAGGGGGGGTCACCGAAACCAAGTCAGCCAGAATCAGCAACAGATTCAGCTATGAATGAATATCGCCATGGTTCGTTGGAGCTGTATACAGCGACGGATGCTGCTGTTATGGCCTTCGGCTCAGTTTAACACAATTGTTTATTGAATTGTAAAGCGCAACCCCCAACTCCAAGCTCCCCAAACAATTTCTGGCTTGGCTCGTTAAGCATTCAACTTTAACGGCCCGCACACAATGTCATATTGAACTGTACCCCCCGTTTGTAAAACCCCCCTAGGGCACTTCGACAAGTACTAGCCTTTGAATGAGATGCACATTGTCAGGCTTTCAGGTTTAACTTACTGCGCTTACTCGACGAAATGTCAAATCCATCAGCGCTCACAATTTGAGTGTCCTCTGTCGTTGTTGTTGTCGTCAGCAGCGTCAACGTAATCACAAGCGTTGGCAGGCGGCATGGGCGTGGCAGCAGTAGCAGCAACATCAGCAGCAGATGAAGCACCATAAGGTTGGCATGGTTCCATGGGGATGAAAAGTCACCAAGATGGAGATTGAAAAGGAAGAGAGAAAAAAAAGCGAAACCGAAGCGAAATTTAAAATTAATTTTATGACACACTTTTCATAGAAAAAAACCCCCCGAACCCACTCCAGCGCCACCCCCCACTAGCCACCCACTTGAAGTGTATTGCTATAGCTTCCTCCTACCCCTCTCTGCCTATTTTAGCAGCCATGCCGCTTCATTTGCCCCGCTTGTCTGTCAACAATTGCTCATTGCTGCGCCCGCTGTGCGCCTCAGTATCTGTGTGAGCCAGAATATGTAACTGTATGCGTGTGCGTGTGTATGTTTATATGTGTGTGTCTGTGCACTACAATACAATGTGCAATACAATAAATTTACATGAATAAAAGTGAAGAGTCTCAAACACATGCCGCCCGTGCGTCTGTCAAAAAGAGAGCGCCCCAGCCGACCGCTTCATGCAGCCCAAACCCAATTCTTCTCAATCCCGTTGTGCACATTCCCACCTCTCCGCATCCTCATCCTTCATTCCTCGTGCCCCATTCCTGCGCCCATTGCCCTTCCTGCGTCAATGCCTTTGTCACCATTTAGTCAGTGCCTCTGACTGGTATGGTTTGGTATTGGTATGGTATGCCGCCGGCAGACGCCCCCAGGTCCGTTGCCAATGAAAAGTACGTACACCCAGAGAAAATACAAAATCAAGAAAATTCAAAAAAAAAAAAAACTATATAAAATGTATTTGAAGAAAATATGTTTCTTAAGAGATGAAAAATTTAACAACAATTAAGATTTTTTTTCTTTTCAACTTTTAAGAAAAATTTACTTTTATTAAAAAAAATTAATATATTTCTAAAGGAAATTAGCTTGAAATGTTTACAAATTTTCTTTCTCAACTTCAGAAGAATATAGAAAGTTTTACAATGCACCTTATGGAAAATTGCAATAAATTATAGTCTATTAAAGATAATTTCCAAATTTTCGAAACATATTTTTAGTATTCTCTACTTCTACATTTTAGAAAACATGTGTATGTTTCTGAAGAGTACAAGTGTAAGCCTCGATTGAAAATTTCTAAAAAAAAATTCTTTTTATATTTTAGAAAAATAAAATCAAAATTAACAAAAATTTTAAAAAACGTGTTATTTTGAAGAGACTAATCATTTTCTAATCTTTTCTCTGAGAGTAAAATTAAAAAAATGTTCTTAATTTTAGAAAAATAAAATCAATTCCAACATGTTTTCTTTTATGAAAAATTTGCTATAATACTCCAAAAAGAAACATGTTGCTTAGAAAAGATTAAACATTTTCTAATTTCGATGGACATATGCTTTTCTCTGAGTGCAGTAAGTACACACTGCGTGCCCGTGCAAGTCCAATCTATCCATCTATATATGTTATGTATCTATATATGTGCATGTGGAGATATCTGTCGTCGTTTCGTTTCGTTTCAAAGGCAGCAGCAGCAGCAAGCATCGCATCCATCGCCACAAAACAGCAGCAGCGGCAGTTGAATGCGTGTTTAAAATGAAATACTCAGCGCTCACTCAAAAATGTATTGTACTATTGTTGAAAATTGGGTATTACGATATTGTTATGCGGGTTTGTCAAACGTACGTGTAAGTGAGTATTAATTTTGATGTACGCAATCAGTTGTAAATTATATCAAGAAATTTTAAAACTTTAATAATTTCCCGCAACAGTTTGAAGGGGATGTAAGTAATCGCTGCTTTCTTTATCTAAGTGTATGCCTTTTTATGCTTGGATATACTTTGACTGAGTTAAGACATTGAAGTTTACTTCATGAAGTTTGCAACTTTAGATTGTTGTTTGTTGGGAAGATGTTAATCAGAATTCTATATTTTATATTAGATTAAACTTTAGCTCCAAAGTTCTGTGTTACTTTTTAACACTCTGCCGTAGAGTATTTAACATTCGGTGTGATTTAAAAAACACTGCTCACTTTTGTTGTTTCTTTTTTTGGAACGCCCCTTGAACTTTTGTGCCGCAGAGCTTTGTGTTGGATTCTGTTTGCTGGCGGTGTATTCTGGTCTGCTCAGCAGAGTTTTTCGTTTGCCTGGTGTGAAAAATGTGCGTCGTGCTGAACGCTGCAGAAACTGGGGGGTTGGGAGTTGGGGCTTGGGTTTTGTTGGGCTAAAATTTTTGATGGGGTCACAGGCACGCAGGTGGCGTTTTTTGGGGCGCCGCCCATTTAAATTGACAATTTTGTTGCTGGCACTTCAATTACGGTTACACTTTAAAGTTACCAACAGAACGCCCAACAAAAATGTTTGTGGGTAACCAGAGAAACGCTTTTGCATACCTGGACATGCCGCACAGTCGGCGGACTTTTGTATCTGTGGACCAGCACACTGGCCACCTCCATTCAAGGGCATCGGATTGGTGCAGGTACGCGTTCGCTTGCGGCCCTGACTCGGTTTACCGCTGCATTTGCACTCACGCCAAGGACTCCAGGCGCTCCAGCCACCGTTAACTGTGTGGGAAAAAGCAAACAAAGAGTGGATAGGGGGACGGGTTAGCATGGCTTAATGAGAAAATTTGAGAATATGCGGTAATAATAGTGATGTTCAATTATCGATGCTGCTATCAATAATAGCGATGGTTTCTTGTTGAGACACTAAAGGGTCTATTTTGACAATCGATACTATTGAAATATCTGTATACTTATATATATGTATATGAAATATTTAAAAATGTCAGTTTATTGACTGAATTTTGTTTAAAATATAAAACTTCCTAACAATGATGTCTAACTATCGATAATATGTAAAGGCGATGGTTTCTTTTTGAGGCTTAATGGAAATTCTTTGACAATAATGTATTGTATCTAAATTCTTTATATTAATTGTTTGTTTTTCTAAATAACACTTCTATGTTCTGCTCATTCTGTTAAACTATCAATGTTATTATCGATAGTATCGATTGTTTTCTACTTTTAGGGCTATCAAAACGAATTGAGTGTAATTCTCAATCAATAGTTTGAAACCTTCAATTTGAATGCCAATAAAATCACTAGAAATCGAAATTTCTGGCGGTTGCGAAATGAACTAATCAAACTTTGACAATTTTTAGCTAATTTAACTATTTTTCACTAAATAAATAGTTTTATTTAAACTTGTAATCGCTTTTGTTCTATAAATTACGCAAATTGAAGAAAAAATTCGCTTTAAATTTTGATTTCAGACACTCGATAATAATTCATCCCTATCTTATCTAGAAACTATCAATATACACTGAAACTCATATAAAAAAATCTCAAAGCTAGCGATAATTTAACCATCTTTGCAACGATTCTTAATTTAAAGCTTATCTGAAAACTATCAATACACATTGAAACTCATAATGAAAACTTTTAAAACTATCGATAATTTAGCCATCTGTATAACAATACACATTGATACTCTTATTAAAACCTCTCAAAACTATCGATAATTTAAACATCTCTACAACATTGCATATATGTATGCATGTATGTATGTATGTGTATATATACTGACCATAGACAATAAGCACGGCCGAATCGGAGACACGTTTCCCGGCAATATTCTCCGCACTGCAGCTATAGTTGGCCATGTGCTGCAGCGCCACCTGGCGAAAGGTGAGACTGCTGCCGGCAACGCTGATGCCCGGCTCACTGTCCACATTTATGAGCGCATTGTTCTTGTGCCAGCTGAGCTTGGGGTCCGGAAAGCCGCCGGGCGGCTCGCAATGCAGTTCCGCACGGCTGCCCAGCTCGAGGCGCAACGAGGTGGGCGACTGGCCAAACGACTTGCGAATGTCTGTATGGAGAGAGATAAGAGGGGAAAGAAAGTAGGGTGAGTAAGAGCTAGGGTAAGTTTTAGCGCATGACGCAAACACCGCCAGGTAACTACTGTACACAGAAAAAAAAAACTTGAATGAACTTAAAATTAATTTACATTTCTTACCTTTTATATAACATATAGTATGTTACATATCTTGTTATTTAATAAAATTCCAATTTTGATTGTCTTTTTGTTTTTTTCTGAAGCTAATTATAATATCAAAGAAAAATGTTTTTTAAATATAAAGTTATAAAGTACTGCAAATGTGTGTAACAGACAGAAGGAGGCATTTCCGACTATATAAACTATATATATTCTTGTTATAAACAAGTAAGACTACTGCCCGACTACGAGACTCCCTGCTCCCAACTAGCATTTCAAGCAGTTCAGCGGCAACACAAGCAAGCAGCGTACTCAACTTGCACAGTGCATGTCAAACTGTTGTTTCTGCCTGCTGAGACAGGGGAAATAAGTTCTTCCATAACTTTGGTGCTATTTATCCGATCGTGTTGAAATTTACACATCCGAAAATTTACACAATTGATTAAACATACATGTGTACCAAAAATTAAAGCTTTATCTTTAAAATTGTGGCTGTGGGAGTCTTTTGTGATTTGCGGGGGTGCGGGGGTGCATCCGAAATTTGGAATAAACTTGATCTGCGTATGGTATACAGGAATCTACATGCCAAGTTTGGTGTCTCTAGCTCTTGTAGTCTCGGAGATCTGTGTGTTCATACGGACAGACGGACAGACAGACGGACATGGCTAGTTCGTCTCGGCTGTTGATCCTGATCAAGAACATATATAGTTTATATAGTCGGAAATGCCTCCTTCTGTCTGTTACACACATTTGCAGTACTTTATAACTCCCTTTTTTCCCATTTTTAATGGGAACAGGGAGTAAAAAGCAAAAAGTATTTACAATCTGCGAAATATTTTATTTCTTAAAAATCTTTAATGGAATTTTGCATTATGAAATGACTGAAATATTTAGAGCTATCCAGTAATAAAATTATATAATCACCGTTAAAACACATGCATTGTAAATTGTCAATGTTGATTATACAATCCATTTTATAACAAATTGAAGAACTAATCAAATTATGAACAACATGCGGCACAAATCAATGCTTGAAATGCAAGTTGGGAGCAGGGAGTCTCACACTCGACTAGAGCATTCTTACTTGTTTTAACATCAAGAAGCATAATTAAGAGTACTTTAACACTTTTTGAGTGGCACAAAGATAAATAATAATATAATGTAAACAGGTCTTTTGTACTTATTATGTTTATAATAATTTGTTGTTATTAAATTTAAATGAAATAAAGTTATTTGTTAATTAAATAATTTGAACATTTCTCGCCGTGTATTATTCACCCCCTTAAAATTGCCCCACATACTCACATGCTATATGAACTGTGGCCGCCTGACTCTTGACCACGCCGCGTGAGGACCACGCCTGGCACTCGCACTTGAAAGGACCCTTGCCAAAGTATTCATCCACCAGATCGCGATGTATGGTGGCAGTTACCTCCTCCATGTGCACACCTGTGTGCGGATCCACGTGCTTGTCGTGCGTCGACGGTGGCGGCTGCGAACTGCCGCTGCATTTAAAGTGCAGCTGCAGCGCATGCGACGCTTTGCATTTGAGCACTGCAGGACGATTCTTGACCACAAAAACGCTCTCTGGTTCACTCAGGAATATGGGCAGCGTATTACTGGCTTCGTTGGGACTTAGTTTGCCACCATTGAACTCCTCCAGCAGCGTGCCTGAACCGGCAGCAACTGCTGCTGCTCCTGCGCCTGCAGCTCCTGAGCCTGTTGCTGTCGTTTTGGCATCCTGCTCGCTGCTGTTGGCAAGCGTTGCTTCAATGTTGCTTCTGGGCGCTGCACTCTCCTCGGTGACTTGAATTTCCAAGACATCCACATCCTCGACAGAAGCAGACATGCTGTCATAATCAACGCCAAGTGGCAGCTCTCGGCAGCCAGCTAATGTTAGCCATATTAGCTGTAGGCTTATTAAAACTACAATCACATTTCCGGCTTTATTAATCACCGATGACAATGACGACGTCATTGCTGTTGTTGTTGTTGTTGTTGCTGTTGCTGCTCTTGACTTGGCTCCTCGTTAATATTTCGTTGTCAGTTTTTTATCACTGTCGTTGTTGTCGTCGTTGTTGTTGCTGTCACTTTCTTGTCCTGCGTTCTGCGTTTCCTGTACACCAACAACTGCACCTGCTGCTGCTGTCGTTTCTTCTTTTGTTGCTGCTGTGATTGCTGCTGTTGTTGTTGCTGTTGTTGCTGCTTTGGTTGCTGTTGCTGCTGCTGTTGCTGTGGTATGCTGGCATTAGCTGCACAGGGATTTCGTTGTTGTTGCCGCAAAGACAATCTGAAAAGTCAGATAAGAAATACGTTTAAATGGCTTTTACTTGCATTCCTTGCTCATATCCTCACATGTCATGCTAGCCCAGCTAGCTTCTCCCCGCTCGAGGCTCTCTCTCCTCGCTCTACTGCCTCGAGGCATGCAATTTGCCCACTTGGCAATCAACAAATGCCGCAGCAGTTTGTCAAGCCACTCACAAAGTGTCTATGAATGGACTAAAGTGTTCATATCTTCTACTAACACACATACGCACACACACACACACACGCGCTTCAGCGAACTAATTGTCATTTTGTCCAAGGCTTTAATTTCTTGCAGCTAATGCGACTTACTTAATTACCTACAATTGAAATTGAAAATTGTTCAACCGGAAATTGTACTTAAATCGCTTTAAATTAAGTGGTTCTTTTTTGTTTGTTTTTGAAACTCGAAAGTGTTCGGATTAAAACTACCTAACCTAATTATGAAAACGTTATTAGTTTGCTTTCATTAGCTTCAATTTTCATGTTAAAAGGTAAAATTTATCCTCAGTAAAGTTATAGATAAAGTATCGAACACCTCAAATTACTCCTACTTCTTCAGTCGTAGAAACTAGTGCTACAAACTCTTTTTAGGTTATCTGTTCGATATATTCATTGTGATAGAATCGTATTTTCTCCCAAAAATTTAATATATTTTTTAAAAAATTGCTTAGAAAAACAAAATAATGAAAGTTTGTTGGAATAAAACATATTCTTAAACACAAACGATGATCTATGAAAGTAAGTTTTAAATATTAAAAGCTGAACAGAGCCAACAAGGTATTTGAATATCATCCAACTTAGGTATTATACACCCTCTCTTTTCCCTTCCTATTCACTTTTGTACTCTCTTTTCGCTTCTTGCCAACCAGTTACACTTTGTTTACATGCTGTAACTAAAAAGAACTAACTTTTGATAAAGTCAAGTTTGTCATCATCAATCAGTAATGATGACTATGGTAAGTACTTCAAGCAATATGCCTCATACCAAAATAAAAGTTATGTTGTAGGGCGCACAAAATGGTCAACAATTGTTCACAAGTTACAAAATGATATGCTTATTAGTTATGCAAGTCATGTGTCAAGTTCTACGAATCGCTGGTACCTAATCGAAATATTAATAACAGGCTATGTGTATACATATACCATGACCACATTTACCACACAGTTCCTCTCACCTCTCTCTTAGAGTATGAGTCTTATAGATAGATAGGTAGGTAGTCAGGACGTGGACGTGGACGTGCTGTGTGGGAACCATGCCTTTTGTCTTTGCTTTTTGATTCTTGTGTGTCTTTTGTCTTTGCTGTCGTCTCTTCAATGTTATTAGTTGGGCTGTGTTGAGTTGGAGTTCTGAGTTGAGTTGAGGGCCCAAGCATTATAATGCCCAACTGCTGTAACTATCAGACTATCCGTCTATCTGACAATCAGCATATGAGACAGGCATGCCAGCACGGCTTTTGAGCTGCAGTTTATGTGTTTGCCTTTGTAATTATGTATTAATCATGCATAAGTTTAAACTCCAACTTCTACTTCAACTCCAACTCGCTTTTAATGACAACGACGAACATACTATATATGACTATCAAAAAGGGCCAGACATTAAAAGGCGCATAAAACTCAAAAGTCAATATGTAAATTTTGCGGAAACGCCGACACGAGTTTATATGTGAAATGTGATTATGATTAGACCATCATCAGCATTCGTGGGCCACGCTTATAATACACAGTAGCTATAAAATATCGGGTAATAAGAAATTAAAAGGAAATAATCGAAACACTGCCAGAAAATTGAGCATTTTCTTGCCTTTTTCTTTTTGATTGACAAATTTACATTTTTTACAGTGGGTTCTTTTTATCAATGGCAACATAAATCACTTTTAAGACAATGCATTGACGTTGATATGTTTTTAAAAAGTGGAATATATAGATTAAGTTTATCATGTAGAATTTTGAGAAGTTTTTAATGCTGTCAAGAACAAGAAGAAGAAGCTGTTATGAAGAAGAAGCATAGCTTGGACTGTTAATTAAGATTATTATAAAGAATTGTAAAGATCTTTAGGTTGACAGATGATATGTTTGTCCTCCTTTAATGATATTTTCTTTTAAAAGTAATCTTAAGTTGACGTCAAAAAGATACTTACATTATATTTTCATCATACAAATGATGATATTGACTTTGTTATCGAAATCTCAAGATGTTTATATTAAAAAAAATATTTAAATTCTCTCAACTTCAATCAGATTTATGCTCATTATTTCGGCTTAGCATTTTTCATAGATTCTATAATATCTAGAAACTATTTTGTTGATATTTTGTAAAAGAAAATAAACTTGTTAGCATTCAAATAGCTTTCTTAAAGCAGAATGTGAATTCGTGGAAGCATCACTAGAATTAGTATCTTCAATTTCACTATTAATTTCTTCAAGTGTACATTTGATAGGCAACTTCAACTTCGATTTGAGCTCCGTTTTAGCGTCTTCCTTCTCATCGTCATCGTCATCGTCATCATCACGAGCGTCATTTCTTTTGGTTTAAGCGCCTTTTATGCGTAATTCAATTGGATTTACAGGGTGCTTGTGGACACTTGAGTGTCTGTCAATATTCTTTATCCTATAGTGTGTGCGTGTGAGTGTGTGTGGAACTGACCAGATTATTATAGTATTCCCTATGGTAATGCACACACACTCACGCACACTCACACAACATTTTCGTTGTTTGTGTGCATTCAATTATAGCTGAATATTGAAGTTCGCTTTGTTTTCGATTTGTCTAGACTCATGTTTGACGATGCCTTTGGACCAAAATCGAAAGCCTTATATACAAACATAGATATGTATGTTTGTACGCTATTTGCTAGGCTGCTTAACGAAATTACTTTTTGGCCTGAAGCAAAGACCAGAAATCGATATATAAACAGCACAAATCTCTGCCTCGCATATCACATATGATTATGATTTGGATTATGATTATGATTGCTTTTGTGCCTAATGCCTACCAATTGAAATTCAAGCAAGTTTTGTACAAACATTCAACTGATATGTGTGCAAATTTTGCCAATATTATTGTTTCAATTTCCAACAGCAATTTTACAACAATTTTATGGCAAATTTATGACAGTAATTATCTGGCATCATTGCCCATTTAAATTGTCGGCAACCTGCCACATAAGACACAGATTCCGACTCGTTCTGTTAATATTAATCAAAATGTGCCACATAAAGTTGTTAAATTACTGATTCACACAACCAACCTTATCAGTTTCCGTCAATTTATGTACTTTTGTGCTTACGCATTTGTATACCCTTTCAAAGGGTGTTATAATGTTTGTCACGGTATGTGTTACGTATTGAGTCTCTGAACATATATATTCAAAACACCTCAATCAATGTTAAATTTTCTTAAGAGTTATTCAAGTTGTCCCTGCTCGGGCGCCAAAGAAAAATCTCTTCATATGCGATACATAAATTGTCCCTGCTCGGGAGCCAATGCAAAGTCCTAACAATTTTAAGTTGTATTATACTTATAATATAAATCGAATAGCTATACGTATATAAACCGTGATATAAACCCCATTTTTCTTTATAAGGACTTCTCATTTAATGTTAAATTATAAAATATTAAAATTGTCTCTGCTCGGGCGCCAATGCAAATTCTCATCAATATTAAGTTTAATTACACTTAATATATATGAATCGAATCACTATATATAAATCAACAGTGATATAAACACAATTTTTTCACTTATTGTAAGATTTCTCATTTAATGCGATATTAAAATGGTCCCTGCTCGGGCGCCATTGCAAATTCCCATTAATTTGAAGCTTTATGATACTTTATATATTAAGTTTTTGTCTGCATAACTTTCTTTTATAACTCCGAGAGAGAGAGAGAGAGTATTAAATCTTCAGCACTCCATATATAACATTAAATACTTGTTTAAATAGATTTTTAATGAAGTGAAGTAGGCCAAATGGATTGTGTTAAGCGCTTATCAGCGGCATTTCATTGTGTGCACTTTATAATCGAATGGATTTTATTTATTGGAACGCGCAGACACAAAAAAAAAAGCCAAGCAAAGAAAGAGGCGAACTTTGCATTGATTTTGGCACGCAAGCAAATGTTGTGAGTTGGGGCGGTTTGAAATTCGACTCAAAGAGACTGACTGACAGACAGACAGACAGACAGAATGAAGCTTTAGATTTATGGCCAGATACGAGAGAGATTGCGTGTGCATGTAATCATCTTATATTGTATGGCAGACAGTTTGGGGAATGTGCATAGAAGCAGTAGCAGCATCTCTCAGTTCCGCCACAACTTTTGATGATTTCTTAACTTTGGCGGAGGAGTATTTCGTACTCCAGCACTTGCTATAGCTAGCACATCCCAAGCATGAATGAATGAAAGATTGCGTGGGATAATCGGCGTCGCATTCAATTTAATTTCACAACTATTGCGGCTGCCGAGAAGCCCTTCCTGTGTCAGAAAGAACTTTCAAACTTCGCCCCTCTATCTGCGGGGGTACAACATGACGACAGACGGATAAAAAGACAGACAGATGTATGTACACTGCGAGCATAACAATTGTCAAATTAAAGATAAACATTTGCAAATTGAAGTTAGCGCAACTCAAAGTGGAGTTGAAGTTGAAATTATTCTAAAGGAAGTTAAGTTAAAATATGATTGTAGCTGATAATATGGATATTTAGATTTGATTCTAGTTTCACGAAATGTTTTAATATTGGTGTTCTGAATTCGAGTGAGATTCTTTTCAAATCAGTTTTGTATCTTTAAAATAACTTTTGGAACTTCAAATTTACTTTAAACACTTGAAAATGTCTCTCAAAATTTTAAATTATTTTGGTTTATTAGTTTTCAGAAGAATAGTCAATCTTAATTTGATCAAATTTTGTAGAATTTGAAGTGAAAAGAAGGCTAAAAAATGTAGTTTGAATAGGAATAATTCTAATTGAAGAAAACCAATTCAAATTCACTTTCAGGCTTGTTCTTAATTCCATGTTCACAACATTTGTTCAAAAGTGATAAGAACCTTGAGTTCTAAAGTCTTTTCAAACGTTTTTCTAATTGTAAGAGGCTTCTATAAATATATTTGCCAGATATATTTTTAATGAGATCCACGAGCTGACTTAAAGTAGCCGATTCTTAATGAATCAAAAAAACTATATATACAGGAGACATATAATTTTGTATGAATATTTAAGATATTTCAAGCAATTTCAAGTTTTCTTATGCGCTTTACATATTGTCCCTGCTCCGGCGCCAATGAAAATTCTCATTAACTTGAAGTTTTGTCAAACTTAATAAATGAAAATGAAAATCCTCTGTCTTAAAGCCCAAATACGGACAAGTTTTGAGGTCTCAATTCTTATTGAAGATATAATTTATTGTAATTTCATGTATTTAGACATTTTCTTCTCTATGTCTGTGCTAAGTATATTAAAATTCCTTCTCTAACCAAAAGAAAAGGGAAAAATAAAATAAAAATGAGTGTTCTATATTTAAAGTTCAAACGTTTTGACAAGTGCTATTCATTATTTTTCGCTCAGTGTAGTGCTCTATACAGAAGTCAGACAATGCCAAGTACTACAAGCAGAACACAGAAAACAAGTGAGCATTCTATAAAATAATTGATGACTGACTGAGTCAGTGCCTGTCTTTGCCTCGCAGCAATAATTTTTATGCCTCTGGAGCAGTCACACACACACGCACACGCACACATAGACACACGCACATACACTTCACTAAAATCAAATGCCACTCGAAATTGTTGAGCGGCAGTTACTACGCGACTCTTTGCCTGAAGATGAAGCTGAAGCTGAAAGCAGAAAGCTGAAGTGTATCTGGCAGATGCCGCTGCTTCAATTGCGTGTGACTTTTGTGTGTGTGTGTGTGTGTTTGTGTGTATCTGTGTGTGTGTGTGTAGTTATGTTGTACAATCTTTGAACATCTGTAGCACAAATGAAATCTTTAGAGCTCAAGGGACCATGCCACTGCTGCTGCTTCATCAGATTCTTCTTCATGTGCTTCATCTGATGGTTACTGTGGCAATCGCTGCCGCATGTGGATTTCACATGTTGCGCATTTTGCCCACACACAACACAACACAACACACACATATTGCAATCTTGAGGTTCTCAATATTATATTATAGAGCTCGGCTATTGTGTGGCTTTCGACGTTCTGCGCTTGCCTTTTCATTTTGTTTCGGGCCTGTGTCTTGTAATCAAACAATTAAAGATGATTTTAATTAATCTATTTATAAGCGACGACGTGCACATTCGCTTCACAAAACTCTGCAAGCAGCAACCCTCCCCCTACAACTTTGTCGCACAACGCCTTCATAACTGCTCAAAAATTTATTCGACTGTTTGTGGAAAGGGGCAGGAAAATTGAAAGTAGGGTTGTGTGAGAAGAGAGAAGAGCAGATAGAGGCATTAGACATGGCGACAACAACAGCAAACATCTTTAAATTAATTAAGCGTAATTGTTGTTGAATTAGAAACAAAAGTTTCAGCCATGAATTATGGCCCCCGTGTCCCGTATCTGTATCTGTAGCATACATAAAACATATACATATGTAGTTACATAAGTATACACACATAGATACAATACAATAGATTAGATGAAAACCAGACAGAACATATGCATGCAATAAGCAAATTATTTATTATGCCATCAGTTAAATAAGTGGCACAAACTGAGCACAAACTGAACACAAACTGAACTGCACAACTGATGATGACTCTTATCATTTGTATCTCATTAGAAAAGTTTCTAGCTGCTGACCAGCAGCAGCAGCAGGCGCTTTAACTTGGTGACCCCCCCTACTACTTCGTCGGGGTCACCATATTGTATGGGCGTTCAGAGCGAAACTTATTTGGCACACACTTGAGTCCAACAACTAATTTATGATGCTCAGCAACCAAACAAATCGATGGCAACCAACAGATGATGTTGCCTCAAACTCAAACTCAATGCCAATCTGTTGGGGGCCTTTAACTGTACATTACACTAGACAACAACGATATGTTATTGTAATAGGTGGCAATGATGACTGGGTTAGAGTTAGAATGGAGCACTTTGGATATATTCAACAATGAAGAAAATGTTCATAGTTTTGGCGCCAGAGGGAAATTGACTTAATTTTCAGAAAGCGTTTTTAGTCTACAGCTTTCTTTATCTAAGTTTAGTTACATGTTTTAAAAACTTAAAGAATCATTGAAACAGATATTTAACAACTTAAACTTTGATATTGTTATAGGCATATTTAAATCTTAATTGAAATAGTACTTAAATGACTTCTATTTCGAATTCACAATTAGAAAGTTAGCTTAAGTATTTAAGATCTTGAAATGTTATTAAATATAGATTATGTCTTCGGTATAGAGATCAATTGATAATGACACAGTATTCTACATACACATTGACATAACATACTATATCTTGAATAGTTCAACTATAAGTAACATCAAAAACTTTAATATAAAAGCAAATCATATAAAAACCTTAATTCAAATAAGAAAGATCTTTATACTTTCCAATCTATCAAGTTTTTTCCTTACATTTTGAAACTAAAGGTAAGTTTGATCGATCCTAAAATTCGCTTTTATAAAAATCTTAAATGTTACTTAGGATTTTATCTGTTTCTGAATTCAAATAAATATTCTTTGCTATCTCTGTTCAGCTATTAATTAAAAAAAAATCTCTCTAATTTGCTAAGAATCACGAAAATCACTATCAAGACTTCTTTTTTCATTCTCAAATCCTCAAATTTGGATTAGATTTAAAAAATTTCAATTATAAATAAAATCAAAATAATCTTAACACATTACAGAATCCATAAAAACTAATTTAAGATAAAAGTCAGCTGTTTTTCTGTGCATATTTTCCCAGTTACTTTCAAATTTAAATCGGAAATGGAAGCACGCTTTATCATTTTTATCTTTGACATTATCAAAACTAGTTCGACAACTACAAAGACTTTTGAATTATTGCAACAGCTATCAAATAGTTTTTATTTCTATCTGTAAAGTCCGAAAAAATAACTTTCTACCCTTAAGACGCTTACCTCATAGATAATACAGATAATACATCCATTTTTCAACGATGCATGCTAATGCCCTACCGTATCTTTGTACTTAAACTAGCTACATTTGTCTAGCCCACATTGAAAGCCAACAATTTATGATGGGTTTCTCGTTTTTCGTTTTCTATAAGAAGTTCTCTAGACTGTCAGCTATCAGCTACCTACTTTCGGCTTTCAACGAGACAAAAGCAAACTTACCGACGAATCTATTTCGATATTGCATTGTTGTGCATATCGATGATCGACATCTAATCCAATGTTAAGTTGCGTTGCCTATGAACTCGGAATGCCCCTTAGACTTGCTCAGTTTCTCAGTTTCTTTTAGGTAGGCTCTTTTATCTCAGGCTTAAATTCCAAGGGTTCTCTTTTCGTTTGGCTGTTGTAACATGCCTTGTTTTCTGGTCTTTCAACTTTTATTTTTTTGTTGGTGGGGGGAGCTGAGCTAAGCGCTCGAATGACAATTAATCACCGCAGGAGTCAAAGATGTTCGATGGTTCATGTTCATTTTCCCATTCCTCGTTCCCATGCCAATAGACGCTGCTGCTGTCCTGTGCTGCTGTCCTGTGTGTGTCCTTAAACCAAACCCTTGTTTGCTAAGCTAGAAAGAACAACAGCTGTAAGCTGTAGGTTGCCTTCAAATAGCAATACAACCCCTAAAATTATGACTATGCCTGTTTCTCGAGTATCGTATATATTATTATTAAGCACATACATACATGTACATATGTGTATGTGTGTGTGTGTGTGTGTGTGTGTTGTGTAAGAGCGTGTGACTTGGGAAAGGGTAACAGCTCGCGTAAATTGTTAAAAAAAAAAAAAAAACGAAAAGAAATAGCAAAGTGTGAGTTGTTCAAATCATTATTATTACCGTTTGCATTTGTCAAGGCCTGAGAATTATTTTGAATGTCGCTGCTGGTTTCTGTCACTCTGTCATTCTGTCTGTCTTTCATTCTGTCATTTAGTCTGTCCGTCTGTCTGTCTTTCAGTCCGTTTGCATTTGAAAGGGGATCATTATATGCCAATTGGCGATTGTTGTTTGTTGCCCACTCGCCTACTCCTCTCGACTCGTTACATACGAGGGCGGCTAAATTAGTACCCCTATATCAACTTTAGATTAAGGCAAATTATCCCAAAACAATTACTCAATAAATTGGATCAAATGATTTTGGAAATGTTACCTAATGTTGAGAGATATCGCATTTTTGTAGATACATTTTTATTTTATTCAATTGGCATAAGTTGCTCAAGAGTTTATCTATTTCAATCTGTGACAGATCTGTTACGGGTTCTTACTTTACCAAGATTCCCACGAAAGGTATCCATTTGCACTTTTGTAAGATTTTTGTGGATTATGTAGCATTGAATTCACTTGACATTGAGCTTAGTTTCAAATGACAATAATGAAAATCGAAACCTATAAAGAAAACACACTTCCGCAATGTTTTTGTGAAAATGGAAAATAGAACACGGCTGTTCTTCTTGATAACGCTCAATCATTTGAAAATTATATAAATTTTAAAGTAGTTCTAATTTCTAAATCGGTTCTAGATTCTAAATTCTCCTTCGATTTGTAGATTGTTAGGCAATTTGTTTAACATTTTCTAAAATTGTGTTATTCCTGGTCTACTTTTCATTCTATAATATATTTTTCTCAAATGAAAATTCATATGTGCATAAATATTTAAATATATGCCAATTGATTTAAGTAGGTTAAAGCAACGGAAATAAAAACCATAAATTTTAGACAAATTTTGATTACCCAAAACAGATTTTTTTCTTTTTAATAAATCATTTAGTAATTTTCCAATTAATCTAATGACTTCATTTTCACATTCCTTAAAATGCCATCAAGCCAAAAACATATTAAAAATCTAAAGACCATATGATATATAATTTTTGTATCCCACTGATCTTTAATGTCACATGCTCTGTTTTTATGGTTCTTTTCAACTGTTTGATTGCCATATTTGGGGACAGCTGAAGGTGATTCATATCTAAGAGAAGTAAAGAGCTATATTTGCCTGGGAAAATGTATAGATTAATGTTATCCAAGTCAAATTAACAAAACGTTTACTCAATAAACAGCCCTCGTGTTTAGAGGGGTTGTTAATTGCAATACACACATTTGAATACGAAAACGAATACGAATACGAATACGAATTTGAATAACGGTTACATGCCCAAATTATAACAGTAATTGTGCCTTGCCTCATTGCGGCATGTAGAACGCGGTCGTTGCATCTTTTATCAATGCATTAAGTGCTATCGCACTCATTATAAGGGCTACCCCTACCACCTCCCTACCCTCGCCTGCTCCAACACTGCTACTTCCCACCCCTCCTCACTGACAAGAATAACAAAAATATATATACAAATTCAAATCCAAATACAAATACAAATACATATACAAATACACATGCAGCACAAAATCATAAAAATAAAACAAAAAATAAATAAAAATGAAAATGAAAATACACGATGGCGTTCAAAAGGGCACGCTTTTCATAATAAACATTAGCGGGCAAAACAGAGCGTCATTCTGTCAGTCTGTCAGTTCGTCAGTATGTTGTGCACTGAGCGAAATTAAGCTCAAGCTCAATTTGATAGTTTTTATCCATATTTTTTTTTTGTGCTGGTTTTGTTATCATTTTGATATTGTATCATAGAAATACTTAGGATACTTTCCTTATCTATTGAACAAATTTGTATTTAAACGTTTAAATTTGTTAAAGAAAAGTATTGTATATCCGAATCATTAATGAAATAACTTCCATTTTGTTTTTTGAAAGTTATCTTTAAAAAGTCTTTAAAACACTGCAATAAATATCTGACTCTTAAGAAGAATATTTAATATGTTTAATCAATTCCGAATGATGAAATGATTTAGTTGGAATTGGAAATGGGAATGGGACAAATTGATATACATTAATTCGTATAATCCAACTTTTCGAAAGTAGGTTAACAAAGATAGAGAGCGACACTTGTTAAGGAAGAGAAATGTTAGAAGACTTTCCAATTATGCATACTTGCATAAAAAAGTTTACCTATAATTTTTTAAAATTTTACGTAAATTTGAGGATAAACGGGATGGGCATAGCGCCAAGGTAGGGTTGCCAGTTTCCTCAAAAAAGCAAATGTTCTACCTTAATTAAAGAAAATTTTCTTTCAAATTTTCTCTATTTTCCATGAAGGAAAGAGAATTGTCCTGAATATTAATTCAACATTTCTCTAAAAAATACAAAACAATTATAAAGAAAAGAAAAGAAAAGTCTTTTAAAAATGAGAACATTTTTCCATCATTGAAATTGTGGAAAATGTCCATCATATGTAAGCATTAGAATTGTTTGATATATGACAAAACGTTTGAATTCAAAACAATTTTTAAAGAAAACCAAAACTTTTTTTAATATTTTTGTATATTAAAATAATACTTGAAGTACTGTTAAGATAATAATAATCAGGGGAAAAGAAGATCCAATGTTCTAACGTATAAATATTGTAACAGTTTTTGGAATCAAATGTGGCAACTGTGATATAAAGTATCATATAAATATTCGAAAATTTATATTCCTGCCAGGATATGTTCCATAATATCAAAATTCTTTCCTAAAACTAGCATAAGATTACAAAATGTCACTTTGTTGATGTGATTGACATTTTTCTCGCTGTGCAGCGACCGTGTGTGACACAGGCGACCCGCCTGAGCTCTGCCTCCCGCGCGGTCTGTAGGACCCTCACCTCCCTCAACACACGTCTCCCGCCACTCGTCACTCTCCTCTCGCCGCTGGTCACATGGTTCGCTGGCGTCCGTTGCAGCAGTTTGTTTGTTTGTTTGTGAATTGGTCGTCTTTAGTTACACTTGAATACGTTTTGTGTGTGTCCGAATATGCCAAGTGTGTGTTTGTTTGTGTGTGCGTGTGTGTGTTAGTGTGTGGGTTATGGTAGTTGCCATTACACCTACACTTTAACAAATATACACGCTACACCCGCACACACTGCACTTCACCTACTTCGACTGCACTTTGCAATGCGCTTAAAATAGAATTGCATACTTAGCGGCGCAGGAAGCGGCCGCTGTCAGCGTATGCTCATCCCCTACTCCACTCCTTCCTCCCTACAAGCCTTTTGTCTTGGCCATGTCCAAGTCCAGGCAGAGTCTTATTATAGTTAAGCATGTCAGCTACTTACGCGTTGTCGTCGCTGTCGTTCTCCTTGTTGTTGTTGTTGTTGTTGTTGTTGTTGTTGTTCTGCTTGTTGTTTGTTGTCTGCTGCAGTGCGGCAGCGTTGAGCTAAGACCGTGCTGCTTCTTATGAGTAAACATGTATCCAGTTACAATGTATCCTTTCAAGCCAGCCTGTGTCTGTGTCTATGTATGTGTTTGTGTATGTGTGTAAGTATGTGTGTGTGTTTAGGCCAGCTGTAACCTTATCGCTTTATTGTACACTTTAGTCTCAGTTTTTATACTCCTGTATCCTGTATCCCTGTCAATATTTCATAGTTGCATATTTATCTATATACACATTTATTCATTAAATTCAAACACTTCACATTGTTGTTGTTGTTGTTGTTGTTGTTGGTAGTGTGTTGCCGCATTGCACACAGACACACACACGCACAGCAGCTCACACACGCATACATATAAGCGCGCGTAACACTTCGTTTCAAATATCCTGCTGGTGGCTGCTCTCACAATAACAACAACATCATAACATCATTATCGTTATCATCTTGGCATTGTTATTGTTATTGTTATTGTTATTGTTATTCTTAATACTGTTGTTGTTGTTGACACACAGACACTCTTCCAACTAGCTGTCAAAATTGTACGCGTTTTTGTTGCTGCATCAAACTTTCAGCTCAATTTTCAATATTTTTCAATTTTCAATACTTTTATTTAGTTTATTTTATTTAAATATAAACATATTTATTTTCAATATTTGTTCAACACGATCTTCGTTTTTTTGCAGTTTGGCGCGTTTAAAATCGCGCGCGCTTCTGCTGCCGCGTTGCGTGCGTTTGCGTTGACGTTACAAAACGGAATGAAATTTCAAATTCGGCGCTCGAGCGTCGCAGCAGCGCAGCTCACTTGTGGCACACAAACAACAACAGCCAGGCGCTCGCTCAATTGTGCACGCTCTCTCTTTTACTGCCGTTCTCTCTTTACGTAGCGCGCTCAGCAGCGAAGTTGGCAGCGGCAACAGCAGCAACAGCAGCGTCAGCAGCGTCAGCAGCATCCCCAGCAGCAGGAGCACGTTTTGTTGTTGTTGGAGCTGGCATATGTGCAGGAAGCATAGGATGAAGTGGGGAGAAGCAGTACAGAATGCTGTTGCCGTTGCTCTCCATCGCTCTTGTTGTTGTTGGGCACTTTACGATGTATGCCTCTTTGGCATTGCTATTTTGTATCGTTTTTCCTGTGATTCTAATTTTATATACGCAGGGAAATTCCAGAGATACTTTCATATTTTCCGTTTGATGATTTATTGACTGCAGCGGCAATTAAAACTGTGGGCCTTTTATTTCACTTTTTATCAACTTTGCATTTTCATTGACATTGACGATTGGGGCGCTGCTTGTGTTGTTTTATTTATATTTTTGTTGTGCGCGCACCCACAAAAACACACGCACACACACGCGCGTACACACCTACAACAGGAGACTTTTTGTCTGTCTGCGGGCTTTATCACTTGAACTTAAAACATTTTACAAAATATGGTTGTTACACTGCACTTTATGTTCATTAATTGTTAATATTTATTTAAAGTTTAAGCTTATCTTTTCGCTTTTGTTTTCTTGTTGTTTAAGGAGCGCATTCCAATGCCATAACTCAGCAGCGCAGCAGCAGCGACTCCAATCTGAACCTGCTCCTGAAGCTCACAGCATCCAACTGATATACGAAAGCAGCTAACAAAGCGGCATCTGGCGGCGAGTTGGTTCACTGTTGTGACAGAGCAGCCAGCTTTGTGTGCTAAGCAAGCTAAATATCGATATGCCGTTGGCTTCTTATCGATAAGTTCGTTCGTTGAGTATAGTTGTAAATATTCGTTAAGCTGTTTAGCTTTCGTTAGGTGAGTAATTTAGATTTAGCTAAGACACGAACCGCGTTCAGTGGTATTCAAACAGTACACAGACTCTAAAACTTTTAAGTCAAGTTTTATTCTCTTTTTTGTTGTTTTTGGATTAAACAAATTTATCCCATCGAGAAAAAAAGCTTGCAGAAGTTTGAAAACATTTATGCACTTTTTCTAATTGAAATATTTGCTGTAACAGTCCGATCAGATCGAGCTATTTATCGATCAAAAGGTATTAATTTACCTAAGAAATTAGTTTACTAAGACTTAACTTAACTTAACTGGTTCATATGGGGCTGCAGATGGGAAAGACAAGATTTAAAGAATGGGAGCTGATGGAGACGTTGTGGGTTTTTAAAACTCTTTCAATAAAGTTATGAACATTTAAAATTTCAATTGGCATTCCCAAAATGAGCTGAGAAGTCAGTTTGTCGGTTTGTTTGTGTCACAGCGTAGAGATAGCTTTCTGAAAATTTTTGGATTTGTTCGCTATCATAAGCTTAGAAATGTTTGTTCCGACACTTTTCTGAGAAGCCGCTAGTTTAGCAGGAAAACGCTAAAAACTACTAAAATTTACACGCAAACGCTTTCCAAACCAAAGAAACTACATCACGTTCAACATATCTTTAGAAAGGTATTTTTAAGACATACTAAGCCAAGCTTCACTTTTTTTTTAAATATATTATATATTATTTAAATAGTTCTTATATTAATCTTAATATACTTGGTCACAAAATTTGATATCAGAAAATGTGTGGATTGAACACAAGACTTTAACCTCTTGTTTAAATCTATAACCGTAACCGGAAATATATCTGTGCAGTTGTTATCTTTCTTTGTCATATTTTTGTTTGTAAGGCTTACAAAATGACAAAACATTGCGTTATTAAAGGGGCTGCCCTCTGACGTAGGGCTTATAAATATTATATTGCCTAAACATTATGGAGTTTTGAAGTCAGCAATAAGTAAACAACCGCCTCGATCCAAAGTGTGCTACACAATCTGCAAAACAATTGCGAATCAATTCATTACATTCACTATCAAAGCTATCAGGCTTATCACTCACCCGACGACAGCGATTTTTATAATCGTGCATGAAGCCACGCCTACAATTAAGTGGGCGCACATCGAACAACATACCTTTGCCCACATCATTGGTGTTGTTGCCTTTGTTTGTTATGTTCTGCTTAATGTTTGGCTCATTGAAGTAGATGACGCGTGCAACAGTGCTCTGTGTCAGTGTTGATAATATCAGTAAGCCCGAAAATAGCCCCAAGAACAGGAGCGCCAGTTGCAGTTCACAGCACGATCGCATCTTCTCGGTCACAAAGCTAACACGCTTCTGGCTGATCAATATTTAGCAGACAGTCAGAATTCAGATTTGTTTTGGCAGCCGTTGTCCGATCAATCTAAGTGTCAACGCGTTATTCCCCGGAGAGGCTCTTATCAGTCTGTTTACAGTTGAGACAAATTTATATTCTATTCACGAAATGGGAAAGAGTATATTGTGCTTGTAAAATGTTCTCTACTGTCCCTTTCAACTCGATTACGTTTTGCACTATGAAAGTGGAATAAGTCCCATGCAGATAGAGAATGAAAGCCAACTTTGCCTTTCAGCTACACTGAGCGAAAAATTACGTTCTAGAAAGAGTCAAAGAAAACCTTTTCAAGCAGCTTTTTACAGTTGCCTTAAACTTAATTCAATTATACAAATTGTGTAAGGATATTAGATAGACTTCGCAATTTGTGTATGTATAGAATAAGTGCATATTCACCAAAGTTCAAGCTATAATCCCGTTATTCTAGCTTTTTTTAAAAAAGCTTTCAATATTTGTGTAGAGTAATTCGCTGTCGGGAATAACCGTCAGCAACGTTTTTTAATTGTTAGCTTTAATTTTCTGTTTAATCTTGAAAGATTAGTTATGTCAATGCGCAATTCATAAAAAGTGTTGCATACTTTTAGGCTGATCATATTATTCGCAAGCCTTAACAAATTGTTTTCTGCACTTGAAACCCACATTAAGAAATCCTCAAAGCACATTTACTTGTCATAATCAACAATAAAACAATGTTCATTTAACATTTAAGACACAAAAACATATTCATATATATATATTCATTTAAATTACATAAAAACTTAAGCCACAAAATTAACTAATTCTTATACATGTCGCACAGAACCTTCTCCATGGGCGTATTGCCTATGGTACGTTGAAAGAAGATCGACTCTATTTTGTGCGAGTTGATCATTCTCAAAAGGGGCAACATGAGCAAAAGTCTTCCAAAGCGTGCAATCTGTGCGGTGAACTGCGTCTTTGTGTGCTGAGACAACATGACCTGAAGAGGATTGAAGTGTAAACATGAGAAGAATATTAAAGGCGTATTCAAGTTAACTCACATGTGCCTGATCCTGCAGATTCTCTATTTGCGCCGGATCCTTAAGGCCACGGGTTTCGGGTCGGAAGAGCACAATTGCCTTGAGGCAAGCAAATTCAGCTGGGTCCACCAAAACAGCTTTATACTTGCAGAAGATCTCATGCAAAGTGCGCACATCTGTAGCCAGCTGTGAAATATCCTTGAGATGTTTAAGTTGCTAGACTAACGCCACATCCTTACTTACCTCTTCCTTGCTGACACAATTGTCAGTATTGGCATTGTTCTCCAAGTTATTGCAATGCTCGGCCACAGAGAACACGGCACAGCCTGTGGGATCCAAGGGAATGCACCATTGTATAGCATTGAGTAGAAATAATTCTGACCAGGACTCCTCCAGCAATATGACCTGATCTCTAAAGGATAAACGCGCAAAACTGGGCAGATTCTTGGCCCACTTGACTGCCATAAAGAGCAGCCGGGCACTCGTTTCATAGACCGTCTCATGCTGATGAGCATAGAGATTGGGTGACATGAACTGTGGCATGATGAAACTGGAATCGGATCTGCTGCCCGCATTCGGCTCCTCATCATTGGTCACGTCAATGGAGTCGTCTAAAAGAGTCGTCTAAATGAAACTAAACAGATGATATATGGAAATCTGGACTACCCACCATCATTATCATTCTCCGGTGTGGGACTGGAGGAACTTATAGAGGAGACGCTGCCGCCGGCATTGTTCTTCTCATTGGCTGCATCCGGAGCCGGTGAATTGGGATCAATGGAATGATTGCTGCTCGAGTTGGTTGAATGCGATACATTGCCACTGCTGGACAGCTCGATGGCTACACCATACGTTGCCTTCTCCTTGGGCGAATGATGCAGTGCAGCAGCACTGAAGATGGGAAAGCTGCCGGCGTGTGTCATGTGATTGGTAAGCTGCATGGATGAGCTGAGGTGGTTGTGATGCAACAGACGTCCCGTTGGCAGGCTGCCCAGCGCTGTCCAAACAGAGCAATCAAATAAAATACCATAAGTTTTATTTTCACACACTTACTACACTGGCAAAAAAATACATCTTGAAATGGAAATTCATTTAAATAATGATAAAAAAAATTAAAATTATGGTAAAAGATGACAAAAAAAGAAATATTGCATTAAAATCGTTATGGCAGTTGAAAACATTGAAAATATAGAAAATTTTACAATTCATATTTTTTAACACATTGGCATTAGAAAAAGTTTTGAAATAGCTTTTTATACTAGTTTTGGTATCCGCAATCGATTAAAAGTATAAGCTCACGAACCAAATTTAAAAAAAAATATTTTTTTTTCGAAAATCTTTTGGAATAATTTTCTAAAAAAAGCAGACTACAAATTTTGTTTTTAGGAAATCAATAAAAATTTAAAGGCAAAGTTAATCAAGATGTTATAATAAAACCAAATAGACATTTTGCATTGAAATCAAACTTTTCCAAAGTTATGGGATTTGAAAAATTTGGAAATTTTTCAAGACAAATTTATTAAGGTAAGATTTATGTTGTTTTACACCAACCTTGTTTTTGTTAATAAGTACATGATATATTGTTAAAAAAAACAAGCAAGGCCTTCGGAAAATACTAACCTTTCATATACAAATACACTTAATAAAAAAACCAGCTTTTCGGATATATTTTTTTTTTTTTTGTTTTGATACAAACTAAATTGAACAACATATAAAAAATCATACAAAACAATTTTGGAAAAACTTAAATTAATTTTCTTAGTACTAGCACATATTTATTTTTCTTAGTGTAAAAGTTGAACTCTACTCACAGGGCGGCGGCAGAAGTCCAGAACCGTAGCAGGGCGGCGATAGTAGCACAGGCGGTCTGCAAATTGGAATAACCCACAGATTTTTGGGCGGCACAAGTGTGTGTGAGTGCGTGTGTGTGTGTGTGTGAGAGTTATGCAAATGACAGGCAACGTCAGTTTGATACTTACCCAAAAACACCAACGGCTACGGCCGCCTCGCGCAACGCTCGTCCATGTTCCATCTCCCGCAGTGTCTCCGGCCGTATAGTGGCCGTGTTGCGTGGCTGTCGCTCATTTTGCACGGCTGTAATTGGAAAACAAACGCAAAACTAACATAAGTAAATCGCACACAACGGCCACAAAGCAGGGAAAACACACTGGGAAACACGTGAAAAGCAACGCCCAATATGTCCGCGTGCATAATGAGCAAATGTCGACAGTGACAAAATTGCTTGATGTCTCTCGCTAAATTTCAGCAGGTATCACATCCTAGAAAACTGTGATTGGGAATTGGGAATTGGGAACTGGGAGATGGGAGTACGCGTGCCTTCACCGCTATTCTCAATCATTGCCCAACCCATCATGGTAAATTGCTTTTGTGGTCACGTGCCGCTCACGCCTACAAATTGTTTTCCCATTTTTCACACATTTGTTTATCTAATTTTACCACATAATGTGGCTATATGGCAATCCTAAGTCGGAGCTTTTGAAAACTGTTGCCGTTTTGCATATGCCTAGCATAATTTATGGTTAGATTGAAGAGAGTTTGGGGAGTACTCGTAATGAAGTGCGGCTATTAATGGCACATTTGTTAATAAAGCATACGTGCTTAGATAAGAAATGCTTATAAAGTGTGTTAATAATGAGAACTATTGAAACTGAAGAGTTGCTTTGAGGAATCCCTGAAGAAAGAGTTGATATACATAAAGAATAATACCAAAAATGTTGTCTTAAAAGGTTCTATTCCAAGCTTCCATAGCTTTGACTCAACTAAACCGATTGCTTACTCATTTTAATCTAGTATAAAACGATATTTTACTGAGTGAACTCTGTGCTGAATTCATGCATTTTAGGCATGATTTATGCAAAAATTATGTATAAAAGCAAACCTAGAGTAACTAATCATACACTTCGAATATGGTAATAATTTGTGCATAAAATAGTTATAACTTATGCATAAGTAGTCATAAATTGTGTATTGAAATTAATAAATTATGCTTAAATAAGCAAAAGTTATGGACTAATATCTACAAAATATGATTTATTCATAAGACATTGTGCATAAGAATGCAAAAACTGTGCATCATATTCTTTATTCATAATATATTTTGCGTAAATATGCAAAATTTATGCATTGTTAATCATAAGAAAAAGAAAATTTTGTTTGTTTACATTTTAAAAACTTGTATTTTTACGTTTTATCGATTGCGAACATCAAAATTGGGATAAAAAGCTATGTAAAAACTTCATCTGAGGTAGTTGAAATGTCTCAACAGTCATGTGAAAATGTCAAAGAGATTTGGACTTCCATAGAAATGGTTCTTCCTAAATTTTCATAAATTTCTCAAAATTTAGCCGCTTTTAGTGCGGAATGTCTTTTAGGGCAAAATTTTTCTTCTAGATTTGTGTTGCATTCAAATTTTATAGACTTTCCTAAAATATTTTTAGCTTTATATGAGTTTATTTTTCGGTAAAATTTATGCCAAAAATCAAACCATTTTTAGCTTGTAAACATCCAAATTTCTTAAAAAATAGCTTTTCCTCGATTTTCAAGACACATATTTTTGACAAAATTGAACCAATTTTCAATTCAAATCTCTAGTTAACCCTATAAATTGATACGACATTAACTTATGATCAACTTACTTTCAGATTGATTTGAGCTGGTTAAACACTAATGCCTCCCTAGATACACAGTTTACCTAAAAGGAAAGCTTTTCAGGCGATTTTCTTACAGGTATTTATACAAAAGTTTCTTCTTCATTGGTTCTTATAACACAAGAATTGAATACAATGCAAATTCCTTTAGCTACTTGGTTACTTTTTGCATCACCCATCATAAGAAATAAGATATTGGTTTTGCTTGCATAAACGTCTGCTCTGAAACAATGGGTGTTCATTCAAGGACTCTGGAGGTGCTTCAACGAAATCTGTCAAAGACAACAAACAGACAGCAGGTAACAAATCAATTGAGTGAGCATTATGTAAATACAGTGAAGCACCCACAGAGAAGCAACCCCAGGGAGCATTTGACAACATTGACGCTGTTCATTCGTTGTTTGGTTTTGCGTGGGAAAGGGTTAATGGGGGTTAAAGTCTGACTAACTGTAGAGCAAGGATACAGATACATATTTACATTAGATGTGCGTGCACGTGTTTCCAACTTTTTTCTTTGAGTCTGTGTTAAAGAGCAATTAAACGTGCTTCAGTTCATTAGAGCGAGTGCTGTATTATGAATATGAGTAAAAGGTTAATTGTCTAATGTTAAAATATGAGTAGTTGTTGCTTAAGCTGAGAAAATATTGTATTATCGATTTTATGTTTATTTTTGGCAAGTACATATCTATTGTTTTTTGTGTATCGATATTTCTAAAAGATAAAAATGCGCTTAAAATATAAAAGTAGCCTTTATTCTACAAAGTTCGGAACTTAAACTGAATTCTCAACTGAGAATTGGGATTACAAAAATTTAGAAATTTTTGTAAAGAACTGTCTTGGGAACAGAAATATCTTCAGCTAAGATGTCAAATTCTTAAGTTAATTAAAGACTTTTTGGAAATTTCGAAACTTTTTAAAACTCTTTTTTTAAACGACAATTCTTAATCTAATTTAACCTGATATAGTTCACATATATGTATGCAATATATACTTAAAATTTCTGAATTCACAATTGAAAAAGTTGTGAGAGAATTGTTTTGGGAACAGAAATATCTTCAGTTAAGACGTTGAGTTCTTAAGTTAAGAACTTGAAAACGGCTCTTAAAATGAACGATTTTTAAAACTATTGGCTCACAATGTGCTAAATCCAATATAGATAGGTTTTTCTTGAATTAAAAAAGCATTTTCTAATACCTTCAAGAATTTTCTAATGCATTGCAATAAAAATGTTAGTCTGAATATGAGATAATTGTTTCTACCTTGATTTTAAATTCAAAATTTTTAGGATAATTTATTTGACAGTCTTTTTGCAAGAATAATACCAAACATTTGTTGGAACTAGAATTTTAAATAAAAATTATTAAAAATTTAGGCCAGTTCTCATTTCCGCTAACTTTTCATTTCAAATGGTTTTTGATTTTAAATAGTAATATTTCTATCTTTCTTAACATAAGTTCGAGTACTTCTAATTCTTTCGATATTTCGAATGTTTTCATCGGAATTGGAAATGGAAAATCTGTCTAACTGTTGTCTTGGCCACCAAAAAAGTGTTCAATTTGTTGATATTCATTTCGTTATCAGAATTCATAAAAATCATCTTTGTTATCAAAAAATCTTAATACTGTAAATATGAATAGTTTCGTACACATACCATCCTTGTTCATTCCCATTTGAAGGCACTTCTTGAGCCTGCAGGCCTGGCATTGATTCCGATGAGCCTTGTCCACAACACAACGTCCTGTGCCCGCCTGACAGCTGCAATCAAAAGGAAGATTTGGAAACGTTTTTGCGATTAATTGAAGTTGAATTTAAGGACGCGTCCCAGTTGCCCGCCCATAATTAAGTTATACGTCCTTGCTGCAGTTAACAAGATTTGTTGTGTCAAAAATTGCAACATTTGTCAAATCCGGCAAAAGAACAAAAAGAAGGCCAACGAAGCGTAAGCCAGAGGCCACAACTAAATACAAAAGCACTTGAGAGTTACATGCTATGAAAAAAGTATCTGAGAGATACACAGACTCAGCGTACTACCGTCTATATATGCCGATCTAACGGTCTTTGTTCTGTTCTACTCTGTGTACTTGTTTCATTTTAATCAAATCACGATTCAGTCTGAGTGGCGTGCATGAAATCATTGCCACCCGCCTCACCCCCTGCCTGCTCACCCTGCACCACTTCCTCTTCCACTTCCACTTCAGCTTAGCTGCCTAGTCATCCTCAGCGTTCTCTTTGTCTGCTGCATCCCTTTCGCACTCTAAGCCGCCTGCGCCAAAATTCAAAGCACAAAGTGGCAAAGGTTCTGAGAACGGAGCAAGGACTTCCTACCAAAAAATCTATCTATTGCCTTTTATGTGTTTTGTGGCGCCGCTGCTGAAGTTTGACTAACTAACAAAGCACTTAGCTAAATGTATCTTTCAGATACATTCCCAAGCAAGTGTGTGTGTGTGTGTGTGTGTGTGTTTATTTGCACACATTCACTATTTGTTTGGATATACAAAATATATGCAAATTTTTCGTTTTCAAAAACAAATCACGTAGATTGAACGCTGCGCTTCTTGGGAGCTATCCAGCTTCGAGTCAATTGTTTTTTATTATAATTTACGTTCTGTCGACTTCCTTTTTAAAAAACAGTTTTTATTTTTTCAATCAACAGAATAAGTTGATTATCAGTTTTAATGTTGAGCAATATGTAAATGAATTTAAATTTATGTATTACTTAAGAAAATCAAAATATTGTTCATAATATCAGAATAAAGTTTAAGGAATATATAATATATATAAATAAATTTCCCATTTGGCTTCAGTTAAATGTTTTTTTTTTAGAATTTCATCCTGCCAGGTGTGCATTGTTATTGAAACATGGATGTTGTGTTTTGACATTATACTATTTTCATGGAACAATATCAATAATACAAATTTGGAAAAACATAATTTGCTTTACATTTTTGATCTTAAAAGAAGTTTGTTTCTCCAGGTGGATGGAATTATAATGACATATTCAATCCAGATAACAAATCCAAGAAGTATATACACTTTTAAGCTGGAAATCAAATATTGTGTGATATTCTTAAATTTTGTTTTGCAAAATCTAAGCTTGAAATAAATACTTTTAATTTGTAAGATGTTTTTCATAGTTTAACTTTCAACTTTAATTTGAAATATCGCTTAGATAAAGCCACTTTAATCAAGATATTATTCTGATTTCAACTGCAGGAACGAATGTTTTTAAATGAAATGTCAAAGAAAAGAAAATGATACTCTGAGAACAGGACAGCTTGACATGTTATAACCAATCATCAAATATTTATATTGAAAAGTGTAAACTTTTACACTTCTCAAAGCATTACGTGATTGATGAATGGATTACAAAATTGATATAGGTGCAGGCATTACAAAAGGACTTGTTCAGTGCAGCCAAAATGTCCTTGAATTACAACAATAACTTCAATTGATTTCAACAAGTTTCAAACTATTGCTCATGAAAAATTCAAAAACAAACAAACAATAAGTTTATTTTCAAACACGCCATTTGCTCATAGTCAACTAGCATATAAAAAGCTGTTTTCGGAGAAACAATTTCAATGTTTATTCGAAAAGTGCTTTAGAATGGTTCTCCGTAATATATTTCCGACCATGTACACGGCGCCGGACAGTGCTCCAGCTCAGTCCAGGAATGCATCTATTTATCTACTTCGTTGCATCTTTGCAATGGGCATACAAACGCCACCTGCAAAATTCTTTCTAATCTACTGTGTGTGGTCCTTGCTGCTAAATCTGAGCACAACATTCTATCAGCCTCTGGGCTTTGTCATGGGCTATATAAGTCATCTATCCGAGCTTTCGCCGGGTGAATTTCTCACTTCATTGCAGGTATCCTTGAATATCTGGACATGTTCCATTAAGGTGGGCATTGTCTGGCTGCTGGTCAAAAATTTTGATAAGGCCAATCAAATACTGGATGAGATGGACAAGCGACTGTTGAAACCCGCCGAGCGTAAAGAAATTCATCAGTCTGTTTCCAGCAGCAATCGCATTTTCTTTTGCTATATGGCTGTCTATATGTCCTATGCAACGCTTACATTCCTGAGCAGTGTTGCCTTGGGCAAACCTCCGTATCAAAACTATTATCCTGGATTGGATTGGAAGGCGAGCAATGGACAGTTTTGGTTGCAGTCAGGTCTGGAGTACTTTGCCATGTTGGTGACTTGCTTTCAGGTAGGAATTTAAGAAATTTTAAAACTAAATATTTTTGATGTTTTCGTTTTTCCAATCGTGTTGAAAGAAACAATTTGTCAATGTTTCCAAGCAAATAAACAGGTGTATTCTAATCTTAGATTCGAATGGACAATAGCAAGAACTGAATTTTCTTATATAGTTGGTTGATCAACACTCTGTTTTTACACTTTTGAATATCTACTTTCAGGACGCCGTGGTGGATTTTTATCCTATTAACTATGTGGTGCCACTGAGAGCACATTTGACTTGCTTTGCGGATCGTTTGAGACAACTGGGCAATAGTCCTGACGAGACTCCGGAGGAGACCTACGAAAAACTTATTGAATGCATTCAGGATCATAAAGTCATAATGCGGTATGCACATTGAGTGAAATATTTTTGGGCTATAAAAGTTTCTAAAAAATGCATCTTTAATTTGAATTACAGCTACTGCGATACACTTCGTCCCATGATTTCCGGCACCATCTTTGTACAACTTTTGGTAGTAGGTCTAGTTCTAGGCTTTACCATTATCAATATTGTGCTTTTTGCCAACTTTGGCTCTCGGATGGCGGCTCTGATATTTATGACAGCTGTGGTGCTGGAGACAACGCCCTTTTGCATACTCTGTAACTATTTGGCAGCTGATTGTTTCAAGCTGGCAGATGCTCTCTTTGAGTCTAACTGGATCGATCAGGAGCAACGTTATAAGAAAACAGTGCTTCAGTTTTTGCAGAGTCTACAGCAGCCAATTATTTTCATGGCTGGCAATTTTATGGCTATTTCGGTGGCTACAAACCTTAATGTAAGTCTATTAGTTTTGTCCTTATCATTAAAGTTGGAGATTTTCAGAACGTCAATTCAATTTCAGGAAAAAATTTCAGTTTCACACTCAAACATTTTTGGACATAGCTCTTTATACTTTAGAAAACAATGCGTTAAATTCAAACTATACTTAATATTTTCTAAATTTACTTTCTTCTAAATATACTTTTATGTATTTTTTTGAATATTGCAGGCTACCAAATTTTCCTTTTCTGTATTTACTGTGGTAAAACAAATGAATATTGCAGAAAAGCTGGCTAAGCGTGAATAAAATGAAGAAGGAGCAATATCAAATCAACTTTAGTAAGATATTTCTATTATGTAACATTTTGAGATATGATTAAAAATAAAACTACCAATTTTTTATAATTTTCAATTTACTATTGAAAAATTGGAGCTTAAGTCCTTGGTTTGGAAAGATTAAGTTAAGATTGTTAAGTTTTTAAAAAACAATAATTTTAAAACTCTTATGTTATTAAAAAAAAAAAATTTTTTAAATTCTTTATGATTATTTATGCCTAGAATGTTGATTAATACTTAAGATTCTATGCAGTTTTTATGAAAAATATTGGGCTGAAAGATTAATATGAAAAAGAACTCCAAAGCTTTGGTTTTTCGTAGAAATAGTATTATATTAAAGTGGTTTTTTATCTGCTTATGTACAACACTATGTATATGGTTTTGCTTTGCTCTTTAACTTAACTTCAGAAACATTTTAAAAAAACTTCAATAAACAACATTTTTGACTACTAAGTTCGAAAACTAGCCAAACCAAACACTTTAAACAACCAAAATCTAAATCTATTAAAACCAAACTATTCAAAATAAACCCAAAACAAAACAAAGGACACTGCTGCCTAACTCAGTTGATAGTTCTGATTGGAGGCAATTGATTATAATTGAAATCGCCTTAATGCGGCCACCAGAGAGACAAATATCCTTCTGACGGCACATTGACTTCGTCGACTATCAACAAAACACGTCACGTAGCAAAATAAATATACTCGTCCTAGTCCTTGGTGCTGGTGCTGGTGCTTGTGCGGGTGTGGACTCCTCCTGTCGTGTCACACCCTCGTCGTCAAGGACTCTAGCCTCAAACTTTTGCTCTATTTCGTTCGAATGCCAAAAAGGGAGTATCCCTCTGCTATTTTTTCAACTTTGTTGCGATTTGGCTAAGCCTGTGGGCGGGTATATAAGGGTCTCTGTGTTTTTTTTTGGCTGCGAGAGGGAGGGAGGGATGGTGTCTTTGGGGTGCGTATGCGGTCACATTTGGCCAAGTGTTTTGCGCTTAAGCCCTCCATATCAATCTCATGGGACTGCAAAGGATATAGAGATTTCGACATTTGTGATTTACCGCGCCAAGTTGGGCAGCAAGGCACAAAACGGTATATACTATATATATATATATCAGAATCATAATTTTATGTTGACTGGCAAAGATTTTGTCGCCAAAGTTATTTTGTCTGTCTGTTATGTTTTGGGGCAAGAAATGGCAATGATTTAATGATAATTGAAATTGGAAACGAACTAAATGTCATAAAATATACATTTATGTTCTGAAATGTGTAATAAAGTTAAGCGAAATATTGTGCTTATAATAAAACTAGCCAATTGGCCAAATATTTAACGAGTTATATGCCAAGGACATGCACACATTACTTCCATTTTTATAAAAAGTAAAAAAAACAAACATTAAATTAAATCCGCACTTTAAATTCAATTACATTTTTGTGACTTTGCCAGGATTTTTATGCACAGCGTAAGCAAATGGTTTTAAGGACTCTGCACATGATGCTCACCCGGGATTTACTTCAAAGCAGAGAGAGAGAGAGAGAAAGCCCTTCGGAGTCAACAATGCCAAATGTGCGCATTCAAAAGTTGACGCTCAAATCCCAAAGATTTGAATAATTGTAATAAATTTTGGAAACATTTCGTAATCCGCCAGACAGCGGACGAGGCACACAGCAAAAAGCCAAACCCAACCCAAACCACCCACCCAGCAAAGCACAGTAAACCACCTAACCCCACCTACTGGTTATGCCCTTCGTTTCGGGTATAACAAGTTTGTTAACAAATGTGTAATGCATTGAAATATGTTGTTTTTGATCCTTTTAAGTATATCTATTTATATATTTGATCTATTGCTATTGATTCGAATCTCTTATAGCTGTTATAATTCGTTCAAAATCGAACTGCAATATCTTCAAGTTGAAATAGGCCAAAACGGGTAAAAATAAGTGTTCTATGGAAATCTTATTGAAACCTGATACTAATGCTTCCTTTAGCTTCAAGCAGTACATATGTGAGAATAGGACTGATCGGACTACTATATAACATAGCTGCCATAGGAAAGATCACTCGAAAATGTTGTTTTTCATGCTAACTGGATAAAATATACCAACTCTGAGTTTTAGTAATATTTGAACATGTTAACACAATATTTGTCAATCGGTCCACTATATCTTATAGTTGTTATAGCAACAATCGGTTGAAAAATTAGTTTTTGTATGTAAAACCTTTTTTAGTTTTTAAGATAACTCAATCAAGCTCACATTTTCTTAATCTTAACACGTTCTTAGAATGTTGACATAATTTTGATCTGTTGTGATCTTTTGATCTGCTGTGAAAATTTCAACACGATCGGATAAATAGCACCAAAGTTACGGAAGAATCTTTTACCCCCGTCTCAGCTGGCAGAAACAACAGTTTGACAGGCACTTTACGAGTTAAGTGCACTGCTTGCTTGTGTTGCCGCTGAACTGCTAGAAATGCAAGTTGGGAGCAGGGAGTCAGGAACAAGAGCATTCTTACTTGTTTTATATTGTGAAGTTGAATTGAATTGATCAATTTTCAGTGAGCGTATCAAAACTTCGGCTATCAAAAGTTAGCTTTACTTTTTTTGTTAAACGTTGCAAATGGCAAGCGACACTTAATAGTAACGGGCGGAGTCGGACTCTGATTCGGAGTTGGAGTTGGTTTTTGAATACCTACCGATAAATGAGCTTTCTACGCACACTGCGCTTAAAGAAACCGGAGCAGCCGTTGCAGGCGAGAATGCCGTAATGTTTGCCGGAGCTGGTATCGCCACAGACGACGCAGATGAGTCCCAGATTCTGCCCTTTGAGGCGGGGCAGCGACGAAGGATCCACTGAAGAGGCCTGACTGTTGGCCATGGATGCTTGATGATTGGAGGCGACAGCGGCAGCAGCAGCGGCTGCGGCGGCGGCAGCGCTATGATTCCAGCTGAGCAGCTGGCGACTGGATGTGGAGAGCGATGAGGCAACGGAGACGGGAGCTGAGACGGACTGTTGTCCATGTGTTGGTGGTGTATAGCAATGACGTGCAGGACTGTGCAGCTCTGTGAAAAAAAAGGACAAAAAGGATATATGCAATAAAAAATCACTTATGTAGTTCATTTAAATTAAATTGCAATTTGTCAAAAGTGTTTTTTTGTTGTTGCTGTATTTGAGGGGGGTGGGCTGAACCTGCTGATCTTAATCCTGCGTGGCGACATTGACGCCCTGTAATCCGCAAATATATTTACACATTCAATTAGGGTGCCATTAAGCCGAAGCGACTCGACTGCTGTCTGCTGTCTGGTCCGAAATTTGCCTCGGGGGACAATTGTTTTGCCATCACACCCTAATTTGATTGTGATTCCTTGACGCACTTGAACCCTCGGAACGTAGCATGCCACATTTTGTGTGCTACACTCTTGCCACTTGGCAGTGCGCTGAAGCATTTCTCATTTATGGTTTTTTTTTTTGGATTCTTTGGCTTTTCATGCAGTCTGTTACGGGCTCTCAGCTGGTCCTGCTCCTGATTTATACACCAACTGTGGTCTAATGCCAGCGGATTAGCATCATATGCTTGCATTTTCCGGGCACTCTCCGATTTTGGCTTTTGTTAATTTTATGAGCTCGTTGAAATACACTTTGCCGCATCCTTTCCTTTGCCGGAACGATAAAAGTGTTAAGGGAATTGTGTGTGTGTGTGTTATGAATTTTGAAATTTTGGCAGCCTGACTCGAGTTAAATTCAATTTTGTGATTATCATAAATTGAATTTGGTTTGGTTCTTTCGTGCGTTTCTATTGTGAGTACAATTTGATTTGATTTCTCTTTGAACTTTCTCAATTTGCTTTGCATAATGACAAAGTTTCAATAGATATTTGTACTTTTGAAAAGTTACATTTTTATTAAGAGTTACATTTGTATTTATGCAGATTATGTGCTTATTTTAAGCCCAAACTTTTAATTCAATTAGTTAAGGGATGCCTTTGGAAAAAGGGACTAATTAATCTGCGCTGTATTTTTTTTTATTTTTTTTTACAGTAGTAATGAAAAAAGACAATTATGTGTACTTTTACAAACAATTAACTGACGTGCGTTTTGGAATTTTAAAATGTTTTTTTTTTTTTAATTAAATTTATTTTATTCTAATTTATGTCACATTTTATTTTGGCACAGTTCTTTAGTTAAATCTCTTAGCTTTGCCACTTTTTAAGTTATCTTTTTAACACTGTTTGTAAATTTTCAATATCCGAGTGCTTATTAATCCGATTTGTTTTCTATTTTTGGATGACTCTTTTAAATGATACTCCAACTGTTTTACATTTTCAAGTAATGTTCGAATAGTTCGCATTTCACTGGCTCATAAAAACTTTTCAAGCCAAATATTCAACTGTTTTTCGAAATTCAGAACTGCTAGAAATTTGGAAATAAAGCCAATCCTGATTGTACACAACACTTAACATTATTGTACGAGGAACTCATAGTCAAAACTTTTTAAAGCAAGTACATAATCGTTTTTCGGAATTCAGAACAGCTAGAAATTTCAATACAAATTCTTTATTCGAGCTTTGAAATAAAACCAATTCTGGTTATCTTTGACGCTTCATATCCTTAACACCATTGCAAGAGGAACTCAATATTTGCTTTCTTATAGAATAGGTTTTTAGCCGAAATTCCTTTAGCTAAGTTTTTGAACTCGGAAAATATATATTTTCTTAAATACACTGCATAAAAATCAGTGGAAATTTACCTTGCGAGGGTGGACGCGTGTCCGATAAACTTTCTTCCTTATTCATGTTTAATTGATTGGATTAGGCTTAGTTAATAATATAAAAACTAAAATAACACTTAAACGAACACTTTTATAACTTTATAACTTTCTTAATTCAAAATATTTATATTTATATTTTAAAACGCAGCTTTTGATTGACTCTTAGAGTGTATAAATGAAGCACTTTGATTTTGTAAGCATTATGTTTAGTTATTTGAAACAGCGCGACGGCAAAGTGCACGCTCGGAATGAACGCGAAATTGAAACAGAAGTAAAGGACGAACTAGGACACCATATAGCAGGCGCGTGTTGGTCCGACGGCAACGGCGACGACGACGACGACGACGAGAACGATGGCGATGATGATGTTAACGTCTCGATGTACGATTTCAGATTTATCATAAAACCATGACAGAAGCTAAACAGTGATGTGTCCACTCCAACATGCTGGGCAAAGGCAGAGCCAACCAGCCAAACAGCCAACCCCGAAATAGGACAAAAAATCCTGTAGATATAATCCGAGCACGGTGAGTGGGCAGAGGTCGGCCATGAGTATCTGTATCTGTATGTGTGTATCTGTGTTTGTTTGGCAGCGCAAAAAGCACACCACCAGCAAGGACTACATCATGCCCATTTGCCACCCAGCAGCAGCAGTAGCAGCAGCAGCAATAAGAGCAGAGAGCAGCGTACACAGCGATACCAAGGATAACCGCACCCGCAACACAAATGCCACCCACCCAAAAAGCACCACCCAACCACCCGAAGTAAGTCCGGTTAGCGCCCACTGTGTGTGTGGTACGAAGACTTTTAGTGGCAACTCTGGTGGCGCATTTGCTTGTTGGCTTGCTTTGATTCGTTCCTTCTTGATGCTGCGGCGACGACGCTGCTGCTTTTGCTGCTTCTGCTGCCAGCTCTGCCGACAGCGCTGCTCTTCTGCTGCTGCTGCATCTCGGCTGCTCTGCTGCTGTTTGAGTGTAGGTAAGCCAAGCCGCAATCTCAATCTCCAATAAACACCAGGACTGCGCTCTCTGCGCTCTTGCTCTAACAAACACACACACACACACACACGAACACATAGACGTTGGCCGCCATCATGACTAACAGAGAAGAAGAAGCAGCAGCTATGGCAGCTTGGAGCTTGTGGGCGCTCTCCCCCCTCTCTCAATCTAACAGCATTAAAACATTGATGACACTATCGATTATATGGAAACTTTTAGTATCTGCTTAGTTATTCGATATATGGAAAAACAATTATCTTAAATTTGGAAGAGAAAATCAAAAACATAGTTTTATTTCAACTTTTCAGAAGAGTTTGTAAACAATAAATTTTTGAGAAATTAATGCTGCCACTTATAAATTTGGAATGTTTGTTCAATTTATTCAATTTATTATAATGATATAAGATTAAATGCTAATACTAATAATGAAATCACTTATTCAGGTCTGTTCTCATTTCGAAGAACTTTTCATTTTGAAATGTTTTCAATTTTGAGAACCTTTGGAAATATAACAATCGTTATTCCCTTTTAAAAATAAGTTTGAATACTTCTCCTAGCACTGCCCCAAACCGAAAACTTTTTATTCAGAATTTTCAACCAATATTCAAAGTACAAAACAGCTTATAATTCCGATTCCTAACGTTTTGATCGGAATCGGTAATGGAAACAGGCCTGATTGATTGGTTTTGAAAACCAGGAGGTACTTTTAATAAGTCAGTCTAGCTTCTATTTCAGATTCCAATTGAAATCGAAATTGTTTTGGATTCTGAAGAAGTTAATGGAACGAAAACTATTCTAAAATAACTTCAAATGGGAAAATCTTTGAAATTTTGTGAATAAGTTCATCGTATATATAAAAATATAAATTTAAAAATATATATATTTTTAATAATAAACTAAATTTTAAGATGTTTTTGAATATGTTTGTAGGTTTTAGACAAGCCCGTAGTCTTAAGAAACACTCTTGTTAAAGGATAGACCGTGCTCACAAGTACCAATACCTCGATAGTATTGATGTTTTGCACTATCACAATTCCAATAAATTGTTTTGCACATCCTTTATTTTTGCCATCTCTAAGTGACTCCGACAGAAGCTTTGCCGCAGCTGCGCAAGGGGGGTGCTCGGTGCTCGATGCTCGGCTCACATAATCGTCTTGGGTTTTGACATTTTGTTTTTGTTTTGTAATACCTTTGTGATTCTAGTGCTTTCGAATTTGCTCCTGCTCCACCAACCTTCCCCGCACAGTTGCTTTGTGGCAGTGGCGTCGTCATCCTTGGCCTCGGCCCGGTCCTCGAACCTGATGCTTTCAGTTAACTGTAATTGAATTCAACCCAAGTCTGTTGTGGGCTGTTAAGGAGATGGTTCCGCTTTGATTTTGTTTTTGTTTTTGTTTTTGCAAACGCTTATACTTTATGTATGTCAGATTTATGGCTAAAATGATAATGGATACACATCTGCAAAACACAATTTCGATAAAAACTAATGTATACCATGAAGGGACTAAGTGGATTACGTCAGTTATTGTTAGGAATAATTATGAAAATGATCAAATTACTGTTGTTAATGAAATCAAACGTAGTTATTTAAGAAATAAACTATTTTTCATAAGTTTTTAACTGACCCCAACCAAGTTTTAATAAAATGTATTATATATGTAGTTTTATTAAACGAAGAAATTTTAACTTATTTTAAGAGAAGAAATCTGTAAATTACCAAATTTTAATAAAAAAAATAATTTTTCTATTTTTTTCTAATTGTTGAAATATGTAAACTAGAACACCAAATATTTTTATAAAATTCAAAAACGTACCTGCAGATACGTCTGAAATGTGAAATTTATTCTCTAAACTTTCGAATCGAATAGTTTTGATTAAAAATAAAAACTGATCTGATTATAATCGTCAGACTTTTGATTATTTCAAATAATTTGTTTTCATTTTGAATAACCGAAAGCAACAATTAATGTATTCAATGTTCAAAGAAAGCTGCTTGCAAAAAACGTTTGATACACAAAGCAAATCCAATAATCGATAAAAGTTCATCCAGCCACATCCTCTTAACGTGTCCTTTTTGTTGTTTGTTGCTGTGGCGCTTTTGTTGTTGAGGCTTTTGCTGCGCTTAATACGCCAACATTAACTTTGTAACAAATGAGATGTCGGAATACAACAATCACCTACCAGGACCCCTACAAACTCAAACCAGCCAACATTCTGCAGGATACTCATTCACTCTCTCTCTCTCTCTCTCTCTCTCTTTTTCTTTCTCTTTCTCTCTGTTATGCGGTTGGAGAGTATGATGCAGGAGTTTATGCCCAGGACAAAAGTGAAAGCAGCGCAAAAGTCAAAGCGCTTTGCTGTGCGCTGGCCACGCCCACGCGCTGTAGGAGGAGCGAGCGAGAGCGTTATCCTGTAATATCCTTGCATCAAAAATGCCCGCCAGCAACAACAGTTGCGTAACGTGTGCAAGCAGGACAGCCTGCCACAGTGCGAGCGAGACAAGCCTAGTCGAGAGGGTTGGTTCTTGACATTTGAACGGGCGACATCTCTTCTCTGCCAGGACACACACAAACACACATTTGTATTTGCATGTGTGTGTGTGCTTGGGTGTGAATAAGTAGCGTTTTTTGATTTGTTTTTTTCTTATTTTCCTTTTATCGTTTTATTATCAAGTGCTGTGCACTTTATTTAATCAATCAAAATTCGCAAACCATGTCTATTTGGCAATGTTAACTTCAACAGTTAAACGAGTTTTCAGGTTTAAGCATTTATATATATATATATATAGGAGTACATCCTTTGCATATTATATTTCACATATGTATAGTAAGATTCTAGTTATTAATTAGAAAACTGCAGTACATATTAAGCCGCCTATTATATATTTATTTATTTTTTTATTTTCTTGTTCTGTTTTAATGAACATATTCATTTCAAAACTATTTTTTTTAAAGCCGCAGATAAATGATATATTAGATACAACTCTAATTCTAAAAAAATCTATTTTTGATTGGTTTTAGTCAATTTAAAATAAGTCAGTCTTGTTGTCATTTACAATTTCAATTGAAATCGAAATTGTTCTGGTTTCCGAAAAAGGAAATGGATGGAAAACTTTTCATACATAATTTCCCACAGGAATATTTTTGATGTTTCGTTTAAAACGGATATTAAAGTTAAAAAATAATCTCTAACATAGAAACAAACAGGCCTCTTCCCAATTCTGAAAACTTTTAATTCCGAATAGTTTTTAGATTTGTTTTCATGTTTTTGAATAAAATGGCAATTGTTATTCATTTTAACAAAAAAAATTCATTCAAATAATTGAATTTCCCATTCATATTCGAAATTTAGAACACTTATTAAAACCAATTCCAAATATTCAGGCCTGTTCCCATTTCCGATAACTTTTCATTACGAATCGTTTTCGATTTTGTTATCCTGATTTTGAACGAAATAGCAATCTCTTTTTAAAATAAGTTTGAATACCTTTCATTACACTTTTTCAAAGCACAACTTTTCAAATCGAATTTTCCATCGATATTTGAAATTGAGAACACTAACTTATTCCTAGTCTAAATTAAGACGGATTTATTTGCTTTAATGAAATAGAATATAAACAGAAGTTTAACAGAAGCTTTTTAAACCAAATAAACACAAATGGAATGAAGTTAAATATAACATTTTTGTTATATTTATTTTAAACTCAAATTTGCTACTGTTTAAATAAGCCAGCTAAGTGCTATATTGAAGTTTATCTATACTGAACATTGAGTGCAAGCCAGAGAGTTTATCTGTACTGAAAATTGAGCCCACAAAAGTAAAATTTATAAATAAATAAACATATTTTGGCTTTTCGTCACGATTTGTGTTTCCCAAACCGAATCAGCTTTTATTCTCAAATATCATATATATTTACAATAGACAAAAGTAACTGCTGATGATGTACACAAACAAATTTGAAGTATCTGAACATTGCTTGTATGAATTATTATGCCAAAGACAGCAGTTTAATAATTTGTAAGCAAATAATCAAATAACAAAATCAAAGTCAATGACACGTGCCGTTTCCAGGTACAAATTCATGTGTCTACCTCATCAAACGTACACAAAAACCAGTTTTACGAAACAAAGAACAATTTTAAGCGCCTCGTTTAGCAATTAATATTCATCGCTTAGTTCCCTTCAAGCTCCCCTTCCCTTTCGTTCTTATCTTTATAAAGATTGTGGTCATGGATTTGGCATATTTACATTTCAACTTTAATACACAATACAAATGAACTCAAGCCAAACTGACACTGAAGTCAAGCTGTTCAATCCCCAGACAGACACTGATTGACAGACAATTGAGGGGTTGCAAATGGTATTCAGCAAAATAATTGAGAAATTTCTTTATTAGCCACTTCTTAGAGGAGGTAGTTAGTTACGTTTCTCTTTTTGCTTTAAAGTACAATAAAAAGTGCATCACAACCAGATCATTTTACTTAGGTAGTTTTGCGTAAGTGAGTTGCATAATACAAGACTTGGCTGAAACTGAGCTGAAAACTAGAGCTGAAAAGCAACCGTTGGCACTGTCGATAATGTCTATGACTTTGACTATCGATACTAATTATTATTATATGATAATTATTTTGAAGCCTATCAGGCCTGTAACCATTTCCGTTTACGATCAAATCATTTTTTAATTCCGAATATCGATGAAAGAAAGTTCTGCTTTTGAGAACGACAAATATTTGAACTTATCGAAGGAAAAACGATAGCTATTTCATTCGAAAACATGATCATCACATCGAAAACGTTTTATAATGAAAAGTCCTGAGAAATGGAAAAAGGGTTGCATATACAAATATGTTTTTAAATTTTACCATTCAATTAAAACATTTTTTTTTTAAGAATTAAACAAGTGTTCTATGTGCCGAAGATTTAATAACTATACAAAAACTATAAAACTTACTTTCATTATAAAAAATATTGATTGTTCACATTAAAGCTATCTATAAAACCAAATAAGTTTTTATGCATAAACAAATGTGTATTAGCTTATTGTTGTTGAATGTTGATGAAAAGATATGTAAAAGAAAATATTATTTTTAAAATGGTAAAACCTTGAAAAACAAATTATATTTAGATTCTAAAGTTTAGAAACTTATAAGTGAAAAGTTGAGCTTAAAAATACTCAATTTCCGACCTTCAATTCCTATAGCTGCTTTATGAGTTAGTGATCCATTCGGGTTGGTTCCGACAGGCATGGTTATATGGACTAAGCTCATCCTGATCAGGAATGTTTCATGTTTTGTGACAAAATTGTAATACCTTATACAAAGGTTAAACAAATACATGACAGTATATAAACAAATTTTAATTCAGCTTTACATTGTCCTGCTTCTTGTTAATGTAGCTATCGATAGTTTTAGCTAACACTATCAAAACTATCGATTGGCAGCACAATCGAGTGACTTTCAGTTACAAGACAACCCCACATCCATTACAAATAAAGGCAAATAAAAAAGTCTTAAGACTTGAGAGACAACAAATGGGGAAGGCACAATTGCTAATCGTTATATTTCGAAGACTTTGTTTTTAAACTATAGCAAATAGGTTTGTTGTTTAGTTTGCCGAAGCAGCGGTTGGTTTGTTTGTTGTTGTAGTTGCAGTTTTGTTGTTGTTCTTGTTGTATATGCGCTTTAATTAGAATATATATTTATTTACAATTTATTTATTTTATTTACGACTTTCTCGTTTCAAGTCAAATAACAGTTGCAATAAACAAGCATTCAACTTAATTGCTTACGTGGCTCATCATTTATAATTTACAAGAAAAATTCTTACTTAACACTAAATTTGCTGTTGTTATACTGATTTTTCTTTTATTTATCGTTTTTTTTTTCTGTTTTTTGTTTTTGCATTTTTTGACTGTGCTTTAGGTGTGTGTTTTTTTGTTTAAATTTTTAAATTTATTTATTGATTTTGCATCGTTTTATTATTTTTATGTATTTTTACTAGTGAGAATATTGATTGATTAGTTATGTATACATAATGTCATATATATATTAATATATATGTATGTATATACTATATATTATCATCATAATATATATTTAATAATCGACTTCTCTATATGTATATATTGTTTTCAACTTTTCTTTTGTTTTGTTAATTTCTGTTCGATTTTAGTTGGGGTGTTTTTGTTTTCACTATGCGTCTTGCGGTTTGTATAAATAAAAAATATAATAATTTTGTTTCTCTTCGAATAATACATGCCATACATAGAAAATACGTGTTTTGTTTTGTTTCATTTTTTTTTTTTTTTGTTTGTGTTGCGAATATTATGGATCTCATAATTTATGGTTCGACGTTAGCCACGTTAGGCCCTCGTAAAGGCCATCGCCGCTTGTGGCACATGATGGTTGGACATACCAATTGCGATCTCTTATTCTAGTTAAGCCTAGTTTTTCCTGGATTTCATGTGGTTTCATTGCTGCAAAACAAAAGAACAAAACTATAGTAACTATATAAACTAAGTGTTAGGGATAAGTTTACCATCAGCTAGATCCTGTTTATTAGCAAATATCAGTATAATGGCGTCCCGCATCTCTCTATCATTAATTATCCTATGCAGTTCAGTGCGTGCTTCGTCTATTCTATCTCGATCCGCACAATCCACAACGAATATAAGACCCTGGGTACCTGTAAAAGTTATAAGACTTTAGTATTTATTTTACATTTTTTGAAGTTCTTTGCTTACCTGTGTAGTAATGCCGCCAAAGCGGTCGAATTTTATCCTGCCCGCCAACATCCCAGACATTGAACTTCACATTCTTATACGTAACTGTTTCCACATTGAAGCCCACTGTTGGTATCGTTGTCACCGACTGACCCAGTTTCAGTTTATATAGGATCGCTATTGGAATAGTTAAGGAATATGGTTAAGTTATAAAATGAGCAACTTTAAGTAAATGTTTATTGAGACATACTTGTTTTGCCAGCAGCGTCCAAGCCGAGCATAAGAATTCGCATTTCTTTGTTGCCGAAAATTTTTGATAATAACTTTCCCATGATGATGTGTCATCCATTAAACGCGGGCCAAACTGTAAATATACAAAGAAGATTAAAGTTAAATAAATAAACAGCTTTGTTATGAGTTCAGTTTGAAATACGGAATTCAGAATACCAAATTAAAAACGTTTCAGAATTAGATTACTTTTCAAAAAATGCAACGGAAAGTCAAGTTCCTCAAAATATGATCGAAAACAGAATTGATGGGTGCTGTGGAAACCGAATATCTGTTGCGAAATTCAGAACATCAACAAGAAAACGTTTCGGAATTGATGCAGAATTAGAGTACTTTTCAAAAGCAACTGAAATGTCAGTTGAAATATGATCGTAGTTGGATTTGTTTGGTGTTCTGGAAACCGAAAATCTATGTCGGAATTCAAAATATCAAAATAAAAACGTTGCGGATTTGAAGTACTCTTCAAAAGCAAGTGAAATTGAGCCCAAGGCTAATAATACAATCTCTTTCTTTTCTCATAAATAACTGGCAAATTTCTGATGATAATGTCATTGTAATAAAAATGCCCAGTCGGAGTTTATCGTGTTAATTTTTTGTGATATAAGCATGCCGCTTCAAGCCGCCCGCACACCATACATACATATATATATATATATACATATACCATATGAACAATATTAAGCATTGTGCACATACAGATATAGTATAAACATATATATACAATGAGCATAATGCGTCAACGGAAGTTAAGAGCATTATTTTGCATAATAATTTAACTTTACATTGTTGTGTGTGCACACTTACAACTATACAAACAGACAACAACAACATTAAAGTTCAGAGAGAGACACACACACACACACACACACATACTAATACATGCAAGCATACTCAAGTACAATTGGGCACGCATACAGCACATAAACAGCATAGGTATATATGTACACATAATCAAGCGATCATAAATTAAACACAAATTAACTCAATGATAAGCAATTGTATAAGTTTCACTTGATTCGTTTAATCAAAGCTGAATAGTTCGCCTGGCGCCCAAAATGCTCCCAAGGATCATGTCATGTGTGTGTGTGTCTGTTTGCTTGCCGAACACGTCACATACACGCCCGAGTCATACACATACATGCACATACACACCCAAATTCTAGACGACAATGATGATGAGATTACGCTGCTGCTGCTGCTTCTGCTGCGCTGCTTTGTACGACGCGCGCTCCTGATAATGGGTATACCATTAAGCGTTAACACGTCGCGTTTAACTTGTGCATACAATGCATTTGCGAACGAAAACAAAACTACTAACGAAATATTATAACTATAACAACAACAAATTTTGCACTAATGTTCTCATTTTATTTTTTTGTATGCGCTGATGTTTTCTTCTTTTCAGTGTTACCACACACATGGGGCTGCCGCTCCGCGTGCCGTTATGTACACACTGGCACGTATCACAAGTGGCAGCCACTTGGCAAACTTCATTTGTACCAAGATTTGATGATTAAGAAATGTACCATCTTTGAATAAAAATTAAACAATTTTATAAAATTCAACATGAAACTATCAAATTGTTTTCCAGTGACATTAAAGTTTTTAAAACTGGTTTTTAACAAACAATCATTTAATTTTAAAGTGCTTAGGATTTATTTCAAATAAATTTATTCAGATTGTCAATTGATTTGCTTATACTTAAATAATACTTCTAGAATACGTTTACGTTTCACAAGAATGAATATATATTCGAATATCTACTAATTTTTATATTTAAAGCACGTTTAATCCAACTGGCTTTTTGCAATGAGATGAGAAACCGCTAACACAAAAGATAACATTAAATTTTTTGTAGTTGAAAATTGTGGGCGGACTAGGCAAGGGCGAAATAACAAATATCCGAATCGGGACGGGCGCGACATGTTTAAATTTTAATTTGATAGTGATAATCATGATTAATAAACAAAACTCTATACAATAAAATAATGAAAATAACATTTATAGAAGGCTAATTATATTGCTACTCAGTGTACCAACGAGTAAATATTCTACCTGTTTTTGTACATTTGTACCACACATGTCAACCGCGTTGGCAGCACCCTTAACAGTGTTGGTAAACGTTAAACAGCCACTTTAAGCTGCTTAGCAGCACTGCAGCCCATAGATGGCGTAACAACAAAGAGCATTATTCGCTAGAAACACAAAAATAATGAAATAAAACACAATAAAATAATGGAATTAAGTTAGTTTGCAAAATTGTGCACAGACAATAAACAAATGGCAGGTCTTTATCCCAGAGAGGCGGTGCGCGTCAAAGTCAAGGTAAGCTGCTGTTAGACAACAATAGAAAATTGTACCCATTTCTCCCATACCTTTCCTTTTGTTTTTGCCACATTTTAAATAGAAATGCGAGACAAGCAGACCGCCCGAATGGCGCAAATTCAGCGTGGATCCGCAGATTACCACACTGGAGGTGCTCTACTCGCTGCTGGCCAAAGCCTTTGACATTAAATCCGACTTTTCGATCAAATATAAAGCCTTCGATCCAGCTGGCAATGAAATCTATTTGGCTGTGCTTTCTGATTGGGATCTGGACGCTGCCTTTCTACGCATACACAATATATCCATACAGACTGCGACGGAACCCTGTCTTATGCTACAAATCGATGTTAAACCCTTTACTGTTGTGCGTGAATGCGAAGCGGACTGCACAACAACAACAACAGGAGCAACAAAAACTAGCAGCACAACTAGCTTCTCCGCCAGCGTTTCTCCACTGCAATCCTTGGGCGTTTCTCCATTGCAATCCTTGGGCGTCTCACAGAAATATGTGCAGCATATGCAAACCAAGCTGCCGGGTTTAATCATGAATCAAATGGAGAAAACCTTTTCCATAGTGCAGAAGGCATTCAACTTATCCGAGGAGCATATGGCCAACTTGCCACCGCGTCCGCCCATGTGCGATAGCGAGTTCCGACTCTTTCTAGATGCCTTGGGGCATATACAACGCAATGAGGAGTTGCGCAAGGTCATCTTCTTGGGCGGCATTGAGCCCAGTTTGCGTCGCGTAGTATGGAAACATTTGTTGAATGTCTATGGTCTGCCCATGGATGGTCATCAGCGCATGGAGTTTATGCGTCGCAAATCCGAGCAATATTATAAGCTGCGAGACAACTGGAAGTCAGCTGTGCAGCGTGGCAGCGTTGCGGGCGAACTGGCCTATGTCACCAGCATGGTCAAAAAGGATGTGCTACGCACGGATCGCTTGCATCCGTTTTATGCGGGCAGCGATGACAATCAAAATATTGCCTCACTTTTTAATATACTAACAACGTATGCCTTGAATCATCCCGTGGTCAGCTATTGCCAGGGCATGTCCGACATAGCCTCACCGCTGCTCGTCACCATGAACGATGAGGCACAGTGTTATATTTGCTTCTGTGCGATTATGGCACGTCTCCGTGGCAATTTTATGCTTGATGGCATTGCTATGACCCAGAAGTTTGCCCATTTGACGGAGGCTTTAAGCTTTTATGATCCAGAGTTTTGGGATTATCTGAAATCGCAGCAGGCGGATGACTTGTTGTTCTGCTATCGTTGGCTGCTGCTGGAATTGAAACGCGAGTTTCCTTTTGAGGATGCACTGCGCATGCTGGAGGTTCAGTGGAGCTCACTCTGCTATGACAATAATGGCTCCAAGGAGCTCTCTCTTTACGAAAAGGTTTGTATTTGCATCTAAATCTTAGTTATAAATAGTATTTGGTTCATGGGTATTATCATTACTTTGTTTAATGTCGATGAAGAAGTAGTGATTAGTTTTTCATTGGTATTAAAAAACTAATGATTACTTCATCATTGTAATTAAAAACAGTTATGGTTACTTTTCCTTCAATTACATACCTCCAAAAATCAATTTAAGGTCGTAAGAATCTTAATACTCCTACCTTTATAAGAAGTTTCAATTTGCATCCTTTTAAAAAACAGTTCGTTTTTGAGCTGGCGCACAGAAAAGCAGTTTTATAGCTGTATATACGAAAATTTAAAATTTTTTTGTTATTTTGTACTTTTTGTGAAATTTATTACGAATGTTTCATCATGGCTTACTAATTTTAGCTCTTATGCCTTAAAAGTAGTCTTTACTAGAGATCGGTATGGGCATAAGAATTGGTTCCCGCATGTTTTTAAAACTAAAACTGAAAAATGCTGGATCATCCTTTGAGGATGGTATTGGTTGACTACTTTTTGGTATACAGCTATTTCGAATAAATGAGTTTTTTTTGTTTAAATTTATGAATTAACATTTTAATATACTCGGGATTGAAAGCTGTTCTGAATTCAGAATAGCGATGACAAATTCGATTGAAATGATTTTGAAAAGTTCTTGGAAATTGATTACAACGAAATAAAAAAGCTTTTTTAATGTTTAAGGAATTCGTGGCCATCACGGAAACATCGGCTCCAAACAGTGCGAGCACATTTTCGACATCGTACAGCGTCACACCGACGAGTCCTTCGTATCTGCTGACCAAACCACGTGAGAATCCCTATACCAAAGTGTGTGCGCTGCGACGACAGAGTTCCTCGGCATCGCTCAGCTCGCTGAGTTCCTCAGTTGGAGCCGGATGCGGCACCAGCAGCGGCAGCAGTCATGCGCTAGACAACTCAAAGCGACTGAATCAGAGTCTGGATGACAATATGTCGCGACATGCGGCAAGGCGACAAAGACGTGCCTCGGCTAAGGCACATCAGAGTTTGGATGAGTCCAAAATGTTGGCGCTAATCGAAGGTGGCGTCATGGAGCAGAGCACAAAGTCTGTGCAGGAGTTGTCGGCCAGTGAGGATACCGATGACGATGTCTTTGATCGCAAGGAACAAATGTTGCAGTTTCATGAGACGAATCCTTTCAAAGATGATGCGCAAGAAACAAGCAACATTAATAATATTAATAACAATGCAATGCCTGCACGCGCCTTTCTATGCAGCTCCAGCTCATCCAATCTGGAGGAGGAGGCTAGCCAGCTGAATCAGGCACAGGCCAAGCTGCAGCACAAAAATATTCTCAATGTAAGCAATATTATTGTTAAACAATTGGCATCTAATGCCAGCAGTGTGAGCGAGAGCGTCAAACGCGTCAGTAGCTCAGGTGGCGGACATTTCAAGGATCTCAAGGAGAAAATAGCGGCCAGCAGTCGCATGTCCTTTGACCAGGATGAAACTGGGCAAAAGACGCCGCCCAAGCTGGTCAAGAATTTTAATGAATTTCTGAATTTTGCCACAATGAACAAGAATCGCATTTCGGATCGTTTGACGAATCAGCTGCAGCTCAAAGAGCAGAAACCTGTGCTGCAGCTGACACGAAGCGGACCGCTGGGCAGCTCCTTGGATGAATCCGATTCATCTTCCATACCGGAGACCAGCTGGAGCGCCTCAACAGCGGCCACGGCCATACAACAGGCACAAAATCTAAGCAGTTATAGTCTTCAATTAGATCTCAATGCTGTCTCGCCAGAGCAGCGGGAACAGGAGCAGGAACTGGAACAAGATCAGGAGTACTATCCCATGACAAATGCCATCACACGTGAGCTGCGTCTGGAGGCAGAGAACTTGGATCGTCAGGTATTTGGTTTGCCCTTTACGGAAAAGCAGGCAATCTTAGATGACATCGAGTATGAAAAACTGGACAAGGATACTTTAGACATGGTAGATGATCTCAAGGAGAATGAGATTATTACCTGTCCCGATGTCAGTGAGCTGCATCAGCGACGACGTCAGCGTCTGGCGGCCAACAAAAGTAACAGCGTGCAACCCTCGGATCCCATGACCTTAAATCCTTTTGTCGAGGAGAGTCAGCTGCTGGAGGGCAGCAGCGGCATGCGCAACAGTAGCAGCCTGCCGGAGGTCATTATGCCCATTTCAACAGAACCAAATCGCGTGGAGGCGCCCACACTTGTGGAGATTGCCACCAATGCGGATGATGAGAGCGCCTATAGCTATACACGCTCGCCACAGCGTTCTACTTCATCCAGTTCCACGCCCACAAATGGCATGAACGGCTCAGCGGCAACACTGCCGCCGCCTCATGAATTTGGTGGTGGCAATGCCTTTCTAATGTTTCTCTGCCTGACGCTGCTGCTCCAACATCGCAATACAATCATCAAGGCGGCCATGGATTACAATGAGATTGCCATGCACTTTGATAAGATGGTGCGCAAGCATGATGTTACCCGCGTGCTCAATCAGGCCAGACGCATGTACTTTGAATACTTGCAAGCGCATCGCAAGCAGCAACCCTTGGGTAGTCCCAGGAGCAGTTCCAGGAGCAGTCCCAGCAGTGGCGCCCAAGGCACAGGCAGCACTGAAGCCACCAATATAGTCTAAGCTGAACTGTTAAATGGAAAGTAAAAGGTTATTTTTTAAGTCTGAGGCTTGTTCTGTATTACATTTTCGTCAAGATTTTGCGAAAAGTTCTCTTAAAAGTTTAAATTTTCATATTTGACAAGATTTTAAGCATTGAAATCACTTGAGAATGAGTTACGATTGAAATCACTTGACAATATATTAAGATTCGTTTTACATAATGAAAACCGAAACATTTAAGAAAACTTTCGCAAAAGTTCACCGAATGTGAAAACCAGAACAGGTCTGCTTTTGACTGTAGCAGCTGTGCGTCGCAGTTCAATTGAGCAAATCAGTTCAGCTATGAACCAACAAATCATTTATATATTTTGTTATGTGCACTTTTAGTGTCAGTCAAAAATAACGATTTCAAAAGATTAATTCGGAAGATTCTGATTTTGTAGTAAACAGAAAAGAACGAGATTGAAACCATAAAGATTATAAACTAGGTATATGGCAATCGGGAACATAGTTCATTCATTCAGCTTATAAACTCCTTCAAACGAACTTATTCCAAACAACTCTTAAGCACTTGTAAAGACTTGTTAATTAGTTGTTGAGAATTTCAGAAGTTGCTCAAAATGCATTTTGTCTCTGCAGAAAACAAACGTAAATTTTTTGTAACCAAAGTCTTTAGGCTATAATTTATTTATTTTATATTTGTTAGCAATAATCTTAAGTTGTCAAAATTCAAATTGCTTTTAATTTATTCCTTTAAACATTCCAAAGAATTTCTCGCTTAAATGTTTAAATTTTATAAAAGTGTCCTAAGAACAAACTATGTACTTAAATAACTGTAATCCTTGCCACTTCGGTCTTAAAAACAAATAACTATTGTTCAATTGAAAGCATTATTTTGTATATTAACTGAAGCTAAGAATTTATTTTTAACAAAATTAATTATGTATTGTCTCTCTATTATGCTAATATGTACTTACTGTAAAGTTAACGAAAATGAAATTTTAAACAATCGCTAAATAAATGCATTCCAAAACAAATTGTGTGATCGTCAGCTGGCAGATTTATTAAATCATTATTATACATACATTTTATTAATTAAAAATGGTTTAATACCGAAGTGTTAATTACCGTACTACTGCTCGGCATAATTAATATATAGAAGTACAAAAAAACAATTAAGCTCGGAATCAATTCAGCAAAATCTTGCCGCACATTACGCTTACTTAATACGATGTTTCAAATTGAAGGACAAAAAAAGACAAATTTCCAATTGAATGTCATAAAATAGGAAAATTTCAAATTGAAGGACAAAAAATAGACAAATTTCAAATTGAATGACAAAAAATAAAGACAAATTTCAAATTGTTACACAAAACAAAAACAAATATAAATCAAATTTCGCTTAAACTTAAAAATTATATTTTCTCTTGAGCCGCTCGCGAATGAACAGACCCTTGATGAGTTTCCTCCAGTTTCCATAGACACGTGTCTCATACTTCTCCCGCTCCTTGCGAGCCTGCTCCTGCTGATCCTCCTCCCAGGCGGCAGTGACAATTTCTTCAAACTCCTCGCAAACAATAAAGCCATCGTACATGGGATGACAAGCGCCCTGATGAAAATCAAAGCCAATCACAGCATTGGCGCAATCAATGTTTAGTTTCTTGCAGACACGCATTAAACCGTTTACTAAAAGAGAGTTCATTTAAGGACATTTAGAAAATATAAATATAAGTATATACATACGCCTCAAATGAACTGTTTTCTTGGGCAGCATGCATGCCTTGAACAACTCCACATTGCCGTAGGCATTACGCGGCACGAGTCCATTCTCGGCTGTGGGTGGCTCAAAGTCCTGCGTCTGCCAATAACCAAATATCTCTAGCGGTTGATCCTTGATAACCGTGCGCGTTAGCTGTTCAAAAATTAAATAAATACTAATTAAGCGTTTACTTTTCGTAAGGTATGGTTTCCAAATTACCCTATCCCATTTTGGACGCGCCTTGACAATCTTATAGGGCTGCTCGCCCAGCCTCACCACACGTGCGCTCTTTAACCAAATGTCTCGAGAGTGGAGCGTATGAACACAATCACGTGCATAGACTGCCTCGCCGCGTATAAAACCGAGTGTGGGCGCATCCGCCGGATAGATGCCCTGGAATTTAAGTAGATGCCGTTCCAGCGCATACAATGGATGATCCTTAAACTCGGATATGGACTTGGGCAGCGGTTTATCGGAGTGTATGCGCCGCAGTTGATCATCTTCGGTTATATCACGCTTGGTGCGTCTGCCCAAATATGGGGCTATAGTTTCATCTAGCCAGGCCTTTTCGACACGCGCCTTGCGCACTGCTGTTGTCCAGCTGGAACAGTAGCGTGCGGTCACATCCTTCATACTAAGATCGTCTTGGAAGGCAAACACATAGGCCAGATTCGAGGAGGCATTGCGCTGTAATTTTCAACTGTTTAGCAATTGTTGTTTATGGATTTAGAACTCAAACTTTTACCCTTATCGTATCGACACAGTGAAGCTTGCCCTTGAATAAATCAATGCATATCCATTGCTCCTCCGCCTCGGTCCACACCTCAACCCACAAATCAGAGGCAGTTGTCTTGCGTTTCTCCTTCGTCTCATCATCATCGGTGGAGAGCACGCGTCGATCTCGATCCTTGCGCAAATGTTGCACTGCCTTTGGCAGAACAGGAGCCTTTTTAATCGGCCTGCTGGGCGAGGGCGTGGCACTATCAATATCCTCAGTATCGGTGCCATGGCTGTGCGATTGTTGTAGCTTTTCTAGCTTCAGGCGCTTCTTGGGCACAGGCATGCTATCATCGCAGCCATCCAACTGTGGAATTGTCTTCTGATGGCGCGTTCTCAGCTGTCGCTCAGCCTGTTTTTGTTGGAATGTGAATTTTGTATGCTTAAAAATCGATTAAAATAAAATAAATTATGTATCATACCTGTTTGACAACGGTGGGCAGGACTTTTGCCTTCTTGGGTGGAGCAGCATTGCGTGTGTTTGACTCATTGGTGCCTTTGTTATGCACTCCAAGCAGTTGCTCCGTGGGATTGGCCATCTCTACATCGCTTGAATTGGCATTAACTTTCAACTTGGCATTATTTGAAATTCGCTTGGGCTGGACGGGTGAACCTATTTTATCTGCCGGATACTTGTCCACATGACGTTCCTTCGTTTCCAGCTCTGCGGATGCTTTGCGTGTTCGACGCGCCACAGGCGTTGCCTCAACTTGCAAACTTAGTTTCAGTTTTTTAATCGGTGCGTCTTTAGAACTAGGCTCGTCAGTTGCCTTATTGCCGTTGTGGAACACTGGCGAAAAGTTCACCTTGGGTGCTTTGCTACGCGTCTCACGCACTGCCCGCTGATTCTCGCCGGGATTGGCTGGACTCAACTTGGCCGTCTTTATCTTGGTTGCAACGGTCGGATTTGCCGGCGGCAACTTGACACCTCTGTCCATATCTGCAGATGCCTTGCGCGTCCGTCGTGCCACAGGTGTTGCCTCAACTTTAAGTTCTAACTTCGGTTGTTTTCCGACATCTGTTTCGCTAACGTTGGCAGCGCGTTTGAGCCGAGATAGCTGCGGCTTGGCTTTGGTTTCGGCTGCTTTTTGCACGGACCTTGAAGCGGGTATATAAGAAATATATCGTTGTTATTGATATTTTCATTAAAAATCGCTGATATTATCCTGGTTCAATGTACCGCTTACATATCGATATCGTCTACGATACATCGCATGTTACTTTTTTAATGATAATTTAACTATTGTTTATAGTTTTTAATAAGTATAGTGAAAAACATCGATATTATCAATAGAAGTATCGAAAAATGAATAATGTACTCTATTCAAACAATTTAAAAATATATTATAAATACCTTACAAAAAGGCTGATACGGGAAATATTAATTAAAACTAAACTATTTTAAGATAATTAGGCCTGTTTCCATTTCCGACTTTTAACCCCAAATCGTTTTTGTATTTTCTTTCCTGTTTTCGAATTAAATTAAAATCAGTTCAAATACTTGTCAGTCAACTTTCTCAAAATCCAAACTTTTTAAAACTAATTTCCAATGATATTCGGAATTCAGTACAGATAATTATTCCGATTTCGAATGTTTTGATTGGAATCGGAAATGGGAACAGGCCGGATTGTCTTATAAAGAACACATTTATTTAATTTTTCTAGGCAATATTATATTGATATTAGGTTGACGATCTACATGCATACCTTGAAGTGCTGGGTCTTACATCCAGCTCCTCCTGACTGGCTAAGCCTGGACTTGGGTTTTTAGCAGCGCTTGGGGCTTTTGATTTGGATCTGGCATTACTTTTGGAGCTAGACTGTTGATCTGTCGTAGCCTTTGGGGATATTTTTGCCTGGATTTTCGGCTTTGTTTCCGCTTTTGAACTTGAACTTTTAACAGCTTCTTTGGATTTGTTTGCAGCTGTTTTTGAGCTCTTCTTGGACTTGGTCTTGCTATCCGACTCATCGTCAGCCTCATCGTCCGCTTCGACTTTAGTTGTTTGGCTTTTGTTGCGCTCAACGGGCTTTAGTTTAATGGGTATCAGATCAGAAGCCTGCGGTCGCAGAGCCATGGGCTGCATATTGACAATTAGGCGACAGTTCATGCCCATGCCACGAGCAAGGATAATGAATATGGCAACTAAATCCTGTTTGCAACGTGCCTCCTTGCGCTTGATTTGAGCCAGCAGCTCCTCAACAATGCCTTTCTTTGTCTTGGCTGACTTTTTGGGATACAAGTCCTGGCCTAACAGCTTAATAGCCGTCTTAAACCACGTGACAAAGGATTGCAAATATTTCAATTCAACGCCACGTTCCGTCGGATAAGCATTTTTGCTGGGCAGCAGCTTCAAGGATGCCTGCATCAGTGCCGTATCGCTGAACAGTCGATTGTATTTAATGCTGCGTGCTATTAAGCACATCAGGCTAACCTTGTGCATTAACAATTGTCGATCCTTGATGTCACGATTCAGGCGTCGCTTCAATGCCAGCTCCAGTTCATGCTGTGTCTTTTGCTCCTTGGTCATGTGACGCGTGGGCGCACCGACAACTATTTCCAGATCTCCAGAGACATTTGGTGTCGCATCCTCGTTCTCGCTGCTCAGTTGCGCGTCTGTGAATGGAGTAAGTGTTGGGAAGAAGGTGGATTGTTCAATGAGGCGACAGTTCTGTGCTTATTTATTGTTAGTACCAAGAACGAGGTAGCTAGGGATGTAAAAAGTATATCGATATTATCGATAATTGCAAAAATATCGCCCAACTTAGGGATGTAAAAAATATATCGATATACGCGATATTTTAGTGCAGAATATCAACCTGTTGCGCTTTGATATATTGCCTCGATATCATTATCGTTTCCAATTTTTGTTTTTTAATCCTAATTTTATGTAGATAAAATTAAATTCAATTAATATTTAAATCAAGTAACGATAAATATTAAGTTAGCAAAACTAAAAATCTAACTTAAACCAATCATTTTTATAAATAATAAATTTAATTTAATTTTAGCATACTTTGTTAAAAAGAAATTTAGCACTTTTTCGCATATCTGAAATATTGATATGTTTTCGATTTAAATCCCTAAAATACATCGATATTTTGTAACAAAATATTGCTCCAGCTGCCTGCATATTAATATCGTCTTCAATATATCCAAATGTTTGATTTATTTTTCTTAACTTTAGGTTAATGTTTTAATTTTACGTATAAGGCGCTATATTGAAAATTTAGGAGGCGATATATCGCTGAAACACACCGATATATAAATTTACAAATTTACATCCCTAGAAGAAGCTAATATTTCAGTATGTTTTAGTGTGATGGCCAGGCAAACAAAGCAGTTTAATTGAGTTTTCTTCTATTAACTTTATTTCATTTTAAACACTTTGCATTTATTTATTTCATTTGAAGTGCATTTTAAATTTTAATTTATTGAATTAAATACATTTAACATTTACTAAATTGCGCTAAAATTATGCATTTTATTATTATATATTTTATTAATATATTATTTTTTGTTTGTTTTGCTTTGTATTTTGTGAAATGAATACAATTTTGCTAAAGTAAATTCGTTTTAACATCAGTTCTAATTTAGTTAGCTATTTTTTCCATTTAGTTTTCTATAATTTGTTGTTACTGAAACACTTGAAATTGCCATAAAGTATTGTTTTCATTTATGTAACAATTTTCTTTATTTAAAAACTGCATTTTTATTTTAATTCTCCAAGTCTTGTTACTTTTATAGTTTTTTTTTTTTTTTTGCAAATAAAAATTTAAAAGACACTAAAACAATTAAATAAATGCATTTTAAAATATACAACTTGTTTATCTTTATCTCGTTTGTTTTTATTATTCATTTGTGTGCTTGTCAAGTTATTTATTTTTATTCATTTTATTTTTATGCTGATAAATAATAATTAATGTGCGCAGACATTTCAAACACACTCACAACTATTAAAAATGTTTTTTAAAAATACATGTTGTATTTATCATTTTACTAGAGCTGACAAAAATAACAAAGTATCTATCGATACTATCGATATTTTAAATAATAAGAATCAGGTCTGTTCCGGTTTCCACTTTTGGTTAGTTATTGCGAAAATGATTTTCCTTGATTGATTAATCAACGATTGAATTCACTTCACTTGATTAATGAAATTTTAGACATTAAGAAAATTTCAATTCCGCACAATGTTGCCGAAAGTGGAAACTGGAACAAGCGAATATATTTTCTTTAGAATTTAAAAATTAACAATTTTAACTATATTTTCGATACAAATATCGATATTTTATCAGCTCTTAATATTACCATTTAAAAACCAACACACAAACATCTAAACAGACATTGAGAAATTCATTGTATTTGTTTTTTTTTTCTTCAGATTTGTTTGATGAAATGAATTTTAAAAAATTATTTTAAAAAGCATTTTGTATTTCTTGAGCATTTGCCTTTAGATATCATCGATCGAGTGTAGGGTAGTTAGTATATATCTAAGTATAGGTTTTGGTTTAGTTTAGTGTCAGTTAGGACGCAGTTTAAGTATATATGTATATATATATATATATATATATCTTTGGGAAGGGAGAGATTAAAGCGTTTCAACTAAAGCCTTCTATAGTTTTGTTATTTTTTCTACATGGCTGCTTCTACGCTATTTCAGTCTAATAGACTATAAGACACAGTTCCTCACAGTTTGCATATAAAGACACGAGCTAAATAATTGTTAAGAAATATAATGGAATTCTTGTCTGTTCATTTTTCGAAATTTCACAATATGTATACGAAAAGTTATGCAAACTGTGAGAACTTAGCTTCACAGTAATATAAAGTAAAGTAAGGTAATTTAGTAGATATATCTATGTATATGTGTATATATATATATTTCGTTTAGATATTTTTTCTTCGCTCTTTTTAAAATTTTTGTTAAGTATTTTGTTCGCACAAGACACAAAAAAAATAACTACGCAGTCTCATACGGAGCAATTTGGAAGCTTTTCAATCAGATACCAGAATTTTTTAACTACCATCAAACTTAAAGCTGGAAATCTATCAACTTAAATAGATAGTTAAATTATCGATAGTATCGATAAAAATACTTAGACAACCTACGAGCGTTAATATAGAATTATTTGGAATTAACGGTACAAAAATAATAAGCACCCTTTAGAATTATTATTAGGAATGGAAATAATCATAAAATAATTAATTAGTTCGAAATTACAATCGATGTTGTTTCGATCATGTAGAATTAATCGCTTAATCGATGTGTCGAAAACAACCATAACAATATTGATGATCAATAAACGAGAAAAACTATAAAAACTTGAAAAAACTCAAGAAATTATGCTTAACATTTAAATTATTATAATTAAAACGATTTTTACGAAATTTGGATGTGTACAAAACAAAATGTTTCAAAGAATTGGCATTAGCATTAAAATATATAAATGTTTTAAACGCTGTTTCGTTATAATATAGCTTTTCAATGATTTACAACCCTAATTAGCACACATAAACTTAACGATATTTGTGTAAAACTTCGATAACAATATAACAAGCGATACTATCGATACAGCGATAGTTTTCCAGCTCTAACATAAACAACCAGCCAACAATCAACGAGTATTCGCAACACCACAACCAACTTGATAATATCCCTGCCAATTGCAACATTATCTTTATCTATCAACTCTAACTAACTTCATCCAACTTTCTTTTTGTTATCATTTTTATCTACTTGCGTTTCCTACCTGCAACTTCCTCAAAGTCAGAGTCGTCGGTGTCGCCACCAGCGACAACAGTGGACGCTGGACGCGTTTTGGTATGCCGTTTAATGCGCGTTGATTTGGTTTTGCTCAGCCGCGAAGGAGCATCCAAAGGAGGAGGCTGGGCTGCTGCTGTTGCTGCGGCCGCAGTTGAACGTCGACGCTGCTTGTGCTCCTGCTGCTGTTCCTGCTGCTCCTGTCCTTGTTCTTGTTCATAGTTTTGATTTTCGCCCAATGCAAGCAAAGCATTGACATCCATTGTTGCAGCATTCTTCACCTGGCTAGCACCTGGTGGCGTCTCCATTGTCGCATTGTTGCGCTTGCTTAGCAATGCTTCCCTTGTTCGTTCCAAACTGTTGGCATTCTCGAGCAGATTACGAAAATCGAATGCCAAATTGCTGGCGGCATTATCTTCCAAGCTGCTTTCATTGTTATCCTCGGAACCGGAACCGGAATTGGACATATTTGCAATGCCAGCATTGCAATCAAATTGTGGCGCTGGCGACTTCTCCTTGTTGTTCGTTGCAAAGAAATTCGAACGCAAATCAAGATCCGCCGGATTAACCAAATAATCATCGACACTTGATTCGCTGCTGGAGTCAGCATTGTTGCTTTCATTGGGCGTTTTAGCGTTTTTTGAGGCCGTCAAACGGCCAGAACCCGATGCTGATGGTGAGTTCTGTTGTTGTTGTGATGTGGGTGATGTGGGAAACGTTTTTGGTGGCGGCCTATATTTATTATATAGCTTAGAACGCAATGATTGACCGCTGGATTTGCGTTTCTTTACGGATGCACCTTTTATGCCACTCGGCGACTTTTGTTCCCTGCAGAAAAGAGTATAAAACAAATGTTACTTTATAACAAGAACAGCAACAAAGATATATATTCTTGCAGCAAAGATTTGTATACGTAAACTTAATTTTTAACGAATTTTCCTATGGCAGCTATAAGATATAGTTATCCAAATTACATAAATTTAAGTCATCATGAGTAGAACATAATAAAATAAAGTATTAGCGATGTTTTTTTGAGATATCTGCATAAACAGAAAAGTTTTTCATACAAAAACTAAATGTTATACATATTGTTCCTATGGCAGCTATAAGATATAGTGGTCCGATTTTAATGAAATTTCGTCAACATGTTATCTTCAAAAACAAAAAAGGTTTTCATACAAAAACTGATTTTTCAACTGATCGTTCCTATGGCAACTATATCTTATATTCGCCCCATCCGATCATAACATACAGCAAGAAGCATCTGAATTATAAAGATAGCTAAATAAAAACGGACCAACAAAATATACCTAGTTTGATTTGGTTCATCAAGAATATATAGACTTTGTGGCGTTTAAAAATATTTGTTTACTTTTTTTTGGCTGCGCAGGCCGAGTTGCGTCCACTGGCGAACGCTCCAGCTGCATGTCCAGCTGCAGCGCCAACTGCTGCGCCGGGCAGCTGCTCAAAGTCGCTGTCATCATCATCGGAGGATTCGCCATCACGAGTATTCTTGCCGGGCTTCCATTCGTCCTCCTCGCTGGCAGAGAAGCCCTCGGAAGGGGACTCTTCCTCATCGGACATTGTGCGGGTGCTTGAAAAGATTAAGGCACAGAGAAAGAGCGATAAATATAGATTATTTAGATAGAATACTTATGCACATGGCTTAACTGTTAAGGTTAAGCCTTAACCTAACAATCTTTGAGCCTTTCTGAGCTTGTTGCTCACAGGCTGCTCTTTTTTGCACATGTGTGCGTGTGTGTGTATGTGCTTGTGTGCTACTTACAGTTATTGATTTTCACTGCGCAGTTTTCCTTTGCCTTGCGTTTCTGTTGCTGTCATAAAAACAAAGTTTTTGATGTTAACCTTTGTTTTTACATTATGCTTTAATACTTGCTTAATAAATTGCAAAGTTTCTGCTTCCTTTTTGCTGTCTATTTAAACAAATTTGCGAAATTCGCATTCCCGCGTTTGGTTGGCGTTGGCTGGGAAATAGCGATATACAAACGTTCGATAAATGGTAGAGATGAGCAATAATTACTCACAAGTCAGTTGTCACAAGTACTTAAATGTCACGAGTCACAGTCGTCACAATATATCAATAGTAACAAACACAAAATAAAATTTATATAGTAATAGAATTATCTGATAGTTTTATATAAAAAAAAATCATTTTGCAGTGTGTCGAATGACAAATTTGTTTTATTATTGTTTCAAAAATACCTTTCTAACGACAATGGCGTATCAATTTTAGCGGTGTTAAGCGTTTTTCCGCTAAACTAGCTGTTTTTCCTTTTGATCGGTATATAACTCAATCTGATCGGACTGCCATAGCAAGTTTTTCTTTCTTCCTGTATATATTGCTAGCTGTGATACTTCCTTTCCTATATAACGTGAGCAAAATCATTAGATAACCGAATTTTTAGATATAAATGGCAACTCTATAAGATCATATGAAAATATTCGGTCACAGAGCTGACTTTGTGTGTATACCAAATTTTTAAATATTATGATACATTAAGCCGCATTAGGAACGCCCTTACTAAACTTTTTAACCACATGCGATATATCGATAAACATATGTTTTCAAGCAACAGTGTGACCCCAACTAAATCTGAAAAAAATAATTACATTATCAGCTGGTTATAAACAACAATAAACAAACGTTTGCCAATGGATGCCACTGGGGAGGAACTGCATCCAAACTGGCGTGCGTTGACCACATTGCACGTGCCACTAAAACGCTTTGTGCGCGCTGGAATAGCTGAGCAGGAGAAGGGCAAAGCGGAAAAGCATAAAATCCACAACGTCAACGGCGATGAAGTGCAGCAGTTTTACAAGGACATCCTGGACACGCCAGCCACAAAACAAACCATTAAGAAATCCACGGACAAAACTCCAAGTCGAGCCAAGGAGAAGCCGCAGTTGCCATACGACAGCAACAGATTCTTTCGCTTGGCAACTAGCAACAATGTGGAGGAGTTGTCCCAAATGTGCATTACGGAGGAGCAACAGTTGAATGTATGCGATGCATACGGCTGGACTGCACTGATGATGGCTGCCTGCGAGGGCGCCGAGGATGCTGTTCTGTGGCTACTGCAACTTGGCGCCAATGCAGATGTGACAGATAAGCGTGGCCAGACGGCCCTGGAGCTGGCCAAAAGAAAAGGTCATCTGGGCATTGTGCAGCTGCTTGAGCTGCCCGTCAGTCAGAATGCAAGCGAACCGCGTGAGGATGAACCAACAGACGCAGCAGCAGCCGTCAGACCATTCTACTGCATAGTATGCCAAAGAGATTACAAAGAGTCCACCTGGCGGGCACATCAAACATCTACCGTGCATCAGTTTAATCTGAAATCTCTGCCCGCCCACAGGCTGCAAAAGTTCAACATCTCCACACGGAATCGTGGTCTACAGCTGATGGTTAAACAAGGCTGGGATCGTGAACATGGTCTGGGACCCACACAAAACGGACGCTTATATCCAGTAAAAACTGTCTTGCGCAAACAACGCACCGGTTTGGGCATTGAGCAATCCCCCGCGCGGGTAACACATTTTGATGCCTTTGACACAAATGCTACCAGGCATCGGCATCGCAATTGGCATCCTTTGCCGGAGCAGCCTCTGCGTACGCGTGATGAGATGAAGCGGGAGAAGGTGCGCGAATGGAAGCGGGAGCGTCGCTTGCGTTATGAACTAAGCTAACATTTTACATAAGATTTCTTTAAATTATAAATACTATTATGTTTTGTAAATTTGCATACATGGTTTAGCTATAACTTTCAACTGGAAATAAAGGAACAGTTTGTGAATACCATAACTATTATATATTATCAGCTAAATTAAATTAAATGGAATACACGATTGGTGATTGATTGTTTGATTATGAAAAATATATAAAACAAAATTTGACTTCTGTCACGTCACGCGAAAATTCCCATATCCAATTTGATTATCCACAGTGTGGAATACCAGCTATAAAAGCTGAATTAAACTTTAATTTTAACAAATAAATCAAAGTTGAATTATGAAGATGTCACTGGTACTCATGACTGTCCTGGGATTGTTTCTCGCTACATCCGCTACGACAGATGAATATGTAATTCCAGAGCCAGATAGCCGCTTAGATAGTTAATATATGTTGCATAATTTTGAAAAGCAGCGGACAAATTTGAATAAAATAAAATGCAATTTTAAAATAAATGAAGACTAATAACTAATATGCTTGATTTGCTTTTATACTCTTTTTAAAATTTTTTTGGAAAAATAAGAAAAAAGAGTATATTAGGTTTGTGAAATGTCTGTCTGTCCGTCTGTCCGTCTGTCCATCTGTCCGTCCGTCCGTATGAACGCAGGTTTTTATCCAGTTTTGAAGCTAGAGCAACCAAACTTGGTATACATGTTGGTATACACATATTTTTTGATTTTAATTTATAATTAAAATTAATTGGGATAAAAATAGTAAAAATAGGTCAAAAAATTGATTGGAAAAACCCAGAAAAACCCAATCAGACCAAAAAATAATAAAAATACGCAGGGCAAATAAAAAAAATTTTATTTGGACCGATTCAAGTCAAATCTGATGAATAGGTTATTGTGGAGATCAAACACAAGGCCCATATTCAAGAATAGGGCGAACAAGATAAGTATAAAGTGTCTTAGTTGTATAAGGGCTTGATGAAACCAAGAACTTGAATAGCCTTATTAACTGTTAGAGTGATGTGATTGTCGAATTTTAATTTATGATCAAAAAGCAAGCCTAAATCATTAACTTCATTTAATCTATCCAGGACCATCCCGTCGAACGAATAATTAACTAGATGAGGCAGAATTGTAGTAAATTAATTTTGTACCAAGACAAAAAAGAGTCAAGATCAAATTGCAGAAGGGAATGAGAGGTTAATTCGTTATATGTTAAACACAGTTTCACATCATCAGCGTACATTAATATAATAGATTGAAATAAGATAGAGGGAAGATCATTAAAAAAAAGATTAAAAAGCAGAGGGGAACACCCGAGGTTAGAGATAGGGAAGATCGTGAAGTTTTAAAAATAACTTTTTGAGTTCTGTTTAACAGATACTCAGATATCCAGCTAAGAAGAAAATCCTAGAAGTTTAGTTTGAGTCAAAGGCCTGAAGTCAGTATAAATAACATCAGTTTGCATTTTATTTTTAAATCCCTTGTTCACAAGGGAAGAAGGAAGAAGGTTAATTGTGGTAGACTTACGTTTCACAAAAACATGCTGGGAAGGTGAAAGATTGAACTACATAAGTGCTGCAATTACGAAGTAATAATTATAATAATAACTGTAATTTAGTAAAGAATGCAAATATTCAATTGATTTAAAATGTCGTACAAACATAACATTTTTGTGGTTGGATAGGTCAAGGCACACACACACACACACCCAGACATAATACACACACATATGCAGCATATTTGGCACGTGCCTGCTGGGTGCTCCTTGAAAGCGCTGACCTCTTCTGCTTAGCGGGGCTAGCTAAAATATGTTTTGGGCACACTGACAGAGAACCGTTATGGCCATTGCAGGCTGTTGCTTTAGTTGGGTGAGTTGGGGCTGGGTAGGTTGGTTGCTTCTTGTCAGTCGCGAAGTTTTAGTCTGGAGTTGCGAAAGCGAAAGCTAAGGCTGTTGCATGGCATTTCCGCTCTCGCCGCTCTCCCCGCTCACCCCTAACAGCCATTTGTGAGTTGACACCGATTTCGCTTTGCGCCTGCGCACTGCTCGTTTAACCCCTTAAAACCGACGACGACAATATCTTGCAGATATAAAAGGACCATTCCGAATTTTCAGACACTCAGTCGCGTTCGGACTGTGACAGTGTTTAGACGTGTTGTGTTCCCAAAAACACTGTTCTTGCGCTGCTGCGGCTGGTCCTGTGGGCTACTTAACAACTGTAAATCACAGCGTGTGCGTGTTTAAAAAAAATTGTTCACGTAATTAAACGAAAGTGGAAAGTTGTGTGCTGTTGTTGTACGAAGGTCAGCTAGTAAGCGTGTGTGCTATGTAAATGAATAAAAAGTAACAATTAAATTATTAAACGGTGCAAGTTAAATGAAAGTACCTACTATTGTTAAGTACATAACTTAACAATTTGTGTACAACAATTCAAAATGTAACGTTTTCGCAAACATTTCAAATTCCGAATTTTGGTGTGGCTACACTGTTTTTACCCCTGTTTTGATCGGCTCGGCGCAAAAGCAAAATGTGCAATTGCAAGGTTTTTTGTGGTTCGATTTTGATATGGTAGCACTGCTAAGCCCTCTGATCAACAGCTGTTTTGGAACGCAGCAATCTAAATACAGAATTGTTAAGCAAATAAATTTACAAGCTTTAATTATCAATATTAATAAATAAACTTAAAAGTACGTTTAAGCAAGTAACGTTTATCGCCTGCTGAACTTGGTGTGGGAGCACTGTTCTTACCCCTCTTTTGATCAACAGCTGTTCGGGCGCAAAACCAATAGGCAAAAGCAAAAGCAAAAAACAAAGCCAAAAAGCGTTTGTCGCTCTCTCCGAACATTTGGCGTCGCATTTGTTGTGCTTATTTGTGTTTGCGTGCCCAACGTGTTCGGTTTGGTTTCTCAAATATTGCGCTTGAGAAACGTTAATTTTATTTCAAATCAATTAACAATTAAGTTAATGCCGACGTTCGTTGTATTTTGTGCAGTGTTTGTATTTTATACGTGTGTCCAGCAATAAAGTGTCATATAAAACATAAATAAAGCAAAGTACGCAGTTATGCAAAACCTTTTTCCCTTTAACTAAATCAAATATTTAAAAAAAAAAACATAAATTCAGCGCGGTATAAACAATTTGTTGTTGTTGTTGTTGTTATGCATAGACTGGCTGCCATGTGATTTTCGTGTGTGTGCATTGAACTTGACAAAACAATTGTGAACAAAAAATGCTAATAATATTTGTTAAGGAATTGTTGTTGCAAAATTGTTCAATATACAAATATAAATAAATGTATACACATACATACATATATATTTGGTTTATTTTTGTAGCATTTACTTTTGTGTGTGTGTGTGTGTGTGTGTTTTTTTGTTTGGTTTACATTCTTCAAATGTTACCTTTCGCCTTGTTTTTCTTTTTTATCTCCTTTAAATACTCTCTCAGTGCGTGTGCTCTCTCTCCCTTATGCCCCTTCCCCTTCGCACATGCACTCAACAGCATCTGCCAGCTGCGATGATCATCAAAGTGTCTCAAAAAGCGCCCTGCACCGCTCGCTCTCCATGAACATTTTTGCGCGTGCCTTTCAATTTGTTGTTCTTTGATCTGTTATTGCATTTTCATCTGTATGCTGCTCGCTCGCTCGCTCTTATTCGCCAAGAGCGCAATCTCTCTCCTGCTCCCTTGCTCACCCACGCGCTCACGTAACGCTTTGATTGTTTGGAAATTAATGCAGTTCGATAGACATATTTATATTGTTCGTTTTTATTTTTGTTGTTTTTGTATAAGTAAACTTAAGCTTTTTCCACAAATTTCATTTTGGGAAATTTTTTATTTATGATCGCTAAAAGTGTTTAAAATTAAAAACCAATAAATGTTTTTGCCAAAATTAACACTGCGATTAAATAAATATTTGAAATTGTTTGTGAATATTTCGTGATTAAATAAATATTTTAAATTGATTGCAATTATTTCTGGTAAGCATTAATATATACAAAATGTGCCTGAACTATTCAAAAGTAGAACTTTTTAGTAGGTTTTTCTTTTTTTTTTGAAAAGATATCGCTCTTTAACATGAGTTCTTCAAATTGGATAAGTAAAGGGCCAGGTAGTGGCGTATATACCCTTTTGCAATATTATAATTAAAAAATTATAATTTCAATGCAAAAATTCAAGTTTTAAAAATTCATTTATTTGTTGAATTAACATCACCGCTGACATAGACTTCTTTTTTATAAACTCAATGAGGAGGGGGGTGTTCCCCTTAAACCCCTCCTTATCTACGTCACTGCGAAACAGAGAAAACACAGATCTTAAAGCAACTCAATTTAACTCGTAAATCTTGATATTTTCGACAAACCAAACAAATGCACAAAGAAAAAGATTCAAAATTCAACAGGAAATGAACTGTTATATTTCGAGCGTCAAAAATATACAGAGATGTTCCTTTCCACTTTTGTCAACATTTTGTAGAATTGAAATTTCTTAAAAAGTTAAAATTTTCTTTATAGCTGTTGATCCAGTGAATTGAAAGCTATCTCAATGGCAAGTTAATGCAATTATTGTTCAAATGAAAGTGAGTTTAATTCGCAAAATCTTACCAAAAGTGAAAATGGGAGTATTTAAGGAAAAATCACATTCGCAATATATTACCGAAACTGGAAACCGTAACAGCCCTTATATACACTTTCAGAAATAGTTTTTCCTTATACAGTTAGATGTATAAAGATCAGAATTTGTCAGCTTAATTAAACTTCTTTAAAAAACCGAACCATTTTGACCAAACGTTCTTGTTAAACGTTTCTTCCGCAAAACAGAAACATCTGTGCCTAGTTTTATTAAGTTATAAAACTTTAACTTTAAGAGATGTTTTCTTATAAACAGACGGAAATTGTCATATCGAATCGGTTGTTGGTGCTTAACTCAAAAATTGAAGTTTTGAGATAATGGCCGTTTTTGGCTTAAGCTGTCATAGCAAGTAAATTTTTAGCGCTTCTGAGAAATCAAAAAAACAGCTTTATTTTCTAAGTACACAAAAGCTGCTGTGCTTTAATTTAAATGCAATTTATTGAGATTATTCTAGTTACTTTAATTGTGAGGTACTTTTGCAGAGGAGTCATATAAAAATGTGTGTCTTGGAGATACAATTTAGAATATCATTTAAACTTAATTTTCGATTCGATGTGCAGATTTACATTATAGTTGGGTTGTATACAAAAATCGATTATGCTACGAAATGAGCACTCAAAATCGATGTTTTTTTTGAATCACTTACGCTTATCGATCATCGATCTTCAAAAAAATAAAAAAATAAAAAAATAAATTCATTTGTCAAAACGTAAAAAAGTGCAAGGAAAATCATTTTTGTGTTTTGTTTAGAAAAAAGAAACTAATTTTGCCGTAAAGACTTCGATTAATCGATGTTTTTACAAGATTAATCGATGTTTTTACAAGATTAATCGAAACTCCATTGATTATTACATGATTATTTAGAGTTTATAGTCTTGTCGATCACGGAGAACTTTCAAAAATCCATGTTTTCAGCTATTTTCTAATAGTTATTTAATTATTTAATGGATTAATGTTATATGTTATTAATGTTAATATATGTAAAAAAACAAAGCAACGCAATACATTCGATTGTTTTTTTGTAAAATTGATAATCGAACTAATCGATTTTTTCATAATTATATATATCCCTAACTTAAAACTTTTTCGAAATTTGAATGCCCTCTGCAAGGCTATAAAAAATTAAATGAAAATTGTAATTGTTCATTAGTAAACTGAAGGAATTCGACAACTATATAACCATAAGTTAAGTTCTCAATAAACTCTCAAGTTGCGCATACAAAGCAAAAAACCATCATAAATATATTAAGGTAAAAAGTTCTTCCGGGTCATTGCCAACCGCTCATTTTTTCGCTCTTAAACTTGGGCTTTTCTGCTGTTCGAAAATTTGCTTTCATGCTGAAGAAAAACAAAAGAAAAACAATCGTACGGAAAAATAAATAAATGCTTTGCAATAAAGCAAGGCTAAATAAATAGTAATCAAATGAAATTCTCAGATAGAAGCTAAAACAAAAAGTGCCAATATAAAAAAAAAAAATTGAAATAAGTGAAATTTGAAAACAATACAAAAACGTTTGATTTGTTTTCATTATATACACTTAAAAAAAAAACAACACAGCAGCTATCAAAAATGTTGTAAGAATCATGTTAGTTTGTTTATACAAACACGCTATAAAGCTTAATTGAAAATGCGCGAAATTAACCATAAAAGCAATAACAACAATTATAAACAATAGACTTTTCAAATGAAACAACAACAATTCGTTAGCTAAACGACTAACAACAACAACAATTTGCTTTTTCAGCTTTTTCCGGCGTTTTTCATACCACTAAATGCCTCGCAATACCTAAAGGTGAGTCTTAAGAGCTTATATACATATATATTTAAGTGAAATTAAATTAAACGTAAGAATTCTCTTTCTATAAATAGTGAGCTGGAAAATTCTCTTGTGTGCAATTGACAGCCTAATGGCTCTCGCATAAATCTCTCACCTGCTGGAATTTTCTAATAATTCGAAAGTGTTGCATACCCAGCGGCGCATGAAATGAGAAATTTGCGCTAACTTTCAACATAAATTACTGCATACAATTAGGCGCCGAGCAGACACACACACACACACACACACACACACGATGAGTGCCCAAAATAAAAGTTACACGACCTGGCTCCCCCCTTTACAAACTTGCCCCGCAACTCTGCTGTCTGTGGTATATTAACAAAAATTAGTCTTGAAGTTTCTTTGCCAAACTACACGAATTTTTGTTGTGAAACTGGTGTATAAAGATCTTACACTTTAGTAACATTAATTAAAGATAATCAGGTAGTGCACAGTTACCACTTAATAGTGTTTTCAAAATAAAGTGACACTAACTAGACAAGAGCAAGAAAATTATTGTGGGTTTGAAATAAAGTTGATATTTTGTATTTGCATGGAAAAGTTCACATGCCAAATTTTCTTAGACATGAATTGGCATATAGTTTGATTTTTGACTTTAAATGATAACTTCCAAATATTGGGTTGATATAAATTATCTTACGAAAGATGCTTAAACATTTTCCAAAAAAAATTGATTACGCAGAAAATTAATATAAAACACTATTGAAAAACTTTTTCTGAGGTAGTGGAAAAAAAATTCAAAAATCATTTGAAAATGTCGAAACGATTTTGATTTTTACATCTCCTATTTGATTTCACCCCTTAAAAACTACCCAAAAACTAAGTATTTTACTTTGTTTTTTTTACAGTTTTTATGTTATTTGAGTAGTATACAAAATATATCTTGATTTAAATATTATCGATTTCCAAAACTTATTTTTTTTCTCGACGGAAATTTATCTAAATTTTACTTCAACAAAAATTTGATTTGTACAATATCTAAAATTTTCAACTATAACTTTGTCAAAAATTAAAATACAAAAGAAATTTTATAATTAACAAAATTTTTTAATATCAAAAATTTTAAAAAATAACTTAGAAAACTTTTTGTTGAGTTTTAGTTTACACTTTGTCAAAATAAAATAGGTTTCCAAGTAAAAATGTCTTATAAGTCATAATTTATATTCTGGATTGATTTTGTAGATAAATTTTATTAATTTCAAAAATTATTTAAAATTCAATTTTCTGCTAGAAAATTAAATCTTTGTTTTTTTAAGTTAAAAAATGCAGCTGAAGTTAACCGTATACTGGGCTAAAGTTCTTTTTATTTAAAGGGATTTAACAGCCACAAAAACTTGGCTTAATCTCAATTAAGCAATGTGTTCTGAGCAGCCAAAATGCAAACAACAAGAAAAAAAAAGTTGAAAAATGTTCGTTTTAGCTGCAAGTTTTTGCAGTTTAAATAAACGACTTTCGTATGTGATTTAGTGTGGTCTGCTTAAAGGCGCTTAAACTTTGCAGACGACTTTATTCAAGGTCCTTGGCAAATACATATTTACATAAATAAGCAGTTCTGTGTGTGTGTGTGTGTGTGTGTGTGTGTGTGTGTGACTTGTTAGAGCGTTTGTTTAAAAAAAGTTTTTTATTTTTGTGCAAGTTATTTGTATTCATTGTGCTGACACTTTTTTTTTTATCAATAAACTTAAATCATGTCCTGAATAACTGAAAGCTAAATCAGAAGCTTTTATAAGAATTCTATATAAATATTTAGACAGGATTTTAATTGCTTTAGAAAGTGCAGAACATTTTCTTTTGAATTCATTTAAGTTTTTACTTTTTGTGTGAAAAGGCTCTTTTGTAAACAAATGTTGTATCTGAGAATTTTGTTATTGCTTGCAATTTAATTTTGTTGAAAAGTTAATTAGTTTTCATTAAGACAAAGGTCACAGGTTGTCAAGGCGACAAAGGGTAAAAATAAATATATATATATATATCGATGAAAGGCTGTTTGAAAAGACAGCTGCCAATTAATTATGAATTTCTTGTCTTTTGCTTAAAACAAAATCCGCTTAAGGCACAAATAATATAAAATAAAAGTCACTTATGCACATTTAATCAAAGTGGCCATTTTGTTGACGTTCGATTGATTTTCGACACTAATTTTCGTATGTGTATATATATATATACGCTATATATATATATTTTTCTTACCAATAGTTTCCTGTGCAGTTGTAACAAATATCTCTGAAAAGGCCAAAGTATTTGATTGAGCGTGTAAAAGTGGCTTAGCGACTGAGTGTCCTGAGTATCCTTAGTCCTTAGCCAAAAAAGAACCAAAGTCAAAGTTCTGTGCCAGCCACAAAATCCATTGAAGCGCGAAATCAACTTAATGCAATAGACTAGAAGAAGCAGAAGAAGAATGCCTGTAAAAGCCGCAAGACAAACTCACACACCCACACACACACTCACACGTGGGAGCACACATGTAGAAGCAAATTTATACACTTAGAGAATAAAGTACTTATCATTATGTGCTCAAGATCCGTACAAGTCTTAATTTCTTAATCTGAACCCAGAACTCCCATTTTATAAACTTTTTCTTTATACTGAAATTACAGTGTTGTTTCCACAAGCATTATCATTATTTCTTCATTATCATTAAGTTTCAGATAATGACAATTAAATTAGATTATGAATTAAAAAATAATACTTTTGAATTTTTCAATTTTAATTTAATTATTTTTCATTAATGATTACATTAAAATTGAAAAACAATAGTTTTCATTAGTTTTGAATTTTTGAATTTTAATGTAATCATTTTTTATTATCATTAAATGATTTTAATTCTAATGAATTTTTTTTTTTTAAATCATTAATTTTTTCGCTTCTAATGAAAATATTGTTCATTACTTTTGAATTTTTGCATTTTAATGTAATTATTTTTGATTGATGAAACAATTAACATTAAAATTGAAATATTGAAAAAAAAAATGTTTATTACTTTTGAATTTTTTCATTTTTAATGTAGGTAATTATTTTTTATTAACAATAAATTTATATTAATTTCTAATGAACTTTTTTTTGAAATCATTAATTAATAATTTTGCGTTTTTTATTTTTTATGAACAATTTTTTGATTAATTGAAAAACAGTAAAGTTTTTTACTCTAGAATTGAAATTTAGAATTTCAATTTTAATGTAATTAGTTTTTCTGAGTGCAAAAATGTTCACCAAGACAGGTAAAGCAAACATTTGTCGCTTGTTTTATGCTCATGTGTTGGTATGTGTGCATGTGTGTGGGTGTGCGTGTGTGTGTGTTAGTGACCTGCCCACGTCATTGCCACAAAATCTGCACGTTTATGTTGCTGACATTAACTTCAGATAGGTAAAAATAACAGCGAACGACATAATATTGAAAATGATGACAGCAACTTTGCTATATTCACTGTCAGTTTTTTAAATTTATATAAGATAATACATATATATGTATATATATATATATATATATATACAGCAATGCAGTTAAAATATCGATGCTTATAACGATATTGGTGGCAAACTTGCCTTTTTTTTACCACTAATTGGACAGAAGAGACGCTTGACATGCGCTTAAAACTTTTGAAAATAATAAACGCTGTGTTAAGTTTGTTGGCTCTGTTGACTTTTGCCAAATTAAAACTAAAGTTTGTGTGAGTAATATTAAATAAAATGTTGTATTATATTCCAAATGTTGGTAAAAAAAAGAAAAAGAGACCGACAGGAATTTCTGAAATATGCCTGCAGCAAAAAGAAACAAATGTGTTACGTTTCTTTAAGCTTGCTTCAAAACTGAGAGATTAGTTTGCATTTAAACATCCGAATAGACGGACAGACATACAGACGGACATGGCAGATTATACATTTCCTGACACAATTATAAAACCTCAAAACAAAATAATAAAAATAATTTTTCAATTGTTTTTTTTTTTAGAAAGTAAAAGTTATTTGGAAGCTGAGTAAAATATGACTTCAATTATTTTAAGGATCACATATTTTTGAAACGGCACTATTTTATAATTTCCAATCTATTGAAAAAAACCTGTCGATTAATCGAATTTATTCAAAGCACAATCGATAAAATGTATGTAAATTCTCAAATCTCGTGTAACAGAAATTTGAAAAGCCCTATTAAATAGTTTTTAGTATTTGATTGTTTTTCCAGCTTAACTGCATTTGCACACACACATTCGGAAAACTGACTGCATTTAAGCCAAGTGCTTAAGTTTTGGCCACACACACAAACACATGCACACACACACACACACTTGAAAAGAATAAAACACACACGCATTTTGATATCGCCTCATTGCTATGCAAGCTGATAAACTTGAGACAACGACAACTACACGACAACAGGGCGCAATAAAAACAAACAGATAAACAGACAGAACAACTAGGAGAGGGTGGGGGATGGGGCAGGCAGTAGTGGAGCAGAGCAAGGAGGCGGCAGTAGTCGCGCAGTGGGGGGGAAGAGGCAACGACGCGTCGCTGACAGGGCAAACATAGAATATTTTCAAGGTACAACACGCGTCTGAATGTCAGCGTAAAGTCAGTTTTGTGATTTAGATAAAAACTTAAAAAAATAATAAGATATACGATATACGATATAATATATAAGATATTCTTATAGCTCTATTTGCTTTTAGTGCAATCGCAATACGCGTCAATTGCGTCACTGCACAGCGGATGAATCTATCTTTTAAGTTCTGTTTCTTGCAGCAAGATATCATAACATATATAGTAAGTATTTATATAAGTATATAGAATTTTAAACAGCAAGATACTTTCGCGGCATTTGTGTTTACATTAAAAGTACAAATAGATTTAATATTCCACAACAAAAATATTTGCGTTGATTTCATAATGTAAATTTACTGAATTCATTTAAATTTTTCGCAATTTGTAGGCCTTGGGCAATGTGCTTTAAATTATGTGTTGAAATCTGCAAAAGGTTTATATATGTTTGGCTTAGCCTATGCGAACTAAAGTCTCTTTAAAGCAACTTCTATAAAACTTGGTTATAGTGCTTCTTTTTGCTGCAGGCAGGACATATATCGATATTAAACGGATCAGCGCACTATAACATATAGCTGTCATAGAAACGTTTCATCGAAAATTTGTATTTCTAATGATATCTCTACAAATATTTGCCAATTTCCAAACTTAGTTGTGATCCGATCAAAACAATCGGATTCGATATTTTTAGCTGCTCTGATTTTTGAATATCGATGGAAAATTCGGGGTTCTGAATTTCGGATATCGATGGAATGTTCGATAAACAAAGTTTTGTTTTTTCGATAATGAAGTGAGAAGTATTTTGAATTATCTTTCAAAGAGAAAAATGATTTTTATTTGGTTGGTGGGGGTGCATCCGAAATTTGAAATAAACTTGATCTGCGTATGGGATATAAGAACCTGCATGCCAAGTTTGGTGTCTCTAGCTCTAATAGTCTCTGAGATCGACGCGTTCATACAGACAGACAGACGGACATGGCTAGTTTGTCTCGCCTGTTGATGCTGATCAAGAATATATATAGTTTATATAGTCGGAAATGCCTCCTTCTGTCTGTTACACACATTTGCAGTACTTTATAACTCCCTTATTCCCATTTTTAATGGGAACAGGGAGTAAAAAAAAAGAAATTGCATACAAATTTAAAGTTTCTTAATGTAATTTTGTATATTTCGTAAAAGTGCAAACTGATCTGTTAGTCAGCGCATTTTATATCAAAAACAAACAAAAAGAAAAACACAACTTTTAAGTTTTTTCCCCACTATTTTCATGATTTTGGGCACTCAACACGGCGTATGCGCAATAAATCAAATTTATTACACACTGCTGACATGCTAGAGAGAATACACCATTTTTTTGAAATATACGTTGCCATAAACTACAAATTTGCTTTTGACTAAATCATTTCAGAGCTACGCATTTGATGCATGGCCAATTGCATGCTCATGAATTCACATTGAGGCACTCACAAATTCACATTGAGTACTCATGAATACAAAAGCGTATCAGCTGCTAACTAATGTCCCAAAAAAAGATAAGAGCTCATTCAAAAATTTGGTGTTCTTTGTTTATAATGCTGAATGCGATGAGTTCATTTATCCCGTGCCGGATAATAAAAATGAATATTTGTTTAGAAATTATGGCAACAATATGATGCAAAATAAATATTAGTTAATTTTGTTGAAATGTGCGTCAGATAAAAGTAAGTGTTAGGGATGTGAAAATGAGTTGATTATTCAAATTAAGCATTGAAAAAAATATCTAGCTTAGTCGAAATTATAATTCTACAAGTGCGCGGAAGTCTAATATTTTAATATAAATTTAAAAATAAAGAATTTCTTAGGTTAATTCTAAATTTTAAGAATATTTCTTTTACAAATTTCAGAAAAAGGTAAAGATTCCCATAAAACATGCTTTTATGTTTAAGAAATGTTCATCAACATTCTAAAAATCAAAAATTCTTTTTTTTTAAGTATTAAAAGTTACCAGAATTTCCAAAATCACACAATGTATATTTTTACGACCTAAAAAATATTTTTAAAATATAAAAATGCCAATTTTGTAAATACTAGCTCATATTTTTGTCAGTGTATAATGCATAAATAATGTTCGCTGGAAATAAAATAGCCAAATAAATACATAAAATGCATATTACATGACAAATTAATAATTTGCAATGAAAACGACACGTGCGTTCGAAAATGACAGTGCTAAAATGTTTGCTGGACTGCTGTGCGTATGCGTAATTCGATTGTTGCAATATTTGCATATTAAGTATGCGCACTGCTGACCGCACACAAAAACATCAAATGCTAATAAACTTGGAATGCGTGGGCCTAGCTGAAAGTATCACTTTCAGTAGCAAAATATAAATGCCAGACTTCATAAATATTGATGCCCATTGGATGTTAATGAATCCAATAGAAATACGAGCTGAATACGCATTTGAGCAGCATTTCACATCTGTTGTGCTCTGTTTGAATTGAAATATGGCAAGCGTTTTGGGACACATTAGAAACAAACGAACGAGAAAAGTCTTTTGTGTTTATTGCCAGTAATATTTTTGTTGCAAACTGGAAAGAGAATCCTTTCAAAACGACCAAACATCTGCCAAACTGTTGTTGTTGACATTTTGCAAAGCCGTTGCACGTTGCAAAATGAACTTTCATTTGCTTTTATGTGTGCAACTTTCTTGTGCCATTCGGTTTTTGTCTGTCTTTCTGTCTTCAGGCTTATGTTGTGTATCGATTTTGAGCTGCAGCCAACTCATTTTTAAAGTAGGCAAAATTCTTTAGACGCTTTGCTTCCAAGGCCAAGTCGGGGCCAAAGTTGGCCCTAACAAAAGTATACTATAAATTGACTGTATTAAACCAGAGCGCAGCGCATAAAATCAACTGTGATTATCAGGCCAAGCTTTAAAATTGCATAAATACTCTTTGCTTTTTATACAATGTAACAGTTGGCATTGCGACTATTTCACAAAGTTTGATACATTGTTGACTTTGCAGCTTGAATTTAGAAATATCACTGTGAATGGCAATCCACGCTAGTGACGAAGCATAGCTAAGGGTGTAAATTAGTCACGAAGTGTAAAACGTATTTGAAGCGGACGTCTCCGATCCTATATAGCACATTTATTCTTGATCAGCATCAACAGCGGAGTCAAACTAGCCATTTCCAACTATCCATGTATCTAACTGTTCTATTTGAACTAGTCTTCTTTCGAATGTATCTTGATGAAACTTGAAACAGCTGCTTCTTATTGTAACAAATAGTACATATGTTGAAAATAAGTGGATCGGAGCATTATAACATATAGCTGCCATAGGAACAATCGTTTGAAAAAATTAGAAGGATAAAAATCTTTTGTGATTTTTAAGATATCTTAACCAAACTCACTTTTAATGAGTTTAAGAACGTTTTTAACTTGTTGACAAAATTTCATTAAAGTCGAATGAGTATATCTTATAGCTGCCAAAGGAACAATCTTTTGAAAACTTTCTTTTTGTATGAAAAACTTTTTTGTTTCTCAAGTTACCTTAACCATATTCATATGTTTTTGATATACTGATCAAATTTTATCAAAACCGGATAACTATATCTCTATATCTGTCATATCTGTTGAAAATGGCGTTTTTGTGCTAGAACCTTTTTTATTTATGCTAATATTTCAACCAAACTCACTAGTGTTCAATTTCTGAATGTTCCACACTTGTTGAATAATTTTTATCAAAATCGGGCGACAATATCTCATAGCTGTCATAGGAACAATCAGTAGAAAGTTAAGTTTTTCTAAATAGGCAAACAGAAGACAACTTTTCTTATTTGTTATAAGAAATGAAGAATCATGTAGATATAGTGTATAGCTTTTGTTCGGCATAAATTTGAGATTATAAGATTAATGTAAATAACACTAGCATTTCCCGGCGTGCGGTGCTACGCCCCGTATAAAATCATATTCGCGCGAAAATTTAACTTCCTACAACATTAACAAACAGTTTTCTACCCAACAGGGTAAATTTTCCAGTTGCAGTTTTAAACAAGTAAGAATTCTCTAGTCGAGTGTGCCCGACTACGAGACTCCCTGCTCCCAACTTGCATTTCAAGCAGTTCAGCGGCAACACAAGCAAGCAGCGTACTCAACTTGCACAGTGCTTGTCAAACTGTTGTTTCTGCCTGCTGAGACAGGGGAAATAAGTTTTTCCATAACTTTGGTGCTATTTATCCGATCGTGTTGAAATTTACACATCAGAAAGACATTGATTAAACATACATGTGTACCAAAAATTAAAGCTTTATCTTTAAAATTGTGGCTGTGGGAGTCTTTTGCGATTTGCGGGGGTGCGGGGGGGTGCATCTGAAATTTGAAATAAACTTGATCTGCGTATGGTATACAGGAACCTACATGCCAAGTTTGGTGTCTCTAGCTTTTGTAGTCTCTGAGATCTGTGTGTTCATACGGACAGACAGACAGACAGACAGACGGACATGGCTAGATCGTCATGGCTGTTGATCCTGATCAAGAATATATATAGTTTATATAGTCGGAAATGCTTCCTTCTGCCTGTTACACACATTTGCAGTACTTTATAACTCCCTTTTTCCCATTTTTAATGGGAACAGGGAGTAATGAATTTTCATCTTGATCTTAGAAAATGAGTTTGAAGCAAATCGCATAAAAACTCAACTTTCACCTTTTTACCACCCACTTTCCACCCAGGGGGGTGAATTTTTCGGAAAATTGATATGTAGTTTTAAATGAATTTTCATATAGATCTTTGAAAATGAGTTTGAAGCAAATCGCATAAGAACTCAACTTTCGCCCATACAACCTTGACTACCCATTTTCCACCCAGGGGGGTGAATTTTCCGGAAAATTTGTATGCAGTCATAAATTATTTTTTATATAGATCATTGAAATTAAGTTTGAAGCTGATCGGATGATAAACAAAAAAGTTGCATACAACGGTTTTCCGCGAATTTTCCCCATTTCCCGACCGAATTTTCCAAAATCCGATCTTAGTGCTCACTTTCGGTATATGCCTAAGCTACTGTGAAAATTTCAGCCATCAAGCTCTTATGGTTTGGGCCCTGCGTTGATTGCCAATCACCAATCGCCAATCACCAGTGAGGACAAACTCTTTTGTATATAGATAGATAAGTATGCTTATATGGGACAGTAAAAATGCAGCCAAACACTTTTATAAAATTAACAGTTTAAAGGTCTCATTTTAGCAGATTTGCCTCTAATTTAGCTTTATGACTGCTTACAAATGTTTACAACTTCATCGTTGAATCATTTTCATTTTCATTTTCAATGCACACGAGCGCTACAAAAATTTGTCGCAAATCATAAAAAAAAACGAGCGCTGATTTTTTCTTAACTTTATCCACGTTGCAGAGGCGAGTCTTAAATTTTTAATGAAACACAAACATATTTTGTAATAGCTTTTATGGTGTTCGCTCTCTCTTTCTTTTCTCTGCCTTTCCATCTCTTTCTGTCTGTTTGCTTGCGTGTTTTTCAAGTGCTGAATAACTGTTGTAAATATGACTGAAAATCTCCACACATATATACATACTATATATATTTTGTTGACTCACGCAAACAAGAACCGACCATTTACCTCTCAGTAACGCCCACATTTATAAATGGACAAATTGCTTCTTTGTGTTTTGGGGCCTGTCTCTGTCCCTTTGAGTAACGTTACCTTTGCTATTGTTGCATGTTGCTTGGCGTGGGCATCCATTTGAGCCTTTAGTTGGTTGGCAGATCTGAATTACTTATATTAAATTAATTTCAAGTTGCATAAAACTATGTATTGTTATGAATTTTGAAGTAAAGAAAAGATGGGGTGTTCACAAGTAAGGCTTAAGCGGCTTAAGTGATTTAACTGAACGATTGCAACACTAACCAAAAGTTGTCGAGAACTATAAATTATAAATAGTAAGAGTGTGCAGAGATAGTGTTTAATTGAATAAACTGGTAAGAAAGATGGTTATTTGAATCTCAGGATTATAGGTTATCGGCTTAAGTGATTCAACTGAAAGATTGCAACACTAACAATAAAGTTTGCAAATGCCATCTGTTATTTGAATTGGTTCAACTGGTTAGAATGCAATATTGCAATTGTAACATTGTCATAAATTTATGTGCATAAAAAAGATGTGCAGGGTGTTCACGACTTAACGATTATCGGGTTAACTGGTTAAAATGAAAACTAAGAGTGCCTTAACAGCTGATTGACGAACAAACCAAGCGAATACAAAGTGTACAAACATACATTTAATTTTACTCACCAGTTAATCCATTTAAGCAGTGGCCGTGAACACCCCACAAGTTTGTAAACTTTGTAACGCTCACAGAACGTGTGTGCTGTGTACATTTGTGAATGTTCCTCAGCCGGTTTAAGCTTAAGCTTAATGGAAACCAGCCCGGCTTATAACCTCCCCTTCCATTCAGGCAGGACATGCATATGCATATGTGTGTGTGCTTAGCTGTAAAGTACAGACTGTACACACCCATTAAGCAGTTGTCACGACAAAGCCAGACAGCAAGAGCAAAGCCCAAATATGAAAATTCTTCCTTTTTGCTTTTGCTTTTGGTTTTGCCAAACGAGCAGCAACAGAAGAACTTTGCAGCACAGTTACGTGCCTTTTACTGGCTAAAAGTGCAAAAGTTTTCTTTTTACCACATAACTGCAAAAAGAAAAAAACAGAAAAAAAAGAAGTAATAGCAAAAAGGCAAAAAGCTGACACCATCTTATTTCTCCATCGTTGTCGTCCTCAATGTTGACTTGCCATTGGCAGTGCAACCGTCGAAATGGGGTCAAATGAAAATTTTCGAAAATTTATTTATGCACGTGCCTCAATGAACAGCCGCTGGACATTGGTTCAGCATAAGCAAATACTTCAATTGCATTTACATTTTTATAGAAACTGCAAATGGTACACTTACAATGATCTAGTTTAAAACTTGATAAAGTTTTCTAAACTAAAATACAAATCTTTAAAGCTTTTTTGAAAACTGATTGATTACAAACAAATATGGATTAAATGCTAAAAACTACTTTTGAATTATAAGGTATACAACGAGCTAAACAATAGACTAAGTTTCCGAGTATATAGCATACTTTTAGGAGCTGCATAGAATTAATAGCACAACCTTAGATTCATTTATTGTTTATTTTGCATTATATTGTTGCACTAATTCGACAGTTAAATAAGGTAACAGATTAATAAGTTTGCATCTATTTTATTTCAATTTTTCAGACACTTAGATTCCTCTATTTGCCATGTGGTGGTGGTTGGTTTAATGCAGCGCAGACCAGTCCCACGACGACCAAGCAAATCAGTGATGGTTTCATCTTGTAGCTTTGAGTTATTTCAACTTGTAGAAGTTTCAGTTTTACACAGCTTTTATAGCTATAGCTTTATAGCTTTTATTCAACACTGTAGATAATCAAATTGAATATGCTTACACCATATCTTAGCAAGTATATATAATTTTACTAAATTTAAAGGTCATTTCCGCATTGAATAGTTCATCCGATGCAAATTGTAAATTTCATTGCAAAACGAATAACTCACAAGTTTTAAAGAAATCTGCTTATGTATGAAAGGCTTATTGAAAAACCGGCTTCTACAAAAATGTCCTTTTATAAATTTTTAGTTTCTTGAACATTATATAATATATTAAGAGATGTTAAAACCGCTTTCTATAAAAGTTATCAATTTTTCATAGGATAAGGGTCCTCTTTACACCATAAACTTTAGTTAAAATTGATCAAATCAGATAACTATAATTTAGACAAACTAGTTTTTGTGTAAGAAAATGAGCACTCAGATAAGACTTGAATCTAAGAGATATTAAAATTAAAATTTGTATAATTGATTCAACAATTTTGTTAAAAACAATTACATGAAAACCGAAAATTGTTGGTTAACTGTAGAATACAACAAAGCAATGCAACAATACAATAGTACCTATATATACGGTTCAACATTCAATACCAAACACCTTTTTAAACCTACTTAGGACTGGGTTCTTCATACTCCGGATATGTGCCATTCACACATTTATCAGCTTCTAGATTAAACCGAAACTTGAGAAAATCATCAGCTTGTCGAGGTGCAAAACATATCACTAGGGTTTTTAATAAGAAAGTAAAATAAAAGTTCTAAAAGTGGCACGTAGATGACAACTGAAATAATACATATATCATAAAATATCTAATACATAGTTGTAGTTTTTAGAATCCAAACCAATGTATTATAACACACTAAGAGATCTTGGCAATCGTTCAGCTTTATATTTAGCAAAGTCTTCACAAGTTTTTCAGTTTAAGCCAATTTTAAGTTTCAGTTTAAGTAACATTTACAGAGTGGCTGAAATGAACTGCAACCAAATTTATGATAATAAAAGCGCATTTTATTGATAATAAATGTATTTCAATTTTTATTTGATATCGACTTTTTTGTCATTTTGAACTCCTGGTGGAGAACGTGGCCCTGGTTGGCCATTTTAACCTACTGGTGGAGCCCTTGGTGCGTCATTTTGAGGTGGTGGTGCGTCATTTTGAGGTTTAGGTGGGTCATTTTGTTTTGGTTGACCCATTGCAGCGCAAACCAATCCCAGGACGACCAAGCAAATCAATGATAGTTTCATCTTGTAGCTTTCAGTTACTTCAACTTGTAGAAGTTTCAGTTTTGCACAGCTTTTATAGCCAGTATTCAACACTGTAGATAATCAAATTGGATATGCTTGAACTCTAGTATTTCTAATTTGATTAAGTTTCAAGGTCAATTGTCAAAGTATAGTTCATCCGATAATAATTATAAATGTTTTGCTTTATGTACTTACGTAGTACGTAAATAACTTTAATAAGGCACTTCCAATGAGACTATTGTGAATGTTAAAGGTTAAAGTAATACATAAACATATGATAAGAAACAACTTTATATAGAGTAAAAAGGTTCATACACAAATTTGAATCTTAATTAATATAATTATATACTTAAAAGCATTGTTCATTTATCTATCACAGATCTATGCTCCGGATAAGGTTTGTTCGTTAAGCCAAAAATTGTTTACACAAGTTTTTTTTACTTTCAACAGAAATACACTTAATTCGAGCATCAAAACAACTATAAGAAAAGAAGTAAGAACGTTGCAGTCGAATGGGCCCGACTTGTTAAGATCTTGACTTTTAGTCTGCCTATGGTATATACCAACATGTATACCAAGTTTGGTTGCTCTAGCTTCAAAACTGTGGAAAAAACTGCGTTCACACAGACAGACAGACGGTCGGACAGACGGACGGACTTTTTAAAAACCCAATATACTCTTTTTTCTTCTTTTTTTTCAAACAAATTAAGACTTGACCCAAAGAGATATTAAAATTTACATTTTTATAATTGATTCAACAATTTTGTTAAACACAACCATGGACAGAGAATTGTTGATTAACTGTGAATACAATAAAGCAATGCAACAATACAATAGTACCTATATATCAGGTTAAATATTCAGTAACAAATACTTTTTTAAACCTACTTAGGACTGCGTTCTTCATACTCCGGATATGTGCCATTCACACATTTATCAGCTTCTAGATTAAACCGAAACTTGAGAAAATCATCAGCTTGTCGAGGTGCAAAACATATCACTAGGGTTTTTAATAAGAAAGTAAAATCAAAGTTCTAAAAGTGACACGTAGATGACAACTGAAATAATACATATATCATAAAATATCTAATACATAGTTGTAGTTTTTAGAATCCAAACCAATGTATTATAACACACTAAGAGATCTTGGCAATCGTTCAGCTTTATATTTAGCAAAGTCTTCACAAGTTTTTCAGTTTAAGCCAATTTTAAGTTTCAGTTTAAGTAACATTTACAGAGTGGCTGAAATGAACTGCAACCAAATTTATGATAATAAAAGCGCATTTTATTGATAATAAGTGTATTTCAATTTTTATTTGATATCGACTTTTTTGTCATTTTGAACTCCTGGTGGAGAACGTGGCCCTGGTTGGCCATTTTAACCTACTGGTGGAGCCCTTGGTGGGTCATATTGAGGTGGTGGTGCGTCATTTTGAGGTGGTGGTGCGTCATTTTGAGGTTTAGGTGGGTCATTTTGTGGTGGTTGACCCATTGCAGCGCAAACCAATCCCAGGACGACCAAGCAAATCAATGATAGTTTCATCTTGTAGCTTTCAGTTACTTCAACTTGTAGAAGTTTCAGTTTTGCACAGTTTTTATAGCCAGATTTTCAAACTGTCGATAATCAAATTGTATATGCCTGTATAATGTTTTCATGGTTAGGTGTATTTTGAAAATATCTTATCTGATATTTATTTTTCACGGCTTATTTACGGACACGGCTAGTTCGACTGGGCTGTTGATACTGATCAAGTATATATGTACTTTTATCCTCTGCAAGGTCATTTAAAATAGGATATATGTATGAAAACCTACTGACTAAATGTTTAGCAACGTTAACCTGAAACTTTGCAAATTAATTATATATAAAATTGGTCAAGTTACTTTTCAACACCGTAAATTGCATTTTGTACCACTGTTGCGTATTTGATGCATATCATTTGAGTTTGTTTGGTTTGTTTTGTTTTTATACCCTTGCAGAGTGTATTATAATATTGTCACCAAATGTGTAACGGTTTCAAAGTTAAACTATCTTAGAAGTGTTTTATCTTTATCAGTTTATTACAGCTCTATATAAAAAGCTTCTTTTTACACCCTGCTGCCATTAAAAATGGGAAAAAGGGAGTTATTAAGTACTGCAAATGTGTGTAACAGGCAGATCAGGATCAACAGCCGAGACGAACTAGCCATGTCCGTCTGTCTGTCCGTCTGTCCGTATGAACACACAGATCTCAGAGACTATAAGAGCTAGAGACACCAAACTTGGCATATAGGTTCCTGTATACCATACGCAGATCAAGTTTATTTCAAGTTTTGGATGCACTCCCCCGCACCCCCGCAAATCGCAGACAAAAATTTGTTATTGCGAGTTTTATTAAATAAAATTTGATGATTATTATTGCTTTGTTTGATTAAAATGCTGTCTGTAAGGGTATTAATTCTGCGGCAATTCGAATGTTACTTAACTTTCTTGCTTTATTTTCCTTATTTTGCAATTGCATTTGGCCAACCTTCAAAAGTTGTGAACCTCAATTTGAAGTTTTATTTCTGTTTGTGCTTTATTTTTCCCTTTATTGTTGCTGTTGTTCTTATTTCATAGCAGTTTTTTGGGGGCAGTTTCGTGCGCTTTATTACACTTTTATTTGCATGTTTTACTTTTTTTTTGTACATGCTGTGTACGAGTACTCGTACTCTGTCTTGCACTGAGTACATAGTAGTATCTATGGGGAACTGCAGCAGCCGTAGGTCAAGCTGCGTATGCGTGACTTTTCATGCCACGTGATTAACTTGCATGACTCTTAATGTCATCGCTGTGCATATGTGTGTGAGTGTGTGTCTATGTGTGTACGTGTGTGTGTGCTGGCCATATGCAAATGACCATGACTTGGCAACGGACCACGTCCATTCGACCCAATGCGCCGCATGTTTGCATGTTATAAATACTTTCAGTTTTGTTTATGGCTCTCCGACAACTGGCATATTATACTCGCACACCAACACACACATTCACACACACACACTCGCACACACACCAGTTACACACACACTTTGGTATGCGGAACTCTGCGTGAACGCGAATTTAACGCTTTTCACCTGCGGACTTTTCACTTACCACCTCACAATTTTTTCATAACTGTGATTGCAAAACTGAGTCTTATTATTAACTGGCTAAAAAGGGGTACTTCCGACTATATGCAGAATATATATATTCATCATCAGTATTGACAGCAAAGTCGATCTAGCTGTGAACTACTATAAAATATCATGAAATAATCGATTTGAACATCTTTTTTGTTATCGATAACCTTAGCTGTCACTATCAAGAAAAGTGTGTAAACTTAATTTCCCTTAAATGTGCACATTATTTGCGAATTAAACTAACTTGTTTTTCATCAAGGATTGTATAAACTTGCATTTGTGAAAGGATTGACTCTAAAACAAGTATGTTTTGAACATTGAAAGGAAATGTTCCCCAAAGTAGAAACCGGAATAGGCCAGAATGTCTTTGTTTCTTTCCGGCTTGAGTACAGGGTATCTTTTAGCTTAAACACTCTAGAGAATTGTTACTTGTTTGGCATGTTGGTTTTTTCGCTTAAAGCTTTTAATTGTGAATTGTTGTTGTTTGTTGTTGGCTTAGTTTGGCTGCCTGGTTTTATGGCTTTTATTTTGTGAAGCGCGTAAAAGCATGCTGTAAATTTTGGTATCGCATTTGCTTGGCTGCCGAAAATAATTGGCAATTTTCATAACGAAATTATAAAAGGGTATGTTGGAAGAAAAGTGGCATTGAAAAGAATCGAATCAAATCTTTCTTTTTTTTGGTGTTGCTATCATTTGCGCAATTGAGATATTCTTTTTAAGGTTTTAAAAATGTTCTGCAAAGCAAATGTTATAAAATATTTTTTAAAAATGTTTTCACTTTTAAAATATCATGCTTTCCAACGCGATCTATCGAAAAACGAACGCTTAAGTAAAAAAAAAATATGTATCGAAAAACTTGTTACAAAGTGAAATGTAAATAATACTATTAAAAACTACCCTTTTAAACTATAAAACAAACATTTTTTAAATTCGATTAATCCAAAAAACAATCGATTATTTTTTTTAGCAAAACGAAATACCACAAAAAATTTTTTATTTTAAAATGAATAACATTTCTATATATACGACTTATTAACTGTTTTCAAATGCTACGCATATGAGAGCTTCTAATGAGCTGCGTACAGGGTATATTATAGTCGAGCACTTGCGGTTAGCTGACGCTTGTAAACAGCAGTCGGACATTATCTGCAGTGATAATAGACGAGGCAAACAATGCCGCAGAAACAAACAAAGTGCATTGCAACAGTTGCGGGCCAATTGAAAGCCCAGCTAGACTTTGTGGTTGGGTTAAAAGTGTTATTCTGCTTGCCTGCAGCTAAGCTCTGATGTTTCAAAGTGTGTGGCAAGTCGCAAGTGGCAAGTGGCTGGTGGCAAGTGCCTTCCTCCTCCCCCTACTCCTACCACTGGCCATTAATATGCAGCTGCCTCATTCACAACAATTACTCGCTTTGCCTGCTGCAATTGGCAGCTGTAAAAAATGGCTGTTGTTGTTGGCCAAGGCACTTTGTCAGCCTATTTGTTGTTGGCACATAAATTATCATTTGTGTGTGTGCGTGTGTGTGTGTGTGTGTGTGTGTGTGTGTGTGTATGTGTTTGTGTCTGTGTATCTGTTTGCACTTCATGGTGCATGGAAATTAGCTGATTTAAAAGGCGTTGCGTCGCATCGTTGAGAGTCCTTGATGCGCAGCTCCTTGCACGCGTCTATTGATTTCTGTTTAGTGTGCTAACTGGGTGCTTCAAAGAAGCACATGCACAATTACACACACACACACACACACACACACACACACACACACACACACACACACACACACACACACACAGAGAGAGATGCGTGAAAACGTGCAGCAAATGCAGCCAAGATACAAGTCAAGATACTCACACATTTGCCCGATTGCCTGCCTAGACAATATGGCACATGTCCTTTTACATCAGACAACAAATATAATCAGGTCTGTTCCAAATTTCACTTTCAAATCAATTTCGTTGAAAAATACTTTTGTGTGTAGAACAGAATTACAAAAAACTGAGTTTTCTTGTGTGTTCAAATAATTTTTGGACAGTCCTAAAACTATTCTTCAAATATTTCATTCAAACGATTATCATTCAGAACAGTTACTGTTTATTTCAATGAGTAGTTAGATATAGGAATATAAATCGTTCACATCATATCGGCACTGCCTTTATATCGCAGAAGACATATCGATATCTTCTTATGCATCGATGTATCGAATATGCGTTAAAATGATTTGAGTTATGTATAACAAAGTATGCTGATATTGAGTAATATTCTGAATTTAGAAAAAGTAATACTTTTTACTTAGTTATAGTTAGTGTAACTGCATTATAGCTTTACTTAAAAATTAAAACAACATAAAATTAAACCGTCAACATAAAAATAACATTGAAAAACAAACAATCGATATTTCGAGGTCGATATTGATATAAAGGCCAGAACGATTCATTGACTTATCGATAACAACGATATATCAGTACACTTGTCTATATGTCTAGGTCTATATCGATATAATACATTTCTGGAAGATAGTTGTTAGTGCTTCAAGACTATCGATATCACTTTCTGTAATAATAATCGATAATTTTGCAGCAGTTGTATTCAGTATATTGAAAGAGTTTTGTAGGAGATATACCATAATCAAATACTTGAAAATATGCTTCTGGTGTATATTGGATAAGAACGTCATTTGCTACTTTTTTAAACATTTTTAATATTTTTTAAAGTTGTGGCCTAATTTTTCAGTTCTGGGTCGGGAATTGTGTTATAGCCGTTCTTTTGTTATAAGTATCTGCCAATTATGCGGCCTATTTCAAGGTTGCCAACAACATTACAATGCTGTTAAAATCCCATTTGCACATTGCTTCCTCTCCAGCTGAGCTCGTAATCAGCCTAGAATTGCTATAGAAATAGTGCTGCTTCTGTAGAATTTATTATCCTTGGCTGGTTATACCTCCTTTTTTTCTGTTCTTTACTGCATTTGTAAATTGTCATCAGCGTTTTTTGCTTAGCTCAAATTCATTCGCTGTGCGTTCTCTCCACCTGTCATTAGCTGCGTGTAAAAAAACACAGTCCTTTGATAAACGCTGGGCTAATTGCACCGGACATTAAATACAGTATGAACTTTTAACAAAAAACGCAGACAATCAAATAGTTTCCATTAGTTAGTTCGTGCTCACAACAAAAAAAAAAAAACGCATAAAATAAATAGTTCTGAGATTCTGATCGACATGTTAAGTCACTTTTATAAAAGAATAATAAGCTGGTATAATGCGTGTTTTGTCCTGAATCTAAGTTAGATATAGTTTAGCACTTATGCATATGACATTGGGAATATTTTATGTTATGTAAGCAAACAAAACTGATTTGAATATTTCCTTTGACTTTAGGTTTTTCACATAAGCTAAAGAATATTTTCTTTATTATATTTATACCTTTGTATATTATATATATACTTTTCATCAAAGTCGGACCATAACATTATATAACCTTTTGAAAAATTAGTTTTAATATAAGAAACTCAGTAGTTGCAAATTTAAATATTTAAATTTGCTCAAATTTGATCACAACTTATGATTATATCTCATAGCTCTATGTATAGGTTTGTTTAAATTTGTAACTGAAAATCTTTTCAGCAAGGCCGTATCACTGTGGACGACAGTCCACGCTAGTGACGTGGCAACACGAATGGTGCGAAAGAGCCATAAGCTTTGTCAGTTCGATCGCATCGAGCGGTATTCCATTCGAAAGGTATTACTATATTCAGCAGTGGTCGCACTGCAAAAAGTTATTAAGGTACAAATACGCTGATAAATTAGTTTTTACTCTCTGTTCCCATTAAAAATGGGAAAAAGGGAATAATAAAGTACTGCAAATGTGTGTAACAGACAGAAGGAGGCATTTCCGAAAATATAAACTATATATATTCTTGATCAGGATCAACAGCCGAGACGAACTAGCCATGTCCGTCTGTCTGTCCGTCTGTCTGTATGAACGCGTCGATCTCAGAGACTATAAGAGCTAGAGACACCAAACATGGCATGCAGGTTCCTGTATACCATACGCATATCAAGTTTTTTTCAAATTTTGGATGCACCCCCCGCAAATCGCAAAAGACTCCCACAGCCACAATTTTAAAGATAAAGCTTTAATTTTTGATACACATGTATGTTTAATCAATGTCTTTCGGATGTGTAAATTTCGACACGATCGGGTAAATAACACCTAAGTTATGGAAGAACTTATTTCCCCTGTCTCAGCAGGCAGAAACAACAGTTTGACATGCACTGTGCAAGTTGAGTACGCTGTTTGCTTGTGTTGCCGCTGAACTGATTGAAATGCAAGTTGGGAGCAGGGAGTCTCGTAGTCGGGCACACTCGACTAGAATATTCTTACTTGTTTTCTTTTAGAACAGTTCATATATTAAGACACAAAATTTGATATCAGAAATTTTGGGGCTTGAATATGCATTCGTCACTAGACTTTTAACCCGTATATAGGGCGTTTTATTTGACACCTTCGGCATTTATAAGTTTTTTTTCTTTAAAAGAAATTACAATACATCGATGCATCGATATATCCGTCAGATTAATATTATAAAGCAAATAATAATATTTTTGTTAGAAGTTAATTATTTTATTTTAATATTTCTCAGGCTGAAGTACCATGTAAACATGATTATACAAAAAAGTCTACAGAGCCTAATCGACATATGTTGGAATATACGTACAAAATACAAATATGTATGCTCATTGATAGAGTCGGTCCACGTTTATAGAATTGAGCCTAAGCCACCTTTTAAGTGCTTATTGTACAGAGCAAGCCATTAGACTTAATCTCTGTGCATTACGAGTTGTTTTTGTTGTTGTTCGTATTGCCATGACGCGCACAAAAGTATGCAATGCTATTTTTTATGTCGGACTACAAGCTTGTAATGACATCTGTGCCGGTCAGAGAGGGAGGGAGAGAGAGTTAGATTAAATTATGACCAGCCGAAAAGCGACTGTTGTATGAAACACCACAAAACAACCATAAAATAATAATAATAAGAATGAAATCGGCAAAAGCCAAAAGCAAACATGGCCAATAGGGTTATAAAGTAAACAGCATAAAGCCAACAACAACTGGGCCAACTACTTGTAAAGCAGCGAAAGAGACAGGGAGAGGAAGAGTAGGGATAGCAGAGCAGAAGGGCAATATAAACAAACAACAATCTGCGCCACAGACAAATCCAAAAAGTAAATTGTATATATACATATATACACTATAGATATATGTATGCAGACAGTTTATGGTGTGCACATCGTGCCATAAATTAGCTATAAAATTCTCGCCTTGACAGTGAAAAACCTTGTAAGGGCACTTTAGTTGAGTTGGCTAAAAATAACTAGACAATAACTAGGTAGACTAGCTTCAGCTACACTGAGAAAATATACTACATCACAAGAATAAGTTTTTGTTTCTTGAAAATAAAAGAGTTAACCTTTGACTTGATTGGCTTGAATGCCCATCAAAACTATCTCTTTATATAATGTATAAATATGATATAATATATAAATAGTGTTACCTAATCTAGCCTAATGATTGCTGAGAAAATTTTAAAACTTTACAGAATAATTCGAATGAAATTATACGAAAAATTTAATTCACATGTCAATTTTGAGAAACTGGCAGACGAAAAATACGAGAATTTACAGGCCGGAATTTCATTTGAAGTGAATACCAAGTGTGCAAAGACCTTAACATTTTTGTTCTTTAAACTCTTCTTTTCAAAAATTGTTTGTGAAATGTTCGTCTGTCTGTCCGCCCGACGAAAATATTGACAAATCTATTTCCCCCCGTCTCAGCAGGCAGCAACAACAGTTTGCCATGCACTGGACAAGTTAAGTGCGCTGCTTGCTTGTGTTGCCGCTGAACTGCTTGAAATGCAAGTTGGGAGCAGGGAGTCTCGTAGTCGAGTACACTCGACTATAGCATTCTTACTTGTTTATCATATATTTACGTATTTCCTTAACCTTTAACATTCACAATAATCTCGTTGGAAGTACCTTATTAAACTTCTGCATGTACGTAAGTACACAAAGCATAAAATTTATAATTATTATCGGATGAACTATACTTTGACAATTGACCTTGAAACTTAATCAAATAAGAAATACTAGAGTTCAAGCATATCCAATTTGATTATCTACAGTGTTGAATACTGGCTATAAAAGCTGTGCAAAACTGAAACTTCTACAAGTTGAAGTAACTGAAAGCTACAAGATGAAACTATCATTGATTTGCTTGGTCGTCCTGGGATTGGTTTGCGCTGCAATGGGTCAACCAAAACAAAATGACCCACCTAAACCTCAAAATGACGCACCACCACCTCAAAATGACGCACCACCACCTCAAAATGACGCACCAAGGGCTCCACCAGTAGGTTAAAATGGCCAACCAGGGCCACGTTCTCCACCAGGAGTTCAAAATGACAAAAAGTCGATATCAAATAAAAATTGAAATACACTTATTATCAATAAAATGTGCTTTTATTATCATAAATTTGGTTGCAGTTCATTTCAGCCACTCTGTAAATGTTACTTAAACTGAAACTTAAAATTGGCTTAAACTGAAAAACTTGTGAAGACTTTGCTAAATATAAAGCTGAACGATTGCCAAGATCTCTTAGTGTGTTATAATAGATTGGTTTGGATTCTAAAAACTACAACTATGTATTAGATATTTTATGATATATGTATTATTTCAGTTGTCATCTACGTGTCACTTTTAGAACTTTGATTTTACTTTCTTATTAAAAACCCTAGTGATATATTTTGCATCTCGACAAGCTGATGATTTTCTCAAGTTTCGGTTAAATTTATAAGCTGATAAATGTGTGAATGGCACATATCCGGAGTATGAAGAACGCAGTCCTAAGTAGGTTTAAAAAAGTATTTGTTATTGAATATTTAACCTGATATATAGGTACTATTGTATTGTTGCATTGCTTTATTGTATTCACAGTTAATCAACAATTCTCTGTGCATGGTTGTGTTTAACAAAATTGTTGAATCAATTATAAAAATGTAAATTTTAATATCTCTTTGGGTCAAGTCTTAATTTGTTTGAAAAAAAAGAAGAAAAAAGAGTATATTGGGTTTTTAAAAAGTCCGTCCGTCTGTCCGACCGTCTGTCTGTCTGTGTGAACGCAGTTTTTTCCACAGTTTTGAAGCTAGAGCAACCAAACTTGGTATACATGTTGGTATATACCATAGGCAGACTAAAAGTCAAGATCTTAACAAGTCGGGCCCATTCGACTGCAACGTTCTTACTTCTTTTCTTATAGTTGTTTTGATGCTCGAATTAAGTGTATTTCTGTTGAAAGTAAAAAAAACTTGTGTAAACAATTTTTGGCTTAACGAACAAACCTTATCCGGAGCATAGATCTGTGATAGATAAATGAACAATGCTTTTAAGTATATAATTATATTAATTAAGATTCAAATTTGTGTATGAACCTTTTTACTCTATATAAAGTTGTTTCTTATCATATGTTTATGTATTACTTTAACCTTTAACATTCACAATAGTCTCATTGGAAGTGTCCTATTAAAGTTATTTACGTACTACGTAAGTACATAAAGCAAAACATTTATAATTATTATCGGATGAACTATACTTTGACAATTGACCTTGAAACTTAATCAAATTAGAAATACTAGAGTTCAAGCATATCCAATTTGATTATCTACAGTGTTGAATACTGGCTATAAAAGCTGTGCAAAACTGAAACTTCTACAAGTTGAAGTAACTGAAAGCTACAAGATGAAACTATCATTGATTTGCTTGGTCGTCCTGGGATTGGTTTGCGCTGCAATGGGTCAACCACCACAAAATGACCCACCTAAACCTCAAAATGACGCACCACCACCTCAAAATGACGCACCAAGGGCTCCACCAGTAGGTTAAAATGGCCAACCAGAGCCACGTTCTCCACCAGGAGTTCAAAATGACAAAAAAGTCGATATCAAATAAAAATTGAAATACACTTATTATCAATAATATGCGCTTTTATTATCATAAATTTGGTTGCAGTTCATTTCAGCCACTCTGTAAATGTTACTTAAACTGAAACTTAAAATTGGCTTATACTGAAAAACTTGTGAAGACTTTGCTAAATATAAAGCTGAACGATTGCCAAGATCTCTTAGTGTGTTATAATACATTGGTTTTGGATTCTAAAAACTACAACTATGTATTAGATATTTTATGATATATGTATTATTTCAGTTGTCATCTACGTGTCACTTTTAGAACTTTGATTTTACTTTCTTATTAAAAACCCTAGTGATATGTTTTGCACCTCGACAAGCTGATGATTTTCTCAAGTTTCGGTTAAATTTAGAAGCTGATAAATGTGTGAATGGCACATATCCGGAGTATTTAGAACGCAGTCCTAAGTAGGTTTAAAAAAGTATTTGTTATTGAATATTTAACCTGATATATAGCTACTATTGTATTGTTGCATTGCTTTATTGTATTCACAGTTAATCAACAATTCTCTGTGCATGGTTGTGTTTAACAAAATTGTTGAATCAATTATACAAATTTAAATTTTAGTATCTCTTAGGGTCAAGTCTTATTTGAGTGCTCATTACTCCCTGTTCCCATTAAAAATGGGAAAAAGGGAGTTATAAAGTACTGCAAATGTATGTAACAGACAGAAGGAGGCATTTCTGACAATATAAACTATATATATTCTTGATCAGGATCAACAGCCGAGACGAACTAGCCATGTCCGTCTGTCTGTCTGTCCGTCTGTCTGTCTGTATGAACACGTCGATCTCAGAGACTACAAGAGCTAGAGACACCAAACTTGGCATGCAGGTTCCTGTATGCCATACGCAGATCAAGTTTATTTCAAATTTCGGATTTGGTTGCAGGTTATTTCAGCCAACCTGGAAATGTTACTTAAACTGAAAATGGGCTAAAACTGGAAAACTTAGTCCAAAGCATTGTGAAAACTTTGTTAAAACGATTGCCAAGGTTTCTTAGTGTGATATAATACATTGGTTTGGATTCTAAGTTTAAGATATTTTATGATATACATATGTATAACTATATTCTTTTTTAATTTTTTTTGAAAAAAAAAGGAAAAACAGACTGTTTTGGGCTTGCGAAATGTCCGTCCGTCTGTATGTCCGTCTGTCTGTCCGTCTGTCTGTCCGTCTGTCCGTCTGTCGGTCTGTCTGTCTGTCCGTCTGTCTGTATGAACGCAGTTTTTTACACAGTTTTGAAGCTAGAGCAACCAAACTTGTTATACATGTTGGTATATACCATAGACAGATTAAATTTCGATGCTGATAAATGTGTGAATTGCACATATCCGGAGTATTTAGAACGCAGTCCTAACTAGGGTTAAAGAATTATTTATTTATATATATTTATATATATAGATATATCAAATTTTTAATATAAATTATTGTAATATTGTTTAAGAGTGTTTTACAATAAACCTTTCTCACGTTAAAAAAAAACTTGTAGAGACACTACATAAATTCGTAAACTGTTTTCAAAGCGCAAATGACATTTAAACCATTTAAAATTATCTAAACTTGCTATGATATGGTGTAAGCATATCCAATTTGATAAACTATTGTTTAGAAATCTCTATAAAAGCTGTGTAGAACTGAAACTTTAACAAGTTTGAGGTAACTGGAAGCTGCAAGATGAAACTATCACTGATTTGCTTGGTCGTCCTGGGATTGGTTTGCGCTGCAATGGGTCAACCACCACAAAATGACCCACCTAAACCTCAAAATGACGCACCACCACCTCAAAATGATGCACCACCACCTCAAAATGACGCACCACCACCTCAAAATGACCTTCCACCAGTAAATTATGAATGAGCCACCAGGACCACCTGCACCACGAAGAATTTCAGAAAAAGTTGTTGGCAAATAGAGACTCCTTTCAAAATTTCCCTTAATCCCGAAATAATTACATATAATGAAGTAGATACAAATGCAAATATATGAATTCAAATGTAGCATAATATTACTGGTTTACTTAACTGATTTGATATTTATAGCTTTTGTGGCTCAAATGTTTTTTATTTGGTCAATATCTTTGCTAGTTAGATGATGGCCATGATGGCAAAGCACCAAAATTCTATTTAGTGGTTCAATTTAAAGCTTAGACATAACTATATTATATAGATGCATAGGATCGATCGTTGTAGCTTATAGCGTCATCTGGTTATGTATTTCCTTAACCTTTAACATTTATAATAATCTTTTGGGAAGTGCATTGATAACCGTTTACATATACTACATAAGCATGTGAGCCATGATATTTCTAATTATTATCGAATGAAATAGTTTTGAAACGCAATCTACAATCGTGTTACAGTATATATAGCATTAACAAAACATAGCCAATTTCATTATACACAGTATGACATTTGAGCTTTAAAAGATGAAAGTACAACAAGTGAAAGCTAGTAAACTAAACTTTCACTGAATCTCTTGATCGTCCTTGGAGTGGTGCTCGGTGAATTCGTTCCGGTCGAAGCAGTCATAGATGGTTATAAACATATATCGCTCATTGAGTTTATTGCAATAAAATAAAGGCAATCGCATGTTTGATGAATAACTTTTTGTATTTAAAATTGGCTTCTTGTTATATAACTTTATATTGTTAAACTTGGATGAGATGATTAGAAACAATCAACAATATACTTGTATATAATAGACATACATACATATCCAATTTGTTTAGCCACAGTGTGGAAAACTAGCTATAAAAGCTTTCGAAAGTTTGAATAAATAATAGTTGAATTATGTATCTGGTATTTTTGGCCGTCCTGGGTTTGTTTCTTGCCGTATCCGTTCCGGCTGATGCAGATGCTTTTCCACCATGGGGTATTCCAATGGGCTGAGCAAATTTTCAATAGACGTTGAGAAATTCTAATAAAAAGAATAAACTGCAATCGCAAATAAAGCAAGATTAATTGTTCATAAATAAAATGATTAACTTCTTTTATTGGATTTTTGTAATTTGATTTTCGTTCGAGTCTTCGACGTGAAATGAAGTGTACTGAAAGAAATTGTATTTAAATATCTGCAAAGTTATTAAATCTTTAGCAAACTCATATCTTTCTTTATCTCTGGCTATTAGTTAAGCAATAATTACAAGTGCTCTGAATTAGCTAAATAGAAATGGTTTAATTGAATGTGGACAGAATCAAGAATTGCAGCTGCTGCTTGGCTACAGCAGGCTAATTGTAATGTGAAGTAATGTTGCTCGGCAAGTCAAGCTCTGCATTATGTAAATGAACAGAGGCAGGATGGGGTAGCTGCAATTATGCGCTCTCCAAGGACACCATAAACATTTTTAAAGTTTGTTGCAATTCATTAAGGTAACTCCCGACAACTCCTGTTAAGATATTCCAAATTTTGGGTTTCCGAAAATGTGTGAACGACAATGTCTACTAATTGAGCTCACTTAAGGCAGGACATGAGAGCCTGCCACCTGTGCAGCTGTGTCTATGTATATATGTAGCTGTGCCTGTGCCTTTGCACCTGCCACTGACACGTACATCACATTTGTCTCTCTCATGTTCATGCTTGCTTGAGCTCCAGTTCGAGTTGTTTGCCTTGGTTCTCCTCTTTCTACTTCTGCTCTTACTGCTGCTGCTGCATTCAGTTTTCCATCAGAGATGCCTTTTGTTGCTTATTAAAGGCGAATGTCTCTGCCGCATGGGCGCATAAATTAAATGAGCTGCTGTTATTGTTGTGTAATATGCCCTGTAGCCATTGAAACTGTCTACAAAGCGTATAAAAAAGTTCAGAAGTAGGAATTTCTGATCATATAAACTATATAAAGTATGCACTGGGAGCACTCTATGCTGAATTCATGCATGATTTATGCACAAGTATCCATAAAGCGTATTGCAAAGTTCAGAACTAGGCATTTCCTGTATTTCGAACAGTTAAGTTTCTTATAAAATAAGCGTCGAAAGAACTCTATGAGTAAAAAAAGTCATAATTTATACATAAGTATTCACAAAAATTGTAAAAATTATGCATAAAGAGGCATAAATAATGCATTAATATGTAAAAATGTTGCTTTATAAATAAGATATTGTGCATAAATATGCAAATGTTATGCATTATTAATCATAAATAGTGCACAAAAAAATGAAAAACTTATTTTAAGAGCTATGCGTTTACCGTAGTGTTGTTTTTGTTGTAACAAAACTGATGCTTAGTTAATAAATATGCAAAAATTAAATTTCATGTTTAGTTAGTCATAACTTATGCATAATCTATGTATCAATAGCATAGGTTTTAGATCGAACCGGCTTGAACCGAACAAGTAAAACTAACTTTGATTCTCAGCTTAAGCCGAACAAGTTCTCCAGTTGTTATTTCCATATGCACAGGGTATATCCTAGTCGAGCATTATTGCCACAAGTAGCTTAGCATGCTGCTGCTGCTTCAGTAAATCGTAGGGCACGCCCACATGACGCCCTAAAAGGACTCTTATGCTGTGGCAGCAAACGTCGATTCAGATAAAATTACGTATACGTATGCGTACATGTTGTCGCAGCAGGATAACTGCGAGGCACGCCATCTATGTGTGTGTGTGTGTGAAAAAATTTAGTGTTGTTTTTGTTGTTGTTTTGCCCTGGTAGCATTTGTCGAGCATTAGACGAGCACAGGCTTCAATTTGTCGTCTGTTTTATGCACACTTTTCTGATATATAAAATACCTTTTTTTATGTTATGGAATTCAACCATTTTTTTGATCTTAATTTGAAAAGAATTAGCAAAGCATTATGCTAGAATGTTAAAGAATCTGAATACTTTAATTCTGCTCGCAAAACTGAACCAAAGGCAAAACCAATAAAACTAAGTGAAAATATTGCAGTCGAGAAGTAAATAAGTCAAAATTTTCAATCAAATTTGAAAGCAATATTTGTTGCTTGCCTTTGTTGTCATTTTCTATAATATCAGAAATTAACTTTACTCGTCAAACATAGAACACATAAGCAATTGAATTGCAATATATACATATATATATATACAACTAGTTTACAAAAATTGTTCTGAAAATGTTGGCAAAAATACCACTCAATGTTTTGGCATTGCCAAAACCTTTGCAATGGGGCAAGTCACCATTGTTATTCGCCAAGAACGAGTACAATGTTATAGAAATGAGCAAGAATAAATCCAAGAAAGGCACAGATGCTAACAAGGAAGCTGCTAAAACAGGCAAAGTTGTTGCCAAACAGGTGGCAACAGTTTCCACCAGCAAGTTGAAACAATTGGCAGCAAGTGCTGCCAAAATGTGCAAGAAAGCAGCATCCACGGATAAGGCAAAAGCTGCACCCACAGATAAGCCGGATAAAAAGGAAGTTTTAAAAAAAAACCAACCACCGAAGGTAGGCATACAACTAATTCTGATATTGTGAAATTGATTGTTGTTTGAAAGTTGTGCAGACACTTTTAAAAGCATTCATTTCCAAGATAATCCAAATTGAAAAGAGATAAATTAAAAAATATGGTAAGAACATAGGATTCCCTCGAGCTGATCTTACAGAGTATGATAGAGTATGAGGAAGAGCATTAACTTCCTAAAATTCTGCTTTACAATAAATTATGTAAAATTTAGTGAAATTGTTTTGAAAAAGGAGTTTGGAACACGCCTCTTCGTCTTTGTAAATTTGATATTTTAGCTCATTTCTATAATTTCTTTTTAAATTTTGTTGAAAAACAAAGAAAAAAGGTTTGTGAAGTGTCCGTCCGTCCGTCTGTCTATCCGAAAAGAGCAACCCAATAAAATCGTTAGTTAAAATATCAATTAATATCAATAAATCGATTCAATTTTTCACATCTCTAACCCAAGGGCATGCTAACCAATACGAAGACTGAGTTTGGGCCACTTAACGATTGCGATCGCATCTTTCAAAATCTCTATGGCCGCCACGATTGGCGCTTGAAGGGAGCCTGCACACGTGGGGATTGGTATCGCACGGCTGATCTGCTGGAAATGGGTCCGGATTGGATTGTGGATGAGATCAAGCGCAGCGGCTTGCGTGGACGTGGTGGAAGTGGCTATTATAGCGGCAACAAATGGGATTTTGTGCGCAATGTGAAGGCCGACAATAAGATTATAATTGTGAACTGTGCCGAAGGTGAGCCGGGCACCTGCAAGGATCGTGAGATACTGCGTCATGAGCCGCATAAAATGATCGAGGGTTGTCTTTTGGCTGGCTTTGCCATGGGCTGTGAAAGAGGCATTATTTATGTGCGTAATCGTTTTTATAATGAAGCCTGTAATCTTCAGTATGCTCTGGCAGAAGCCTATCGATATGGTCTTCTAGGTTGTAATGCCTGTGATACGGGCATTAAGTTTGATATACACATGCAACGTGGGGATCGCTACTTGACTGGGGAGGAGACGGCCTTGGTTAACTGCCTGATGGGTAAATTGGCACGTCCACGCAAGCGTCCACCCTATCTGCATGAGAAGGGTTACTTTGATCATCCTTGTTTGGTGCTAAACACCGAATCCGTAGCTGTTGTGCCCACAATCTTGCGACGTGGCGCCAAGTGGTTCGCTGGCTTGGGACGCAGCAAGAATGCGGGCACCAAGCTATTTTGTATCAGCGGTCATGTTAATAATCCTTGCACCGTCGAGGAGGAGATGTCCATGCCCTTGCGGGATATTATTGAAATGCATGCAGGCGGCGTTTGTGGCGGTTGGGATAATTTATTGGCACTCTTTCCGGGTGGCCTGTCCACACCACTAATTGGCAAGGCAACTGCCCAGGATGTCCTTATGGATTTTGATTGCTTGCATACGGCGGGCAGTGAACTGGGCACTGGCGGCATCATAGTCATCTGCAAGGATTGTGATCCTTTGCTCGTCATGCAGCGCTCCATTGAGTTCTATGAGGAGCATACCTGCAAGCAGTGTACTCCTTGCCGTGATGGCGCCATCTGGTTGCCCAAAATCTTCAAGGGTTTCACCAAGGGTGAATCCCATCCCCATATGTTGGACTTTGTCGATGTAATACGCAAGAAAATGCAAGGTACAACCATATGTGCATTATCTGACAGTCAGGCTAATGTTGTACGTGGACTCGTGGAGCAGTTTGGTCCATTGATTGAGCAGCGCATCCTGAAGTATGCCAAAAATTGCTAAAATTTCTTTCAGTGTCTATCTATCTCTCTCTCTCTCTCTGTGTCTGTTTCTGTGTTTGTGCAATAAATTGCTTTTCAATTGCATATTGATTGCATATTGCTTGCTACACTGAGAATCTGTTCGAGTATTTTTAATTCAGGAATTTATAGAATAATTGTATGCAAAAAAAAGTTAAAGTTTATAGTTCTGTTTAATGAAACTTGATACAGATGTTTTCTTCTTCTACCCGGGCCAACCTGTTTTTGTTAGCTGAAGTTTTATAGCATGACTACGAAGACTTATTTCAGCATTTGATGTAGCGAGTGCCAATCCCAGAATGGCCAAGCAAATCAGTGACAGTTTCATCTTTTAAAATTTATTTTCTTCAACTTGTGTTAATTTCAGTTAAGCAACAGGTTTTATAGCTAGTATTACAGACTGTCGATTATCAAATTCGACATGTCATTTGATTATCTTTGTGTTTGCATGTAAATTAGCCGATAATAATGTTCGATTTCACGGCTTTCATACTTCCGTAATCAAACGCAATATTGCACCTACAAATGGTGTAATGAGACCTTTAAAGCTTCTAAATGTCAAGTTAAACGAACCCGTTTCTAAACAGCGCTGTAAAGTATGCTACATTTTTTTAAATATACTGCTAGACGGAAACTTGAGTTCACCCAGAGTCCAATTGGTCTATTGTGGTGCCTAAAAAACCTTTAAAAGGTAGGATGTGGAAGAGCTAAATTCTCTTTTTGTAGAAGCTCCTCCGATGTACGCTCAGAGTGTCCTCGAGATATGGCAGTTCTTTTCTGACGCCGACTCTCTACTTGACCTACCGAAGTCCTACGCCAGAAACATAATATGCGATCGACTTGAAAGAAAAACAAATTTGAATTAAACTCCTTAAAAGTTTAAATCAAAACCGCAATAGTTTTATTTTCAAACTTTTTATTTGTCTTTATATTGTCTTATAACGCCTGGATCAAGCAACAAAGTTAATGAGAGTCAGTTAGAAATGAGTTACGACGGCTGCGGTTCATTCGAGACTAATTTGTATTCGGCAAGCTTTGGGTTTTACTTATATTTAGAATTACATGCTAGTTCTAAACCGTTCTAACATGAGTTTTTTTGTATATAGCACAGAATTATATACATTTATCTTTGCGTTTGTTTGTTGTAGTTAGAGATTGTAACCTTTTAAAATAGAACTACCTCTTCTAAGCGGTTTTTGGTTTTCTTTACAGTTCTTGTTACAGTGAAAATCGCTCGATTGCTTAAACATTTTTCCCAAACAATACATGTTTTTGGTTTGTGTGCTCTTTTGAGCTAAATATAATTATGGTTTTTTATAAACAACGCCGTTCGGGCTAGAACGATATAATATTAACCCAAAAAATTTAGTTTTATTAAATATGAAAAGATAGCAATAAGACGTTCTCCAAAATCCAGATTCGCATGATTTTAAAAATATTTGAAAACAAAAATTGTCAAAATACGAATAGAAGAACAACTGTGTTTCACCACATAAACTGTTTTAAACAACTTGTGAATGTTTTAAAATCATTTTGAAGTACAATTTAGTAAAACTGTAGTTAATTAAATTTGTCCATCTGCACCCTGAAATGTACTTCTGAAAATGGGATTTTGTTTGAATAAGTTAAGCATTTAAATTATGAACAATTTGCTTTATTCATTTGAGATTGCATATTATTTTAAAAGAATTTCACAGCGACTGCAGGAAATCACCTTCCATATGGTGGGTCATTTTGAGGTGGTTGACCCATTGCAGCGCAAATCAATCCCAGGACGACCAAGCAAATCAGTGATAGTTTCATCTTGTAGCTTTCAGTTACTTCAACTTGTAGAAGTTTCAGTTTTGCACAGTTTTTATAGCCAGAATCTAACACCGTGCATAAACAAATTGGATATCTATATTCTGTTAGCTTGTACCTAAACCGAAAATAATTGAAATTTCATGGCTTAAGTACTTCCGTAAACAAAAGCAATTCTGTGAGTGCAATTGTGTAAACAGGTCTTTAACGCTTCAAATGGGGAAATTAAGCAACAAGTTTCTGCACAGCACTGCAAAGTATGCTACATTTTTGGCATATTTAAAAAAGCTAGCAGCATGGCTGTGATTAAACCCAAAATTCACAGAAATCTCAACTTAATCAGAGCTGAAAGTTCCTGTTTGAATTGTCAAGTGCACTACAAAATACCCTTAAATCATTTTAGCTTTACCTAATCAATTAAAAAACAAGTAAGAATACTCTAGTCGAGTGTGCCCGACTACGAGACTCCCTGCTCCCAACTTGCATTTCAAGCAGTTCAGCGGCAACACAAGCAAGCAGCGTACTCAACTTGCACAGTGCATGTCAAACTGTTGTTTCTGCCTGCTGAGACAGGGGAAATAAGTTCTTCCATAACTTTGGTGCTATTTATCCGATCGTTTTGAAATTTACACATCAGAAAGACATTGATTAAACATACATGTGTACCAAAAATTAAAGCTTTATCTTTAAAATTGTGGCTGTGGGAGTCTTTTGCGATTTGAGGGGGTGCGGGGGGGTGCATCCGAAATTTGAAATAAACTTGATCTGCGTATGGTGTACAGGAACCTACATGCAGTCTCCGAGATCTGTGTGTTCATACGGACAGACGGACAGACGGACAGACAGACAGACAGACAGACAGACAGACGGACATGGCTAGATCGTCACGGCTGTTGATTAAAGTTTAATCAAAATCGGGTGATTATATCATTTAGCTGTCATATCGATCATTTGGAAATCAAGTTTTTGCATGTAAAAACATTTTTTCGGCTTGTCAAAGTTAGTTTTTCTATCTTATCTTAGTAACTAACACTGCTCGTCGCTTCGTTTTTCGCTCAGTGCAGCTCAGTTTGCCACCTGTTTGGTAGCTTTATCCTTGGCCGCATTTTATTGCACTTCCTGGCATTTGAATGTCACACACGTGGACCGGATGTCGTTCGTTCACTTTGTGACTAAGAAAATAAATGTTTTCAGCCATACAGAAAGAGAGAGAGAAAGAGAAAGAGCGAGTGAGAAAGCCAATGACAAAGGAGCATCAAGAGTAAATGGCTGCTTAAAGTGTTTAGGTATCCTGCCCCATGTCCTGTTTGTTGGCGCCCCTTAGTTAGTTTGTTACATCGTGTTTGTGGCTGATGAATGATATTATCACAATGTCATTCTGTTTGCAGCCGTGTGGCAGGATAACATCCTGTTAGCTGACACAGCAGTTAAGTGTATTAGAGTTCGAAATATCCTGCAATTAACGAATACTTTTTAAGTATCCTTTTAAGAAAGAGGTGAATAGTAACGATTGGGAAATACAGAAAAGAACAGAACAAGTTATTTGACAGGATACTGAGCATCATGACTACTTAGCTTCACTTCACACTAACCACACAGGATATTGAATAGGATGCGGATGTTGAGAAAAAGACAGAGACAGAAAAAGATAGAGATAGAATGAGTGAAACAAATCTGAAAATCAAGTGGCTGCAGCATGAGTGTGAAAATTGCAAAGGACACTGTGTTGACATAAACAAACACCAAAGCATTTGTCTGCGCTTGAATGATTGCAACAGCCCAATACACTCCCACTCTCTCTCTGTGTGTGTGTTCCTCTCAATGTTGGCCCACTTGTATTTTTTTATCCTTTAGGTTTGCTTTGCTTTGTTTTGCCAATAATCAAGTTTTACCCAGCAATACACATTTTGAGTCGTTTATTATCATTGCATCCTTGTTTGCCTTTGCTAATTTGCTGCTAAGCGGTTTTGGCCAACCAGCGATAAAAAAAATATTGTACTTATGTGTGTATGTGTGTGTATTTGTGTGTGTCTATTGTAGTTGGCACTTGGGCCAGCTCATTTTTCATTTAAGCCAGGCTGCTTTCAGTCTTATCTCAATTAGGAATTCATTCATTCAGACAGCTGGACGCACTTGACAGTTGACGACGTTTTTTTTTCAACCTTCTACTCGCATCCTTGTTGTTGTGTGTTGTGTGGCCTGGCCTGTATGTCCTGGTCTGTCTTCAGCCTGGGCACGAGTGCTCAACTCCATGTCCTTAGCGATGGCCTTGCCTCTGAATGTCTGACTGATTGTCTAGTTCTGCCCACACCATTTCAGAGTCCCTACTCGTCGCCTTGGTTTCAGCTATTTTGCAAAGTACACTGTACAAAATTGTAAGAGTCAAACAAGTAAGATATACTCTTTTCTTGACGCTTAGTCTGCCTATGGTATATACCAACATGTATACCAAGTTTGGTTGCTCTAGCTTTAAAACTGTGGAATAAAACTGCGTTCATACGGACAGACAGACGGACATTTCACAAGCCCAATATACTCTTTTTTTTTGACAAAATTAAAAAGAGTAAAACTTGACTTCATTGAAATTTATATAGAAAAGTGATGATATTAAAAATTATTCTTTGATTTTCATTTATAAAAAAAAAATGCATAAACTGTTATATATGTATTCTTTTAAACGAGTTTACAATCTATTATGTATTATAAGATATTCAGGTTATAAATTGTATTTTCTAAAAGGTTATTTCGATTTTTATAGTAAGCTACATATAAATCATTAAGTTAAGAATCGGCGGCTCAATTTTGATTTCAAACCTATTGTAGAACTGTGCCTAGATTTGGTTTTCGCTTTACGAGTGGTTGAATTTTTTTTTACCCATGCAAACTGACACACCCTACTGTTCATGTCTCTCAGTGTATCAATTTTCACACTTTCACTATTTGTCATTCAAACCATATCGAAATTTTTTGTATCGTCATGACAAATTTTGTTTCAATGAAATTTTAGGTAGAGCTATTAAATTTTGTATTATAAATTAAATTTTATATTATTGGTAATAATAGTTTTGACGAAAATATGGCAGAACGTTAACCAGTATAAAAATGTAGTTGTTTTATTCAGAAGATTGTTTTATGCGAAATTTCCAAATTTCTTTTCAATTCGCAGCAGTAACAGAATTCAAATCGTAATGTTTGCAATATTTGGAGCTTCTGTTTCTTCGATTTATAGTAAATAGTAAACATTTTTCGATACCGAAAACCGAACTCTGTTCTTTATTTTTGACTTAACAAAAACTACTTTGCGACTTTTTTGGTACATTTTAAATCAAATATCATTAATCTTTATAGCTTTGATTTCTTACTGTGTACAAAATAAATCTGTTAAAAAATCGTGACTTAAATGGGGGTCTGCCTGTCATATATAAGTATACTCGTATATAAATTTCACACTCAAGTCCTGCCTGTGTCCCTTTCCCTTTCCGTACTGCGATATTGTTGGCAGCCATCACCCGACTGATTGTGCTAACTACAAAAACTCAACGTACTCAGTGCGTCTAAGAAGCAGGGCGTCTAAGCTTAAGGATAGGACTGCACTGCCAAATGAAAGCCACTGGAAGCTAGAAAGTTTTGCAAAACTTGACTTCAAGTGCTGCCCGATAGTGTTGGTGGCTTTCATGGTTCGCCAATGGCACTTTTGTAGCTTTGATGCGGTATTTGAATGATGTGAGTCGCATTAAGTTCTACTTAAGCGAATTTAAATAATCAACTAGCTACATAATGGATTTTACTTTCATGTCTTAGTTTGAGGTTTCTATTCATTTCTGTCACAAGCAACTTTCACCTAAAAGCTATCAGAATTACAAGTACTGTTCACATGCAAAAAATGTAGCATACTTTACAGCGCAGTTCAGAAACTTGTTTATTCGTTAAACTTAATGTTTGCTGAATTTGTCATGTTTTACCCATTTGAAGCACTAAAAATCTGTTTGCACAATTGTATTTACAATATAGCGTTTGTTTACGGAAGTATTAAAGCTTTTTACTCCCTTTTCCCATTAAAAATGGGAAAAAAAGGAGTTATAAAGTACTGCAAATGTGTGTAACAGGCAGGAGGAGGCATTTCCGACTATATAAACTATATATATTCTTGATCAGGATCAAAAGCCGAGGCGAACTAGCCATGTCCTTCTGTATGTTGCATATATGTTGCATCAATGTTGATCAGCTAGAGCACTCTTACGTGTTTCTTTTCTTATTTTTTAAAAAAATTAAAAAAAGTGTATGAAAAGAGTATATTGCGTTTGTGAAATGTTCGCCCGTCCGTCTGTCCGTCCGTCCGTCTGCATGAACGCAGTTTATTTCCACAGTTTTGAAGCTTGAGCAACCAAACTTGTTGTACATTTTGGTATATACCATAGACAGTGTCAAGATCATATGATCTAAACTCACTTTCATGCCATGCTGACTTATTAAGCACTATGTCCAAAAATCTCGCTTAGTCTATGAGTTATTAATTTTGGCCAACAAAAGTGGTCTTTTACCCCATAGTGTTATGGCGAAACCAAGTTTGTTTACGGAAGTATGCAAGCCATGAAATCTTAACAAGCTAACACAATGTATAAGATATTATATAAGCATATCCCATTTGATTATCCACAGTGGAGAATACTAGCTATAAAACCTGTTGCAAAACTGAAACTTCTACAAGTTGAAATAACTGAAAGCTACAAGATGAGTCTAAAACTGATGTGCTTGGTCGTTGTGGGATTGATTTGCGCTGCTGGTCCAGTTGGACTTGGCAAATAGAGCGGTCTTATACAACTTTCCGTTGTCGCTGTGCAATTGTAATAAAACATATGCAATAATTAATAAAAAATGCATTATATCATAGCTACAACTCTTAAGTTATTCAAACATGCTGCCATTTGTGGAGCTGCCAATTTTCGTTCGAATGAAATGACTTGAAATTAAACTTATTTTTACTACGAGTACACTACAATTATTTAAATTTTAAAACATATCAAAATTAACACCTAATTTGGCTAGTTCTTTGTAGCTGTCGAAAAAAGTTTAAATTGGTTTAATATCAAGCATAGATGATGATCTACTTAGAAATTCAATATTGTTGTTAATATTTGTGACTATATATTTGCTAAACCTATTTATTCTTCTGTTACGCAAGTATCTAACAAGCCAGGTATATAAGCATATCAACTTAGTCAATCTACAGTCTGGAATATTGACAATTTACTTTTCAATTCACTTCCGAATCATGTGGATTTGGAAATTGAATTTGCTGGTTCTTTGTAGTTATTCTTTAATAATTGCTTACATTTTTTGTTTTGTGTTTATACCAATAATAGATTGTGACTAAGTTACCATATCGATCTCGTTGTTTACTTAACTTATTTATTCTTGAAGCCGGAAAAGCCTGTTTACATCATCTATCTCGAATATTGTGGAATCTGTAACGTCACAAAGTTTGTTTACGGAAGTATGTAAGCCATAACATCTGAAATTATTATCGGCTAAAGTACAAGCTAACACAATGTATAAGATATTATATAAGCATATCCAATTTGATTAACAACAATGTAGAATACTAGCTATAAAAAGAGTTGAAAACTGAAACTTCTACAAATTGAACTAACAAGAAACTAAAAGATGAAACTAACACTGATTGGGCTGATCGTCGTGGTGTTCGCTGCATTGGCTGCTCCACCGAAACGTCCACCGGGATCCCGTTGAGTTTGAAAATGTGCATTAATCCCGGAGTTATTGTAATGAAAGAGATACAAATGCAAATAAATTAATTCTAATCGATCATCATTTGGTTGGTTTAAAGTATTTGCTTGGATATAAACAAATTCTTTCACTCAAGTGTTTTTCATTGGGCTAAGATCTGTGCTAACTAGTTGATGGTCATGCAAAGCAACAAACTTGATGTTGTACAGGAAAATGCGAAAATGGATAACATGCTTTTTCTCATAAAGATAATTAAAAATTGGCTATGGAACGTATTATATTAATTTGACTGTCTCCTGATAGAATCATATAATAATGCTGGAACGTCTTTCATACTAAACATATTTAAATATACACATATCAAATCTATATTGTGTTTTTTTCTACGCTGAGTAGTAAAAGTTGAAAAATATAGTCATTTTACACACGTCTAGTTCCCCCTGCCTATGCAGGGTGATGCTCGAATTGAGTGTATTTCCGTTGAAAGTATTCTAAAAACACACAAATTGTAATCTTTCTCCATAATGAATGACATTATACTATTTCGATTAAAGAAAACTTTAGTTAACAATTTTTGGCATATCAGAACTTTATCGGTGGTAAAACCTTATCCGGAGCATAGATCTGTGATAGACAAATGAACAATGCTTTTTTACACCCTGTTCCCTGCAAATGTGTGTAACAGACAGAAGGACTATGTAAACTATATATATTCTTTATCAGGATCAACAGCCGAGATGAATTCTTGAAGTTTTTTGCAATAAAATGGGTGCAGTCGCAAATAAGTAATTACTTAAATGTAGCTTTCTTTATTTGATTTTTATATCAATAATATAACAAATATTATGTAAGCATATCAAATTTGATAGTTCACAGTCGGAAATACTAGCTATAAAAGCTATGTTAAACTGAAAAACAGCAATTTAGTTGGTAAAACTGAAAGCTGCAAAATGAAACTTTCACTGATTGTCTTGATCGTTCTTGGAGTGGTTCTTAGTGCATCCATTCCGACCTCAGCATACATTGATCCTAATCCTGAAGTAGATCTAGGATGGGAAAAATAGATTATACTTATCAAACTTCCCAAAGTCACGGAGAAATCTATTATATGTATTGTATAAAATTGATGTAATCTCAATCAAATAAAAATAAATGAGTCTAAGAAATTTGTGCATTACCGATTAAGGATGGGAAGAACAGAGTTTCCTTATCGACTTTTCTATTTCTAAAATCTAAATTGAAGTGTTTCTTTTTTTATCTTCTGGGAAATGCGTTGTAATAGTTGTGTGTTAGCCATGCAAATCAGAATTAGAAGGTGTTATGTAAGCATATCAAATTTGATCATTCACAGTCGGAAATACTAGCTATAAAAGCTATGTTAAACTGAAAAACAGCAATTTAGTTGGAAAAACTGAAAGCTGCAAGATGAAATTTTCATTGTTTGTCTTGATCGTCCTTGGAGTGGTGCTTGGTACGTCTGATTCGGCCGTAGTGCCGCCCACTCGCAAAGGTCCTGGTGTTTCAGTGAAACCTTAGAATGTTCAAACATAACTTATATTAAATAAATATCACAATTATTGCATATTGATTTGTTGTATTGAACTCACTTTCTCTGTCTGCTAAATTGTTTTTGAGCGAAGGTCTGTTCTAGATAATGTTCAAATCAGGTCATCAATCGAATGTTTCGCAAAAGATAATGTCAGAAAATATTGTCAGTCAAATATAAGATGGTCTAAACAGATCTTAAGCAGGTTTGGGTTCACACACATCGACAGGCACGCTCAATTGCTTATTAAATACAAATTAGAACTTTGAGCAATCATTAGAGTATGAAAAAAAGTAGAACAAAGTTAGTTACCCACACACACACACACACACACACACACACACACATACACATGCATAACCTTGCGTACGTGTCTGTACAATATTAAAATGTCTTTTGTTCATGCATAAATTTAATGGGTCTTTATCTCAATTTTGGTGCCTAACTGACTGCACAAAAGTTAATCACATACGCTGATGCTCCAGTTGCGTATATAAGTATTGATTTTGGCTTGAATGCGATTTACTTTTTGTTTTTTTAAGCAGTGTGTGTGTGTGTGTGTGTGTGAAGGAGCTTGAATACGCATACGAATACGAGTAGAAATACGAGTACCCGTATTTTTTTATCCATGACTCGCGTGGACAGCGGATTATAATGCGCACATAATCTCAAATGAAAGCGAATCTCTTGAATTCCACAAATTAAGGCAGCTCAGTGGCAGAAGCATCAACAGCAACAACAACTACAACAACAATAATGCTACAAAACTTGGCATTTTCTTTGACTTTTTCCCTCTTAATAATATCCTGTAATAGAGTTGAATATGGGTATCTTATTTCTTCACTTTACTATACTTAATATGTCATTGCTTGCTTTTATTAAATGCCAACACGTTTTCGGATTTCTTTTTCAAATTTATTGTTTTTCACACGATATACTTTTTAACCGATTTATCAAAAATGCTAAAAATTTTGGCTTCGAATGATTGAAATGAGAACATACCAGAACATATTAAGTTGTAATTTGTGAAAATTATCGATAATTCTTTAATCATAGCAGCCTTGAAAAAATCGACGAAAGAATATTTGTCGCAGTAAAAAGATTGATTGAAATTGATCAAATTTTTAAGTTCTTTCGCTTCAATATTTAAATAGAGCCAACACCGATTTTCATAATCTTAACTATTTTAATAATTAAGGAAGTTATATGAAATGGATTGAACATATAAAATAGATTATTTCTTAAAGCTTTTCTTAGTCATTTGGAAACCTTTTTAAATTAGGCATAATACATTTTTATAAATTTCAGTTTGCTAGGGTATTGCCAAGAGCATCATTCAAATTTATTGTAGGCTTTTCCACTTGTTTGTTTCTTGCACTTTGTTCGTGTTTTTGACGCTGGATTCAAGTTAAGCTGGTGGAAATGCTTGGCATAACTTTTGCCGCTTGCTGTTTGTCGGCTTTGGCTGTTTTTCTTTTATTTTAGAAATTGTTCAGAGGCAGCAGTCGAGGCAACATTTTGTCGCCTGTGCTCTCTTGCACTTGGCCTTGTTCTAACTAACGCGGCCTTGTCTCAAACTTGGCACTCCACCCCTTTTACCATACTACTCCCATTACTGTAAATGAAGCTAAGCGTGGGCAACTCGAGGCTACAGACTTGAGTTGGCCATGTGTCAGTCTGGCTCGTATTGCTGTCGTCATCGCCTTGTTGTATGCGGGCAACAAAATGTTGAGATCAAACCAAGGGTTCAGCTCCGAGCTGTGAGCATAAAGTAGCAACCAGACAGCAGAAAGCAGGCAACAGTATAACAGACAGCAGAGCAACTATGTTCTCAAGTTTTTTTTTTGGAATGGCAAGTGTTTTATTTTTCACTTTGCAACAAGGCACAAGCAACAAGAGATGTTAATCTGCATTTAACAAACACATTTGCATCTTTAATGGTTATCATTTCATAGCATTCTTATGCTTCTTGGCCTTTCTAATTGGCCAGGTTCAACTACGGTTAAATATAACGTATACGTTGCACAGTGGAGTCAAATAACGCAGTTATTAAGTAAATATATATTCATTTAAAAGTGAGCTAACAACTATACTTTTACTCTTTAAAATGCAAATATGTAAGACTTAAATTTAAGAATATTTTTATACTCTGTTTTCCACAATGGAAAAAAAGAGTATATTGGGTTTGTGAAATGTCCGTCTGTCCGTCTGCCTGTCCGTCTGTCTGTCCGTATGAACGCAGGTTTTTTCCACAATTTTGAAGCTAGAGCAACCAAACTTGGTATACATGTTGGTATGTACCATAGGCAGACAAAGTGTCAAGATCTCCCCCCCACCCCCACCCCTTCCCCCACAAACCGCAAAAACCTATATCTTCCACAGTTTTACAGCTAGAGTAACCAAATTTGACATAAAGACTAGTGACCACACCCTTGACCGACCTGCCAAAAAAAAAATATGCCACCCCACTACCACCCCCGCAAATGAGCTAAACCTGTATCTCCTACACCCTTATAGCTAGAAACCCCAAATTTTGCAGTATGACTCCATTTGAACTCTTCGATAGATTGGAGAAAAAAATTTTTACGTACAGAAAACAGAGTATATCGCAGTCGGGTGAGCTCGACTGCAACGTTCTTACTTGTTTAATATTAAAAAAAAAAAAAAAAATTTCGATTTTTTAGAAAAATTCAAATTGTTTATGTTCTTTCCTTGTCAAGTTATGTTATACTTAAAAATAAAACATTAAGTTTCATTAGAATTGAAATATTAAAGAGAGAGTTTTAATTTAAAAATTAAAAAAATCGTATTGATTTTATTGATCCTGTAAACACGATATTGCAAAAAATGGTTGATAAGGTTTTCTAAAAAAAATAATTTAATTTTAAAATAATATTGAAAATTAGCACATCTTTCTATGAAATGTAAAACTTAGAAATATTGTTAATAACTGTTTTGATATAATAAATTCGTTAGAATGCATTTGCTAAAAAAAATGCATTTCTTTTGAAATTGGAAATTTCCTGAAAAGTTTTAAGTTTTAACTAATACTAACTAATAGATCTAAAATCAAACTGTTTTTTTAAGAAACCAGTTCTTAGACATTCTGAACTGTAGTAAATATAAATTTTGATATGTTTTTCAAAGACATTCCCCATTGTGCGTACTGTTTGCTGGCCAATGAGCTGTGAACACTTCAAAGTAGCTTAGATTTAGATTGTTTCATTTGAAATTTTGTGTTCTTACTTTAAACAATGTTTCTAACTTGAAGTATTTTTTGTCTTTTATTTTCTATTTACAGCGCCATAGCAAGAACAGCTGCAACTTTAAGTGCAACAAAAGTTTGACAAGAAATTAGCTCCACATGTTGGGGAAATTTACATCGAATCATGTCCAGGTCTATCAACAATACTCGCGCACAGTGTCCGTAAAGAAGCCCGTCAAGGTAAGTTCCGTATGATTTCACTGCCATTTTGCGAATGTCTTTTTTATTTTTAAAGCTTTTTAGCATGCAAATTTTATGGGACACAATTTGTTTATTCTGTTGCCTAAGTAAACACAATTAGCATATTGTACATGCAGTACGTAAAGCCTTCCAGGGGTTAAAATCCCTTCAAGCAAACCATATTTCATTTACATGTTGTTCTTTTGTGTTTTGTCATTCATAATTGGGTGCTGGATTTTGTTTTTTTGGAGTTGGCTGTTTGTTCTTTTTTTATGTTTGTTATGCTCATTTGTTATTTATTTCATCGCGCCTTAAATAATATCTTTTTTGTAGATTTATTTTCAGTTCTGTAATTGATTTTTTAAAGTAGTACTTAAGCAGAGAATCAAGAGGTTAAAAACTTTCATTTGAATACGAAAATTTAATTGGGTTTTTTTGAATTGAATCCTTTTAAATTGCATACGGACATTTTTGTAGTCAAAATACAAAGGTGTATACATCTCAAATCTATCAAATTTGCAAAGTTTACAAATGCATACTATATTATGTGTATGTAATAATATCTTAGACGATATCTTAGACGATTAAAAAGTTCTCCTTTCTCTGGCTTAATGTTTATAATCTATTCTGATTGTCCGAATATTTCTAAAAGAAAATATCTGGGATCCCAAAACATTAGCAGCGTCATAAGATCTGTTAAAGTATGGTTTTCGTAGTAAAAAAGTTGAGTATAATCGATTAATTTAAGTTTTTATAATTTATCAAACACCTTATTTAATTTTAAATAATGTAATTTAAAACTATACTCACAGCATGCATTGATTTTGAAAAAAAAGCTTCAAAAGCACATTAAAGCTTTGTAAAACAGCTTTAAGCTCAATGGCTTCAACTATTGTATTGCTAACAACGCTTCAATTAAAATATTCTGCTGCTAAATAAATTTGCCGATTAATCTTTACATTTTTAGCTTTTGTCATTGTAGCTTGAGTACTTATAAACTAGTTGAAAAACACTTTCGCATGTTTTTGCACGCTTGCATGGCCAAATCAATATGCAGAAACCATAAACGATGATAATTCAAAAATATATATTTTTCTTTCTCGCCCCACTACCTTTCGCCCGACAAGGCTAAGCAGCCTGCAACTTTTGCTCATTAATTATAAAGAAATCGAGCTGCAAGGATAATTCTCTGCTAGCAGCATCATCATCAACGTAACAACGTGAGAGCAAGCGAGAGCGTATCATATTGCTCTTTTTAACACACTCTCCTTATACCTGTCTCTCTCATTATTTGTGTATGTGTGTGTAACTGTTCGTCCATAGCGGAGTATGTTGAAACCGAAACGATTAACGAAGCAGAAGCCCAAAGCAAAACCGGTAAGCATAATCACATAACCTCAATGAAATTAATTGAAAATGTTTGAAAAACAACAATCCTAACTTTACTGATTTTCTTTACCCACAATTCTAACTATTCAGTACTATCTATAGCCATATCTATCTACCCAAAAATGATATGGCGCCTATATATTTTCTTTTATATATTTTCCCTGCTTAATTTTCCTGCTTGTTTCCAAAAAAAAAAAAAACGAAACTTTCTCTGCTAATTGCTACATTGACTGACTGCCAAACTGCTTTGTTGTGAAAGCGATAAAAAAATACATACATATGTTAAATTTTTTAAAATGAAAAATGGAAAATGCTCAGCGCAATGGCTGTAATTATAAATAATTATCTTCATTTCGTTCAGTTAGCTACTATTTAGTATTATTTTGAGTACGTTTAACATTTTTGCTATTTTCCATTTTCAATCTATGGTTGCCCAACTTTTTTGGCACATTGTGTTTTCTTGACAAAAACTTTTCCTAAAATGATAATAATAATATCAAGCATCAAGTTTTAAGTAGACCGAATTGTAGTTTAGTTTTTCATGTAGTTGGCTGCCTCTGCCTGGTAAATAAATGAATTGTTCAAGTAGCTTGCTTTTTAACTATATAACATAAATATAATAATTAAGTATAGTACTCTATATCAATCTTAATTCATATTCAAATTTTAATTATGGCGCCAACTGATAAGCCTAAAAGTATGCACTACATGGGGGGGTGTGCGTGGGTGTGTTTCTCATTTTATATTTATTTTTCTAGCTGACGTCATTGAAGAACGAAGTTTAAATAACTCAAAACTTGCCGCAGCTGCATTAAATTTAAAAGCTGAAATTATGATTATGATAACAGCTGCCGTCATTTTTATGCTGTGCACTAAAAGTTTTGCAAGCGGGCGCCGCAAGTTGAAAGTTTTTAATGAAGTTTTGCTTACCAAACGATCGTAAAGAGCGCAAAAGAGAGCAGCAAAAACAGAGGAATATTTGAGTGAAGCACTCTCGGGCTGTTCATTTACGCTCAGGGTGTTATTTTGTAAGGTGGTATCTTGTGAACGTTTTAAACACATGTGGTACATGTGTGCGAAACACTAGTACAATATATATTCAGGGTGGAATTGTATAAGGTGGTGTCGGGCGACCAATTTTGACAAATGTAGTTTGCCTTGTGCTGAAAATCTACCAAAACTGGTACATTAATTATTTCAGGTGTAATTTTATAATTTCAACGGTTACGATTTCGGCTAAAATGTACTAAAACTAATACATTATTTATTTCTTGATACAATAAAGCTTTTTTCACTTTTTGTTTCAGTTATTGTTTTCATACTCTGTTTTCCAAAATGGAAAAAAAGAGTATATTGGGTTTGTGAAATGTCCGTCTGTCCGTCTGTCTGTCCGTCTGTCTGTATGAACGCAGGTTTTTTCCACAATTTTGAAGCTAGAGCAACCAAACTTGGTATACATGTTGGTATATACCATAGGCAGACAAAGTGTCAAGATCTCCCCCCCACCCCCACCCCTTCCCCCACAAACCGCAAAAACCTATATCTTCCACAGTTTTACAGCTAGAGTAACCAAATTTGACATAAAGACTAGTGACCACACCCTTGACCGACCTGCCAAAAAAAAATATGCCACGCCCACTACCACCCCCGCAAATGAGCTAAACCAGTATCTCCTACACCCTTATAGCTAGAAACCCCAAATTTTGCAGTATGACTCCATTTGAACTCTTCGATAGATTGGAGAAAAAAATTTTTACGTACAGAAAACAGAGTATATCGCAGTCGGGTGAGCCCGTTGATCAAATGTTCCGGTTTCCACTCTCTGCAAACTTTTGCGTATTGAAATTGTTTTCAATGTTCAAAACTTCTTTATTGCTTTTCATCTAGTAAATTAAATCCTTCCATAATTGCAAGCTTAATCAATCCTTAAAAAGTTTTGGAAAAGTGATAATGGGAACATTTAAAGAATATCTTAATAATATCTTATCAAGAGTGGAAACCAAAATAGGCGTGATTATTTCATTTTTGTTAGGCACATCGCTTATGTTTAAAAATAAGAAACCATATTTTGATACGCTTTTTTAATTTTTTTGAAAAAAAAAGGAGAAAGAAGAGTATATTGGGTTTGTGAAATGTCCGTCTGTCTGTCCGTCCGTCTGTCTGTAGGCACGCAGGTTTTTTCCACAGTTTTGAAGCTAGAGCAACCAAACTTGGTGTACATGTTGGTATATACCATTGTCAGACAAAGTGTCAAAGTTGGCCACGCCCACTTCCACCTCCAAAAATACGCAGTCTGTATCTCGCACACCCCTTCAGCTAGAATCACCAAATTTTGCAGGAATTCTATTGCCCTATTTAATAGATTGTATAATAATAAATAATTTTGCCACGCCCACCCCCGCCCTTGCAATCGAGCAATGTTTGTTTCTCCCAAACCTGTAGAACGGGCCCAACCAAACTTATATTGATGGTAAAACTTGAAAGATTTTACCAAAAATACAATTGCCACGCCCACTTCCGACTCCGCAAAGAGGCTAAAAAAGAGTATATCGCAGTCGGGTGCATCCGACTGCAACGTTCTTAATTGCTTTTTTTTTAATTTTGAGCTTTTTTTGTATGATATGTTAGATACCATTTATATTAAGTAAAAGAACATTTTGATTAAGGAATTATTATTTTAAGTATAAAGTATATTTCTGTATTGAATTGATTTTTAAAATCTGACATTTCTACTTAATTTGCTTGCAGAAAAGATAGAAAAAGCTTTTACAAATAAGTACAATTGACATAAGCCAGTTACCAATTGTTTCGCATGACACCACCTAAAATAATTACACCATTATGTTACGCTTTTGCGCTTATCTCTTCGCGAATGAGTTATTTTGTTATTTTAATTTTTTTTTATCTGCGTTGTGGTTTGTTGTCATACATTCATTCGTTCGATTACTTGACATTCGATAATAATGTACAATGTATGTCTGTATATATGTATATATGACATACATACAGTCATTTGCGCTTTTAATTGACACTGTTTGAGCGCATTTGTAAAATGAGTTTACTCAGTATGCGACGCGACTTTGAATGCGCCATGTGAGTTGTGTTTTGTGAAACGCGTCATATTTTTAATTCGTTTTCGTTCAACACAAAACAAAAACTATACAATTCTTATTTTGTTTTGTGTAGCGATTCGTTGTGGAGTATTTAATGTTTACGTTAAGTGTATAATACAAAATAATAATATTTAGCTAGCGCTAATTGCCAGCGCAACAACAACAATATAGCAACAACTGCAACAACAAATACAATGTATTTTGAGACCACTTGGGTTTTTGTAAGTAAAACCTTAAAAATACATTTTTTAATTGGTAATGGAACAAGAACTGGCTAAAAGCATTTAATTGGCTTTTATTGAATTCATTTAAGCCGAATTAAATTGGGCTTAAATAAAGTGCATTTTAATTCTTTCAGCTGCTGCTTTACACCCGGTCGTCATATGTGCTCTTGTTGTTGTTATTATTGTAAATTAATCAGCAGCTGTTTATTGCGATCTCATTCACACTCCGACTCTCGCTCTCACTCGCTCTCTGTGCGTTTTTAGCGAGCATGTGTTAACTTTCAGTTGCTCTCTTGCTCTTATCGACGTTCTCTTGAGGCAAAGAGAGTGGCAAAGTTTACGACTTGTTATCAAATAGTTTGAACTTTTGTTAAAAGTAAAACAATTTTGAGCTGTTTGAAGTTACCGACGGCAATATGCTCTGTTTCAATGTTGTCATATGCATATTTTTTTAATTAGGATGCAAAAAATATGTTTTTATACCCTTGCAGAGGGTATAATAATTTTGTTACGAAATGTATAACGCATTCTAGAGCTATCTTGATGAAACTTGGCACAGATGCTTCTAATTTCTGCAGGTAGTACCTGTAGTTGAATTGGCCAGATCGGACCACTATAACATATAGCTGCCATAGGAACGATCGGTGGAAAAATGAGTTTTTGTATGAAAAACTTTTTTGTTTTTCAAGGTAACTCAACCAAACTCTCGTTACTTATGTTTAAGCACAGTTTATACATATCGACAAAGTTTCATCGAAATCGGACTTCTATATCTTATAGCTGCCATAGGAACGATCTGTTGAAAATAAGTTTCGGTATGAAAAACTTTTGTGTTTTTCAAAGTATCTCGACCAAACTCACTATATCGTAATTAAAGCACGTTCTATACATGTTGACTAAATGTTATCAAAATCGGATCACTATAACTTATAGCTGTCATAGGAACAATCTGTTGAAAAATAAGTTTCCTTTTGCAAATCTTTTCTGCAAGTGTATACATATGATAACATTTTCTTCTGATTTTTTTTACGTTGAGTGATTATTACGTTTTTACGTCTCAAAACTATAATTATTTGTAGGTATATGATTAGAATTAAGTAAAAATACTTTACCTTTAAAATTCCCAAACACATCTGCTCACATTAGCAGTAAGCAGTGCTCTTCTTGCTCTTCAAGCAGTTCAACTGCTTTCTCTCTGCTTAGCAGTATTGCAAATAGTATTGACATATTAAAAAAATATATATTTTAATAATATCAAATTCAATGTAGCCATTTCCGATTCCATTGATAAAGAGTTATCCGATCGCTAAGAAATTTACACATAAGATAAACAAAAAGCTTTAAATTGTGTTTGTTTTAATAACAAGACTTTTATATTTTAAATAAGGGCTCTAATATGCATATGGTCTACAGAAAACGCACATCATTTCAATGCATCCTCCGCCAATTGCATACATTATGCATTTATTTTAAAACACCTCTTTTTTTTAACACTTTTTTATGTTTATTGGGTGTAAAATGTGGGAGGTACGTACTATATACTTATATCATAAAGCATAAACAGGCTTAAGAAGTGACTTGCATGGCATATTAAATGCTCATTCATGCGTTGCCCGCAGTCAACGCAATCGATCAGCAACACGCTTTTATGCGATGAATGGTAAATGACGGACGGATGCTGTGAATACTGAGAATGCTGCGAAAAATTGAGAATACTGAGAATGCTGAAATGCTGCACTTCATCATCAGCCATGCCAGCTTCTGTTTCAATTTTCCACTTTGGCGAGTTTTAAAGGCGACGACAGCAGGTAAAACAGCAGCAGCATATTGCTGTCGCTGTTGCTATTGTTGTATTGCTGTGCTGGGGTTTGAGGGTGGCAGTGGGAGTGGGAGTGGGAGTTGGGGGGTAAGACGTTGAAAATTGGCCTGTGGTAAAAGTTGGTTAACATTATGCAAGAGCCAAACCATTTGATGTGGATATTAAGTGGAGTTTATGTTGGTGTGCAACTTTTATTGAGTTGCCCGTGTTGCCAAGTTGCCAACAGTTGGCAGCAGCTCAATGGAAACTATGCAAGCAGGATAACCGCACAACAAGATGTGTGTGTGTGTGTGCTGCAGGGCACAGGATATGCATATCCTTTTGCCTGAATGCTGTTGTTGCCCTGGCAACTGACAAAGGCAACCTGACAAATTGGATGCTTTCTGTTTGAGCCAAGTATTTGTTGCTGTTGTTGTTCTGCCAAATGTGGCTAGCAGGTAAAATAAGGAATGCTTACGACTAGATATTCAGACTGGGCTCAAAAGCCCAAAAAAACAATGCTTTGTGAACATTTGCTGAGAAATTATGCTCAGCTGTTTCTCAACAACAAAAAAAAAATAATAAAACCGAAATTAAATTCTGCTCCCTTTTCAATTTAATTACTTGGGCTTTTCTTTGATATGCAGTTGTAAATCAATTTCTTAGAATTTTCGTTTCAATGCTGCAAGAAATAATGAAAAAGCTTATTACATTCAAATGTGCATTTCGTTTTTTTGTAAGCTCTTAAAATCCTGTTTTATGAACTTTTGTAAAACAATGGAAATTTGAAAGTTTTGTTACAATTTTTGGAGCTCAGAACTAATACGAAACCTTTACATAGTTTTGAAGGATTTAAGAGAATTTCAATTGATGAAAACTTTGCTAAGTTACTTGCTCAAAAAGCTGTTAAACTAATTTTCAAAAAATGTTTCAACAGTTTTGTGTACAAAAACTACAATTTTAATAAACATGTAAATTGTCATTTTTGATTATTATTGATAGTTTGACTTTTAAGGTAATTATTAAATTGAAATGGAGTGAAATTGAAAAAAATACAATTTTTCCATGCAAATCGAAAATATTTTATAATAAGCTGCCAATCAAAACACAAATAAATCATTTCATTAAAATTCTTTATAACATGCAAACCTAATGTAATTGTATTTATTTGATGGAATATTATTTTTGTTGAAATCTAGCTAATGTATTGTGTTTGTGCATTTGTTTTAATGTGAGTTGGGGAGAAAACGGTATCATATGAGTTTTCGTTAAGCATATTTACAGATGCACACAAAATGGATGCACACATTAATATTCATTGGCAGTATGCATAGAAGATAGCCATTATAATTGGCCACATACGCATTTATATAAGCCAATATTATTATGCATTGTTTTTCCACGGAAAATGTATTGCATTATTTGAGTCGCCGTTGTTGTTGCTGTTTTTCAATTTAAAAGACACACGTTGCTTATTGGTTTCCCCCAAACTGAAAACGGAAAACTGTTCAACTGTAGAATTAACTGCGTACATGATTTCTTTGAATGAAATTCCATTAATATATGGTTTTTAACCAAACTGAAATCCCTAACGAAGCGTTAATTGAATGTCAGTTCCAATATGTCCAAGCGACAATTCCACAAAATTTTCCTTGATTAAACCACACGTTGCCATCTGCATCAGTTTTCATTAATCTCAAAAGTTCAATTATTTCGCTGAAGTTATTATTTTAATGTTCATATGTTCATTTCAAACTTTTCTCTGTGGGCTTCAGTAGACAGAGAAAGAGAGTGAGAGAAAGTGAGAGAGCAAGGATAGAAAGCATATGAAATGCTTTAGTTGAATGCAATTTCCTATAGAGTGTTTTAAAAGATATACTTTAATTTTGCATTTGGACCTGTAACAAGAAATGTCGTTTATATGGGGTATACTGACTTGTATATAATAATTAAAGCATCAAAGCAAGCTTTTGCCTCTTTTAACTTTTGTTTCCTTAAGCAAATTGGTAAATCTTAACTTTAACTACTTTTTCGAATATCGAATCAAAAAATCTTGTTTTGGGTTGAATGGGTTTTCCGATTTAGGAGATGGACTGGGGTAACCAGCTGTAACGAAACGTTACCAACAAACCATGTAGTTTACAGTGCAAATCGTTAGATACAAATCGATAATCGAATGAAAACACACACACAGCTCAATGTTTATTTAGAAAAGGTGACTTATTCCCAGTCAGTGCCCAATTCTAACGATCTTGCGGCTCCAATCTGCAAACCTCTGCCAAATCTGAAGCAGTTGAACATAGCTTCTGTTTCAGGAGTTAGTCCACGGCAATTGTTGTGACTCGAGGTTTCTATCGAAACCGAAGCACGAGGCCATGGCCATGGCAATGTGCTATAACATTGTGCTATAACCTTTGATGAAAAGAAGCCTCGACAGCTGCTGACACAGTTTATAAAACACCAGTCAAAGCAATTAGAAACTTTACGAATCCACGTCGATTTTGTCATCAAAAACAAAGAAATGTTGCAGTAAAGCAACATAATCGCACTGCGAAAAGCTGGAGGCCTTTGGCAAGTTGCAGGAATTAGAGGAGATTCATCTCAATCTATGTAAAAATAACAGCAACAATGCTAAACTTCGCCTGATACTTAACTGCCCCAAGCTCAATGTATTGAGTATTGGGCAAGGTACAAAGATATATAATATATAGATATATAAACTACTAATTGATATAATCGAAGAAGTTCCCATTAATGGGAAAAGGGAGTTATAAAGTACTGCAAAGGTATGTAACAGGCAGAAGGAGGCATTTCCGATTAAATAAAGTGTATGTATTCTTGATCAGCATCAACAGCCGAGTCGATCTAGCCATGCTCGATTGTCTGTCCGTCCGTCTGTCTGTATGAACACTGTGATTTCAGAGACTAGAAGAGCTAGAGACACCAAACTTAGCATACTGGAAACTATACCAGCATTCTTACTTATTTATTTATAAATTTGTTTAGGTAAAATTTATTGTTGCAAAATAAATCAAGTTTGTGGGCATGTTTTATTTATAGTTTAAACGTGGTCTATTTATTATCTATTATCTATTATTTATGAATTGATATTGAGCACAAGTCAAAATCGTATAACTATTTATTGTAGCTGCCATAGGAGAAATCGGAGGGGAAACTAAGCCTTTCTATATATGCCATATCTACGACATGATGTAAATAACTTTTCTCTCTTGTTTCAATATACTATAGATTTCTAAATCAAACAAATTGATATCTTTTCAATAAATTTGTATATTTACAATAATTTTTTAGAAAATACTAAATAAATGCAATAACTCATTGAATAATAAATTGAATTTGCGCTTTCTATTTCAAATCATTTATTGCTGTTAAACATGAACTGGAAAAAATTAAAAATGTAAATGCAGAAAAGAGATTCTGGGAAAATTTAATTACATAAGTAGTCCACTTCTACCGAGAATTTCTAAAATGTATAAAAGGAATTAGTTGTATTCAAAATACATATTAATTTTGTACACTTTGTGCAGTTGCTTTGCTTTGAAGCCATTTACATATGCGTTTAGTAAATTTATATTGTAGTTGTTCTAGGGAACTCTGCTACAAACAGAATTTTTGGTTCTTGATGTCCTTTTAAATACACGTGTACAAAGCAAACATTCAATTAGAGTTTGTTACCAAATTTCATAACCAGATTTTTGCCACGCAAAGTCGTTCAAAATTTGTAACTAAATTTTGTGCACACAAATTTTATTACAGATTTGTGCAAATTACAAATATTTACTGACTGTATGCCGTTTGTGCAGCATTTTGTGGCTGGTTTATTCAACATTTGTCGCTTGCACAGCTACAGTTTACAATTTTCAATTTGTGGTGAACCCGTCGTGGCCATAGAAGCTAGATTTTCTTGCGGTTCCCTAAATCTGTGACTAAGTGTGTTGTTTTTCCGGCTTACGAGCATGTGTGGGCAACAGCATCTGCAAATAGAGATGACTCCATGACACGCTGCAACACGACCAAACACGTATTGAAAGGGTCAAATTAATTTATATAAATGTCAAGTATTCAGCTGGGAATATTAATAAATCGGTGTTAAAGTTAAGACGAAATCTTTCTTGAAAAGATGTCATTACTTGATTCGTAGAAAAAAAGTACTGAAAGCGTAATGGGAGCTGCAAATCTAGGACGAACGTTTTCTAAAATGAATCAAATTTATTTTCAAAAGAAATTTAGATGACAAATTAGGAGCAAAAAACATGTTCCACTTGAAAAACGGTTCAGTTTTGACACAGTTTTTTTTTTTAAATGTCTTTTGATAACAGTATTTGTATTTGGTGTTGTAAAAAGTCCAACACGAGCACAACTCTAACTAAACACTCATCTGAACAGGGGACAGTAAACTTGAAAATGTGGAAAAGTGGGAATGTGGCAATGTGGAAATGTTGATGGTGCAACAGTCGATGGGTGCGCTCTACCTGCAACTGTTGTCAGCATTACCACTTAGACAAAAACTACAGTCGCATTGCAGCTGTGGCAATGAAATGTAAACTTGTTGACAGTGAGCGTTTTTAAGGGATGATGTTGGAAAGGGGGGGGTGTACGTTGTGAATGGGGAATGTGCACAGTGGCTTTGAGTGGCAGCACATGCAACAAATGTGACAGATAAACATTTGTGTGGGTGTCGGAATGTAACTTTGTATTTGTGTGTGTGTGTGTGGGAGTGTGTGTGGGTGTGTGCGTGGGTGTGGGTGTGTCTAGTATACTTGACTTGGTTTTGTTGCATATGTTTTAGAATAGTGTTTTCAAAGTGATTAACGTGGAAAGAAAAATATTAACTTTATGGTGCATACTTTTAGGCGAAGCAGTAGTCTAATTAATTATTATTACAATATCACATTCTTCTTAATTAATAAACTACATATTTTATAAAATTGATTAAATATATATATATATCTAAAATAAAAGCGAATAACAAGTCATAAATTCAGCTCCTGCAAAGTGGTCTTGGTAGTAAGTCGGTCAACAAAATCAGCGTGTCCCCAAAATAATAATTAAGGTCTGTTCTGAATATCACATGCGAATTATTTTCACATAAAAAGTGTGTAGCATACTTTTTGTAACAGAATAGTTAAACATAACTTTTGTTGAACTTTTATTTAAATGAACAGTATGCTTAACATATTTCTATGGATTTGTATCGGAAGTGGAATTCCGAACTGGCCCAAATAGTGCAATTTTTATAGTTGACCTAAACAATAAATGAAAATACTTGCAACTTGTAATAACAACAATAATATTTCTTCTTCTATTTACACACAATTTGCTTTGCACAACACAAACATTTCAAACTAAACTTAAAAAAAAAAAACAACAATTCTCAAAACTAAACAACACGCTCAAAACCATTGCGCTTCATCTATGCTTTGTTTCTTAATTTCAAACTCTATTTATAAAAATATTTTAAAATATTATAAAACTAAAACACTTGAAAATTTCTTTATATATTATTGAATTGATTCTCACATTATATATTTTTTTTTTTATTTTTATTAATCTTTTTTCCACCCAAAAACAAAAAACAAAAACACAACACGATCGAAATAAATTAAAATTCACAAAAATAATTTTTGTACAATATAAAATTGTTATTGTTCAATTGTGCGTAAAACAAAACAAATTGTATTTCACATATTTTATTGTGTGTCTTTTCACCACAATTCAAATTGCTGTTTGTCAAATGCACAAATATGATTTCTGCAACAACAATAAACATGACAATTTGCTCTGTTTTTTTTTTTTTTTTAAACAAAAACTTACGAATCAATCAACAATCTAAATACAAAATTTTGGTATTTTTAAACAAATATATATAAATATACAAAAATGTCATAAAAATGTAAAACACATGTGAAAAACCATTAAAGATACCATGGGGACTGAAAAAAATCTGTTGGGGTCTGATAAATATAACTGTGCCCAGGGTAAGCTATCAAAACATTAAAAAAAAAACAAAAACAAAAACTTTAACTTTAATTTTTGTCCAATTTTGTTCAATGTTTGTAATTGTTTTTATGTTGTTTGTTAGCACTTGTTGTTGTTCCATTTAATTACATTTAAATTTGTACAAAATTTGTTAAATTACATTTTGAATGCTTTGAAGTGAGCTTTGTACATTTATGCAAAAATATATTTTAACTAGTAAGTTGTTTGAATTGTGTTTAGTTATTGAACACAATTTCTGTAAATATCTTGTAGATAACTATTTTGGTATTTTGGGTATTTGTTTTTGTTGACAATGTGATATTAATTTTCAGGTTTCTTTAAACATATAAATAATAATATCAAACTTATTTATGTTTTAAAGAAGAAAACTATTTAGAGTTATATTTCTGATCAGTATTTTATTTTGATTTTTGTGATAAAACTTCAGAAATCTCAGCTATTACAATATAATTCTTATTAATTAACTATAATGACTTTAAATTTAAGTACTAAAGTCCAGAACAGAAAATTTAACATAATTATGATTTAAATGTCTGCAATTTAATAGCCTCATTAATAATAATAACATGCCCCTAACGTTTAATTCTCATTAAATAACCATCCAATAACAAGGCAAACAATTTGAATTCATTAATGAAAAGCTCAGCCTTAATTGAAAGGCAGCTTGCCTCTCAGCTTTCCCCCCTGCCTTTCTGCTTTTTGTGTCTGATCAATTGTGCTAAACACTTGAGGCTTAAATAACATAACAAAAGCAAGAAATTAAATGGTATTATGCATTCGCCGTCTCATTAATTAAATGCATTAGCTTGACCATCAGAGTTCTGGCCAAAAACTAACTACATATGTGGTCTATAGTTAAATTGGCTCAAATTTATACGGCCACAAAATGTAAATTTTTGATGCTGCACACAAGTAATGATATTAGGTTGGCCCGGCTAAGGACATTGGCAGCCAGGCTAAGGACATGGCCAGCCCAACAAGCCCCAACATTCTGGCCAAATGAATTTAATGCACTCGAACGCATCGCTGCTACACTCAGAGAAAAAAAAGTGCAGCTGAAATTTAGTTAGGCAAAGGCGGCTTTTAAAATTAGAAATTGTTTTTTTTTTCTTATAAGTTTTAAAATAGACAATTCCATTTTATGTTAACAAACATTTTCTTATGTGCAAAAGTTTGACATTTTTAGAAAATTTGTGGAAAAATTTTTAAAAGACTATATTTCTCACTTAATATCCAAAAACTGTTATAAATGTTGTTTTTAGAAGAACAAAAATGTTGGTTTCGAAACCAATGCTTCTGTGAAACTTCCGTCTGTCTGTCCGTCTTTATGCAGCCAAATGTATCTATTGAAACCAAATTTTCCCAGACTTTTGAAGTTAGAGACACAAAACTTGGTAAAATGGTTACACAGATACGAGTTTATAATATATAGTATAGTATAGTATACTATAGTGTATATCATATGCGCAGAAAATGCGCCAACTAGCTTTCAAAGCTTGCACCTGTTGCTAAAAAAAAAAACTGAAACTTCGATTGTATAGATACAATTTTTAACGGTTTTCTTAATTTTTCATAATCCCAAAAATTGTACCTCTACAAAATTACTCTTAAATAAAAAGAAGAGGATTTTTCAAGCTCATATGCTTTTCTGAGTGTAGACGGTACAAAAGGTCAACAAGTTTGCACTTGTTGCTCGACTATTTTGAGCTGTGTAACCAGCATGATTTATCTAATTTGAGCGCAGTTGGGCAACCAAACAGAAACCGTAAAGTGTATGCTCTCACTCTCTCTCTGTCGCTTCCGCCATGCAAATACGTTTTACAATAAATAACTCTGGCTTTATCAAGAGACGACGCGACGCTGCTGCTGCTGCGACTGCGACTGCTGCTGCGGCTACCTTTTACCGCTAGAGCAGCATCAGGTGCGTGCCAGTTGAGATTTACCTGCCGCGTTGCCAATACGCGGATAAAACTACAAATACAAACAAACTTAACTGATGTAGATGAAAATGCAGTTGCAGCTGCTAGCTTAATTAGCGCGCATAAGTGCTAGAGAGAGACAGTGACAGTGAGAGCGGGAGAGAGACAGTCATAGTGAAAATAGAAAATAGAAAATATCCAAGCGCATTAAATATTTGTGCATTATGGTTATCGATTCGCCGCTTGCGGCTAACAAATATTTGCGACGCATCTCAAAAGATTTCTCAACGGTGCGTCGCTTTAGCAACACACCAGCCGCAACGCTGACTGTGCCGGGTTCCACCCCTCCAAACACCCCCTATCCACCACCATCTACCCCCGCAACATTTGGAGCTGAAGATTTGCCCACTACGCCGCGCGGCATTCGTAAGCGACAACGTTTGCGGAAACGCTCCTCGGTCTCATCGACGCTATCGAAAGTTTTAATACTCAATGTGCGGGATTTGCTGAAGGCTCATGCAAACAATACACCAACGCCAGAAGAGGTATACGACAAAGCAGAGAAAAGAAACAGAAACACACACTGAAACTGAAACACAAACAGCAAGCGGTTTAAGAGTTGTCGCTAAGAGTTTTTAAACAAGTTCCGAAAAAAGATTCACTTAAACTTTGATTTTGACTGTCGTACATTTAGTTAAGGAAAAAGTGTTTAAAATTATCGAAGCAAGCGCGTATTTAACTTAAAAAAGCAAATGAACCATTCAAATGAACCAAACGAACGAAAAAGCGCTCAAAGGGAGTTAACCGAACAAAAAATGAACCAAAAGAACGCCAAGGCGACTCAAACGAAGTGAACAAACAAATTAATAAATCAATTTAAACGAACGGTAAAGCGACTCAAATGAACCAAAAAAAAAAGAAGAAAGAATAATACGATTAATCGAACTAAACCAAAGAATAAACAAATTTATAAAACACAAGTCATAAAAGAACAGTAACTAGATCGAAGTTCAAAGATTGAGCAAACCAATTGTTCGTTTATAGCTCGTTTTGTTTCTTTTATTAAATATAACGCACAAAAAAGTGATTCGAATAAGTAAATCGAACTAAGAGGCAACTTTAACGAACAAAATGAACGAACATGTGAAACGTGAAACAACAATGAACAGACGCAAATGAACTTATCAAACGAACGAGTTCGAAGTTTTTAGCAAACAAATGTTAAGAGATAACTATTCAATCAGAGTGAATGAACAAAATACATACACAAATGAACTAAGGAAACGAATGAACAAAACCAACGAACAAGTTAAACAAACAAACGAACGAGTTCTGAGTTTCAAATGCACAAAACTAGCGAGACGACGACTCAATTAAACTGAATGAACAAGAAACATACACAAGTGAACTACATAAACGAATGAACATAACCAATGAACAAATTAAACAAATAAACGAACGAGCTCTAATCTTCAACTGATCAAAACGAAGGAGACAACTACTCAATCGATGTGAATAAACAAGAAACATACACAAATGAACTACGTAAACGAATGAACATAAACAACGAACAAATTAAAGAAACGAACAAGTTTTGAGTTTGATATGAACAAAACTAGCGAGAAGACGACTCAATCAAACTGAATGAACAAGAAAGATACTCAAATAAACTTCTGCTACGAATGAACAAAAGAAACGAACAAATTATACAAACAATCGAATGAGCTGTAATCTTCAAATGAACAAAACGATCATTCAATCAAACTAAGTGATCAAGAATGAGACTCACATAAACTACGCAATCGAATGAACAAAAGAAACGAATCAACAAACGAATTCTGTGTTTTCAAATGAACAAAGTGAACAAAAAAGCGACTCAAATGAACAAAGTGAACAAATCAAACGATCAAATTCCATTACAAACTTGTTTGTTCACCAATAGTTGCGCGACTGAACTGGTTTAAAGAACTGAACTCAAATGCACAACTCTGACAGCCACAACCCACTTAGTAATCTCGACCAGAGATTCTCGCCAGATTTTCGCTGGAAGCAAATAAAGAGTCTAATCTGTTTGGCAGGCAGTTGTTTGATTTGTCTAACTGTTGCACTGTTGCATTTCCATTTGCTACAAACTTTCTGGCTCGCAATTTAGATTGTGATTGAGACTTTGCGAATAGTTTTGCTATTTGCAAAAGTTTCCTCTTGTTTTTTTTTGTTGGTCTTTATTCTCGTTTATTTTTGTTTGTTTGTTTGTTGTTGGAAACTATTTTGCATGGCTTTCGCATACTGCGTTAATAGTTAAAGTTGCTGTTACGTAAAGTTTTCGATTTGAAACGCCAATATAGTATATGTGTATATATATCTATATCTACAGATTTCTTAGCATGTTCTTAAATAACAATTTTATACGCCAATTTGCTTGTAAGACTTTCAATTGAGTTTGTAAGAATATTTTGTTGTGTGGTTAAACGTTTAAGTGGATAGCTTCAACTTTAAAGTAAAATATATAAAATATTTAAAAAAATTGATTTTATTAAATTTAATATTTTATTTGAATTTAAGTTAAAAGAGTTGAGTTTAGAGCGCATAAAGTGAACTTTGAACTGGAAGAAATTCTTTTATTTAAAGTTAAATTAAATATTTCTTTTAAATTTTTAATTGCTTTTTGTTTTTAAAGTTAAGAGTGTAAATTTATATTTATTAATCGAACTCTATTATATATATATATGATAGATAGATATATATATATGACTATCTAAAAACATTTATCTCTTTGTATATAGAGCTTTCCTATAAATATATGTACAGCTATGTTTTAAAATATTTTTTGAAAATTTTGCAACACAAAAAACAACAATGCAGTCTGCTTAAATAAAATTGTATTTTATTAACTTCACCCTTGATGTATCCCTATATTCTCTATATATATATATATATATATATATATATTTCAAATCTGAATATCATTTTTTCAACTGTATAGATTATATATATTATTTCAGTACTTTCAACTCTAGCTGTACTTTTAGTGTATCAAAAAACTGCAGTTTGTGCAAAAAAACCATTAAAAAAAGATGAAATGTATTTTGCTTTTTTGAAAAACTTGCTGCCAAAAAACCAAACTAATACAATTTCTCGCTTTTTATTAACTCTTTCTTTATTTTTGTGTGCTGTCCAACAATTTTAGCATCAGCCGCGCAGTTGGATCGAGACAAACTTTCAGAAACGCGAGTGCATCAAATTTATACCATGCCCAAAGGACGATACAAAGTAAGTGCCCATCCTGCTTTTTTTCAATTGCATTCATTAACTAATTAAGCTAGTTTAAAGTGCAGCTACTGTCCCAGGTTCCAGGCCCCAACTTGATGCCACTCGAACGCTCTACTCTTAAGAGTTTTGACCCAGTTTATGCGTATCACAAAAAAATAACAAAAAACACGCTCGCTGCATTGGGGCGAATCTACATATTTTGCCCTACTTTCAATCTTTATTTATTTAGTTTCATTTTTGGCGTTGGCATTTTATTGTTTATTATTATGGCAGGCGGCACAGCAACCATTTACATACCCTTCCATCCCCTTTCAGCCCCTTTCATCTTTATTCCATTCCATTCCACATCCGTTGCCCCGTCAAGATGCTTTCTTACCAATTCAGATAAATGCGTTATAAACTTGCCTGCTCAGGCAGTCTACGTCTTTAAAATACACTCAGAAAAACAATATACCTAAAACTCTAAATATGAAAACAAAAACACTTAACTTTTATAGATCCCAAAAACATTTCTTAAATTGATCAAATATTTCTGCAAACTCAAACCCAAATACAATCCCTAATTTTAAATGTTTACTGCATTTTCTAAAATTCCGAAAAATGTAAAAATTTATAAAAAAATTTTGCTGAAAAACTTATTAAAGCTAGTTCTCAAACTAACAAATTTTAGAAAAGATCAAGAACTTAGTTTTTTAAAATTTATGAATATATATTTCTTAAAGAAGATACGCTTGTCCTTTATTTAAAAAAAATTCATTTCTTAAAACTTAGAAATGCTTACCATTTTTTTTTTAAATTCCTGAAAATTTCAAACTATTAATTAAACAAGTAAGAATGCTCTAGTCGAGTGTGCCCGACTACGAGACTCCCTGCTCCCAGCTTGCATTTAAAGCAGTTCAGTGGCAACACAAGCAAGCAGCGCACTTAATGTGTCCAGTTCCTGTCAAACTGTTGTTTCTGCCTGCTGAGACGTGGGTTATAGATTCTTCCATAACTTTGGTGTTATTTATCCGATCGTGATGAAATTTACACAGCTGATCAACATTGATACAACATATCTGTGTACTGAAAATCAAAGCATTATCTTTGTGGCTGTGGGAGTCTTTCGCGATTTGCGGGGGTGCGGGGGGTGCATCCAAAATTTGAAATAAACTTGATCTGCGTATGGTATACAGGAATCTGCATGCTCTTATAGTCTCTGAGATCGACGCGTTCATACAGACAGACAGACGGACAGACGGCCAGACGGACATGGCTAGTTCGTCTCGGCTATTGATCCCGATGAAGAATATATATGGTTTATATGGTCGGAAATGCCTCCTTCTGTCTGTTACAAACATTTGCAGTATTTTATAACTCCCTTTTTCCCATTTTTAATGGGAACAGGGAGTAAAAATGCATGAAAACGTCTGTTCTCAATTTCGATTCCGATTTAATTCTTACGAATTTATAACTTTAAATTCAGAAAAATATAGAATAACGTCTGCACCTAATTCCTAATGTTTAGTTCGGCTGTTATGAGCTGTCATTAGCGGTTCTGAATTCCACATATCGATAGAAAATTCGGTTTAAAGAGTTCTGCGTTTGAGGCAAAGAAATGAGTAGCAATTGTACTAATGTTTAAAAAGCAAAAACGATTGATATTTTATTCGAAAACCGGAACACATAATCAAAGTCGAGTCGCAATAAAACATTCTTACTTCTAGATCTTATCTTTTTCTAAGTGTATGCGCTTACGTCTTTGGCCTGGCTTATTTGGGTGAAAGTTTTTTAGTTAGGTTTCAGTTTGTACAGTTTATGACGGCTTTATGACTTTTACTCAACAGCTACACAAGTTCTACAACGCTGGCTGCCTAACTGACTGACGTTCTTATCATTTCTAGCATTTTGTTGCTCAAATATTTGATTTCGGTTAGCAGTTGTTTCTACGACTTGTAATCCACAATCATCAGTTTTGCTTTTGGCCATTTGCCTGCCAGCTGTTTTTACACTCTTGGCCCTCTTTTTTGTTGCTGTATTTTGCATTTGCATCAAGGCCAACTAACAAATACGCCTGCCATTGCAGTCAGCTTAAATTTGGTTGCGTGTTGTTGTTGACAATTGCTAGCTATCCTGCCCCCGAATCCATTAACGCAGCAATGTTTTTCTCTGCCCCTTTCTGCTTCCACACTCTCTTCTAGTTAAGTTCCTGTTTCTGTTTCTGTTCCTGTCTGCATTTGCTGACAAAATAAATTGCTTTATTTACACATACTCGTTGGACTCGTACTCCTGTTTGTGCTTCACATTATTCATGGCTTAGCGTGTTGTGCCTCAGTTGCTGGGTCTGTGTTTTGTAGGTTCGCAACACGTGTTGCATGTGCCACACAAATTTGCAGATTTATTTAATGTGTTACACCCGGTGACCCACTAACCAAAAAGGGTATATACTTTTGTAATATAGAGTTTAGTAAGCTTTGTTTGTTGCTGTGGTTCAATTTATTAGTTTTTTATACAAGTTGTTCGCTTAACAATTAATCTGAATTAGTAAATATTTCCAAGCGATCATATTTTGTTGTAAGATTTGCCTTGAATCGAAATTTTTAAAGGAAGCATACTAAACTTATAGACATGCTGTGCAGACTTTTTCTCTTTTTGTATTCGGAGGTTAATGTTGCCATTTTAACATTTTCCATATTCAATTCCAGACTAAGAACACGCAAATTCCATTCTAGTTTCAAATGCAACTGAATTTAATCCCTAAACTTTTGTTGAAAGTGAAAATCTGGCATGCTCCTCTCATTTCCTTATATACATCATTTAAATTTAAACTGAAAAGTTAATGTCAACATTTATATAGAAAACTAAATGACTTACTTATAAAATGTTTTGTAATGGATTCAGAAATGATTAGAAATTGTTTTGAAATAAGTTAATATGAAATTTCAATTAATATTCTAACAAGATGTTGTTATTCCTTTAAGAAATTTTCACTTTCGCAAAATATAACTGAAGCAAAGTTAATCATCAGGCGTGTTCCGGTTTTCACTTTCGGTTAAATGTTATAAAAGTTAGTTCTTCTTAAATGTTCTCAATCTAATTTTTGACAATATTTTGCGAATAAAATTCACTTTCATTTGCTCAAGGATTGAATAAAGTTTCAATTGAAAAGAGATGCAATTAACTAGCTGAGCCACAATTAAAAAATTAAACAAATTTAGAAAATTTGCGCTCCGCAAAATGTTGACGAAGCTTAAAACCGAAACTGAATAACAACTTATTGAGGTTCGAACTCAAGACTTAAGTATATATTTGAAAAACACTCAAAAGTATTTTAAAGCTGTTGAGTTGAACATGCCCTAGTTTAGCTAATCCAGTTTCAGGTACGGGTATATCAAAGTCGTACTGTATGCATGATAACCTTCAATATTGTGACTTGCTTACTATTTGTGCTGCCGATGACGATGAGCTGCAATTGATTTATTTAGCAGGCAATTGTGAGGCTTGACTGATGAATGAATATTCGTGCCTTGTATTAGTTGACTGTAATTGAAATTTATTATTTAGCAGCAGAGAGGCCAAAGAAACTTGTGAGCAATTGGCAGGAGAATCACTTGGAGACACACACAGATAGAGCCTAAACAAACACGCACACACACACACACACACACACACACACACACACACACACACACACACACACTCACACACATAATTGTGACAGGTTTGCGATGCATAAAGAGCAACAACAACAACTACAACAACTGAAGCAACAACAGCAAAAGCCAACCCACCCACAACAAGCCGCCCAAAAGAGCCGCACCATGCATAAATAACGGTTTATTTTACACCTGAGATTTGCCTTCATATCCGTGTTGCTGCACGTGTGTATGTGTGGGTGTGCATGCGTTTGCGTGTGTGTTTTGTTGTTGTTTACCAAGTGTCATTTATACAACGCATATTTACAATAAATCAACACGTCCACTAATTTGCCAGCAATATGTTTTTACTTGTATCCTGTATCCTGTATCCTTCAACCTGCATCCCGTTTTTCGTATCCTATATCCTGCCTGGGGCAATTGCAACAAATTTGTTAGGTTTTTAGAGCTAAACAGTTGACAGAGTTGAGCGGTTGTGTTATTTTTCATAAACAGTGACAACTTTAATTGCAAAATCTTTCTAACTTCAAATATTTATTAAAAGTAACTTTCAATAAGATTTTAGAACCTGAACTTAACTTAAATGTTTTGAATTAACATTTTGCTTATTGTATTTACCTGCTTTTAATCTAACATCGAATTCATATGTCTGTTGAATAACATTCAATCAACTTGCTTAACAGAAATAAATATAAAATGAAAACATTAAACGATATTTTAGTTCAAATACAGGTCTTATTGTATGATTTGCGACTGTGACTGTCACTTTGACTGATTTTGATTGTGTGATTCTTAATATCTTAACTTTAACTGTTGTCCTGAAAGTGACTTTAAGGATTTACTCCAGAAGATTGACTTCTTTTGTTAATAATGAAATCTGCTGCTCTCAGCATTTGTTAGTCAGAACTACGACTGAGTCACATTTGAGACTCAGTCACAGTTACGATTCAGTCACAGTTACAGCCCAGTCAAAGCTCAGACTCAGTCACAGTTACAACCCAGTCAGAGTTCAGACTCAGTCACAGTTACGACTCAGTCACAGTTACGACCCAGTAGCAGTTACTGCTCAGTCACAGTTACAACTCAGTCACAGTTACGACTCAGTAACAGTTAAGGCGCAGTCACAGTTACAACTCAGTCACATATAAGACTCATTCAAAGTTAAGACTCAGTCACAGCTACGACTCAGTAACAGTTACAACTCGGTCACATTTAAAAGAATATTGCTCAATTTCTAGTAGCTGCACTGCGCATATTTAACACTGCGTATACTTAATACACCATTTAACTGCATTTTAATGACACTTAATTGCATGTTTAATTGTCAGATGTTGCTGCGGCCAGGCACAGATCACACATCAGCAGATAGCTGGCATCGAGAGCGGCTCCCCAGGCGATTTGTGGCTGCCCACAAAGCACACGCGTCCTCAACCCACCGATGCGTATGGCACCATTGAATTCCAAGGCGGGGCACATCCCACAAAGGCGCAGGTGAGTTCATTATGAGTCCGGTAACTGCAAATAGCGTAGACAAGGCAAAGCTCTTTTGGGTTTCTTTTGGGGGACCCCATTGATGTATTGGCCATGTGGGCTTGTGTGTACACAAAATTGTACACGTGCCATGTGCCAGGACGACGTGTCCTGTTCTTTAAAGAAAATTTGTTTTAGTGCTTGTGTCTCCTGAGCCTCCAAACGAAACTTCGAAACTGACTACGAGTATTTTGCAAATATATGCGAGTATATGGCACCTGCAGGCCATTAGAGATGGCAAAACAACGATACTGCTGTCAGTCAATAGTTTGAAATATATCGATATTTTTAAAAATACTATAAAAATGCATTATTTTGTTCATCATTCATTAAAATTAAGAGTTTCTTCCATATTTGCTCGTTTTTATCATAGTTACACTCGATTAAGTTATCGAAACAGTATAGTTACAGTAAAAACTAAAACGAAGAAAAATTAAACAAGACATTTTTAAAGAAAAAACATTTTTTCGTTTAAGATAGCCATGCTAAAATAGAACTATCGATATTATACAGTCAGTTTTCAGTATTAAGATTAGAAAAATATCGATATTTTAGTTTTTTTTTAACTTTTCGATATAATCGATGATTTTCCAACTTTACTATCAATATATCAAACAAAGTAAACGATATTGATTCAAATCGAAAGAAATCAATATTATTTATAGTCTCAATCAATTTAATACCTGTTTTAAATATCTATTCCGTTAAGTTATTAACTCAAATTGAAAACCAACGATACTATCGATAGTGTCATCCTCATTTTATCTGCTCTATTGGCAATAACTTTAACTAACGCTGACCCAAATACATTTTGGGTGCATGTTTTCTTCAGTATGTGCGTTTGTCATTCGATACGCGACCGGAGCTCTTGGTGCAGCTATTCACTAAGGAATGGAATCTGGAATTGCCAAAACTTTTGATCACCGTGCAGGGAGGCAAAGCCAACTTTGATTTGCAGGCCAAGCTGAAAAAGGTGAGCGAAATGAAATTCAGAGCAGAAACTTCTTAACCTGTGTGCAGCTGCAAGTGTCGTATTTCACACGCTAATTGAATGGCTTTCAACTTTTGAGAGAACTCAAAACAGAAAATAATGCTTTTTTCTCTCTTCTTTTCTCACACACACTTCACTCGCAGGAAATACGCAAAGGACTGTTAAAAGCGGCCAAGACAACTGGCGCTTGGATATTCACCGGCGGCACAAATACCGGTAAATTTCATTTTTATTTAAGTTTTACGACAGACACTACAGTTTGGCATGTCTTGGCCTGATGCTATTAAGAAAAGTACAGTAGCATAAAAGAACGTTTCATTTTTCGGCCAAAGTTAAATAAGTTTGAACAAAACCAAGCAAAAATAATGAATAAACACAATAACAATAACAACAAGTCGGCCAGCGGGAGCACTGAATCGAAAATTAAATAAATAAAAATCCCAAGCGGAAATCGCGCAGCCAAGTGATTGCACACACTCTTCTTTCAGATCATCTAAAGACCAACAGATTTTCAATACACTTTCGAAGTATAAAAGTTTTGACATAAACAGTCATTTAGTAACTTTTAAAAAGTAAGAATTTCTTAAGTTTTCTTTTATCTTAATCTATGTAGATTATGCAACTGAATCATTTTGACTTATTCAGAATTTCTAAAGTTTTCTTTTATCTAAATCTATGTAGATTATTCAACTGAATCATTTTGACTTATTCAAACTGCTGCTAGAGTTGGCATCAATATAGAAAACTGGTAAACAATCCCAACCGTTAAAAATTTCTTAAAAAATCCATTTGAATCAAATTTAAAATTGAATACTTCTTCTTAAAAATAAGAACAGAATAGGAAATTCGCTCCCGTCCTAAACGTCCCGGATCAAAAATGCTCGTCCCGTTCTCATCTTTACTTTTTACTAAATTAGATTTTTAAGCTATTATTATTTTCGGTATATTGAAGGTATGCTGGATCCCTAAAGATAATGCTGGGCTTACCATTTTGAAAAATTTCTTATTCCCAAAGTTTTTTTTGTTCCAGTCCAATCTCTAGAAATATCACTAACATTACTTTAGTCATCCTTGATGTGTTATAAAGGATATTAAAACTTTTCTGTAAAATTAATTTTAAGCCCTAATTATGGTAAGAGACTGTTCGAAATATTGTGCAAATAAGTTATATAAAATTTCTAAAAATACAGCTCTGCTCTGAGTTCGATTCTCGAATCATTTCCACAGAAATACGCAAAGCATATTTTCAGGAGCGCAGAAGAAAACTAAGTTTCTTAATTTTATTCTGCTCCAAGAAGTATGCTACATGATTTTCAGTGAAATTGATACGTAAGTCGAATTCGGAATCTGATAATTTCTTATAAATTTTCAGGAAAACTTTAACAAGTTAATATATGAGAATGCCTTGCAATAAGTTATGATGTAATTTTAAAATGATTTGCCTAGACAAAAAGTTTTTTATGCCAGCCAATTTTGTCAGAGTAGCTAAATGGCGCTGTGGCACAGACCACTCTAAGAGTCCTTTACGAGCATTGTCCTTTTTGTCGTCTTTCTTTTGTGCTTTTGAACTGTTATTAAATTTTAGACACACACTGCTTCAACGTACAAGCTTGTAGCTACTTATAAAAATAAAAAAAAAAATCTATACAGTAAAAGTTAAAGTCAAGGTATGAACCCCGTACTTACTTTTGGGCCACCAAAAAAAAAAGAAAACTTATTTACTTTGTACATTGTTGTGACCAGTGATTTTGTGTGTTGTTCTGCTGCTTCTTGTTGCTGTCTACTTTCAGGCGTTACGAAGCAAGTCGGCGACGCATTGCTGCTCGAAGGACAACAACGCACAGGACGCGTGGTCAGCATCGGCATTGCACCCTGGGGCATTGTCGAGCGCAATCATGAGCTTTTGGGGCACAATCGTGAGGTGCCCTGCCACAGTATTAGCTCGCCTAGGTGAGTACTTAAAACAAAAAAACAAAAAAAAAACAACCACAAAGCACTTGAACAGCTTTTAATGCATATTTGATAAACCGCACCTGTTGAAATTTACACAAGCTGACCCATTAAATGGTTTTTATTTTCTTTTTATCGATGTGTGTAGAAATAAAAAAGAAATAAAATAGAGTTCATAATCTTAGTTGGCAGTGATAACTGTGACTGCTACTTTTAAGTATCTTGTGACTGTGAATTTGTTCTTATGCGACTTACAGATTTCAGATTTTGATAAGATTTGCATATTTCAATTTTCTTTATTCGCATAATTGACTTTTTCAAGAATTAATTTAATACTATATATAAGTTGCCAGCTTTTAGGCGAGTATTTAAAAGAAAATAATACTTTTTTCGGATGTGTCACGAAAATCTCTTCCAACCATATTCCAAACGAATTCCAGTTCTTATGTGTCACAGAAATCACTAAAGAGTTTGATATTAGAGTTGCCACCACAAAGAAATACTTTTGTTTTAAATTCATTCTCACTTTTGTTGTTCTTTTTGATAAAAAAATTTATTAAGATAATTGTTAAGTTAATTGTTTAGTTTCTTTGAGTCCACTTATTTTTAAGTATTTATTTTTGCAATTATTATTTTGAGCTTTCAAACAAACAACTTTAAAAACTTATTGCCCGCCTAACAAACTGTATGGCAACTCTTTTCTGTATCAATTAATTTCCAACAAGTTGGCTGCCCATGATTTTTATGTGAAGCGAGTTGGCAGCTCCAATTTTCGGTTGGTTTGGTTGAGTGCGTTTTTCAATGGAATTGTTTTTAAAAGTAACCTAAACATGTCAAAATTTATAAAAAAAATAATGCAGATAGTGCAGAGAAACGTTTTTGTTTCTTTTACAAATATTACTTTCATTTTAAAAGTTAATTTTGGTAGTGTTTTCAACCTAAAACTAACTTTGAGTCAAATCTGGTTAATATTTCTTGTAGCTATCGGACGAAAGTTGAGTATTTACGAAAAACTATTCTTCAAGGATATATATCTTCCACAGACCAGAGATACCATTTCTTTCCTATTATTCATATCATTCTCGTTTCTTTTAAATCACCATTTTAGCTTCAATATTCAGTCACAGTCACAGTGTAAAACGATATTTCACAGTCATGGTCACGTTTCAGTCATAGTTAAAGGACACATTGCTCCTGTCTAGTATGACACATGTGTTTAATCCCAGCTCTATTATCTGAATTTTAAATGATTTCTTTGTGTGTTTGTTTGTGATTTGGTTTCAGATCCAAATTGGCTGTGCTTAACAATCGGCATGCGTATTTTCTGCTTGTGGACAATGGCACACAGGCCAAATATGGTGCTGAATTGATATTGCGACGAAAACTGGAGAAATTCATATCGAATTTAAAACTGCATCCATGTGAGTTCAATTCAAATACAACAACAACAACAAATACAAATACTAAGCAAGCTGCTACTACGCTCTAACAAAAGGCAATCAGTTTAGTTGGATTTCACATTCATTTGCTGCCATAGCAATAGAAACAGAAATTGTGGCAAAGATAAATGTGCTGTCGAGCTTAAAGATTATATTCAGGAACTTAGCCAATGTGCACAGCTTAGTTTCCATTCATTGGCATTGTTGAGAGCATAAAGAAGTACCTTAAGCCAGCTAAAGTATTGAAATACTAAAAAAGATTATGTAAGAAATTTTAGTGTAACAGCTTAAAAGCACTTTTAGTTGGAGTTTACATTGAATGACTTGTAGTTATCAAATCAAAACAGCTTAAAATCAGTTTGTACGTTTCATTTAACTTGAAACCAGAAACTATAAGTAGCTTACATAGTCATTATGCAGTTGGAAACATAGTTTTGTAGTATTATGGTACCTGAAAAATGGTTTAAATCAGTGCTGACTTTTTCTCAGAAAAAGAAAAAATAGGCGTAGAAAAATCTAAAAAATTTAAAAAAAAAAGCGATAAACTCAAGTCATTAGTTTTTACTATATAAAACTAAATTCGATATAAAGTGGCACTAAAAATTCTAAAGAGTCAGAACTTCTTGAAATATTTAAATTGCAATGTTTTGAGCAAAAAGTTGGTTAAGGAGAAAGTTAAATATATAAAATGGCCAAATAAAAGAAATAAATAATTCGTTAGCAAGATTTTCAATAGAAAAGCTCAACAAACAGCACTTCTCCGAATTGCACTTTCAAATCAATTTCACTGAAACCTTTGTAGCATACTTTTTGAAGGATGATAAAATGAAGAAGCTTGGCTTTTTCTAGATTCATTTACATTATATACGCTTCTGAAAGTATGCTTTACATATTTCAGTTGAATTGTTTCGAAAGTGGAATTGAGAACAACTTTTCACATTCAACTTTGTTCAGCTAGTGTCATTTGATTCTAGGCGCATGTAAATCAGCTTTATGCTATTTGCTCTCAGCTAAAGTGCTTTTGCTCTTGAACAAAACTTTGAGCAGAAAACATAAGTATGAAAATGCGAGAATACTTGTGGCATTATTATAATGATTACTATTGTTATGGAGTCTGTCATAACTATGATTGCTACAGACAGCAGTCAATATGCATATCAAGAGAGCTCAGTTCAGCTCAGCCTTATTGACATTTCACCTTTTGTTATATGCCTAACATCATTTATTTATACTTATATAACTACTATTGATGTGGTTTTTTCTTCTTTTTTTTTATATATATGTATATTTTTGGTACTTGCTGCAGTTACACATTCCAGTACGCCCGTTGTCTGTCTGGTGATTGAGGGCGGCACAAACACAATACGTGCTGTTCTGGAATACGTGACAGACTCCCCGCCTGTCCCCGTTGTTGTATGTGATGGTTCTGGGCGTGCCGCCGATCTCCTGGCCTTTGTGCATAAGTAAGTTTAAATGTTTTTTCGTTTTTTTTTTTTGGTTGTAATGATTGAGAATTTATTGCTGCTGGAAGGAGACTGATTGCCAGCTAGTCAATTTGACTTGACTTTACGACTGAATGCTGCTGTTGTGGCTTCTATACAAACTTGTGTCTCTTGTGTCATGGGCCTCTGGCCCATAAATCAACGCAATTAATGAGCAACCACAGTTTGTGTAAATTTAATTAGGAACGTGTTGTCATGCAAAGGTTTGCTAAGGTTCTTCCTTTCTAACTGGTATTTGAGAGTGACAACAGTGATTGCTACTTTTGAATATCAGTGACAAGTTTGGAAAACTGTGACTTGTAACAGTTTGGCTTATGCTAGACTGAAAGTCGTAAGATTTGATTAGTCTTCCTTTTCATACATTCAACATACAAATTGCTTTTAAATTTTAATGAAATCCTTTAGCAGTGTTGTTTTATTTAACTCTCCAACTTCAGACACACATTTTGACAAATATTTCTCAGTCACAATCAAGTCTCAAGTCACAGGTACGCTATTAATGCTCATGTCTAGTGCTGATGCGGCTTTTTGGCATGTCCTTCCGTATTTAATTTGCGGTATCTGCTGCCTTTCGTTGATATTGTTATTAGTGAAGTGAAGGCAAACTTGCAAAACAAAGCCTTTGCGAGACAGCTTCAAGTTCATTACGTACACGACATTTAGCAAATTATTTAAATTCAGCCAGCAAAAAAGACACAGATATAGAGAAACTGGGCCACACAATTAAGTATACGCAGCGTAACCTTATTGTGTGTCTGTATTTTGCTTGAGAAAACTTTTTGTGTGCGCCCTTTGTTGTTATTTACCTAACAATTGTGCAGCATTTCTTTTGCAATGCTACATTTAATTTAATGTGTTTAATTAGACGCCATAATTGTGTCAGCAGCTGTGCTCTTTAACCCTCTCTTATACTTTCTTCTCGTCTTTCAGATGTTTTTCTATTCTCTGCTTGGGAGTTTAATTTAAAATCTCATGTGGCTCTAATTTACATTTTCTGGAAAGTGATTCGATCCTTGCAATTCAAAATTATTTCAAAAAAAAAAGTTTTGAAAATTGAATATCCGCAATCTAATAAAAGTAAAAGTTCGCGACGTGTTTTTATGATTTATGATAATTTATTTTTCATTAAAAAATGTAAATTGAAAATATTTACTTAAATTAATTAAGTTTAAATGGAAAGATATCAAGTCTTAACCAACAAGAATTCGCTTCAGTTTAGACTAAGATTTTTGTATTTCAATTCCAGAGTTAACATTTAACTTGTTTCGATATTTTCAACCCAGAACTATTGATTTAAAATTTAGCAAAATTCAAAATTTTTAAATTTTATTGCAATCGATTATAACCAGCTTATTTTCATCCCATCTAGATACGCATCGGATGGGGAGGAACAGCCCGTACTTGAGTCTATGCGAGATTATCTGATTGGCACCATACAGAAAACCTTTGAAGTGGGCGTGGATCAAGCCGAGAAACTTTACCAGGAGCTGCTGCAGTGCACACGCAATAAGAATTTAGTAAGTTATGAAATAAATAGCCACATATAAAAATATTATTTAAATTATTTTACAACCACAGCAACAAACATTCCTACCTTCAAGTCTATTAAATTGCATAATCAATTTGAAATTTTAGAAACAACGTCTAAACTTTAATTTATTTCAATGTACATTTTAATAATGTAATCCATCTTGCGCTTTGTGTGTGTGTGCCTGTCTCAGCAGTTTTACCTGTTTTGTATACAGTTTTACAATCTGTTGGAAGGTTGATGATGCTGCAGCAAAAACTGTCTGAAAGGACTCGCTGATGCATTATTAAGCTGAATAAGGCTGAGTTTGTTAATATGTGTGTGTGTTTTGGGCTGCAAGCCGTTGCAGCTAAGCAAATCATTAATCACAAAGAAATAGAAAGAGTTCACACAGCGCAAAAGAGATCCTTTGAAAGCAGCCCCTCTTGGGTTTGCGCTCTCAAGGACTCGCAGCAATTAAAAGCGCATAAAGTACTTTCACATACACAGAGAGCAAAAACTTTAGATTCAATTCGTATTTAGCTTCAAATACAAATGCAAAGGTACAACTTTTCAAATCACTTAAGACTTTCACGCGCACACAGATTTAAATAATTAATTAGTAGGCGTCTTGGCCCAGTTAACTGTAAAAATAATTAGCCAAAGCCAAAAAAAAAAAATTCAATTGAACGCGTAATGAATTTTAAATCACCGTACGCAGACATCTTTCTGCTATTCCTAGACCACAATTTCTGTTGAATTTCGTCAAGGCCAAATCCTCCACCTTATTAAGATTTTAATTGGTTTTCAAATGAGGCCATCCACCACAACATAGATCCTGGCAAACATAATTTTTCTGGGTATATGCGCTACTTAGAGTTCCTTATTATTATTCTTATTATTTTCTTTTCTTGGCACTCGCAATTGCAGATTACCGTCTTTCGCATACAGGAAAAGCCCGAAGGCGAGGCACAGGAGCTGGATCAAACCATTCTAACGGCACTCTTCAAGTCCCAGCATCTCAGTCCCCCAGAGCAATTGAGTTTGGCACTGACATGGAATCGTGTGGACATTGCTCGCAGTGAGATATTTGTCTATGGACAGGAATGGCCATGTGGTAAGCCAGACTAGTACATAAATACATTAGCTACAGTTAAACTTCGCTATGAAGAACAAGTTTCGAATACAAAATAATGAAAATTTAGTATTCTTTAAATAAAAAATGTTCCACATTTTTTATACGAAGATTTTTGAATTAAATTTTGATACTTGCCAAGTAACGATGAAAATGGAACACAAATGAAATGGTCGTTTTAGAGTAAATTTTGATTAGAAAATAATGATAATTTAGTTTTCTTTAAAAATGTAAAGAAAACACATTTGTTGTACGAAAAGATAAAAACTAAATATCGATATTTACCATGTAACTAAGCGTCGCAAAGAGACGATGAGAGTGAAACACAAAAAAAAAAAAATTGAGGTCTTAGAGCAAATTTTTATAAGAAAATAATCAATATTAAGCCGTACTTTAAAGTGTATCGAAAAATATGTAAAAGTTCACGAAGTTCCTATACGAAGCGATAAAAATGAAATATTGAAACTTCCAAGTAACTGAGCGTCGCAATGGGACAATGAGAATGGAACACAAACCATTTCTATACACAATAAAATCATTTTAAAAATTCAGAACTGAAAAAAGCTTAAAGAAGTAAAATATCCTTTAATATTTAAATTGCACTTGCGAAATACTTCATAAATGACTTGAAAATCAAGAAATTTGTTATGCAGTGAGTAAATTTCACATAAAATATAACCAAAAGTAGAAATAAGTTTCCTCTAGGGACATTCGTCACAAAGCAGTTGAACTGTATGTACTATATTTAGATATTTAAATCAACAAGGAGTCTTTGGGCTTTATTTGCCTAAGCTCTCGTCTCGCATAATTTTCTCTATACACTGCCATTAATTTTATTGTAATTTTGTGTGCATTCCCTCAGGCGCCCTGGATGAGGCCATGATGCAAGCACTCGAACATGATAGAATCGATTTTGTCAAATTACTTTTGGAGAATGGTGTTTCAATGAAGAAATTTTTAACAATACCGCGCCTCGAGGAGCTCTACAATACAAAACACGGTCCAGCAAATACTTTAGGGTAAGTAATGCGAGTGGAGGGAAGAAGTTGAAGGGAGGCGAATGAAATGGATCTGAAAGGCAGCATCTTTTTTATTTTGGGGTTGCCCTACCATACAAAATGTTTGCCTATGGAAAATCCAACTTAAACATATTTTAAACGGTTCTCTTTTCTATTTCCTTTTATTTTTTGGCAACCTTTTTTATTTTTTTTTTTTTGCTTGCCTCAATTGCAGTTACATATTGCGCGATGTGCGTCCACATATACCCAAGGGCTACATTTACACGCTGCACGACATTGGCCTTGTAATCAATAAACTAATGGGTGGAGCCTATCGGTGAGTACACATGCATGCACAGACATGTTCAGCGCTCAAAACTGTTAGCACTTTTGCCAAAGGCAATAAATATTTGAATACACTGTTTTTTAAGTGAAGATGGGTAGGGTAATCAAAAGGTTTTCTTAAATTCTTTGACATTTTAAGAATTGAAGTATTTTAAAATAATTTTTAAAAATTATATAAATTATAGTAATTATATTCTCCATAAAAGACCAATCAAGTTCAGATTTAAGCAACATTTTTCTTAATACCAAAGTCTTGAAATTTCAACCAAAATTTAAAGCCTTTAAAAAGACTAAAAGGAAAGTTTTGTGTGCACATAAATAATAGAAAAACTACAAAATGTAGCCGAATGAACTTGACTGAAAAGTTGAGAAGCACTGGAAAAACGCGCTTGCAAACCCAACACTCAAATTATAATGCTCAACTTTTGTTAAAGTACATATATAACAAAAAACAAAAAAAAAAAAGAAACGCCCTGCAATTAAAAGTAAAGGCAACCAAATTGCCCAAATGGTCAGTGGGCGTTGAGTCCTGTCCAATTGTCCTTGTGGAAGGCAATCCTTTACGAGTAAGAAAGAGAAGTTGGAGCAAGTAGAGAGTTGGGAGCAGGGAGTGTGCAAATTAGTTTATCACTGCATCGCTTTCAGTTTATGTCCGTGTTTTTTTAACTTTGACCCCAGCCATAAACATTGTTGCCCAAACGAACGCAGGCTGTTGGTGGGGGTGGGGGTGGGTTTTGGTCGTCGTCCATGTCCTGTGTTGCCTTTAACTTGTTGCCGGATTAAATTTGATGAGCCCGACGATGCCTGAAAATTTGTTTATGAAAATGTAATAAGTTTGCACAAGTTGTATCTCTCTTGTTGTTTGAGCTTGGCTTTTTGTTTTTTTGTGTGCAAGCGGCAGCTGCCTGCCAAGAAGTCAAAACTGAAAAACAAAAAAAAATATTGAGCAAAATTCAGCAACATTCAGAAAAAAAGAAGGGACCGCCTTTAATTATGCCGCATTAACATTTTGGCCAGCGAGGCGAAAAATGCTGCGGCTTAAATTTAGTTAACGCGGCTTTTGCGGCCGTTTTGTGTCTGCTTTAATATCTTTTAAGAGGTTTTTTGTTGGTCTTGTTTTTGGTCAACTCAGCTGACCAAATTGTTTGTGGTTTCATTCAAAGCCAACAACAAGTAACATGGCAAATGTATCAATCAACCAATTTAATTAAAAGCCAAACGCATTAGGTTTAAGTTGAAAACTTGGTCAACTTTCAACTTAATACAAAAGAAAGTTGAAAAGTTAAGGGTTGATTACACAGTTAGTTATATACTTCTCAAATACAGCATTTCTGCAGACTATAAATTTTCAATACAATCCTTGAAACCCTGGAGATATGTTCAAAAAGTTTTCATGCCACTTTTTACACTTAACGGTTAATTACTGTTCTAAAGGGTTAACAACATTTATAGCAACTTTTAACGAATTTGATGTGCAACAGAGCAGCTTTTGAATTAATTTACTCATGTACATTGAATTATTGGTATAGGATAAAGATTTAAACTCATCAATCTGGTATTTCCTTTATTATACCCTAGCAAAAAGGTATTATAATTTGGTTAAGAAATGTGTAACGCATTAAATCAGAGGTCTCCGACCCTATAAAGTATATATATTCTTTATCAGCATCTACTTTCGAGTCAAACTAGCCAATTGCAGCTTTCCACCTATCTAAGTGTTCTATGTGAACTAGGCCATTTTTGAAGCTATCTTGATGAAACTTGACACAGATGCATCTTTAAACTGCACTCAGTACATTTGTCAGAATCGGCCAGATCGGACGACTATAACATATAGCTGCCATAGGAACATTTGGTCGAAAATATTGTTTTTCAAAATAACTCGAGCAAACTTAACAATTCTGAGTTTTAGCGTTATCTTAGCAAGCTTACAAAATCGGTTTACTATATCTTATAGCAGCCATTGGAATAATCGGTTGCAAAGTAAGATTTTGTATGAAAAAATTTGTTGTTTCTCAAATTACCTCAAACAAATTTGGCAATAGATTGATTCAATTTAATCAAAATTACGCGACTTTATCTTAGAGCTTTTATAGGATCCATCCGTCGAAAATTAATTTTATATATAAAAAACTTTTCGGCACGCTGAAGATGACTTTTCTTTCTTGTTCAAAGTTGAAAAAACATTGCACAAGGGTGTGGGACGGCGGTTAAGGTCAAATACTTAGCCGAGCAATGCCTGTTGATACCGAATACATGTAGTTCGTGATGAAGCTGATAAAAATATCAACTCTAAACTCCAAACAACAGCAGCATGCAACATTGTATCAAATGTTTAAAATTCTGTATAATTAAACACAATTATACCAAATTAAATCGTGCACCCAAATTTCATAGATTAGATTAGGTTAACCCGGACAAACAATTTTCCAGTTGCATGTTTAATTTTTGCTACTTTAAAACAACATGAACACACGTACCAATAGAAATTCGATTAGTTTTCAATGTTGTGCTGAGCTCTTCAAGTTTTCAAGAAAATAAAGTTGACATAATCTTAACAAGATCGTACATAGGGATGCCTCCCGCTGTAATATTCTCTGATATCGAAAACAGGATTATATCGATGTTATGATACATTATTGAAAAGTTAACTCTATTATTGGAATTTTATCAGTTTATATGCATAATTGTAATGTTCATATTCAAGTTGTACTCGATACAGTTACTTCTTTATCCAAGCATCTTTTTGTCTGCAACTATTTTGAGAATAACCACGATGCTCCAATCGACCTCACCGGAACCTGTAAAAACACCCTTATAAAAGCCTTCGGGTATGAAATCAGGCAAAGTGTCCCCTGTGATTACACATTTATCAAATATATAGGTATCTCGGGGCCAAACATCTGCGATTTCAGGAAATGGCATATTCGAACAGTGCTCCAAATTTTTGTAGAAATAAATGTTGTAGTACTTTTTGACAAAATCCTTATGCGGTTGTTTTGCAAAAGTATAGGGTAGCTGCTTGTAGTCCTTTTCAGCACCCGTTGTGCTCATATAGTACACACCTTCTACCTATATAGAGTACTATATGTTTAAAGATCAAAAAAGATTACTCAAAAATCATTCACCATTGACGTATTGTCCACATCATAATTCCATTTCATTGTTAATGTAACGCCAAATACTCCCACTTCCACGGATTCAATGTGCGCCTCCATGTCTAGTTTTGTTGGATCCGAGGATGTGACATTGACCGAAAGAGGTTCGTAGTGCCACATTCGCTGCAATCAGGATCGGGTTGATGTTATTCTAGTACCATATCCCTTCAACTCACCCCGCCGAAACAGCCATCACACCGCATTAGCAATATAAGAATCCATTCAGTAAAAATTGAGAGCAGCAATCGCGAAAACATTTCGAATAATCGTATGCTCAACTTTGATTTGAAACTGAATTCAGTTATTTGTGCCTTATATAGCCCCTCGTTTTTGCTGATAGTTCCAACTTAGTTATAAATTCCGTTTTATTTGCAATTAGAGTGGTTAACAAGTGTTCTAACTTGTAAACATGACGCTTGTCAATGTGCTAATGGTAAATCTGAAAAAAAACTTGGTTGTATGAATTCTAAAAATGGCAAATGACTATTTTTAAACAGCAGCATGCAACATTTTATGAAATTTACATCTGTGTATATCAATAAATTCTAAATTGTCTCCCTAAAACGCGTATTTCAATTTAACTCTTTCGAATCAAGTAAGTTCGTTGTAGTCGGATGCTCTCGACTGCGATATACTCTTTTTTCACTATCTTTGCAGAGTCAGGAGTAGACGTGGCAACACTGTATATATAGGGGAAGATCTTAACACTTTGTCTGCCAATGGTACTTATATATCAACATGTATGCCAAGTTTGTTTGCTCTAGCTTCAAAACTGTGCTCATACGGACAGACAGGCGGACAGACGAACATTGTGCAGCACCAATATACTATTTTTACTCCCTGTTCCCATTAAAAATGGGAAAAAGGGCGTTGTAAAGTACTGCAAATGTGTGTAACAGACAGAAGGAGGCATTTCCGACAATATAAACTATATATATTCTTGATCAGGATCAACAGCCAATGAACTAGCCATGTCCGTCTGTCTGTCTGCATGAACGCACAGATCTCAGAGACTATAAGAGCTAGAGACACCAAACTTGGCATGCGAGTTCCTGTAAACCATACGCAGATCAAGTTTATTTCAAAAGACTCCCACAGCCACAATTTTAAAGATAAAGCTTTGATTTTTGGTACACATATATGTTGTATCAATATTGATCAGCTGTGTATATTTCATCACGATCGGATAAATAACATCAAAGTTATGGAAGAATCTATTACCCCCGTCTCAGCAGGCAAAAACAACAGAAACTTTAAGATAATTTTAAGTTCTAAACAGCCATTCAGTCCTGTTCTCATTTCCGAAAACTTTTCATTCCCAATCGTTTTCGGTTTTGTGATTCTGATTTTGAGAGAAATAGCAATCTTTCTAACCTTTCAAGGATAAGTTTGAAAACTTTTCACTCTACTGTCCAAAAAGTAAAGCCTTTTTAAGCCGAATTTTCAATCGACATTCGGAATTTAAGATGGCGACTAATTTTGAATGTTTTGTTTGGAATTGGAAATGAGATCATGATTATCTCTGATTATCTGATTATCTGAAAACCTCGATTCTTGGACTTTCGGAAGTTATGGTTTTTCATTTTCAAGCAAAGTCTTAAACGCATGTAAAGTGTAAAGTTAGTTAAACAACTTAAAAGCAAAAATTAGCCAACTAAAATCAAACTCATCTCACAATTGATGTGAGAAAGTTGAGCTTAAATAAATTGCCTGCTGCTTTTGGCACTTTTATTTGAAACTTGTTCTTTTTGTCCTTTTTCGGCCTTGGGCTGCTGCTGCTGAATTTATTAAAATATATTTACAATATATGCAATACACAGCTCATTGATGTCGTTCAGCTAGACAAACTACTTAATTTAACACTACACAGATGCTCTTTGTCCTCTGGCTTTTGTCTTGTCTACTCTTTTCTAACTTCTATCTTTTATCTGCTGTGTCAAAGTTCACAAAATACGTATCTGACAAATGCCCATCTAAATGCTGCTTTAGTCTGAAAACCAAAAACCCAAAAACTGGCATCGAAACTGTTGCTTAGATTAAATTACGCTTCTCGTTTTTTTTTTTGTCCTTTTCACAGTTCGGTTCAGCTTGCTTGACTTTCTAACACTTCGAATACCTTTTAGGGTGTTTACTTGGGTGTATATTTTGTTGTTGTTTTTGTTGTTGTTTCTATTGCTGTTGCTGAATGCCATTGTCTAGACATTTGAATGCTGTCGTAAGGCAACAGGCAACAGGCAACAGCCTCTAAGGACCTGCCAATTTGGCCGTAATTAAAAGCGTTAAAGTTTTTGATTTGCTTTCGCATAAAATTTGAATTGATTTGTTGTTCGAATGGCCCAACTCAATTGTCACACGTTTACGTGTCATTAATTATTTTACGGCAATTGTTTTTAAATGTTTGCTTTAATTGTGCGTTCGTCAAACAATAATAAAAACAATCAACAGGAAACAAATAAACCAACGACAACCAGCTTAAGCGTGAAGATAATCCAAAAACGCATCTATAAAAAAAACACTTAATTTGTTGAGTTTCTTTAAGTAAACTGAAAATCTCACCTTTTGAAGAAATTGTTTCTATGCCAGCTAATCCCGCGTTGCGTAGGTTACATTTGAACTCATCCTTAAAAACCTTGTTGTCGCACTTAAAAAAAAAATAAACATTTATTTATTTACATTGAAAAAAAAAAAATAAACATTTATACACAAGATTATATGGCTTTTTAGCTGGCTTAAAATATATTTTTAAATTTAGTTAATCAACGTCAAAATAAAACTTAACAAGTAGTGTGCCCGACTACGAGACTCCCTGCTCCCAACTTTCATTTCAAGCAGTTCAGCGGCAACACAAGCAAGCAGCGTACTCAACTTATCCAGTGCATGTCAAACTGTTGTTGCTGCCTGCGGAGACGGGGGTAATAGAATCTTCCATTACTTTGGTGTTATTTACCCGATTGTGATGAAATTTACTTAACTGACCAACATTGATTAAACATATATGTGTACCAAAAATCAAAGCTTTATCTTTAAAACTTTGGCTGTGGGAGTTATTTTTTCGATTTGCGGAAGTGATGGGGGGGGTTGGTGCATCCAACATTTGAAATAAACTTCATCTGCGTATGGTATACAGGAACCTACATGCCAAGTTTGGTGTCTGTAGCTCTTATAGTCTCCGAGAGCTGTGCGTTCATACAGACAGACAGACGGACATGGCTAGTTCGTCTCGGCTGTTGATGCTGATCAAGAATATATATAGTTTATATAGTCGGAAATGCCTCCTTCTGCCTGTTACATACATTTGCAGTACTTTATAACTCCCTTTTTCCCATTTTTAATGGGAATAGGGAGTAAAAACTAACTCGCATTTGAATTACATTTTCTCAGATTGTTGTCCAGTTTAAAAATTCAATTTCTGAGAAATGTTAATACACTCTCTGAGAGGCTGGGCATATAAATTGCATTTCAGGCAGCAACAGATACTCGCAGAGTACAAAAAAGGAAATATTCAATTGGAAAACAAACGCAATAATTTGCGAATTCTGGCAGGATAGAAATCACTTAAGCCGCTTCGGCCTGCCGAGTACAGAAACAAACAGAAGAGAAAAGAAACAAAAAACAAACAAAGGGATAAGCGTCAAGTGACAAAGAGCATGCTAAACGAAAAGGCAATGGCAAAGCTTAGCAAATAAAGAATCCAAAAACGAGAGCAGACACATTTTTCTTTGGACTTTTATTATTATTATTATTTTTATATATCTATTTGATTTTATTTTTTGTGTGGTTGTGCCTAAATAAATTTGCGCTTAAATGCAAATTCGGTTGAAAATTACTTTACTTTGTTGTTCTTGGCACGACAGACAGAAATTCATCGGCATTGCCATTCCCATTCAACATATTGCAGATCCTATTACACGCGCCGCAAGTTTCGTCCCATCTATGCAAAGGTGATGAACAGCTATGCAAATGCCTGCCGCAAGTCCTCGAGCTATCAATATCAACGCTATGCGGGTGCCAATTCACTCAGCCTTGTCACAGGACTTTTGCCATTCACAACCGAAATGGCTCTGTTTGAGTTCCCCTTCAATGAGCTGCTGGTGAGTACAATTGCTACAATTGCAAAGGAAACGGTGCTATCGATAGTATCGATATACCCCTTCTCGAGCTGTTTGCTACTATCGATATTGTCGAATGTGTGCAATTAAAAGTTTTTTTTTAAGTAGTGAGTACACTTTCGTGAGCTGGAAAACAATCAATAGTATCGATAGATCTTATTGAACTACTCTTAACCTACTCTAAACTATCGATACTATCGAGTGTGTTCAATCGTTAATTTTTTGGAACTATGAGTATACTTCCCTGAGCTGTAAAACATTCGATAGTATTGATGGATCTTGTTGAACCATTCTCGATATTTTTTCTGTATTGTAAGTACGCTTTCTGAAGCTGAAAAACAATCGATAGATTGTTTTTATTCACTCCCTACTGTTTTTTTTTTCCCTATCGAATGTGTGCAGCTTTTCTTTTTTTTAGTCAGTTTCGGAGTTGCAAAACGATTTGCACTATATTAAGTAGAAATACATTAAATCAATATCGAGATCTTGTGAAATATCGATAGTATCGAATGCATGTAACAGTAATTATTTGAGTTTTCTATATTAGTTTGGACATTATGAAACAATAAAACTTTATGGTATCTAAAATTTTGTATTAAAATATAAATCTGGAATAAACATCGATTAAAAAAGCGAATAAAATCCATAGATATTATCGATAGTTGCAAGAATATCTTGACATGACTACTTGTAAATAATCGTTTTGGAGTCTTATAGATTTGTTCGATTGTTTCGATGGAAACATTAACTATCGAAATTATCGAGTTGCAGCAAAATCGATAGGTTTTTCATCTCTAACATTGACTGACTCGCTGTTTTTCCTTGATTTATATAGATTTGGGCTGTGCTGACGAAGCGCCAACAAATGGCACTGCTCATGTGGACACATGGGGAGGAGGCATTGGCCAAATCTCTGGCGGCCTGCAAACTTTACAAGGCGATGGCACATGAGGCGGCTGAGGATGATTTGGACACGGAGATCTATGAGGAGTTGCGCTCCTATGCGAAAGAGTTTGAGAGCAAAGGTAAAAGCTTTTGATGTAATTAATTTACGTGACATTTGTCAATCACGGCATTTGCGTTTGCCTAATTAACGAGCCAGAGTTCTGTGGCTAACTAATTGACTTTTGTTTTGTGGTTTCTGTGGCTTATGGTTTCTGTGGTTTGTATCTTTTGACAGGCAACAAACTGTTGGACTTCAGCTATCGTCAGGATGCGGAAAAGGCGCAACGTTTGCTCACCTGCGAACTACACTCTTGGTCCAATCAGAGCTGTCTCTCCTTGGCCGTCGCAGCCAATCATCGCGCTCTCCTGGCGCATCCCTGTAGTCAGGTCATCCTGGCTGATCTCTGGATGGGTGGCTTGCGTACACGCAAGAATACCAATTTTAAGGTAAGATATTTGATTTAAGACTATGAATTTATAGTCAATTAACGTTAGGGTTATGCGTTGTGTCGTTACATTGCCAAGTTAAACTATGCAACTTTTTGATTTCAGGTTATTTTGGGTTTGGTAATGCCCTTATATATCAGACAATTGGACTTTAAGTCAAAAGAGGAGCTACAACAAATGCCGCAGACCGAAGAGGAGCATTTGGAGAATCAAAATTTGGATAACGATGATTCAGATCGTTCACAGCCCGATGCAGAGGTAAGTTTTATTTTTTTAAAAAACCATTCCGAAGACAATAATGATGATGCTATCCTATAATATACCTTTTGTATTTGTTTAATTCCTAACCAGAGTTTGGTTTTTATAACCCATGTATATTGTTTTTTACTTATGCCCATCCTTGAATTGTAATTTATAACATTTTCAGCTTAATAACCCTTAATCTAAATAACCTTTAAACTTTTACAAGCATTTATCATATATCTTAATCTAACTATAAATCGTGCTATCATTGCCTAACAATTGCCCTACCAACAAAAAAAAAAAAAATATCATCTACCCACTCTGTTTGATTTTAGAATGCACTTTTAAAAGCCAAAAGATCCATTTCCTTGAGATATAGGATGGGCGCGGGCAGTAATAATCGCGACAAGGTAGTAAAAATCAACAGATTCAAGAAATCAACTATATATCAAACATTATTTCAAACATTTCTGTTTCAACTCTGTCTATATATGACTATATATATATATATATATGTTTATATTCGTATATATGTTAATTACTATTTATCTCTATATCTTTATGTACTTGCTGTCTGTCTCTCAGTTTCTCTTTGTATCTCTCTCTCTCTCTAACTGTTCTTATGTACTGTATTCTTATACTATTTACAGTTTATGTATCTATCATGTCAGTTTTTGCATTGTATCATGTTTTTTTTAGTTGATTTTTATTGATTTCTTCGCCCTGTTAGACTTAATCTGGCTATATTTTTTCTATTTTAGATATATTTTTAGACAGTTCGCCTGTTGCTGACACAGAAACGTGCAGACAAAAACGTGTCTTTTAGTCGATTAGAAATAGATTATTAAAGTTTTTGTTTTAGTACTTGGTTGGTTTCAGGAACTTTGCTCATAGCCTTCATTATAACCTAACCCACACAGTCTTTGCCTTTCTCTGTTTCTCTACTTTCTTACTTTTATCTCTCAATAATGTTAAATAAAACGCGCTAAAGTGCAAAACAATACAAGTTGAAAAGAGCTCGCCATCGTTTCACAGTCTTACGAACTCAACAGATGTAAGTCTTTCATTGACCCCAGCCGCACTTTATTAATAATTGAGTACAGTGGTCGCTCGATAGTTGGAACTAAGTTCTTGGTTAGCAAAGTTGTTAAAAAGTTACAATTTCTTTATATTATTTATTTAAATCTTGTATATGAAAGACATTTGAATAGCATTTAAGAGCGGTTGCTTCGAGAGTGTCCAGATTAAAATGTTAAGAAAATATATATTTAAAAAAAAAATAAAAAATAAAAAAATATTGGATTATATAGTTTTGTCGCTTTATTTAAATAATAATGATAAAAATTTGAAAACAATTTTTTTTTTAATTTTATCTCTTATATTTTACTTTTAAAATTCATCAATTATTAATTTATTTTTTGTTTTTTAAATTAAAAAAAAAATGTATTTTTCAGAGTGCTCAAATCTTGTCTTAAAATCAATTTCTATTTATGTTAAAGTTCTTCTAATGCCAGTTTTACTTACCGAGCGTGCACTGTACTTATTAACCAGCAATATGGATAAACCTTTATTAGCTTTTTATTATGCTCAGGCTTTTAATGTTGTTCGATGAACAGAGTTAAGTTCGTATTAAGTGCGAATGAGCATTAAACTTATTCTTTAAATAATCCCTTGCGGTGTAGTGCTCCTATATGGCTTATGGCTTAATTTAAAGTTCAATTAAGTAATAACCGCTATCAAACACACACACATACACACACACATACACAACCGCACACCCACTCATAGCTACAGCCATTTACATTGTACTATATTGAAAGACTCTTCTACCCTATTCGCTCTCTTTCACTCCCTTCTTATGGGTATGTCAAACTGTTTGTTTGTGTTTGTGAAGAGGAAGCTCTGCAGTTGTGCAAATATTGTTTTTCACTTACACACAGACATGGGCACCCACACAAGCATACACACTTACATACAGGCGCTCATATGTTGAATTCTATGACAGCTGTTGAAAATCCTTTAATCAGAAAATCAAAATGAAAATCAATTGAACCTTTACGAACAGCTATAAAGTTGTAGGGTAATCACTTTGAGTGCTGCCATTTAATTAATGTTTTTTTTTCGCTTTTTTTATACATTTATTTTCTCCGTTGTAGTTAGTAAATATTCACCTGTATATATATATTTTTTTTTTAAATGTACACTACCTGTGGAATGCTTTTGAACAGCAGTAATTGGTACACTTAAAAACACTTAATTTTTTTTTAAATATGTGCATCTGACACTAGAGCTGGAAAAACATTGATTGTGATACATTCTCAAAATTGCAGAGGTGTTTACACTTTTCAATAGTATTAACTATCGTTAAAATTTCTTATGTTACATCAAAATTGTTCAAAATTAAATTATGAACGACTGTAGTCAAGTGGAAAGGCATTCTGCTCTAACACACAAAACCTCGGATTCGATTCCCAGTCAAGAAAATCGTTTTATATATAAAAAACGTATCACCACACCATCAGCCATTATATTGTCCACGGGATACTGACCACCATTCATTATATATATACATATCTATTAATCAATAAATATATTCAAAATTGAATTAAAATATCGGCAGTATCACATCGATTGTTTTTCAGCTTTATCCCACACAAAACATTTAGCATTCAGCATATATATACACAATATCTTCTGATTGTTTTCAACAACTTCTGTTTTTTTTTTCATCAAGTATCCTAAACTCATGCAAACATATACGTACAAATTTTGTGTAGCATTTATTGCATCTGAAATAGATTTCATTTAGATTGTTGTAACATAAAAAAAAAAACGTGTAAATTGTTATCTTTTAAAATGCGAAACATGTGCCCGAAAACCATTGCAGGCTCTATTGGCGGATACTTATTCAGTGCGCGATACAAAAGTACACGAAAATGGCAAAGTGAGTAAATTCACAACTATCCATGAATACACACACATACACATACATATATAGACACATGTCGCTACACACACACACACATGCACACTACGTCAATCATTTTGAATGAGCGTAAAAAACATATTTCGTACAACATTCAAATACATTTTGTTTTGTATAATTTTACTAGCGTGATTTTAACAAATGACATAATTATGTTTCGTCTAGCACATATACACTACATATATATACATTTATATATCAACATTATATACAAAATATAGAAAACATTGTATAACATGCGACGTTACGCATACGTCCCGTAGACCGCCCCTTAGCTGAGAAACTAAGCAAAAGTATGACAAAAAACAAATGCGCGTTTAAACCTAATTTGATTTTAGTTAAAAAAAAAACACACATTTAAAACATTTTAACAAACAATTCAATTGTTCAATTTGTTTGCGTCCCATATCAAAAAAAAAGTATACTCGTACACGTATCGTATCAATTTTGCAGGTTAATCTCACTGCTGGAGCGGAAGAACCACCCTCCAAAGTTAGTTGAACCCCAGTTAATAGTTTTTTCTTTTTCCAGTAGACAAATCTTACTTCTTTTTTTTTTGTTTTTGGATCAAATTTCGCATAACTATTTTATTCAACTTCATAAGTAATATGTAAAATATATATATATATATATTTAAATAGAATCGAAAGTTGGTTTAGGTTTTGCTTGGATATGCCTTCCATATATAAGTACTAAATATTAATACTCCAATATAATTTGCTTTGTACAGCTATGCAGCATATAACTAATAACTAGTTTGCTAACTAATTAAAGGTGTTTTTTTTTGTACTATCTTTATAACTCACATCAACGTCAACGTTAACTTCAACTGCCACTGAATAAATTTTCATTGCCACGTTTTTCTGCATGTTTGAACACGCTTATAGAGAGGCATACAGCATCTAATTGGCAGTAAATTAATTAGAAATCAACCACATGCTGACACATTTTGCACACGCAATTTAAATTAGTTACTTACTTACTTACCTATAATCATATGTACATACATACATATTTGTATATACTGCATATATATACTTTGTTAATAGGTAGAGACACAGCGCCCATGCGGCGTATACGCAATGCAGTATGCACATTGATGCATACCTACTTATTTAGTAGAGGTGGCAAAACTCGATCTTTTGCTCGATAGTGTGTTATTTATACTGAATATTACTTTTTAAAACCCAAGCTAATTTTTAATCGAAGCAGCCCGTTACAAAAATTTTAGTTTTTTTACTCTAAATGAAAACTAAAACCGATCTAGTTTTAAAAAAAAACAAAAGTTGTCTTCGAACTGAAACCCATTTTTGCATACAAAAAATGATCTGTTTAAAAAATGTATTTAAATTAAGTTAGATAAAAGTTTAATTCAAGCTTCTAAAGTAAAAAATTGAAAAATAATACAAATTTTTTGAAGTTTGAAAAAGAAAGGATCGAAAACTTGTCAGGCCTGTTCCAATTTCCGAAAACTTTTCATTCTGAATTGTCTTTGATTTTATGTTCTTGTTTTCAAATGACATAAAAATCGTTTTTTTCACCTTGTTTTAAGACCGCATTTTTCATTGATATTCGGAATTCAAAACATCCAAAAATGCCGGTTCCGAAAGTGTTGATCAGAATCGGAAATGGAAACATAAATATATAACTTTTATATGTTTAATAAGACTAAATAACCAAACTAATTCATAATCAAACGACAAATAAGAAGTCTAGGACTTATTGTTTGGTCTAATTAGATTTAGTATATCTTTAATCGATTTACACTAACTATCGATTGTTAAAATATCGATGTCTTTGCCACCTCTAACACTTAGTCCATATAGTACAAATGTCACTTTTGTCACGTTATTTAACTATCATGCACTTTGGAATGTTTCGTCATTCGACTAAAGATAATTGGACTCAACTCAATTTGAAACCAAATCACAAATGCATTTGACAGCTGCAGCTAAGCAGCAATGTCAAATTACATTTATAAACTTTTAAACAATTTTACAAAACAGGTCTCACTGACAGATTCGGATCCATCGCAATTTCGTGAATTCTTTCATCTGTCGGAATTCACGAATGAAATAAAACAGCATCAGCCGCTGCGCTTGAAGAAAAAGTTTTACGAGTTTTACACGGCGCCCATTACAAAATTCTGGGCAGATTCGGTAAGTATTTTACGAGTACTTGTGTTCGCTATACCGGAAATTAGCAGGTAGTGTTTAATTTCCGCTTTTCCATTTGACAACCTTTTGCGCTTGACTTATGTGTGTTTGGCTTTTGCTGTAATTATTTTTTCACTCAAACTCTAATTTGTGGATTCTTTTATTTTTATATTCTTTTGCAGATTGCGTACATGTTCTTTCTGATAATGTTCTCATTTACGGTCCTCGTCAAAATGCATCCCATGCCGCGCTGGCAGGAGTGGTATTCCATAGCGTATATAACAACGCTTGGGTTTGAGAAGGTCCGCGAGATAATATCCTCCGAGCCGGTGGCCATTACGTAAGTACTGCGAGTAGCTCACAAATTGAATTCAACTTTAACAGTTTATATACTCTATTGTCGAAATGCGGTAAAGGGTATATTGGGTTTGAACAAGGTCCTTAAATAAAATTAAACACGCTTGAATTAGGTTGAGAGTAGCCTATAACAAACTTTGGAAACATTTCTGTAAAAGTCTCAATTCCTCATTTTCACTTTTCAAAAGTCATCAATTTTACTAAGAGAACTTCTGAGGACCTTCTTTTAAGACTGAAATCTACGTAAATCCGATAGATTTATAATACCATATAGCTACACTCAAAAAACAAATGTACAACTTTATACCTAGAATTTCAAAAGCGTAATTCTAGTGAACGGAAGTCCACGCTAGTGACGAAGTTTCACGAAGGGCGCGAAAAGAGACTTGCCATATAATCAGGAATAATGAAAGATTTGTCGAATAACCGCAAGCTTCTCTGCTTTTATTAAACACTCGAAATTTTATCTTTAAAATAAATTATTTATTATTTTTATGTAGCATACTTTGTAGAGCAATCTTCCTAATAGTTTTTCTGAGTGTAGAATCGTCAAAATTAATATTTATGAACTCTAGGAAACACTTAGAAAAAAAATATAATAAAAACGCACATTTCCACATCAAAAACTTATAACACTAGAAACAGGGTATACCATTGTCGGGATCCAACGTTGACAACATTTGTTACTTGTTGCCATATGTGTTTTAATTGCGTTTAATTTAATGATTATAAATGAGCTCTTACTTTGTGCTTTCGTGCATTTTGATTACTTGGTTTCATTTTTTATTTTTTTTTAATCCGCCTGGTGTCTTTCCACTTTATAAGTATCCTGTATTCTGTGTTCTGGTATATCCTGTGTGGCTTTTGGGCTTCTTCACACTTGATTAACGGCTTTCGATTTTTGCGCATCCTTCATTAATGCGATACGTTTTGCTTGCAGGCATAAATTCTCAGTGTGGGCGTGGAACATGTGGAATCCTTGCGATGGCGCTGCCATAATACTCTTCCTTATCGGACTGGCCTTTCGCTTTCGTCCTAGCACAATGGACATTGGACGTGTCATTTATTGTGTGGACAGCATCTATTGGTATTTGCGCATATTGAACATTCTCGGTGTGAACAAGTATTTGGGTAAGTAATCATCTTACGACTATATTGACTGATAGTCACATAAATTCTTGTTCCTGTTTTCCTTTCTTGCCTGCAGGTCCTCTTGTCACCATGATGGGCAAAATGGTGAAGAACATGATTTATTTTGTCGTCTTATTGGCTGTTGTTCTCATGAGTTTCGGCGTCAGTCGTCAGGCTATACTCTATCCAAACAGTGAGCCCACCTGGCGGCTAATTAGAGAGGTAAGCAATCTGATAAATATTATTATAATTTGTATATGTGTGTGTGAGTGTGAATATTGTCTGAATGAGTGACTGACTGCTGCTAAACTATTGATTAAAGGAATTTCGAATGAAAAATTTTCCCATCGATGCTATCGAACGTTTAAATTCTATAGTTTATTATACAGCCTTATTCCGAATTCACTTTCACTTAAATACCACATACATTTTTAGAACTTCTTCTTAGGATCTTCTTCAAAAACATGCTTCACTGTGAAATTAAATTGAGAACAATGATGATAGTTATTTTGGATTAGTTATGCAACATAATCAATTGTGCTTCGGTTCTCTAAATCTTAAAAATGTTATATGCTTTTCGAATCGTTATGTCCGTCATGTTCGTCTGTCCGTCTGTCTATCTGTTTATATGCGAACTAGTCCCTCAGTTTTACAGCTATCGTGATGAAACTTGGCACAGATGCTTCTTCTTTCTGCAAGCAGTACATATGTCAGAATCGGCCAAATCGGACCACTATAACATATAGCTGCCATAGAAACGATCGATTGAAAAATTATTTTTTGTATGAAAAACTTTTTTGTTTTTCAAGATAATGCAACCAAACTCACTTTAACTATGTTTAAGGACAGTTTATACATGATGACAAAATTTCATCGAAATCGGACTTCTATATCTTATAGGAACGATCGGCTGAAAATAAGTTTCTGTATGAACAACTTTTGTGTTTTTCAAAACAACTCGATCAAACGTGTTGAACAAATTTTCTCAAAATTGGGTTACTATCTCTAATAGCTGCCATAGGAACAATATGTTGAAAAATAAGTTTTCTTATGCAAATCTTTTCTGTAAGGGTATATATTTTCGGCACGCCAAAGATAACATTACTTTCTTCTTCAATTTGAATCGCTTAAGAAGTCGATTGAAAACTTTGCTTAAATAAGCTGCTGGTTTTTTTTTTTTTAAAGAAATACAACGATTAAAAACGTTCGATATATGAAATAACAATCGATGGAGCTGTACTTTTGAATAGTTTGCGAAATTACCAAGTAGAATTCTAATTCAAAATTTAGTCAGCTGTCAGTCACAATTCTAAACTAAATATTAAATGAATTATCGATAGTTTTGCAGCAATGCCAAATGCAATTATAAATCAAACTGATGTCTAAATTAAATCTAAACAACTTAACAAATCAATTTGTGTAAATAACATTTCTCTCTTTAAATTAATTGTGCTAAAAGAGTGTATTTGAGTGTGTATGAGTGTGTGTGTCTGCGTTTATATATAAATGTATATGTATATGTATATGTATGTATATGTACACTGACAATTTCCAATTGCAGCTTGAATTGTATAACTATTATTGAAGAAACGGAGTACATGCATTTACTTACTATAAGTAGCAAGCAAAAGAACGTTTATTAAATTCAAATAATTCTATAGTAGCATACAAATACTTGTAACTAAGTAGTACATCAAGTTGAGATTTATTTATTTAAGTAGTGTTTTCATATATATATGCTCCAGCAGTCCATGATGGAAAAAACTCAATTGACTAACTGCTATTTTCCCATTGTGTCTTGTATTGTATTCTTCTTTCTTTTTGTTCTTTGGCGCAACATCCGAACCCTCAAAACTCGGCTCAAACAAAAAAACTTTTCGCTTGCATCACAATATAAAAACGCACCATAATTTCACAAATATCATTTATGCCTAACTATTCACCCTATTCACGTATCCATTTGCAAATCATATTTCTTGCACTCGCCTTTACTTTGAATGAATAACTACGCTATCAACGCTATCAACAAACAAACAAACGAACAAACAAACTGTGCAGGTTATCGCCGGCTCAATTGTAGCTCCAGGTTTTCAAAGTGCTCTTGGCCATGGCCATGGCCGTTCACACAATACACGTCTTTCTGGCCTTGGACCCAGCGCCTTTGCCCAGCATCGCAGCCATGTAGCGGCAGCAGCGGCGGCATCAGCATCAGCAGCAGCGGCAGCAGCAGCAGCAGCAGCAGCAGCAACAAGCACAACAACAACAACAATGTCGCCCAGCACAGAGCCAACTGTCATCACACCCACTGTGACGCCAACAACAACAACAGCCCAAACAACAACAACAACAACAGAACACAAAGCTGATCTTACAAATGTACAACAAAAATTGGTTTGCTATTTAGAGAAGAACAAAAATGTGTAGAAATTGATCCTAGCTGATGTTCCTGCTGTCCGCATAAACGATATTATGATATATATATATGTACTATATATACATATATGTGTGTGTGTGTGTATATGAAAAGCTGTCTATTAGAGCTGGCAAAACATCGTTGGCATTATCGATAATATCGATAGTTTTTTTCAGTCAATCAATGCTGTTATTTCTGAAATATTTTTGATCTTTTAAAAAGAATATCGATAATATTTAATTGACTTAACTATCATGTTTTTTTTTTTTCAATATTTCGAAGATATTGCTTGATTTTTTTTTAAATATTTATAAATATTTATTTATTTCTAAAATATTTTCGATGATTACTTCATAATATCGATTATATTTAATTCACTTTATTATCGATGAATTTTTAAATTTATCGATAATGAAATATTTATTTATTTTATTTTTAAAATATTTTAAATATTAAAATAATAATATCGATAATATTGAATTCTCTTCAGTATCGATGATTTTTTGTTCAATATTTTTTTTCAATGCAAACGATTTTTTCTTTCAAGCAGTCGTAAAATTCTTTGTTTTTTTTGTGATTTTAATGTTAAATTTCTGTTTGATTCATTTTACTTCCGATAGTTATTGGCTCAATATTTCGATAATGTTATTGGTTTTTTTGTTTTTTTTTTTTGTATGATATCATATTGTTTTTAAACAGCAGTTGAAAAACTTTATTTTGTATGGAAACAGAATGTTTCCATGAATTCAACTATTTTAATTTTATAATATACATTTATTTTTTTAAATTTTTAAAAAAACTTTTTTCTACTTTTCTAAATGAAATAAACAATTATTCAATTTTTCATTAACCTTTTCTAAATTTATATACAAGTACGTTTGAATCACTTATTTTACGATTTTACTCGATTGATACTATTGCTGTTTTCAATTAGCACTATCGATAACTATCGATTGTTGGCAAATCGATGCTTTGTCAGCTCTGCTGTGTATAGTTGTTGTTGTGCCTAAATTTTGTTAAGTGTGCCAAAAAAAATACTGTTGTCTTAATTAATTGGTTTCTTATTTGATTTCTTTGCTTTTATACAAACTTATCGATGTTGCCCCGAAAATACCCCTACCCTTTTTCGAACTACCCCTTCTGTCTAACTTGCGCTATTTCCTGATGCTCGCCCACTCTCTCTTTCTCTCTCTCATTCTGTCTTTCTCATACTATCTGTCTATTTTCACTTTCAACCAGCTGCGTTGGCTCTTTGACTCAACTGAACTTCCGTTTCCTGCTCGCAGACTTCGTTGATTTTTGTATCATATATTGCTCATATTAATTTTGTAGTTTATATGAAAATATTTATATGCATGTTTTAGTACTATATAGCGTATTTCAAAACTTGCATTTGAGAAGTAAATGTGTGTACTCAGTTTTTATATTATTTATTAAAAGAAAAAAAAAATATACATTTTTTGTTTAATCTATTTAAGCTAGTTTTTAATTGAATGGCCATTTTACGCCATTTTACCATCTAATTTTATACATTTTATTATACAAAATAGTGTTTTGTTTTTGCATGCGAAATGCTTTCGCTATGTTTATACAATGCCATGAGTTTATTATGGACACAGCAAGCCAATCCCCAAGCGCATGTCCTGCAGCTATTTGCAGCAATAGTTGTTGTTGGGGATTGCATCTGGTGCAGGAACAGGGGCAGGGGCAGGTGTTTTTCTGTAATCAGTCAATACACTCTAGGCTATGACTTTAAAGCGCTATAAAGCTAACTTAATCCATAAATGGAAAACTTTTTTGTGAATCGATGATGAGCAATTTTTATTTTGATTAAAAATTTAAAACTATAAAAAGTTAACAGAAAAAAAAAAGAAAATTTAAATCAATTTACCAGTTGATTTCTAAACACTTTTTGCTAAGTATTTAACCATTCTATTACAAGTAGCAAGAGGTAAATAAAGCTTGAAGATATAGTAAAAGAAGTGTTAATTTTTTACCAAATATAAGAGACGAAGAAGTAAAAAAGCTATATACCTCGCTTTCATTGGATGTTTGCAACTAAAACTATTACAAGCTTGTCTAAAAGTTTTTTTTTGTAAATCAACAAAAACTATAAAAAGTTGCGCTCTGCTGATTAATTTTAATAAAGTAAAAAAAGTCTTTGTTTTAGTTGAAAAACTAACTTTGCAACATTTCTTATTTTAATCAGAGTTTCAATATCTATAAATATAGAAAGTAATTGCATTTAAAATGAAATTTAATCAACTGCCAGCTGTGTATTTGATGTCAAGCAAACTGTCAATGTTCAATTATTTGAAATCAATCACATTTTCTTAACACAAACCCGCAGCCCTCAGACTCCTGTTCCACATTTTAAATGCCCAAGCTCGCAAAAATGCTAATGAAATGAGTTTCAGCAGCATTTTGCAACATTTAATGAACAACTTAACTACTGTAGCATGCTGCAAAATTAAAGGAAATGGCTCAGTATGAGCCAAACACAAAAACACACACACAAACACAATTCCACACACACATACACACGCCTGACAAATTTCCCCTAGCAATTCTCTGTGTTGATGTGTAAAACTTGCATAAATGTTGACCCAGTCGGGCAGCCCGGTAAAGGCCCAAATTCAATTACGCTTGGCCATCGTTTTACTTTTTCTGTTTTTCTGTTTTTTGTTTTTTTTGTTTTTTGTTTTTGCCCAGCAAGCAGCTACCCATTTAATGATGCCCCGTTTTTAATTTATCGTTGCACAGGTCACCTATCAACCCTACTTCATGTTGTACGGCGAGGTGTTTGCCGATGATATCGATCCACCCTGTGGAGAGGATCCCCGCCAGCCGGCCTGTGTCACGGGTGAGTTTTCTGTTTTTGTTTAATCACCCCCAACTGAATTGATTTCCCTTTAAGTAGATATATATTCAAAGTGTCTGTGTTTAATGAAATTTCAGGCCATTGGGTTACGCCGATAACGATGTCCATGTACCTGCTGATTGCGAACATTTTGTTAATCAATCTGCTCATCGCTGTCTTTAATAACATTTTCAACGAAGTGAATTCGGTCTCACATCAGGTAAGTGAAAGGAAAAGGAAGCTGTTAGGCTGGAAAGTCAACGTTAGTAAAGTCACTCGATAGTTTCGATAATTTACGATTTTTATAAAATTTTATATTAATCGACTTTGCAATTTTTGATTTTATTAAATGATAGTCAGGTTAGAAGAGTCGAAATCTCGATCGATACTATCGTTCGTTGAGATGAAAATAGTTTTTTAGTAATCAAGTTGTGTTCTTTTAAATTTGTTAAAATTATTGTCGATGTTTTAATTAATCGGATCGGAAAATTGAAGATCGATAGATTGATCTTATCGATAATAGGCGGGTAAATAAATCTGTTATCATTTTGTCGATTTGTGATTTTAAAAAAGTAAATCGATCGCCAAGCGGATAGTAAAAATCGATTAACTGATGTGTTAGACAAGAATAGTTTTAGTTTAATTGATAGATATATATCGATTACTTTCTATTTTTTTTGATTGTTTAAAGATATGTAAGAAATTTCGAAAGCAGCCTGATAAAATATAGATTAAAGTATGTTTGCCAAAGTCAACAGATAGATATTTATCGATAGTTTCTTACTTCTTTAATCAATAGTTAGTAAATAAGACGAAAAAAGCTTGTGAAATTTTGATATGAAACACAATAGACTAAGGTGCAATGTTATCGATAGTAAGAAAACCCGATAATGGGTAATTTTCGATGACTTTCCAGTACTCAGAGCACTAAGTAAAAAGTGTTTAAAGAAAAATTTATTTTTAACAATTATTTTCTTTCAGGTGTGGATGTTCCAACGCTTCACAGTCGTTATGGAGTATCAACAAAAACCTGTCCTGCCGCCGCCCTTCATTGCCTTTTGCCATTTCTATTCCTTGCTCAAATATTGCATACGCAAAGCGAAAGGTGAGCCCGGGATGAGCAAATTTAGCTTTGTTCCTTGTGAGTGAATCAATCGAGCAGCGCTCCCATTCTCAATTGAGCAGCATTAATGTGAAAAATCTTTTAACTTTTCTTCCCTGCTGCAATGCCGTCGCACTTGTACCAAACAAAACAAATCACACACACAAAAAACCAACATTTTAATTGTATTACCAACCGATAAAAATCCCTTTGTCCCATTTTACATTATTTCTGTATGATTACTTTGTCTAACCATATAAATTGATTTGTCTTGTGTTTAGGATTGGAGGTGCAGCGAGACAATGGTCTCAAGCTATTCCTCGAAAAGGACGATCTGGAGCGCTTATATGATTTTGAGGAGGAGTGCGTCGAGGGCTTTTTCCACGAACAGAACATCATATTGAATCAGTCAACCGAGGAGCGTGTCAAAAACACAACCGAGCGTGTCGAGACCATGTCACAAAAAATCGAGGACATCAATCAAAAGGAGAACCTACAAACGGCCACCGTGCAAGTGCGTAACACACTCAATTTTCAATACACACTTTTCTATACACAATTTTCAAAACTCAATTTTTAGTTTTTGTTATGCAAATTTTGCTTAGTTTTTTTATGCTCTGTTTTCAAAGTGGGCAATAGAGTATATTTACTTCGTATGTCAGTTAGAAATTTTTGAGAATAAAGCAAGAATACTTTGTATACAATTTTCAGTATAATGGAAACTGGAAAACTGAAAAAAATAAAAACTTTTGAATTGATTAAATTTTTTTCCACGGATTTTAACGAATGAAGGTATTTTTAAAATGAAAGTATTTAGGGAACTGCATTTTTTTGATTTTTCCTCGAATTTTCAATTAGAATTCGAACTAAAAATTATTGCAACAAAAAAATATTTTCGTAATGTAATTCGATATCTCCAAAACTTTTAGATATATGTATAAAATCCAAAGTACTTATTTCTAGGCCTATTTATTGATTTTCATTTGGTGTATCGTTTTTTAAAATCGATAACGCTATATGCAATATGAAATATTTGAGCTGACCTAAAAAAAATCCATTTGAAAAAAAAAACTTTTGGAAATTTTCTAAAAAAAATTGTGCCTTAGAAAAAATAACAATTTTGGCGCAGTATTTTTCATTTCAAAATGAACGTATATCATTTTATTGACATATTTTTCACATTCTAAAAAGAAAACAAACTGGAAATAGAGTATACCGCTGTCGAAAACCTACAACTGCAACGTTTTGACTTGTTTGTTTTTTTTTTTATATACACATTTTTTGTTTGAATCTTTGGCACATCGATTTCGGGTTTTGAACATACTGACAGACAGCTGTTAAATTGAAAATGTCCACATGAACATGAACATGTGGAGCAGCTGGAGCAGAGCTCATTTGTATGCTAGTCCTTGTTGCGTTGTTGCTATTGCTGCTGCTGCTGCTGCAGCAAGGACATGGCTTTCACATTTTTATTGCAATTGAATATTTGTTCACATTCACACATTGTTGCGCTCTGTGTCTTTGCAGAACATTGAATTCCGCTTGCGCAAAATGGAGGAATCATCCGAGCAGATACTGTCGCATCTGGGCGTTATCCATCGCTTCATGTCGGCACACACCGCTGGGACAGACGAGTTGCGTGGCTCCGTGATGAACATTCCAAGTGAAATGCATCGCATGCGCACCATTTCAATGTCCGACAATGAGGGAGGAGGCAGCGGTAGTGGCGGCGGAGGAGGAGGTGGAGGCGTAGTAGCTGCCACTGTTGGACTGGGACTTGGTGCCACACTTACTTTAAATTCGCTGCAGGTGAGTTTAGGTTCAATTGTTGCCATAGAAAAAAAGAAAACATCATTTTAAACTATTTCTTTTTCACTGAAGGTCAACAATCGACGTCGTTTCAATCGCTCGCTGACCGAGGTGCGTCCGGATGCGTACATCTTGGATGAGGGCACACATTTCGAGGTGGTGCCGCTGCCCGAGGAGCCCGATGAGGTGGTCAAGTCACGGGAGGCGCTCAACGAGCAGATGTCGCGCAAGGTTTCCATGCAATCGGAGACTGATTCGGATATTTATTTGCCACTCTCGCAGCGTCCATCCACGTGTGAAACAGTGAAGCGTACGCCATATGTGACAGTGCGCCAGGATACGGGCGCCAGCACGGAGAGCAAGGATACCTTAACGCCCATGGGCACCAATGATGATGATCAGACGCTTGTCGGCGGTGATAATTCTGATGATGCCGCCCCGGATATGACATTTGAGGGTAATTTGCTTGCCTAAAATGAGCATTGCAGCAAACTAATCCACTGCTTCCTCGTTACGTTATGATTTCCTGTACTGTATACTGTTCTGTTTAAGTTTGACGTTACTTTTTACGTTTGCGTTTATTCTGTGTTCTGTTCTCGCTTCTATATGCCGCATCAGCAAACCACGAATCTTTCTCTATAAACACATAAAATGTATTCTTCGCATTATTTACGCATTTAGCTGCCCGCCATCGAGCAATGCGTCAGCGCACCGTCTCCCTGTGTCGCCGCAACTCGGAAACCTACTCGCTGACAGGCGCTGATTTTAATCGCTCACACATAAGCCTCAATCAGCTGGCATCGCTGTCACGTCGCCAGTTGAGCCTGACTCAGTCCGAGCCGGACAGTGATAAGGATACGCCAGTAATTAGCGCCGCCGCACATCAGGGTACGTCAACACAACGCAATACACAAATTTGCTAGTACAAAAGAAATGGGCTCAAAATTCTGGTTACTAATCCATTCATGCTACCCCAACTAACTACATAATCCAACCGACCAATCCAGCTACCAAATTGGCAACTAAATTAAGCATTAATCAGTCCATTTTATTGTTGTAATCTGTATTTATCCAATTACCGTATACTTGTACATGCATTCTAGAGTGTTGCACGAATGCACTAGAAAAGGGCAAACAAGTCACTCGAGTTACTTGCCTGACCAAGCCAAGTAATTCTGGCTATTCACCTGCACTTGAAAAGGCTTAGAATTCATTCAAAGCAAGTTTAAGAGACTTGCAAATTGTGTTGCAACAATCGAGTAAATCGCTTGCACTTTAAAGGTCAACCAAGTCATTCAAGTCAAAAGACAAACAAGTTGTTTGAAATACATTCAAAGTGAAGCATTTCGAGCATTTCACCTGCACTTGAAAAGTCTTGCAATTCATTCGAAGCAAGCTTGATTTACTTGCGAGTTATGCTGCAGTATTCAAGTAACTCGACTGAACATTAAAGATCAAACAAGTCATTCAAGTTACATGCCTGATCAAGCCAAGCCATTCAAGCTTCTCGCTTGCACTTAAAGGGGCAAACAGCAAACTTGAGTAACTTTCATGACCAAATCAAGCAATTCAAGCTACACGCCAGCATTTAAAAGAGCAATCAAGTCAATCGAGATACTTTTCTGATCAAGACAAGTAATACAAGCTGTTCACCTGCACTTGAATGTTTAAAGACTTGATTAAGCAGATCAAGATGTCAAGTATAGTTGGCAAGTATAACTTAAGAGTCATTTAAAAGTCTTTTACTCGTTTGCTTGGCTTAGAAATTGTAAATACTCTTTGAGTTGTTTTATTTGTTTGCAATTCAAAAGGAAGCAAAGGCCGCACTCCTGCAGAACTCTATTGCATACTCGTATATATTTTCTACTCGCCGCACACACATACTATTTTAAACTCTTGACGCATTTTCAAACCTAACCTCGCAAAATCTAGGTAAATCAGTATTGCATGCGAAACCCTCCAGAAATATATTGCTGAAACTGCACAGCGAGTATACATCGATAACGGATGAACTGGAAAGTGTCTGCCATTTGATTGCCTCGCCGACCGTCTCGCTGCAGAGCAACAAAGGTAAGTTGGCTGAAAATGTTGCTGCAACTTTTGGGAGCCCTTCAACAGGCTTCAAACAACAACAACGATATGTTACACAAGCCACTTTCCTTTTCCCAATTTTCCCAAGCTATCCATTATTATCCAGTACAACATCAAAAACATAGTCTAAAAAATAAACTGTTATCTGTATATAGCTAACCGGGCGTATGCGTAATAATCTTCATTGCCTCTTGCTTATGCTTGTGCTTGTGCCAAAAAACCAAAAACGCTGTGCCTGCCGAGCATAACTTAGCTGCTACGATATATTTGCTAACTTGTCTTTTATTAAATTCTCACAGCATCCTTGGATCGTCCCAAGACGGAGATGTCGCGCGCCGAGGCCGCAGCGCTGCAGGAGAAGATGCATCTGAAGGAGTGCGAGGAGAACGACTACAGAATACTGGAGGGTCTGTTTGAAGCACGCGGTTCCATCGATGCCAGCGTACAGCCCTATGAGGTACACATGTGATTCTATTAGAATTCGATTCTTTATCAAAAGAATTTGAATGAATTCTATTTGAATTCAATTCTTTATCATAAGTGAAAGAATGATTCTTGAAACTCCTAATTCACCAAGAATTAATTCTAAATGAATGATTCAATTTCATATATATGTAACAAGAAATCATTCAAATTTTATTGCAATTCTTTTGTCTAATTGAATTGTTTCTAACGTATGCTCTTCTACACAGATTGGTGTCTCCGTTGATTATAGCCACCGTTATCCGCTCAGACGCGAGACTGCCGTTGAGCTATCTCCTTCGAAGGCTACTGCGGAGGGAGGACTGCTTGGCGTTGCAGGAGACAGCAGTGATACCAGCGGCGCTGGCAGCAGTCTGCATGCAGCGGCTGGTGGCTTTCAGCTGAAGAATGAGCGACCCTGGCAGCGCAACTCATCAATGGAACAGCAGGCATATCAGTCGCCATTGGTGCCGACGCGAGCAACAAGTGATTTTCTGAATCCGCCCTATGATAGCAGCGGACGTCTGTTTAAGAAATCGAGTGAGAGTCTGCAGAAGAATTCCAGCACAGATACGGATTACTCGGCGCATCCATATCGCTTTATAAAGCAGAGCTCGAATGAGACAAATACCTCCTTAACTGGCTCCTACAATGTGGATACTCCTTCGCTGACGGCAGAGCCATCTTTGGATGCTGGAGATTCGCATTCGGCAACTGGAATAAGCATGAGCGTTGGCGCTGCTGGCAGCGCTGCCACGGCACGTTACCAGCCTAAGCGCACTGCGTCCGTTGGCGCTGCCGATGGCAGACGGCTGCGTGACGATAGCTCCAGTTCGCTGGATCTAAGCGCAGCGCCAGTAACGACGCAGGCAGCGCCAGCAGTGCCAATGCGTCCCATGCAGCTAAAGAAACAGTTTAGCATGGATCAGGGCAAGCCGCTGTCGGCGCAATCGAGCGCTGAGATGACGGCAGCGGAGGCAGGTGTCGCAAGTAGTAGTAGTAGTAGTACAGGATTAGGATTAGGATCAGGATTAGTAGTAGCACCTGCCACTGCTCAAACCGTGCCCAAACTGATTTCAACGCTCAAGCCGCCCTATGCCAGCAAGCTGGGCATGAATGTGCTCAAGGAAAGCAGCTCCAGCACGGAGGAGTCACGTGATAGCGAAGCCTGCTCCGGCTCATCATCCAAGAGCAGCAATACGGGCATGGTCATACCACAGATAAGCACACATCTGGTGCAGGACGAAATAGCTAAGCTATCGTCGAACATTAAGAGTAGCACAGAATCAGAAAAGGATCCGCCATATAACGAAACAATGTGTTAAATAATCCTAGCAAATAACTATATACATCTATATATATGTTATATATATGTTATGTGTACCACGATGTCCATGTTAATGTTGCAATTGACGTTAGTCCGTAATCGTTTTAACCCAAGCGCAAACATAGATTAAGCATTAAGTATTTGTACTTGTTAGATTGTACGAGTAAGTGTTATCCACCTTGTGCTCAATAACGTTGCTACACTCGGAGAAAAAAGAATTTACTAAAACTTGAAAGTCGTCAAGCCAAAAGCCAGAAAGGCATCTTGTGACTTTTTAAAGCAGAAATTTACAAAGAATTTTTCGAAAATTTCGAAAAAATATTTCATAAAAATTGAGAATGCTCCTGAAAAGTAGAACTTAAAACTAACTTTTTTAAATCTGCATAATTAGGACAGATGTTTTCATTTTTAAGAAATGTATATTTCAAGTGAAACTCTAAAAATAAACTATTTCTGTTTTGTTGGAAAATTTCTATATTTTTTCCGAGTGTAGTAAACGATTTGCTGGTAATATATACAAGCCTGTGCCTTATTCCACTTACGAATCAAGGCCACAAAACTAAAAAAAAGATTAGAAGTTAAATGAATGTGCAAAGATTAAAAAAATCCGAATTGATTTGAAAGTGGAATTAGGAACAGGCCAAATATAAACAGAACTAACACATATAGTATATGATTCATGTTGAAACTGCATAGTACTTGCTGAAGACAGAGTCTTACAAATTTTGCGTTTGAAACGAGGCGCATATCAAAAGATATATATGATTTGAAAGTTTTGGAATAATCGCGCCCTGCCGTGTTAATGATTTTTGACAATACATAGTTCACAGATTCTCTGTATTTTTATAAGATGTATTTATTTACAAGTCGTCTTTTATTGTTGTTATTCTTATATATAGAAAATAGTTAAAAAAAAAAACAAAACAAATTCAAAACAAAATGCATGCATTTCTCTTAAAACATATTTATATCTCTTTTGAATTAACAAATTTGTCAAGGAACCACCAGCAAAGCTATCCTTTAAGCATATATCTATTATCCTTATCCAGAAATGTTTACAATCTCTAGTTATTAGTCAGTCATATACATATGAAATGTTACCTGCAATTTTCACATATCCTGTATCTAAGAAACCAATCCAAAACTTGCCACATATATCCAACTCAATCTACATACATATACTATATATTTAACTTAATGAGAAATCTTGGTACTTAAACTAACTTTATTAACTTGTGTATAAATTATAAATGTGTTAACTACGATATCAACTTAAAATATGTATATGTGTCCTTTATATGTCTCTGTACAATTAGAGTTAGTTAGTCCATTTTACTTTATATATATATATATATTTATATGTGTGTCTTTGTGTATAGCTAAATTAGTTTAAGTGCTATCAAAAATTAAAAATTGTATATAAAACATAGCTATTTTTTCAAAAAAAAAAAAAGAAATTGTTAACGTTTTGCTTCGTGTTAAAATGCGCACAGTGCGCTAATTTCATAATTTGTTGTAAAATGTGTTTACAATTTAAGGAAATTATTAATTATTGCATTTTATTAGTGTTAAAACAATGTACTTATTGATTTTAAGAAAATAAATTTAATTATGTTATAAAAACATTCATACTTATTTATGTCCTACTTTAAAAGTCGGAATTACACTTTTCTGAAAAATCGATCAAAATGCTGTTTATAAAAGTCAAAAGTTTGTCCCAGTGTCGGCCTGCGACCTCTGCTGATTTCTGTTCGCCTGGTATTTGAAAAAGTTGGGGCAGCCCTTTGGAAGACCAAATACAAAAATTTCGTGGTTGTTGTTGTTGTTGTTGCTTTCAATTTGCGAGTTGAACCAGCGGCTGTCAGAATTACAAATACCAGGCGAACAGAAATCAGAAGAGGTCGCAGGCCGACACAGAAGCCCCTAAAAGTATACCGCACTTTTTTTTACATTTTGAGTCGTTTCCCACTAAACGAAAATTTAAATTCAAATTGAAATTGAAACAGTGCAGCTGATCTGAAAATGGATAAGACAATAAAATTCAATTATACTTATAAAACATTTATTTAATACTTTTCTCTTTCTTTCTCTTCTTACATTAAGCTAGGATGAATTATTGTGTACAATATTTATATACTTGTGTGTATTTAGTTATCATTTCTTTCATTCATTTTTACATTGTATACAAATTTCAAGTCTTTTGCGTTGCCATTTCAGCTTAAAAACTAAAACAATTTATAGTAAGTAATATATTTTATAAATATTTACACATAATGGCAATATGGCTTCGACTTGAACTCAAGCTCCGCTCTGTACATAAATTAACTGCATTTAAATAACAAAATTATTACAAGGCACTCGTCCTTCATCCTTCATCCTTGATGAATCCAAATCAAGCCTACAAATGCATTCGATGCATCGATGCGGCTTAAAAGTTGCACTAGGATATCATTTACTCGTATATATAAAATATTATTTATAGGTTTTTTTCTTTCATTTTTGTTTTGTAACGAACACATTCCGAACACTGTCGATCTATTGTTATACTTAGTACATGTCGTATATCATTTTCATTATATCGGTTTTTTGTTTTTTGTTTGGTATCGATTCTGCTTCGCATTCCATTTAAAATGTGATGTACTCGTTTGTAACAATTATTTACAATCGTTTGTAGCTTAAGCCAATATATGAGGATCACAATGTTGAGCTTTAGTTATTGCCACTGTTGAGGGTCTCCTCCTCGGGCTCCACGGGACTTTGATGCACCAGCTTGTCCAGCTCCTCCTTCTTCGTACGCTTAAAGAAGCCCAGCTAGAATACGAAAATAATGTTAAATTAGAATTGTTCTTAACTTAAGATCAGAATACGTACCTTATACATGGCATAGCTCAGAATGGCAAGCAGCAAAAGACCACCCAGCACCGAGACAATGATAATCCAAATGGGTAAGCTTTTAACCAGATGCTTTGAAATGACATTTGGCTCAATCTTGCGCTTAATCAGCAGAGTGCTGCCCAAAGGATCACCCTCCTTGCGCACATTCAAATCGATGAGTATGGCAAAGAACTCCCAGGGATCAATTAGCACGGCATTAACCTCTTTCAGATCGACGGTATATTGCATATTCAGATTAACTGGCTTCTCGGGCTTAAAGTTATAGACACGCATTACGGCACGCAGGCATATGGTCATCTCGGGATCTCTACAGTTGAAGACTATAGTTCTGTTTACGGGCAACTTGCCCTTGAAGTCATCGCTGAGCAAATCGTGTGCTTTGATATTTGATATTCTTGCATATTGCTCTCGATTGGCGGTCAAGGCTTTAAGATCACGACGTTTCCTGGTCATGGAAGCAGTGGCTACGGAATCCGAGTCCAGATCGTGCCAAGTGCTGCTTATATCATATTGCTGTCCTTGCTGACTGATGACAACACGCTCCTTGTTTGTCGACGAACTGCTGCTGCTGCTGCTGCTGCTGTGACTTGTCGAGACTTCAATTGTGTTCATAATGATCTGCGTATTATTCTGATCCAACAGCTCAATGGCAACCAGCTGGGAATCATAGGTTGCCTGCATGCTTAGATTGCCCACATTTATGATGGGTATGGTAGCAGTGGAACCGGATATCCGGTATGCAACGGGTATATGAAAGACAATCTCCAAAGCATCCACAGTGCTGGGACCATTACTTTTGATCTCATAGTTATTAATAATATGCGCAGAGTCCTTGTAGTGTTCCAAGTCAATTTGTCCATTTGTTTGGCCACTGTAGAAAGATGAAGTTTGAAGTTAGGATTTGCTACAATTGAGGAGAGTTGTTATCCTTAGACCTACCCCGATGCATCGATCTCCGTGTACTCTTTCAAAGCAATCAAAGTGTTTAGCTTATTGTCGCTCGGGTTCTTCTCAAGGCCCGTGCTAAAGACCTCTGCCTTGATGGTCAGCGCGCTGCCCGTCAAACTGCTCACATCGAAGCTAATGGTAATACTATCCCTATCACCCTTGCCCAAGGGTCTGCCATGGTTCAGATCACAGACCATGACAGCTTCGCTGACCTTGCAGTTGCCAGGTATTTGTGCAAAGTTCAACAGACTCGAACTGGTTACATTCAGTTGAGGCAAATAGGCAGTCTCTCCATGATTGGTGACCTCATAGTTGAGGCGTAGAGTCTTGGCACTGCCCAGGATATAGCTGGAGCTGACATCATGGGCGGTCAGCTGCAGATCGGCAATGCAAATGTCTGTGGCACAGCCGGTGCTGAAGATGATCTTCTCGGTGAAGACCTTGGCATCCTCTGGATCGACAGCTACACAAGTCTCACAGAACTCTAAAATATGAAAACAAGGATATAGATTATTCAAATGTTTGCAATTGCTTTCTAGCATAGTCGACTTACCTTCCGAATCCGGCACCTTCTTCGTCAGCTCGTAGTGCATTTCCAATTCAATTGGCTGGAAGATATCCTTCTCGCTATAGCGCACCTCGCATTCAAATACACGACACTGCTGTGTCCTGCCCGCTGTGGCAATAAAGGACAACTCATTCGTCTGCGTCTGCGTAAACTTGGCCCGCTTCAGCTGCGCATCAATCACAATCTTCATGGCCATCTCCTGCTGCTGTGCTGAGCTAACTGTTGCCGTTGTGGTTAGTCCATAGCAGGCTGTGATTTGAACTCTGTTCTGTTCGGGCTTTATCTCACGATTCTGTGATCTTACGCTGGCCTGCAGCTTGACAACAGGATATGCTCGGTACAGGAACAATGCCTCTGCATTGGGTGCTCCCACTGCAAAGTCATTGAATCCATTGCCATCAATGTCCGAGCCACGAGACAAGCCGTGTCCAAACATGTGTGTGCCATACTTGGAGGGTGTCTGTTGCGGTGAATCAAGACGCTGACTGGGCTGATCCCGCAGACCCTGCTGGGCACCCAGATAAACAAAGACGGAGCCATTGCCTGCAAATGGAGCTCCCACGGCAATATCTGTAGTTGAATAAAAAGTATGAGAACAGTTTTAGAAAAGTTAAAATAGGTATGGTAAACAAGGATATAAATAGAAAAGACTTCGGGAAAGCTTTAAACACTTTTGAAATCACCTTTAGTCAGTTTAAAATTAGTTATCAAAATCACGAAAGAACGATTGAAACATTCATTTAACTTACTTCGATTAGATTGTCATTATTATTGATAATCCAGGCAATATTATTCTATATATTTGATGCATTTTAAAGATATGATCACAATGCTATACTACTGTTCCCATTCAAGTGCTTCGCAATGTACTTTTAAAATATTTATCTTTGTCGTGTAGAATGGTAGCAAAAACAAACAAAAACAAAGGGCACACCCAACATGGGAGTTGTTGGCGAAAATAACTGAATACTTATGTTATTTATTTTGCATTCCAAAACAAAAGATGTATCTTTGCCCTGCCGAAGTCTAAGTGCCCTTCAAAGTTTCTTATAAAATTGTTTTGATGACAAAATAAAAACTTATTTCATACAAAATATAACTTCTTAAGAGGTTTTTGCATGACTTTCATTCTATGCTATCATAAAACTCGCACAAGCCAAAACATATTTTATAGAAAATTAAAAATTTCTGATAAATTGATCAGATTTGCCTGTTTGTAAAGTATGTATCAAGTTTTATCAACATGGCTTGAAGATAGAGAGACTAGTTTGTAAACAAATTAAACAGACAGATTGATGGGCATAGCTATATCGTATCGGTTGCAAAAGCTGATCAAGCGTATATATATCACCTCATTCAATGCGTGACTTAAAATCATAAAATGAAACACAGTTGCAGCGAATTCTTTTGCAAACTGTGAACTGAGTAAGGCAAAGAGGGAACTGTATAAAAGGGACTGAGGAGAGGGTATTTCCACACATTCTCATATATATATATATATATAGATAACTTACCGTTGAAGCCGTCGTGATTAATGTCACCCAGTCTTGACAAGGTGGTGCCGAAACGTGCCTTAGCCGTCACAGGCATGGGACAGCGAATGATCTTGGATTCGAAATTGAACTGGAAATACAAATATATAACAATATATGAGTCATCAAGTTCCCAAGTCGATGACAAGGCACAATTACTCACCCGTCCCTTGTTGAGGAACACATAGATGGCGCCGTTATCGTGCGAGTCTTCAAAGGTGTGCTGAGGTGCGGATATAATAATATCGGTCAGATTATCACCATTGAGATCCTCGGCAAGAACAGCATAGCCAAAGTATTCACCAAACTGTTCGCCACGGAAGATATGATACTTGTCAATGGTCTGTCCGCGCATATCAAAGATATATGCCTCGCCAGATTGCTCATTCGCCTGTGGAGCCGTGGCCACATAGAGCAGACGCTTCAGATTGGTGCTATCAAAGTGACCAGAGCTGACGGCATAGCCAAAATAGGAGTCATCCGGCTGGCCCCAATGACTCGGATTGGGTATAACCGTTTCGTAGGTATCCTCGGGCGCATAATCTATATAATCGCCACCACCGCGCTTATTGCGACGCTGCTGACTGCTGGTGTCCCTGCGACTAGCCGAGGGATCGTCTATTAGGGCAACCTTCCTATAGCGTATGACGGAACCACGCCAGGTGTATATGCCAGGTGCGCCAATCAGAAACTCTTGATTGTCATCTGAAACATGTGCGCTAAGTCCCTGCTCCGCCAAGATATAGTAATAATATCTATGATCATTATCCTCCTTCACCTGTTGCGACTTTAGACGCAACGGCGATATCTTTGTTACATTCTCTGGCTGATCGTGCAGCGTATCCGATATCCAATAGCATATGCCGTGCATATGATAATCCTTCGAAGATGGCGCTATAAATCTAGGCGCACACACTAGCAACTTATCCGTATCCCGCGTGCCTCCGTCCATGGAACCACCTAACCATTGAAAGTCTCTGCGTTCCGAGTCCCAGGTATACTCGCTGTTCTCAATATTCCGATTACCATGCTTCTCAAACACATAAGGACTGCAGGTCCCGTTAATCAAGGAACACTTGTAGATTGCTCCCGTCTCGTTGACGTTCCTCTGCAGTTCCAGCGTCGACTGTGCCTGCGGCGCACCCACAATAACACTGCAAGTGAAAGGATCAGGTTTTAGTTCAACGGTTCAAACCCAGAAACATACTTCGATTAAAGTTTGTTTTCTCTTATCAATAGCTCGACTATAATTGATTTTTCAATCTTCTTCTATCCTCAATCTGGCACTGAGCCCAACTCAACCCAATTAGTCAGACAATAAAAGCCAATTGTCTATGCATCATCCGGCAATCGATTCAGCAGCTGAAATTAGTTGACTTTTCCTGCTAAATGCAGTTCACATTTATATTATACATATATATTTATATATATATATAATACTCATATTTGCCAATTGGGTTTATATTTCAAGCGTTTTAAGCGCGGTGACCAAGCAGATAACAGCATTATCTACAAGCATATCTGACGTATACTTGATAAAACAAACGCGACAAAAGCAGCAACAGAAACAGTTGAATTATCATTTGCTTCGCTTCATACTTAGAAATAGCTACAAGCGTATATAGGAGTGTGTGTAGACATACTTATAATCAATACGATCAATACGATATCCTTGCAAAAGAGTAATTTTGACTTTTCATTGAAATTCTTTGGGTTTCATTTGATATTGCAGTTTTAAAAAAACCAGAAAAACATTTTCTTAGTGTTTTCCGCGCCCAACTCTATATGCCATTTTGTTATAACTATAGACCACAATACACACACTCACAAGCAAACACACACACTCACACACACAAAGACATACTCCGGTAATCTTATCAAAGAAAATCGACTAAAAACGTAGCTGATAAACAAAAACAGCGGCATTGACTAACTTTTAGCTAGAAATACGAGCTAGAGTTCTTTAAAATGACAGAAATCGAATATGTTAGACACATATGTTCATTGTTTAATATAAGTATATATTCCGTTATTATTATAGTTATTATTAATCAAACAAATCAAAAAATAATCGAAAAATGTAATGGCTTATAAGGTTTTTATTCTGATTAGGATAAGTTCTTAAACTTTCAGAAAGAGTACATAAAATATTTTCTTTTCATTTGTTTGAATACATCTCTTTGTTTTTTTAATGAATTTGAAAAAGAAGTGAATCTGTTGATTCTGAATATATATTAAACCATAAAATATGTACCAAATCATGCATACTTTAAAATACATCATTTTTATGCATTAAAAACAAAGAAACAGGGCGTACTTCAACTTCTTAGGCTATAACTATACTAACAAAAGTATATGCATATATAAGTATATACGATTATGTACATATAAACATAGGTAAATTATACTTATATAAAGGAAAGAACGTGCCATATTGGCATGCTCAAATATTTGCATAACTTCAGCTATTTACAAATATACGAGCACGAGTATGTTCGGGTATATTATGTATAGAGCGAATGCCACTGTCAATGCTTGATATCTACAAGTATAGCCTCACCCCTTTGCTTGCCACTCCCACCCCCTGCCTAACTTCCCTTGACTTTTCAATTGATAGCAAGTAATGACTTCATCATTTGTACAACTTATTAAATGTGTGTGTTTCATTTAATGCCTTTTATTTTAGCATTTATTTCATACACTTTTTATTGGCGTTGCGATCTTTATGTCCATCTCCAAGTTTAATACACAGTTCGAATTCGATTTGTATGAATCATCAGCTCAAAAACTCTCAACTTTACACAACCTGTTTGATAGTTTTCAACAGTCAGACAGACAGAGAGAGAGAGAGAGAGAGAGAGAGAGATGGAGTTAGAGAGGGAGGAGCAGTAGCTTGAAAGTCAAAGTTTGATCTTGGAAACTTGAGGCACTTACCCATGGGGTCTCAAGCTTATGGTATAACCGAAATATGACGCACGCACTTTAGGCATAACGGTCGCAAATTGTGGATCTTTGATCTCTTTATTTGGCCGAGGTGACAAATTGTAGGCAGATACGCTGATCGCCAGGCAAAATGCCAGCAGGATCAGCTGCGTAGACAAGCGACCTTGTCTAGCCATAATTGGTAAACTTAATAAACTGGTTTTATGTTATAGCCACTAAATTCAATTAGTTTCGATTTTTATTATCACTAAAATATGCCACACAGCGACACAAAACGCGCGCGAAACGCGAGCAAAACAATCAATTCAAGTGTTTGCCGATCGCAACCGTCTCGAACGAATGCCTCAACACTACTGAAAAGCTGAAATAAATTGTGCGCTCTTTCAGCTCAGCTTGCAGCCGCAATGGTCAGGTAGCTTTTCGGAGAGAGTGTGCAATGATGCGCTCTCTCTCCTGCACCCACAGTGGTCAGGTAGCATTTGAGAGAGCGTCTTATCAGCATATGTTGGTACTGTTTGTCATGTTTGGTACAAGTAGCGAAACTGGTACATAAAGGCAGCTTCCTCTCTTGCACCCACAGTAGCCAGGTAGCCTTTGAGAGAGTGTGTTATATACAAATGTACCAAGACTTATGTTTGGTACAAATGCAGCAAAATTGGTACAATGCAGGCATATGCACTTTTCCGAATCGGATAAAAACATTCTTAGCGGTTTTTGGTTCGGAAAAATGACAAACATTCTGCTTCAAATATTTTTCTTTGAATTAGTGGAATGTAACCTAATCAAATATAACTTAAAATGGGGGATAAATACCAATTAATTTGAATTTATTTAAAGTAATTTAAGAAGCGTCTTTAAAGTAAAAGATTTGGAGTTTGAGATTTTGTTCAATATAGTTTAGTATCTTTGCTCACTTTAAATAATTGTTTTTAAAAAACCTTTTTTTTTTGTGTTTCCATTTGATTTTGTTATGGGAGAAGAGAAGTTTTTAATGTATAAGAATTGAAATTTGATTTTTCCCTACATTTTTTAAGTCTATTTGCTTTCAAGCGAATTTTCTCTAAAATTTTTGTTATGGAAAATATCGTCTTTATATAATTTAATAGTAATAAATCATAAACATTCAAACATAATTCCAAAAATTAAAGGAAAGAAAATAACTTGAATCCATTTAATATAATTTAAAAGAAGTATTCAATTTATTGAAATTGGATTTTTTGCTGAAACTTGTCACATCTTAAATGAATTTTCTCATAATCCACATTTTTTTATTCCCATTCGATTTTGCTATAAGAAAGATCGTGTGTATATAGTTTTATTATAATAAAAGTAAAAATTAAATAAGTTGGTACATTTTAATAAAAATTGGTACATTTTGCAACATGTTTTATTATCATTCTCTCAATGTTCGCTCTCGCAGCTACTTGCATACGCAGCGCTCAGGTAGCTTTTGTTGCGATCGCCCTCTTTCTCTCTCTCTCTCTCTCTCTATGTGGGCTGTCTCTTTCGCAATCACAGCGTGAGCGGCTTACTCACTTTACCGTTGTCAAATTCCAGTGGGAGTGGAAAGTGTTATTTAAAGCTCCATTTATGGTTATTAACTGATTTCCATATTTGTTTAGGCGCAGCTTGATTAGACTTCCAGCGCATAATGTAAATGCAATAGTCTAATCAAACATTTTTAAAAATACAAACTTAACTGACTAACTTCAACTAGCTAAAGCTAGCTGATAACAAAACAGCTTAAAAAAAAAACGAAAATAAAAATATAACCGGTTAATCAGCTTTAACAATAAAAGGCCAACAGAAAAACTTAAAAAAAAGAGAAAAGAATAATGCATATCATTAGCTTTACTTACAAGACTTTCTATAACTCTTTACTTAAGCTTAAGCTATATTTCAAGTCAAAGTTTTATCAGCTAAGCATTAAAGCCACTGATAAGCAGATAATAATAACAATAACAAACACAAAACGAAACAACAAACAGTTTGAAATGTCTTAGCATCAAATGCTTAGTCAGCATCTGAATGAATCACATATTGCATCCATGCGATTTGCCAGTTTACCAATTTCCAGTCAAATAATACGCTCTATAAATATGTGTATTTATTTACTTATACAATAACTGTAATTATAATGTCAGCATTTGGCTCAGCTGACAAGCACATGTCAAGCAGCTACCTGTTAAGACCACATTTACATTAACTTGTTGTTTATGCAAAACAATCAACAAATATTTATTGTTACTTAAGCGACAAAAACATGAAAACAACATATGAAGAGAAATACAAGTCAAGTACACGCATACATACATAGGTATATATGTATGTATGAGTATGGGTATATATGAGTACTACTCGTTGACTCGTTACTGACCGTCGCTTTGAGTATTTCCCAAAAAATAAAACCGAACATGAGTGTGACTCATTCAAAGGCCATGTAATCATGTGTCACCCAGATATACTCGTACAAGCATACACGAGTTCAGACATCAAGGCATCCATAACAACTACATATTTACACTCCGCGTCATTTGTATATGACAAGTGCAAGTTTTGGAGTTTTTATACTTTTTGACATGGAGTATATGTATGTAAGGCATATATCAATCAAAGTTTATCTGATGTACACATTTTTAATAAGTTTTTTGTGGAATATTGTGAATATCTGAATATATGAAATTAGAAAATTTTTTATAAAATTGTTCAAAAACTATAATTCAAGTTGATATTGTATATTATAAGTTTTCGTTATTCTACAATTTTGTATTGCATGAGTACTTCTTAAAAAATAAGCAGCTTTTAAAAGAAGAAATAGCTGATATTTCATTCAAAATTTCACACAAAAACTATTCAGAATCTAAGGTGCTTGGAAGTTAGAAGTTATATCAACTACCATACTTTAGTAATTAAAGGGTTAAAGATAAAGTAAACCAGCTTTTTAAATATTTACAGCCCACTAAAAGCTACGCGAAATATTAGATCTGTTCCGGTTTTCACATTCAGCAACATTTTGGGGAAGTAAATTTTCATTAAATGTTTGGAATTGCAATTTTGCTATTAATGCAAAATTTTGCTATCAATCCAGTTAAATAATTAGTTTTAATCCTTAAATTCTGACTAAAGATGAAGATGAAAAATTTTAGTCAAATTTACTAAGACAAAATCAAAGCAAAAGTTAAATATGAAGTAAGTATAACATGTTTATTTCATTGGTTAATAAAAAAAAACTAATTTACCTTTAGACTGTCACTATATTAATGACTGGGAGTGTATTCAATTTTGCAAGTACAAGCATATATTTACTTGGAATGGCCTTTGTAAGTGCAGCAAAAGAGCTTGACAGAGCTGAGGTAGGGCGCCGGTGGGTGTAAATACTTACATATATACACACACACAAAGATATATGTATATATAAATATATATGTAAGTCTGGCGCTTTGTTTGAATTTTAAGAACCGAAAACTGTTTATATGTGCATGTAAGCGGACAATAAGAATAAGCCAAGTTGAGGACCACACAAATCTTCTTTCTTACGCGCTGTGATTGCTGCCATCTCCATCATCATCAGCAGCAGTAACAACAACAACAACAATGTTAACAACAACAACAATAATAACTTTGCGGTCAACAAATGTTTAAGAACAAAAGCAGCCGCTGCAAGAGTTGCTGCTGCATTTTGTGTTATTGTTGCTGTTGTTGCTGTTCTTTCTGAATTTGGGTTTAATGACCAAGAGAAAAGCGGCTAAAAATATTTGTGCGGTGTTAACTCTGGCGTCGTTGCGTCGCGGGGGCGTATGGACTGAGAGGGAGGTAGGGACAGCACTGATATGGCGCCGACGTTTGCAGACAGCGCAATATGCATTACAATATGCAGCTGCTGCTGTTGTCGTTGCTGCTGCTGTCGTTGCTACTGTTGCTGCTGTTGCAGGCAGACGCCACCGACAATCGTCGCCAACAGTTGCCTGTTTGTCACAGAATATTGCGCAATGCATTTATGAATATCATTTGAAATGCGTTCAAGTGAATTGAATCAAATAATTTCACAGTCCCTAAATGGCAAATGTTGTCGTCGCAAATTGGAACACGCTTCATTTGCCCTGGGAAAAAAGTCAACGAGCTTTGCATTTTGGGCTGGACAATGTCTTTGAAACTATTTCAAAATCATTTTTAGTTGCAATCTTTACAATATTACCCCAGGGAATAACCTTAAATTAGCATTGGCCCTCAATAAATAATATTTATAAGCCTTATCGCTGGTATTCCCAAACCTCAATAAAAACATTTGAAATTTTTACACTACATTTTTCTTAAAAATTATGCAGCTTTTAATATGTTTGTATTTACTATTTCATGTAGAAAATAAAGAAAATTAATATTTTTAACATTTTCGAATATGTATATTTTAAGAATATTTGCAGGTTTTAAGGTTTTCAAATGCCAAATTATTTATTACAAAAATGTTGACGAAATACTCTGAAAGTTTAAAAAAATAAACTAAAAGGCAGCATTGCAAGTTCTTATTTTAAACATGATTCATCTCTCTTTCAAAAAAGACTTTCAGGATATCATAAAATGTTCTTGAAATGCACTCCGATTAAGAAATAATGACTCCATTTATACCCCGATTAAATAGTACTCAAGTTTTCTCTTAGTGTATATTATGGTACACAAATATTGACTTATTCATACTTTACATAGTCTAAACGAGCAGTATGCATAAAAAACTTTATAATCATTTTGTTTTTTTGTCTCTTATTTTAAGCAACTTCAATTGATGTGAAATAAATTACAGGTTGACGTGATTTCACGCGTAATTTCCGTAAATAATTAGGCGTACCGGCGTTTTATTTCAGGGCGCAGTACGACGAGGCTAATAACTATAAAAACCATTTGTAGCTAATGCATTAGATTTTAAAGTGCGAGTCATAAAAAAGAGCAAAGCAGCAGCTGCTGGCAGAGGAAGTAGCCCAATTAGTTATATCTGAGTACTATGTAAATAAAACACTGCATTCGCGCAACACTCAACACTCGTATTCGTAACTCGTTATGAACACGTACTATGAGCACACTCGAAAAACAAGATTGTCAATTACCCAAAAACACTTCTGAACATATGGATATGCATGTACAGTTCAAAAAAATACAATTTATGACCAGTGTGCGCAAAAAAAGGCAGGCAATTTGATGCGTTGTCATCTGAATCTTTGGCCTAAATTTTGGCGACTCTTTTTTTGATACACTTGATAGAAGCATATTGAGTGCTTGTGGAGGTTTGGAAAACTAAGAAATAATTACTTCAATAGAAATGCAAGCATTATTCTAAGAAGAGTAATTTTGTGAATTTTTATTTAGATCAGTTCTTGTACTCACTTTCTGCCAGCTTTTGCGGATTCAATTCCACTCACAAGATTATATTTTCAACTTTGACTCTGGTACTAGCTTAGCTCAAGATCAGGTGAATTCAAACGTAGTTGGTAAATGAACTTAGTTCTCAAACACTTGCCGAATGTGAAAATCTTAAATATTTTGGGGGAAATTTGCAATCTTAAAGTGAAGATGGAAACTAAACTGAACACGCTATATTCAAAGCTAATACCGAACTGAGTGCAGGATATCATCTCAAGTAAACTCTAAAGTTTTTACTCTATATTTCTTTCTATAGAGTATTAACGCAGCGACTTGACATAGTACATAAATCCATCTTTAGATCAGTTCCCATACTCTCTTACTGCCAGCTTTTGCGGATTCAATTCCACTCACAAGTTTATATTATCAACTTTGACTCTGGTACTAGCTTAGCTCAAGATCAGGTGAATTCAAACGTAGTTGGTAAATGAACTTAGTTCACGAACAATTGCCAAATGTGAATATCTAAGAAATTTTGGGGGAAATTTGCAATCTTAAAGTGAAAATGGAAACTAAACTGAACACGCTATATTCAAAGCTAATACCGAACTGAGTGCAGAATATCATTTACTCCAGCAAACTCTACAGTTTTTACTCTATATTTCTTTCTATAGAGTATTTTAACAGCGGCTTGATATAGACAGCTTTTTTGCTTCATAGTCTTTTATTTTGGTTGATTTAAAAAGCTTGATTTGATTTGATTTGCGGCTTTAGTGCGGTGTGATGTCATTGTTTGGGGCCCGTATTCTAAACAAAAGTGGACGCCATCGGGTCTGCACACTCGTATATATACGACTACAAGTATATATCCATAACGTATGTGGGTCGCGAGCTTCAACTGGGAAGTGAGAGTTTTTTTTGAGAGTTTCAGTTTGTCAATTGTCCGAGTTGCGAGCTGCGAGCTGCGAGTTGCGAGTTGTGAGCTGAGATCTCAGATCTGCGATCTGTGGCAATTGGAATTGATGGCAATTGTTGTAGTTGAAGTTTGTTATTTTTAGAAATTGCTGTTTAAGTGTTTTTTCAGTTAGCTAGTCGAGTCGAGTACTTTCTGTATATGTTTCAACTATTATTATTATTTGGTTTTTTAAGCGTTCTTTTATTTGTGCAGCTGCCAAGTTTTTTAAATTTCTGTCTGGGAAACGAGTTTTTCGTGTGGGTTTTGACTTCTTGCTGAACATTTGCAGTTTGCTGTCAAATCTATAACTATTATTTGGCAACCGCAAAAAAACAAACAAACAATTATGGGGCAAATAAAAGTAGTCAAAAGTGTTAAATGAACACAGTGCGCCCATCCCCGAAAATGCGTTAATTGACTCAAATTTGTTTTACTTTTCGTTTTTCGTAAACTCTGAAACATTCTTTGATTGCTCAATTTGAATGCGAACATGCTTATATATACGACATATGTGTCATATCTGAGCCACAGCTGCGAAATATTGACAAAGGTGTACTCGATACGATCTCAAAGCCATAAGTATTGTGGCTCAATTGCAGCGGGTGCTAAGCTGAAAGGTGTTCCTTGTCTTTCGATATGTTCAAAATACACATTCCCATATTTCTTTTTTTTTCAACATTTTTGGTGACAATATTTTTTATGCAAATATTTGCAAAAGGCAACGTCGTGTTACCGGCTTATTCAAACTCGCACTCACATTCACACTCACATTCACACTCACATTCACATTCACGCTCACATTTATGTTTGTATTCACAATAGGCATGTAAAAACAGATCGGAGTGTTTGCCTAAGTTTCTTTGTCTCGATATTTTTATTCATTAAAATCGAAGTTTTATTATTTTACTCTTTCTGAGCTTCTTCATTTTGTGTTCAAAAATTAGGCCAAATAGTCAACAGAAATGTTCATCCGAAAATTCCAACTGTTGTCAAAAGTTAATCGCTTTTCAGGCGCAGTTTTTAATGAGTTTTTCTAAAAATAATAATTTTTCGAAAATTATGGAAAATTTTATTTTCAAAACTAGAGATTCGATCAATTGGGTATTAGTAAAGAAGCTATTTCAAAACTCTTGCTGAAGTACTAAGTTAATAATAACTCACACTTATTTAAAGGTTTCTAAATTCATACGAAATGACCATCCTCAATTTTAAAAATTTTTACTTTTTGAAATATAACAATAAGGACTGTTCCTGTTTCCACTTTCGGTAAAATATTGCAAGAAGTCATTTTATCTTAAACAATGTTTGTACGTTTTTCAAAGGTAAAAACTTATCAATTCCAAACGATTTACAAATTACTGTTCTGATTTTCGATCGGTATGGTTTCGTTATCTCTTTTTCGAAACCGAATTCGAAACCGAGTTTTCATAGTAAAAACTCTATTTAGTCTTCATCTAGCAGGCATTGCTGAATCGAGAGCTGAGTTTTCACTTCTGTTTTACAGAATGTTTTTCATTTTAGTATTATAAATGTTTTTTGACTTTAATCTAATGAATAAATTGACTAATTCTTTTTGAAATATGATGAAGAATATAAAAAAATTGAGTTTAAGAAAATGTTTTTTTGAATTCCTTATGTAATCTGGCAATTACATTTCATTCAGCAAGCAATTCCGTTTCGAACGGAATAGGAATTCGGAACAAGCCTGATGGTCATGTTTGCCACGACTTTGCGGTTTGAATTGACTTTTATTTGATCAATGTTTGGACGGAATTAAGTTGCAATTGAGATATGGGAATGTCCAAGGAAATTCTGAAAATTTCAATTCCGTCAAATGTTGACGAAAGTGAAAACTGGAACAGGCCTGATTATTCTGTTCTGGCTTAAAATAACTTTTCTTATTTGACAGCTGATTTGGTTCAGTTTGAAATGTGTTTGATTAACGACTTTCATTGCTATTAAACATAAGTTTGAAGATCTAACAAAAAATAGCATATTTATAGCAAAATATCGATAATTTTTCTGCTGTTCCGTTGAATCGATATTTCTTGAGTTCATTTCCGATTTATATATCACCAATGGAGACTCACCTGGTGGGACGTATGACCAATGTATAACCAAAATAGGTGCTGCGCATTTGGGGCATATGAAATTTGAGATGTTGTGGAGCGCGTATTACGAAATTAGCCCTTGGTGAGTAATTGAAGGCGTTGACAATGCCAAGTGGGCGTGGCAGCAGTGGCAGTTGCAGTTGCAGCAACAATGCCAACAGCGGCAACAAAAGCGAGCGGCACATCTTTGTTGTGGTTTGTTGTTATTATTGTTGTTATTGTTGTTTGCCGGTTAATATTCAATTAGGAATTGAAAGACATTAAATTAAATTTGCGCATGCGTAATTTCACTTGAATTAAATTGAATTTGATTATCGTGTGCAGAACAAAACATAAATGTAGCTTTATTAAGCTAATAAATCACAATTAAAGTGTGCACAGTTATATATTTATGATTTATTGAACTTAATTGTTCATTTAACACGCATTTTTAAAGTTATTTTAAATCTTGTTTAATTTAAACTTTCAAAACTTTCAAAACTTGCAATTTTTGTTAATTTATTCTCTGACACAAATATTTGGTTGTTAAAACACCGAAAAAAACTTGTCTGGCTTTTGTTTTAATTCGTTGTCACTTTGTTGTTGTTGGTTGTTGTTGTTGGTTGTTGTTGTTGTCAAGTTTTGAACTACGAGACACGCTTTAATTGCACTTATATAAATTATTATTTTGTATTTTTATTTAAACGCCGTTTTACCGCTGCCTCAACTGCCTCAACTGCCTCAACTGCCTCAACCGCCTGCTTTATAAAGATCATGCGTGTGCATTATGCCTCTCGGATGCCGACTCTGATTCCAACTACAACTACAACTACGTCCACGTCTTTATATTTCTATATATCTGTAGCTGTATCTGCTTCTCTGCCCGGACTTTACTTCACTCGACGACCGCTCGAATTGAAATGAAATGCGCTCTGCTGTCAGCTCGATTGCTTCTGGTCTCCGTTCTCCGGTCTCTTGTCCCTTGTCTCTTCTCTGCGTCGCTTGTCTCTTTGGTTTGTTGTCGGACTCTCGGCTCTGCTTTGGTTTGTTTCCGCCTCTGCCTGTGTGTTTGTTTGTGCGTATTGTGGTACACCCGACAAGTTTGTCAAAAGCAAATAACTTCATATAGGGAGCAGCTCAAGGGTAATTTTTCTTCTAATCATTCTATTGACTAGAAACTAGACGAATTGAAGAGCAATTGTATTACCTAAAGTTTTTTTTTATGTCCGACCTGTTTCTGTTAGCATTTTCGGCTAGTTTTGGAGGAATAGAATTTTCATTAAATATTCAAATTTTCATTCTTCCCATGAATTGTATCTTAACTTAATGTCAGTAAATTCACTTCTGAATCAAAGCCATATGAATTCAATGCGCAAATTCGGTTTAAAAGTTAAAATTTGAACATTTAGAGCAAATTTACTTTCGAAAAAGCTCACTGACAGTGCAAACCAGAAAAAGCCTGTACAGTAGAAACGAAACTAAACAATCCCGTGCAATACATGTAACTTTGTAGGTTATAGAACTATCATTGATTAGCTAACTTTGAAAAGCACTGATTATACTTAAGTAAAATGGATTAGACTAAGAACAGATTGCTCAGGTAGTTCACAATGAAATACTAAGATACTGTGATATCTAGTATCTTAAAAGCTTCAAGATTAAAATTTCTTGCAATCAGATTTCTAGTCAACGATAAGTCAAGAAAATTAATTTTTGAAAAGTTCACAATATTAAAAATATTAAACTTTTTCTTAGAGTTGAAACAAAATTGCAAAAACATTGCAAAAATATAGTTTTAAGTTTTTAAAATTACTCTCTTAAGCTTAAATATACATAAAACTTTAATTATTTTTGTCGGGTGTCTTATTTTTGTCAGGCCTTGCTCTCTTTTGTGCACGCCACCCTGACTTGCATACACACATGCAATCGCACACCCTCAGACACCCTCACACACAGATACAAACACACACACTTGCAATCAAAGAGCATTGCGTTCTTTATTGTCACCATGGAGAGGATGCAATCTTGCAAGTTGTCAGCGTGTTGTTCCTTTTCTTTTTATAAGTAATAACAACTCCAATGTGAATGGGCGGGCTATTTGTCAGCTTTTATTTCGAAATTCGCATAAATACATATTTGCTTATAATTAAAAATTATATTAAGCATTCAAAATGCCCACAGCAAAACTGATCATATTCAATGCAAAATGCAAATGCAAATGAAGAGCACATGTCGGCCATAAACTGAAATAACAAAGGATGATGATACATGTGCATGGGTCTCTACATATACGAGTACATATATGTTTATATGTATTTTATACTTATGTACATATGCCATTTGAACCGAGTACTTTTTCTTACTCAAAATACTTGATTTTGTTGGTACATATATTAATTTTAAATAGTATAACTGAATATAGCTAAACGCTTCTAATTTCTCGAAGTTGTTCTTAGACAAATTTGGCGTCGAGAGCAATTTTTAAGTACTTTGGGAAATATCTTATTTTTTTTTTTAAATATTTGAAATACTGAGAACCAAGTTTGACTTTAGCAATCGTTAAAACTGTCAATAGATGAAGTCTCACCGTGGATTGATTATTTCCTTGATTAGTAGTTTTAAGTAATAATACTCTTTTTTTTTCTAACAATATATATTTCTATAACAACAAATTTCTATTGTCAAACCTTACTGAACATTTCTATTCTTTGAATTACTAAAATTAAATTTCGGAAATTTTTTAAAATTTATTATAAATAATCCAAAGTCTGTTTTCCTATATTCAAGATGCAAAATACATTTTGAGGACGTAACGATAGAGTATCGAATATAGATACAATCGAGTTGGGCTTTTACCAATAGTTACAATTATTTAAATATATAATTTATATGCTAATTATTATTATAATTTTAAATAATTTCGAAGAATTAAAGCTGCCTAAGCCTGCATGTGCTTAAAACCAAATACTAAACATTAAAACCACATTTTCAATGCCAGTTTTAGTTGGTATTTATGCTGTTGCGTTCATTGAACTTATAGTCAAAATATATACAATAATTGTATTGTTTATATGTGCATATGTTTATATATTTATACATGTACAATAAATGTGCTTATCAGCTGAAAAGCGAGATATGAAAAGGCAGCCGAACAAATAATTGGGGTAGGTTATGTTTGACCGCAGTTATTTAATGTTAATGGTGCCGTGACATGAAATTGAACCGAATTACGAATATGCCACAAGTATGACATATTACATACTATACATGTGATATGGAGGAGGGTCACGAGCTCAATTAGAAAGCACTCAGCTATGCCACACAGATACAAACACACACACACACACACACACACACAGATACAGAGAGAAACAGGCCCCAAGAGCTGCCTCTGCTGCTGATAAGCCGCATTTACTTCACTTGATTGCCTGTGGCTGTGTCTGTTTCTTTGTGTGTGTGCGTAATTGAATTAGTATGCAGTTTATCAAGCACAATTGTAAAACAATAAAAACTAAGGAAAATTCAAGCATTCAAGCTGCGCTGATAAGCCAATTCAATCACCCCATAAATGTCAATTCACAGTTGCAATGGAAATATGCTCTAAGAAATTTTCTAGTCTACGCACACGTTTTATGCATAAATAAAATTCCTGTTAGCAGCCATAAATACGTAAGTAATAGTTGTAAGTCGTAAACAAGTGTGTTTATTTTTCTTTTGGGGTGCCGCAGCCAAACAACAGACATATCAGCGTGTTTTTTTTTTTTTTTTTTTGTATACCCTGTATAGAGAAATTTTCAAATAGGGTGCAGTTTTTGAGATACCAACACTAAATATGGTATATATCTAAGAAGTTTCGATGTTTGTTTAACCGCTTAATTTATTGTTTTTTTTCTGAATGAATTTCAAAAAGTTTTTGAGGAAGTGAAGATCATTACTTTCACTTTTCACAAGATTTTGCGGTTAGAAATTCCTTATCTTTGATCAAGAATTGTATTATATTGCCATTGAGGTATATATTAGACAGTTTTCAAATTTTTTGATTTGTTATGAACAAAAATACGAAACAAAATTCAACATTTATGCATGTTTATGCACAATATCCTAGTAATAAAGCTTAATTTTTACATTTTAATGCACAATGTATGCTTATTTATGCATAATTTATACATTTCAATGTACATTTTATGATTACTTATGTAAGCATTATGATTATGTTATGCATCACTCTCAAATTCTAAATTCATATTCAGTTGTTCTAAGCCCCATTTAATACATAATTTGTGCATAAATTATGCTTTAAATGCATAAATTCAGCCTAGAGTTAACTCAGTCTAGTGTTTAATATTCTACCTTAGCGGAAATAATAAAATTTGTAACATTTAAGAAACACTTCCTGGCTTAGAATTATTTTTCAATATTTGGATAAAAATTTAAGTATTTTTTAAAATGATTCCATGATGAAAACGTTTGTTAATTTCAAAAATAAAACAATCCAAAGAACATCTATTAAAATTTTATTATCGCCATGATCGCTATACTTTTACAACTCCAACAGCTACTTGTGAATAAATGTTTTTATAACTAATAAAATGTTGAACAATAAGTAGTTTGCGTGTAATGCAATCATTTCATATTTAAAGGGTATCTCAAGCAGCGCACACTCTATACAACTTAATGCTCTTTGAAACTTGGCAACACAATTTAAAAGTTCTAAAAGTAAACATTGATTGAACTAAATGCAACTTGAAATGCGGCGACGATGGAAATTTTGTTTAGCGCACACAAAGTGTCGATTGTCTGGCCACGCCCAAAAGCGCCCCCAAATAGAACAAGCACAACAACAAGAACAAGAGCTAATTGTAAACTGGGCAACGCTGCTGAAAATCATAATGAAATGCATAATTATGAAGCCGCCAGCTGATTTGGCAGCAATTATGCGCCTGCCCCTGGCAATGGTTGTGGCTGTGGCATTGCCAGTGGCCAAAAGCATGCCAAGCGGCACGAATTGCAGTTGCACATACAACATACAACACACAGTACAACAACACACCACAAACACCATAAACAACAACAACTGCACCTGCTGCTGCTGCTGCTGTTGCTGTTGTTGTTGCTGTTGTTGCTGGGCAGCACGCATTGCGGGGGCAACAATATTGTGGCTTTTAATTGAAGTTCATGACCCAACAGTCGCCCTCGCACGCGTCTTTTCTTACGACTAAGATGTTTGTGTGCGCTGCTCCCCTTTATGTTGCTGCTGCTCCCCTTTATGTTGCTGCTGCTGCTGTGGCTGCTTGTGTTGCTGCTGCTGCACTTGAAACGACAGCAACATGTGCTGGCAAACAAGAATAGGAGGCGCAAATTGAACTGTTGAAAATGTGTGTTCGCTTTCAAAATGGGGTGCGGCAGCATTGCATCTATGCGTTTTGTTTTATTTCATTATACTCTGTTTTTAAAATGAGAAAAAGGAAGCATATTGGTTATGCACAGAGCCAATGGATGTTTGTGTTTAGAAACTGTTGCAGCTAGAGTAAGCAAATTTGGGTCAGATGTTGGTGGATACTTATATACCCCAGATAAATTATATATAAATATGCTTGGACCCGACCGCACCCTGCCCATATTTTCCACACTTTAATAGCTGGAATCAACAAAATTTGATATAGAAAGTACTTTCGATCTTGATTAGAAATACAATCAAAAGTAATATTTCCACAAAAGCAAAAGAAAACTTTCTGTTAACAGAGTATAGCACAGTCGGGAGTCTACATTTTCAGCGTACCTACTTGTTTCTAGCTGTCCTTGAGATGATCTACACTCCAATTCATTTCATTGATGTTGCTGCTGTTTGTGGCACTTGGAGTCTGTTGCATGCCTGTTGCTTTTGCTTTTGCTCCGTTGTGCGCCGCTCTGCTTCACTCTACTCTCCTTTTCCTCAGTTCGGTACTATCAGGCCCCCAATGGATTATACTCGTTCACATAATTATCTGTCGCCATGCCACATACTTGACGGAAGTTTCATTTACACATTTTTACATTTACAACTTCATTTATAGCAATGCATTTATCAATTTATCAACATTCATAAGTAAACATAAATGCACTTACGCATACAATTATATATATTTTGCTATATACCATATACATGAATATATATATGTATATAAGTAACTGTGAGTAACTAGAAATTGACTATGAACTCTCCTGTTCAACAATTATTATTGTTCATTTAGTTTCTTAAAACGCAAAAGCCGCGGCTTTGTTGCAGCTGTGGCAATATTGTCAAGAATCGCCTTATTTGGTCAACACTTGAAGGGGGAGTGAGGAGCGAGGGGTGAGCACAACTGACGAAAGGAAGTGCCGTTTAATTTATGTAGTGAAATCAATGCAGGTGTGCTACCCTCTGACGTCAGCCGTATTGATTTGTTTGCTGTTGCCAGGTAAATGTTTGTTTGTTGTTGTAAATGCCTAAAGTGACAACAACACAAAAAAAGCGCATCAAGTTACAATTTGACTTCAAAATCCATATAAATGCGTTACATTTTGATTAAAGAAACGCCTTTTATATTTTGTTAAACATTAATCATTTCATATGATTGTATCGATGAGCGATAATATCGATACTATCGATAGCTTTAAATATTTTTAATAAATTTAAAAAAATCTTCATTTAGGAATCTTGAAGAAAAGTAGTAGAAACAGAATCATATTTATATTAATTATTTTAATTTAACTTTATTTTTGAATTTCAGACCTAAACACTTTCATATATGACTCGAAAACGAGTCGAAACTATAAATGACTCTTCAAGAAGAGTACCCGGCTAGGGTATACTTTTCTCCGGACAAAAGTATCATTTATGATCAGAAAACGAGCTCACTTATGACTATTTTAATCAGTTAGGGGAGTCAAAGAAGACTCGATTGTGAATAGAAATTTCCTAAAATGCTAGCTGGGTAAGTTCTAAAAATCTCTTGAAAAATCAACTTAAATTTCAATAGTGATTTATTTTGTGTGGCAATATTTTAAATATTTCAAAAATAAAAAAAAAACTCTCGAAACTTTCTAATCAATGTCAAGACCTTTTCATTTTTTTCGATACTTTTATGGCCATTGTGGCTTTTGTCAATTTGAAATTACTTTTAAGTGCGCACTTATAACATTTCATTGTACTATATTTCTTGCTTTTCAAGGCTAAACTAAATATAATGTTTAATTCAGTATCAAATACAAAAGGATTTACTCATTCATATGAAACAGCCCGTTACTAACTACCCAACAATTTCTTACCATTTTCATTGAGTCACAGTTTTGGCTGAGTTGTTGCCTTTCTTACATGTCGTCGTCTATGAAGTTCATAAATAAAACCAATGCAATTTTGACAAACTGAAAGGCATGCCAATCAATGTCAGACAGTTCAACAGTCTAACCGTCTAAACGTCTAACCGTCTAACCCTTGCCATAAAAACGAAATGGCCCAAATGGCCAACCCCTTTCTTTGTGTGCAGGCGCCGTTTGCAGGTCCATAAAAATGCTAAAAATAAAAGACAAGCAGACGTTGCTCTTGTTGTTATTGTTGTTACTTTTGTTGTTGCACTAATTGAAACTGAAAGTGTAGCAGACGCAGGTGCGTGGTTGTAATCTGTTCATGTTCGGTAAATTATGAATAGATTTACCATTGCTCAAGGCAAAACCAAAACAGAAGACGCCTACTTAATGTCACCTTTCAAGCGAAATATCTGACAAATCTTTTAAAATCACTTTCGCTAACGGAACAGTAAAATAAAAACATGAAAGAAATATGATATACATATATTTGGATTGTTGAATATTTAATTTACTTGCAGAGATCGTAGTATTATTGCTCATATGAAACATATACAAACTCAATAAAGATTGAAATGGAAGCTATAAGATATAGTCATCCGATTTCAAACACAATATTTCCTGGTTGTATAAAGCGTTTAAGATATTCTGAAAAACAAAGAAGGTTTTTTAAACAAAACTATGTTTTCAACGTATTGTTCCTTTAGTAGCTATAATAAACAGGCTTCTAATTTTAATCAAGCTTCCCCAAATCGTAAAAAAGTGTTATTTAATCCACAATTGCTGAATTTAATGAAAATTTTTCTTAAATTAAGAAAGTTTTTCATACAAAAACTCATTTTTCAATGGATTTTTCTATGACAGCTATCATATATAGTTGTCCGATTTAGAAATAACTTAGTCAGTCTATATAAAGCATGTCATAATTCTATAAATGATAGTTTGCTTGAACTATCTTGATAAACAAAAATTTTCGATCGATTGTTCCTATGACAGCTATATGATATAGTGAGCCGATTCGCTCGATTCCGACACATATACTGCCTGCAAAGAAATTAAACAGCTGTGTCAAGTTTCATTAACATAGCTGTAAAAGAAGCTCAGTTCGTACAGATTTATAAAAAGATGGAGCGATATAATTTTTCAATTCAATTCGCTTTCCGGTCAAATGCGCAGGCGTCGCAACGCACTAAATGATCAAGTATTTAATGTGAGACAAGCAATCAATCTTGCAGAACAGTTAATGTAATTGAAGATAACTATATTACTTTAGAAATATGCCAAAGTATTATAAATACAATAAAATATTTGACTCATGGTCATGCTGCGATCGAGTAACAAAGAGAGTTTAATGCTGCCATCAAACATGATACTTAAGAGTGTTGAATTATCAATCTTTCTTAACATTTTTGTCACCATTTGTGATATTTCAAAAATATTTTATTATCTTTTTGGCTGCTGTTCAGTTTTTGAGTAGACATTAACAATTACACTGTGCATTGGCACTCGTCCGTTGAGTATGACACGTTGTCATCATAAAATAATCAAACTATCTGTTAAATGCTCTTTACACATCACATTAAAGTTAACAATGTTTCAGCTGAGACTCTTGCAATTAAAATTCAAATCATGCAAAGCCCCAACACAAACGAGACTTGCTTGGAGTTGGGGGCAACGAGATGTCAATACTTAATTTCTAGCTGCAGTTGCATTCGTTTTCAATTTTAATACACTTTTTTCTTTGAAAATTGAAAAAAAGAGAGCATATTTGGTTTGTGAAATGTCTGTCTGTTCGAAATTTATAACTTTTATCCGATGATATATTTTTCAAACGCCTATAACCTTGAAACTAAATCAAATTAGACATACTTGCGAAGATATTATGTAAGCATATCCAATTTGATTATCTACAGTTTGAAAATCTGGCTATAAAAACTGTGCAAAACTGAAACTTCTACAAGTTGAAGTAACTGAAAGCTACAAGATGAAACTATCACTGATTTGCTTGGTCGTCCTGGGATTGGTTTGCGCTGCAATGGGTCAACCACCACAAAATGACCCACAAAGGAAACCTCAAAATGACGCACCACCACCTCAAAATGACGCACCACCACCTCAATATGACCCACCAAGGGCTCCACCAGTAGGTTAAAATGGCCAACCAGGGCCACGTTCTCCACCAGGAGTTCAAAATGACAAAAAAGTCGATATAAAATAAAAATTGAAATACACTTATTATCAATAAAATGCGCTTTTATTATCATAAATTTGGTTGCAGTTCATTTCAGCCACTCTGTAAATGTTACTTAAACTGAAACTTAAAATTGGCTAAAACTGAAAAACTTGTGAAGACTTTGTTAAAACTGTGTTTTATAAAGCTGAACGATTGCCAAGATCTCTTAGTGTGGTATAATACATTGGTTTGGATTCTAACAACTACAACTTTGCATTAGATATTTTATAATATATGTATTATTTCAGTTGTCATCTACGTGTCTCTTTTTATAGTCTTTTTTTAATTTAAAAAAAAAAGGAAAAAAAAAAAGAGTATATTGGGTTTGTGAATTGTCCGTCCGTCCGTCCGTCCGTCCGTCCGTCCGTATGAACGCATGGTATATACCATAGGCAGACAAAGTGTCAAGATCTCCCCCCCATCCCCACCCTTTCCCCACATACCGTAAAAACCTATATCTCCCACAGTTTTATATCTAGAGTAACCAAACTTAGCACAAGGGCTACTTATCACATCCTTGATTATTCTGACTCAAAAAAATTTGGCCACGCCTACCTCCGATGATTTCTCAAGTTTCGGTTTAATCTAGAAGCTGATAAATGTGTGAATGGCACATATCCGGAGTATGAAGAACCCAGTCCTAAGTAGGTTTAAAAAGGTGTTTGTTATCGAATGTTGAACCTGATATATAGGTACTATTGTATTGTTGCATTGCTTTGTTGTATTCTACAGTTAATCAACAAATTTCGGTTTTCATGGGGTTGTATTTAACAAAATTGTTGAATCAGTTATAAAAATTTAAATTCTAATATCTCTTAGGGTCAAAACTTATAAAAGTACATTTTAAAAATGTTGTTGAACACTATTTTCAATAGGTCTTTCACACATAAGCAAATTTCTTGAAAACTTGTGAAATTTATAATTTTCATCGGATGAACTATTTTCAATGCGGAAATGACCTTTAAATTTAATAAAATTATATATACTTGCTACGATATGGTATAAGCATATCCAATTTGATTAACAACCGTTAAGAATACTAACTATAAAAGCTGTGTTAAACTGAAACTTAAACAAGTTGAAGTAACTTAAAGCTAAAAGATGAAACTATCACTGATTTGCTTGGTCGTGCTGGGTTTGGTCTGCACTGCAATGGGTCTACCACGTCCAGAGGATAATGAAATGTATACAGTTGCATAAGGAATACTAACGGTGTTTGTTTGAATACATATAGATTCTTTATATAAATGCTCGAATGTTTTACATTGGATTGATTGAATGATGGTTATTTAGACAGAAAACAAATTGTGTTTAGTTGTTTATTTCAAAGTTGAGGCAACCCTATATCATATAGCTGCACTTAATCGACATAATTACCCACTGTGCTTATTCAAATTTAGGTTCATAGTCAGTCTTGAAAGATTCTATTAAAAATATTACTAAGATGCCCACTCTCGACACTGCAAAGTGTGTAAAACAGAGTATATCGTAGTCGGGAGTATACAACTGACAACTTCTTATTTGTTAATAAAAAAAATAAATAAAAAAAAAAATAATCTTTATAAATAACTATCAGTTTTATTGAAATTTAATGCGTTTATAGAATATTAAAACTCTGATTTTAATAGCCTGAATTTAACAGTCATAAATGTTTATTTAATGCTTGCTTTAAAAGCCTTGCTTGGAAATCTTAAAAATAACGCACAGCAAACAATTCAGAATATTCAAGTCTGACACATCTGTGTATACATATATATATATATGTATTACAACGTACCCACTTAAGCACACACATATGCGCTGCACTATGAAAAATAGTGTTAATTTATACTTTAAATTCTTCTCCAAATATCGAACCAAAAATACAGATTTCGGGCTCAAAAAATACGATACAACTTTTAGAATGCCACTTCCGGTGACATTTGACGGTTATTGTTTTAGCATTCGCAAAATTCGTAAAATTTCCTCATTCATACATTATTTTTTTGTTTGTTTTAGAAGTTCAAAATTCCCCAAATTCAAAAATTGCAAATTCATCAAAAATTGTTAGCTAGGATCAACTTGTCGTTGACGACACAATTGCCTTTTTTATATTTTTCGTAAATTTTCTAATACATTTCAGCTAGTTTTCCGTTAGTAAAGTAAACTTTGACATTTTTGCATTTTGTCTAAGAATTCAAAATTATTTTTAAAACGTGAATAACAAAACTAAAACAGTAAAGTAACGTATTTTCTTTAAATACGCGCGTTGCCAACTATTGCATTTTAGCAAAGTTTCAAACCAGCGCAGTTGTGCATTAGCAAGCAGTGCACAGTAAACGGCACAAGCATCAGCAAGCAGTGTTAACGGCAAACGAAGATTTAAAATTTAAAAACCAAAAAAAAATCATTTGGCAAATTGTCAATTTGTAAACGAAATCTTTTGTAAAAGACGAGTTGCTCAGAAAGACAGATAAAACAAGCACGAACGTTGCAGTCGGATGCACCCGACTGCGATATACTCTTTTTTAGCCTCTTTGCGGAGTCAGAAGTGGGCGTGGCAATTGTATTTTTGCTCAAATCTTTCATGTTTTGCAATCAATTTAAGTTTGGTTGGGCCACTTCTACAAGTTTGGGAGAAACAAACTTTGGTCGATTGCAAGGGTGGGAGTGGACGTGGCAAAATTATTTCTAATATAATACGACAATAGAATTCAACCTGCAAAATTTGGTGGTTCTAGCTAAAGGGGTGTGGGAGATACAGACTTTGCTCATTTGTGGGGGCGGGGGTGGGCGTGGCCAAATTTTTTTTTACCAGATCAATCAAGGATGCGATAAGTAGCCCTTGTGCTAAATTTGGTTACTCTAGCTCTAAAACTGTGTAAGATATAGGTTTTTGCGGTTTGTGGGGATGGGGGATGGGGGTGGAGGTGGGGGGGGGAGATCTTGACACTGTGTCTGCCTATGGTATATACCAACGTGTACAGCAAGTTTGGTTGCTCTAGCTTCAAAACTGTGGAAAAAACCTGCGTTCATACAGACAGACGGACAGACGGACATTTCACAAACCCAATATACTCTTTTTTCCTTTTTTTATCAACAAAATTAAAAAAGAGTATAAAAAGATGATTTAAGATGATATATGCATATTACTTGTACTTCAAGTTGATCTGACAGACAGACATGTCCACATGAAATAAATTAATGAAATTAAAGAAATATGCCTGCTACATATTCATGAAACCCTTCATCATCCCCATTTACCCCGTTTCAATAGGTACAGTTTGAAATGAGTAAAAACAATATTTGGTTACAACTCTGCATTCAAAATAATATCGTAAGAATAATAAACAATATTTAAAAGAAAATTCAAAATCAATGTTGTTCAAATGGACTTGGAAAGTGATTCGAAAGTCATAGACTGAATTGATTTAAGTGAGTTAAAATCATTGAAAGAACACTTTAATATATAAATAAAGTAAACTTAATGAGCAAAATCCTGGTTCGAACGAATACATGGAACTCGGGTATACCAAAAACGTGCTTCACGAACCAAATCCAGCAGAGAAACATTGCAGATGTATGCATTCACACAAGTTGAAGATTGTTATATGGTTAAAACTATTAATTTATGCATATGTACACACAAATATGAACACATCAAGCATGTTGCACATATGCAAAGCACACAAACATACACAGATAAACACACACACACACACACACACACACACACACACATGCGTAGATACAAACATTAGATGTCCAACTGCAAACCGACTAACGAGGATTATAATGACGCTGTCTAGCCAATTGCAATGGCTTTTGCTTTGATGTAAAGTGCCGACAGCAGAACAAGCCTAAGCGGACTAATACACACACACACACAAACACACACACACACGCATTTACACACATAGAGAAATCAGTCTAGACGAGACAACAGTCAGACAGCTTAACGCAAAGCAATTTCTTTTTGTCATCGAATATCCTTGAGGTACCGCAAATTGCCGCCACTTAAGCTGACCCCCTTCACACTAAGTACCACCCCCTCTACCGTTCTGCCACAGTGCAAGTGCAGTGCACTAATTAGCGTGAGAAATGTGTGTTCAAATTTGATAAATGTTGCATTTCACTTGGTCTTCATAATCTCAAAAGCGACTGACAGTTTTGAGACAGGCAACATTCAAATGCCAAATGGCAACAACATGCAACATTCAACATGCAACATGCAATCGGCGTCACTTTGATGTGTAACCAATAATCGCTTTTGTTTGCTCATCCATTTCATTTGATATTTGATACAAGCACGTGACAGGGTACACTGAAAGAAACGGAATTTAAAAATGTTTCCATTTCCGATTCCGATAAAATCATTCGATATCGAAATGGTTTTCTGTTTCTGCTAAAAAGTTCTATTTGTTAAAATGAAAATCGTTTAAGCTTCAAAGAGTTAATCATTGTTTTTAACAGTGTACGCTCTGCCCTGCTGTTAGTTGTCTGTCTTGGTTGAAAAGTCAACTCAAAGTGCATTTCCCTTTTGACTCTGAGGGCAGCTTTAAACTCAAGCCAAATATCACGCATACGCACTGCATGACCTAAAGCGACTTTGCCACAACAATTTCTCAATTCCGTCCCTCGTTATTTATACGCAAATATTGCATATATGTATATGTTTATACAGTTTCTCAAAAACTTATTGAAATGATTGGTCAAAAACTGATTCATTTCCTGTGCCAGCTCAAATGTCATAGATTACAATCAAAAATATTGCACTTTGATGTGTGTTATGCGCTCGATGCTGAATTTTGATTTATTTCGACGGCCGGAAATCAAAACAAACACAAGAATATGCATTTTCAATTTTCAAATATATATGGTGTTGGGGGGGGCGGTGGGGGGTGCACTATTTCATTCATAAATTAGAAATTTACATTGGCAAAGTATAAATAAAATTTTTGCAGCGGCTATTCAAAGAAAGCGGCAATGAAAATTCAAACATTTTGCAATTTCATGGCAATTTCCATGCTATTGATATACTATTTAAACACGATTGGGCTTACGCAACCAAATGGTTCATAAAATTCGATTTATATCAAAAGCTGTATGAAAATATAACTTTCAGTTGCTAAAGTTTGAATACTCTTGCAGAGTTTCTAAAGCAATTTATAAAAAGTTAAAAAAACATCAATTTTTGATCCATTTTTACTATATCATATAATAATATACTAATCCGACTATGAACAAATTTGACTAAACTATTTAAAGAAGAATACAACTTGCTGCAATTGCTGAGTGTAGCTGAGATATCTTAAGAAACAAAAAAGTTCCACATAGAATCAACATTTTTCTATCGATTGTTCGTATGACAGCTATAAGATATAGTTGCTCTATTTTTATCAAACTTTGTCAACTTTTATAAAGAAATGTTATATATGGGAACTTTAGTCGAAATGTTTAAGAAAACGAAAGAATTGATCATACAACAGCGGAAATTTCTATCGTTGTTCCTATGGTAACTATATAATATAGTTATACGATTTGAATCAAATTCTGATTCAGATTTTGAAACTAAAGTTTGGATTGAATATCTTAAAAAAACAAGTAAGAATACTCTAGTCGAGTGTGCCCGACTACGAGACTCCCTGCTCCCAACTTGCATTTCAAGGAGTTCAGCGGCAACACAAGCAAGCAGCGCACTTAACGTGCCCAGTTCCTGTCAAACTGTTGTTTCTGCCTGCTGAGACGAGGATAATATTTATCCGATCGTGATGAAATTTTCACAGCAGATCAACATTGATACAACATATATGTGTACCAAAAATCAAAGCTTTATCTTTAAAATTGTGGCTGTGGGAGTCTTTTGCGATTTGCGGGGGTGCGGGGGGCATCCGAAATTTGAAATAAACTTGATCTGCGTATGGTATACAGGAACCTGCATGCCAAGTTTGGTGTCTCTAGCTCTTCTAGTCTCTGAGATCGACGCGTTCATACAGACAGACTGACGGACAGACAGACGGACATGGCTAGTTCAAGAATATATATAGTTTATATAGTCGGAAATGCCTCCTTCTGTCTGTTGCACACATTTGCAGTACTTTATAACTCCCTTTTTCCCATTTTTAATGGGAACAGGGAGTAAAAGCACAAAAAAAGCTGCTCATATAAACAACGGCACTTTTGATCGTTTGTTTCTAGGGCAGCTATACGATTTATATTGGATTGGATCAAGATGGATTCTATATATAAACTGAGCGAAGCAAAGACAGCTACCTAAGCCATGTTTCATTGAAAAAATATAAAAATCATCTTCTACTTTGCACAGAAACAAAAGAAAATAGCAATATATAGGTACTCGTCTGCTTATGCTGAACAAGAACATATATGTTTTATGCGTTCAAAGACATCTTTTGCAATGCCTGACACATTATGCAACAAAAAACTATAATACCTTTAGCAAGAGTAAGCAAAATGTAATGTGTTTATCTTTGTAGTTGGTCAGCTGATTGCGCATACGCCATATGGTACACGTGAGCTTCTATCACATGTTTGATTCCCTTGAATCTCAGTAGACATTTATGTTACCGCAATGCACATGCAATGTTGCAGACTCCAGAGAATGCACTGAATGCACGTTCAAAATGTGGCAGACACATGCATTGTTTGATGTCCATATCATTAGTTAAGGCACAAAATGTAAGGTAAAGGCGCGAAGAAGAGAGCATTGTTGCAACTTGCAAGTTGCAACTGTTGCAAGCTTAATGCCCGCCATACACGCCATTGCCCAATAAAATGCTCAGCGTAATTGACGTTCCAACGTCGCAGAGGGCACTGAGAGGGGGAATAGAGGTGCTTTTTAAAGGTAACAGGGCTGTCTGCCTCTACAATTCAAAGCAGCTCATCGTCATCGTCGTCATCATCGTCATCATCGTCGTCGTTGCGCATCAAAATTTCTTAATTTTCGCTACGGAAGCTACAACAACAAGCTGCAACAATAACAGCAACAACAAATCGCGCGGGGCATGTACATTTTAGCCCAGTGCAGCACGACGTGCAGTTTGTTTTTGCAAATATCTGGCAATTAGATCTAAATTATGACGCTCTTTGAGCCATAAAGAAATCGCTTTTCTCGGCTTTGCCAGATGCCAGTTACCAGTTGCAACTTAGCAGTTGCCAGTTGCAAGTTGCCAATCGCCAATTGCCAGTTAGCAGTTGACACACTCAAAGAAAAACACAAATACCCAAAAATGTAGATTAAAAATGTGCTGGAAAATCCTAGCCTAAACTAAATGTTCCCATTAAAAATGGGAAAAAGGGAGTTATAAAGAACTGCAAATCTGTGGAACAGGCAGAAGGAGAAAACTGTATATATTCTTGATCAGAATCAACAGCCGAGTCGATATAGCCATGTCCGTCTGTCTGTCTGTATGAACACTGTGATCTCAGAGACTAGAAGAGCTAGAGACACCAAACTTGGCATGCAGGCTCCTGTATACCATACGCAGATCAAGTTTATTTCAAATTGCGGATGCACCCCCCCGCACCCTCGCAAATCGCAAAAGACTCCCACAGCCACAATTTTAAAGATAAAGCTTTGATTTTTGGTACACATATATTTTGTATCAATGTTGATCAGCTGTGTAAATTTCATCACGAATGCTCAAGTTGATTAGCTTTATTTACATCAAGTTTGAAAGGTCGAGCTATATACCGAGGTGCATCATAGCTTGCTGGAGCATTTACGCAAGCTGCATGATAATTGAAGCGAGGATTGTTTAATTGAAGACATTATTATTCAGCATCAGGATGAACTGATTAAAGCCTATCCGCCATATGTCAACTTTTATCTACAAATGAACGAACTGCAGCAGCTATGCGGATTTAAAACAAAAATAAGAAATAAGATAATGTTGGTGTTAATTTAGTCGGGCACTATACCAAGTGTTTGCTAAAACCGTTTGGGAATTATAATTAAAAATAGGAAAAAGGGAGTTATAAAGTACTGCAAATGTGTGTAACAGACAGAAGGAGGCATTTCCGACTATATAAAGTGTATATATTCTTGATCAGGATCAACAGCCGAGACGAACTAGCCATGTCCGTCTGTCTGTCTGTCTGTCTGTATGAACACGTCGATCTCAGAGACTGTAAGAGCTAGAGACACCAAACTTGGCATGCAGGTTTCTGTATACCATACGCAAATCAAGTTTATTTCAAATTGCGGATGCGCCCCCCCGCACCCAGCAAATCGCAAAAGACTCCCACAGCTACAATTTTAAAGATAAAGCTTTGATTTTTGGTACACATATATTTTGTATCAATGTTGATCAGCTGTGTAAATTTCATCACGAAAGCTCAAGTTGATTAGCTTTATTTACATCAAGTTTTAAAGGTCGAGCTATATACCGAGGTGCATCATAGCTTGCTGGAGCATTTACGCAAGCTGCATGATAATTGAAGCGAGGATTGTTTAATTGAAGACATTATTATTCAGCATCAGGATGAACTGATTAAAGCCTATCCGCCATATGTCAACTTTTATCTACAAATGAACGAACTGCAGCAGCTATGCGGATTTAAAACAAAAATAAGAAATAAGATAATGTTGGTGTTAATTTAGTCGGGCACTATACCAAGTGTTTGCTAAAACCGTTTGGGAATTATAATTAAAAATAGGAAAAAGGGAGTTATAAAGTACTGCAAATGTGTGTAACAGACAGAAGGAGGCATTTCCGACTATATAAAGTGTATATATTCTTGATCAGGATCAACAGCCGAGACGAACTAGCCATGTCCGTCTGTCTGTCTGTCCGTCTGTCTGTCTGTATGAACACGTCGATCTCAGAGACTGTAAGAGCTAGAGACACCAAACTTGGCATGCAGGTTTCTGTATACCATACGCAAATCAAGTTTATTTCAAATTGCGGATGCGCCCCCCCGCACCCTCGCAAATCGCAAAAGACTCCCACAGCTACAATTTTAAAGATAAAGCTTTGATTTTTGGTACACATATATTTTGTATCAATGTTGATCAGCTGTGTAAATTTCATCACGAAAGCTCAAGTTGATTAGCTTTATTTACATCAAGTTTTAAAGGTCGAGCTATATACCGAGGTGCATCATAGCTTGCTGGAGCATTTACGCAAGCTGCATGATAATTGAAGCGAGGATTGTTTAATTGAAGACATTATTATTCAGCATCAGGATGAACTGATTAAAGCCTATCCGCCATATGTTAGCTATTTTCAGTTGATGAAAGAACTGCAGCAGCAATGCGGATTTAAAACAAAAATAAGAAATGAGATAATGTTGATTTTAATTCAGTCGGGCACTATACCAAGTGTTTGCTAAAACCGTTTGGGAATTATTATTAAAAATGGGAAAAAGGGAGTTATAAAGAACTGCAAATCTGTGTAACAGGCAGAAGGAGACAACTGTATATATTCTTGATCAGCATCAACAGCCGAGTCGATATAGCCATGTCCGTCTGTCTGTCCGTCTGTCTGTCCGTCTGTCTGTCCGTCTGTCTGTCTGTATGAACACTGTGATCTCAGAGACTATAAGAGCTAGAGACACCAAACTTGGCATGCAGGCTCGTGTATACCATACGCAGATCAAGTTTATTTCAATTTTCGGATGCACCCCCCCTCACCACCGCAATTTTAAAGATAAAGCTTTGATTCTTGGTACACATATATGTTTAATCAATGTTGATCGGATGTGTAAATTTCATTACGATCGGATAAATAACACCAAAGTTACGGAAGAATCTATTACCCCCGTCACAGCAGGCAGAAACAACAGTTTGACATGCCCTGGGCAAGTCCAGTGCGCTGCTTGGGAGCAGGGCGTTTCGTAGTCGAGCACACTCGACAAAAGCATTCTTACTTGTGTTGAGCTGAAGCAGATTAAATACGCTTTCAGCGAAACTAATAAAATTTGTTTCGATGACTAAACATAAAAGTTTTTTAAAGAAATACTCAATTTTTGAGATGTTTTCAATGCAACCGATATCATATATAACTGGTTAAATGATTCGATTATAATTAAGCTTACTCAATATTTATATAAAACTTAGAATATATAAATTGAAGAAGAAAACTGTTATTGAAATTCATTTGACAATCCCAAAAATATACTTTTTTGAAATATTTTCTTTTTTGAGAACTATTTAGTGAAAACTCCAGATATAATATCTTCCTAAATAACAGAAAAATATGTTTTAATAAATAAATTATATATTTTTAAATATTTGTTTGCCAAAATTGTGATATGTCTGTCTGTCCGTGAGTATGAATCTTTTCTGAAGTGCAAAGGTCGCTTTGTCAGGTAGCAATCATTACGCGGGTATACTCCAGACTTTTAAGATGATCTTATAAGTTTATAAGATTTGCCAAATCTACCTAATGTTTTATATTAAAATATGTAACACAAACATCTTGACTGTTCATTCAATTCAATATTTCTCTCCAAGCTACTCAGCATCTTCTCAGCAACCATCATCAGCAATATCTAAGTAATAGGTCATTTATTTTTCTGAGTGCAGCTGGCAGCGTTCGCTTGTTGATTGTTGCTTGCAAACAATAGACAGTTAAGGCCAGAGAGATATTTTTATGTTTATATTTATGTTTATGTTTACTATATGGCTGCAGCATGACACTTGCTGCATTTAATGATCCAAGCAGCTTGGCAACATGCCGCTAAACTAAAATGTTGCTGGCAACACAGCCGGAAATGCACACAGACACAGAGAAATATAAGAAAAAAATGGTAAGACAAAAAAACAAACATAAAAACTTAAAAGACAAGAGCAACATCAGCTGTTCAGCAAGTCACAAAACAGACACAGCCAACAGCAACAACAGCAATTGCAACTGCAACAGTAGCAACAACAGCAGCAACAACAGCAGCAACAACAGCAGCAGCAGCAATAGCAACTGCTCTCACTCTCTTAGTTGCTTGCCTGCTCTCTTTAAACTTGGCTGCAACGGAAGCATTTAACATATTAAAATTTAATTTATATTACAATGTTTCTGGCCAGCAAAAGCAAAGTAGTCCTAAAACACGAAAGCAACAAGTAAACAACTAGAGAGTAATGCCAATTTTTACAATCCAATCGTTGCAGGGCTCGTCCACACACTCTCTCTCGCTCTCTCTCTCTCTTTCGCTCCCTATCTTTCTCTCTTACACACTGTTGGCTCTTTTGCTACCTAAACGAGAACTTTGGTTTTCAAAATTCAGTCGGCATTCGACCATCAGTTGTGGCGCACGTTTTTCTTCGGCCAACAAAATATTCAAAGTGTTTGTGACGCGTTTGTTAAAAGTGTTAATTATTAACAACAAAATACCTATATCAAAAACTTGTTAATAATTTGTTTAAAATTGCAATTTAAATTTCTTAGTTTGTTTAACTAAAAATGTTAGCTAAGCAAAAAAGCAAAGTTGCTGTCAAAATTATAGAACGATATAACTGAACACGCAATTTATTGGCTAGCTTTGCAGTTTTTTGCATTTTATTTATAAATAATTTTAGTTTACTTTGATTTATTGTAATTACAATCAAAACAGTTGACAACAGTTTAAAAGTTATAATGAAAACTTTGTGAAAATCGGTAAAAAGCCAAAAGAGCTGTAAAATATTGAGCTTATAAAACAACGCAAATTGACTGCTTGAAAAAATTTTAAAAAATATCTAGACTACAATATTACAAAATAACAACAAAAACTACAAAATTGTGCATTAGAAATTTGTACACATTGTCTAACAAGAGTTTTTTGGACCTAAAAGGTGAGTTGAATTTGACAAGTTGCTGGGAACTTAATAAACTTTGTACTGAAAGTTAAAAGTACTTTTAAAAATGTTGAAAAATTTATCTAATCAGTTCCAACAGTTTGTTTTATTGAAAGACTGCCATGAGTTAAACTTTAAGCAATTCAAAGACTTTCTGAGCCCTTTTCAAGCTTAGAATTTCTGCATATTCGAAAGTTTTTATGGACCTTCAAAAACATATTCAAACTATATTTCACATTTATGCAGAAATAACACTTAAAAAGAACTTGTTTATTAGAAACATTTTAAACTGTTATTAGCTTAACGCTTTGTCAAACAAGGTGTGAAAATTGTTGTTTTTGTTGTGTGTTCATTGTTTTTCAGAAAACTGTCTGCAATCTGTCATTTGTTATTTGTTATTTCGCAGCTGTAATGTCTGTTCAATATTTTCAGTGTGTTTAGCACATTTGCATTTCCCAAACGAATAAAAGTAATAATATTTATAAAATATTTCCACGTATGAATTACAAACGTCTCAGACAATAACAAAATTCTTGCATAGTTGTCAACAAAAACTGAAATGATCGAAAGACTCAATAAAAACAACAACAGCAACTCCAATTTCATGTGCGACAATATTTATTTTCATTTTTGAAGACGGCTGGACTGAGATGGTTTATTTCTTTAAAGTTTATTATGCCACTTTGCATAGAAGACGAAAACAAGCTCAGAGTAGACAACAGCAACAACAACAACAACAACAACTACAACAGCATTTGTAAAACACAAAAAGTAAACAACAATTTCACGCAACTAAGCTTGCAAATAAAAAAAAAAAAGGCGCGCTTTTCTTTGGCAATCCTGCAGATTTCCTGTTTACTTCAGCTGAGCTGAGCTGCTGCTGCTGCTGCTGGCGTAATGAGGCGTCCTCCTCTGCAATGTGCATTAGATCACAGCAGCAGCAGCAACACAAAAAACAACAACAACAACATTGAGAACAACAAATATGTGCCCAGCACTTTAGAGTGTCGGTTTTCGGCCAACGTTGCGTATGTGCAATGCAAAGCAACGCGTGACTTTCCAAGCGCTTCAAAAAAAAAGAAGACTAAAACAAAACAAACAAACAATCCAATCGAATGGATCACAGAGACAGAGAATCACATGATGTGATGTGCCGCTATTCGTATCTATATATCTGTATTATCTTTATCTGTGTGCTGTGGGAGGCTCGCCTGAATCTCACACATACACACACACATGAAGATACAGTGTGCAGCCGGCAACCGGCACTGGTCAATGCACTGTGGGAAAAATTTACACATTTTCATTTCCAATTCTAAAACATTTACAATTTTTTGTTGCTGTTTGCATAGTTTTTATTTCAATTGCCGGAGGGAAGAAGGGAGGGAAATTTTAAAAGAATCTACTTGAATATTTGATTCGTTTTCTTTCTAAACATTTTGATTTATACTTAATTATTGTGATTTCAGTTTGATGTGTTCCGCAAATCGCAAATCTAAGCCTTCTTTTCTTCACTAGCTTAGAAGTATTGCTTGAACATTCTTTTTTTGTGACCATCTTTAAGTTTTCTGAGCAAAATTTTCATTGCTTTTCGTATGGGCAAAACTTCATTCTACATGTTGCTAGCGATTTAACCAAAATTTTGCGTTTTGAAAAAAGGATCAAAGCTTAAAATTGTATTATAAAATGTACATTCGGCAATTGTTTGGAATATTAAAATAAATTTTCATTTCAGAGCAGTTTGTAAACCAAAACGCAATCGTTGCAATCATAAAAAACATTCAAAGCGTCAATCGTTTAAGTTTTTAAAAGTTTTCCTTTTTTAGATCCAGAATGAATAGTAATTGCCAGATTAGAAAAAGGAAATCAAAATTAAAATTCTTAAACTCAATTTTTATTATTATCTTCATCATATTTGGAAAAGAATTAGTCAATTTCTTCATTAGATTAAAATTAAATAACATTTATAATATTGTATTCAAAAGCTGTCTGTAAAGTAGAAGCGAAAACATGCAAGGAAACGTAGCTGTTCTCGATTCAGCAATGACTACTAGATAAAAATTAAATAGAGCTTTTACTATGAAAACTCAGTTTCGAACACGGTTTCGAAAAAGTGAAAAAGAAACCATTCCGATCGAAAATCAGCACAGTAATTCGTAAATTGTTCGGAATTCATTCGTTTTTATACTCTGTTTTCCAAAATGGAAAAAAAGAGTATATTGGGTTTGTGAAATGTCCGTCTGTCCGTCTGTCTGTCCGTCTGTCTGTCCGTCTGTCTGTCCGTCTGTCTGTATGAACGCAGGTTTTTTCCACAATTTTGAAGCTAGAGCAACCAAACTTGGTATACATGTTGGTATATACCATAGGCAGACAAAGTGTCAAGATCTCCCCCCCATCCCTTCCCCCACAAACCGCAAAAACCTATATCTTCCACAGTTTTACAGCTAGAGTAACCAAATTTGACATAAAGACTAGTGACCACACCCTTGACCGACCTGCCAAAAAAAAAAATGCCACGCCCACTACCGCCCCTGCAAATGAGCTAAACCTGTATCTCCTACACCCTTATAGCTAGAAACCCCAAATTTTGCAGTATGACTCCATTTGAACTCTTCGATAGGTTGGAGAAAAAAATTTGTACGTACAGAAAACAGAGTATATCGCAGTCGGGTGAGCCCGACTGCAACGTTCTTACTTGTTACTTTTCAAAAACGTACTGAACTCGGAACAGGTCTAAATATTTGTTCAATATTGTATATTTTCATTTTTAAACTAAAATCATAAATTGAGAGTAATATTTTTTCACACAAATTTTGGTTTTAAATTTATATCAGCTAGGGTTTAAATCAGATCCGATGGAATCATACTTGAATTTAGCTCCTTAAAAGGTTTTACTTATAAAATTAATTTTTTACTGTGCATAAAAATGACTTTATGCTACAAAAAGAGTGCATTGTGGCCATAGTGCAGCGACGGCAGCGTCAATTTGGCTGCCTGGCCGCCCGGCCCGGTCGGCTAGTCGGTTGACCGACGTCGCGCCGCGTCGCGTCGAGTCGCACGTCGTGTGGCACTGCGGTCGTCGATTTGATTTGATTTGTTTGTTGGTTTATGTATATTTATTGAAAATTTACTGCTTGCATAACAAACGACGACGTTGACGCTGCTGCTGATGCCGCTGCTGGGGAATATGCAAATTGCAAATGCGTATGCGTAAGTGGGCGGCATTGGATGACAGATGGAAGAATGAGGCTGAGCTCTGAACACAGAGAGCAGAAGAGGCAGTGCAGCAAAGGGGAAACACTATCCAAATGTCATTAATCTCGCGCCAAAATAAAAAAAAAAAAAATGAAGAACTGTGAGAGACTTTCCGCTTTGACGCGGCGTTTACTTAAGCTTGATGAGTTTGCTGAAAGGAATTTCCTGTTGTTTCACAAACTGCGTATCGGGCCAAAAAGTGACAAAAAAAAAAAAGAAAACAAAAACAAAAACATATTTCCCAAGAAGCGAGGCACGCTGTGGCCCCAAAAAGCGATTTTGTTTGTTATTTATGAAACCAAAAACGCGTTTGACCCTTTTTCTTAACTTTTTTTTTTTATATATTTTGTTTTTGTTTATTTGAAACTACGCTACACACTGTACTGTAGCCTGATCCACACTGAACACTGTTACACAGCAGCGTAAAGATACATAGATACTGAAAGAGAGATCCCAATCCACAAAGCCAAAGCCAGACCCAGACCCAGTCTCAGTCTCAGACCCAGACTCAGACTTGGCTAAAAATAACTCAGGTCGACATTCGGAGACGTCGCGACTTTGCCGGCTCCAAAGACGGCTCCGAACGCGTCCTCAACATATATATGTTGTGTATATAAATATATACGAGAGTATTGCGCAATCGCGGCAACTTTGTTATTTGTTGTAGTTATTGCTTTTGTTGTTGTTGTTGTTGTTGCTGTTGTTGCCACACCAGAAGCAGGAAGCGGCGCAAATGCTCACATTGCTGGGGTTAAGTCGATTGGGACTAGCGGAATGTTAACTTGAGATTGTCTTTGGCTGCGTAGATAAAAGAATTTCCTTAATAAAAGATATACAAAAAAAAAATAGCAAAACGGGTAATAGTATTTAAATGAGAAATTCGAGAACGATTTCTAGAATGATTTCTAGATATAGTAAAATACTTGGAAAATTGTTCAACATTCTAATTCCTTTGACCTCGATTAATAAGTTCTCTAGACTTTAATAATTCCCAGGCTAACAGTTGTTCAAGTACTTAAATACGCGTATTTCCTGTTTATAAAATATAATATATTTTAATAATTCATTCAAAAACACATTTAATTACAAGTTTTTCAAACTACTTTTTATTTTTGCAAACCGTTTTTTTAGTTTTTAATTATAAAAAGATTTTAAATAACAATATTATGAGCCAAAACAAATTTGAAAAATGTGGAAATGTACTGTAGAATTGTAAATTTTGGACTTTACATGTTTTTTTTTTAATATTTATAAGCTCTAATACTGTTGATTTCAATTATTAATTATAAATATAAAAAATTAGTATATTGGTTTCAGTTAAACCATGATTACTTTGTAGCTGATGCAACAGATTAGAAAGTTAAAGAGCAAATTGGCAAGCATTATATTTCAAGAAAATGATGTAATCTAATGTTGATAAGAGTATGAATTGAAAAAAAAAAATATTAATTTTCAGCAGAAAAACAGTTTTTTGATTTAAGAGCACATTTGAAAACATTGTTTCTATAATCTAATGTTGATAGCAGCAGCAATTGAAAAAATAAATTTAAATTTGTTCATGTTTTGATTAATAGTTTGTTATTAGAAGCTATCAAATTAGATGCATACTTTTCAATTTGAAATGTATATATTATTATTTTTGGCATTTATTTGATAATGATGATTGATGTTTGACAGATCAGTTTTTAGAAAATTGCAACAAAATCATATACTACATGTTGTAGCACAAGTTGCAAGTGCAACATGTGAGCTGTGGTTCAATTATGCAGCTAAATTGAAGTACAAATTGATATTTGCACAACATCTTTTAAATATTTAGGCAATTGAGTTTAAAGTTTGTTGTGTTGAGTGTTTTTTTGTGGAATATAATGCACTTGTTGCTGAAGCGCAGCAGCAGCAGCAGCAGCAGCAATAACAAGAGACAGCAGAGGATGCAATTCAATACAAACAACAACAACAAAAAGTAGTAGAAAACAAAAATGTGTGTTTGCTAAAATGCAGAATAAATGCCCAAAAAACATAAAAACAGGTCTTTGAAGCGGGCAACAACAACAACAACAGCAACAACAACAACGGGCAACGGTCAAACTGCATCAAGAAAAAGGCAGGCTATATAAGAACATATACTTATACTTATGTACATATACATATATATATATAAGAGTATATATGTAAAGGTGTGTGTGTGTTGTTATTGGGGTTTGGCAATGCAGTTGCTAAGCTTTGCCTGCTGCTGCTGCTGCGGTGAATGCATTTTATGCTGCTGCTGCTGCTGCTGCTCCTTGCATTTTTCGTTGCGGCTGTTGCTCTTGTCGTTGTTGTTGCTTTGCTGCTGCTGCTGCTGTTCCTTCAAACCCAATTTCTGTTGCTGCTGCTGCTGTTGTTGTTGATTTTGTAAACACTAAGGAATTTCAAGCATTTGAGCACAAAAACGTTTTCGAGTACAGTAAACACTCGAATTTTGGAAGCGAAAGCCTTGCAGCAGCAACAACAGCAGCAGCAACAGCAGCAGCGTCTATGACATGGAAAAACTAAATCAATAATAATAATAAAAAATACAAAAAAAGAAAAAGAAAAGCAGCCACTACAACAACAACAAAAACAACAACCACAACAACAAATATTGAAAAACCCACTGACTGCGCCAAGAGTCTAAAAATAGCCAAAGCCAAGCGTCTTGTATCGAAGCACGACAGGAATGCAGCTCCAATGCAAGTGCGTGTGCTGGTCCGAGGATGTAAAGATGTGAATATGTGAATATGTGAATGTGGCTGTGAATATGTGAATGTGAATGTGACTGTGAGTGCAGACATCGTCTGGCTTTTGGACGGGGGCTTGCTCGCCGGATTAACCTGGAAAGCTGGCCGACTGGCCAAACGACAGCCCTTAAAGCAGTCGACAGACCAAACGATCGTCTGTCTGTCTGTCTGTCTGTCTGTATCTCCCTTCGTCTCTCCATCTGTCCGTCATATAAAATGTCGCAATGCATGTTAACGCAATAATTTTGAGTTACCCCGCTAGACCCGCTACTCCCTGCTCCCCGCCTGCCTGTTCGTGAACATGAACCATGACGCAGTAGGTCATTAATTGTTTACGATGAAATTTGCACAGGTAGTGCAGTTGATAGAGCTGCAAAAATCGAGCCGATATATTGTCGACAATCGATATATTCGATAGTAATCGATGGAATTGGCAAGACAGTCGATTTGCTTCTAATCGCTGTAGTACTTTCGAAATATCTAAGAAAAACTATCGATATTATAGAGAATTTAAAACTAACTATATTATCTTTATAAACATCGATGTATTGGCATAGTAGTTGATAAAGCACATAGGTCAATAGTTTACACACAGGAAGTCGAAGCCAAGTATGTATTTTTTTAATATCAAGTTTTTTTTCGATATATTGCAAAGTAAACATCCTTGTTATCGTTTCTAAAATCGAATTTGTCTAATTTTAATAGACACATTTTTAATAAGTTAAATAAAAATCGATATTTTTGATATTGATATCGATATTTTTCAACTCTAACTGGAACATATTTTAACAAATTATTTAAAATTGCAATTCAAAAGTCAAAAATAATCCAATTTCTTAAAACTCATTGAAATTAAACTATTTTGAATTAGCCAATACGTCAAAAAAGTTTTAAAATAGTCTAGAACACACAAAAAAGAATAGAACATGAAAGGCAGTTATTTTTCTCTACGAATTTATCCGAAACATTTGAATTAAGCAATGGAAGTTAAACAAAATATTATCGATAAAACTCTTATTACTATCGATTGGCTACCAGCTCTAACAGTGAGTAGTTAAACGCATTCAAACTGGCATTCAACTAATGGCTAAAGATATAACTCTCAAGTTGGTTTCTCAACTGGATGGAGCTAATTTTGATAGACAGCGAGGAAAGCAGCCTGCAGGCCTGGTTGCTCTGCTCTCAGCTGGATGAAAAGACATTGACAATTGTTGTTGTTGTTGTTGTTGTGTTTTATTGTTGTTGTGGGCTCAAGGACGTTGCCAAGTTGGCCAAATTAGGATGCTTGAGTTAACTAACAGCCGCATGCACAAGTCACACTCCAGTCACGTTTCATTTGGTTTTGTCTCCATCTCAGTCTTCATATTCGTCTCCTCAATGCAATTGTTGCATGTGTCTGTCTGGCAACCGCCTGCTGTCTGTCCGTCTGCCTGTTTGTATGTCTGTCTGTCTGTCGGTTTGTCTGTTTGTCTGTCTGTCTGTCTGTTTGTCTGTCCAAGCTGTCTGCATATGTTGGCTTGAGCACGTCCTTAATGTCATGACGATGACGGGAGCAGCCAAAATAAAACAAATGCCAAACTAGCGGCCCAAACAAACTGCAAGTCACAAACATACAGACAGACTAAGACTGAGACTGAGACCGACACTGAGACGGAGATGGAGACAAACGCGACTGCATTATGCGGCAAACCTACACTTAGAAAAAAATATGTGCTAGAATTAAGAGAATCGTTGGACAGAATAAAGAACATGAAGAAAGTATTTTAGAAATTTTTATTTATTCAAAGATTTTATGTAGAATTTTTATAAGAATTTAAAGAGGAGGCTTGGAACTCCACTTTTCAGAAATTTATGTTAAAATAAAAAAATGTTTAAGAAATTTAGAAATTTTTTTGAATAAAAAAATTTTTCTCTGGATCTGGGGAATTTTTTACCTGAGATACTTTCCTAAACTTATCTGAATTAAAGTTCTCAAAAATTAAAAATATATTTTTTTTGCAAATTCTTTTACTTAAAAAAATATACATTTCATAAATTTAGACATTAGAATAAAAATAATATCTGGATATTCAGGAAAATTTTTCTTTTGTAAAATTTTATTTAAATGGCTTTAGAGCATGTTTTTTTTTTTAAATAAATATAAGAGATATGTTTTTGGGCAAACGTTTTAATTTTCAAGCACTTACTTATTTCGCAAATTTTGAAATTGGAATAAAAATATTATCTGGTTTAAGGATTATCTTATTCAAATTATTTATGAGATTCTTAAAGTTTTTTTAAAATGTAATTTGGTGTTTAGGAAGATTTCTTAGTTAAGGAAAATATTTGAAATGTAAGTGCATTTATTTTCTGAGTGTAGCAAAGCTTGCACACCTGCCTCTGCCTCAGTCGCTGTCTGGGACGCGACGCCGAGGCACATTGCAGACGCAGACAACGACGATGACAGCGAAGACGACGACGACAACAGCAACAGCAACAACAACAGCAACAACAACAGCAACAGCAACAGGTTCTTTATTTTTAGTAGTCGCATTTTGAAAACCGCCTGCTCAATGTCAACTCAACGTTTGAGACTTAATTGTTGCCTCTTTGCTGTCTTTTTTTTTTGTACAAAACATTCTTTGTGCTTGACTGGCGGTCGTTGTTGTTGCTGTTGCTGTTGTTGTTGTGGTTGCATCATGTTGCTTGAAGCATGTGCTTCATTCAAGTGGCTGCCTGCAATGCTTGATTCGGTCTTCTGGGTCTACTCTAACATTGCTTCTAAAATACTTACATATTTGTGTGTTATTTAATTGAAATTTCTTACGTATGTTTATTTTGTATCTCTTTCTATATCACTCTTTCTCACTCTCTGTTGCAGCTTTCGTCAATAGCCTTTCGCCGTTCGCCTTGTCATGCAGCATCAAACAAACAGTCAGAACAATTTGACATTTCTAAAATCAAATTACAAATACAAGCGCAGAAATATGCTGACAATGCGCGCACTTCCTGCCTGCGGAACGCGTAAACCAAACCAATTAGCGGCAACATTGTCAAAGACGAATGCGTCAGCAGCAGCAACAGCAACAGCAGCAGTCGCAACAACAGCAACAGCAACAGCAGCAGCAGCAACAACAACTGCCCGCAAATGTAGCACAATTCTAAGTTTATTTATAGTTATCACATGGAAGGTTCTGCAAGCAATGGCCAATTGCTTGAGCTATGCTGTTCGCATAATTGCCAACAACAACAACAACAACAGCAGCAGCAGCAGCAGCAATGATGATGATGTTGCCAATGTGAATGCTGGCCATGACCATGACGTCAATCCACATCCATATCCACATACGTATCCAGACGACGACAATGACGCTAATGACAAGGTGTCAACGGCACGTGAACAACAACAGCAACATTTATCTAGTTCTAGTCCACAAAAGAGCAAACGCTGCACGACAACAGCAGCAACATCAGCAACAGCAACATCAACAACAACAAGAGCAATGATATTGCCGGCAGCCAAGTCTGGACTGCCATTGATGACTCTGTTAATTGCATTGCTGCTGAGCATGCGCCTGGCCTCCGGTAAGTAGCTGGCAACAGCAACAACATCAGCAACATCCACAACAACAGCAGCAACAGCAACATGCATCTGCAAGATACATTTCACTTTTGACTCATCTGGCTTGACCCAATATCAAAATTATCTTTTTAAGTGCTATACACAAACACACACACACAAACTTGTATATACACTTAGAAAAAAATATGTATCCAAAGTTTAAAAATCGAATGAACAAAAGTTTATCTTAAATTTAGATATTATTTAACAAAAAAAAACTATTGTTTTTCGTTATTAATCTTGTTTTGAAACTTTAAGGACTTTTCTCTGAGTGCATGCACATCACAATATCAGAACTTTTCCATGTTTAGAACTATTTCTGCAAAAAAAAACTTAAAGTTTTGATTAATAATTATAATTGGTACAGTTTAACATTCTTAATTTCAAAGTTATAATTATCGAGCGTTTACTGTACATCGCTTTTTATATCTGTTTATCTATGAAGATGTGCGTTCAATCGCCTCAATGTGATTGAACGATCAATTTGACATATTATATACAAATGACGCAATATTTAACAACAACGCTTTTTGTTTATAACATGTGTCAAGTCAATCGTCAAAAAAATAGGGCATAAAAAACAGTTTCTACAAAATTGCAAAAACATTTTCGAACTTGTCGGGCATTTTTTATTAGCACCCAACATTCTGCTACTTTTTAGCAGCTAACAAAAATATTTGCGTTTCTATTATGCTATTTTTTATTTTATTTTTTTTGTTGCTGATTTGACTCAAGAAGGCAAAATCGAAAGTGAGCAGACATATGTTTCTAGTGTGTGGGAATTTCAGTCAGCATTGCTGTCAGCTATAAAATGGTATTAGAAATAATATTTGTTCAATTTATTAGAGTTGCAAGTTTGCATAAAATGTTTTTCAATGAGCTTTAGGATTAAAAAAACTATAAAAAATAAAAATTTAAATAATTGTTAAAATTGTAAACAATTGTGCTCAGTTAACAAACATTTATTATATGCGCAAAAATATATATCAAATAAATTTATGTAATTTATTTTAGTTGATATTTTGAGTTTCTAAAAGTAAACGTTTATATTTTATGTAACAATATTTTTTTTTTAAATTTTTCGTTTATTTTTTGTTTTGCAATACAATATGAAAAGCCATATGTTGATATTAACTTTTGAAAACATTAAATAGCTTCAATTCTGCTTATGACAACTTTTGTCCAGCTCTTTTATACTTTAAGCATATTTGCTAAACATAAGCTTTTTTTAAGTATTCTATTTACAAACTTTTAAGCTATTTTTATTAATCGATACATCAAATTTAATTGCACCTGTGCTTTTTTGCAGCTGGCACCTGCTGGCAGACTCATCTGGGCAGCGGCAAATGCAATCAAATCTATTCAACAAACATCACAAAATCAAAATGCTGTGGCGCCAGTCAAACCTTCTCCTACACGGATCGAGAGCTGAGCAGCGTGGAGTACTTCTTTGCACAAGCAATTGGAGACGGTGTCGAGTGTGCGCCCTGCATAGGTGAGTTCTGTATATATTTGACATATACATATATATACTCGTAGATATAGGTACAGCTCCGATTTTCACTATTCGTCAGGTTTTTATAGAGTAGAACTCTTAAATTAGTAACAAATCATTTATATCTCAACTTTTAGTTTTAATTTTTAAAATTTCAAAATAAGCTTTTGCGATTTGAATCCGCATAAGCAAAGTGAAAGCTGTAACTGGCAAGAAAAGAAACAGAAAAGTTATGTAAACTTAAATCTATTAATTCTTAGCTTAAAGCTTTTATATCTTAATTAAACTAAATTCAGTTTGAGTGAATTAAAATCGTAAAAAAATTTACTCCGATTTTCATTATTGTTTTGCCGATTAAGCTCACTTGATGTGTCGATCTTAAAAACATAAGAACCGTTTAAGTTCTTTGATCGTATAACACAACTTGCAGCTTAAACGCTTTAGAATCACTTAATTAATCAAAGTGAAAGAGGGAACAAGTCTGTTAGAAACAAAAATGTTAAGTTAGTTAAAATCTTACAGCTATAGTAGTTTATTTTTTTTTTAACTTAAACTAAGTTATTGTGGAAATAAAATCAGCATAACTCTGATGAAAGTCAAAGCAATAATAATATGAACAGTGCTTGAAAAACATAAATATTAAAACTAAAATTATGCCAAATAGAGTTTTATAAATTTAATGTCGAACAATTTAATATTACCAATTTTGCAGAAAGTTGCAAGGGTTTTAAATGTGGGCCAAACAAGAAGTGCGTGAAACGCAAGGGAAGGCCCAAATGTGTATGTGCACCAGAGTGTGGAGCAACATTGCGCCGGAACCAGAAGAGGCAGCAACAACATCACAATGCAGCAGACCAACAACTGTGGGCGAAATCGTTGTCATCATCTGCTTCATTATCCCCTTCATCAACGTCTTCATCATCTTCTTCACCATCATCGAAATCGTCCATATCCTTACGCGTATCACGTTTTCTTAGTAGCGAAATTACAAACAGCAATTTAGGTTTAGATGGCGCCAAAAGGCAGCATAAACAAAGCGACAACAATGGCACTGATAACCAAAGAAAACAAGAGCAACAGCAGCAACAGCAGCAGCAACAACAAAGCCAAGAAAAGCCAATGCCAAAGCGACCAAGTCATAAAAGAGGGCAAGCTGAGCGGGGTGAAACGAGACACAGAAGACTTTTGATTATAGACACCAGCAGCAGCAGCAGCAGCAATTTGCAAGAGCAACCCACAACCAGACGACTTCAAATGCAGGGCAGCAATAGCAACAGCAACAGCAATAGCAATAGCAACAGCAATGGTGGCAGAGTGCAAATGCAGATGAAGGTAGAGATGCAGAGAGGTGGCAACGAGCGGCACAGACATAGAAAAAATAACAAAAATAACAGCAGCAACAACAATGGCAAACACTTAACAAGATCAATGACGACGCTGACGGCGACGGCGACAGGAGCCAATGACTCGTCCACGACGCCTGCGCAGACGGCTCAGTCTAGACAGAAGTTAGCAAATGCTAATGAACCCGCCAACGACATTAATAGACAGTTGCTGTCGCAAGACAATGCTCCAGCTCGAGTCAGACACCAACATCAACAGCAGCAGCATGCTCCAAATCACGAACAACAATACGACAATGGAACGCAGCAACAGCAACAACATCAGCAACATCAGCAACAACAGCAACAACAGCGCAGGCGTAAGCATAAACACAAGGATCAGCAACGGCGCACAGCAGCAACAGGCACATTGCTGACAGCAAATACCACAATGTCTGGGTCTGGGTCTGGGTCTCGTTCAGGCGGACGTCGTCGTTTGTATCTGGCTGAACACGGAAGTGAAACGGCTGCGTCATCCGCCAGCAGCAGCAGCAACAGCGGCAGCAGTCAGGGCCACTTGGCTAATGCCGATGATTTAGCATTTTTGCCTGGAATTTATGAGCCAGCCAGCCAGCCTTTGGTAAGTCCAGCTACTTTTCCATTGCATACTGTTTGGGGCGCAGCATTTTGCAAATGCTTCTCTACCTTCTCTACCCCCAGCAACAACTGCAACATACGAATCCGGTTTGCGGCACCGATGGTCGCACCTACAATACCGAGTGCCAGCTGCGCAAACGCGCCTGCCGCACCAACAACGCCCAACTGGAGGTTGCCTATCGCGGCCACTGCAAGAGTGAGTATCAGACAACAATTAGACATGAGCAATATCCTAGTAGCTGTGACTGTCACCGTGACTGTGACTGTTACTGTGACTGAGGCGCTGTGACTGTGACAAATATCGAGTAATAGCTCCAGATGTAAACAGTTATAGTCAAAATGTTCATAGTAAATGTAGCAGTTCCGATTATATACACTATCCCGATAACAGTCACAGTCCCTACAACCGTTACAATCCCGATAATAGTCACAGTTTCTTAACAGTCACAATCCTGTTAACTTTCACAGTCCCGCTAACAGTCAAAGTTCTAATAACAGTCTCAAGCCCGCTAACAGTCACAGTCCCGTTAACAGTCACAGTCCCGCTAACAGTCACAGTTCCGATAACGGTCACAATCCTGTTAACATTCACAGTCCCGTTAACAAACACAGTCCCGCTAACAGTCATAGTTCGGATTACAGTCACATCCCAAAACTATATAGTCATAGCTCCGAAAAATTACCTAATGTTTTCCATTTCTTCTTGCTTTCAACTTAAGCTGTCTAAGAAAAGGGTGAAAAAATATTAGCAATTGTTTTCTTCAAATCAATTTTAGACAGATAAAAAAAAACGTTAGTGAATCTACGTTTTAGATTCAAAGAAAAACTTGAGCAAAACTTCGCATTTTTGTCTGAAAATGTGCAGAAAAATGAGAGGGTGTCGAATAAATAAACCGAAGTCCACTTTTTTTGGGACCTAAAAAGAAGCTTTACCATTTTTTAAAGATATACAGGCCTATTCCGAATTCAGTACGTTTTTGAAAAGAAAAAAACAATGAATTACGAACGATTAACGAGTTACTGATCTGATTTTCACTCGGAATGGTTTCGTTTTCTCTTTTTCGAAACCGAGTTCGAAACCGAATTTTCATAGTAAAAAGTCTAATTAGTTCTCATCTAGTAGGTATTGCAGAATCGAGAACACCTACGTTTTCTTGCACGTTTTCGCTTATGTTTTACAGGCAGTTTTTCAATTTAATATAATAAATGTTATTTGACTTTAATATAAAGAATAAATTGACTAATTCTTTTTCAACTAGGATAAGAAATATCAGAAAATTGAGTTTAAATCTTTGTTTTTTTTTTTTAATTCCTTGTGTAATCTGGCAATTGCTTTTCATTTCGTAGGCAAAAAAGTAAAACTTGTAAAAACGTAATCGTTTGACGTTTTGAGTAATTCAGAACAGCAATCAATTTTGTCTATTGGAACAGGCCTGATAAAATACAAAATGATAAATTGTTTGGCCAATGAAAGGGGGAAAATTTGAAAAATTTAGAAGGCGAAATTTGAATTTATTAACACATTTATTTTATTAATTTTCAGAATACTGAATTGCATGTACTAAATCGATTTAAAGTATAAAAAAAAGACTTATTTTAATAAATTTTATTTTTGATAATGTTACCTTTCTTAAAATTTAACCGACTTTCAAGCGGAATATCTTTTTGGTCATAACTTAAAATTAGATTTTAAAAAGACGCACCGCATATAAAGTCGGTTCAGATTTAAAGTTATATATCAGTTGTCACAGTGACTGCAAAAAAATAACAAAATATTGGTCAACTCTAATGAGTATGTGTGTGAGTATAAGTTGGACTATTCAAAGTATGTGTGTGTGTGTGTGTGTGTGTGTGTGAGTGTGTGAGTGTGAGTATAAGACGACTGTTGCTCGCGTGCCAAAACGCGGCAGCGTCACAATTAGATTAGATGACAAATTATTGCACATTTCAATTACGGCCAACAACTTGTCGCCAGTGGTGAAATCAAGTGGACATACTAAACTGGCGGACAGACATGCCGATCGATCGACCATTTCACAATTTTCCTCCTCAAGCTCTTTTGCATACTCATCCCCCCCGCCAACAACAACAGCCCCATTGGCGAATGTTGTGTAATAATTTAATGATACAGGAAGCACTCGCAAACATGCTCAAATGATCAATAAAAACGTACAAGAACGATGAGGATTCAACTGTTTGCGAGGCCACAAGAACTTGTTGGATTAGCCGCAAGCAGCGAGGCCTGTTGTTGTTGTTGCAAGACATAAAACGACAGTGGCAGCAACAGCAGCAACACCAGCCAAAGCGTTCTAACGTTGGCGCGTGCCACTGACGACCAGACTCCAGTCTTAGCCTCTCAGCTCTCAGCCTCTCAGCTTCACCTTCAGTTGTTTGGAATGTGCCAATCGGCAATCTGGCGATCTGGCAATGGCTATGCCATGCAGATCTCTTGGCTACCTCAATGTCCGTCCGTCTCTCCGTCTCTCTATCGGCAATCGCCTTCAATAATACTCGTACTTACTCGTAATTTTCATGCAGAAAAATGAATGCAATTTTTTGTTATTTCTTTTTTTTTATGTGCGCGAGTGTCACAGTTGGCGCCAAGGCGTTTCAGCGGCCCATGTGCAATGATAAATTTGACAGTTTATAGCTATGCCATATACGAGTAAATATATATCTATGTTACACACACAGCTGCCTATCTATATCTCTGTATATATATATAGATATATGCAGTTTTTGGCGCTAATCATAGAAATTGGCAAAACAGCTTATTTATAGCATAATCAGCATATACAAGTCGTATATAGGAAACTAAGTACTTGTAGTATTTATACTAATAATACCTTCGACAATGTTGCACATTGGCAAGCTAATTAATAAGCATATTTCTATATACGATATGAGTAGAACTATAAGTTTTGGCCTGGCAACAGTTGCAAATGACAAATTGTTCAAGGTTAATACTTAAAGCGCAAGATTTGGTGATTTAAAATCACTTGGAGTAGATAGTTCTAAGCTCTTAAGTACTTCAACAAGAAGTAAAAATTCAAAAATGTTTATTTTACAATTGACTTTTATGATAAAATAAATATAATCCATTTCAAAATTTGATTAGTTTTGGATTTGTTGCTTTTATATAGATAAAACTTATTAAATATTTATAATTGTTGAGGTATTTATACTGTAATAGACAAATTTCAAAGACAATCCTTGAGCACCAACAGACTTAGTTCCTTTTTTAGCCACCTCAATTAAAGCATTCTGGAGGACTTGACTGACTGCTATAGGTAACCCCTAGTCTGTCATCGATTTTAAATTGGTAACATTGAACAACTCTTGTATGCCTAAGCTTAAGTACTTCAATCATGTCCATTTTAAATTCAAAATTAAATGTTGGCAAGTAGAGATCAAGTCTTTCCTCAGTACTTGGCGCAATTTCATCAATATTCACTTAATCCAAACTTTGTAGAAGTTTATCAATACCATTCATATCTTTTCAAAAAAGTATAATCATTGAAAAACTGGAATTCGCATTGGGTAGTTCTAAAGTTAAACTTAAAATTAGCTTTTCGATTCATCGTGTCAACATCAACAGGACGGGCTTCTCCAGATTTTGTTCGTATTTTCTGCATTAAATTGTTTTATCCATAATCCTTCAAGTTGGCTCTGCTACCCAGTCGGACAAAATTCACATTTTCAGCAGTAGAATTGAAGATTTCGATTGTTTGTCGATTGAACTCTGGCAACAAGTTAACATCACTTCCTACGAATATTTTGTTGGCCGTTTTAAAGATCACTCCTTGAGGAGCCTCAATATTCTTATGCCATTTTGAATACTCTTCAATTGCAGAGACCTTTGTCTTACTTTCCTCGTGGATCAGTTTTCCAATTTCGTGAGCAGTTTTGCCTAAATATAATTAATATAGTTATTTTCCCGGGTAGACAGACTGAAGAGCCAGAAGCACAATCACGGGAAACGTATAATAGATCTTCATCATTTTGATGGAACTGAAATTGCAGCTACTTTTGGATATATTTTATAGAGAGTCAATTTGTCAAGCTGTTACATAAGCACAATGATTATAATTTGATGGATTGACAAATCAATTGTGCATGCTGCTTATACCAAATGAAATTTAATTAACTGAATCGAATAACAATTGAATTTCCTTATCGAATCGTAAGTGAACATCGAACATTCCTATTCTTTTTGTTATTCTAAAGAAATGAGTCGAAAAATAAAGTGGAAAGAATATGGCTGAAATAAGTAAATGGACAACTGTTACTTTTTGTGTATCGAAATAATAACCATAATTTCATTCAGGTGAATTTCAAAAGAGAAAACCTATCAAAAGAATCAGGTTATTTACATTCTGTCAATAATTCATTTTATTCCAGGCTATTAATGCGTCCCGCAAAATAAACGTTATTTTTGTCCTTGATGAAAAAAACAAATGGATGATTTATTGCAACTAATTCCGGGAGAATTCTGAAGCCTATATCAATTGCTAAAATTATAAAATATTTATAATTATATGGCTATGAATACTGTAATAGACATATTTCATATACGAACCTTGAGCACCAACAGCCTTAGTTCCTTTTTCAGCCACCTCAATTAAAACTTTCTGGAGGACTTGACCGACTGCTAAATTTCCTTTGTAGTCTGTCATCGATTTTAAATCGGCAACATTGAACAACTGTCGAATGCCTAAGCTTTTTAGTACGCCTATCATGTCCATTTCAAATTGAAATTTAAATTTTGGCAAGTAGAGATCAAGATAACTCTCAAAAGAGCTTGGCGCAATTTCATCAATATTCACTTTATCCAAACTTTCTATAACTTTATCAATTCCATTAACTTCTCGTGGCAAAAGAATAATCATTGAAATATTGGAATTTTCATAGGGTAGTTCTAAGGAGTTAGCATCTAATTTTTCAATAAAGTTATACCTAAAATTAGCTGTGCGTTGCATCGTGTCAACATCGACAGGACGGGTTTCTCCAGATTTTTGGAGTGAATGAAATGTGCGTTTGTTCGTATTTTTCCCATTGAATTGATTTTTCCAAACTCCTTCAAAGTAAATCGCACTGAGAAGCATTATTTTTGTATCGCCAGTAGTTTCTTTAATCAATTCTTTGATATTGCTATCAGTTTGCTCTTGTACCCAATTGTTAATTTTCAAAACAGTATTTTTTGAGTCAGCAAAATTCACAGTTTCAGCAGTAGAATTGAATATTTCGACTGTTTGTCGTTTGAACTCTGGCAACAAGTTAACATCACTTCCTACGAATATTTTGTTGGCCGTTTTAAAGATCACTCCTTGAGGAGCCTCAATATTCTTATGCCATTTTGAATACTCTTCAATTGCAGAGACCTTTGTCTTACTTTCCTCGTGGATCAGTTTTCCAATTTCGTCAGCTGTTTGTCCCTCTGCTCCTAGATATAGTTGCCATAGTCCTTCGATGATCAGGTAGGGCGACATGACTACGTTGTCATCCTTGCTCTGTTTTAATATTTCCTTAACGAGGGACGTCGGAAGATTAACCGAGTGGACCGACTGAAGAGCCAGAAGTACAATCACAGAAAACGTATAATCTTTATGTCAACTAGAAAATTGCAATTGTGTAACAAACAGCAAGTAACTGAATAGGTTGTATAAAACTGTATTCAAGCATGAACGCGGATTGTAATGATTTTTAAGTACTTTTTTAAGGATTTTTGAACTACAAAAGCAACTAACTGTCTTAAGTATTACTTCGATTTGATATTATGCTCATTTTAATCGTTTTTATCAGGTACAGGGTACATTCGATTTTGGTCAAACAGTTTTATAGACAAAACAAGTCAATGAACTAAATAAATATTTGTTAAGTTTCTTTGACTGCGAGTATATCTAATTTGCTTCTAAATTGAATACACTTGCAACTCTTAAATATAGTTTTAATATATACATATATCATTATTGCATACGATTTGGAGCGACTTTCTTAAGCGCTTTTCCAAAATGAAGTAATAATTGTTATTAAGTCAAGTTTTTCCGAATCAATTCGATTCAAAGGGTTTTTATATATAGATAGTTTGGCAAACTAAATTTATAATTACTTTTTCTTTAACTTATGATTCAAATATGTGCATAAATACAATTAAGTTCAATAAAGTATACAAAATGAAGTAAACTTTTCAAACTAACAATTTCCAATCAATTTTATTTCAAATGCAGCCAGCTGCAATGGCGTCCAATGTGTGAATGGCTTGACCTGTGTAGAGGATCAGAATATGATGCCACATTGTATAACGTGCAAAATTGAATGTCCTTGGGATGATGATGGCTTATATGATCTAGATGGCGATGGGCAGGCGGACAACGAGCGTGATGAGGAGTCAACTGGAGGCATAACAACAATTGATGAGGAGCGTGCGGTTTGCGGTGTGGATGGCAAGAGTTACAGGAGCACTTGTGATATAAATCGTATGATTTGCAAAATTGGACGATCAATTGCTGTGGCATATCCGGGGCCATGTCGAGGTATGTAATTTGGTATATTTTTGATTTTGATTTGATTGATAAGCTTTAAAACTCAATCGGAATTAATTGAAAGTTTTGTGGCCTGGTTTGCCTTGCCAAAATTATTGCTTGCAATTGATGTAATTCGGTTGCATTGATGATTGATAAGCTTTAAAACTCAATCAAATTAATTGAAAGTCTGGTTATCTATATTTTCCTGGTGGTTTGTCTGCTCAAATTATATGCGAGTATTGCCAACAATTGCAGTTATTGTTACTGCTGGGATGCTGTTGTTGTTGATGTTGCTGTTGTTGTTGATGTTGCTGTTGTTGTTGATATTGCTGCTGCTGTTGCCAGTGCAAATTTAACAACAATCAACGCAGAACCGCAATTTTGCATTTGATTGACTTGACTTGGCTGAGGTTTCAAGTCGAGTCACAACCACAAGTTGTTGCTGCTGCTGCTGCTGCTGTTGTTGTTGGTGTTGTTGTTGTTATAGCTGTTGCTGTCGTGTTGTCGTTCTTGTTGTCGCGCTGTCGTCTGCAACTGCCGAGCCATATCAAGTTGCTCTCGGTATTTGTTGGCTGAAATTGCTACATTTGCTTATACGGCTCCATGATTGCCAGCAATTTGATTAGCCAGTTGCTGTTGCTGTTGCTGTCGTTGTAGTTACAGTTGTTGTTGTCACTGTCAGCATTGCTCTACTTTAAGCGCATCCACAACAACGGTCTCTCAGTCTCTCTCTCTCTCTCTTTCTAGCTCTCTCTCTCTCTGTCGCACTGTTGGCATAATTCATGCTTATTAATTTTGTGGTTACAATGCGATTGATCGACTCCGATTTCCAATTAATTGCATGCAAACAGTTGCTGCTGCTGCTGCTGCTGCCCCTGGCCGCCTACAATGGGGATGTTGCTGCTGCATCTCAACCGCCTTGGTGTCAGTCTCTATCCACAGCAATTAAAGGCGTGGCGGGTGTTGCATTCTCGCGCGCCATATCTGTATCTGGGCGACAGTCTGACAGACTTTAGTCTCTGACAGACGAGTGCCCAAACTGGTTTACTGTGTCAGAGGCGGCTGCAATTGCGTGCTAATTGCTGTGTTTTGTTGCAAATTACAGCTTGTAATTAATGTTGAAATTGTTGCAAAACAACAACAACAGCAACAACAACACCAAACTTAACATCCAACTGAAAGCCAACAGCTGCTGCTCACTAAAATTCTTATTTTACTTGCCCCGGCCCAATTATATGCACTTTAATTGCCTAGTCTTGCCCATTGTCCACCTATTTCATGTCTTTGATTTGCATTTGTCTTTTTGAAATATATTTGGTTTTGTACTAAGTTCAGTACTTCTGCAAGTATTCAAAACTTAAATATATTTTTTTAAAGGCGTTGCGTATTTATTAGTGCACCTTACTTTTTATGGGTACAAACTATATAGTCTATACATACAATGCTTTCACAAGCTTCATTTAAAGTAATTAACAATGAACAAATTCCAGACCTTGAAAACTGAGCTTAAAGTAGAGATGGAAATGGGAAGCAAGTTCGATCCCCTCCCGCTCGTTGTGGAAACATGTTGAAATTCTGCCCGACCGCACTTTTAAGAAACCTTTCCCAGTTTTCCTCCCATTTTCCCATCTTTATGTTGGAGTGGGAGTTGAAATTTCGAAAATCGGTTAATGGTAAGTCATATAATTTATAGTAAAAAACTTTGAAAATAAATTTGAGTCTGATCTGGTGAAAAACAGAAAAGTTACATTCAGCTGTTTTCCAACCATTTTCCAACATTTCGGACGGATTTGTCAAAGTGTGTAAATGACGTTGTTTCTATTTTTAAGCCTAAATGATGTTTATTAAAATAAATTTGAAGCAAATCGCACACAAATTAAACTTTCACACTTTTCACCACCCACTTCCCACCCAGGGGTGTGAATTTTCCGGAAAATTGGTATGCAATCATTAATTAATTTTCATACTTTTCTTTGAAGATGAGTTTGAAGCTTACTCAAAAAAGGTGCGTATGGCAGTTTTCCTAGAATTTTTAACATTTTCCAGCTAAGTTTTTGAAAATCCGAGCTTAATAAGTATTTCAAGCATACGGTAAAGCTACTGTGAAAAATTCAGCCTTCTCGCTCTTATAGTTTGGACTGTCCGAGTGAGTCAGCAAATCAAGCTGAACACTTTTTAATATATAGACAGTGTGTGTAGGAGAGGGAGAGAGAGAGACAGAGAGAGAGAGCACTCATATGTCAAAACAAAGGAGAAATGTCAATTGGTTTACTCACATGTCACAGATATCCGTTCAAAGAACGTTGATGTTGTTGTCGCTCACTTTTGTTAACACTACACATAACGGGATCAAACGTTTTACGCAAATGTTTCTATTTAGAAATTGAACTTATTTAAGCGGCGTTTTAAAGTAATGTAACGGACATAACGGGATCGCGCAGCCATTTGCTTTTGTTTTTTGCTTCTGCTTTCACTGCTCCTTCTTACACTTCTCACACACGAATTTACACGCAAGCTGCATTTTACGTTACTTTTAACGAATTGAACTAATATGCAGTTTATTTGAGCACCGTTTATAACACTTATAAGAACTAAAATTGAAAAAACACAGATGTAACGGTAATTTGCGCCATTCGAAGAGAGCCGCGTAATTGTTGTCAACCGAACAGCTGCCAACGCAAAACAGAGCGAATTACTTGAAGCAATTCGCTCTCTTTGCGCTCTACCAACTGCTGCTTGCCTGGAAGTCCCAAGTTCAAATGAGTCGAAAGAACAGAAAAACAAATGAGCACAAAGTTCAGCTCTCAATGAGAGCTTGCCGATTGTAGTTCATTTAGTTGGTTCCTTCTTCTTGTTGGTCATTTAAATCTTAAAATAGTTCACTTCGATCAAAGCGATAGATATAAACATTTGAACGAACTGAACGACGGAACTAGTCAGTCAGATTGAACGGTTTTATATACATAAGGATAGCTGCCATAGACCGATAGATCGGTTGAAAATTCATCCAAACTTAACAATTCTAAGTTAAGGTTTTAACAGGTTTACAAATATACATCAAACTAGGACCACAATATCTTATAGCTGCCATAGGAACTATCGGTTACAACTTTAGTTTTATTTGAAAAACTTTTTGGTTTCTCTAGCTATCTTAACAAAAATTTCCTATTCTGCACTTTAGTATGTGCTTGTTACGCAGACTAAATTTCATTAAAAACGCGCGACTATATTTTATAGCAGACATAGCAACAATCGGTCAGATAGTAATTTTTCTTATGAACAACTTTTTGAAAAAGCATTTCAATCGGCTTTTATGCTTGAAAATAGTCTTATGTAACCGATTCAGTTAATTACATTTAAACACTGTTTTTTACACAATTGCAATTTTCTAGTTGACATAAACACCGTGAAAAGAATAAATATGTTTTTGATTATACAATCCATATTAATAAGCGACAAATCTAAAACTAATCAAATTATAATCACCGTGCTTATGTAACAGCTTGACAAATTGATTATATTTCCATACAATATAAAAGACATCCGAAAGTAGCTGCAATTTCAGTTCCATCAAAATGATGAATATCTATTATACGTTTTCTGTGATTGTACTTCTGGCTCTTCAGTCGGTCCACTCGGTTAATCTTCCGACGTCCCTCGTTAAGGAAATATTAAAACAGAGCAAGGATGACAACGTAGTCATGTCGCCCTACCTGATCATCGAAGGACTATGGCAACTATATCTAGGAGCAGAGGGACAAACAGCTGACGAAATTGGTAAACTGATCCACGACGAAAGTAAGACAAAGCTCTCTGCAATTGAAGAGTATTCAAAATGGCATAAGAATATTGAGGCTCCTCAAGGAGTGATCTTTAAAACGGCCAACAAAATATTCGTAGGAAGTGATGTTAACTTGTTGCCAGAGTTCAAACGACAAACAGTCGAAATATTCAATTCTACTGCTGAAACTGTGAATTTTGCTGACTCAAAAAATACTGTTTTGAAAATTAACAATTGGGTAGCAGAGAAAACTGATAGCAATATCAAAGAATTGATTAAAGAAACTACTGGCGATACAAAAATAATGCTTCTCAGTGCGATTTACTTTGAAGGAGTTTGGAAAAATCAATTCAATGGGAAAAATACGAACAAACGCACATTTCATTCACTCCAAAAATCTGGAGAAACCCGTCCTGTCGATGTTGACACGATGCAACGCACAGCTAATTTTAGGTATAACTTTATTGAAAAATTAGATGCTAACTCCTTAGAGCTACCCTATGAAAATTCCAATATTTCAATGATTATTCTTTTGCCACGAGAAGTTAATGGAATTGATAAAGTTATAGAAAGTTTGGATAAAGTGAATATTGATGAAATTGCGCCAAGCTCTTTTGAGAGTTATCTTGATCTCTACTTGCCAAAATTTAAATTTCAATTTGAAATGGACATGATAGGCGTACTAAAAAGCTTAGGCATTCGACAGTTGTTCAATGTTGCCAGTTTAAAATCGATGACAGACTATGGGTTACCTATAGAAGTCAGTCAAGTCTTCCAGAAAGCTTTAATTGAGGTGGCTGAAAAAGGAACTAAGGCTTCTGCTGCTCAAGGTTCGTATATGAAATATGTCTATTACAGTATACATAGCTATATCATTATAAATCTTTTACAATTTTAGCATCCGAAGCGGGCCAGAGAATTGCCCCGGAATTAGTTGCAGTAAATCATCCGTTTGTTTTTTTCATCAAGGACAAAAATAACGTTTATTTTGCGGGACGCATTAATAGCCTGGAATAAAATTAAATATTCAGTCTATAAATAAAAATTATTCTTCCATTAAAGTTTCTTTTTTGAAAATTATCAGAATAAAATAGTTGTTATTAATTCGATATACAAAAAGTAAATACTTATTTCAGACATATTCTTTCCACTTCATTTTTCGACTCATTTCTTCAGGATAAAAAGTAAATATAAATGTTCAATGTTCACTAATGATTCGATAAGAAATTGCATTTGTTATTCAGTTAACTCAATTTTATTTGGAACACAATGGCAATTTTGCAGTTGACATAAGCAGCATGCAAAATTGATATGTTCTTGATTATACAATCCATATCAAACAGAAACAAATCCAAAACTAATCAAATTAAAATCATTGTGCTTATGTAATAGCTTGACAAATTGATTATATTTAGAAACTCTTGCAAGTCAATCAAATAAACTTTTCACTATTTATTTTTGTTAATAACTTTTTCTTATATAGTTTATTATTGGCTCAAAAATCAAGCTACAAATTTGTACATGTACAGTTAACAAATTCATAATAATTTCACTTTCTAAATTATCAACTTGTTTAACTTTGTCAAAACTACTTAATATATCTTCCTAATTGATTTGGCATTACAGTTTTCAGCTCAGTTTTTATCATGCAATATTGAAAAGATCAAAGATGTCTGTTTTTATTTCCTTAGCTTTTGGACGGATTTTGATATTTTTCTCAGCTTTTTAAATATTACAGAAAGTGAGAAAATATTGAAAAAACTGAATCAAAAATGAATCAATGTATAGTTAAGCATTACATGTACAAAATACGCGTGTACTATTCATGCATTCACATATTTATTCATTTCATTCATACAAGTACATTCATTCAGTCTTTAACTCTTTAACTCCGACTCAGTTTCTTCAAGGCTGTTGTTGTTTGTATCCTAAACTCGTCATTAGTTGTGCTGTCTGCGCTAAGAAACTCATAAATTTTGCACACCTTGCCCCCCTCTGTCTGCAGCTGCCGCCCTTCCTCCCGCTCTGTGTGGTTGGCCGTCTAGCGCAACTTGTTGCACGGTAGCCGGATATTAAAATAAATTAAGATCATTAACAATTATTCACTTTTGCTTTTAGCACAACAAAGGTGTGCGTGTGTGCGTGCAGTTTGTTTGTTTGGCTCCAAGACGATGATCTTGGAAAGAGGCTTCTGTTCCTGCCTTCTGCTTGTGCTCCTGTCTTCTACTGCTGTCTTCTACTCCTGCTCCTTTTGGGCAGCTTCTGTTGCTGTGCCTGTTTCTTTGTTTTGTAACTTTATGTTGATCGTCAGCCGATAAAATAATGCATACATATATAACTCTCTCTCTCTCTTTCTCTCTCTCTCTCTCTTTTTATTTGTTGGTTTTTGAGCATTTTATCTTTATGGTTAGTAAGTTTATGGTTTTCGTGTGTTTGTGTGCTTTCACATAAATATTTGCTGCGTCGCGATCGAGCCTATATAAGAGACCCCAAAAACGACCAGACACTGCCGAAGCTATAGCTAAAGCTAAAGCTAAAGCCCCAACCACGGAGAGTTGGCCCCAAGAAATATGACTACACGTACAAGCCATTAAAAACGCCATTTTCGCGACGACGACGGCGACGGCGAAGACGTAGAAGACGTCGAAGAGGGGGTGATGGCGGGGTTCTGTGATTGCAACTGCCTGTCCGGTCCGGCTCAGTTGCAGCCCTGTTCCCTGCACCCTGCTCCTTCTTTCATATAACGCATCCACTGCACAGTGAACAAAATTAACAATGTTTTATGCATTTACTATGTCAAAAACTTTGAAAGTTCAAAAACAAAAATAATTCGAGAATTATTAAAAAAATGCTTTCTTATTATATTAAAACCTGTTCCCATTTTCGCTAACTTTTCATTCCGAATCATTTTTGAATTTGTGTTTCTCTTTTTGATTATAAAAACAATCGTTCCTTCTTTCTAAAGATAAATTAGAATCCTTTTCATGCAACGGTCAAAAAAGCCAAAAATTTCAAAACGAATTTTCTATCGATATTCTGAATGGAATATTCTATTAACATCTTCACCTGTCATTTTCGATATTTGCGATAATGTTTCTCAATTTTAAAACTGTCACTCAAGGATTGGAATATTATATTATATTAGATCATATCATACCACATATACGAGCAATTTGTTGAAAAACGAATTGTTATATGAAAAACTTTTATTTTTAACAAAACCCAACAATTTCAAGTTTTATTTGAATTAATACAGTTTGATCGGATTTCAGCCAAATCGGGTGACTCTATCCTAGTGTTTAGCAGTGGTAGCAATTTTATTAAGATCCCTGTTATGGTTTTAAATCTATAGCAATCTTTAATAAGATTTGGCAATTCAAGCCATAAGACGTAAAACGGTTTTGAAAGCAGAATTGTTGATTTGAGGCCACTGTGCAGCGTCGACAACGTCACTTTTGTCTGGCTCAGCGTCTGCTGCGTCTGCTGCGTCTGGGCCAGCTGAAGTTTACGATCGTATTAAAATCACCTTAAACAACACGCAACGCCAAAATGGCCAGACACAGCCCCAGTCCGAGTTGCAGTCTCAAACCCGGCAATGGTCAATGGCCAACACACACACACACACACACACATATACACACACACAGAGGCACATATGACCCACGACCACGACGAATCTTTGGCCATGCCACACAATGTTGCAATAAGTTCCGCTAGCCAACAGCAGCAGCAGCAGCAGCGACTCAGACGCGTCTGCTGCTGCTGCAGTGAAACCGGATGGACGGATGGACAGATAGAGGGTTAGAGGGATGGATGGAGGCAGGGAGGGACTGCCTCTGGCGTTGATTAAACCACGACGACATAACAAATTACAGTTGGCTTGCATTGTGACGGCATTATCAGGCGGCGCAGCCACGCCGCCCAAGTCCCGACATATCCATCATAATCAACAAGTACAAGTGAGCAGAGCGGTGAGTGGGGGGGGGGGGGAAGGCAGGAGCAGCGTACCCCTTCGCAAAGGACGTTTCAGCCTACAGCGAAAATTGGCAGTTGAAATTAATAAACTTTAACTGTTACGAATTGGCCAGGCGGTGAACCTTTCACGCATCGTCGCACCATCCCCATCCCCAAGTGCAACTGCAACTCCAACGTGCAACTGCGACCAGGAGCTATGCCAAAGAGATATCTGCATATATGCATCTGCATCTGCCGCATGCCACACCCCTGCTTGTCCCGCTAAGCAATTGCGCACAACCATTTGCCGCAGGGCGTTTTTTGCAACATTGTTGCCAAGTTGCAAGTTGCCAAGTCGAAGATCATGGACGATATACATACATATATACATACTTATATACATATATATGGCGTTTGCGGCTGCGCCGCTTGGCTGCCTTGACTTGGCTTGGCTTGGCTTGGCTTGACTTGACTTGGCTAACTTGGCTAGTTGGCTGACTTGGCTGCCGTTTACTTGGCTACCGTCTTGCGCATGTCAAGAGTGGGGCGGGCTCTTCATACATTGTATGATCACATATTGCCATTGCCTGTGGTGTGAATAATGTGGCAGCGTTGAAAATTGCAGTGTTCGCTCTTGTTCTTCCGACCAAGCACAACAGCAACAACAGCAACAACAATAACAAGCACAACACCAACAACACCCAATTTAAAAAGCCAAAACAGCTGTAAGCGATTTGAAGAATGAGCAGCAGTAATGTTAATAAGCGATTATACAGTATTTAATATAGACTAATAAATGCTCTACAAAACCTAAAAACGTTGAAAAGTGACAATTGCATCATTTTGATTAGATTTCTATTTCATTCAGCATACCCAACCGAGTCCATATAAGACAAACTCCATCTATCTGCATAAACGCATTGTTCTTAGAGACTTTTAAATCTTAACATTTGGTATACTATTAAAGGAGATATCTTCGAACTCGACTCATTCACTGACTAGTTGGCAACGCTTGCACAGCCCAAAACATAAAAGATAAAAAAACTGAATTTTTCAGAGAAGTTTCATCTTATAATGAAATTGGGTACTAAGATCGCGTTTTGGAAAATTATGGCGGGAAGTGCAAAATTTGTTGTCTGCAACTTTTATTTTTAGTATACCAACAGGCTTTAACTCATTTTCAAAGATCTGTATGAAATTTCAACAACAAATGCATACTAATTTTCCGAAAATTGAGAAAAATGTTTGGTATATGAACGAAAGTTTAGTTTCCGGAACGTTGACAAACATTTTTTGAAGTTATAGCTTCCCCTATTGGCAAAAATTATGGCGCTATTTCTATCTCTCGTCTATAAACAGTCTGAATAGTACAGCGTTTCATAGACATACCTGTTCTCGTTTCCGAACATTTTTTGAACTCCGTACCATTTTTGGATTTCGGCTATTGCCACTTCTGAGAGAGTTCTCATTCCTCAATTTAAAGACTTTTTAAGCCGCATTTCGTTTTTGGAATTTTAAACAGTTAACAATTTGGAATTTAGAGTTTAGAATATGGTTTGGTATGTACTCGTATGATTGGATTTATATGTATTTTATATGCTTGCAAGATCAGATAGAAGTAGATAGATATTGAACCTTTGTTATATTATATTTTTAAGTACATAAGCAAACATCTACTTTATTGCATAATAAGTTTTTGAATTGAAAAAAAAAGGATTAACAAATTGTTGTTTTGAAGTCGAAGAAATCCTTGATTTGCATAATAAACATTTGTAATTCACTAGTTAATTCTATTTGTACGCTTCTGCTCAGAACTTCGTAACACACACAACATGTATCGTGGCTATAGCAGCTGCCTTTGGGCAGACCAGAAATCTCAGCAAGGTAAAATGCAGCGCCCAAAAGACAACACCTGCCAAAGTTCACATGATTTTCGGCCAGGATATGCGCGAGGGGCCATTAAACCGAACCTGAAATTGCCAGACATAAAAAACATAAGAACGCAGAAAACAAAAAACAAAAAACTGAGAAAAACTTGAGTAGAGCTCTTTAAATGTATGACTCGTAAAATTTGATTTTTTTTTATTTGTCTTTCTCGTTTTGCAGCGGACCGCGTCACCTGTGCGGACATCAAGTGTGGCCCGAAGGATACCTGTCTGGTGGACCTGCAGACGCATATGCCGCGCTGCGTCTCCTGTCGCTACAAATGTCCCCGCAAGCAGCCTCGAACGGTACATAATAATAGCTCATAAAAAATGAAAAGCATTAAAAAATTAACAATTTCCTCTTCCTTTATATATAGCAGTTCCGGGCGGATAAAATCTGTGGCCACAATAATCATACATATAATTCCTGGTGTGAGATGCGCAAGGATTCGTGTGCCACAGGCTATTTTATAGGCGTACGATCGACGGGCGTCTGTTAGAACAAATTAGCGAAATATTATTATAATAATATACAGATATACTGATTTATATAGTATATATATATATATATATAGAGCGTAGTATATAGCGCATTTCTGTGTAGTTCCAACATCCAAAGATTCTCGTTGTGCGTTTTGTTTGTGTTGTAAACGGTGCAAGGGCCTTAGGCTGCTGCCAACTTTCCACTATATATATACATATAAAAACATATATATACAGCCTTGTTCTCAATTTCACTTCACTCAAAATATTGTCCATTGTGGAATATAAATGTTCTGAATTCCAGATATCAAACAAGCTACAAGTTCGTTCGATTTGAACACTTGTTTTTTGCCAAGGTTAATCGATATGAAATAATTTCACGAGGTATTCAGAACACTTGAAATGAGTGAAATTGAGAAAAAGACTGATATTTACATATATATTTATATATATACAAACATACAACATACATACATACATAACATATACATACATGGCAAAGTATTAGCGCATTTCGTTATCAACACTATCATCAACAAGAGCAAACAAGTTTAACAAACAATTCTTATGTAAACATCCAACCACATATCTTAAGAGGCTTTTCGTATTAAACAATATATAAACTAATTCATAATTAATTTATACACAAATTCTTGGTTGGCACGCGCATTATTTTTTTTTTTTTTCGTTTACAATTTTAAGTTTTATTTTAACCACGAAAAAATGTATTTTTATTTATTTAGAATTTTAAATATATTATATATACCTATTATACCTATTATATTTTATCATTTTACATACTTTTTTTGTTTTTTTTTTTTTTTGTATGTGTGTGTGAGTTGATGAGCGAAGCTAAATTAATTAATTGACTGATAGCTTAACCTTATATAGCAAGATTTTCTAATTACATAATATATATAAATATATGTATACGTTTGGTATACTCATATCTTTATATAATACTTATGCTCGTTTGTATACTTATGTTCATATAATGTATGAGTAATTGTTAATTAAATGTGTTTCAAACTTAATTTCTGACTTGTTTTTTCAATCGCTTTCATCGGATAATACGAATATATCCTTGGCGCGCTGATAACGTGCTTGGGTTATCTTCAAATTGGCCAGCTTGCGTTTGTCCATGGGTCGTGTGGTGCTGGGCGCCAATGGATCACTGCTGCCCAGGCCTGTGGTGCCCTCATTGGCCACCACATTGATCTAGACAGAAGTAAACAGAAATTATATAAGTAAAGTAGATCTTAGCTGAAAAGGATAACTACTTACAGGAGTTAGCAAACCCTGATTAGTTTTGCCCAAAGTATCGCCCTTTTGCCAGCCCAATTTGCTAAGCATTTTGAAACCCTTGTTGGAGCTTGCAATCTCACTATAATTGAAAGTTGTTAATAGAATTGAAAGTCTGCTGCCAGGCAGGATTACAACTTTCACTTACGTATTCACACATGCCACCTCCGTTTTCTCCTTGTCCGTGCTGCTGCCCACTTTGATGCGTCGTTGGGCGCTACGATCGTTATAGTTGGGATTGCTATTCGCGCTAGCTTCGACGAATTCTAAGCGAATATAGAAAGTTTTAGCAAAAGATTGGAAGTTATAAATATCAAGAAGTGTTGCAACTCACTTTCATTCTCCAGTCCGTATTTCTTTTGTAGTTTCTTTAGCTGCTCCTTGTGGGAAAGTACATTGACACTCGATGAAGCGGCTGCCACTGCTGGAGCTGGCGTCTCAATCAGCAGGCCAGGCTCACACAAGCCGCATGTGCTATTGCCCTCGTGCACGTGACAAAGTAACTTGGTTTGTGCAATGCTAATCACACTGCCGTGCACAAGATCAATTAGTTCGCTGAACGACTTGGAATCGCACATGCGCTGACCATTGAGTATTGTGCCATTGCGTGAGCCCAGATCGCGGCATTTGTAGATACCCTGCTTGGTATCGTAATGGAAATTGAGATGACGCTTGCTGACATTCACATCGGGTATGATGACATCGTGTTCGCCCTCGCGGCCCAGTGTGCCGCCCATGTACGTGATCAAATGCAGGCTGCCCACGGTTAGCTCAGGTATATTAGTTTCCTGCACAATGATGCGCAGCGAAGGCGGATATTTCTTGGCAATGTCTGCGGATTAAAAAAGAGGCATTAGTAAGTATATAGAGTAAATAGGGTTACGTGTAGTGATGGCAACAAAAAATAACCGATTAATCGGCAATTTGAAAAAATATAAGTAACAAAAATACATTATTTACTGCGTTATAAATTGTTTTACTTAATTATTTGTAATATTAGTTTCAAGCTAATATTATTCAATTCTAAAAATTCTACCATTTTATGTAAAATGGGACAAATAAATTTTGTACTTTAATGATTTGTATAAAAAACGAGTCAATTGTAAACTCGTTTTCAGATTTGTTGCCATTTCCTATTCTGTGTTTCGAATATCAATTCGGAAATGGGAACAGGTCTGATTGCTAATCAATTGTACTTCTGAATACAAAAGGAAACTTTCGATACAATTAAATTATCGATTATTAATAGTGCCATCACTAGTAACGTGCAGGATAAAAACGCGAATTTCTTAAACACCTTGAAAACGGCCGGCGGTTTTAAAAACAGGCACGCTGCTGTCGCTATTGCTGGTCTCCTCATCGCTGGTATCGGAGCTGGAGCTGCTGGAGGATTGTGATAGCTCGCCATCTTCCGCATCCTGTTTGCGCGCTTTTCTACGCGCATCCTTTTGCTCAGCTTCATCATCGCTGTCACGCTGCTTATGTCGCTTCTTGGACTTGTGGCGATGCGATTTCTTTTGCTTTTTCTTATGCTTTTTGGCCTTGCGTTTGCTTTTTGCCGCACGCTCTTTGACCTTTTGTTTCTCTGCTTGAATTTGCTTTAATGTTGCCTTGTCTGTGATAACACCGCCATATTCATCGAATTCCACATCCAAACCGTCCAGACTATCCTCCTGCTGTTCGCCGGCAGCAGCGTCGTCTTTGGCCGCAGCGTTGTTTGCCTGAAACCAGTTAGAAAAAAAGAAATCCACGTTTTTATCGCACATTCTGGTCCGCAGCGCTTACCTAATGCATTGCTACGCATTTGGTCTATGCTTAGTTTGCGTAATTGTAGCAAGAGACTACTACTATGATCGAGGCGCTCGCACTGCTGCGCACACTTGCCCAAAAACAAAACGAGGAAGGATGAAAAGAATCATGGTTAATCTCATGTGCTTTTTAAGTATCATTTGGTGCCCTTCAAACCCACAACTCACCTGCACCTGCGCCTGCGAGTGAAACTCGTATGAATCCTTTGCCTGATCGTAGCTGTAATAGCAGCCTGTGTTACCATCATAATAAAGACCGTATTCCTATGAGAGAGAGGACATTAAATAATATATAAAGTAATTTTGATATTTAAGAAACGGAAAGACAGTTTATATAGATTGAGAATTACAACCGACTCTTTTGTGGGCATGGTCGTTGATGTAGGTTCATCATTGCTGATAACCTACAAAAGTCATACAACAAACACAACAACACCACAAAACACACACACACTTGCAATGCACAATGCAAGGTACGTCATAAAGATTACGTAGTTGTAAATTATATACCGCATTATAGTAGTAGCCCGTCTTGGGATCATAGTACATGCCCGATGTTGGCTCATAGACAAAGTTGTTCAAGTTCTCTGCATGCTTCGCTGCCTGCCGCATTTCATCCACAAAACTGAATGCATCTGTTGCCGAAACTGCAAAATAGAATCATTTCAAACAAAATTAGTATGAATATAACTATAACTATAACATATGATGCTATCAAGAACCAAATCACTATATACCCATACGTTAAACGTTTAATCGTAAAATGTGCATGTGCAAATGTCAAGGTGTTTATATAAATTTGTTCCTCACCCTGAAATTGAGAACGGCAACCGGAAAACTTAAACTATAATACTAATCTATTGCATTAGCAGAAGGTTTTAATATTTGACGCTCAACTTTATTTTTATTTTTTTAATAATAAAGTAAGTAATCGCTTTGCAAACCCATTTCTTAGTACTACTATAGCGATTTTTGCGAGCGTAATTGTTTATGACATGTGTGACAATAAACTTTTATCAAGACAACAATTTGTAATACTATCTAGAGCCAACCAATTATGTGTGTTGAAAATTAAGAAGGCTAATGTATGTGAAATAAATATCAAGAAAAAACACAGCAAATGCTTTTAAAAAACTAGATTAAAAAGCAAAAATATATAAAGTTAATAATGATTATGGATATAGCTATTAAATAATATTTTTAAATCTTTAATTGATTTTATTTTCTGTTTTAGCTTTTATAAAAATCGAAATACTATAGTAATTGAAGAAACAAGTATTTTGAAAATTCTTCTAATTTTTAAAAGCACTTTACCAGGGATGAATCTTAACTTATTACAAGAAAACTGTTGAGCATATATACAAACTGAGTTAAATTTAAAAAAAAAAAACAAGTTAGAATACTCTAGTCGAGTGTGCCCTACTACGAGACTCCCTGCTCCAAACTTGCATTTCAAGCAGTTCAGCGGCAACACAAGCAAGCAGTGCACTTAACTCGTAAACTGCTTATCAAACTGTTGTTGCTGCCTACTGAGGCGGGGGAAATAGATTCTTCCATAGCTTTGGTGCTATTTATCCGATCGTGTTGAAATTTACACATCCGAAAGACATTGATTAAACATACATGTGTACCAAAAATTAAATTAAAATTAATTAAGCTTTATCTTCAAAATTGTGGCTGTGGGAGTCTTTTGCGATTTGCGGGGGTGCGAGGGGATGCATCCGAAATTTGAAATAAACTTGATCTGCGTATGGTATACAGGAATCTACATGCCAAGTTTGGTGTCTCTAGCTCTTGTAGTCTCCGAGATCTGTGTGTTCATACGGACAGACGGACAGACAGACGGACATGGCTAGTTCGTCTCGGCTGTTGATCCTGATCAAGAATATATATAGTTTATATAGTCGGAAATGCCTCCTTCTGTCTTTTACACACATTTGCAGTACTTTATAACTCCCTTTTTTCGCATTTTTAATAGGAACAGGGAGTAAAAACAGTGTTGATAATTAGTTGAAATAATACCTTTGTCAAACAGTGTAATTATTATATTCCGTTGTTGATTAAATAATAATAAAAAGCCATTGTTATAGTCGAGTAATTAAACAGAAATTAAGTTGAATTATAAATAATAAATAAAACTTTCAACTAGAAAAGCTGCCAAGCGAGACTTATTAGCAATATTTGTGACACAATATAGTCAAACTCTGACGTTTAGCAAACGTTGCGTATTTCAATTTTCAATATAGTTCTAAACGATTTTCTTTTTAGCTATACTTAGAGGTGTTTTTGTTGATAATTGATGCAAAGATTAAACAGTTGCTACTACGTCTGTGCAAAATGCAATACGAATTTTGAGTAAAAGTTTCTTATCAGCAGACACAAGCTGCAGCAAGGCAGTTTTGCCATTGATACGAACGGATACAGCTGGGCAGGTGCCTGGTTAGCTGCTTGCTTGGTTAGTTGTTACTCATCGTTCAGAGCAACCAGAGTTTAAATCAAGAGCAAAAAGTACAACAGAAATGCTGGACATTGAGGTGCGAGAACTTATGCAACCCTTTGTGCTAAGTGATTATCAGGTGCAAGAGGTCTACAGTCGCTTCTGCTCGGAGATTGCCAAGGGTTTAAAGCGCTCTACACATGCGCAGGCCAGCACTAAATGCTTTCCCACCTATGTGCAGGATTTGCCCACGGGTGACGAGATGGGCAAATATCTAGCCCTGGATTTGGGCGGCACCAATTTCCGTGTGCTGCTTGTGACGCTGAAAGGTAGGGTTCTAAAAAAGATGTCGATTAATCGATTAAAACAATTATTGAAATACGATGTGTGCCAGAAATCGATGGTTTTGAGTTGCTATTGTTATCGATATTTACAAGAAATTAAAAACCAATGGCAAGTCAGTTTAATCAAGCCTGTTCCCATTTCCGATCAAAACATTCTGAATCAAGATTCTAAGCAGTTCTGAATTCCGCATATCAATGAAAATTTCAAAGAAAATAATTTTGTTTTTGAGGCAGTGAGAAGTGTTCAAGTTAAAAACGAAGAACGATTGCTATTTCATTCGAAAGCAGAAATTTAAAATCGAAAACAAATCGAAATGAAAACTTACGAAAATGGGAAGATTACCAATTAATCAAAACACCATCGAATGTAATATTTTTAAATCGATAAGTAAACTAATCGATTATTTTATGATTATTAACATGTCTACTCAAAGGACATCATGATGCAAGTGTGGAGTCTCAAATCTATGCGGTGCCCAAGGATCTAATGATTGGACCGGGTGTGGAACTCTTTGATCACATTGCCGAGTGCCTAGCCAAGTTTGTGGAGAAGCATGATATGCGTACTGCTTATTTGCCGCTGGGTTTCACCTTCTCCTTTCCCTGTGAGCAGATGGGCCTCAAGGAGGCCATGTTGACCCGCTGGACAAAAGGCTTTAAATGCCCGGGCGTGGAGGGTGAGGATGTGGGCCGATTGCTGCACGAGGCAATACAAAGGCGCGACGACGTAGAAATTGCCGTTGTGGCCATTTTGAATGATACAACGGGCACGCTGATGTCCTGTGCACATCGTAATCCCGATTGCCGCGTGGGCGTCATAGTGGGCACCGGCTGCAATGCCTGCTATGTGGAGCATGTGGACAATGTGGAACTAATGGAATCGGAATTCAAGCGCAACAATAAACAGGTTGTCATCAATATAGAATGGGGCGCCTTTGGTGAGAGTGGACACTTGGATTTTGTGCGCACGGAATATGATCGCGAGGTGGACAACAAATCCATAAATCTTTCACAGCAGCTCTTTGAGAAAATGACGTCGGGCATGTATTTGGGCGAGCTAGTGCGTCTGGTGCTGCTGCGCGCTTTGGAGCGCAATATAATCTTCAAGCTGTGCAATAAACGCGCTGAATTTGTGGAAGTTTTACGCGACAACAAGGATGTCTTTGAGACCAAACACATATCGGAAGTGGAAAGCGATGCGTTTCCTGAATTTTCCAACACAAGACGCATTATCAAGCAGCTGTTCGGACTGGAAAAGGCCTCCGTTGAGGATTGTCAAAAGCTAAAATACATTTGTGAGTGCGTCGCCAAGCGTGCTGCCACCCTGGTTGCCATTGGCATCAGTGGCTTAATCAACAGGATCCATGATCGCAAAGTTGTCGTTGGCATTGATGGCTCTGTTTATCGCTTTCATCCAAAGTTCGATGCGTACATACGCGAGGCTATGCACAAGCTGGTTAAATCGGACAAGGAATTTGATATTATGCTGTCGGAGGATGGCTCGGGACGTGGTGCAGCCCTGGTCGCCGCCGTTGCCAGCAAAACTAAGTAAATTGAAAGCTAATTCCTAGCATACCGGTCATATGTTATTCTACCATTTAATAGTTTAATAAATATATAATAAATTGTTTTTGTTGAATAGTTTTTGAGCAAATTTTGTGAATGGCAAAAGTCAGCTAGAGATAAGAACAGGCCGGAAAATTGGTACAGATGCTTTGGTTTTACCTATGAACGCCGATAATTTGGAAAATTCAATCCATGATTGGAATGATTTCTAACTCGATTTAAAAGCGTAAGTTTTTGACTCATGAATTTATGAAATTTTAAGCGGAAAATCGTTGGAAAAATGAGATATGGAACTTTTCCGTTTTCTTTCGGTAGGCTTTAAACTCAGTTTCAAAGCGCTGTCTAAAAAATCGTTACACGTATTGTTCAAACTTGGGCAATAATTCGAATTGACTGTTATCTACTTAATCTATAACGAGCAACTGCCCCCCTTCAGCCTTAATGTACATACGCCTCTGCACTTACGTTCTTTGGCAGCATGTGCTTCCTGCTCCGGCTGCTCCTCAATTTCCTGCTGCTGCTGCTGCTCATTCTGCTCCTGCTTTGTGGAGGACTCGTGCAAATCTCCGTTGGCCACTTGTGTGCATTTCTCGCCATAGCTCTTTGATTCCTTTTTTAGCTGCAAAAGTAAAAGTCTTAAATTATTTACTCTATATATATATATACAATTTTCCACTTGTTTCTCACAAACTGTTTTAGTTTTTGTTTATATACGGCTATTTTTGTATCATATTTCCGAATAATGCCATGCAACTTTTCAATGTACGCGTAGAGCTGCTTCTCCTCCAGAGACACCACATCTTCCATACGCTTCAGCTCTATATAATCGTGTGGTGAGGCCTCCTCCGAGGATGCCTGGCAAGCTTCAGGTTCTGTTGCAGGCATGGCTTTTCAGCAATCCTGTTGAACTTGCTGGGATTCGCCTTTGATTTCTCCACGAATAATCTCTTTTTCTTTAGTAATGGTTAACAACAAATTGTGACTTTGTTGCCATTTGTTTTCTAACAACTTTCTTCAATTGTTTTAATTGGGTGGCGTTCTTTTGTCTATGATTTCCCCCCGCACAAGCAAGAAATGTATTATTCCGAAAAGGTTTTGCTTTTATTTTAGAGATGAGCGTCAAGTAACGAGTCACAGCCGGTCTCAAACTATGGAAACTAACATACGCCAGCTGAGTTAATTTGGAAGGCACGTTTAGGGTATTCCCTTAAATAATTTTAATCTAATTTGGAATTCGTTAATGCATGCTCAAAAACATCGGGTTTGGTACTCAAAAAATACAAAGTAATTTAAATTCTTGCAAGAATATATAATAATAAAAACCAAACTAAAAAAAAGATCGCTCAATTTCATATATACTTGGAATAATAGCTGACCTTTATAATGAAATATTTTATCGTAAGCCATAATGTGTGTGTAATCATTTATTATTAAAGAATTCATTAATATTAAAACTTTCTAATCATGGTCCCTTTTAATACTTTATCCGCCACATTATTAAAGTTCTCCTTGGTATCCTATATGCACTCCTCGCGATCTTGCATGCGACGCTCAGTTTCTATTGACATAGAACGGAAAAGATTTAGTATCAATTCAATATTTTTGTGAATAATAATTCATACAACTGTTTTCTACCATTTAGGTAGGATGCTTTGGAAATGAGTAATATGAAATGCAAATATACAAAGCTTCTGCTCTATTTTGTTATTCACGGGGTAGAAAGAGAGAGCGTGAGATAGCTCTCTCTCTCATTATGAGTGTCAAATGACGATTCTGTTCAAATTAAGCGTCGGGACTAAAAATCTTGGGATGTTCTGTTATAATTACAGACGCTTATGCTTATTAATAAATATGTCAAAGTGGCTTTAGTAATAAAAGGTGATGCATTAAGGTGTACAACAAAATTATGTCTTGATAAAATACTACGTTTATGCATTCATGAATTTTTAAATTTTCGAATTTTAAAATGTCCTTTTTATACATCACTTCAAATTCACGAACTTTACAGCAAATAGATGACATATATAATAAAAAAAAAATTAAAGAGGTAGCAAAACTTAAAAATTACAGAACGTTGTCTCTAAAAATTCGAAATTATTCTAGGATGTCATAACTGTAATTTTTTTTTTTTTTTTTGAGGAAAAATGCGTTAAAAATATATTTAAAGCTGAGCGCGACGCGTGAGCGCTGTTTTATCGATAATGCACATATCGGTGCTTTTATGAGTGATTTGCAAATCACTGTTAACGTTTACAGACCTGTTAACGACAACATCGGCACAAATTAAATTGGATTTTTATTATACTTTACGTCATAAAAGTCAGCCTCCGGTCCTAGTTTGGTAATAGAAGAGTTTTTCCGCATTTTTTGAGACCAAAACCAGATGTTTTGGATCGCTCTTTATGTGGGGCAGCTGTTTTAAAACAAACCGCGCAATTTTTGAAATATTCTCTTTTTTCTGTTAGTCTGTAAGTCTTCTTCTTTCTCCCTCAATCAATATCAGCTGTTTCGATAATGGGCGATTTGATTTTATCAATTTAGTAGTAACGATGAAGAACACTGGGTAACAATGCTGTATTTTGTGCTGATAATATTATTTACTAACACAAGTTAAATAGAAAATTACAGGGAAAAACGCTTTTCATCACGGGCGCATCGCGTGGCATTGGAAAAGCAATTGCTTTAAAGGCGGCTCAAGATGGTGCAAATGTTGTTATCGCTGCCAAAACAGCCGAGCCACATCCAAAATTACCGGGCACTATCTATACGGCCGCAGAGGAGAGTAAGTATTGCACTTTGTATACCAGCTGATTGGAGTTTGCACCTTCTTATCTTGATATTCTTTCTGTTTAAATACCAGTTGAAAAGGCTGGTGGCAAAGCCTTGCCTTGTATCGTGGATGTTCGAGATGAGAAACAGGTGCAACAGGCGGTTGAGGCTGCTGTGGCCAAGTTTGGTGGCATCGATATTGTTATTAACAATGCCAGCGCCATTTCTATAACTCCAACTCTTGAGACAGAAATGAAACGTTATGATCTGATGCAGAATATAAACACAAGGGGCACGTTCTTGGTGTAAGTGAATCGCTTAACTTAATCTTAATCAGTTCTCTAAACCAATACGGTTTAAATCAATGGTTTGGGATTCTGGGATTCCGCATCGGTTCAAACCGACTTGCAGTATTGACGTTACCTTTTTCTTAACACATTTATCATTCACAGATCAAAAACCTGTCTTCCCTATTTGCTAAAGAGCAAGAATCCGCACATTCTGAACTTATCGCCGCCGCTGAGCATGAAGCCCCATTGGTTTTCCAATCATACAGCCTATACCATTGCCAAGTATGGTATGTCCATGTGTGTGCTGGGTATGGCCGAGGAGTTTCGGGATCAAGGAGTTGCTGTTAATGCGCTATGGCCAAGGACAGCCGTTCATACTGCAGCGATAGATATGTTGCATGGTCCGGATGGTGCATTATTTTCTCGCAAGCCGGAAATAATGGCCGATGCAGCCTATGCGATCATTAGTCGCGATTCAAAGGGCTATACGGGTAACTTTTTCGTTGACGATGAGGTTTTGTTGGACGTTGGTGTTAAGGATTTTAGCAAGTATGCTTGCCATCCAGAGAACATGCACAATTTGCAATTGGACTTTTTTTTGGACGATGCAGGTCCATTTGGAAAGTTGTAATCACTCTTTGTTAAATACTTTGTTGTTTTTTGAATAAATTTATGAAAATTTGTGTCGATCTGATCATAAAAATTAGAGAATTTAGAGTCCAGAAGCGGATATTCACTCGAATAATTACGAAAATCGTTTATGAAGTTGCACCAAACACATGCAAATCGAGTAAAGCTATGAAATTAAAGTCCATTGGCCAATATCAGAAGAATTACCACTAATATCTGTAAGAAAATGAATTGTAAAATTTGCATGGGCCAGTATAAATTAAAATACAATTTATTTTAAATTACTCAGATTCTTAATTGATATTTTTGAAATTAACCGTCTGACATTCTATCGAGCTATCGAGCGGCTCAAATTATTTTTTGATGTTTACCAGCACTACTTTCTGTTAACGCATAGCCACTTACCAGCACTACTCTGTTAAAGTAACCAGTAATCGATAGCAGCAGTCGATTCGTGAACAACTTTAAATTACATTTTCGTAAATATTTAAATAAAAATGAATTTCTGCTGCTTGATTCGAAATTCTCGGTAAATATTTTCTTTAATTACTTTTTGAAAATCCTACCAATCATTCTGGTTTTCAAATATATGTTAAAAGCAATAAAAACGAGCTAACAAACGTAGAATTACCGTATATTGAATTCTAATATCGATATGATATTATCGTATTTTTGACTAATCGGAAATTTGCAGTCAAAAGCTGACAATTGTCGTGACGACTTCTAAAAAAGGGTTCAAATAAATTCTTAATTGATTTATTATTAAGAAATCAATCAGAACAAGATGGAAACTAAAAGGTGAGCGGTATATACATATACATATGTATATATAGTACGTATGTATGTACAACTTAACGTAATTACGATTTCTTTTATTTTAGTACTTTCCATGGCTTTAAATTGCTCTCAAAGAGTTTTACAGACATTAGCGTTGTTGTCGAGGGCCAATCCTATAAATGCCATAAAATCATCTTAGGCTCCGTTTCGGAATTCTTTGAGCGCCTTCTGCTTTCAGATTGCAAGGAGACTGCTAAGGGCGAAATACTTTTGGAAGATGTTAAGTCAAGTACCTTTGAGATATTCTTGGAGTTTATTTACAATGGCTGCGAGGAGAAGATTCTTGAACCACGTGCACTTAACACATTGTTTGACTTGCTTGAATTTGGGGATAAGTTCTTCGTACTGTGCATTACTGAGCTATGTACCAAGATATTAAAGTGCCGTATTGAAACTCTGGGACTAGAAGATCTAATTGTACTCTTTGAAAAAGCCCATACTTTTAATAATGACGAGCTAATAACTACAACAATATCGGTAAGAAAGCGCTTTCTCATTTTTAAGTATCACTTACTAAAACATCATTCTCATTTAATATAGTGTTTCAAATCACGCAAGGACAAGAAAATGAATTGTGAATCGGCGCTTGGACTAAGATCGGACATCTTTGAAGAGTACGTTAAATGTGCTGAAAATATTTTAGAGGAAGTAGAGCGTTTTGAACTTATTGAAAAGTGGATTAAGAATCAGGATCATCATGAAACAGTGTCCTCATTTATAGATTTAGAGTCCAATGCGGAACCGAGCACGGTGAATGGAAAATACAAAGGCCACGCTCATACTGCCATACTTAATCAATTGCTCAATCTAATTGATTATAAAAATATGTCTGTGGCTGCCTTTAAGAGTGGACCCGGTAAATCAGACGTACTCGATGATCTTTTCAAATACAGGATCCTACATAAATTAAATTCTGCTTCCCTACAAAATGGCTGTTATGGCTTTAATAATAATTACTTTAAAATTAAGGGCGTCAAAGGCGCCACCCAATTTAAAAGGAAATGCTTTAAGCCTAAAGTGTTTAAATTTGATCAGAAAGCCTTTGATAGTGAATTCAATGATTTTGATGAACAATTCGATAACTTTGATAAACAATTCATTGGATTTGATAAAAAATTTATTAAATTGGATAAAATGTTTAATACTAAATTCTTTAATAATAAATGATGATGTACATTAAGGTGCATGACAAAATGTTATGTATAAATTTAATTTTAAAGGACATAAGCACTTAAAACAAATTTTATGGGTAAAGTCTATACTTTAACTACTTTTCCGAAAATCGAAATAAAAAATTTAACCTCCACCGGAAATCTCAACCTAACAATTTCTCGAATTTTATGAGACCAAAACCTGAGTGATTCGATTTTCGAAAAAGTAGTTAAAGTAAAGATATAACTTTTTATTAAATATTCTGCCCGAAATCGGACCTTCAACACTGGATTTCGAGTTTTTAAATTCTTAAGCATTTTTTTGTGACCAAAACAAGATTTTTAAAATCGTTTTTGGCGTGTGTTTTACGCGATATACCGAAATGTGATATACCATACTGGCGCCAAAATATTGATATCGCCAATGCAAACGCTCTCATGTTATCGATAAGCGCATCGAACGAAAATCAAAAGAATTAGTTCATTTGAATTGGTTCATAACTAAGCATCGCATGGGACGCTAACATAAAATGGCAACCGCAATTTCTTTGTTTTTACTATTTTTTGTGTATCAAAATGTTGCTGAATCGGCTAAATTGAATCATCCGCGTGTACTGCTACCCATCTTCCAAGAGAAATCTATCAACTTTACGCTAGAAGTCGTCGATCCCAATTGTTACAAATGGTAAGCGGCTTTTATATTATTTTGGCGGTCAGCTGGCCAGACGTGTCTAACCTATAATTGCAATTGTTGTTGAAATTCGTTTGTGTGTGTTTCTTAAGGACTTCATCGCGACAGGATTTGATAACAGTAACGCCCATATATAATGGCTTTAGCGAGTGTGCCAGCCAAGCGGTTGTTACGGTGCAAACGCGTGAGAAACGCCGCAATACGGCGATTGTTTTCGCCGAGGAGCTCTCCACGGGCGCCACGCTGCGCTGCGATGTCATTGTGGATACCATTGAGCGTTTGAATGTGCGCACGGCCACACGGCAGTTGTATTTGGAGGAAGCACCGGCTACGTTCGAGCTGCAAGCCTTTGATTCGCAGGGCAATGAGTTCTTTACGCTGGAGGGCATTGAGTTCAATTGGGATATTTCCGCTTCCAGCAACAATATGCCGGCTGCTTTGCGGTTTCTTACCTTCTCGGACAGTCCGTTTCATGTGGTGCCGCCGGCTTTGGAGAAGTTTGAAGCAGCTGGTGTCAAGGGCTATATGATTCTGCTGGAGGGCATCAATACGGGCACTTCTAAGGTCGCCGTCAGCATGCCACAGGCGGAGTATCGCCATGTGGTGCCAATAGAGGTGTATATAAGCGTGCTGGCCAATATCATCATAGAGCCCTCGGAAGTAACCATTATGGCTGGCGATACCATCAACTTTCGCATACTGCAACTCAAAATGGACAAGCTGCATGAGATTACAGCGAATAAACAGTATTATTTAGAAGTAGAAGACACGGAGATTGCTTATCTGAAAGGCAGCAGCGCCACGGGCAACCGTTTGGGAAGTACTCAGGTCTTTCTCCGGGATCGCAATATGCCGCAGCTGGAAAATTCACTCGATAAACCCAAAGGACCCAGCGCTCTGCTGACCGTTGCAGAACCTCTCAAGTTGGGCATCAGTCTGTTGCCACACAACAGCTGGATCACGGTCCGAGGTGAGCGTCATGAGGTGGCTCTGGATTTATATGCCGGCAATGGTCAGAAGATTACGCTGGGCAATCGCTTTGCCATTGGCTCTGAGCTGGATGAAAATTTATTTAGTGTGCTGGAAAAGACGCGAAATGGCAGCCGGCTGTATGGAAAAGCGGTCAGGAGCGGCAACACACCAGTTTATGGCTCCTACAAGGATGTAAGTAGTAGCAGTTTGGAATTGGGAACGGCAAAGGAAATTCAATTCGATGGCTTTGATAATTATTTTTCTATGAAATGGTTTTTATATCCTTAATTAAACACCTTTCTTTTACAGCTGTCCGTGCAGGCAGAGATGCTTATCTTTGAGGAACTGCTCCTTCAACCCACCAAAGTTATATTGCCCTACGATCCAAACACAATCAAGCCGCAGAAATTTCAATTTAGTGCAACTGGCGGAGACAGCAACTACGCGTGGTTCTCGGGCAATCCACATGTGCTGCAAATTGATGGACAGGGTTTGGCCACAACAGAGATACGCGATTTGCGCATGTCAGGTAGCAACCAGGAGCTAGTCGAGGCAGGCGTGCAGCTGGCGTTGCACACCACGGTTCGAGTAGCACTTGCAAAGAATCAAAAGATATCGCGTCAGGCACAGATATATTTCTTGCCGCCAAAGCGTCTGGAGATTAAGCAATATAATTTTGAGACTGCGTTGAAGGATTATGTGCATCTGCATGTGGCTGTTTATGCCCATGTCAATGGCAGCGATGTGCCCTACACCAAATGTGAAAATCTGCACTTTCAATTGGACTTTACGCAACAGATATTGCAGCTGGACAGCGGCGCAATAGCTGAATCGAAGGATACTTTAGCGTTTGAGGCTTGCCATGTTTTGAGATTACGCAGCACAGCTGTGGGCAGCACTTCGCTGCGCATCTCCTATAGTTTCCAGGATAAGCTGCTACAGGATAACGTTGACTTGCATGTCTATGAGCCGCTGTCTGTGCTCAATCCTCTGGAGAATGAGCTCATTTTGCCCATTGGCGCCTCTCGCAATGTCATCTATGCACATGGACCGCAACGCATCTTTACCTTGGAGGCAGAACTGGCCAAGGCTACAGATTTCAATGGCAAACTGATACAAGTATCCGAAATAGAGTTTGATACACAGAATGCCATCACGGCATTCAATGTGCTCTGTCGTGCGCTGGGCACCACAGATTTTACGTATCGTGTGCACAATTCGCTCCCCACGACCAAATTCGCCGCCTTTAATGCTGAGATTAACACCAAAGTGCACTGCGTCCGTCCACGTTTTCTCAAGCTCTATGCACGCCAGCAGCTGCGTCAGTCTTGTCCCGTGGAACTGCGCTCCTCGTTGCTTTATCTGAAGGAGCACGAAAACAAGTTCGATATTGAAATTGAGGTGCAGGATGTCCAAAATCGCAAGCTTATGAATATAAGCTCGCTTGCGCTGGAATGGGAGTTTGCCGCTGGTGATGAACGCTATAAAACGGACAGCATTCCGCATCAACAGCTGGACGAGATTGAGATCTATCATGGCGTTCGTCTGCCAGCTCGAGATGTGCTTGTTCTCACTTTAAGTGAAGTAGCGCCCAATTTCCGCATCAAGGGCACAGTGGCCAACTACAAGGACAAACAGCTGGCTCAGTTGGGCATCTACGCGGAGCGTCCACCCTTTGGCGTAAAGAATGTGAGTAGACAGAGTTGCTATACTAAGGAAACCAATCTAATCTTTAACATTTGCCTTGCAGCAAAAAACGGGCGAAGTAAGCAAGCCCATAATTGAGAACGAGATACGCTTTCACACGGTGAACAAGACACTGTTGCCTCAGGATCATGTTAGCATTTATCTGGCGCCCAAGCACAGCGAACGCATAACTGTTGCCCAAGGCAGCGGCTTCTTTCAGCTGGAACTCTCCGAGCAGGGCGTTGTGCAGGTGGTGCACGATGAGAAGAAGCAACAGTTGGTCCTGACGCCCTTGCGTTTGGGTCACGTGCGTTTGGAGCTAACGGATCGCTGCCTGATGAATGAGCCAGCGCATTTATCCATCTCGGTGGTGGGCATAGGCGTCATAAGCGTCTTGGCCTTAGATCGCGTAGAGCGCACGAATTCCATTGAAGCTATTGTCAGGCTATATGATACCAATGACAATCTGTTGCACATTGATTCCAATATGCTGAGCGTCTATCAGTTAACCGAGCTGATCTTTGATCCAACAATTTTAAGCGTTCGCCTGGATGAGCAGCAAAATTTAGGCATGGGTGAAATACGCTACAGCATCACGGGAAACAATATTGGCGAGACGAAGATCGTCTTCCAAACCGGCAAGGGTGAACGTCAGGTATCCAGCGAGCCGCTCAACGTTCAAGTCTTTGCTCCTATACGTCTATATCCACGCAATTCCACGCTCATCGTTGGCTCCAGCATACAAATCTATTACCAGGGCGGACCACAGCCCAACACCAACATTGTCTATAGCGTGCAGCAGCATCATGTGGCCAGTAAGTTGGAACTTTACAGCCTTTAAAATTATTTGTATCTAATAATATCTATTCCCACAGCCATGAAATCAGCCATAATCACAGCACACAAGCTTGGTTCCACCACAATAACCGGCAAGTGCTTGCTGAAGAACCCAATTACTGGCCAGGATGAAGTTGTCTCCGAGGATTCGGTGGAAGTACGCGTTGTGGCACTCAGAGCGGTGCAGATACGCACTCCACTTGTGCGTATACGCAGTGGTGCTGTTATGCCTGCCACTCTGTGGGGTCAGCCGGATCTGTCGCCCATGGTGCTGGGCACGCTGGAGAACATGCGCATCACCTGGACAGTGAATCAGGCGGATGTTGTTGACATCTTTAATGTGTTTACAACAGCGGGTAAGTTCATTTTACTTTCATATAAAATACTTAACTTGAAGTGTGCTTAGATACCGCATTGTGGCGCAGAGATATTTAGCTCAATGCCCACCAAAAGCACGCATATTAAGTTAATTGTTCTTCGATGAGCTTGCATGGTTGAGTTCCAGTGCAGGAACAGATACGGAACATACAAATTTCAAATCTTGGTTAAAAATGTTAATCAGAAGCTATAATTGTTACAAGATTTTAAATAAATTGAATAGTTACGACCAAGATAGATATTGGATATTATATTCGTTTTCTAGTTTTAAAACCTTATTTTCTAAACTTTATGTAGTATGTTTTATGTATTTATCTCTCATTCTATTCCACAACAGGCATTGAGTATCAAAGCAGCGATTTGATTTCCGTGCGTATACGCGCTCTTAATCCGGGCAAGGTTACAATCACAGCTTCCGTGCATTTGTCCGATGGAGTGAAGCTGCCATCGTCGAGTGTGGAGCTAATTGGTAAGTAGCCCATTTTAAATTTCACGCGTCACGTATCTTCTAAGCGCAAATTGAATTTTGTTATCGCAGTGTTCAAAACATTGGAACTGCTCTCACCAAAGCCCATAACAATGGACTGGATTTTGGCAGCGCCCAAGAGTACGCTTCAGTTAAAATGTAATATGGACGATGCGCTCTATAAGTTGGATGGCCAGAGCAGCGGCATTGTCAGTGTATCGCCAGATGGTGTTGTCCACACAAAGGATACTCTCGGCCGTGATCTGATAATTGTAAGTATTTGTATGTGTGTGTGTATAGCTTTAGTGTGTGTTGTTTATGTGTGTGTGTGTGTGTGTGTGTGTGTGTATTCGATTTGGGTTGTGCTCAAAGCGGCTTACCTCTTGAAATTGCATTTGATTTGTTAGCTACACTGAAAGAAAAGAGTTTATATGAAATTGTAACCGTTTAAATTCAATTTTATAGGTTAGAAAATGTCGACGTGAAATTTTTAAAATATTTTTCAGTACTTTTTCAATATCAAACGCATTTTGGTAACATAAAATTCCAAAAAAGATAGAATTCTTAATTTATATGCAAGAGATATTTTTAATGATATATTATTGCAATTTTACATAGCTCAGAATAAAATATAAGTTAATATCAATTTTATTATATTAAAAATTAAATTCTGGACTGTTTCTTTACTCACTCGAAACAAATTATTCGGAAACTGATATTTAAAGCTATGAATTTAGAAAATTTATATTTTGAAAAGTTTTGCTTTTGAGAAAGTGAAAAAAGCATTCAAAACGCAAAAACGAAAACGATTATTTGAATATGAAAATTTACTATTTTTTTTATATTTTAAAAGTTATATTATTTTAATATTAAATCTCAGTTATATAAAACTAAAATCATATGGAAAAATGTAAATATTTCATATACTTTGACATTTATATCAAATTTATACTGCCCATCATTTTCTTGCTGTGTATTTTTTATACATTATACATTTGCCCATATCAATTTAATACTGATCACCTTTTTCTTTTTGTGTATTGTTATACATTATACTTTCTTTATCCAGGCCAAAACTGTCGACCAGACGCTGCCCATTGGCATCGAAGTAAAGAATGTGCAATACATTTTGGTCACTTTGCAGCCGGACATTAAATTGAAACAGCCGGAGCATAAAATACCACGCGGAATGAATTTTATATTTAAAATCTCGCTGCATGACAATTTAGGCAACGAGTTCTCCCACAATATTGAGGATGTGAATGGACTGCGTTACGAGTTGGCCACCAAGGATGTGGTCGATGCTCAGATTGGCAATAATCTGACAATTGCGGTGAGTGTTTAGGCCAAGTTGAAGCATGTCACTTTTGCTGTCTCTACAAAAATTTGTATGCCTCTCTGCTCTCAAAAGATGCAACATCAAAACTTAAAAAAACTTTTTGACTATCATATTTAGTTGCACCTCCTGCTTGACCTGCTACTTCTGCTGCCCCTTCTGCTGCTGCTGCCTCTGCTTCTACTGCTGCTACAGCTCGTTTATATGTAAATGTGAACTTTAAACTTTGAGCAAGTTATTTCAATTTCATTTCTGCGCGCCTGCTAACAACAAAACCGCTGCATTTTAATGCACTCGCAAAGAGCTGCCTTGGCACCTGAGCTGCACTCTCAAACAAAAAATCTCAACGTCCAGCCGCATTGCACGTCGCTTGGCTTGCCCAGCACAATTTTCGTTTCGTGTTTATGCCCTTACAGTGGGTATTTCAATTTTGATACGTGTTTTGTAATGCCTTGTAAGGGCAAGCCTAGAAAGTATTTGCACATACTTAATCAGCGCGATGAGCTTTGTAAACAAAGTTGCTATTTAGTGCTAAAGGCAATGCATATATTGAAATTGACTTGATTGGACTAAATTTTCATATATCTGTAATATGAAAGATCAGTCGAAAATGCAGTTATAGCATGGATAACTTTTTTGTTTTTAGAAATATCTAAATCAAACTCAAACTGCTATGTCTTGTCACTGCCATAGAAGCAATCGATCGATCAAATTGAGTATTTGTATGAAAAACATCTTTGATTTTCAAGATATCTCAGTCAAGTTCAGTCAAAATAGTTTAGATCAAAATCACACGTCTATTACTTTAGCTATCATACAGAAAATTTGCAGAAATGAGCAAAACTCAGCAATTACAATTTATATAGATTGATAAAATTTAATGAAAATTGTTGTACTATATCATATAACTGTCTTAGAAACTATTCATTGAAAACTAAAGTTTTTATTTCTTAAAAACTATTTTCTTTTGCATAATCGTAAGAGTTGAATTTTGAATTAGAAACTATGCAAGAGAATTAAATGTTCGTTAGCCCAAAACTAGCATTTCTTTCCTGTTTTATATTATTTTTATTTTTTTATATTACTCGGCTGTGGCACGTTGATGACACCACATAAAAATGCAACGATGCGTTGTCGCACATGCTGCAGCTTTTGGCTCTTAAAAATTGCGGCTGTCGAGTGACCGCAGACCACAAACACAAAACTCTTGAAGCTCTCTCTTGTAGCAGCAAAAGCAAAAGCAGCAGCAACAGCATTAAATTCAAATGCTGAAATAAAAGTCGAAATTCAAATTGAAACTGAAACTGCAACTAGTAAATCTAAAATTCCCAACTACTTAAAATGGTATTCATTTCGCACACAGTTAAATTTGCAACGCGAGACGAGCAACATGATTGCAATCAGTTTAAAGGATACAACTGGAGTGAAGCATGCTGAGGATTATATAAAACTGTCTGTGGCTGAGTCCCAGCTCATTTATCCCACCAAGGTGAGTCAGTTACATTTAAACATAAAATACTCTGAGTGTTACATGCCACGTTTAACTGTCAGTCAGCTTGTTGCTTATCATTTTAACAAGATATATACTTAAATAATGCAAGTGTATATACTTTTAAGTATATAATATGTTCAGCAACAAGCTGACTGACACTTGACATTTGAAATTTGATATTTGGGATTTTAGGGTTGAAATTTCGATTATTTAAAACGTTGTAGTGTTATTAATTTCAAAATTTTGTTTTGTGAATTTAAATTAAATAGTTGCATATTAATATTTAAAGAGTTTAGTTATTCAAAATGGATTTCATGTGAAAGCAGACAGCTTTAACATTAAAAAATAAAAATAGATTGATAATTTTTATTATATAAATCAAAAGGATTAACAAGTTTTCATATGAACAACTTTTCTGCATATGTAGATAACTTCGACAGATCAAAGATATCTTTTCTTTTATACTCTTTTTTTAAATTTAAAAAAAAAAAAGAAAAAAGAGTATATTGGGTTTGTGCAATGTCCGTCTGTCTGTCCGTCTGTCTGTCCGTCTATCTGTCTGTATGAACGCAGTTTTTTTCCTCAGTTTTGAAGCTAGAGCAACCAAACATGTTGGTATATACCATGTCAGTCAAAGTGTCAAGATCTCCCCCCACCCCTTCCCCCACAAACCGCAAAAACCTATATCTTCCACAGTTTTATAGCTAGAGTAACCAAATTTGGCACAAGGTCTACTTATCACATCCTTGATTGATCTGACTAAAAAAAATTTGGCCACGCCCACCTCCGCCCCCACAAATAAGCAAAGTCTGTATCTACCCCACTCCTTTAGCTAGAATCACCAAATTTTGCAGGTTGAATTCTATTGCCCTATTAAATAGATTGGATAAAAATAATTTTGCCACGCCCACCCCCGCCCTTGCAATTGAGCAATGTTTGTTTCTCCCAAACCTGTAGAACGGGCCCAACCAAACTTAAATTGATGGCAAAACTTGAAAGATTTTACCAAAAATACAATTGTCACGCCTACTTCTGACTCCGCAAAGAGGCTAAAAAAGAGTATATCGCAGTCGGGTCCATCCGACTTGTTACTTGTTTTGTTATTATATTATAAAAAGTAATTAGTTTTGTTTCAATTAGATAGTTGCTAGCCATTATAATTACTTTTACTTACAAACATTGCACAAATACTAATTCCATTGCCCTTTAATTTTCGCATGTACTCGTCAAATAACTGTTAAAATGGAAAACTGCGTCACTCTGCTCAACGAATTTGTCAACACACCAAAAAAAAAACAAACAAACAAACAACCGCAAATGTCCGCCCAATCGACTCAACCCCAATCCAATCCAACCCAACCACCCTCATCAACGAGCGAACCGCCAACAGACAATTTTCTCTGTGGGTGACATCATTTGCTTCGATTCACCGCTAACATTGTCATCGATTTGGAGCAGCTCCAATGAGCAGATGGTGGCGATTAATAAAAACACAGGTGAGTAGTTTGCTGCAAGGTTGCAAGTGCGTTTTTTTCAGCTCTTTTCAATTTTTTTTAACAGCCTTTTTTTTGAGTTTACATAGAAGTGCTTATTTTTTATGCAGTTGTAGAACTGACTTGGTTTTTTTATTGCAGCTGTGTTTGCGAAATCAAGGTCTGCTTTTTAGCAGCATTATCTTTTATTTGAAGCAGAGTTTGAATCTTAAATGCAGTTAGATTTGATTAAAGTACGTTTTTTCAAATCAAGGTCTGCTTTTTAAAACAAGCTGCTGAGTTTGCAGTCACTGTTAGAGTTTTTTTTTTTTTGGGTTCTATGTCAATTTGATTGCAGCTAGATTTTTGAAATCAAGGTCCTTTTTTTGTAACTGCATATTGATTTATATTTTCAAAATTTAATTTCACCATAATTTGTGAATGCTCGCTAGTTGGGTGCTAATTCAATGTTCAAACAATTTCTCAGTTTGTTTTTAAATGCTAATTTATGCGTTGCATTTCACCAAAATTTGGCCCTTGTTTACAACCCTTCAATCCCCCGCCCCACCCCTCATCCATTTTTGTATGTATGCGCTTAGTTTGTTGAAGTACAATTCCTGTAAATTGGGCTATATTTTACGTACGATTTATTGATAACCAAATTAGGCCTATTTTTGGCTGGCTATGTAAACAAGCCCAAAAATGTCAGCAGCAACAACAACAACAATAGCAACAACAACAACAAATATAAGAGCAACTATTCGTGCTAAAATATTGTTTCACTTGTTTTAACCCCCTTGCAATCATTTTGAGTGTTCAATAGATTTGCATTCTGTTACGGAATTTTTAAGTGTACTATTCAAAATACACTTTTTTGTTGTTGTTGTTTTTGAATGGATTGAACATATTTGCATATGTCTGCGAGCTGTATAGGGGTGCATTTTTGAATGTTTAAGTCGCTTGGCGTATAAAGTGTTAAAAAAAAACTTGTTTAAACTTAAAATTTGTTTGTTTGCCAAGTTCTGTTAATTTATTATAATATGCAGATAAACATGATTATAGCTGCGAATTTGGAAATTTGTTTTTAAGTATCAACTAAACTATATTATAGCTATTTTATATAGTATAAACACATTCTTCAAATCAAAGTATTTTAAGAACTTCTTAGTTTGCTACTTGAATAAAGTTACGACTCGAGAAACTATTATAAGTGCTCGATATTTTCATGTGCTTTGCTGAATTCAATAATTTACTCAACTCTAAAAACTAAAAACTGAAAAAAAGTCCAAGCTTGAAATTGTCGTCAAAATACTATTGCGTTGCAATAATAACGATAAGCAACAAACACATTTCAAGCTGAGCAATTGCAAAATAAACTTCTAACTTAATTCACAACACAACGCAGCTAAGCGTAATACATTATTCATAAAGTAAAGTACGCCCTCTTCAAACTGCCAACAAAAAAAAAAAAGCCCAATCTAAACAAACGCAAAAAAAAAAGTAACGAAACAACATTTTTTTGTCACACTTTGCACGTCGCGTGGCTGGCAAAAGGATAAAGCATACATATATAAAGGCGCAGGACACAAGCGACAAAACAGGAATCGCGATTATGCAACTTTTGTGTAGAGTTGTGTTTGTTTGTTTGTTGCTTTCAACTGTGAGCGCTGCAACCGAGCATTAAGATAAAATATCTATCTATATATTTGTCAAATATCTGTATCTGTATCTTTATGTGTGTTGCGTGTGTATGCCGCCAAAATGAAGTACAATAAGTTAGTTATAAGCTCGAATGGAAAATATCCTATACACAGATCTGAAATCAAAATCTGTTGTTCAAAAGTTCTTCAGTTGATGCTGATAAAATGATGTGCTTTCTGAATAAATGAACTGCTTGCAACAATGTATAGTTTTTAATAGGCTAAAAATCGAATTTATCTCCAGTATTTTCAGTATCTTATAATGAGATTTTGAAGAAATTTGATCAAACAATTTTATTCGGACTTTTGACTACGAAAAATACTCCTTAAATCGTGGTTTTTATGAATTGTTTAGATTATCGAAGTTTTTAACATAACAAAAAGTTGAAAATATAATAAGAAAGTACTTAAAAATGAGTACACTATCATATTAACACAGATATGTAAAGTACGCGTAGACTTTTAAGTACATAAATTGATAGATTTCGAACTAGTTTCAATATTTCAGGAAACTTTATTTGATAGTTTCAACTAGTTTCAATATTCCATGCAATTTTATTTGATATCAATTAAAAACTGCGCTTTTTTGACTTAGGCTTTTTCCTCCCTTTAATCAAAACTTCATCGAATACACAATCGAAATATTTACATACTGAACACCTAAGCACACCTCATCCCACAAACTACAGGGTATACAAATGACTTACCTGTGTCGCTTCTTAAGGGAATTCTGGGAAGACAGACAGGACAGGCAAATGTACTCAAATACATATGTATACAAATATTTACGAATCTATCTGTCTGTTTGAGTCCCACAAACTTCAGAAGTCTGTCGTTGTCGTTGTCAGCATTGATGAAGATGATGATGATGGCAAATGAAAATACTATGGCAATACTAATTAAAATAGATTGACAAGGCAAGGCAAAAGTAAAAGCTTCTTGCACTATATGTTTGCATTTAACTTGAGTATCTCAGAAACTGCAAAAGCCTGGCCAACTCTAAATAGACTTTTAATTAAGATGCTGTGTCTGTCTGTCTATTGAAGTTGAAAGCTCAAACTGAGAAAGTTACACACATTTTATAGGCAATTCAAATTAAAGGCCTATTGGAACTGTTTGCCTAAGGAACTTCATATGCTACATATTTATATTATAGAAATTATAATTTATGTTAATATAATCATTTTAATGAATAGCAAAAAGCACTCAGGTAATAAAATGTTAAAGAAGGTTAAGTTTTTTTTATTCATTTGCTATTAGTTTTCTAGAACCGAAAGGATTCGACTACCAAAAAGTGTCAAAATAAATAAAAAATTTATAAAACTTCAAGAGCTTTATCTTCATCCGGATTGACTTACGTATCCATGTAAGGGCTATACATATCCTTTGTTACGTTGCTCAGTTTTTTCAATGTATTGGCAACAGCAGCACCAATTGTCCTCCTCAGTTGCAAATCTTCATTCTGGTTGTAATTTGCAAAGATTTTGTCAAATTCACCGTTAGTCATTGCCCGATGGTCAGGGTCTTCTGCTGACAAATAACTCTGAAGAGCACTACTGAAATAGTCATCAATAGGATAACTCTTAACATCCCTTAACTGTTTTGTTATGGGATCAAAAAGCTCGAGGTGCCTTAAGCACAGAAAAAACAACCACGCTTCGTTTACTTGTTACCTGATCAACCGCATTTCGAACAGATTCCACTAAACCCCCGAATGAGAACTTTATCCTGTTCCGGAACTTTACCTTTTGGTTCATTCGCAACGACCTGTTAAATGAGTTTATGATAAAGTCAGCCGATAACCGTCTCTTTTTATACCAGTTTTGTCGTTTATATTCGTAGTACGTATGTAAATGGCTTATCAGAGATGCTTGTTGTGCGAGTAGCAATAGAAAGCTAAATAATATTAATATTGGATTTCACAATTACTTTTGAAACTAAGATTATGAAATAAAAATAGTTTTTCATTCAAAATAATAAGTATAAGGAGACAGCTGCGACTAGTTTTCATTCAAAAAGCTTTAAGTTCTTACTTTTTACATTGCACTTAACCATTTACTTACTTATACATACATACATACGTGAGCTAACATACATACATGTATTCTTATATATAGTGAGCGATTATTTATTTTTCAATTGGTATTGTCTTTATTGTGTGACCCGAGTAGAAAGAAATCCCCAAGCAATTTGGTATACAGCCAATATTTCTCATAGCTGCAGATTAGTTTTAGTTTTTTGTTACTTTTTTTTTTTTTCATTCTACTTGTTGTTGTTGTTGTCGTGCTGAGTGCAAAGCAAAAGTGGAAAATCAAAGCTGTTTTGTGTCATGGCTGAAAAACCAAAAGAAAACTCCCAAAACAATTAGCCTGAGATGTCGCCTGCAGTGCTTTCAAAGAACTTTATTTAACTACACATTCAGTAATTTAACAATGAACCAGGCTTCATCATATTGTGTATTATTATTTACAGCAACTATATATATATATACTATGGTCAGTATCCTTGTGCAGGACGTAAATGTGGAAAGTGCCTTGTCATGTTGTCGCATAAATTAATTAAACGCAAAATTGCGTTAAAAGTAAATGTTGTGCTTTAGCTGCTTGTCATCTTGATCGACATTTAAGCGCGATTTAAGCCGTTAAACATGTATACTATATGTTAAGCATAAACATTTGTTAATGCATTTTCTTGATTTTCAATTTGCATAACTTTGTCCAAACTGAAAATGATATTTTATTGAACTAAATAAGCAGTGTTCATTATTTACGCCTATTATTATTTCTAGTACATTTGACTAGACACAAAGCACTGAATCGCTTTTGCAACATTTTGCTGCAAGTTCAAAGTTCACTTTAAAAGACATCGGCTCTGCTCTTCGAAGTATATTTGAGCAGCATTTCTGCTTCGCTGAGCGATGTTATTTACTATTCAATGCGGCACACCATTTGCATTGACATGCCAAAGGAAGGCAGCATACAGATTGGGTGGCAAACTGTGGCAAACTGGGGAAATGATGGAAAACAGGTAAAAATCATTGAAGCATATTTAATGCCATCAAATATTAATATCGTTGTTTGTTTGACAACGTCGCGCGTAAAGTCGACGACATCGCTTGCATATTTTAGGCCTTTTGCGTAGACAATTTCGGTTTTTCTCCATATCTCAGGAATTTTCGAATTTTGAACTCAATATTTGTCAGCAAAAGAAAAGAAAATGATAGCCAGAAAAGAGCCACAAGGCTTGTTCAATTTAGTACGTTTAAACTATGTATTTGAAGTCGCATTTTTAATAATTTCCAATGTCTGGGAATGTTATTGTGCTGTCGGTTAAAAAGTTAAAGCAAACAAACTATTGGATTCCAAATGACTGTTGAAACGAAACCCAACAATAATAAGTTTTTCATTAAAATTGTAGGTGAATCCACTGATAATATTGACTTATTGCCAGCGTAATCAAAGTTCTTTTGAATTTGTGGTTTGGTCAGCATAGTTTAAGATTATACTTTTGGCCTGTTTATAATTTGAGTACATCTTTATTTCAGGCATTGCACGAGTGCTCAACCATAATCACAAGTTGGGCGAGAAGGTTGTGGTGACATGTGGTGACAAAACGCTACGGGGCGGTTACCTCAAGTACGATTTGGAACTACGCGAATCGGATGCGGTGAGTTTTTGTGCATTAAAATGGTTAAACATGAAATTTTGATTAAATGTTGTTATTATTTGCAGATTGTGTTTGATAAATCGTTGGACATATTTAGCGGATCGGAGTATACAGCGCAGTTGGTGATGCGAAATCATATGCAAACAGACAAGTACAGCAATCTGGTAAGTTGTAAAATATATATTTTTAATAGAATTGCAAAAATGACAATATCTCTAATACTACATTATCAATCCGCATTTCTTGCAGATTGCTCAAAACATCTCAAAGTGCGTTAATCAGCTGCATACGGTTGCTGTGGAAGATTTCAGCTGTCGTTTGGTGGCCAAGGATGCGCTGGGCCAGAAATTGCTGAACATGTATCAAACTGAAGCCAAATTCGATGCGTTGAGCAGTAAATATGCATGCAAGCTGACGCTAATGACCGAATTTAGTGATTTACTGGCCATTTTGAAGACAAATTATGTTTATCTGGAGCTGGAGGTAAGTGTGCTTGAAATAAATATATAGTTTAAAAGATAAAGCGTTCAATTTAATTGCAGGCGGCTATGCCGAATGGCATTTTCAATACCATGTCGCTGAAACTGGTGCCAGGAGTTAAAGTGTCGCCCGAGTTCTTGCATGTGAACCTTTTAAAAGCGGAGGAGTTGCAAATAACTGGGCTGGACAGGGCGCTGAAAAAGCTGCAGGTGAGTTGACAACAAGATTGATGTGCATCGAAGAAAGTGCACATTTGTTGTTGTAGTTGTTGTATTATGTTACGCTTCTTATCCGCCTGGTCACGCTTCATGTGCCACAAGAGTTTCCGTTTTTAAAGTCATCTTTTGAGCAGTGCACTTGAGACTTGGTAGGTATGTATTTATTCGACTGCCTTAAGAGTAGAGAGAGAGAGAGAAAGAGACAATCATAAGAAGAAAAACAGAAGGACGCACATTTTATGTGGTAATAAAATACAGGAAATTGCTTTACAATGTACGCTGCTGCTGCTGCTGCTGCTGCTGCTGCTGTTGCTGCCGCTGCTGCTCCTGTTTCTCGCAGGCAATGCCACTGGCACACAGCTATCTTCAAAGTACAATGTTATGTACGACAACTGTTTGAGAGTGCGACGCAGTGCAAGTATTCCATGAATTCGAAAGTTCCTTCTTATGGACTCGCTTACTGCCAGTTGCCAGGACCTCCTTCTTAGCCAGAGTCGTTCATTGTTGTTGTTGTGCCGCAAGAGTTGCCGCAAGTAGTTGCGGCTTCTATGCTACAATAGTGGCAGCAGCAATGTCAATGTCCAACCTCAGGGGCGCTGCTATCCTCCCACTTGGCCTTAAGGATGTGCCCGTCCGATTCCACTGTCCGTCCGAACGTTCGTTCTCAAAAATGCAAAATGACAGCATTTTGCTTGACTTCCGTTTCCGGCTAGCTTCAAGACATTATTTGCTTTTGCTTTCGTTCGCCCGCTCTCTCTCTCTATCTCTACAGTTAAAATATTAGCTGCATTTCAGCAACTCTAATTATAGTTAAGTGCATCATTTTGAAATATGCCGCATAATTTGCATTAGCTGCAAATTTGCAGTTTGCAACGACTCTGCATTAATGGAACTCTCGTCTCTTAAGTTTGCGGCTGCATTGTCAACTTGAATGCTTTTGACTAGAGTTCTTCAATGGCACTTTAAGGCCAAAAGCCTGTGTCCAAGTTGTGCATAAGCCCCGCCGGGCCAGGACATGCCACTTGATTGCTCAATTCAATAGAACATGCCACTCAATCGTTGGCTATTACAAATCGTATCGTTGCAACTTGAAAGTGTCAAGTGTGTAAAGTGGATATCCTTTGCAATTGTTGTTGTTCTCATGCGCTGTTAGAATACACTTGCAGAGGGTATTATTAATCTGTGACTTAATATGTAATGCCTAGTTAAAGAGGTCGTTAATGCTTGTATTATATATATGTATTCTTGATCAGCATCAGCAATCAAGTCGAACTAGCTAAGTTAGATGCTTCTTTTTTGCTGTTAGCTATACACAAGTCTAAATTGCTCAGAAAAGTTTACCATAATATATAGCTTCAATAGGAAAACGTTCTTTTTAGACAACTCGATCAAATATTTTGAAGTTTTTGAATCGTTCTAAGCAACCCTGATAGTTTTTTTAAAATTGATCGAAACAATTGTTTGACAGTCTCCAACACTTTCATTCGATTTTGTTATTATTGCAAGTTTACGAAAAATCTTTTTGGCAAGTGTATCGAGTTTCGACATTCCTAAAATGCTTGTTGTTTATTTTTGTGGTTATTGCACATTTATTGCACAATTTTCTAGTTCTTGAAAGCCATTATTGAAACACTTAGTTCAAACTTTGATTGCTTTTTATGGTCGAGCAAAACATTTAGTTTTGGCCATTACGAACTAAAGTTGAGTTTGTCTGTTTTTGTGTTTAAGCACATTAAAATATTAATATGTTGTTGATTATCAATTAATCATATAAAGTTGCTGCACAAACTCACATGAGACCACAAAAAGGCAAATTATGCGGCTGTCAATTTCAGTGCACTCGACAATTTTATTAAAATTCACAATTTTCATTGCGTACAAACAACCGCATATGTAAATATACATATGTATGTATATATATTTATATATCATTTTATGCTTGTATATATACATTTATGTATTTATCTGCATGTTAATAGGTATATAGCTTACATCTCTATATATATATTGTTGTATATGTAATTTTTAATGTGCAACCCTTGGTTGGTAAAAGCGCATTGGTCTGCATAATTTTCAATTAATTATTAAATATTCTTCGTGTATTATCGATGGACTAATAAGAATTGTTTTTGCTGCTGCTGCTGCTGTTGCTGTTGCTTTTGCTGCTGCTGCTGCTGCTGCTGCTGTTGCTGTTGATATGCTTTCACTTCCGTTTATTAACAATGTTGATACTTTTTTCCAAGTATTTATTATTACATATTAATATTATTGTTGATATATGCAGTTTTATACCCAGCACATATTAACATAGCTAAAAGGTACAATCAGAAATGTTTCTATTTCCGAAACAATTAATTGTTACTTTTTTTTAGTTCCGCAAATCGATTGAGTATTCGTTTTCGAAATTGAAGTCTTGTGAGAAGTAGTCGAAAATGGCAACAGTTCTGATATACTCGGGTCTAGAGACAGCAAATAATTGATAAAGATTCAAATGTGCCAACTTATTTTAGTCTTGGGAGTTTTAAAAGTTTTGAAATCGTTTAATAAGTAAACAAGGACTTTTTGAAAATGTGTTGATAGATTAAAAATTCTGTTTAAGGAAATAATGCTTTCTTTCAATTGAATAGTTACTTCCATTTATATGTAAACGAAAGGAAAGGCATTCTGCTCTGACACACAAGACCTCGAGTTCGATTCCCAGTCAAGAAAATCGTTTTATACTAAAACAAAGTATCGCAGTCAATGTTTAAAAGCTAGCGGACCATGATCACCGTTCCTTATATACATATGTATTTATCAATAAATATGTTGTATAGGAAGTGAAGAAATATTGATATCGATGTTTTGGCTTAGGAAAAACGATATTAATCGCTGTTCTTGCTTTAAATTCAGTTAATTCTTTGAACGGTTTGATGTATATAAAATCTGTTTTATGTATTCTTGTTTTCTTTCAATGGAGTAGCACTAATTTAAATGGAAAGTGAAATTATTCAAAGATTTTCTTTTAATTTAAGTTCGTTTTGGTCATTGAAATTGATCGATTAATCGATTATACTTAACGATAAATTGAGCTTGTGCATATCAAAAGTGGCAGCATATCGATTTATAGAAAACATGTTAACTGCCTTATTATCTAACATTAAATTCATTTTTCACTTTAAACCTAAGTAAAGGGTATCTACAAGTCGCGCATTGTTTATGTTTATTTATAGATATGTGGAAGCGTGTGCTCGGATATGTCAGAAGTTGCTCTCTGTGCACATCCGTTGCAATAATAACTTGTTTTTCATTTATACGCATTAATTTTGCAAACAAAAATGGAAAAACAAAAAATTATATATATATTTAAGAATGCCTACGCTGAGCATGCACGACTATAAAATATACCCTATTGAAGTGTGTATTAACATTAAATTTGAAATCATAAATTTGCAACAAAAATAATACTTTTATATTTAACTTAAATAAGAAATTGAAACTTTTGCAGAGCAACTCTTATTCGACTACTTTTCAATATAATTTTGTTGATTGTTTATTTGTTTGCGCTCACATTTTCGTAATTTGCGTCAATTGTTTCATTTTATTCGCAATTATTTATGTGCAATGTTTAAACATTTTAAATTTGCAAATATTTGTGATTTAAATCAAACTTAACAAAATGTCAACTAACTAGCTAATCAATTAAAATCTAGTTGAATTTTGATGTTGGTTCAAATGATTGCATATTAAAATGTTGTTGTTGTTGTTGTTGTTTTTTTTAACTGCCAGCTGTTGATAGTGTTGCACAAATATTGCTTAGAACTAAGTAAATGAAATAAGGATAGCAGCAGCAGCTGTTGCTGCCCCAAAAAGAAGCACAAGGCGACGATGATAGAAAATTGCAATTTCAAATCAAAAATGTACTCTCAACAGCAATAAAAATCAACATATTTGACATACACTTTGAAATGTTGTTGTGTGTCTATGTTTTGTCACACATATATACATATACATATGCATTTTAGCTTATACATTTTAATTAAATGCATTTGCAACACGTTGCACGTTTCGAGTCTTTGCCACACAAATATCAAAATTCATTTTCATTGTACTTTGTGCGTTTGGTGTTTTGAGGAAATTGCAAATGTGCTGCACAGCAGCAGCTGTTGCTGCAACATAATACATTAAGCATTACCCCATTACCCAAAATTTAATACCCTTCCCTTTCCATATGCTACTCCTACCCCCTGCAACTCTAAACGAACTATGAATTTACAATCAGCTGCATTTTGCGGTTGTTGCTAATGAGCGCTTATAGAATTTCTGATAGGCTTTCGATGCAACATCAAATAAAGAAAATAATCATAAATATTATTATAGCATTATTATTATTTCAGTAGCATATATTTGCTAAACACAAAGGTTTATTTGTTAAACTTTTGTTTCCAGTCAATTTAACTCAATTAGCTGCGCTTTGATTTGCTTTTTTACTCTTTCTCTTTGTGTTTTTATCAAACAGGTTAAACCCTCGGACTTGAAGTACTTTAATGTCGAGCTAATTGAGCAAGTGCATGGCCAAAGTAAATATCGTGTGCGTTTCCTTAAGGAATTACCTTCGGAAGAGAAATTCTATGTGCTCGTCTCCTCACCGGAAACACATCAAGAAATTAAGGTAAGTTTTATAAAATATTTATGAAATATTTCATAATATTGTTAGTTTTGCACAAGAACTTTTGTTAAATTGAAAAAAAATTCATTTCAAGTTTGATATCAATATTTGTTATGCAGATTAAATTGCCAAGACTTTTAATAATCCTTGGTTTAATAAGTTACTTTTGTGAATTTGTGCGTTAAATCAAATGAAAATGCACTTAAAAATATTAAAACAATTAAATCTATTGTTAAGTGCTTATGTATCTTAAGCTCAGTTGACCAAATGAGAAGCAGATTATGTTGGTAAGCCTAGCAAAAGTCAAATGTATTTTAAGTAAAACTCTTTTTGAGAAATGCTGGTGTTGTTGTATGAAGCTTGTGCAATGTCAATTACTTATATACTAGCCTATAAAATATTCAATTTGTTAGGTTTTTATATTCTTGCAGAGCGTATTCTAATTTAAAGAGACGTCTCCCAGGTTAACTCAAACAAACTCATCCATTCCTAGTTTTAACATTTTCTTAACAAGCAGACCAAATTTTATTTAAATCCAAAGACTTAAGCTGTTGAAAATGAGTTTTCGTATGAAAAATTGTGCTTAGAAAACAGACTGCAAACAGAGCATAACGCATTCGCAAACACTTGATTGCAAAGTTGTTGTTTGCTGGAATTTAGTTTGTTCTTAAATATAATTGAGTAATTTTAGAATTTCTACATTATTCGATTACAAAAATAGCAATCAGCTTTTCTTGAAAACGGAAAATGTGGTTGATCAATTCAACCTTGAAATGTTCTAAACGAAAATTGTGTAAATCGAGTGTATTTGTGGGGAATTTAATTTAGCAATTTTGTTGGCTTTTATGTTATTGTTGTTTTTACAGCTGCGTCCGCACGTTATTCAGTAATATTTCAACAAAAATTCGAAATGTAGCATTTTGTGTGTGCATATACGACTGCGTTTTCAATTTCAGCCAAATTTTGTTTATTTGCACGTTGCAGCTGCAGCAACAACAACAGCAGCAACAACAACAACAACAACAGCAACAGCAACAACAGCAAGTAGCATAAAGGAAAACACAACTGCAATAAGCGCAAATGTAAATACACTGCCATTGCCATTTCTCATTGGTTACCTGATGCCATTAGATAGTGCAAACAGACTGATAGCCGTAGCCAACCAGAAGAAAAGGGAGCTGGAGTTGCAGTTGGGAGGTTGAACTGAAGCGGAGAGCGCGTATCAATTTGTTGCTAAAGTTTCGCCATTTCCTGGCCCCTGCAATTTAACTTCCTGTGCACGTTGCCGTTGCCGTTGCCTGCCACACCAAGTTGCAGCAGCAGTGTTGCAGCAGCAGTTGTTGCATTCAACAACATTCCAGCCAAAAGGGCAGCCAAAGTAGCCGAAAAATATAAAAATTGCTGCACATATAAAGCCAACGGAATTGGCATAAATAAGTTTCGTTTATGTAGTAGTAGTTTACCCCGAAATGGTCAGTTGTCCGGCTCTCTTTGTCCGGCTTTCTGTCTGCTAGCTGCAACAGCAAAATGGCGTATATCTTGCTCAGCCAGCAGCTCCCTGTCCTCGTTCCTGTTCCTCTTCCCGTTCCCGTCCCCTTTCCTGTTCACTGGCAGCACCTCCTCCTTGCGCCTTTACGTCCTTGCATTCTTTCTCACCCGTACACTTAGAAAAAGTTACCATGACCTAAAACTTTAACAAATCGTTGTGCTTTTGAAGCCAAAAGTAGTTTGATTTATTTACTTTTAAGCGCATTTCTAAGCAGAATTTTCAAATTTTTTTTGTTGGTAAAGAAAGATATTTTAAAGATTTTTAAAACTTCGAAGTAAATTCGCTTGTGATTTTTGATTATATCAAATGTTTTAGTAAAAGTGGTTTAATTTTTTTGATTTGTAGAACTTTCAATATTTTTCAGAAATTTAGTCAGACATTTTCTGGCAATTTGCAATTTGAGCTTTCTTCAGAAATTGGTTTTTGAACCACAAGAAAATATTCAAAAAAAAATTATATTTTCGGCGTTTTTTTTTTACCTAAAAGAAGTTTTCTAGTATTCTAGAATTATATTATTTTTTAGAAAACATAAATAGTACGAAATTTTTATTAGAACCAGGACTTATACACCATATTTTCACCCTGTAGGTGTTTTTTTAACTTGTCCAGAAATTTTCTATAAATTTAAGTTTCTGCCATTTTACAAAAGTTTGCTTGCCAAACCAGAAAATATTTTAAAAAAGTAGAATTTTGGCGTTTTCCAATATTTAAGAAACATAACTCTTAAATTTAAATATAGTTTTAATTATTATTTAGAAAGATTTCTTAAATTATTCTTCAAGTGTAGCCAAATTGCATAAATTTCCGCAGCGTAGTAAGAATGAGGTGTATGGGGGGGGGGGGGGGGGGGGGGGCTGCCTCTGACCAGGCTTCATCTATAAACGCTATCTCGCATATAGCTGCACATAAACAAAGGAAAAGTCGTTAAGTATGTGGTTCGTACTTAACCACCCTACCACCGTACCACCCCCCCGCCCACCCAACACCCCTCCAGCCTGTAACATGGCTATTGTTTCATCTGTGGTATGTGCATATCCAACGCTTTGAGACTTGGGGACAAACACACACATCATGTCAATAAATTCTGATACATAAGTCGATCGCTTGTTTGCCGTCTCCCAAGCACAGAATGCTCATTTATTAGCCAAAGCCTGCAGCAGCCTGACTGCGACGGCGACGGCGACGGCGACGGCGACGACGACCACAGGACACGGCCCAGTTTCGTGTTTGTTCCTTTGGCCAACTCCACAGCATTGTAATTGCGTCCGCCCCCGCTACCGCCACGCCCTTTCGCACACTTCCCTTAAACTGTTGGCTTAAGTTGGCCAACACAAACAACAATACTTATTGTACGAGTATGTCACACGGTTTAAATTGCTCAAGTGTCCTGCAAATTTCGCATATTAAAAAGGATAAATCTTTGTGTTCTTGACTGAGTTGCTTATATTTATGTTTTTTTTTACGATTTTCTCTGAAAAAAATGATCCTGGATGAATGAAAAAAAGCCACATGTCTTAATTTTGAGCGCGCTATCTAAAAACGGCATAAATTTTTATTTGAAATTTATTTAAACAAAGTAAATAACTCTTATTTTTTTTTAACTAAAATTTAATTACAAAATAATTAAATTAAATTTTTATATAAAAGTTGTGAGAAAATTGGGTTATCTTACAACTTTTATACTAAAATTAATAATAAAATTTATTTTTAAATTTTTATTTTTAAAAGTTCAAATATGAGAGTTATTTTACAATTTTTATATAAAAAAAAAAGCAATTAAATTATTTCGTAAATAATTTATTTAGATCGAAAAATAAAAGTTATTTGTGCAATCTAATGAAAAATATAATAAAATAATTCTTGTTTTATAATTTGTGCATTAAAAATTATAATCGTTACGATTCCTTATATAATACTCTGAAAAAATAATACTCTTTGCAATACCTTCAAATATATATACTCAAATATTTTTTAAAATATTAGAAACTAACTTTCTAAAACTTTCCTTTACAAACTATTTTTTTATTTTTTTTTTTTTAAATTTAAAAAAGCGTATAGAAAAATGGATTGCAATTTTTATATAAAATACTGTGTCAAACTTAAATTTTGATAAGATGCAGTGCAGTTTAGTTTCTAACTAGTTTTGTCATTTCTTAATTAAAGTCTTTTCAAAATCCTGCATACTCAATTGTTTTAACTACATTTGCATTTGTGCTGGCCTTGTTTCAAAGTGACTTTTGCTTCTAAGTGCGTTACGTGCTTAAGATAATACTCGAAATTGAAAGTGAGTTTCTATGAATGTCAATTGCATTGGCCAGTTACAGTTTGAAATGGCTTAGAAAACTTTCTTGGCCATTGAATATAATTGATTTTTGTGCGTTTGTTGCGTTTTTGGCTTTGGCTTTGGCTTTGGCCAACAAAAACCCTGAGCTGAGCTGAGCTCTATGTGCCTTTTATTTATTCATTTGAATAGCAAAAAAAAACTTGCAAAAAAACTGCAAAACTTTAGTGTACAAAATCTATTGGACTTAAGATTCTTCAAAAGCTTAACCCTTATGTGTGCTCTTGTCATTGCAGGTGCCCGTCGTCAATGAATCAAAGATGCTGGTAAAGTGCTCGGTACCTCCTATCCAAAATTTTGTACAAAATGTGATGGACAATTTTGGCGCTATAGTCACAATATTATGTATTGGGCTTGTTTGTATATATGGTGAGTAATATTTTAAAGTTAAGTGTCTATGCATAAGTATATTAATATATTCCTATTAGCGCATAAATTATGCATAACAAAAGAAGGCACAACAACTTGTCCGAGAACATTGTTAGTGCCAAAGTCTCATAAATCATAAGTGCTGCTGCGACCCTGACAATGTTTTCGCACCCCTTATTGTTGTTGTTGTTGTTAGTCTTGTTGTTGTTTTTGTTGTTTGCAGTTAATCGCAAATTCCATGAATTATTAATCAAGCCAAGCGCGAACTGCGAGCTGTTTTCTACCTGCACAAGTCCAGGCACAGTCCTTGTCGAGACATGGCAAGCCAGCCGGCAGCATCCTTGGCGTTATCCTTTGACGCAGACTTTTTTAGTGACGCTTCATGCGACCTGCGTTTTAGGACAACGCTTCGTTAAACTTTGCCATTTTCTTGCATTTGAACACGCTGAAACTGAGGCATCGTCCCAGTCGCCCCAGTCGCAGCGAGTCTTACAACTTGTCTTCCATAGTTGTGCTAAAGTTTTCCTTTTTACACCCTGTACCCATGAAAATTGGATAAAACAAAGGTGCAGGGTTGTTGTATAGCTGTGCAAATGTATTTATGGTAAGAGACAGAGAAAGGTATTCACGACTTTTTATGGTTTTTATGTTATTAATCAGTCCAACTACCCTAGAAATGTAGTTGTTTTTCGATATATCGATAACAATATATATATCTGCCTAGTCGTGTTGAAAGTTGTTCAAATAGAATTCAGTTTTGCTTTAGAAAGTCGGCTGAAAATGAATGACACTTACGAGTATATTTAGAAATAAGCATTCGAAGGATATTTAATTTTGTTGTATTCATTTTTTATTTACGTATCTCTGATCTTTTTAATCTGTATGTTCGTCTGACTGCAACTATTACAGTGTCAATAAGACCTAGTTCTACAACATTGATGGGTTTCATTATATCAGACCCAGATAAAACTTATTTCAGATTTGGGTCTTTTCCTACAACATCCCAACAAATTTTTAAAAAATTCGTAATAAAAAGCCTTGATTTTTAGGCACACACTATGCTTAGCTTACTATTTGTAAATTTGACAAGAATCGGTTAATAAACACCAAAGTTATGCAAGAAACTTATAATTGTCCTAGTTGCCTGTACGGCACTGCTTGTTTTCTGCACTGCTTGCTTGTAGTACATTATTTGCTTGTGCGGTGCTTGTAGTCCGCTTGATTGTAGCGCACTGCTTGCTTGTAGTGCACTGCCTGCTTGTAGTGCACTGCTTGCTTGTAGTGCACTGCTTGCTTAAAGTGCACTGCTTGCTTGTAGTGCACTGCTTGCTGTTAATAACTTTAAATTAGTATGTAGTACATAAAAGTGTCTTCGAGCATTTAAAACCTCATTCCAGAGTATCTGCAAGTCGCTCACACTCAACTTGTTTAGAGGCTGTCGTCTGTCGCTTGTTTGGCTGTCGCCTGTGCTTGCCATTTTTCAATGTTGTCTATTCGTTTTGGTTGGGCGGGTGTTATCGGTTCGAAAACACTTTACACCCAATAAAAGAAATGTGGCTAACACAGAACTTAACTCAGGGTTTACCTTGTTCGCTTGCCAAACCGCAAAACTGATAATAAACTTTTTTGCTGTTTGTTTCTATTTACTATATATATGTATATTCTGTTTACTGTTTTGTTGTTGTTGCTACGTGCAGTCCAAACTTCCTTATCCCTGACCAAAAACCTGACCCTGCTGAGTCACGAAAAACAACATCAACAACAAGAACAACACGAAGAACGCAGCGAGTGCAACTTGATTAATTGCTAGCTTCCAACTCCATGCATGTCGTTCTCTATATAGTGCTATATATTGCCTGCAGTATATTTTTGTATTTTTCTTTATATTTTTTCTATTTCTTTTCATTTTGTATTTGTATCTTTGCAGTTTACGTAACCTTCTTCCAGTCACAGGGCGTCACGCAAGTCAACTCGGAGGGTAAGTTTAATTAATAATTTTGAGTGCACAGCAGCAGCTACAGAATAGCCCAAAGCTATATAGTATATATATATAGTGTATATATATATATATATATCAGCCACGCACAACTTTTGCTACACTTCTCTCTATTAGTTTTAAGTTTTTAGTCATTTCGTGCATGAATACCAAAAACTTTCTGCTGCGATAACAGGCCGCAGTCTTTGCACTATCATCATCAGTAAAGCAGCAGCTTCAACAGCAGCAGCAGCGCTGCTCATACAAAATTTCTTATTTATGACTTAAACTTTGATTTTCAAGCTGCTCTATATATTTTTCTATTTTGTTGTACCCCTGTGGTCGTCTATCGGCTTTAGTTTTTGCTTTGGGCACACGCTCTCCAACACGTGCTCTGACTTCTAAATGAAACTACAATTTTCAGTTGACCATGCACGATATATAAGCCATTGGAGCTATGCATAAATACTCTAGAGTCTAGTGTCCAGTGAAAGTGAGCACCAGCTGACCTAACAGCTGAAGTTGAGAACTGAAACAGAAGCTGATGCTGATGCTAATCAATGCCTATTGGCATCCATAAATAGCACAGCTTGAGTGCCAGTTGCAAATCAATTGATTTTACAAATGCTATCAAAGGCATGTGCACTTTTACCAGCCCATAAACATGTTGAGTGAAGGACATTTATAGCTTTTGCTGTTGCAATGCATACTTAAGAGCAGCTTTAAGCAGTCCTAAGAACTTTAAATGACTTCATAAAAACTAGTATAGAGGAAAGCCAATTTCAACTTATTTATAATATCATCAAAAGAGACATCAAATATATCGTTATAAATATTTTATGTTTCTTTAAATGTTGAGAATATATTCTAAAATGTTTGTTCTTTTAAACAGTTTTAGTTGCTGCTTTTCTTTTAAAGAAAAAACGACTTTGTCTTTCGAAAAACAAAGGTGTTAAAGTGAATTGATAAATATTAAAAATCAAGTCAACTTTCTGCAACATTTGGCACTCTTTTCTGAGATATTATACATTTATATAAACGCTCTTAATCACTTTTTGATATAGATGTACTTAATAGAGCTGCAAAATGATTCGATTCAGCAACATTATTTAAATAGTTCCATATAGTTTAGTTTTCGATATTATGTTTTGATAAGTACTGAAAATAAATATATAATGAATGTTGGTACATGCTACTAGGGTTATATAAATCACATTAAGCTTTTAAATATTGACAGTGCTACGCTTTTAAACATACAACGATTTTCTTGACTGCGAATCGAACCCGAGTTTTTGTTTGTCAGAGCAGAATGCCTTCCCACTAGACTACAGTTGTCCACATTTATGTTTTGAGAATTGGTTAAAAAAAACTATTTCTCAAATCAAACTAAATGAGAAATAAAATCGCTTAAAATTTGAAGTTGCAACTGCAAAACAAACTTCGTCAAAGCAAAAAGTTTATTAAAGTTTATAAAGAAATTTGAAACAGAGAGTTAAAAATACATTGGTTGTTAAAGTTCTGTTAAACAAAAAATTGTTTTCTCAAGCATTTTTTTTTATGCTTTTCTTTATGGCAGCTAACTAAAAGTCAACTGATTGTTAAATGTTTAATAGTTTAGATATAGATAGTTCGACTTGCATACTTGAAATACTTTTAAAGTTGGCGCCGGTTGAAGTATTTCGTATTTTGTATTTCATATTTCTTGTTTTTGTTTTTGTTTTTGCGATAAGTGCACGTGTCCCAAACGTATTTAGCATTTTATCAGCATTGGGCCACACAGCTCGCCCAACAGTCAAATTACCTTAATTACAAAATTAGTATAATTACTTAAGATTTGTGGCGCTTGCCATCGCTGCTCCGTCCCTGCCCCAGCCCCCCCCTCTAATGAGTAAGTTGCGAGGTCAGCAAGTTGTCCAACGCCTATCCGCACGTAATTTTTACACTCATTTTAATAGCTAAATTAGAATTTGTTATGTGTTGCGTTGTGTTGCGTTGCCAAAAATGTTTACGGTTTTTGTTTGTTGTTTTTTGTTGTTGTTCTTGTTGTTTTCCCGCTCATTTTTCAAGACTTAGAGTACCGCGTTACTAATTATTTACTTATAACAAGGTCCTTGGGCGTAAGTGTTTACGCCCACTCAGCAAAAGTGCAAATGTATCAAAGAATTTCACTTTGAATATTGCTTTAATGTTTAAAGTGTAAAATTGGTAATTCAAATTATATTACAAGTACATATTAAAACATGCTGAAAGCGTTTGAGCCGCGACTGTTCTTGTTTCATACGAAATAAAAACAAAAATTTAAAAACTTATATTAAAATCAATAAAGTTTAAGAATAAATAGTTCTTGCAATTGGAATAAAACATAATTTTCCAGTTCTTGAAAAGCTTACATTCAACTAGCTCCAAAGAAACACTTTTCAAAGCGAAAATGCAATCGATTTTAGGAATTCAGAACAGCTAACAAATGCGATTTGAATTGTTTTGAACGGAATGAGAAGAGGAATGGGCAGAACCTTTAATTATTTACTTAATTATATTTGCAAATGTTGGCTCACTTTTAATACAGATATTATAAATAAAGTATACTTAATATATATTTGTCTATTTGCAGTGTTCCAAAGAAATTCTCAATTTCGCAAATCTTTTACACCCACCCGCTCCTTTCAAAATAGATCATTTAACAGCTCATATGGAGGTAAGACTAAACTATATAAAATAAATGTGTTTTATAGGAGACTATATGTACTTATCTACTTCACAGATATATCTAGTCGATCGCTGAGTCGTCGCATGCAGTCCTCCCAAAGTGAGGACGATTCCTTTATTTATGGAAATCCGCAGCTGAGTCCTTCAAATAGATCAACCTTCCGTCGTTACAATTAGTTGGACTGTTTTAAGGACGCTGCAGAACTGACTTTATAGAGCATGGCTACTTCCTAAAGCAGCTTATTAATTATAGTAATTAGATTATAAACAACAAAACAAAACTCAGGTTTAATAAATGTCTACTTTATATTTCATGCAAATGAAACAATAATATTAATTATTAGTTATTTAAAGTTATTTAAAGTCAACTTTATTATTTGTTCCACTTACTGCCAAAGCTTAAGTTGTGCATTTTTTGTGTGGTGGCTATTAACTCTTTTAGTTTAAGTAGTCTTACAGCTAAGAGTTATAGTATAATAATATTTTGATTTGTTATACATTTTTTTAGTTGGTTTGTTGCCTAACAATAATGATAAGAATTAATTAACTAATGAATCAGATAATATTTATCACCCAACTGTTTTGTAATAAAAAAAAAGACAAAAAGTAAAAGCAAATTCTTGCTGGCTTTTTATAATGGCTGCAGGTAATGGATGGAGTCTTAGAATACAGTACAACCTCTGGATGACGAACTCGAAGGTTCAAAAATTAAACAAATATGCGTCTTAAAAGTTTTAAATTAAGCTAATTGGGTTTGTTTTTCAGTTGACAATTCTACTTTGGTAGCTTGACACTTTTCTGTGGAATGATTTCGAAAATGAATTTTAAGGAATTAGACAACTAAACACATTATTGGGAAAGCTGCTTCTCTTTCTAAGTAGAACTAAGCAGTCTTTCTAAGTAGCATTTCTTGGGAAAAACAGATTGCACAATTGAGTCTATAAATATCAAAAGATTATGCAACATTTGTTTCGGCTAATTACACTCTTTTGAGAGACTATACATACATATTAATATGTAAAAGAGCGTCACGATGGTACGATGAGAATGAAACAAAACCCGTTTCTGTACAGAAATATATATAAAAGAACAAGTTGGCTATCAAGAATGGAATATAGAGAAGTTTGACTGTACTTAAGTTGCGTTGATAAAAACACAATTTATAAAAATTCTGAAACACAAAATAACACAATTTAGTATGTAACAGAGCGTCGCGATGGGACGATGAGAATGAAACAAAAACCGTTTCTGTATAGAATTGTATATAAAAGAGCAAGTTGGCTATAAAGAACGGATTATAGAGAAGTTTGACTGTACTTAAGTTGCGTTGCTACAAAATTCTGTGAAAAAACACATTTTATAAATAATCTGATACACACAAAATAACAAAATTTAATATGTAACAGAGCGTCGCGATGGGACGATGAGAATGAAACAAAAACCGTTTCTGTATAGAATTGTATATAAAAGAGCAAGTTGGCTATAAAGAACGGATTATAGAGAAGTTTGACTGTACTTAAGTTGCGTGGCTGTCGTTGTTCACGCTGTCCATAGGCGGCGGGAGTAGAAAGAGGGGGGTCAACTGTAGCTGAACTCCTCAGCGAGTGGCGGCTGCAGCAGCGCACGTGCAAAGCCACTTCAATTACTTTGGCTATGGTTGCTTCAGTGTCTGTGTCTGCATCTGTGTTTGTGTCTGCAGCTGTATCTGTGTGTGTGTATGTGTGCCAGCTTGCCAAGTGTTAAGTGCAATCCGAGTACTCGAGCTCTCATTTTTAAGCGCTTTTTAGCTGAGCTGCCGCTGCGCTGAACAGTTGCAGCTGGAATGTATGCTACGATTTTTGTTATATGCATTTCTAATTAGAAAAGCATCAAGTCAAGTATGCCATTAATTTTACATTTGCGCATTTGAAGTGCACCACGCCACGCCCACTTGAAAAATGGGCAAGTGGCGAGAGCTGCATTTGGAGTGCGTGCACGAGGCTCCATTTTTGTTGTTCTTGCTTTTGTTTTTGTAACTTCTCTGCCCATTCTTTGGTTCTTTGGTCCTTTGCTATCAAAAGTTGTTGCTGTCCGCATATTAATTAGTTTCTAAAACTGCTTCTGCAGCAGGCAATTGGCAATTAGGTCAACAATAAAATTAGTTGAGCCTCTCTGCGTTCAATATATTTGCATATTTAATGAGCACAGGCCATGTGAGTCAGGCTGCTCCGATCAGCTTGATTTATTAACCTTTATGTTATACTATATGCGGACGACCAGTCAGTCAGGCGGTAATTTAACATGTGGGATAAGGATACTCTTTGGATAGTTGTTGGTGGGCCTGAAAAGAGCCGACGACAACACAGTTTACGATCAACTGAAATCATCTGTAATCAGCTGTGATCTGTCATCATCTGTCATCATCTGTCATCATCTGTCATCATCTGTCATCATCTATCATTATCTATCATTATCTATCATTATCTATCATCATCTATCATCATCTGGATCATCTGGATCATCTGGATCATCTGGATCATCTGGATCATCTGGATCATCTGGATCAAGTGGATCAACTGGATCATCTCGATCATCTCGATCATCTCGATCATCTGGAATCATCAGAAATCATCAGAAATCATCAGAAATAATCAGAAATAATCAGAAATCATCTGGAATCAACTGGCTCATTTGAATCACTTGAATCACTTGGATCACTTGGATGACTTGGATAACTTGGATCATTTGAATCACATGGATCAACTGGAATCATCTGGACTAACAGTTGAATTTGTGAAAAAATTTTTGAAAATATCTAGTTAACAGCAAACTGAATAAAACACATGGTGAACCGAGAAGCAAGCACTCCGGTCCTAAAACTCGAAAACGTCGAAGTGTTTAAATTCAATTCAAATAAGTAAATGCAAAAAAAAAAAATAGAAATAAGATGTTGCACTATATACAAATTTTTCACTTTTTGAAAAAACAAAATAATTTAATTTTAATTTTGAACTAGACACGTTCCGAATGGTTTTCAAATTGAGACTGATACATTTGCCTATAAAGATTGACTGCCTTGTTTTTTTTTTTGCTAAGAACTCAAAAAGTTGGCCTACTTTTATTTGTTTTTGCTATTATCAAGGCAAACTAAGCAAATACTAAAAAAAAGTATGTAAAGTACTCGAATCGACTATGCCTGACTATTAGACACCCTGCACCTAACTTTGAAAATTAAAACATCTTTGTATTTTATTGAAATTGTTACAAGATATTCACTAGGGGCACAATTTTCGTACAAATATTGCTAGAAACAAAATAATATTAGCCTTTCAAGGACTTATTTTCTCAGAAAAGTGTTATTAAAACAAATTGAATTCAAAAAATTTGCATGAGCGCAATATTTTTGCATATAAAATTAAATAACTTTCACTATCGGTATATCGATATATCGAACAAAACATCGATAGCAGAAAAAAATCTTTCAAATATCGATATAAACAAACATTACTACCGAAGCTGAGACTGTTATCGGTAAAATGATATGAGCGATAATATGAAAACTGTGCCTGTTAATGTAAGTATCGGAACTGTTACTGTTATCGGTACAGAGACTGTTAAAATCGAAACTGTGACTGATCTGTTGCAGTCACGACTTATTCACAAGTAATACGACAAGATGGCTCATGTCTAGAGTATAGTATATGGGCGTTCAGCCTGCTGAACAGACAGCACACGCACACACAGATACACTCACACACACACACACATACAGGCAGACAGAGAGAGAGCATACAACTTCATCATTTTAACGCAATTTCCTTGGCAGTGAAATGGAAATTTCCATTTCGTTTTGACTTTTATATTGCTGTTGTTGTTGTTGTTGTTGTTGCTGTTGTATTTAACATATTTTGTTGTTGCTTTTGCTGAGCTTCATAAATTATAAATAACTTAATCGTGTCCGAGCGTATTGAACTGTGCGGCCCGAACAGGAAGAAAAAAAAGGGCTCAAGGATCGAATGAAGTTTGTTCAAGTTGACGCGGCTTAACGGCTGACAAATGCACAGGCATCATTTAGCTGTATGTGTGTGTGTGTGTGTGTGTGTGTGTGTTTGTTGATTAAGACGCTTAGACTTGACTCTATTCATGTGTTAACGCTATACAGCGTTATTTGCCGGCTAGTTATGTACTATTTGTGTTAGTGTGTGTGTGTGTGTGTGCGTGTGTATTGCACGCTTGATTTGCTCATTTCCGGTTCATTGAAATCCGGCCTCTGTTCTGCTCAGCGTGCGAGTGTCCGAATGTGTTGAGATGCGATATTCTAATCGGATTTGTGTGTTTGCCCAATATATGAATTATGTGGCTCGAATTGTACGACAAATGTGGTATGTATATACTTATATGTGCATGTATGTGTATGTGTATGTGTGCAACCTTCAGTTACCAAATGAATTATTAAAACAACAATTAGCCGCACAAAAACAAATTATGTATAATCAGAAACAACATACTTGTTTATAAATAAATGCAAGTATATATTGTATGGCTAGTTAATAACAATGCATAAATAAATATTCATTGCGCAATTTATTGCCTAAACACAATGCAAAATAATATTGTTATTAACAACTCTGCACACGCATACATGTATGCTGCATACACTTTGAGAAAACTGTGTCTTCCATTTATGAAAAATGTTGTATTTTCGAAGGTTTCTTTATCAGAAAGGGTTTATTATACGCTTTTCTTAATTTTTTTGAAAAAAAGACTATATTGGGTTTGTGAAATGTGTGTCTGTCCGTCTGTCTGTCTGTCCGTTCGTATGAACGCAGGATTTTTCCACAGTTTTGAAGCTAGAGCAACCAAACTTGGTATACATGTTGATATATGTATACCATAGGCAGACAGTGTTAAAATCTCGAGAAACTTGAAAGATTTGAGCAAAAAGAGGCGAAAAAAAGAGTATATCGCAGTCGGGTGCAACGTTCTTACTTGTTTTTTTGTTAATATTGCCACTTTTAACAAGATTTTGTCACAGCGAAATTCTTTTAAATTTGATCATTTTCACTTATGACAAGATTTCGAGGAATGAAATCACTTATCTTGGAGAAAGAACTCAAGTAGAAGGCTCTTCAGATCCAAAATAACTATAAATGTTTCCAGATTTGTTTATTACAAACATATTTTTGTTGCTTGATGGACCGAGACTTATCATACATTTTCATATACAACATGTCCTTGAGCTCACTTGCTTTATGTAAAAATAACTAAAAAAAAGTTAATTAAAAAACATTTACCAACCATATAAGGCTTCAACGCATATGTCAAATTTTATTTTATATAACAAATATTTAAACTCTCTGTACAAATATTGCTGGCCCTGGAAAGGGCCAATATCAACGCAGAGGATGACCTCCTCCGTCCATCGATACTTTATAAGGACGAAATCCAAAGTGCTTGCTTGTTGGCAATGAATGGAAAAACATGCTCGAAAAGACCGAATGGAGTGAAAACTTCCAGAAAATTTAAATACTTAAAAAAAAATTGAAATAAGATAACTCTGCTTTGAAAAGGTTTTTTAAACTTTGTTAATTTGGAGAGTAATGTTCCGAATGATTATCAATTTAAGACTGAGACCTTTTTCTATAAAGATTGTGTACTACGTTTTTGGCTAAGAATTGAAAAACGTCGCCTACTTTGATTTGTTTTTTTCTGTTTACATGGCAAACTAAGCAAATACTGAAAAAGAAAAGTTATCTAGAAGAATGTGCCCAACTTCACATTTTTTAAAATGCCAATCTCTTCGCATCAAACAGTGCATTGCTTTACTTGTCCGTTACATGTCCGTCTGTCTGACCGTCTGTCCGTTTGTCGGAATGCGTCGATCTCAGAGACTAAAAGAGCTAGAAACACCAAGTTTGGCATGCAGGTTCCTGTATACCACACAGCCACAATTTTAAAGACAAACTTTTGGTACACATATATGTTTTGTCAATGTTGAGCAGCTGTGTAAATTTCATTACGATCGGATAACAAGCACCAAAGTTATTGAAAAATCTATTTCCCACGTCTCAGGAGGCAGAAGTCAAAGTTTTACAGGCACTGGACAAGTTGCTCGCTTGCTTGCGTTGCCGCTGAACTGCTTGAAGTGCAAGTTGGGAGCAGGGAATCTCGTGTTCGACTAGAGCATTCTTACTTGGTTTTTGTTAATTATGAATTCTATTAAATTTTATCATTTGAAAATTGGATTTAAAAAGCATGTACCAAACTTATTTGCTTTTGATGCATGTGTCAAATTTGATTTTGTATATGAAATATTTAAACTCTCTGTATAATTTTTGGTGGCCCTGAAAAGAGCCGATGTCCACGCAGAGGACGTAGTAATTAACAATTCTTCTGGATGAACTCCTCCGTTCATCGGTTCTTTATAAACTCGAAGATCCACAATGGCAATAATGACAATGAAAAGAACTTCAATAAATTGAAAACATGTACTTAGTTTAAAACAAAAATTGAAATAAGATAATTGATCGACGAAAGACTGCCGTCGAAAAAAGTTTTAAAAAGTTTATACTTAAATTTGGAAGTAGGAGTCCTACTGTAGGACACGTTCCGAATGGATTTCAATTACAGACTGATACATTGTTCTACAAAGATTCTGTACTTTGCTTTTGGTTAGGAATTGATAAACTTTGCCTACTTTGATTTTGTTTTTATACTCATTTTTTAATTTTTTTGAAAAAAAGGAGTATATTGGAGCAACCAAACTTCGTATACACGTTGATATATACCATAGACAGACTAAGTGTTAAGATCAATGGGGATGAGATTTTATGTATTTCTTCGTTAAGTTATTCATAGTAGTTTTAATATTTTTCAGAAATTTGAAGAATTATGCTAAGTGCACTCCTGAGCTTTCGGAATAAGGTTTATATTTCTAGTTTTAAGAAATATGTTTCTAAAACATAAAATAAAAAACATTTTTAAAAAAACTATAAAAACTATATACATCTATCAACTTATTATTTTAATGAGTTTTTCTACAGGACATTTTTTTGTTTTTTTTTGAGTGCACATTTATATTCACGTTCTTGTGCTGGACAGTTTAAATATTAAGCATACGCATTGAGAGCTGCAATAAATTTGTAGCTGCTATTTTATGTAAATTCGTTGGCATCATTAATTTGTAAATGGCTTTTTTGTGCTGCACCTGTTAATGAGACTTAGACTGTAGCTGATTTTGATGCTCTACTTCATAATGACTTTGTAATTAAAATGAGAGCCAAAGATAAAGACATCAATTACACTGTGCTTACACTTTTTGCCTCACAATATTCAGCTGGTGCTGCTTTGGCTTATTCTGATTCTGCACTCGACGATTTTCTTGCTGATACTGCAAATTCTAATTAATTACACAGTTATATGATTTAAAGCTATGGTACTTACACACACACACACACACACACACACACACACATACATACTTGACTTTGCTTTTGTTGCGGTATTCAGCACATTTTCTTCTTTTTTTTTGGTATGCAACTTAAATGTTTACATTGTCTTGAGCTAATTGAAATTCTAATTATTATCATGAATTGTGCTGAGTTTTGGGTGGGTTTTTATAAGTAATTGAGATTGTATAGGCAATTAACTTTATATGTCCACTGTAATAAAAAAAAGAACAGGCAATTTATCAAAATTTGATACAGTACACGCTCAAAAAGATAAACAACCGATTTGATAAACAAAAACTCGGAAATGATAAACATTTTGATGAAAGTTCGGTGTGTTAACATACCCTGAAAACTTTGAAAAGCACTTTCAAAATGTATCCTAACAAAATGATTTTCTTTTATTTTTATCTTTCATGATCAACAAATGTATTTCAATCATAATAATAAAAAGTCTTTTTAAAAAATAATTCTTTCTTTGAAATTCTTTAAAGCAAAACCTTTTGATATAAACATGAAAACTCTTCCTTTCAATTAGTTTACACTACGGAGCGTGCACTGTTTTCGCGAAAAAAAGAAAAACTCAATTTCTTATACTCTTGCCACTTACAGCTATTTATTTAATATTCTCATTCGTTCAAGTCAAAAATATGTTTGAAACTATATTGCTCTGGACACACCTTAATTAATTATGCCCTAATTAGAATACAATAAGCACATGGTGCCCAACAAAAATACAATTTAAAAGTTCATAAAAATTACGTTTATCTTAATGCCATAAAATAATGTTGTTTAAAATTGAGCACTAAATGTAGCTACATAAAATACAAAAATACAAATACAAATACAAATACAATCACATAAATGGTGCTTTCGATAATGTTCTAAGCACACAGACTTTGGTTGCTCAGAATATATGTTGTTGTTGTTGTTGTTGCTGTTGTTGTCTAGGACTATAAAACTTAATTAAGCTATTGTTAATTTCATTACTTAATTACTCAGTCAAACGTTCGACTTGTATCGTCGCATGCTTGATGTTAAACTTGTTGCCACAGGCCAATTGCGTTGCCTGCTCCAGCACGGCATCAGAGTCGCTTAGCAAATCTATATAGAGTAGGATAAACAGTAGATTGCATAGGTATAAGTATCAGTGTGTAATTAGTTGGTGAATATAAGTGCAGCAAAACAATCGATACTATCGAATGTAAACTTGTAATTATACAAATCAATAGTTTTTTGGCTTAAAACGCATTGGGTTTTGTTATGACATACTTAATATTGCATTTTCTAAGAAAACACATAAGTTTACATCGAAACGTATCGATATTTTCGATTAATTGTAATCTTTCAAAAGTATAGATAACTACCCATGTTGCGTCCTAGGATATATTCCTCTATTGTTTTCATGTAAAGATCTATTCTTTAACTGTTAACATTTATCTAACCAATATCTAGCGATTTAATCGAAAGTTTTCTTTTAAAAATATTGTTTATCGATAGTATCATAAGTACTTTTCATTGTATTTTTTGCTGTTTTTTTATGCTTTAAACATTTAAATATTATTTTATACTGAACTAAGGTTAATGTTCAAAGAGAAACATTAGTTAACATAACAATCCGATATTTATCGACAGTATTAATCGTGCTTTTCTGATTTGAAACTATTGTTTATTTTCTTTAAAATCATACAAACGTTTTTAAATTTGATCTATGCTCGTAATGAAATTAATATTTCAAGAAAGTGACTAATTTTATATATCAACGCATTGACTATCGATAGTATCGATAGCATGAGTATTATAGTCTCATATTTTAAATTAAATTAGATTGAATAATTACTTACCCACAACCAGATGAACCATAAGCACAGAGTGCTCGCTGGTGTGCTGCCAGACATTCAGATGATGCACCGATCTGTCCGGAAGTACATATTAGTATACATAAAAAAAATCATTGTGCCCTGATTAGGGTTGGGTCAAGGGGCATTGACTTACTTGACACCCTCAATGCTGCACAGTTCACGCTGCAACGACGTCAGACAGACATTCCGTGGCACTGCATCCAGCAATATGGAGACTGATTCACGGAACAGCTGCACCGTAGTCAGAATCACAATGACGGAGAAGAGCAGCGTGCAGAGGGGATCAGCGTACTTGGCACCCGGCTGTATGTGTGTATGTGTGTGTGTGTGTGTGTGCGATTCAACAAATTGAATTAGCACTGTCATAAGTAGCATATTAATTGATTTTGTCTAGACTCTAGACATGCTACTCACATAGAATTTGATTAAAACTGCGGCCAGAAAGACGCCAATGCTTTGAACTAGATCACCAATCACATGAATCATCGCAGCGCGCAGATTTAGATTACGTTCAAGGGAACTGCAGAGGGGGTGAGCAGAGTTAAGCAGGGAATCAAGTTTTGATAACAAATTATTGTAGTTAAATTTAAGTAAAACAAGTAAAAATGCTCTAGTCGAGTGTGCCCGACTACGAGACTCCCTGCTCCCAACTTGCATTTCAAGCAGTTCAGCGGCAACACAAGCAAGCAGCGCACTTAACGTGTCCAGTTCCTGTCAAACTGTTGCTTCTGCCTGCTGAGTCGGGGGTAATAGATTGTATATAATACAATATACATATATGTGTTCCAAAAATCAAAGCTTTATCTTTAAAATTGTGGCTGTGGGAGTTTTTTTCCATTTTTTTTTCCACAGGAACCTGCATGCCAAGTTTGGTGTCTCTAGCTCTTATAGTCTCCGAGATCTGTGTGTTCATACGGACAGACGGACACACAGACAGACAGACGGACATGGCTAAATCGGCTCGGCTGTTGATGCTGATCAAGAATATATATAGTTTATATACTCGGAAATGCCTCCTTCTGCCTGTTACACACATTTGCAGCACTTTATAACTCCCTTTTTCCCATTTTTATTGGGAACAGGAAGTAAAAATAATTTGTTGAATTTTGGGGTTGTTCGTTCTATAAGTTCTGCTATATAATTTGTTTGGTTTGCTTGTTCATTTAGAGCGATCATGTTTTTAGTATGAAAAGTTTTTTGAGATGGTTTCTAAATCAAATAAAATAGTTTATTCTATTATTTAGTTTATTTATTCAATTAGTTCGGTTGCCTAAATGAATTTTATGTTCATTGTAGTTAAATTGAATTGTTTTACGCTTTTCAGTCTTATGGTTCGATGAACTCTTTAGTTTAGTTTGTTTGATCTCTAGTTTGTCTAGTCTATTTCTCTTTTTTGAAACCTAGTTCGAAACCGAGTTTGAAAACGGGTTTTCATAGCAAAAAGCCTTTTTAGTTGTCATCTAGTAGGCATTGCTGAATCGAGCACAGCTACTCTTCTTAGTTCGACTGCTATATTTCTGAAGTTCAATTTAGTTAAACTGATATCAAAAGAACCTTTACAAAATGATCAAATACAACTCTCGTAAAGCAAGTTGTACAGAGTTAAGCACAAATCAATATACATTAACTTCAGGGCACTTATTGGGTCACAAATTAATAACTGCAAATCAAGCATAACTAATAACTAATAATAATGCAGCTTTGGCTTGGAATGCAACTAAATTAAATTCGAATTACATGTAATCAAACAATTGTAATCAAACAATTGCCTGCAGTCAGCAGCTGTTGTTTGTTGTTTGTTGTTTGTTGTAATGCTGTTTGTTGTTTATTGTTGTTAATGCTATTGTTATTGTTGTTCTTGTTGCTGTGTTTTGTGTTCTGTTCGGTTCGGTTCTGTTTTTCCTGCTGTTTACTGCAAATTCATGAGAGCTTTAACCGCAGGCCATAAAATTGCAACAGGCCATTTGAATCAATATATTTTGGGGTCCTTAAACGTGTAACCCTTCCTCCTTTCAGTTCCCCTTAGCACTCATCGCACACACCTACCCGTTTTGTTGAATTGCCTTTGAGCCATTTGTTATAACAACATTATGGCCTTCTTCGCTGCCGCTGCCGCTGCCAACGTCGCTGCCAGCAGTTGTGTGGGCGTGACTGCGTCCATGACTGTGGCCGTGACTGTGACCGTGACTGTGTCCGTGCCCGTGACTGTGTCCATGTCCATTGGGTCCCATGATCCAGGAACCGTGCAATACGAACATCATGCTGTAATAACATATTTATATATTGCAGATTTAAGATTTGTCAAAGTTTATTCCGATATCTTTTTTTTTTAATACACACAAGTAAATGGAAACATTAAGATTGGTACCTCAGGAACCCCGTTGTTTTTAAATTACAAAGTTACATTTTTATACAGTTTCAATTTTTTAACTTTTCATATTATTTCGTATTTGTATTTGAAACTATTTTTACGTTTTCATCTTTCAATTTTTTGGTGAAAACTGAGCTGAGACAAAAATTAATCATGTTTTTCAGGTATTTCTGTTCAAAATAGAAAAACATTGAATTTCCAAATAGATCAAAAATTATCGAATCGGAATAATCGGAATTCTGAATTTCGAATATCGACGGAAATTTGATTTAAACAGTTTTGATTTTTAGATATTGAAATAAGAAGCATTCGAAGTTATCCTTAAAATCGAAGAATGGTTTGGAATAATCAACTGTTTTGAATTCCTAATATCGATAGAAATTTTGCTTAAAAAGTTTTACTTTTCAAAACATTAGAATAAGAAGTATTCGAAAGGAGTTTTATTTCATTCGAAAACATAAACACAAAGTCCAAAATCAATTCGAAAGAAAGTGCTTTCGGAAATGGAACAGGCCTTTATTCCTACTCCAAAATACTCTGAAGTCAAATCGTGTTATCAATCCTTAAATACTCAAAAATTTAATAAAGGTAGAAAACTTAATTTTAAATAAAATTCCATTATATGTAGAAATACATTTACAATAAACAAAAATATGTTCAGATTAAAAAAAACGGCTCCAGTCTATCAAAGTGTTTTCGTATTTTTTAAATAATTTTAAAAATTAATTGCAATTATATCTTTATGCTATTTTCAATTGAATTATATGAATATACTTACACAATATTAATAGCAATGCCAATAGCCGATATGCACATCATAACATTAACATCCAGTTCAAAGTCCTGCGAATAGATGCGTTTGATGGCAACCACAACAAGCAGCGCGGTGAGAAGCCAAATGCCCAGGATTGAGGCCAAGGCACCCAGGACCTCTGCAGAAAAAGGAGTTGAGAGGCTTAATGGCAAAAGCTAAATGCACGTACTTAGCAGGTGCAGTAAAATAGTGCGGGACATGGCCTAATAATGGACTGTATGATAACTACTAGCAGAGACTGTACTGTGTACTCTGTACTCTGCTTGGCATAAATGCAATTACTGTGCGTGTGCAAGTAACTATGTGTGTGGGTGTGTAGCTATGTGTATCTTTGTGTGTGTCTGTGAATGGCTGTCAACTGGTCGTAGGACTCATTAGCATAGTGTCGGCCATAATTGGCTACTTACCGAAGCGTTTGTAACCAAAGGACATGCGTGTGTCCGGCGGTCGACTGCCCAACCAAATGGCGACCAGTCCGATGACGAAACTAATGCAATCAGATGCTAAATGTGCGGCATCTGCCATAATGGCGAGGCTTCCGGCCATATAGCCGCCAAGGAATTCAATGATCTGTGTGTGGTATATGCGTATTATTATTCTTGTTGTTCTTGTTGTTGTCATTACTATTGTTGCTTTTGCTTATTGTTGCAGCTGCTAATATATCATTATTGAATCAAGCATGCATACAAATAAAGAGCATGTTAAAGTTACGATAGCAGAGCTAGAAAACAATATAACAGTCGATAGTATCGTTAGATTTTGATCTTCTTTTCACTTTTGATGATAGGAATGTATGTAAATAGTTTCGTGTTAATCGAGTTGTAGGATTTTCAAATTTACAGCAATTTCATTGACGTTTTTGCGAATCGGTATTAAAATAATCGATTAATCGATATTTTTACGACAAAGTTGGATCACAGTATTGAAGTTAGTTGAATTATTTACCATTATTAAATAAAAGCATGTGCACAAACATAGAGATATGTAAAAGTTTCGATAGCAGAGCTAGAATACAATATTACAGTCGATATTATCGATAGATTTTAATATATTTAAATAATCGATTTGTATGATTTACGAATTTGCAATAATTTAATTGCTGTTCTGGCGGATTGGGTTAAAAGTATTCGATTAATCGATACTTTTGCGATAAATGTAGCTCGCAGTATTGAAGATAGTTGAATAATTTTGATTTTAAAGCTGTTTTTTTTTCTAAGCATAACTTTCAAATATGTTAATAATATGAAAACAAGTTCAAAGTCTAACAAAACTCTAAAAAATTTAAAATATATTTAAGGTGCAGATTAATTTTATTTAAAGTATTATTAATATTCCTCACAAGGGTCATTTCCGAACAGCTTCTCATTTAGACATAACATTTCAGTATTTAAATAAAATCTTCTTTATTTTAGTTTAATTTGTAACTCATACAAAATATATTACAGTTGTACAAGAGCAATCCAAAAAACATCGATGACACCTTGTTTTTTGCAATCAAAATGTAGATTTCTATCGATTAATCAATAAGTTTCACATCCCTAGTCGGAGCTAGCGATATATCGAAAAAAAAATGCAGATCTTTTTATTAACAGCAACAAACTAAAGTCAATTTTTTTTCACATTTTTTTTTGTAATTTTAAAAATCTCATTTCTTATCGATAGTATCGAAAGCTTAAACTAAGGCACTTCAGCACTGATTTTATTCTTACCATAAATATGCAACACAGCGAAACTGCAAGCAGAATTTTATATTTTGCCTCCTGCGCCGATTTGCTTTTTAGGTTTGCACCAAAACCTTGCTGCAAACTGCGACAACTGAAACTGTCCCCGTTTCCATTTCCATTGCCAGAGCCACCAACAGCTCCAGTTTCATGCTCCAAGTGCTGCAAGTAACATAATAATTGCCATATAAGTATAACTGTCCATATAACTGTACGTGTGTGTGTGGATATAAGTGTATGTGTATTAGTGTGTGTGCATATAAATGGCTGCTGACTGCATGGCTTGCAATTTTCATAGCATAGCAAAGGGTGCCAGGCACAAAGTTTGGCTTTAATTGAACGATTAATGTTGTATGGAGATATATAGAGAAATTTACAGTCTATAATGGATTCGCAAGGGATTGGAACATGTTTTGATACGGAGAAAATTTGTAAAAGAAAATAAAGAAAGTTTAAGTGAGTTATTTTTGCAAAACACTAGTTATCGATATTTGCTATGAAAAAGAGCCGATAACGATATTTACGCTGTAAAAGAGACATCTCAATAGGATGATGAGAATGAATTACAAACCGATTCTACGTATATATTTAAATAAACAATTAAAAAAGCATCTACTAAAAGTTCTGCGAAGTACTATTATCGATATTTACTTTGAAAAACAGCCGATAAGTAAGTATTAACGATATTTTCTGTTAAAGAGCGTCGCAATGGAACGATGAGAATGGAACACAAACCGTTTTTACGTATATATTTAAGTAAAAAGCTAAAATACAAATAATAATTAAAATCAGCTAAATCAGAGAGGAAAATTATGCTTCAAAAGCAAATTGGGGAAGAATTTAAAAGTAAAATGTGAAGCAATTAAAAATACGCATGAAATTGGAAAATAAAAACGTTTCCGATTTCCGTTCGTTATATGGAAATTAAACTGTATATAAATGTATGATTTATTTGAAACTGGAAAATAAACAAACTTCAGATTCAATATTGCATGTTAGTTCGTTAAAAGGAAGTTCCACTGTATATAAATGTATGATTTATATGAAAACTTGCCAAATTGTTGCAACTATTGTTGCTGCTGCTGCTGCGTAGCAGAGGCACCTCCCACGTATGCTCCTCCAGTTCGAGTGCGCCAACAGCTGCTCCATTTGTTGATGTTCTTGTTGTTGTTGTTGTTGTTGCATTAATGCTGTTGTTATTGTAGAGGTATTTAGGATTACCATTTGGCATGTGAGTGCTACGATTTGCAGCCACAATATTCAGTCTTATGTGGTCGCTGTTATTATACAGCTGATCCTGATGATGTTGGTGTTGCTGATGTTGTTGTTGGTGATGTTGCTGATGTTGTTGTTGATGATGTTGCTGTTGCAGCTGCAGCTGCTGCTGATTATCATCCGTATAAAGTGAAAAACTCTCATCGTAATCATCATCATGCATTGTGAGTGCCAGCGCGTTGTCAAGTTTTTGATATTTTGACATTGTTTTGGTTTTGTTTTTCCTTCGCTTTTTGTTTATATATATATATATATATATATATATATGTATTCTTGTGTTCTTTGTTTGTGTGTGTGTGTGTGTGTTGGGGTTGGATTTGAGCTTTGGTTGTTGGCGTTTTGACGCTTTTCTACATTGCATTCATCATAATTAGTGGAAGCCCGCACTGGCATGTGTCATCCTCATTATTATCATCATCATTATTATGCTCGGTTCCTTGTGTGGGGCATTAAGAATACAACTATTACTATTAGGGTTAACCAGAATTTGTTTGTTTTAAGAAGTCTCGCGTTTGTTTGCGTGATAAATGTAAATTTTTGTAAAACGAAATGTTTGATTTATTTGTGTGTACTTTTATTGAAAATATGTTGTGTGTGTTACTTTGTTTTGTAGCTTGTTTTTATTTGTGCGTTTATAAAGTTTCAAGTTTTAAAAACATATATAGCTCATAATCGACTTTAAAGCTATGTTTAAATATGACTTTTGTTGCAGAAATCCTAAAAAATTGCGAAATACAAAAGTTTTTCATATAAAATTGTAAAATTCTTCAGATAGCTTCAATGACAGTTTTATAATGTACTAAAAATTGAAATTGTTGAGAATTTCCCAAAACCAAAAAAGTTTTCTGTACAACAAGAAAAGCTTTATGATAAAGTTATCCAAATTTAGTTTAAAAAAACTGAATATGTATGGTAATACTAATATAACTTTGAATATCTGAAATTGAGATTGCTTCTAAAAAAAAGTTTGATGATGAATTCTAATTGCGATTTTTTTTTTGTTCCAAGTTTTGTGTAGATAATTTTGACATTTATGCTTTATGCTCTCTTTAAATTTTACTCATTTCTTGCTTTAAAAATCAGTTTCTTTTAACTCTTCCTAACTTTCACTTTAATTTACGCACTTGTTATTGCTCAGTCTCTTGCTCAACAATTGTTTTCTTTGCTTTTACTTAATTATATTTATGAACAATAATAGTTGCGTCGTTTTCATGTTCTTCTTTTGATTATTTTTATCTTTTCGTTTGTCAAACATTGCCGCACGCATTTATCGTGTTGTTGCCTTGGGGACTTCAATTGCGATAAGCTCCCCACATTTTCCAAGCAAGTGGTTTTTGTGGTGGGCAGGGCAGGGGTAACTATGATTAACTTGACAAAACTGAGTCACACACACATGCACACAATCAATACACACACACTTTATATACTCGTACTTGATATAAACTTTGAAATACCACAACTGTTTCAATTCGCAGTTTGGCAATGACTGAAACAACAATTAGCACTTGATTCATCAACATTTGACATGTTTCGATCACTTTGAACAACTTTTGAGTCAGTTTTGTGTAAATTTAGCTAATAAACTCAAACTTTTGCTAAGATTAGATAAAACTTAAACATTTAAGTTAGCATTACACAAACTGCCTAAAAGAGTGTACAAAAACGGTTCAAGAGGCAACCATTAAAAATGGGAAAAAGGTAGTTATAAAGTACTGCAAATGTGTGTAACAGACAGAAGGAGGCATTTCCGACTATATAAAGTATATATATTCTTGATCAGGAACAACAGCCGAGACAAACTAGCCATGTCCGTCTGTCTGTCCGTCTGTATCTCAGAGACTATAAGAGCTAGAGACACCATGCATGCACCTTCGCAAATCGCAAAAGACTCCCACAGCCACAATTTTAAAGATAAAGCTTTGATTTTTGGTACACATATATATATATAATATATATAAATTTCAACACGATCGGATAAATAGCACAAAAGTTATAGAAGAATCTATTACGCCCGTCTCAGTTGGCAGCAACAACAGTTTGACAAGCAGTTTACAAGTTAAGTGCACTGCTTGCTTGTGTTGCCGCTGAACTGCTTGAAATGCAAGTTGAGAGCAGGGAGTATCGTAGTCGGGCACACTCGACTAGAGTATTCTTACTTGTTTTTTGTTGTTATCACTATTGTCTGTTCCGACTGAGGGAACACAATCTACACCTTCAAATTGCTGTCGTTTGCCTCTTTAATGAGCTGTCAGCATAATAAAACAGTATTATTTACATACATCTGTCTAGGTATACATATACACTGAGCAACGACAGTTTACATACGTCCATTTTGCTTAGCATAGTACAATTTTTGAGCGCCGTTAGATTAACAAAAGCAATGACATTTATCAGTTAAGATAACAAAGTTTTAGTATCACTTCGGAACTCTAAACAAATCTGCTTTATATACAATTTTAAAGATACAGCTTTGGAAAACATACTTCTTTATATCAATGCTGATCAACTGAGCAACTTTCAATCCGAATGGTTAATAAACACCAACGTTATCTAAGAACATATTTTCTGCTGCTGAACTGCTTGAGGTACAACTAATGCACTGCTTGATGCGCTTGTATGTTATATTTAATGAATTAAAGATGTCTGCGTTACAAAAATTGTATGCCGGGTGTCTTGAAGTCGAGCATATTTGGCTAGACTACTTTACTTGGCTTTATTTTTTAGAATTTGCCTTGGTTATGAAAAAAACTAATCAAAGCAGGCAAAGTTTTTTAAATCTTGGCCAAAAAACAAGGTAGACAATCTTTCTAAAGCATATATCAGTCTTAATCTGAAACTCGAAACGTGTCGTTCTAAATTCATATTAAATTTTTTAGTTTTTCAAGAAATTAAAAACTTTTTTTGTGCAATATCTTATTTTCAATTTTTTTTTATTTTGCTTATTTGAAATTCAATTTGATGTGTTTATGGGTATGTTGACATTTCCAACATTGTCTGGTGCGATTTTTTGATATCTGAATTAAACGTTTTGTTTGCAAAAATATTCTGCTCAAGCAAAGTTTTTGAATGAAGATAGATTCAATACCTGTTTTCTGAGATGGTAAGTTCTTGAAAATTTTATTTTTTTAAAAAGTTAATTTTTTTTTAGGTCAATATCTTTTTTTAGTTATTTTTTTTTAAATTAAATACTTTTGCGCTTTCAACATTTTATTGGGAAATATTTCGTCGCTGGACATGAATCAACTGCGTTATTATCGGCACTTTTCAGAACCACCAACGGTCATTTGGACGGAGGAGATCATACAGATGTATTGCCAATTACTTCTTCCTCTGCGTGGACATCGGCCCTTTTCAGGGCCACCAACAACTTTACTGAGAGTTTAAATATTTCTTAAATATATCAAATTAAATTTGACACTAATGTTAATATGATTCCGAAATGTTTTTTTAATTAAAATTTTCATAATAATTTTAGCATAAAACAAACAAGTGAGCTCAAGAGCATTTAAGTCATGAAAAATCATGATAAATCTCGATCCATCAAATCAAGCAACAAAAAACTTGTGAAAGTGAAAACATTTGTAGTTATTTCAGTTCTGCAGAGTCTTCCATTTTAGTTCTTTCTCCACGATAAGTGATTTCATTCCGCAAAGTCTTGTCAAAAGCGAAAATGATAAAATTTAATAGAATTCTACTTTTTTAAAATCTTTTAAAATCTTCATGTACAAAGCGAAGTGATTTCAATCCACAAAGTCTTGTCAAACACTTAGTATTTTAGCTTGCTCAAAATCTTTTTAAAAATTGAAAATGTAATCTTGTTCTCATTTAAACTTTTTCTTAAGTAATATAAATAGACTAAATATGATAGACTAACTCTTTGTAACATTTAATAAAATACTATTTTTACTCATTACATAAATATTTTCAAAATATCATGCCAAAAAGTCAATAAATTGTTAAACTTCATAACAAATGCGCTACTTAGATTTCGAATTCGCAAAACTGGAACTGGAACTGGTTCGATTTAAAACCGCTTTGCAGCCTTGCACAACAGCTGCAATGGCAGGTGCCGGGAAACTTTGAGTAATCAAAAAATATATAAAGAATATGACTATATAATATAATATATATTCTTTTTGCTAATACCCACTGAGTATTGATAAAATGTACGTGCAGTTCGTAGGCAGAACGCGAAGACAGTTATACTCGTAGAATCTAGTAATTGGATTTGAAAAGAAAATTTATTGTTCTTTTGTATTTGATTGTGAGTAATTGTGATAAGGTTGCTCTTTTGTTATTTGAAAATAATGCTATATCTTTTTATTTAATAGATATTCCATAAATAACCGTTTATTTATGGACACTGCGTATGTGGGCTTCGTTTGACGTCTTTGGTTTTTGAGAAACTATTGTCTAAATTTAGGCATTGCGAGTGGTAATCAAATTTTCTAATTGGGCATATTTAAATTTTGAAAAAGAAAATAAAATGACTCAAACTGAATCATTTGTTTTTGCAGTTTTAAAATTTATGGCAGAGTAAAAACAACAACAAGTTGAATTGTGGCTGCAATTTTTTATCTGAGCATTGAACCTATCAACAGGTTTTTTTTTGTTGCCTTTGTTTTTGTTGCTTTGTTGCCTGCGTTAATGCATTGAACTAGTTCGTTGTTGTTGTTGCAGCAGCTGTTGTTGTTGCAGCAGTTGTTGTTGTTTCAGAAGCTGCGCTTAAAACGGCAGTTGCATAGCACGTGAAGCCGGTCAAAATTGTGTGAGCGCAAGCGAGAGAGCTGCACTGAGAGAGCGCAGCTTTTGACTCATCGCAATTAGCAGAGAGAGAGAGCGCGTTTAAAAGAGAGCGCAGAGAGAGAGAGAGAGAGAGAGCTTCGATTGAGTTGTTGCCGTTATCAGCAAACGGAAATGAGTGAGAAAACGATATAAATTATAATTGAGTTGTTTACGTCTTTTGTGTAGATCGCGCCTTTCACGTGATTCTTTATAGTATTAGCTTGAATATTTATTTAGTTCTCACAGTTGCACTCTGTTATATTATTGTATTTAGTTATTATGCTTATTTAATAGCTTTTAAATTATGCATGGTGTTGCATTTGTCACGCTATTTTTCTTTATTGCAGTTTTTATTGTTTTCACACATTTCATATTTGTTTTTCACACTTTCATTTCTTTATTTATTTATTTAATTTGTCAAATATTGAAGCGCATTTGGCGTTATACATTTTTTATTATCTACATTTTATATATATAATATATGCATTTACGTATTTTGCGACTATTTTTTCAAGATCATTAGAATCCCGTTTTTTTTTTAGTATAGCGTACTTTTGTACCGTTTCCAAAACGCGCTCGTCGCCAGCGACGCATGAAGTTCAACTGAAAGCGGCAGAGGCAAAACTCAGCCAGCGGAGCGAGCAGAAGAGCAAGCTAATGCCAGACAGAGAGAGAGAGAGCGAGTGCCGGCTGCTACAAGTATGTTTGTATGTTTGCCAGCTACGTCAGCTTTGATTACGTAGTACGTATACGTATTACGTACCCATCCCTCGAATATTAATTAGCTAGCGCCCAAAGCTCTTTGAGCGCTTTTGACTTTTGAGCGTTTTTCTGGTCTTTTCACCTTTTGCACTCAATTTTGTTGAGTGTTTTGTCTACTCTGCTGAAGATCAGTCGCTGTGGGCAGTTTGCATTCTACATTTGTAAATAAAAAGTGTTTTACTATCTCGCTGAATTTGTGTTTATAATTACATCGATCGGTAAATATACAACTATTCGTACTTAATTTTATAGTGTGTTCAATTTGAGTTACATTGTGTTTTTCGAAAGTGTTTTAACTGCAGTGCAAGGTACTTAATTTTGCTTCTGTTTTTATCATACATCCATGATAAAGTCATTGACACTATGCGAAATCAAACCACAGCAGTTAATTTTAGCTATAAATCGTTATGCATTGCGCATTTTCACATTACAAAAGCGTTGAGTTTTTATTGTGCATATTAAAGACTTACACAAATATGAAGATTAATACAAACAGAAACATGAATCCGATTATATACATATATGCTATGTAAATAAGGTGCATATATTAATTGATTGAATGCGCAGAGCCACTAATTAGTTTTGTTAGAGAGACATGCAATGAATATGGGGCATATAACAAATGTTTTGCTGACTGAAATTTCAATTATAATATGATTACTTTTAATAATCTTTTAATTGAAGCGGTCATATTTAAAAATAAATACAGTTTAGTTCACAATTTCGAGCAAGTTTCACGGTTTTTCAATAATTTGAAAGAAATTCTTGATTCAGGCAAGAACTCTAAATACTTTTTATTATATTTAGAAAATAAATACTATAAAAATTATTATGACATTATTTGGATTTAGCAAGAAATTGTTTTTAAGAGCAAAAAATGAATAAGGACTTCGTATATGCACAACATCTTTGATGAAACTGAATGAAACTAAAATAAATTAATTGATATTTAAAAATGATATAGTTTTTCTAACAGATATATATATATATATAAATCTTGTACATTCGAACTTCTGAGACTTCATTAGATAGAAAATTCGTAATATAGAATCGTTACTATATTGAATGATATTGCAGTGTTCTGCAAATCAATTCGCTATAAAGAAAACTTCGTTGCACAGAAGTTCGTAACAGTTCGACTGTATCTTACTCTAAGTAAAAGTTTCAAGTAAAACATGAAAAAAGGTGGAATTGAGTGACTTTTTTTCTCACATCAATAAGTAATACCTTGCAGAATTACAGAGCTCGTCCTTGTTAATAATTATAGCATACAAACATTTCATTTGAACTACAGGATATTTGTATCCAAATGTGTTTAGGAAACAGATGAGAGCCAGTTTAGTAAAAGTTGAATAATTTTCAATCTAGCTAAGTTTTTTTTAATTCTAGAAAATGTTGCTGAAATTGTAAAATATACTTATCTAGTTAAAACATGTGTTAAATGCTGTTACTAAGTAGCTTTATTTGCCTTAAACTGTTATAATTTGTTGCTAGGCATATATGTACATGTATGTTAGCATGTGCTGTATATTTTTGCTTTGTTAAGCTATTTGTATGCAGTTTTTCTTATGATTAAACATTTGACCTAAGCAAACACAGATGTACACCTGGGGTTAAAGAAAGCCAGTTAGTTTTAGAGCAAATTTAAAGATATTTTGCAATAAAAGATCGATCGAACTTTCAATAAGTGTTCATTTCAAACGAAACTCGCGTGGTGTGTGCAGTTCTCAGAATCCTTCAAAAGTTCAATTTACATATAAAGGACATAAATTGATTTTCTGTTCTGTGTCAAATATGTGAGTATAACAATTTCATTGAAAAGTAGTTCAGATTAGGGACACATTTATTTCTTCATTTTGATAAACTTTCACTAAATTTAAGTAACACTTTCCATTTGTAGCAATAACAAGCTTAGGTGAGTCAAGCAATTACAAATCAATCGATTTGCCGAGTTTGAAATTGATATTTTCAATGAAAATTGCACAGTTATATTTTCACACTAAGCCATAAATGACGCTATTTACGGTAAACGTTTTCACGCTTCATGTCAAAAGTGCCCCAAAACGATAAGATTTCAATTAAATATCCAAGTGAGTGCAGCTTAAGTACAGATGTCAGATATAGATATTAAAAAAAAAAATATAAATAGAAAGTGTACGTAGTAAGTATATGTATTAAGTTACAGACAGGCAATCGCAATTGAAAATAGCTACTTATTGCCAAGGTTGATGTTGTTGCTGTCCTCAAATATTTTCAATCATGAAAAGTAGAAGCTGCCCTGAATACTTGCAACAAGCCACTAAACATATATATACATATATATATATATATATATATATATTATGTATAAATACTTGGGCTTGTTTGCTTGCGTGTGTCTCTGTTACACACACACCTTGTGTAAAAAGGTAAACCGCAAGTGAAATTTTATAAGAAAAATAAATAGAAATAATAAATTAAATTTCTTGGAATTACTTTCGTTTTTATTTTGCTATTTTTTTGTGTGTGCAACTTAGTCGAACGCAGAGCGAAGAACACTGAACGCTCAGCGACTGTAAACAAGCGCCTTCTCCATTTAACGTTGCGTATACGCCCCCTTTAACGCAACCTGATGCTAGACAAAGTGCCGCTGTCTGTCGTTATGCCTCTTCGTCTGTCTATTTGCCTTGAGCCAAGTCAAATATATGTACACTGAGCGAAAGAAAGGTTTTCGAATGACTTGAAACTTATAAGACGACGTTTTTGATTATATTTTGATTAGCTTTACATCTAATTTTGTTTTTCATATTTTGTTACATACATTTCATATCACTGTAGACGGCAACCTACTCTAGTGACGAAGCTTTTATAACAAAAGAAAACTTAAAATGTGCAAATAAATCAGATTTATAATCAAACTTTATTAAATTTCAAATAAAATTCAGTTTCAAGCGATAAAACTCATGAACAATTGTTTCGGATTTCACTTTCGGAAAGGTTTTTAGAAATTTTGTTACATACATTTCATATCACTGTAGACGGCAATCTACTCTAGTGACGAAGCTTTTATAACAAAAGAAAACTTAAAATGTGCAAATAAATCAGATTTATAATCAAACTTTATTAAATTTTAAATAAAATTCAGTTTCAAGCGATAAAACTCATGAACAATTGTTTCGGATTTCACTTTCGGAAAGGTTTTTATTTAGTGAAATTCTCTTTAATGGTTCTATTTGCAATTTTTACTAGTTCTTACAAATGCAGTTTACTTGATTTTGATCTCTTCCTCTTTCTGCAACTTTAACAAAAATTCAAAAATTTGAGAAAATTCACTTCCGTAAAATGTTTCCGAATGTGGAAACCAGGACAGACCTGTATATCTATGTTGAGCTTTTAAAATAATGTTTTTCTTGTGTAAAGCCCATTATATTTTATATTAATTTTATTCGGAATCAACTGGGTCAAACAGGTCCAAAACATTATACTTTTCTTTTTTTAATTAAAATTTTTATTTATTTCAAATATACAGATTAGGGCATTTTACTGTTCATTTTATTGCAATATAATTTCCTTTCATTTTAATGATTTCAAAGAACTCAAATGATATTCCCATTAACATTATAAATATATCTTAAGCTAAAAATTTCTATGAATTGATAATATATCAATTCGAATAGTTCATTTTCAATTGCTATTCAACTGTTTTTCTTTTAGTGTACACAGTGTTTTTTTGTAGCTTTGCCACCCATTTTAAATAATCTTAGGCATCTCCTTGGGCTGTATGTCTCTCTTTCTGTCTAACTGTCTATCGCTCTGTCTATTTGTCGATTTGTCACTTTTTCGACTGAACTATTGACGCCGCAGTTACCATTGATGATGTTGTTGATTGCGTTTGTTTGGGGGCTGGCTCAATCTTTTTTGCGGCTGCTGTGTGGCTGCCTGTGTGTGTGTGTCTGTGGGCATGTGTGTGTGTGTGTGTGTGGGCGTTTTCACTGATTGCTAAGCAACAATTTGTGTTTTTTTTTAGTAGCAGCAGCAGCAGCAGCAGCAGGTTAACGATAACTGACAAACATGAAACACAGATTATACATTAAACATTTGACTTCTGAACCTAAGCGCAAGGGTAAATGGCAGCTGCTATTAAACGCAGTGGTAACCCACTCAGACATACACAGAAGCACACTCATACACACTCACACTCATACACACACACACTTCCACACACCCAGACTCTCACTTACACCTTCAGACACAGGCGTAACGTAGATGCGCGTAATTAGAAAAGCAAACAATTTACGTCGACGGCATGCCTGCCACTTAGCCCACACATATCAAGCCGCTATCCACCTCCCACCACCCTTCATCCGACACCCTTTATCCTTCACCCGGCAGCCACCATTTCGAGCCAGTTATGCAGCTTCACATCCTGCAGCTCAACCTGAGGGCGAACTGAAAGCCAAGCTCGACAGGCTCACAGTCTAGAGTTGTAGTGAATCGTTCAGAATAGGATTCAAAGAACTGCAAGTGAACTAAAAGAACTAGTGTGCCTGATTGTCTTTTAACTAGTTCGTTCTTTAATTTAAAAACGATCGTTATATTAAAAAAAAAAATCAAAATTACAAACTTACAAACTTACAAACTTTGCATATATAAGAACTAGTTAAGCAAACGAATATGAATCACTTGTTCAGAACTAGTTTATTAGAACTTTAAATAATTGCAGCCGAAAGAATAAACAACTTATGATTGTGCTTGGTCAATAACGTTTATTCAATTCAATACCATTATTAACGAACGAAAGAAAACGAAGGAAAATGGGTTGAAAAGCAGGAAAAAAACCCCCAACCCTACGAAAAAGACAATCAAAAGAACGAGTGAAACCAGCAATCGAACTAGATACCCTATTCATTTCTTAACCAAAAATTGAACAATTGAACTTGTTTATTTAATCGAACTACAAAATACAGCTCTAAGCAAAGGCACAAAGAGAAGCTGAAGCTGAAGCAGAAGCTGAAGCAGCAGCAAACGCAGAAACAGGAACCGAAACAGAACACACAAACGGAAACATCATCGAGCCGCATAACGAACGAAATCAAGAAGCTACTTCACAAAAAAAAAGAAGAAGAAAATAACAAAAAAAAAAAACTGGTAAAAATATCGGAAAGGACCCGGTTTGGGTCTTTGGGTTCCTTGTGCGTGTCATATGTTGCCCAGGCTAGACAGTAAAGGTAGCTCTGGTTAGGTGGACGGGGTGGAATAGGAGTCAAAAGACAGGGGTAGTAAGGGGAGTAAGAAAGGGGCTTGGCAGGTGACAGGCAAAGTGAATTTAATACAAAAGTGCGCCTTGAGCATTTCAATGACTGCGAATCACATGAAGCTGCGCCTTTGTATGGGTGCTCCTGTGTTTATTTTTGACTTCAATGAAATAAGGATAACCAGTCCTACGCATGTTTATCCTAACGAAACTTGTTTACTCTTTGCTGGGTATTTACTAAGTATGATATTTACTTTTTATTGAAATGGAAAAAGTGAAATAATTATGAAAGCTTGCACTATTTAGGGCTTTTTAACTGGTTCTGAATACGAAAAGTAAACAATAGAATATTTTCTAGATTTAATATTATCTGCCGAGCTTAAAAGCTTAGGAAACTATTAAAAAACTTGGTTTAGTTTGATTTAAAGAAAGTATGATATTTTCTTTTTATTGCAATTGAATATAATTATGCAAGCTTACACTTTTTAGGGGTTGTTTTTGGGTTTCGAGAGCTAAAAGCTTATGAAACTGTTAAGGAACTTGGTTTATTTTGATAAAAAATTAAAAAAATTGTATATTAAAATTTATGGAATTGATAATTTGAGCAAAAATAGGCATATTCGATAATAATCGATAATATCGATATATATCTGTAAATAGATTGGAAATTTATAAGTTTCTAATTGTTCTGACAGACTAGCTTTAGGAAAGTGGAAAGAATATACTTAGTCGATATAAAGGGGAGAGACATTGATTTTATCGATTAATTTTTAAATGCTTAGCAGTGAAATCATATCGATAGTATCGATATTTTTAAAGACAGCCTTATACTAATTTAATTTTATTAATTTTTCTTTCTAGTGTCAGTCAGACTTATAATTTGTTCCTTACGAAGTAATACAATTTATCAGTTTTACTAAAGTTAATTATACTATTTTGGATATTTTATAAATTTAGGACAATTTTATATATTTATTTGTTAGGTTTTTCAAATATATTTTATATTTAGAATTAATTTTTTTAATAAGCTTTCTGTTACATCATTTTATTTTCTTTTCTTGTGCATTTCGATGGTTTCTTCTGATATTCCCGACTTCATATATCCCTGCTCGATAGAGCAAGCCTAAGGGCATTGCTGTTACTGTTGTTGTTGGTGTTGCTGGTGTTGTTGGTGTTGTTGGTGTTGTTGGTGTTGTTGGTGTTGTTGGTGTTGTTGGTGTTGCTGGTGTTGTTGGTGTACCTGGTACTGATGTTGTTGTTGTTGCTGTTGTTGTTGTTGATTCTCTGCTGGTACGTGAGTGTTTCATTGACACCAAGCCATTTTATTTTCACTTTTTTTTTTCGACAGCTTCGCGTTGGCTGAATAAGGACGTTAGACCTTAGCTTTGTGTGTGTAGATGTGTGTGTGTGTGTGTGTGTGTGACTGTGTAGGTAGTTGGGTGCGTTCGTGTGCATTTTGTGAGCTTAATTGAAAATTGAGTGCTTAACTTTGATTTTGTTTTCGGCGGAAGCACCACTCGAACTCCATCGCCAACGCCAACGCCATCGTCATCGTCATCGTCGACTCTTCCATGGCTGACTGACTGCCTCGCCGGCTGGTTGATTGTTTGTGTGCGGCTTTTGGCACGTTGAATTTTGCGCATTGTGACACAGATACATACAAACACAAATACAGTCGAACTTCTGTAAAACAAACCTCACTCATTTTTCCGCTCAATTTTAAGTGTATTTTGAACTTTCTGTACAAACATTTTAGAATCTTGTGAAACTGGCAACATTTTGTATAATTTCGTTGCCCAAAAATCTTCCACTTCAGTTGTTCTTCAAGAACAAGTGATTTTATTCCGCAAAATCTTGTCAAAATCTTTTTGAAAGTGGCAATATTAACACAAAAAATTGAAGTACAAATAATGCACTGCTTGATGCGGGCACTTTTTTTAGTACTTGCTTAGTTTGCCTTTGTTGTAGAAAAAACAAATCAAAGTAGGCGACGTTTTTCAATTCTTAGCCAAAAACGTAGTACAGAATCTTTATAAAAAAAGGTCTCAGTCTTAAATTGATAATCATTCGGAACATTACTCTCCAAATTAACAAAGTTTCAAAAGCCTTTTTAAAGCAAAATAATCTTATTTCAATTTTTTTTTAAGTATTTAAATTTTCTGGAAGTTTTCACTCCATTCGGTCTTTTCGAGCATGTTTTTCCATTCATTGCCAACAAGCAAGCACTTTGGATTTCGTCCTTATAAAGTATCGATGGACGGAGGAGGTCATCCTCTGCGTTGATATTGGCCCTTTCCAGGGCCAGCAATATTTGTACAGAGAGTTTAAATATATTTTATGTAAAGTAAAGCAAGTGAGGTCATCAAAGTTCATGATATATCGCGGTTTCTTCAATCAACAAACATTTTTTTATTACAAACCAAAATCTTGTGAAAATGGAAACATTTATAGTTATTTCGGTTGTGAAGAGCCTTCCACTTCAGTTCTTACTCAAAGAGTAGTGATTTCGTACCGCGAAATCTATTCTAAAATGAGAATAATAAAATTTAATAGAACTAAAAATCTTTTTGAAAATGGAAACAAATACTTAAAATAATATATTTCAATTCATGTTTAAAAAGAAGTGATTTCAATTCGCCAAGTCTTGTCTTAACTCGCAATATTTCTTTAAAAATATAATTTTTTCCCCTTAAAACTATTTTATAATGGAGAAAACTCAATTTTTCTTTATTCTCTTGTTCGAGTTTTCACTTTAACAAAATATTTTTCAATCGAATGGGACAAGTGTACATTTTTCACATACAAAGATATGTGTGTATATATGTATGTGTGTGTGTATAGACGTACATATATTTTTACACCTCAACGTTTTTTTTTATGGTGTTGTTGCTGCTGCTGTTGTTGTTGTTTTCTTGTCAACAGCTCTCTCTCTCTCTCTGTTAGTGGGGGGGGGGGGGGGGGGGGGAGGTCGCTCTCGATTTTTCCCCAGTATGTAGTTTGTTTTAAAATTGACAAATTGACAAATTGACTTGTTGGCTCGGGCATACGCCCCTGTTGCTATTTTTGGTCTGTTTGGCAAACGAATTGTTGTTGTTGTTGTTGTTGTTTTTGTTTTTGCTGAACTGTGTTTCAAAGTGAATTCATTAAACACTTTAAAACACAGCACGCCCTTTATCAAAGTGGAGTTCGAGTTTCGAGGTTTCAGTTTACTTTAATGTGTGCAAATGCAAATCTAATTGTTTTAACCGATTTCAAGCGCGAACAAATAATTCTTGCGGTTTCATCTCTAATAGTTGAATATATTATATATATATATAAATATATGTATATATATTTAATTGAACTGTCACAATGCGCGTTTTACACAATTGCAATAAAAGTGGTCAACTTTGACCATTTAATTTAATAAAATTAAATAACAATTTGATTACATTTCCGCTTAGGTGTTAATAGCAATTCGCTCTTTCTCTCGCTTTTGGCCTAAAGGGCTAACGATTGGAACTTAGGTTTATTTAGAAGAGAAATATATAAAAACCATTGCTATAACACATTTAAAAAATATATAGTTTGAACTAATTTTTTATAATTGCCATCATTTTTACGTTACATACAATATATATATCTAGATCAGAGCTGCCCATGCCCATTTCTCTTTCAGTTTATTTGTTTTTATACCATTGCAGAGGGTATTTTAATTTTGACACGAAATGTGTAACGCATTGAAGGAGACGGTATATTCGTGATCAGCATCAACAGCCGAGTCATGGCCGTCTGTCCGTCTGTCCGTCTGACCATCTGTCTGTCTGTCTGTTTAAATGCGAACTAGTCCCTCAGTTTTAGAGCCATCGTGATGAAACTAGGCACAGATGCTTCTTCTTTCTGCAAGCAGTATATATGTCCAAAGCGGCCAGATCGGACCACAATAACATATAGCTGCCATAGGAACGGTCGGTTGAAAAATTAGTTGATGTATGAAAAACTTTTGTGTTTTTCAAGATACCTCGACAAAAGTCACTATATCTAAATTAAAGCACGTTCTACACATGTTGATCAAATATTAAGAAAATCGAATCACTATTTCTAATAGCTGCCATAGGAACAATCGCTTGAAAAATAAGTTTTCTTATGCAAATGTTTTTTGCAAGGGTATATATATATCATCAACAAGCCGTAGATAACATTATTTTCTTGTTTCAAATTTATTTAAGGTTCAGTTTTTCTTTGACAACATGTTCGGTTCAAAGTTTGATGCAAAGCAAGAAGTCAACTAGAATTTCGAGTTGAAACCAGTTCAGTACAGCCTTCAAATAAACAGCTACCCAATCTCAGTCTACGTCTCCGTCTCCGTCTCCGTCAGCGTCTCCGTCTCTGTCTCTGCCCAGTTGATAGTTGTTGACATTTTGTTGCTTTTTGACCTGCTGACCTGACTTCCTCTTTGGCTGTGCAAGTGTTCGTGTGTCCGTCCGGGCTTGCTTGTATTTACTTAAATGTCAGCAGTTGTTTAATTATGTAACACTATCTAAACATTAATGTGTTTATGTTTATGTTTGTGTTTGCTTGGCTTTTCTGTTGGCTTAAGTGTCCGTTGGATCTAAGCAGCCGCCGCAGTCAGTAAATGGCGCATAGCAAAAAATAAATAAGCCAAAAGTACACAGATACGCACACACACACACACACTTATACACTTAATGTAAGCATGCAGTTTATCTAAACATTTGCCTGCACTAATTACAAACAAAGCAAACTGCAAGTTGCGCATTAATCATGAGAATTATCGGTGCTAGCATAAATAATGTTAAAACTAAGCCAACTAACCAAACCAAACCATGTCTTCAACAACAGCAACAATAACAACAACAACAACAACAGTTAACCCAAAAACAATGCCACACAACAACAACAACAATTTACAATTAGTAAAAAATATTCCAGGCAAGAAAACTCAAACAGGAAATACTCTGTACACTGGTCTAAAATAAACTTTTGTAAGTGTTAAACTTTGTTTTTATTTATAAAGAAGTAGATGTATCAAAATTGCAGTTTTTGTTATATCATCAAAATTCTAGCCGATTTTTATCAATTAGCTGAAATAGTCGGAAAAATTAAAGAAAATTTACCTTCAACATTAAATTATATATAACAATTAAGAATACTCTAGTCGAGTGTGCCCGACTACGAGACTCCCTGCTCCCAACTTGCACTTTAAGCAGTTCAGCGGCAACACAAGCAAGCAGTGCACTTAACTTGTAAAGTGCCTGTCAAGCTGTTTTTTCTGCCTGCTAAGATGGGGGTAATAGATTCTTCCATAACTTTGGTGTTATTTATCCGTGCATCACCCATTTGAAATAAACTTGATCTGCGTGTGGTATGCAGGAACCTGCATGCCAAGTTTGGTGTCTCTAGCTTTTGTAGTCTCCGAGATCTGTGTGTTCATACAGACAGACGGACAGACAGACGGACATGGCGAGTTCGTCTCGGCTGTTGATCCTGATCAAGAGTATATATAATTTATAGGCATTTCCGACTGCCTCCATCTGCCTGTTACACACATTTGCAGTACTTTATAGCTCCTTTTTTCCCATTTTTAATGGGAACAAGGAGTAAAAATATCAGGTTTGCTCCCATTTCCACATTCGTTAAGATACAACATGAGTGATTTTCTCTTGTTACAATTTTCACATTTGGTAAGATTTTCCGGATTGAATTCACTTTCATTTGATCAAGGATTGAGTTAACTTGTCATTGAGATATCATGCAGTTACCAAAGTGAGCAGCAATGAGGAAATTTTGTGCCTTTAAGGAAAAATTGTATCAAAAAAATTTGGTAAAAGTGTAAACCGAAACCGTAATGTATCACTTTAATGGAAAACACAATCAAAATTTACAAGTTAACAAAATATTCCAAAAATCGATGAACACACAATCGTAAAAACTTACACAAATCTGCAATGACTGTACTTTTTTTAGCTCAAAAATTCAATTTCATCGATCTATCGAAAATGTTTTAGAAACTTAGAGATTACATACAAACCAAGTGTCTTAAGCTCTCAAAACTTCTAAGATAAGATTTGAATATTGATGTTTATGTAAAATATATATTTGCTGTATAGTTTGGGACATGCCTTTTAGTTCCTCTCAATGCATACAGAGTATAACAAGAACATTTGAGTTGTTATACCCTGATGCGGTGACCACAAAAAGCATTTTACTTATGTGCTTTTGTGGTTACTTGTCTTTTTGTGGCTTTTACCAGTGCAGAAAACAGGTCTGCAATGAAAACCAAAATAATATGAATGTAATATAGCTCGTTAAAGTATTCACAATGGTGTTTGGTTAGATAAAAGAGCAACTGCAGTGTTCTTTGAAATATAACTGCAAGTGACTTCGTTTCACACATGACATGAAAATTAGAGATATTTTCTATAGAGTAACAGACCTATAAATGCTCTTTCCAAACTTTGCCAACTTTATAGGAAATGCGTTCTCTAGCTTATGATATTTTGTAACTTATTTGTTAGCCTATTATTGTTTATTATTTGCATTCATAAGCTTTGTTCAAGGTTTTTATGCCCAATTAAATTTTTTGAATGAAACGCATGTCTTCTGAGAAAAACATCAGTATTATGTACAAAAGTATAAGAGTATGCATATAACAAAAACTTGTTTTTCAATTGAAATTCTTAAGAATTTCATTTAAAATAGGACACCTAGCGCATGTCTGTAAAATAATTCCTTGACTTCAGGCTCCTAACAAGTATTTTTGAGTAGATACCTAAGACAGCTTTATATATTCAGCACTAAACTGATTTCGTGTTCATCTTCCTAAATGAATAGACGACAACACACACACACACACTTACACGTATACATAATGGGCACACATAAAAATCAGAATGCGCACTTTGAAATTACAGAAGAAATGTGAGAACTTCACATGGTTGATAAGGTCACCAGGTAACTGGCATTTTGAAGCAAACAAAACATCAAAACACAGGCGACACACATTCCTTGGGGATGCTGCTTGCATCCCCTAACTTTTTTCACTTCCCCATCTCCTTCCCTTACCCCCTGCTGTTGCTTGAAGGCAGCCATCATCGTCATCAGCATTAGCAACATCATTGAGAATAAATGCCACAACAACTGGCTGCGCATTCAAGTGACTTAATTAAACGTTTTCCTGGCACAGATAAATGCCAAGGTGTATGTGTATTCCGTGTGTGTGTGTATGTTTGTGTGTGTGTGTGCGTGATGCGTACGTGGGTGAGTAAGGAAATCGGCACAAAACTGTAGCTGAAGCTGAAGCAAACGTAGACTAGTTGAAAGCCAGCTCAGACAGCATTTGTATCGTTAGAAATAGACATGAGCAATATCTTTTTGACTGTGACTGGGTCACTGTGACTGAGTCACTGTGACTGACTCACTGTGACTGACTCACTGTGACTGACTCACTGTGACTGACTGACTGTGACTGACTCACTGTGACTGATCCACTGTGACTGATCCACTGTGACTGAGTCATTGTGACTGAGTCACTGTGACTGAGTCACTGTGACTGAGTCACTGTGACAAATATTCAGACACATTGTGATTGAGTGAAATTAACAGTCTCAGTTTTTATATCAATCACTATTCCGATATGACGAACTTATAATATACAAAACTTTCTCCTGGATCTGCAACAAACATACATTTTTCCAATTTAAAGCAATTTCTATGCTGAATTTCCTTTTTGTCTTTTATTGTCCGACAATATTAGAATATATTTAAATTTTTATTGATTTCAGAAAGTAATTTTATCTAAAAATTGAAAAAAAATATCAAATGACCTCTATTTTCAATTAATAAACAAAAATGTTGAAAAAATATAAATCTTTAATTTTTTTGTTTGATTGGATATCGAAATTAGTAAAAATGCTAATTCAAAGTTTTTTCTGAGGTGGTTCAAAAGTAGGTCAAAATTTTAAACTACTTTGAGTTGTAATTAGAAAATGATCTTCCTTAGTTTTCAATTCCCATAAGTTTTTATATAGATATATTTTGATTCAAAATTTTATTGAATTTCAGGAAATCATTTTGAGTTTTTACTTTTAATTGATTGCATTTAAAACCTTTTCTGAGGTGGTTTAATAATCGGTTTAAAGACATGTTAAAATGTCAAATTTATCATCTAGATATCTTTTGAATTCAAATTTTTTAAGTTTTTCGTAGACCCACGAACATGAAAACTAAGAACGTTGCCGTCGGATGCACCCGACAGCGATATACTCTTTTTTTCGCCTCTTTGCATAGTCAGAAGAGGGCGTGGCAATTTTATTTTTTCTCAAATCTTTCAAGTTTTGCCATCAATTTAAGTTTGGTTGGGCCCGTTTTGCAGGTTTAGGAGAAGCAAACATTGCCCGAATGCAAGGGCGGGGGTGGGCGTGGCAAAATTATTTTTATCCAATCTATTTATTGGGGCAATAGAATTCAAAGGGGTGTGGGAGATACAATCTTAAATTTGTACTCTAAATCGTTGACGAACATCAAAAAGCTTCTCAGTTGTCACTGTGACTGCCCATTAGCAATTTTTCTCAACACTATTCAGAATGAATGATGCGAATGTGTCTACGTCTATGTGTGTGTGTGTGTGTGTGTGGGTGCTTGTGTGTGTTTGTGTGTGTGTGTGTTTGTGTGTGTGTGTGGTTGAAGCACGTTCTTATAAATTGCATACGAAGACAGTTAGGTGGTGCTTCAATCTTCAATCTATTTGAAATTAATGCAAGACAAGGGCTCCAAGGTCGGATACAGGTCGTTGTACCCAACAACAACAGTGACAACAACAAAAGCAACAACACTTGCCGCTAAGTAGGCTTATAAAACTAAAATTGTGCGTGCTGCTTGGGCTCTGAAAATCTGGCTCAGAAAGTGACTCAGATTGTGGCATAACTTTCAACAATCTTGGCAAAGTGCATTATTAACACTTGAGCAAAACGCAATGCCAGAAGAATTTTGTGTATACAAGTTTTTTTTTGTTGAGGTAAGCCAAAACTCAAAAATGGGCTCAACGTCATCATCAGCAACAGCTTTTGAGAACTACGAGTACAACTATTGGCCAGCTCACCTGAGGGATGGAGGAGGTAAAGCTATTGCGTAAATCCCAATACAACTTTTATATATACATATATATATATATATATATATATATATATATATAAATATATATGTATATATAAATATATTTGCTGGTTTTATTTTTAGCGCTGACTGAAACTTTTTAACGATAACTATAACGGCGCATGAAAAGACTGTGAAAAGTTGTTGCTGAAAGTTTTTAGCAGAAATTTCCTGCTAACGATCAACTTTTTAGCACACTGAAAATGCAGCACGCGGCAACTTGAGGCGAGACTCTTTAAATAGAGACCGAGATATGCGGCATCTCTTTCACACGGAACACTCAAGAAATTGGCCGTATTTGTGTATAGGTAGTATTTGGACTGGGCGCACACGGCGTATGAGTGTTGCAACATTTCACTTAAAACTGTTTGCAAAGTTGCGGCAACAACAACAACAGCTGCTGTTGCCACTTCTGTTGTTGTTCTTGTTGTTGTTGTTGTTGTTGCTGCTGTCGATTGTCCATTTAATTTTAATTTGTGTTCAAATTTCATAAAACGCTCTCAAGTCAAATGCATTTCCATTGCCTGCCACTTGCTGCATGTTGCAAGCGGATAAGCAAAGAAACGAGCTCTACTTGCAGCCTGCTGCCTGCTTGCAACAAAAACTAACCCAAAATTTGTTCTTGCCCCTTTGTGTGTGTGTGTGTGTGTGTGTGTGTGTGCACTCTGTTTACTTTGTACTTTGTATTTTGTACTATGCCAGCTGCAGTCTGAGCTTAGCTGATACGCTGCTGCTTCTTTCCTACTCTGCCCCTGCTGCTGTTTAAAATGCATGCTTCCCTCCTATAAGAACCAAGATATACGATATATTAGTTTATACACATATAATTTCAATGCTGTGCCAGCCATGCGTGCAACTGTTTGATAGCTACAAGATACTCTTCAACTACCCCTCGCACTCTCTACTATCTACTTTCAACTCTCAACTTTCAACTCCCATATGTGCCATTGTGGTTTCAGTTTTAAGCTTTTGGCCTTCAAAACAGTGTTGTGAATTTTAGACATTTTTAGGTCAGTTTTGTCCCATTCGATAAAAAAATATTATGTTAAAGTGAAAACTCAAACTAAAGAATAAAGAAAAATTGAGTTTTCCTTTACAAAATAGTTTTAATGGCAAAAAAATTAAATATTTAATTTTTAAAGAAAGATTGCGAAAGTTAAGACAAGACTTTGCGGATTGAAATCACATCTCTTTGAACATGAATTGAAATATATTATTTTAAGTATTTGTTTCCCATTTTAAAAAGATTTTGTCAAAGCGAAATTTTATTAAATTTTATCATTTTCACTTTTGACAAGATTTCGCGGATTGAAATCACTTGTCTTGGAGAAAGATCTCAAGTAGAAGGCTCTTCAGAACCGAAATAACTATAAATGTTTCCAAGATTTGTTTGTAGTTAACAAATTTTTGTTGATTGACGGACCGAGATTTATCATGAATTTTCATAAATACAATTTACCAATCATATAAGCCTTCAACGCATATATCAAATTTTATTTTATATAACAAATATTTAAGCTCTCTGTACAAATATTGCTGGCCCTGGAAAGGGCCAATATCAACGCAGAGGATGACCTCCTCCGTCCATCGATACTTTATAAGGACGAAATCCAAAGTGCTTGCTTGTTGGCAATGAATGGAAAAACATGCTCGAAAAGACCGAATGGAGTGAAAACTTCCAGAAAATTTAAATACTTAAAAAAAAATTGAAATAAGATTACTTTGCTTTAAAAAGGCTTTTGAAACTTTGTTAATTTGGAGAGTAATGTTCCGAATGATTATCAATTTAAGACTGAGACATTTTTCTATAAAGATTCTGTACTACGTTTTTGGCTAAGAATTGAAAAACGTAGCCTACTTTGATTTGTTTTTTTTCTGAGCAAATACTGATTAAGAAAAGTAATCAAGAAGAATGTGCCCGACTTCACAATTTTTAAAATTCCAACATCTTAACATAAAAACGCAGCAAGCAGTGCATTGCTTTACTGCATTTGTATTCCCTGTTCCCATTAAAAATGGGAAAAAGGGAGTTACAAAGTACTGCAAATGTGTGTAACAGGCAGAAGGAGGCATTTCCGAATGTATAAACTATATATATTCTTGATCAGCATCAAGAGCCGAGTCCATCTGTCTGTCCGTCTGGCTGTCTGTCCCTCTGTCCGTCCGTCTGTATGAACGCGTCGATCTCAGAGACTATAAGAGCTAAAGACACCAAATTTGGCATGCATGTTCCTGTACACCACACAGCCACAATTTTAAAGACAAACTTTTGGTACACATATATGTTTTGTAAATGTTGAACAGCTGTGTAAATTTCATTACGATCGGATAATAAGCACCAAAGTTATTGAAAAATCTATTTCCCCCCATCTCAAGAGGCAGAAGTCAAAGTTTTACAGGCACTGGACAAGTTAAGTGCTCTGCTTGCTTACGTTGCCGCTGAACTGCTTGAAGTACAAGTTTGGAGCAGGGAATCTCGGAGTCGGGCATACTCGACTAGAGCGTCCTTACTTGTTTATTGTTAATATTGCCTCTTCAAACAGATTTTGGTTAAGTAAAACTCTATTAAATTTTATCCTTTTCACTTCTGACAAGATTTCGTGGTATCAAATCCCTTATCTTTGAGAAAGAACTGATGTGGAAGGCTGTTTAGAACCAAAATAACTATAAATGTTTCCATTTTCACAAGATTTTGGTTTGTAATAAAAAAAATGTTTTTTGATGAAGGTGATGGACAGCTATTTTTCATGAATTTTCATGAACAGAAGGTCCTTGAGCACACATGTTGCTTAATGCTTAGTGTTTTGAAAATTTGAATTAAAAAACATTTATCAAACTTATTTGCTTTTGGTGCATGTGTCAAATTTGAATTTGCATTAGAAATATTTAAACTCTCTGTATAATTTTTGGTGGCCCTCAAAAGAGCCGATGACTAAGCAGAGGACGAAGTAATGAAAAATTCTTCTGGATTAACTCCTCCGTCTGAATACCATCCACAATGCCCGCTCTTTAGTTTCGAATGCAAAGCTGCTGGTGGCCTTGAAAAAGAGCCCCCAAAGATATGTTTGATGCCAATAAAAAGAACTTCAATAAAATGAAAATATATAGTTTGAAAAAATTGAAATAAGATAATTGATCGACGAAAGCCTGCTGGTGCAAAAAAACGCAAGAAACCGTCGAAATAGTTATATAAAATTCAAACTGAAAATAGGAAACAGCTTTGCCTACTTTGATTTTGTTTTATTTTTTTATATTTCCAAAGAAAACTAAGTTAATAAAATTAAATAAATATAAATAAAGTAATTAAAAATGAAAAACAAAAAACAAAAATTAAATACAACATTCAAAAATGAAAATGGAAAATTGCTTCAATATATTTTGAAAGTTAGCTATTTTGAGACATTTAATTTGGTTATTTTGTGTTAATCGATAGTTGGCAACACTGGCTCTTAACTGCCAACTGTTTAAGAACGTGGCCGAAAAACTTTGTGCAGGCCATTAGTCCTTTGGTCCTTGTACGCCGGCATACACATCGTATGCGCAACGGGACGCAAATACCTTTGAAATAATTAAGACTTTTCACTGTTGCAACGTTGCAGGCAACGTGCACACACACACACACACACACACACACACACTGTGCTCTGCTCTGTGGCCATTACGTTTCGAAAACCGCCATCAGTGCAAAATATGCTAAGCACTTTTGAGTGCCAACAGAGAGGCAGAGCAGCGGTAAACGGAGATGGAGCAGCTTTCTCCCTTCCGTTTGCCCTTCTCTCTCTGAATAACTCTGTAGTAGGCTTCGGCCTAATGCGATGCAAGGATGCGAATGCGAATGCAGCTGGCTCAGTTTTTTTTTGGTTGCATGATGTTGTTGCTGCTGCTGTTGTTGCTGCTGCTGTTGTTGTTGCTGCTGCTTTTGTTGCTGCCTCATGTTGCTGCTGTTGTTTTTGCTAACTGGTGTTGACGCTCATCCTTTATTCATGAAGCGTTGCCTGACTGCCTTCTGCCCAGCTGTCCTGTCTCTCTCTCTCTCTCTTTCTCTCTCTTCCTCACTCTCTCTCTCTTTCACTGTCCAGATCTCCAGCTGTTCAACTGTCCAACTGTCACGTCTGCCTGCCCGGTGTGTTGACCAATTGCGTTTAAAAATGAGTCGGCGGTTAGTGATTGCCAGTTGGCACATGTGTGCATGTATACATGTATATATCTATGTGGGCTGCAAAGGACATTCATTCATCGTCCCGAGCCGCCTTTGATAATTCGTTTTCGCACAGATTTGTGCATTTTTCGGTGATTTGCATGCCAGACAACTTTTTATGCGACTGCCAATGCATAAATCGCATTTTATTCACACATTTTTTTGGCGCTAGCCATCTTTGCTTTAGCATTAAAGCCTTATTTGCTCATCATATTGATGGCTATAAAAAAGTGGAATAACAGTTAATTCGAATTTAAAACAAGAAAGAAATGTTAGCTTCGGCGTGCCCAAGAAAAATTTTCTAAAAGAAAACTTATTTTTCAACAAATTGTTCGTATGGCAGCTATAATATATAGAAGTCAGATTTTGATAAAATTTTGTCCACAAGTGTGAAAAGTGCTTGAACTTAGATATAGTGAGTTTGGTCAAGTATTTTGGAAAACACAAAAAATTTTCATACAAAAACTTATTTTTCAACCGATCATTCCTATGACAGCTATAAGATATAGTGGTCCAATATTGATCAAATTCAGTCAGCATATATAATGTTTACTTAAACTTACGTTAAGTGAGTTTAGTTGAGTTATCTTAAAATACAGCAAAGTTTTTCATACAAAAACTTGTTTTTCAACCGATCGAAAGAAGAAGCATCTATGCCAAGTTTCATTAAGATAGCTCTAGAATGAAGTCATGAAAAACGCATATAAGCAGACTGATAGACGGACATGACGCACATGACGGACATAACGGACAGACGGACATCACGGAAGGGTTTCTTTGAAATATTGAAGATTTTATAGCCCTATATACATTGAATTTGATGTGATAAGTTGGCATATCTAAAAAATATGATAAATACATATTATAATGATCCGATTTAGCTGATTGTGACACAATATTTACTGTCTGCAACAAAAGGATATGGCTATAATAGCTTATATATATAGTATTTTATAAGTTGAGAAACACCACTCTCAATTCGTAGCACATTCCTTTAAAAAACTGCGGAGCAAAACCTCAGCCACATAATTCGAATTTCAAAGCAAGAAAAACACAGAAATGACTTAAATCGTTTTACAATGTCTGTAAAAAGTTATTGATAAATGCTCATCATCTGTCAGTGTGCTAAACCCAGCTGCAAATGATAAAAAACTCTTCAAAATGCATTTCTTTAGCTTGTTTTCTAATGCGCTTCACAGCAAAATGTGCTGCAAAACCGATATAAAATTGTTTTTGTTTTTTGTTGCATGTTTATGTTGTTTTTGTTGTGTGCTTGGTTGAGTGCTTGGATAATAAGAGATGTGTATTTGAGATTCATTTGGACACTTTGATTAGAATGAAAATTTCATAATAGTTTGCACTTTTCAAGCTGTTCATTTAAAATACATTTCAATATTGATTTTCTGTGCTAGTAAAACTGCAGTATGCTATATAAATGCTAATGAGCGTAGCCTGAAGTTTTCTTGAAATGTTTTTCCAGCAGAGCAAACATGTTTTGCATTTTAGTCAGACAAATTATTTATAATTTTTATTTCTTTGCTTTCCATAATTTATTTATTTATTAGACACAGATTTGCCAAAACATCGAAGACAACATCGATTATATCGTTGCATGGTCCTCTTTGCTTTTTCGAAAACTTTTCTTCAAGAACCAATTTTGACTTTTTTTTTTTTAATGTTTTGAAATAATATATGAATTATATATGTATATGTATGTATGTGTAGGGCAAACATTTTCCATTTTAAATTTGCTAATATTTCTTTGGCTTAAAGGGTAAGTTTCTTAAACGGCATACTTAAACACTTTTTTGGAGTTAAGAAAAAGTTAATATTTTGATATCAATTCATAGTTTATCTTGTGCACAAAATATCTAAAGTACATTTGAATAAATTTGTTAAACATTGAATAATAATTCGTTATTATCGCTTCACTTAATTTGTTTAATTTATAAAGATTTATTTAATGAATTTTACAAATTTGCAAACTTGTTTTCAACAGATTTTCATGCGCAGGCTGCACATTATTTCTCCAAAAATAAATCAAATATAGCAATATAATTGATTAAATGACACATCAGTTAAAAAACCGGAAATGTTTTATATTCGAAAATAGCTTGTAACATAAGGTGTTTTTTATGCACACACACACACACACACAGACAAACGAGTCGAACTTATCCTAGCTAAATCTCATATATATTTTGCCTGCACGAGTATTAAAGGACATTTACGCGCACTTGCAGGAAATTACATTTATGTTTTATTATTTTTAGTGACAATTTCCTGTACACACACACAAATCGAATTCATTTGATTTGATTTGATTTATTTTGGATGGAAGTGCACGAAGACAGGGCGATCATTTGATGACAGGGCGGCCCAAGCCAAAACCAGAAATCCATGTCCAAATAGTGTGTCATAAAATGAAAATGACATCCACGTGTCAACCAAAAAGCTGATGAAATACGTTAGCCAAAAGAAAAGCGTATAAAGAGTGTACAGTATCATGTATATATATATATATATACGATATATCAATTGATGACTCTGTGTGGCATTAAAAGGACACAACTTGCACTCGTAACTAGTTGATGGCTAGCATGTTACTCTGACTCTACATTCTGACCCATAAACCTAAATCGGGCCAAAACGAGCGTGGCTTTATGTTTATTTGATGCTCATAACGCGATTGGCTCGCGTTTGGATTTCGGCCATCAAATTGATTGTCCTGCTGCGACAAAAGGACACTACGTCAGCCGCCGTTCGCTTGCTCCATTCCTTATTTGCTATTGTTGTAGTTGTTGCTTTGTGTCTTTCATTTGTATCTGTGTGTGTGTGTGTTTGTTTCGGTTTCTCTGTGACATCAGCCAGCGGCTGCAGTTTCATCTTTTTTTTTTGGCACCGAAATTGCTGGTCGTTGCAACAATTCAACTTATGACATGCAATTTGTTTTCGATATTAAGTCAAATAGATTGCTTACAGCTCTCTCTCTCTCTCTCTTTCCCTCTCTGCCTCTTGCTCTATCTGTCTCTTTTTCTCTCTTATCATTTGAGCCACTTACACAGGCTGTATAAATCGTATAACCGTAAATGACGACAGCTCATCATGCACATTAAAGTTCTTATGTTGAATTAATGACAGGGCTTATGTGTGTGTTTGTGTGTTTGAGTGTGTGTTTTTGTGTGTGTTTGAGTGTCTGTACTGTGTGTGTTTTATCAATGAACCAAAAGCATCTAATAACCAATGTTTATGCCATGTTTCTAGTTTTAAAGTTTAAGAGTTATTCAATTTCAATTGCTAAAACATAGGTATATTATTATGCTGAGAACAGAGTACTAATCTTTTCTACCCCCTTTTGAAGCAAAATCTGCTCCAACAGCCCTACTTCTTGAAAGAAAGCAACAATTTGCATTGGTATAAGGGTTCTCATATCTAAGTTTCTCCAGCTATGCTTCCCTAGAATCATACTTCAGTTCCTGGCAAGTGCTTGAAATTCTGCCAGAAGAAACATTGTATATGTTTAGGTTTATATATATATATATATATATGTAGGTTAAATATAGTGCAATTAAGTAGCACAAAGCAGTGTTTTAAAATAACTGATCGTTTTTTGAAGGGGTTATATACAGTTTTGGTGAATGAAATTATCAATTTTATTGCATATTCTTTAAGTATAAACTCTGAAAAATACTCTCACAAATTTTCATAACGTTTGGGACATTGGAATCGCAGTTATAGCTCCTACCTACACATCACACAGAAACAAACTTGAAACTTTAAACGCGATTATCTCAGAATCTTGTTTTTTCCAAATTGCCTTTGTGGTGGAAACAAGGGAAAGAGAAAAATTTAAAACATGCCTGATTTGCGATAATGCATATGGAGTGTAAAAAGAATTGAATTAAAACTTAATTTCAGTCTTAAAAATCTTTAAAATGGCTTAAAAGTCTTTGATTGTAATCAGATTTGAGCTTTAAGCTGCATTTAAACATTAAAAATTTACAATATTTTTAATTTTTTTTGTTTTTATGCAAGGAATTAATGTGCAAATGGAGTTTAGGCAGAACCAAATACTTACGTTTTAGCAGCGAAACATTAATGTGCTTCTCTTTGTCTCATCATTTCATCAACATTTAGCTGTTCGATGTATACATCCAATGTTTAACAACATTGTTCATTTGAGTTTTACATCAGCAGTGTGTGTGCTCGGCTGCCTTAAAGATGCAATTGGCAGTAGTAAGAATTGAAGCCAGATAAGCTGGCACAACAACATTTTCAATTACACGCACTTCACTCACAAAATTGCAACTTGAAAATGAGTTCAGATGTACTTTGTACTTTCAAATTTACCACACTTTTGGCCAACTAACACACTGAGCGAAAATGCAGAAAAGCAAACGGTCAACCTCAAATTTCAATTTTCTGCGTAAATACAATTTTTCGCAGCTATTTTCCACATTTTCAGGGGTTCTGGTGCTCTGAGTGCTTTTGTTCGGCGCAAAATCTTTCCATGTTTTATGGTCATCAGCATCGGTGCGATGCGGTGATGGCTTCCTGTTCCCCTACTGTTCCTCTACCCCTCTACAACTCCCTCGCCTACTCTATACTCGTTGAATGCGTGTGTGGCTAACCACCTTTCATTGCTGTGGTCACAGGTCGTACTCTTTATATGCTCTGCGTTTTCCACATGCACTTTCAAAGAGGAGTCTAACAATTTTGGGTTACATTTTAAGTTTGATAATAGTTTACCTTGTTTTGAATGTTCAAAATTTATACATTTTACAATTTAATGTAGATTTGAACTCATGAAACAGGAAATGGGCTGCATAGTTATAGTTTTAAATATTTCGTGAATCAGCCCTGTTCCGAATTTGCAATCAGTTCGAAATTTCCGAAAACGGAATTGCTTGCTGTTCTGAATTACTCATAACATCAAGCGTTTACTTTTTTAAAAGTTTTACTTTTTTGAGTGTGGAATGAAAAGTAATTGTCAGATTACACAAGGAATTAAAAAAAAAAACAAATTCTTAAACTCAATTTTCTTATATTCTTAATCATATTTGGAAAAGACTAAGTCAATTTATTCATAACATTTATAGTATTGAATTGAAAAACTGTCTGTAAAACAGAAGCAAAGACGTGCATGGAAACGTAGCTGTTCTTGTTTAAGCAATGTCTATTAGATGACAGCTAACTAGACTTTACTATGAAAGCTCAGTTTAGAACTCGAAGCCATTCCGCTCGGAAATCAGAACAGTAATTCGTAAATCGTTCGGAATTCATTCGTTTTTACTTTTTAAAAACTAACTGAATTCGGAACAGGCCTGCATAATTCCTGTACTCTGTCAAATATTTGTACAATGAGATAAAGTATTTAAGAGTATTTTTTATTTGCCATCATTTTTTGTTGTTATATAAATGTATATTTTTGATGCGATCTTTGTGCGTATGCTTTGTGGTCCCTTTAACATATTAATGCTATATAAATAAAATGCCTTTTGAAATTTTATTTATATAGTGCAAAATGGCAATTGGCAAGTAAAAGAGACAGCGAGATAGAGATAGAGATAGAGAGCGGTATAGAGATAGTGAGAAGGAAAACTGCAGCTGAATCTGAAATGTGGAAAATCATCTGTCAAATGGCTTTGCATGTTTGCAAAAATTGCAACATTGCAATGTGTTTGTGTGTCTGTGTGTGTGTGTGTGTGTGTGTGTTGTGGTGGTAATATCTGATATCTGATGATGCTTTTTCTGTCACACACTCTCTTTCTACCTCTCTCTCTCTCTATCGCTCTGTCTCTCTTGAGAGCTGAGCACACGCAATGGCAGCTGTTAAAATGACGTGTTGCATACTTTCGAGCGCGTCAGTAAATTGCAAAATATATACTACAAGAATTTCATTATGCCATAAATTGAGCATTGCTTTCAATTAAAGATTGCAAAACTACAAAAAATAAAAGGCAATCGGCTTAAAGAAACAGAGCCAGGATCTGGAAAGAAGTTGGCTACGCCTTTGGCTCTTTTGTTTTTAATGACTCCGTCGCTATTGTTTGCCTTTTGCCGTACTCGTTGTCGTTGTCCTGGCGCTGGTCTTGGTTCTAGTCCTGTTTCTGCTGCCTGGCTTTGCGTCGTGGCATGCGTCCAAGTAATTTTAATTCTATTACCCATTACAAGAGAAATAGCTGCAAAAGGAGCCACGTTCTAAAGTACTGCCTGATGCTGATGCTGATGGTGATGCTGCTGTTTGTCCTGCCGTTGATTCTAGTCCTGCTGCTGCTACTGCTGCTGCTGCAACTGGAACTGGAACTGCACTTAATTTCTATTATAATGATGACATGCCGTCTGCAAGGCAGTCAGTCCTCCAGCCTGCCCAGCGGCTGACACGCCCCTACGCCCCACACACATATACAGCACACAAATGTCCTTGCCTAGGCTCTGCCGCCGCCTCTGCCTCTGTCGCTGCCACCGCCACCGCCTCTGTCGCTGCTGCCGTTTGCCATTTCATTTTTATACCGCGTCACGTGCTCTCTTTTTTATACCCTAGACGAGGGTATTATAATTATAGTCGCTTTTGTGTAACGCACTGAAAGCATGTCATTCTATAAAAGAGTGTATGTATCGGAAGCTGGCTGGATCACATCACTATGTCATATAGCTGCCATATCAATGATCGGGCGAGTATTGTATTTTTCAGTATTTCTCAAGCAAACTTACTAATACTGAGTTTTGTTGAAAGAAAATCCTATGCCCATTTCCGACAAGTTTTTTATTCGAATCATTTTCAACTTCAGTTTTCTCAAAAGCAAAACTTTTTAAGCTATGATATTTATGATATTCGAAATTTAGAAGATTGTATTTTTCAGGATTTCCCAATTCTGAGTTTTGTTGAAAAGAAATCCTGTGCCCATATCAGAGAAGTTTTTAATTCGAATCATTTCTAACTTTAGTTTTCTTAAAAGCTAAACTTTTTAAGCTATGATATTTATGATATTCGAAATTCTGAAGATTGTGTTTTTTTCAGGACTTCTCAAGCAATCTTACTAGTTCTGAATTTTGTTGAAAAAAATTCCGAGTAGTTTTTAATTCGAATCATTTTCAACTTTAGTTTTCTCAAAAGCAAAACTTTAAAAGATGAATTTCTTATTCAGAACAGCTTAGAATAAAAATTTACAAATGTTTTGATTTGAATAGGAAATGGGAATAGATCTGTATATCATTTAACTTTCTAAGGAAAAATTGCCCGAAAACTCAATTTTTTTGTATTTTAAACATTTTCATTTTAGCTACAATCATTTTAAAAAGTTCTTTTAAATATGATAAAAACCAATTAAGTAAGTCATAAAGCTGCTTTAGAAGCGATTTTTCGAAAGTGCAATTGTTGTACAAAAACTCTTTTGTTTTTTAATATGACAAAATGTTGTTGTAGTTGCAAGCAAACTTGTCAATTAGATGTTGCATTTAGATTAATGCCATCAGCTTAGTTGCTTTTTAAGAAGTGTTTAGTCAACAATTGTTTGCTTTGTTAATAATGTTTGTATTTCGTTTTGTTGGGGTATTAAATCTTCGTTAAACTCGATGAAATTTTCAGTTTCTGTTTTTTTGTTTTGATTGTTTTCTACGCTTTTTCTTTATGCCATTTGGCGACGCGACGCTTCCGCTTTTATGGACATTTAGATGCAAAGTTTTCTCGGCATAAAAATGGCGTGGCAGATAATTTTCATAATTTTCAACTACATTTCATTGTGCAACTGTGCGAGGGCGTTGGCGTTGCCGTTTTGGCGACGGGGCGTGGCAAAGCGAACGCGTACGCGAACGCGAACCTGAACCCAGCTCGGCCAGTCGCCTTTCAACTGACTCGTTATGCACAGTTTTATTTTCGTGTGACACTAAAAAGGAAGCGAAAAGTCAAAGTCGCTGCTGCTGCAGCGGCAAAGTTGGTTTTTATTAGCTGCTCTGCTTGGCATTTCATTTGGCCATTTTGCTCACAACTAGTTGCAACAACAAGAGCAATGTGTTGTTGTAGTCTCTTGGACGCCAGACTGTGGATGGCAGTGTATTATATTTTATTAGCTGTGCTGGCAAATTTATGTTATTAAATGACTTTAAGCCGTTGGCTTTACAATGACAAATTCTGGCAAGACAGCTAGTTGAAAGCTGAACATTTCTGCGCTGCCTGAAAGTATGCTATAAAAATTGTGCAACGTGTTAAACGGTACGTATGACATATCTGTATGTGTGTGTGTGTGTGTGTGTGTTGTCGTAAAATGCTTAGCATATTGCAATCAAAATGGAAAATGTAACATAGTTACGTAAAACGCATTACGTGGCTGACAGGCGACAACACACAAACACACACACATACACATATTGTGTCCTGTCGATGGGTTGCAGTTAAGTGCTGTATATGTAAACGCGTGCATGCCACATAGGTCTCTTCCTTTTTTCTCTTTTTTCTTCTCTTTTTTGATTCAGTTGACTCGCCAGTAATTCGTTTGCCACCTGCAAATAATGAAAGAAACTGTTGCAAAGCGCCGTTGCAACGCGTTGCATTAAGTTTGTCGCTTTGACTTCTACAAAACACATGACACATTGCGAGACGCCGCCTCTAATGGACATGCTCATGATAATAAACTTATACCAGACATACCACAAACAGTTCGTGTACCACAAAGTGTGTGCATACTTAAAGTTGATATTAAAGCTGGGCAAACAATCGATTGCACTTTCGATTGTCTTTTATGTTATCTGTGCCAAATGGACAAGCTCATGATCATAAACTCTGTTTAAGTTTGTGGTTGAAGGACTCTGAGATACTTATAAAGTTGTGCACTTTATGCATGCAGAGTCAAGTAGTTGCTTAAGTAAAAGAGTTAAAAATGAAGTTGTTTTAATAAGCTTTTATAAAGATTGGTTGAGATTTATGGAAATCAATTTTAGAATGGTTGGCTGGAACAATCAATGTCTGAGTCGTAGGAGATGAAGTTTTCTTTCCCCTCTTCATTTCCAGCTAGGAGTCTGGAAAGTCAAAAATGTTCATAATTTTTTATGTATTTTTTAATGAGTATCGATAGTGTAAGCTATCACTATCGCAGCTGTTACGTGAGTGCTCTTTCGATGTGTTTCTACCTTTAGTTTATTTATACATATATATATATCCACAATTATGCATAGCACTGCAAACAGTTGTTAATACAAATAAGGTAGAGATTAAGTGCGTGTTTCAATTTCATTGCAATAATACGTAACATACATTGTAATAATAATAAGTTAGTTGTGCAATTGTTTCATCATCTGGCAGTCCTTTTTAAACACACATACGCACAGTTGACAAAAATCAACAGCTTTTGCCAACCAATGTCATAAATTTAATTTAAATGTAAATTAATTTTTCGCACATATATCTGGGAGTAAGTACAAGTATATATATATAACATATATATATAAAGCAAACTAACAGCAGGCGCCAAATGCTTTGCTAAGGTGGGTTGCAAAGGGCTGCATTGTAAAGTTTTTAAGCTTACTTATCTAACTATATTTGAAATGTCTGTCTTGATGTCGTTTGTCGTCTGTGGTTGCAGTTGCAGTTATAGATTGCCAGTTGGGTTTATGTTAGGCAATTGCCATTGCCAGTTCCCTATGCACTGCTTGCTCCCTGCAGGACCTCTCTGTGTGAGCCTGGATGCCGAAAAGTTAGTGCTGTCAGTTGGCAACGCTTTTTGTTGGCTTTTTGGCATTGAAAGTGCAGCAAACGTTTCCGTTTTGAACTTTGCCATATCCGGCATTTGCTTACTATTCAAATTGGGTTCTCAGTTAGACAGTGTGTAATACACAGAGAGAAATTCAAGCACAAATTATGCTATGTATGCTTAAATTATGCGAAATTGGGAAGTTAAGTAGAGTAGTCAGTAGAGAATTGGTATTTTTGGAGTATTATGAGTTTATTATTAATTTCGATTTAACAAAATTATAATCGATTGAATTAGTGAAAAATATCGATGATCGATAAAAGTAGCAATCCAAAAAAACATCGATTTCGAGCAGATAAATTTCAATCAACAATCAAAATCAACAATCGATGCCCATTCGGCAAAGTTTTTATGCCTCGAATTGCTTTTATATACAAAATTAAACCAAAAGTATCAAGTTTATTTTAAAGCTAATCATAAATAGTGCATCATAATTTCTCACCGTGTAAGTTGGCATATTTCTTGGCCCAGAATTTTGGTTTAGCTTGCTTGCAGCCAAAGTTTTCAACTTCAGGTGTAATGTGCGGAAATGCTCACATTCAGACTTGGCTACGTTTATGTACTTTAAAGTAAATATTTGTACAATGCCTTGACTTTTAGACAGCTTGTCTATCTCTGCATGTGTCTGTCTCTGTCTCGCATTCAGCATCTCTTTCTCTGTCTCTCCAACTCTGTGTATGCAAATATAAATTTTGCTTAGCATGCAAATCAATATGCCTCAGCACAAGTGTCACTTTTTGCACCGTTGCCTACACTGGTTTATATAATTTGATTGTGTGTGTTAGCACACACACACACATACACACACACACACACACACACACACACACTAGCAAATACTTACACAAACATGCATGTATTTCATCACAGCTGATGCTTAGATTTTTTCATAAGCAAAATGATTTGTTTGGCTAAATTGTTCAAAAAAGCTAACAAGAAATCTGCTCAGCTGCAAAACGCATCAGTTGACTTCATTGTTCGCCTGCTTGACAATGAGAAACATATAAGCTGCCTTACATATATACATATAGATGACATATATGTAACATATATTCTTAACATTCTTCCTTATCTACCTAGTTTTTGCTTTGTAAATAAAAACAATTACAGTTTTAGAGCTTTTGTGCTTTGTGCAATTTTAATTGAAAACTTATCAAACATTTTTCACTTACACTGCACACATTGAGCTTTATAGATAACGAATTATAATTAATACAAGTTTTGTAACATTTGTTTACATCAGCATATGCATTTTGAACAGTTACAAATTGCAATTCGACTCAAGTGCCAATTAAAGTTTCCACTTAAAATATTGAAAATCGGCTTGAAAGGGCAACGTTAGTTAAAATGTTTTCAAAAGGCAAAGAGTATGTTGAATTTCTTTAAATTTTCAAAATATTCTTATTGCTCTAAACATTTTATGGAATTTGTTTTTAAAGCTTATTTAGTTTCAGGGTATATAGGGTATCGCCAAGTCAATCAGTTTCAACAAATTTTGTCAAGCGGCTTAAATTTAGCTAAAACACGTGGCCAATTAGTAAACTATTTTGAATTCTTTATAAATTCATATTTTGGCCATCAATTTATGAGACAAAATTGCAAAGCAAATAACTTCAAAATTTATTATATTAATAAACAATAATAAATTTTTGCATCAGCAATCAATACCAAAATAAATACGTATACGCATAGTAAGCCTGTCAACCGAAATGATTGCTGATAAGCTACGTTGTTTTTGCTGCCAAATATATATGACACTTCAAAAATCTATATGTATATCTGTCTTCAAATATATGTATTTATGGAATCACAGCGGAGGCTATAAAACACTTTAAGCCATTTTGACATTTACGCCTTAGCCTAATCAGCTGATTTGTATGCTATTATTTATGACGAGCAGGGAACCCGAAATATTGTCTGCCATTTTGGATTGCCCCACGAAGAGCTTTGTCTATAGTCTAAGATCAACATTTTTGGTTTGGTATTATTATTATTATGAGATTACGAATGTTTCGCAGCTAATCAGCGGAAAATATAAGCAGGTATCAGTTATCAGATAAGCTGGGAAGCACATTGTAAATATTTAAGAAAATAGGTGAACAAGAAAATTAGTAAAAATCGTTAATAACTAGTACGTCATGACTTTTAAATAAAAACTGAAATTCCATTTTTACTTATCTAAATATTTAAAAATAAATAATAAATATATATCAAAATTGGAAAATAAACTTAAAAACGAAATTTAATTTGAAATTTATAACAACCAAAAATAATTTTCAATTTGGGACTTTGGTTTCTTAATAAAAGAAAAAGTAAGAATGCTCTAGTCGAGTATGACCGACTACGAGACTCCCTGCTCCCAACTTGCATTTCAAGCAGTTCAGCGGCAACACAAGCAAGTGTCCAGTGCCTGTCAAACTGTTGTTTCTGCCTGTTGAGACGGGGATAATAGATTCTTCCATAACTTTGGTGTTATTTATCCGATCGTGATGAAATTTACACAGCTGATCAACATTGATACAACATATATGTGCACCAAAAATCAAAGCTGTATCTTTAAAATTGTGGCTGTGAGAGTCTTTTGCAATTTGCGGGGGTGCGGGGGGATGCATCCGAAATTTGAAATAAACTTGATATGCGTACGGTATATAGGAACCTGCATGCCAAGTTTGGTGTCTCTAGCTCTTGTAGTCTCCGAGATCTGTGTGTTCAAAAGGACAGACAGACGGACATGGCTAGTTCGTCTCGGCTGTTGATCCTGATCAAGAATATATAGTTTATATAGTCGGAAATGCCTCATTCTGTCTGTTACACACATTTGCAGTACTTTATAGCTCCCTTTTTCCCATTTTTAATAATAATTCCCAAACGGTTTTAGCAAACACTTGGTATAGTGCCCGACTGAATTAACATCAACATCAACATTATCTTATTTCTTATTTTTGTTTTAAATCCGCATTGCTGCTGCAGTTCTTTCATCAACTGAAAATAGCTAACATATGGCGGATAGGCTTTAATCAGTTCATCCTGATGCTGAATAATAATGTATCCAATTAAACAATCCTCGCTTCAATTATCATGCAGCTTGCGTAAATGCTCCAGCAAGCTATGATGCACCTCGGTATATAGCTCGACCTTAAAAACTTGATGTAAATAAAGCTAATCAACTTGAGCATTCGTGATGAAATTTACACAGCTGATCAACATTGATTAAACATATATGTGTACCAAGAATCAAAGCTTTATCTTTAAAATTGCTTTGGTGCGGGGGGGTGCATCCGAAAATTGAAATAAACTTGATCTGCGTATGGTATACACGAGCCTGCATGCCAAGTTTGGTGTCTCTAGCTCTTATAGTCTCTGAGATCACAGTGTTCATACAGACAGACAGGCGGACAGACAGACGGACAGACAGACGGACATGGCTATATCGACTCGGCTGTTGATGCTGATCAAGAATATATACAGTGGTCTCCTTCTGCCTGTTACACAGATTTGCAGTTCTTTATAACTCCCTTTTTCCCATTTTTAATAATAATTCCCAAACGGTTTTAGCAAACACTTGGTATAGTGCCCGACTGAATTAACATGAACATTATCTTATTTCTTATTTTTGTTTTAAATCCGCATTGCTGCTGCAGTTCTTTCATCAACTGAAAATAGCTAACATATGGCGGATAGGCTTTAATCAGTTCATCCTGATGCTGAATAATAATGTCTCCAATTAAACAATCCTCGCTTCAATTATCATGCAGCTTGCGTAAATGCTCCAGCAAGCTATGATGCACCTCGGTATATAGCTCGACCTTTAAAACTTGATGTAAATAAAGCTAATCAACTTGAGCATTCGTGATGAAATTTACACAGCTGATCAACATTGATTAAACATATATGTGTACCAAGAATCAAAGCTTTATCTTTAAAATTGCTTTGGTGCGGGGGGGTGCATCCGAAAATTGAAATAAACTTGATCTGCGTATGGTATACACGAGCCTGCATGCCAAGTTTGGTGTCTCTAGCTCTTATAGTCTCTGAGATCACAGTGTTCATACAGACAGACAGGCGGACAGACAGACGGACATGGCTATATCGACTCGGCTGTTGATGCTGATCAAGAATATATACAGTTGTCTCCTTCTGCCTGTTACACAGATTTGCAGTTCTTTATAACTCCCTTTTTCCCATTTTTAATAATAATTCCCAAACGGTTTTAGCAAACACTTGGTATAGTGCCCGACTGAATTAACATGAACATTATCTTATTTCTTATTTTTGTTTTAAATCCGCATTGATGCTGCAGTTCTTTCATCAACTGAAAATAGCTAACATATGGCGGATAGGCTTTAATCAGTTCATCCTGATGCTGAATAATAATGTCTCCAATTAAACAATCCTCGCTTCAATTATCATGCAGCTTGCGTAAATGCTCCAGCAAGCTATGATGCACCTCGGTATATAGCTCGACCTTTAAAACTTGATGTAAATAAAGCTAATCAACTTGAGCATTCGTGATGAAATTTACACAGCTGATCAACATTGATTAAACATATATGTGTACCAAGAATCAAAGCTTTATCTTTAAAATTGCTTTGGTGCGGGGGGGTGCATCCGAAAATTGAAATAAACTTGATCTGCGTATGGTATACACGAGCCTGCATGCCAAGTTTGGTGTCTCTAGCTCTTATAGTCTCTGAGATCACAGTGTTCATACAGACAGACAGACGGACAGACAGACGGACAGACAGACGGACAGACAGACGGACATGGCTATATCGACTCGGCTGTTGATGCTGATCAAGAATATATACAGTTGTCTCCTTCTGCCTGTTACACAGATTTGCAGTTCTTTATAACTCCCTTTTTCCCATTTTTAATAATAATTCCCAAACGGTTTTAGCAAACACTTGGTATAGTGCCCGACTGAATTAACATGAACATTATCTTATTTCTTATTTTTGTTTTAAATCCGCATTGATGCTGCAGTTCTTTCATCAACTGAAAATAGCTAACATATGGCGGATAGGCTTTAATCAGTTCATCCTGATGCTGAATAATAATGTCTCCAATTAAACAATCCTCGCTTCAATTATCATGCAGCTTGCGTAAATGCTCCAGCAAGCTATGATGCACCTCGGTATATAGCTCGACCTTTAAAACTTGATGTAAATAAAGCTAATCAACTTGAGCATTCGTGATGAAATTTACACAGCTGATCAACATTGATTAAACATATATGTGTACCAAAAATCAAAGCTTTTTTATCTTTAAAATTGTGGCTGTGGGAGTCTCTTGCGATTTGCTGGGTGCGGGGTGGTGCATCCGAAATTTGAAATAAACTTGATCTGCGTACGGTATACAGGAACCTGCATGCCAGTTTGGTGTCTCTAGCTCTTATAGTCTCTGATATCGACGCGTTCATACAGACGGACAAGGCTAGTTAAAAACAACTAGACTCCCTGCTCCCAACTTGCATTTCAAGCAGTTCAGCGGCAACACAAGCAAGCAGCGTACTCAACTTGCACAGTGCATGTCAAACTGTTGTTTCTGCCTGCTGAGACAGGGGAAATAAGTTTTTCCATAACTTTGGTGCTATTTATCCGATCGTGTTGAAATTTACACATCCGAAAGACATTGATTAAACATACATGTGTACAAAAAATTAAAGCTCTATCTTTAAAATTGTGGCCGTGGGAGTCTTTTGTGATTTGCGGGGGTGCGGGGGGGTGCATCCGAAATTGGAAATAAACTTGATCTGCGTATGGTATACAGGAACCTACATGCCAAGTTTGGTGTCTCTAGCTTTTGTAGTCTCCGAGATCTGTGTGTTCATACGGACAGACGGACAGACAGACAGACAGACGGACATGGCTAGATCGTCACGGCTGTTGATGCTGATCAAGAAGATATATGGTTTATATAGTCGGAAATGCTTCCTTCTGTCTGTTACACACATTTGCAGTACTTTATAACTCCCTTTTTCCCATTTTTAATGGGAACAGGGAGTAATTAAATTAAATATATACTTTATATAATCGGAAATGCCTCCTTCTGTCTGTTAACCACATTTGCAGCACTTTATAACTCCCTTTTTCCCATTTTTAATGGGAACAGGGAGTAAAAAGTTTTCAATTTAGCTTCCTAATGATTTGAGCGTAGTCGGTAATAAAACATTGCTGATAAACATTATTTTATATATTCGTAACAAGTCAATTCTTCTTAATCATTATATAAAGAACGATAGTTATCGGTCGATCAATACGTGACATCTCTAGAGCACACGCCAGCCGCCATATCTTATCTTTTCAACAAAATGTAAACTTTGTTAGAACAAACTGTGTGTGGTCCTCTGCTGTCCAACTAGATTGCGATAAGCATTGAATTTGCATCACAAATCAATCAGAATGTAAAGCCTATTGAACAGTTATTTAAAATGAATTTTTTTGCCTTTTGTAGATTGTTGTATACACGAGTATAAAAAGGCCGTGCAGCGCCTTGATTAGATTCAGTGTGGAACTTTAGTTCCGACAAAAAAGCAACAGTAGCAGCATGTTTCTGACCAAAACTCTCATTTGTGTTGCCTTGCTGGGGTTGGCCAGTGCCCAGTTTGCTACCAATTATGTGGCTGGCCGCAATGGCATGGTACATCTGTTTGAATGGAAATGGGATGATATAGCAGCCGAGTGCGAGAACTTCCTGGGCCCCAATGGCTATGCAGGTATTCAGGTAAGCGAAAACAAACAGTTAACAAACTGTCACTTCCTGGATCACATGGAGTTTTTGCTGATACACTGAAAACAAAAACGATATATTGTACAAATATCAAGTTTCCTCAAGTACTCTGAAGCTTATATTACTTTCTTGGTATCAGTTTCGACATGGTATTGAAGTTTTCTTGCTATTTTTTTCACCGTGCAGGTTTCACCTGTCAACGAGAATGCTGTGATAGGCGGTCGTCCTTGGTGGGAGCGTTATCAACCCATCTCCTACAAGCTGACCACCCGTTCCGGCAATGAGCAGCAGTTCGCCAGCATGGTGAGGCGTTGCAATAACGTTGGAGTGCGCACCTATGTGGATGTGGTATTCAATCATATGTCTGCTGGTGGTAATAGTCATGGTACTGGTGGCAGCAATGCTGATCCTGGCTCTAAGAACTTCCCAGCTGTGCCATTTTCCTCGCTGGACTTTAATCCCACGTGCTCAATTACCAACTACAATGATCCCAGCAATGTGCGCAATTGTGAGCTAGTTGGTCTGCGTGATCTTAACCAAGGTAATTCCTGGGTGCGTGACAAGATTGTGGGCTTCCTCAATCACTTGACTCAACTGGGTGTTGCCGGTTTCCGTGTGGATGCTGCCAAGCACATGTGGCCCGCAGATTTGGCTGTAATCTATGGACGCTTGAGCAATCTGAATACAGCACATGGCTTCAACTCGGGCGCCAGGCCTTATATTGTACAGGAAGTCATCGATTTGGGCGGCGAGGCTATTAAGAAGTCCGAGTATACTGGCTTGGGTGCTGTTACGGAATTCCGGCACTCGGACTCCATTGGCAAGGTGTTCCGCGGCAAGGATCAGCTGCGTTATCTGGCCAACTGGGGCACCTCCTGGGGCTTTGCTGCCTCCGATCGTTCTCTTGTCTTTGTGGACAACCATGACAATCAACGTGGACATGGCGCTGGTGGCGCCGATGTGCTTACCTATAAGGTCTCCAAGCTATACAAAATGGCCTCTGCCTTTATGTTGGCTCATCCATTTGGCACACCACGTGTCATGTCATCCTTTGCTTTCGATAATACCGACCAGGGTCCACCCACCACCGATGGACAGAACATTGCCTCACCCAAATTCAATGCCGACAAATCCTGCAGCGGTGGCTGGGTTTGTGAACATCGTTGGCGCCAGATCTCCAACATGGTTGGCTTCAGAAATGTCGCCGGCCAAGCTCAGCTGCAGAACTGGTGGGACAATGGCAGGAATCAGATCGCTTTTAGCCGCGGCAACAAAGCCTTTGTGGCCTTCAATAATGACAACTATGACTTGAATAGCTCCCTGCAGACTGGCCTGCCCGCTGGCACCTACTGCGATGTCATTTCCGGCACAAAGGGTGCTTCCGGTTGCACCGGCAAGCGCGTTGTTGTTGGCTCCGATGGACGTGCCAATATCTCCATAGCCAAGTCAGAGGAAGATGGTGTCCTGGCCATCCATGTCAATGCCAAGTTGTAAGGCAATATTCTGTCTCTCTTAGCTCTGTAAGCAACATCAAAGAACATAAAAGAAGCTGATTTTCAATCTACAAAAAAAAAAGCTGTTCTTTATCAATTGGTTAATCCTTCTGTGCATTTTCACCAGCATCCTTATCACAATTAACAGCACAATAAAGCAACGAAATGATTGTGAACTGTGCCCTGAACAGGTCAGCTTGGTTTAGTGGTGTGTGTTAGACTATCAGCTACCCTGTAGTTAGCTCTGAAATGCAAAAATTCTCTTCGAATTTGTATTTGGACTACCCTGTACGCTATAAATATGGCTACAAGGAGTAACGTCAATAGCAAATTGATATAAATGATTTCCAACAAACTAGAAGAAAACTTATTTAAGACAGTTTGTTGGCTTAATACTATGAAAATCATTTTAATTGGCTTTCATGCCTGAAAATAGTTTTATATAACCGATTCAGTTGATTACTTAAAATACAGTTTGTTACACAATTTTCTAGTTGACATAACCGTGAAAGTTGATATTTTTTGATTATATAATCCATATCAATCAGGTACAAATCCAAAACTAATCAAATTATAACTATCGCACACATGTTATATAGCTTGACAAACTGATTATATTTCCTTACACTATAAAAGAGATAGGAAAGTAGCTGCAATTTTAGTTCCATTAAAATGGTGAAGTTCTATTATACGTTTCCCGTGCTTGTACTTCTGGCTCTTCAGTCGGTCTACTCTGATAATCTTCCGACGTCCCTCGTTAAGGAAATATTAAAACAGAGCAAGGATGGCAATGTAGTCGTCTCACCTTTCCTTCTCATCGAAGGGCTATGGCAACTATATCTAGGAGCAGAGGGACAAACAGCTGACGAAATTGGTAAACTGATCCACGAAGAAAGTAAGACAAAGGTCTCTGCAATTGAAGAGTATTCAAAATGGCATAAGAGTATTGAAGCACCTCAAGGAGTGACCTTGGATACGGCCAATAAAATATTCGTAGGAAGTGATGTTAACTTGTTGCCAGAGTTTAATCGACAAACAGTCGAAATCTTCAACTCTTCAGCTGAAAAAGTAAATTTTGCCGACTCAAAAAATACTGTTTTGAAAATTAACAATTGGGTAGCAGAGCAAACTGAGAACAACATAAAAGACTTGATTTCAGAAACTAGTGGTGACACAAAAGTAATGCTTCTCAGTGCAATTTACTTTGAAGGAGTATGGAAAAATCAATTTAATTCATTATATACCATGAAACGACCATTTCATTCAATCCAAAACTCGGGAGATATCCGCCCTGTCAATGTTGACACGATGACAAAGATAACTTATTTGAAGTATGATTTTATTAAAAAATTGGATGCGAACTCCTTGGAACTACCATATGAAAATTCCAGCATTTCCATGATTATTCTTATACCAAAAGAAATAAATGGTATTGATAAACTTGTACAAAATTTGGATAAAGTGAACATTGATGAAATTGTTCCAAGGACTGAGAGCTATATTGACATATTCTTGCCAAAATTTAAAATCGAATTTGAAATGGACATGATAGAGGCACTAAAAAGCTTAGGCATTAAAGAAATGTTCGGTAGTAAAGGCAATTTTAGTGCGATGACCGATTTTAGGGATTCTTTAAAAGTCAGTAAAATCCTCCAGAAAGCTTTAATTGAGGTGGCTGAGAAAGGAACTAAGGCTGCTGCTGCTCAAGGTTCGTATACGAAATATGCCTATTACATTGTGCATTCATGACTATATATATATATCACAATTTTAGTTGCTGAAATGATCCGTTTATCAATGCCAAAAGTAGTTGAAGTTAATCATCCATTTGTATATTTCATCAAAGACAACAATAACGTGTATTTTGCGGGACGTGTTAACAGCCTGGAATAAAATATATTACAAAATTAATATGTACTTCGAAGGATAGAAAATTTGTTCTATAGTCTATAACAATCATGCTCCTCTAAAGTGTAAAGAATGTAAGAATTAATTAAATTGCAAAATAAAATGCGAGTACAGAGCGCTAGAAGGGTCGCTTCTGATAAGAGTCCAATAAGACGCTGACAAACGCAGGTGATGCAGGTGATGCAGGTGATGGTAACAATAGATGAATGTTAAGGAGCAGCTGACCCAAGTGAAAATCTTTTGAATTGAGGCAAAATGTGCTAAAAAAAAAAATGAAAAAATTGCATTCTATGTCAGAAGTGAGTTTTAATGCTGATTTACGCAATGGAAGGACATAAAAAACATACATAAATACGAAGCATTATCCGGCAAACTTACATGACAAACATATCGCACAACATTATCATTTGTCAGGACTCTGATGTAGAACTGAACAATGGCAGGGAGTATTTGAGTACTCGACTCGTCGAGTCCTTGTAGTTATTTGTGCTCATCATTTGGGGGGGAGCCTGGGCTAAGAAATAGAAAGCCATAGCTTGCATTTAAATCTGCTGTTGGCAAATACAGCTGAGAAGCAGTAGCTGCAGCTGCAGCTGCAGCAAGGACCAAAGGACCAAAGGAATACAGGGATTCTGTAGTCGATGTACAATTTTGTTGCATAACAATATGCACTCATAACTTGTGTCCAGGACTTGGCTTGATATGAATGAATGTGTGCAACTCTATCAAAGGATTTTCATGTCATTTACTAAAGGTCAACTGAGACACACACAGATATACTACACTCCAGCAGGACTTTGCGTAATGTGTGCATAACACACACACACACACACACACACGCACACACACACACACATGCAAAGCTTGTACTTGAATAGCATTTCCTGTGTGTGCAAAGTTGAGTTCCCTGCTGCTGCTTTAACATCCTGGACTCATCTCTCTCTCTCTCTCTTTTTGCATGTGTGTGTGTATATGTGTGTATTGTGCATTGTAAATATATACAAAACAGCGCATAATTCTTAATAAAGTCATAAAATTGCAAAGTAAATCAGTTTTCAGAGCGAACGCAACGCAGATAAACTCGACTTTTTATTACACAAAACGCAATTTTCATATGTTCCAGGCAAGAAGATTGTGATTCAAATTGTGTGTGTGTGTGTGTGTGTGTGTGTATATTTACGTGTGTGTGTTGAAATATAATATATATATATACGGTGGACGCTTGCTAATAATAACTACTTGTTTCTAAGCACAGTTTTATAGCCAAAAATGAAAATGAATGCCAGGCTTTTATTTCTTATTTAGGCCTGTGCATATATCCGATTTTTAATCAAAATTTTTGACTGTTCCGAAGCTTAAAATACAATTCAATATGCAGTTTAAAAAATTTTTAGCTGAAACTTAAAAATTGAAAATTTTTAATAATTACAAGTTATTTTTAAGTGAGCTTCTTTTGCAAATAACTGCAGATAATGAATGTTTTAGTTGTGAATCTAACTCAAATCTGTCATAATAAATTTAATAAAAATTAAAAAAATAATTATTTGAAATTATATTAATAATTATAAAGAAAAACGTTAGACAATTTGAGAAATATTGAAGTTATCAAACATAGTTAGATTGGCTTAAAAATTTTACAAAATTTAATTTGCTTTAGATTTGCAGAGTCTTGTATGTTTTACATATAGAAGAAGTAAAGTAAATAAAAATAAAATATGTTCCGACAGAGTAAGATTTTTTTAAAAATTTTTCTAAAATTCGACGAGCATCTAAGCTATGATTTTCGTAAATGTTGACTAGAAATATTTTAGGTAATTGAAACTTCGAGTGCTAAGTTCAAAGCATTGAATGCTTTAGAAATACGGTTCTTAGCAGCTCCAAAATTTTTCGAAAATTTCAACTTGAGCGTGACAATTATTGAGCGTCTACTGTAGCCACTTTTTTTCTTCACGGCAACTTTTCGTATGTGTTGTGCCCAGGCAAATCCATCTGCATAAAGAGCAAAAAATCACAAGTCGCATCAAACATTGTGTATATAAAAGCCCGAGCATGTCTAGATTGTGGTTTTGTTGTGGACAAGAGAAGGGGGGGGAGAGTTGAAAGGGGAGTCTGAGTTGATGTCTAAGTGACGGGGCCCCAGCCAGTCTTTGGCAAAAAAAAGGATCTTGGCCTGAGTTTGGCGGCCTGTATGTGTGTGTGTGTGTGTGTGTGTGTGTTGGCATATAAAAATATATAAAATTAATTTAAAATTGCTGACAAAGGAGAGAACGCTTTCGTATTTATGCAAAATATCAAAATATCAAAATATCAAAATATGAAGCGAGATTTGGTCGTTGCTTAGCATTTGTTGTTGTTTCTTTTTGGCCGGGTGGGTTGCCATTGTTAAGCAATGAGAATAGCGGCGCACACGTGCAAAGGACCCAAAGGACTGCGGCTGATGCCAAACTCTAGCTAAGGTTTCCCACAGTTTTGGCTCCAAGTGTGCGATTTATTTTGACATTGTCTGCGTGTTTTTGGAAAATAGCCGAAATGTTCTTGAAATATAATTTTACTATGTGCTTTAAGTGTTTTAAAGTTGAATTCGAATTTTCTTCGAATTTTCATTTTCATTTTCGCTTAACTTATGCTTTTTGCCTTTTAAATCCTTATACTCAAGAACTGTCTGTCATATGTTTATATAGATTTGTACATATATGCGTTATGCGAGCACATGCTTTCAATTTGACGTCAGCTGGATAACATTGCTACCCTTTTGCTGGTAAACATGTCCTGACAGCCTGTCAAACAACTTGCAAAGCTGACTTTTAAATATTAATGCCATGTCGGACGTTCCTAATGCCCTCCATGCTGCCAGTAGTCAACAAAAAAAAAAGGAACAACTTTTATATTTCTTATTAAGTAGTGGAGTGGCAAACGATATGTGCATTTTTTTTTTGAAAATTCGATTGTAAGTGATACATACTACTTATACTACTTTTAAGATCACTCAATTTTCAACTAAACTATATTTTTAATTGATTTAAGTGTAAGTTTCTTTATAATGTTGATGGCATCCAATGCGCTATGCTCCCAAATTCGCAAAATCCACAATTTCAAGAAAATCCTAAAAGTATGCTGCATATTTTTCGTTAAATTGATTTGTAATGAGTGGGAGGGAAAGACAACGGGCTGTGGGCACTCACTGGGTGTGGTCACACCTCTATAGCTTTTGACAGTGAGCAAATGCAGCAAATCTTATGATGATCTACACTCTACTCTACAATCTACTCTGATCTACAATGAACTGACATATTTGTGTAGTATCTACAGTCGATAAACTATATTTTCATGTGTGAAAATCAAATTTAATTCAGGTACTTTTTTGTTGTGTTCAAACTTTGATCTTCAAAGTGTGATAAATTTAAGTGAATTATAGCAAAACGTAAATATAAAGTACATTTCCAAAGGAAATTCAATATATTTTTTGACTTTATATCGACTTAATCAAAGATCTGAAACCAAAAGACTTAGTGCTCACTTTTTGAAAGGCTTTGAAAATCCTACCGGTTGTGGGCACTCAAAAAGGTCTTGCACAAGTAAAAAGAGCTTTCACCTGTAGAGAAAATTAGATCCGCTCTTTGATCAAATGCAAAGTGACAGCAACCTGTTATTTATGGCATTGAAAGTAAAAAAATTTTCTTTTTTTTTCATATTTAGTGTTGCTTTACTTCATATTTTCTCATTTTCAGGAAATTTTTCAGAAGTGCCCACAACAGGTTACAAAAATTACTTTGTTGAATTGATGACTCCATTAAAATGTGAACAATTGTTTTCTTTTTGACGGAATCAAATGAATTCTCTCGCAAATATTCAACATTTATATACATATTTCTGTATAACTATTAGCTTGGTCTAAAGTTAAGGCTAAAATAGCTAACTGTGCCCACAACAGAATAAGTTCGCTATCTTTATTTCAGCTTCAACGAAATTATAGTCAAATTATTAAACATATCATTCGAAACAAAATATTAAAAATACTTAAATTTCAAATAGAGCTACTGATCTTAAAGAAAAGTCAAAAGTATTCATTCTTATTCCAGACTTTTAGAATTAAAAAGCACAGTTGCAAATGGCTAATTAAGTTTTAGTTGATTTATATTTGCACTGTTTAAACATATACCTTTGCATTGTGTTATGAAATGATTGTTTTTAATTGCCTGCTGGGCAACAAAATGATGATTGTGGCTGCAACACATTGTTGCAAAACGCATCCAATCAAAATTCTAAGCCCGTAGAGTAAATAACAAGTGTAGCGCAAATGGACGCAGGATATTAGAGCTTTTAAAAATTACATTTACCGACATTTATCTTCAATTTTTTATGCGACCAAAAACTGTGGGCAAAACCAGAAACTCGGAAAATAACAAAAAAAAAAAACAACAAAGAGTAAACTGTATGCCTGTGTTAAAAAAAAAATAGCACACACAAAAAACGAATAAAAAATGAAGCAGAAAAACAATTTGATTTAGCTGCAGGCAAATATTAAATGCATGTGCAGAGAAGACCTCTGAGGTCCTCTGGTCCTGGCCCCTGGACCATATACACTGTGTTTTCAGGATGCCACTGTTCAGTGCTCAGCGTTTTCAGCGGGACACCATCAAAATCAGCGAGAACAAGCAGCAAGGACACAGGGAGACAAGGAGACAAGGAGACAAGGAAGGCAGGCCGCGAATTGTAGCCACGCTGACAGGCAGCGGAAAGCACATTTGTAACGATAACGTTCGTTTCTATTTCAAACTCTCTGTCTCTGTGTATGTGTGTGTGTGTATCTATGTGTTTGTGTGTCTATGTGTGACCATTAATTTTGAGCGCGTTTAACATGAAAACTACATGGCACAACTGATTTCGTGCACCCTGTACAAACACTGGTCACACACAACACACACACACAACACACACACACAACAAACACACACACACACACATAGCCAGATAGTTCATGCCCGCGAGCCAACAATGAAACAGTTATACTATAAATAAGTAAGCAAGAGGGCGAAAAATAAAACGAAAATCAGAAATAAATGCTATATTCGGCATACCAAAAATATATACCCTTGCACAAAAGTTGTGTCTATACAAAAGTTTTATTTTTACTTTGATTAGATCTATTGAGACTTATAATATATAAAATATTATAAATCTCAGAAAAAAAGCTGCGTCTCATTGAGTTACGTGTACGATTCTTTCTATAGCTATATGTTATAGTTGTATAAATTTGATAAAATTTAAAAAATAACAAATGAAAAAAATTGAGTTACGCTGAGTTTGATTTAGGTATTCAGGCCCGTCCGAATTGAGTAGGTTTTTGAAAAGCAAAAGCGAATGAATTCCGAACGATTTACGAATATCTGTTCTGATTTGCGATCGGATTGGTTTTGTTTTCTCTTTTTCGAAAGCGAGTTCGAAACCGAATTAGTTTGTCATCTAGTAGGCATTGCTGAATATAGAACAGCTAGGTTTTTTTTGAGGGCAGCAAGCAATTCCGTTTCCGCAGATTATGAAACATTACAAAACATTTTAGTTATACTGAGTTCTGTTTGGAAAGCAAAAATTTTTGAACAGCCGATGCAATCTGGCCGAATCTGACATAAATACAATCTACATTTAAAATACATATGTGCATCAAGTTTCATTAACATTGCTTTAAGTAGAGTCTAGTTCGCAAGGATCTGAAAGACGAGTACGGCTTTACTGGCACATCAGTTGTTGTTCAACGTATTCATGCATACTTAGTAAGGCCAAAACTGTCTCTTTGTAAGCGTTACATTTATTCTGAGAAAATTATAATACCCCTTGGCAAAAATATAGCAACAAAGCGAAAACAAAGACAAACAAAATAAAACGAAATAGCAAAACCAAATGTAATGGGAAAAAGCGCAAAAAAAAGCGGGTCAGTGCGCACAAAATGGCAGCAATGATGATGGCGGATGCCCCGCCGCCGCCGACAAGCGGAAGCTGACGAAAGAGCAAAAAGAAGCAGCAGCAGCAGCATCAACAGAACGTATAAAATGCAGATATTGCCTACCCCTACCAACACTGCCACACTAACACACCCTAACACCCCAAAACGAATGGCAGTGTACGTACATCGTACATCAAGGCGTGGCGCGTATTTTACGCAAAATGAAACAAATAAAAACTACACGCAAAAATAAAACCAAAAATATTACAAAAATAAAACAAAAACCAAATAAAGAAAACGAAAACGAAAACGAAACCGAACAATTTGTGTGCAGACAAAATAATATACAGCATGCTCGTCCTTTTTATGGCGCACACAGAAACGAGAATCATCATCAGCTTTGGCTCACAAATGCACACACACAGACACACATACAGCTATGCGTCGTATGCGTAACGCAAAAATAAATAAGTGCGCTCAAAAGTATGCAACAAGAAAGCAACAGCAACAATGCAACGTGGAAACATTTGCACGCAGACAAAAGCAACGCATTCGTGGTTCAATTTGTAAGTTGATTATTGGTCATTATACTCTATATTGTGGAAATTGGCAATAGAGTATGTTGGGTTGTGCAACGAGATACTATTTCGAGCACGTGTTGCCTATCTTTCTTATAAACTTGTAGATTTTCAAAGAACTCGGTGCGTTAAGATCGCATTTTCATTATCATTTAAGGATAATTTGGTCCTTTACGGATTAAAGATTTGAAATATTTAGTCGCAGTTTTTATGAATATGGTGGCAAAATATAAAATCCACTAATTGAACTTTTTCAAGTCCTTTCTTCCCTTAATAGTTCATGCAAAAGCGAAACGTCTTACACAGAACTTGTAAGAATCAGCCAGGATATGAACAACATATGGCTACTTTAACGCATACGAAAATGTGCTAGTTCCTTGGTTATTCACAGGATAATACTTATCTGTGTGACAGCAGAGCTGTCCTTGAAATGGCCCAGTTACGTCGGGTTTTGAGATTTTAGGACATTTTTTTTAAACAGCTGCCTTGAAAAACTTATTTGCCATACTGTTTCTCACTTGGCTACCTAAAGATTTGTCCTATAACGGCAATTGTGATAAAAAAAACAATATTTGATTTTTATTCAATAATTTATCAGTTACGCAACGCAAAGTATGCAACACTTTTTAATCGATGTTCAACGAAATTTAAAAAATTGCAGCATACTTTTCAGAGGCCACATTATTTTAAATTGGTATTTCTTTTCAGAAAAACTGCTCTACTTCCGTCAAATCCTTGCAGACTTTCGATAGACTTGATGTGTTAGGATCGCAATGATCAACACTATTGATTGACATTCCAGGATAATGGGTACATATAAGATTCGTTGTAATATTTAGCTAATGCTTAGCTCAAAGACGAAGACTAACTCCCATTTGGCTGTTTAATGATAATTACTTTGAATGTCAATTCGAAATTCGACTTGTTTGATGATCCTGAGCATATATGCAAGCGTGTGTAAGTGTGTGTGTGAGTGTATGTGATTGTGTGAGATGTATTATTTCGTCTGTGCATAGCCAATGACATGTTGATTATGATGGTGCTGTTGTGCTGCTGGCCAACATCGAAACCCGCTAATTACTAAAGACGCGCAGCTCAAAGGCGACAGCAGCTCTCTCACTCACACACATTTGCTGTCTCACTCGCATTTGCACTCATCATCATTACAATTTTGAGTGACCAGATATGAACTCAACTGCTCTGACAGCTGCTCGAGCATTGTGCTCAGCTTACAGCTTGAATTTCAAAGGACATTGCAGCAGCTGCTGCGCTACAGTTGTAAATTTAATGAGAAATGCATTTCAAATCAGACACTGAAATAAGTTGTAAAACTCTGCCTTGATTTACGAGGACGAATGCGAATAAAGTTAGCAGAAGGACGAGCAGTCTTCAGTATTGTTGTCAAAGTTAATTAGTTGTTGTCACAGCTGTTAAATTACAGTTCACAATGCAGCCTACGGGCATGCAATATATGGCAGACAAATTACGCATACGCCAGGTGTGACGTTGACGTTGGCATGTCCCTTAGGCAATTAGGTCAGTGCTGCTGCTGCTGCTGCTGCTGCTGCTGCTGCTGAGCGCCTCTGCTGCTGCTGCTGCCATCGGGTGTAGCGGTCTATTTATGCATCATTTGAGGTGGCGCAATCTCGTTCTCAATGGAACTGTGTGTCTGCTGATACCTCATTGACAAACAGTTGTCCAGGACGACTAACACTTTGGCTGCAAATGTCATTGCCAGCCGATGGCAAACACACACATCCTGGTTAGCTATTCCAGTTTTTTGTTGTTGTTGCTGTTGTTGTTGTTTGTGCTGCAGCTGCTGCGTTGACATGCACATTATTAGGACGTCCTGTGTGTCCAGAGACAGGACTCGAAAAGCATTTAACATGCAGCATTGCTGATGACGAGACGATAACAAGGGCAAAACGGACAATGGACGAACAGACAACAGACAGGAGACAAGAGACAACGGCAATCTGCTGATAAACAGCATTGCTCTTGGCCAGTCCTGTTTTGTCCTCTTCCATTCTGCTTTTTGTCTACCAACAATGTCAATTACCAGCGCCTGTAAACGAGCCTCATGTCGAATTTTCACTCAGCACCTGGCTCTGCAGCAGATTTGCACATCCTTTTTATTATACCTTTCGGTTTCTTCTCACTCCTTCTTACTTTTTTCTTTTTGTGTATTTTATTTTTTCACTGTGTCTTTCTATTTTAAGTGCTATGCAAATAGCCTTGTTTGGCCCAGAGCTGCTGCTGCTTGCTTTCGACTGATTTCTCCTTTTATTCTTTTGTCGACCTGCTTTGCAGCCAAAAGCCATTGCCATTTATTCAGACTATTCTTTCTCACTGTGTATGTGTATGTGTGTGTGTATGTGTATGTGTATGTGTTTGTGTTTGTGTATATCTCTGTGCTTAACTTTGCGGCCAGCTTGTGGTGTTGTGCACATATGTGTGTATGTCCTTGTGTCCTTGCGTGTTCACCATTTACTTTTTATTGGTCAAGTTAAGCATTTTGTGTTTAGCATTTGAACACTTCAAATTGTTTGTCGATTTGTTTGCTTCTTGTTCACAGCCATAGCCAAGTTGCCTGCTGACAACAACAGCTTGAAGGATCCAAGATGTTTTTTTTTTTTTGGCTACCTTGGCCAGATGTTTCTTACGCATGGCAAAAGTCCTTGAAGTCTCAGCCATTTGCTGTAATTTTTGTGCATTTAATATTTGGTTTGGATGGCTAGAAATAGAAATTGATTTGTTAATATACACAATAGCACGTTAAATTATATAGTATTTAAAATGATTCAATAATTAAAGTTAAATAAACATTTAAAACTTAAAGGATAAATACAGACCTGTTTCAAGTTCCATTTTCGAATGGTTTTTACAGAAAAGTGTATAGCATACTTTTCAGGGCATACTAAAATTTTAAAGTATGCAATACATATTTTAATGGAATCGATTCGGCAGTGATATTCAGAACAGGTCTGAAAGTAAAAATATGTAATTGTGTAATGTTATCAATTCAGTTTACTCTGTTACATACATAAACGCTTTTTTAATATAAAAATATTGTCCTTAACCAAAAACAAGCTTTTCAAACAACAACATAATAAACGTTTTTAAAGAAATAAACACATTAAAACAAATAAAGAACTTAATTACAATAAACTCACATATATATATATATATATGTTAATAACTGATAAATCAAAATAAGCAAAATATAATATACCATAACAGTTGATTTCATTTTTGGCAAACTTGAAACGTTGCCTGCGCAAAAATTTAAATTACTTTTGTTATTTGGTATGCCAAATTTGTGAAGGACTTTCGCTCTAGGCTTTATACTTACTTATTTCATATAAATATGAATAAATATGTCTGTATATAAATACATATTTGTCTATCTTTTTACTGGCTGCCAGTTGACATACATATTCCGCTGCACATTGTTATTCACAAATATGAATATTGTGAATTCCTTTCCTACTCGTCGCACTGTGTGTTATCGTTTATCGCATTTTACGGTACCGCAGATATTTGCTTTATTATTACGCCGTTCTCTGCTCCTTCATTCTTTTTTTTTTGGCAGAGTTGTCAACACAGCCGGCGGGAAGGATTGCAACTGTGCAACTGTGCACCTGGACCACGCTGCTGCTCTTTCAACAATGTCCTGACAATGTAAATGTTTGGCATACGGCAGAGTTGCCCAGAAATAATATATGTTCGCATTATAAATAAGAGCGACTTTTTTTTCGATACAATTGCATGAAATTGTACATTGTGAATTGTTGAAGAATATTTTGAACATTTCTTTGATATTGTAAAAAATGAATTTTCGCGTATTTTTGAGTTACATAGCCACACTTTGAAAAATAAGTATAGCATTGCGAAAATCGTCAAAATTTTTGTAGCCAAAGGCAGCTTGCTTTATTTTGTAGAAGTTTTAATATTTTGAAAAATTTAAAAGAGAATTTTGTTTGGTTTCTGCATTTCAAAGAAATCTATAAAATTTCTACTAATTATTTTGATATTTTTGAATGGGAACATCAAATTTGTGCTTTTCTTTGTATACTTCTACAATGTAGATATAAGGACTGGATAGATTTGTTTTAGAAATATCATATAGTCAAGCCTGTTTCAAATTCCGTACGTTATTGAAAAGTAAAAACGTATCAATTCCGGACGATTTACGAATTATTGTTCTGATATTCCATCGAAATGGTTTCGTTTTCTCTTTTTCGAAACCGAGTTCGAAACTGAGTTTTCATAGTTGAAAGTCCTTTTAGCTGTCATCTAGTAGGCACTGCTGAATCGAGAACTGTTACGTTGTCTTTTAACGAAATATATAAGTATTTATGAAAAGTAGAAATGTTAAAAATATGTTATAATACTTAAGTTTTCGAAAAAGTATTAACGCACTTAGACATATGTATATTCAAAAAAATTTCAATTTTGCTTTAATGTATAGAAATTATTTTGGGCGATTGTTTTTATAAGGTTTGATTTTTTAAATTTTAGGGAATTATGTTTGCTGAGTGTTTGGCTTGCGCTGCGCTTTTGGCGCCTTCATCAATCAATCAATCAAACAATCTATATTGGCATGCGGGATAATTAATGCCAAGCTGATCAGGCAGCCACAGCCATAACACAAGGCTGAGGTGAAGACTGAAGCTGAGACTGAGGCCATTTAAGTCCAATGCTGAACGTTTAATCAAGTGCTCAATTTGTGATTTGTGTGAGATTTGTGCGGCAAAGCCGCAGCTGACAAAGTTGATGGGTCTGGTGAGGTCAGTTCAAGTCAGGGCTGGATAGAGGGGAGTACAGAGCAGGGTTGGGCATTAAATAAACGCAAAAACCGCAAACAATTTGCGAGTGAGTGAGTGAACTGAAATTGATTTGCACCTAATAGCTTAGAGTTACGCTGAGCTTAGCCCAGAAGGCAGATGAGTTAAGTGGATTAGAACTTTGCCAAATGCTGCTGCTCAAATTAAAAAGTAGTTAGTAGAGCAAAAGCAAAAGCACTAAACTATCACGTCTCTTGATAAATTACTCGCCCAGACAACCCAGAGCAACAAAAACTCTGAAACTAAATTAACCCACAGTATATGAAAAAGAAGCACAACAAATGCAAAAACTTTTCACAAAAGTAGCAACAAAAAGGGCATCAAAAAAGAAAGCAAAAGTAATATGCCATTTAAATGCGAGCCACGTTTGCAAAGAATGTGAAAAGTAGGGCCTATATACTTTCAATATGGCCAGTTATTAAGCAACCAAACACACACAGAGAGACGTCTCGCATGAAACCCAACAACATTTTTGAAAAGCAGCAGACTCAACACATATTTAATGCTAAATACCCATAACGAAATATTTGCAGCATGTGGCAAAAATCTCACCAACATTCAAAATGCTGCTTAATAAAATTATTAAGCGCTTCAGACAAAAAGTTGATCATTTTTGAAAATAAAGAAGATTTGATACACTTGCAAAAAATTCTTATAAAATTGAAAGAAAGTAATAATTTTTCATTGAAAGATTTAATTAGCTAAAATCTTTCTTATATAATGTCAGATTTATGCAAATTTTAAATAAACTTTATAAACTATAATACAACTTTTCCATGCTTTTCTGTTGCTATATAGTTTATTTGAATAAGTTGATCAAATTTTGACTAACTGCAACATATATATATATATATATATATAATTTACAAGCTCAAAACTATATTCTAAAACCCTCTTCAAGTGCATTAAAACAACAACATGCTGAAATGCCAGACACTTAAAGTTTAAGTGTAATTGAAAACGACAAAGAAAAAATGAGACAAAAAACAACAAGCAAGAAAATGATGGTTGTGCGTGTGTGCAGGTGTGTGTTTAGCCTCAGACCAAGCATTAATTTAACTTGATGTGGTCTCGGTTCAAATAAACTTGAGTCGAAACTTTGCAAATTAAATACATAAAAGCTGCCATAAGCCACGTTGACGTCAACTGCAAGAAAAGAGCAGCGAAAATGCTTAAATGTTTGCTTATGCAAATGTTGCGCATACGACACGTTGACGCCTCAGGTAGCAACAAAACCAGTCAAACGTTCTGACATGCCAAAGTTTCCATCGTGTGGCGTTTGCTTTCTATATTTACTGTCACATTTGAAGTTCTTTAACAAACACAATTCCAAGAATTCACTTGAGTTTAGAAGCAGCATCGATAACAAAGAGACGAAGGCAAAGAAGGCTAAATATTGATTAAATATTCATATTTAATATTCAGTAGTAAGATTTCAGAGAAAAGAATGTGTTTAAGACTGCAGATGAATAATTTCTTGGAACAAATAATTTTGAAAGAGTTCAAACTGATTTAAATAAAAGAAACTAAATACTAACAATATTGTTAACACTCTTGGTATATTATGAGTTTTAATTCGCGGAATTTATATATTGAAATTATTATCGTTCGGGAAAATAATTGAACTACATTTTGTTAAAACTTTATTAAATATTTTAGACTTAAACTTAAAAGGCTTATTTGGTTTTTCAAAGCTCTAATTTTTGTACCCTTGCAGAGGCTTTTTTCATTGTGTAATGCATTGAAGGAGACGTCGAAGAAGAAAATTTTATTGTTTTAGAGAAAGCAACAAAACTCATTTTACCTAAATCTTAGCATATTTCATACATGTTAAGAAAATTGCATTCAAATCGAACGATTATATAGCTGCCTTAGGAACGATCGGTTGAAATTAAGTTGTTGTATGAAAAAATATGTGGTTTTTGAAGATAACTCAACAAAAATTACTTTTCTGAAGTTTAAGAACAGTTTATGCATGCTGACAAAATTTCAACAAAATCGGATAACTATATCTTATAGTTGACATAGGATCGAACGGTTGAAAAACAAGTTTTTGCATGAAAAACTTATTTGATATTCCAGATAACTCAACAAAACTCATTTTACCGAAGTTTAAGCATGTTATATATGATCAGACTGAATTTTATTAAAATCGGACTACTACATCTTATTGCTGCCATAGTAACAATCTATTGAAATTTAAGTTTTCTCATGCAAAACTTTTCAGCAGGGTCTTATAACTTGGGGACGAAGATTAAATTTCTGTATGGTTTTTTTTATTATAGAACAGGATTATGTTGATTAATAATCATTTCCTAGGAACCCTTACTAATATTGTATCTAATTTTAGTTGAATCTGTAGTTGTTTTGGTTGTACAAACATTATCTAACATATCATTATATCTTGCAGCGGATAAATTTTATTTCAACTGTCAGGAGACTAAACACATCAATAAGTGAACCTGGAGCTCAATTTCTGTCATGTCAATCAACTGATGTTGTGCGTGTGTTTGTGTGTTTATCTGTGTGTGTGTGTGTATCTCATTTTAGCTGCTAATACGTTTGACATGCCGCACATGCAAATCTTATCATCTAATCGACTTTTACCCCAATACACGCTTTTTACACGTCGAACAACAACAACAACAACAACAACAACAAGAATAAGAACAACAATCAAGAATGAACTTTGCTTTTACGCGTTCTGTTCTTGTTGTTATTGTTGTTGTTGTTGTTGGCTCAGCTTCAGTTTCCGTTTTGGGCCCCAAAGTGCTTAACATTTTCTGTGTTGACTTGTCTGAAGAAGTTAAGGAGACAAAATTGCAAATGACTTTGTTTGAAATGCAAAAAGGATACTCAGATACCCTTGCTTAGCATACTTGGTATAATTTTTAATGCATAAAAAGATATGCAGATGCAGCATTGTTTAGTTTTAAAATCATTAACAGAAATGAGTTGGAGAATTAATGCATAAATATTTAAATTTCAAGTTATTTTTATGTCTTTCCACAATATTTTTCCAACAGTTTACTCGGATTTTGTATTGCAAATTATTTTAAGTTGTTTTTTAATTTAATGTATTTTAGCAAAAACAACTCACAAATAAAATTAAAAGTAAATTTCTTTTTTTTATGAAATTCAACAAAAGTAGCTAAAATCAATTTCTTGTAACTTATTTTAGTTGTTTTCTTAACTTTGCAGACTTTTTGCGCATCCTTGAAAAGAGTTTGAAATAAACACACTTGCGTTTACTTTTTCTAGAGCCTTTTTGAAAATAGCGTCTGAAAGCAAAGTTGCCATTTTGATGACCTTTTTGCAGTGCTTTATCACACCACATTGTTAGCTGTTTTTTATTTATGTGCAAAGTTACACAATTAAGTTGAATTTAACTGCAAAAATAAAAATAATTATTACAAGTTGTTGGGGCAGCATACTACTTGTTATATGAGTGCTATGTGTGCGGTATATAATTCAGCTTGGACTCAAAATGCAAATGCAAAAGTCAAAAGGCTGCGCGAAAACTTTGTCCTGTTTGCGTCCTGTGTGCGTCCTGTCTGTGTTGTCAATGCTGCATGTTGTCTAATTGTCGTGACAAAACTTAATTAAAGAGTTTAAAAAGGCGGAGACAAACATTACTCATTTGGCACAGCAGTTGTCAAGGACAACTTTTGGACCACAGCCTGACCTTGGCAATTATGCAGTTGTTCTGCAAAAATTAATATTTAAGTTGCCCTAAAGGATTTCACATGTTAACTTCAAACTGTTTTTTGAATACGCTTGTCAAAATGCTGCTTTAAATTAAATATTTCGAAATTTTTGGCAGTTAACCGCTGTCAACTGTTAACGCGACCCAATATTTAATTAAAATTCTGCATTTTCATAAACCAACAATTTCATAGAATCACAAACGTTCAAAGAGAGCAAGTCCTGCTTGAATTTATATATGTTACACAGATTGCCAGTCACAAATTTACACGAATTTTAATAAATGTCATGTTTTCCATGCTGTTTGAGGGTAGACTGATTGATTTATGTCACAATATTTGCCAGCAAATCCATCGCAAACTGCCATGAAACACCATCATCATCCTGCTCCAGCCTCCGATTCTTTATAGCTATATACTACATACAGAAAGGTAAGCGACCACAACCAAAAGGATGGCAACAAATCAACGTGGTGTGCGAGATTTTGATTTACAAACTGTGCTAAATTTATTTATACAACTCGTTTGGTGTACACATACCTGTATCAGACACTGTTTGATTACAAAAATTAGTGACAGGGGCATGCAAAAATGCGGTCTCTATAATATGCTTTCCTCAAATCTTAAATTCTTATCAGACAGTTCTTGTTTTTCTGATCCTTCAGAAATGAAATAGGTATATTGATAACTGTTACTTTATATAAATCAAAATAATAACAATAATGTTATTCCAGGCTGCTAACGCGTCCCGAAAAATAAACGTTATTCTCATCTTTGATGAAATAAACAAATGGATGATTAACTTCAACTGTCCCTAGTATCATAAAAGTATTTGCATCCATTGCTAAAATTATAAGATATGAAAATTATACACATATACTGTTCAAGACATATTTATTTAAATACGAACCCTGTGCCCCAACAGCCTTCGTTCCCCTTTCAGCCACCTCAGTTAAAGCTTTCTGGCTGATTTGAGAGACTCTTAAAGGTCTGTCAATATCGGTCATCGCTTTTAAGTTGGCACTATGGAACAACTCTTGAATGCCTTAACTTTTCAGAGTCTCAATCATAACCATTTTGAATTCAATTTTAAATTTAGGCAAGAAGATATGAAGATAGCTCTCATGAGAATTTGGCGCAATTTCATTAATGTCAACATTATCCAAATTTTGTACAAGTCTATCAATACCATTAACTTCTCTGGGCAAAAGTATAATCATTGAAATACTTGAGTTGGCATAAGGTAGTTCTAAGGAGTCCGCATTCAATTTTTCAATATAGTTATACCTTAGATTCTTATATCCCATCATCGTGTCAACATCGTTAGGGCGAATATCTCCCGACTTTTGGATTGAATGAAATGGACGTTTCTCGGTCAAAAGTGGATTGAATTGATTTTTCCATACTCCTTCAAAGTAAATCGCACTGAGGAGCATCATTATTGTATCAGCGGTAGTTTCTTTAATCAATTCTTTTATGTTGTTCTCAGTTTGCTCTGCTACCCAATTACTAATTTTCGAAACAGTATTTTTTGAGTCTGCAAAATTCACTTTTTCAGCTGAAGAGTTGAAGATTTCGACTGTTTGTCGATTAAACTCTGGCAACAAGTTTACATCACTTCCAACGAATACTTTATTGGCCGTCTTAAAGGTCACTATTTCAAAACTCTTATACCATTTTGAACACTCCTCAATATGCAGAGAGCTTTGTCTTACTTTCCTTGTGGATCAGTTTACCAATTTCGTCAGCAGTTTTACCCTCTGCGTAAAATGGGCGACATGCCATCCCTGCTTTCTTTAAGTATTTCCTTAACGAGGAACTTGGAAAGATTATCAGAGTAGACCGACTGAAGAGCCAGAAGTACCATCACGGGAAACGTATAATATAACTTCACCATTTTAATAGAACTAAAATTGCAGTTACTTTCCGATCTCTTTTATAGTGTAAGGAAATATAATCAGTTTGTCAAGCTATATAACATGTGTGCGATAATTATAATTTGATTAGTTTTGTATTTGTACCTGATTGATATGGATTATATAATCAAAATGTTAACGAATGCCAATTGCTAAATTGCAATTGTGTACCAAATAATATTGAATTAACTGAATCGAATAACAAATGCAATCTTAACATCGAACATTTCTACTTTCTGATAACCTAAAGAAATGAGACGAAAAATGAAGTGGAAGAAAGATGTCTGAAATAAGTAATTAAACAACTGTTATTTTTTAAAGATTTTTTCCAGATCATTTTCAAAAATGAAAACCTAAAGGAAGATTCATTTTATTCCAGGCTGTTAACACGTCCCGCAAAATACACGTTATTGTTGTCTTTGATGAAATATACAAATGGATGATTAACTTCAACTACTTCTGGCATTAATATAGGGATTGGAATTGATTGACGGATCGCTTCAACAGCTAAAATTGTGATATATATATATATATATATATAGTCATGAATGCACAATGTAATAGGCATATTTCGTATACGAACCTTGAGCAGCAGCAGCCTTAGTTCCTTTCTCAGCCACCTCAATTAAAGCTTTCTGGAGGATTTTACTGACCTTTAAAGAATCCTTAAAATCGGTCATCGCACTAAAATTGCCGTTAAGATCGAACATTTCTTTAATGCCTAAGCTTTTTAGTGCCTCTATCATGTCCATTTCAAATTCGATTTTAAATTTTGGCAAGAATATGTTAATATATCTCTCAGTCCTTGGAACAATTTCATCAATGTTCACTTTATCCAAATTTTGTACAAGTTTATCAATACCATTTATTTCTTTTGGTATAAGAATAATCATGGAAATGCTGGAATTTTCATATGGTAGTTCCAAGGAGTTCGCATCCAATTTTTTAATAAAATCATACTTCAAATAAGTTATCTTTGTCATCGTGTCAACATTGACAGGGCGGATATCTCCCGATTTTTGGATTGAATGAAATGGTCGTTTCATGGTATATAATGAATTAAATTGATTTTTCCATACTCCTTCAAAGTAAATTGCACTGAGAAGCATTACTTTTGTGTCACCACTAGTTTCTGAAATCAAGTCTTTTATGTTGTTCTCAGTTTGCTCTGCTACCCAATTGTTAATTTTCAAAACAGTATTTTTTGAGTCGGCAAAATTTACTTTTTCAGCTGAAGAGTTGAAGATTTCGACTGTTTGTCGATTAAACTCTGGCAACAAGTTAACATCACTTCCTACGAATATTTTATTGGCCGTATCCAAGGTCACTCCTTGAGGTGGCTTAAGACTCTTATGCCATTTTGAATACTCTTCAATTGCAGAGACCTTTGTCTTACTTTCTTCGTGGATCAGTTTACCAATTTCGTCAGCTGTTTGTCCCTCTGCTCCTAGATATAGTTGCCATAGCCCTTCGATGAGAAGGAAAGGTGAGACGACTACATTGCCATCCTTGCTCTGTTTTAATATTTCCTTAACGAGGGACGTCGGAAGATTATCAGAGTGGACCGACTGAAGAGCCAGAAGTACAAGCACAGGAAACGTATAATATAACTTCACCATATTAATGGAACTGAAATTGCAGCTATTCGTATGTCTTTTATAGTTTATGATAATATAATCAATTTGCCAAACTGCTACGTTGATTAAAATTTGATTTGTTTTGGATTTGTTTCTGATGGATATGGATGTTTAAAAATTGCAATTACGTAACAAACTGTAATTATCTGATACGGTTAATTATTCTATTTTCAAGCATGAAGGCCGTTTGAAAAGGTTTTTAAAGTCTAACTTCTAGACAACAAACTTTATTAAATTTGTTTACTTTTACTTAATTGGAAGTCATTTATATTGATTTGTTATTAAGCGTTTTCAGTTTATCCATTTTGAATTGGGTATGGGGAGTTTAGTTATTTGCAATTAATCGGCAAATGTATTGAAATATACTTTAAATTTAGTTGGTTATGATGTGGATTTCAACTGTTCCAGTTTGTCACAGTCAAAGAATTCGATTAATGTTTGTGATTCAATTTGCAAGAGTTACCCTTTTACCAGGCTACCCCTTTGCATATTTTCCCCTTTACTCAGTTACCCCTTTAGCCTGTTACCCCTGTTTGATGCCTGCATTTGGCATTGGGTCTCAGTTACCCAAAAAGGGCAACTGTCAAAGCATTGCGAACTCTTCAAGCCAACTGTCATAAATGTCGACATCATTAAAATGTCATAAAGTTTGTGCCAGCCCACAAGCCACCCGCACAGACATAGCTACAATAACAACAGCAACAACAACAACTATAGCAACAACAATAATAATAACAACAAAGTAAGCAGATAGAGACGCTTGCAAAAATGTGCAAAAATTTCGCGCACTTCCGTTACATTTCGTATCCTTTTTGGCTGTTTATTTTTTTCGCGGCGCTTCCTTTAGACAAACCGCTACGGATGCGCCATCTAGCTACCCAAACCTCGACTCCCCCCCCACTTGACACACCAACCCAACCACAAACTGAGGCCGTTGCAGTAGCAGTGCAATGACAAAGCAAGTTGCAAAAACTATTTCCCTTAAAGAGAGAGAGAAAGCAGCGACACACAACGAAATAGAGAAGTTCATGAAAATTTCATTTTATGAAAATACTTGCACTCGCACTTGTATTTTCAGTTTTACGGGTACTCGTAGTCCTACTCGTACTCATATTCGTACTTGTACTTGTACTCATACTCAACTGGCATTTAAGACTTTCAGTGTTTATATGCCATAACAGGTCTATTAAAGTTCCTAATGTTCTTGTCAAATGATGCGTTTACTTCTTTTGTATTGCGCACATTAATCATACGCACTGTGGTGCGACAGCAGCTAGAAGGCATTGCTGAATCGAGAACAGCTATGTTTTCTGAAATACAAGAAAATTGAGTTTCATATTGAACATCGTATTTTTTTAAGTCTTTCAGAACATGTCTTGAAAGCGTTTATTATTAAATTTAAATTTACACTCGCACTGCCTTGAATAACATAACTTAAAGGATCTTGAAAGGATCCAAGAGCCGAAAAATGTTAAAATTTTGAGTGCCTGTTGCTTTGAATTCTTTTACCTACTCAAAAAAAGAATTCTAACGTTTTTGAAATATTCGTCGATGTGGACATATAAGGCTAAGCTTTTGGCAATGTTTTGGCCAACACAGTTTTTGAAAGCACTTAAAATCGACTCCCAGAAAGCAGCGAGTAAGCGTTGCTTAAATGTTATATTTCTACATCGCAAAGTCGTAAATAAATCTAGTTAAATCCTCGAAAAACCATAATCGTTTGTTTAGTGCTGGCAAAATCGCACTTCGCATGAAATCGAAGCCATTAAAATATATTTTGAGGGCATTTTATTTTGAAAGCTAATTAAGTGGGGCCATTAGACAAGCGGAAAGGTTGTCCTGCCAACCAGAGCTTGGCCCTAAGTTCGATTAATGAGGCGCAACAAGCAGAGGCATAAGCACACACACACACACACACACACACACACACACACACACACACACATACTGAGCAGTAAAATGAGGCGTGGCATCAACATTGAATTAAAGTTCAATTGACCAAAGCACGCCAAGGGTCGTTAATAAAGCTACTAATAGCCGCCATGTCTAGTGAACTGGCTTTGGCAGCAGGACATGCAGGACGACAGGATGACGGCCAGGATAAGAAATACAAATACAGTTGCTTTTATTAAGTTACGGATCAGATTTTATTGCGCGCATCCTGTCATTTATTAAAGAGGACTTGTAAAGCTGTTTGCCGTATTCGTATGTCTCGATACAAGCTCATCCTCATCCTCATCCTCCGACGACTCGGACAAATAAGGATCATCTTCGAGCACCACATCCTTATAATACAATATCATTAGAATCAAGCCTATAGCCAAACATATTAACAATAATATATTGTCACGTGTGATTTCCATTTCAATATTATGCAGAAAATCATGAAACATTTCGGCACATCCTAAGCAATCGGCCAAATCACAGCAGGATGCCTTCGACCAGGTACGATTGTCCATAATATAGTCGATAGCACCATTTTTGCCACAACAATCAAAGCGTGCCTCCACCGTTTCAATATTCTTCAATCTCCACATATCAGTCAATATCATGTTCGTATAATATTTATACTCAATTCCGCAATGAAAACGCGATAATCCAATTGAAAACAAAAATATTAGTATAATGGATCCAGCTAACATGTAGCTGGCAAACTTAAAGATAGTTGGATTCTTGGCTATACGTATGCCTAGAATTTAGGGATGGCAAACAAATATAGATTAATCGATTAATCAAACAATTGAATATTAATTTAATTATAATACCCTTGCAGAGAGTATTTTAGTTTTGTCACCAAATGTGTAACGCATTGAGGGAGACGTTTCAGAAAAAAGGGTTGCATATTCGTCATGTTCGTCTGTCCGTTTGTCTGTCTGTTTATATGCTTTTTTCAGGACTTGGCACAGATGCTTCTTCTTTCTGCAGGCAGTTCGTTTGTTTTAATCAGGCAGATCGGACCACTATAACATATAACTCCTATAGAAACAATTGGTTGAAAAACAAGTTTTTGTATGAAAAACTTTGTTTGCTTTCAAATAACTCGAGCAAATATGCTTTAACGAAGTTTAAGTCGAACGGCTATATCTTACAGCTGCCATAGAAATGATTGATTGTAAAATAAGTTTTTGTATGAAAAACTTTTTTGATATTCAAGTTAATTCAAACAAACTCATTTTACCTTAGTTTAAACATATATTATATGTGCTGACTGAATTTTATCAAAATCAGACTTCTACATCTTATAGCTGCCTTAGCAACGATCGGTTGATTTTCAAGATAACTCAACCAAACTCACTGTACCTAAGTTTAAGTTCATTTAATACGCGCTTATCAGATTTCATCAAAATCGGACGATTATATCTTACAGCTGCCATAGGATCAATCTGTTGAAAATGACGTGCAGACAAAGCTTTTCTTATTTACTTTTCTACAATTTAATTTTAATAAGTATTTTTTAAATCCTCACCTAAAATGCCATTTAATTCATAACCCAGCAGGCTGAAACCACGTATCCAATTCATTCTGGCATCCAGACCCAGCTCATAGACGGCCATATTAACTCGAATTAGCGTAGATCTATTCACACAAATGTGATTATACAGATCGACCAGAAAGATAAAGCCAACAGCCATCAGTACAACATTTATCTCCAGGATAAAGCTGGGAGATATATAACAAAAGCCCAGCAGTTTGGTCATTTTCGTGTGCGTTTTCCATCTGTTAAATGTGAGTTGAAATGCTTATTTACTTTGAAGTCAAATGCTTGACAAAGTTGCAAGTTGAAGTTGAAGTTGACCCCAAAGCCAACTGTTGATTTGAGCCAATTTGGGTGGCTAATATCAACATTTGGCTAGCTGCTTGTTTCGGTGTTGGTTTCCACTCTCCTTGTTTGTCTCGGTGTCGGTGTCCTTTGACTCCCTTTCTCCTTACTCCTTGCTACGTCCTGCTGCTAACTTGTTGCTGAGGTTTCAAGTGCAAATGAGTTTGCTTTTGGCCATCAAATACGGCACCTGTTGCGAAAACGGCGGCCTGCTCCAGTCTAATAAAAAAAAGGAGGAAAAAAGAAAACAGCCACATCTAGAATAACAGTCAACTGAAATTAAATATTTGCACTTCAGCCAGCCAGCTTGATGTTGATTACTCAGGCCCAACCTCAAAAAAAAAATAAAATAAAAAATAAAAAGTGAAAACAAATACGCTGCAGTCGCGCGTGTGTTTATCAACCTCATATCCTCTATATAGTTCCAAAGTAAAATTATCATCATATTCACAATATACTTGAAATTGTATAGTTTTTTCTTAAGCCTGTTTAATTATCGATGCGGTTTAATATGACAATCGCAAGTGAAGCACTTTTTTTAAAGAGCTTTCTGAAATGTATTTGTGGTGTTCTGAATTTTAAGTGGAATTTTCTCGAATGACTTTATAGAAAATAGCGTTAAACGGATTCGATTAAAAATGTATTGTATAAGCTACCATCTAGTTTAATTCCATCTCGGGTTTCGATTATGAGAACACGTATCTATTTTAAACTCGAATTCGTATTCCGTTCTAAATTTGTGAAAACGGAATTGTTAGCTACTTTGAACTACTCAAAACGTCAAAGTTGTACTTATTTGTCAGCGAAAACTGCCAGATTACACAAGGAATTTAAAAAAAAAAGAAGTTCTTTAACAACATTTTCTTATATTCTTCATCATATTTGAAAAAGAATTAGTCAATTTATTCATTAGATTCAATTCAAATAACATTAAAGCGAAAACGTAGCTGTTCTCGATTCAGAAATTCCTACTAGATGACAACTAACTAGACTTTTTACTATGAAAACTCGGTTTCGAAATAAAAAAAACGAAACTATTCCGTTTGGAAATCAGAATAGTAGTTCGTTAATCATTCGGAACTCATTCGTTTTTACTTTTCAAAAACGTACTGAATTCGGAACAGGCCTAATGGAGAAATTTCTACAATGTTTCTAAAAATTTTTGGTTTTTTTTTTCAGAAGGTAGAAAGCCCGCTTTTTCTTAGTGTAGGCTTGCCAAAGGTTATTAAAATGACTAACTAAAGATACTTCAAATTTTAAAACATGATACATTCTCATCTTTAGAAATATTCAATATGATTCAATTTGAATGACAACAAAGTTTCCATAACATTTTTAATGCTAGCTGATAACCATTAATGTCTTAACCTAATAATAAAGTTGTTCTAAAATGACATATTTCTGGGCTGTTTAAAGTCTGTCACAATAAATTAATTGAATAAACAAAGTGCAGCTGTGCTCTTCTCGATAACAACAATACTTAATACTCAATACTCAAATATTGTGTCCTGGTTAAGAGCCAAAGAGCCAATGAAGTTTTGTGTTCAACGAACTGGCTGCACCTGTGACAGGTCGTAATACGATAGGATTACAAGGACATCATAATAACAGTCTAAAGGGTTTAAAGACTACAAAAATATTTATAGAAATAATGCTTAATTGAATTTTAAACAGTACTAATTTAATTGTAATTTGGCATTTATGTACGCAGGCACAAGCGTTAATTAATTCGTAGATGACACTTTAATGGATTGCAAAAAATGTTAAATTAGAGCTACTTTAAGTAATTAGCTTTAAATATCAAAGAAAATGTGTTTGAAGTTAAAACAAATGGTATTTTGACGTACTAAATATAATATTAAAAAACCTAGACAACACACAAGATCAAAACCAAATACACAAATAGAACTTGAATGCTTAAATAATTAAACTTTGAGTATAAATATAGCTTCATACGAATTGATTTGTGTTTTATCCATTAGTTTAACTAGCCACTTTTAATTAAAGACTCTTTAATCAAGCTTTAGCACTCGTTAATGTTTTTAACACATATTTAATTGCTTTTTCAGCTGCCATAAATTCACTTGTACTAATTGAAAATTGCACTTTGATGAATCGATGTTGGTGAAGGTGGAAATTGAGTGTGCTCTGGGAACGACCACAGCCTTTGAAGGAGTCAAATGACGACTCATCAATTATTTATAGCCGAAAGTCAACTTTTACACTTCTGTAAGCGTTACGTGACAAAAACCATCAACAGAATGGCTTAAAACAGTGCAAACAGTTCAAAGTTGGCCAAAAGTCACAATGGAACTGAATTCTAAAAAATCTAGTTATAATATGGCATAGCAGTTGAGCTACAATTTTGTGGCTGAATGAAAAAATTATAGTTCAAATTTTGAATTTTGTATAAATTTGGTTTAATTAATCGTAGGCACTAATTTCGAATCTAAAGTCAGATTTTTGAAAAATTGTTTGTTGTTCGTTTTCGACCTTGAAAATGTGGAGGCAAAATGGTTAAGGGCTTAAAAATTTTAAAATAAATAACATCTTAGATCTAAACTTTCTAATAATGAAGAATATCTTCAATATTTTGAAATGTTTGGGATAATTGAAGAAAGTTGCAAACATGTTTAATATGTTCTGAGATGGAGAGTCGGTATAGGTAAATTTCTGATTTTGTTTCAAAGGTTTCTGACTGTCTATCTACACTTTGATTTGATAATCATAACATGTTGTTGATTTCAAAATTTAAAAAATGTAGCCAAAATTTGTGATGAAGGATTGCTGTTTAAAAACTTGCAGTTTATTTCAATTTTTAATTTTAAAGATAAAGCTTTGATTTTTGGTACACATATAAGTTGTATCAATGTTGATCAGCTGTGTAAATTTCATCACGATCGGATAAATAACACAAAAGCTATGAAAGAATACATAACCCCCGTCTCAGCAGGCAGAAACAACAGTTGGACATGCACTGGACAAGTTAAGTGCGCTGCTTGCTTGTGTTGCCGCCGAACTGCTTGAAATGCAAGTAGGGAGCAGGGAGTCTCGTAGTCGGGCACACTCGACTAGAGTATTCTTACTTGTTTTATATCCGCTTTTGACATCTCAACAAGATCAAATTATAATAAGTCAAAAACATTTCATTTAAACATATTAAAGATTGCGTTGAGCCAAAACCTTATTGAAATCAAAAACATTTTCAAGTCTTAATAAGTTCAAAGCAAATTCCAAAACTGAATTTCTTAAAAACTGAAATACTTAAATTTGGTTTAATGACTTTATCATTAAAGTTTTGCCCTAGATATTGTTTGATTTGAAGCCACTGTGCAGTGTGCTTTGCGTCATGGATTAAAACTGAAAAAGTGTTTTTCAACTCAGCTATAGTATTAGGTAAAGCATTTGAAAGTGTTGCTCATGATTATTTCACACAGCTCAACAATGATGAGTTTTTAATTGCCGCCATTTTCACAATGCACAGCAGCATATAAAAGGATATCCTGGCAGCGACACCTTCAATATTCAATCAAAGACTAAAGTTTGAAAATGCTTTTGCGCAAATTCTTTCCGAGCCTTTACACGGCACCAGATACTGCTCCGGCAGTATCAACGAATGCAGTACTATATTTGATGCGTGGTGTCTTCTATATGGGCATAAGGACACCACCGGAGCGATACTTTTGGATCTACTGTTTGTGGTCCTTTGTGCTGAATGGGTTCTCAACATTCTATCAGCCCATTGGCTTCTATTTGGGCTGCATTTCGCAGCTGTCTGATACAACGCCAGCTGATCTGCTTACATCGTTGCAGGTAACCTTTAATCTCACCTCCTGCTCCACAAAGGTTGTAATTGTCTGGCTGATGATCAAACGCTTCGATATAGCCAATCAAATGCTGGATGAAATGGATAAACGATTGACTCGACCCATTGAACGCAGAAGAGTACATCAAGCTGTTGCTTTGAGTAATGCAATATTTGCTACTCTAGTTTTTGTTTGTTTTACCTATGCAATTAGCACATTCATTGCCTCTACGGCATTTGGCAAACCGCCCTATAATAACTATTTTCCTGGCTTGAATTGGCAAGAAAGCACCTGGAAGTTTTGGCTGCAATCCTTGCTGGACACTTTGCCCATGGTAGGATCTTGTCTGCAGGACGGTGCTGTGGATTCTTATCCAAGTTGTTATATGTTGGTATTGCGTGCTCACTTAATCAATTTTGCGGATCGTATGCGTGAGCTGGGCCGAAACCCAGACGAGAGTCCGGAGGAGTGCTACGAACAACTTATTGAATGCATACAGGATCACAAGCTAATCATGCGGTGCGTATTTTGCACAGAATTTGATTTAATTTTTTTTTTTGTATACACTTTTGGCACGAAATTAGTAACATATTGAATCCGTCTGTCCGTCTGTCTGTCTGTTTATATGCGTTTTTCAGGACAATTCTCTTAAGCTATCTTGATGAAACTTGGCACAGATGCTTCTTCTTTCTGCAGATAGTTCCTATGATTGAATCGGCCAGATCGGACAACTATAAGCTATAGCTCCCATGGGAACGGTCGGTGGACAAAGATGTCTTTGTATGAAAAACTTTTTTGTTTTTCAAGGTAACTCAAGTAAACTCACTTAGCTTAGACTTGCTGACCAAATTTCAGCAAAATCAGACGATTATATCTTATAGCTGCCATAGGAACTATCGGTTGAAAATAAGTTTTTAAATGAAGGGCTTATAACGTCGACACGTCGTATACAACTTTTTTTCCTTGGTTTGATTTGTTATCCTTGTGCTGTGATTTAATTATAGTAATTTTTTTTTTTTGTCTAAGCTTTAAGTAAGTCCTTCGCGACATTCTATTTCGCTTTTTAGTATTTTGAATTCATGAGGTATTAAATTTCACCGACTATCTGTTTCAATTTCCCCAGGCAACAGTCCTGTTTAGTTGTCTTCTATAAAAAAGGCTTCCTTGCTGCTTTCACTTTCGTTTTACTTGCAGCTATTGTGAAACTTTTCGTCCCATGATATCGGCCACAGTCTTTATGCAACTGTTGGTGGTTGGTGTCGTCCTGGGATTTACCGTCATCAACATTACCATGTTTGCAAATTTTGGCTCAAGCATTGCGGCTCTGTTTTTTGTGTCAGCTGTGCTGCTGGAGACAACTCCATTTTGCATCATTTGCAATTATGTGATGGATGACAGTTTGAAACTTGCGGATGCCTTATTTGAGTGCAACTGGATCAATCAGGACACACGTTTCAAAAAGACCTTGCTGCAGTTTCTGATGACTCTGCAAAAGCCAATTGTTTTTAGGGCCGCAAATATGTTTCCCATTTCTGTGGCAACTAATATTACGGTAAGTCTTGCCTTCAATGAAAATTCTAATAATATATAACAGATATTTTTGAAAGATTAAATACAAATTTTACAAAAACTGTATTTTCAAACGTGTGATAAACTAATTAAGTTAAGTCAACCACATTACTTAAACAACAACTTTAATCAACCAGTTAATTTTAAAGTTGAAATATTAACTTTTTCTAAATTTTTAAATATTTCAGGCTATTAAATTTTCTTTCTCCGTATATACGTTGGTAAAACAAATGAATTTAGCTGAAAAACTGGACAAACTATCCATTAAAGCCGCATAAAATGGAACATCGGCTATATCTATGCGATGCATAAAAACATATAGGATCCCTTATTATATGCACCACACATAACACTTAAATATTTCCTAAAAGAAAACTTATTGCACCAATTTTTCACAAAATATTTATAAAAATTATATCAATAAATATTTATTATATAAAAATTATAGCTTAAATATGCAGATTTAAATTTGTTTTTCACAATTTTGTTACCCAAAAGTCAAAATGAAAAGCATATATAAGCTTATAATTTTCAGCTGACTTTTAACAAACAAAAAATTTGTTTAATGTGTTCTAACTTTAATTGGCTTAAACCTAGCCACAGTTTTGGGGCATTTGAGCTGCATAAAGTTTTTCAATTGAGTGAAAAAGTTTTCATCGAAGTTTGAAGTATTTGTTGTTGCTCCAATTTTTTCTACTTTTTGCTGTTATGTTTAATAAACAGAGCGAGTGCATATGGCTTTTGATTAGAACTGCATTGAAATTTGAATATTTTCACATTTGATTTTTTTGTTTTCATAATGTTAGAAAACATAGAAAAAACTCAATCAACTAAAAACGGCTGCCATATAAATCAATTTCAAAAGTTTTGCATACCATTTGTGCTAATTACAAAAAATACCATTAAATATTTAACTTTTAATTGTAACTTTAACTAGAAAGAAATGTTATCTTCGGCGTGCCGAAGATATATACACTTGCAGAAAAGTTTTGTTCTTATGGCAGCTGTAAGATATAGTCGTCCGATTTTGATAAAATTTAATCAGCACGTATTAAAGGTACTTAAACTTACGGTTAAGTGAGTTGGTTTGAATTATCTTGAAAAACAACAAACTTTTTCAGACAAAAGCTTAATTTTCAACCGATTGTTCCTATGCCAGCTATAAGATCTAGTCATTCGATTTTGATGAAATGTGATCAGCATATATGAACTGTCTTTAAACTTTGAGAAACTTAGTTTGGTTGAGTTAACTTAAAAAACAAAATAGGTTTTTTTATAATGGCAGCTATATGTTATAGTAGCTATATGTTATAGGTACTCTCTCTCACTGCTAGGGTATAAAAACGTCGAATAGAGTAGCTTTTTTGTAGACAAAAGATCGAAGAAACTCAATTGAATGTAGTTTCCTTTATGACTAACATTTAGAAACAAAAATTGCGCATACGCAGCGTTCTCTTACTTCCTCATTTGCGAATTCAAGTAAGTTTTTCGTGTAAGTTGAAACATGATTAGCTGCTGCCGCTTTGGGTGCTCAATTCAGATATTTGCATGTGGGGCCAATAAACTTTTGTTGTCTGTTGGAACAGCGCCCCAAGGTAGCAAACCATTAAGAGGGGCATCAAATATTCAAGGTTGTCTTTTGGGGAATGACAACAAACAACAGAGCAGCACTAATCGCTTTCAAGTTAAACTCGCAACAGGACACAAGACACAGGACGCAGGACACAATGGCAAACTGCATTTATTAAATTTGCTAACTGATAAGAAGCACATTTTGCATAATCAGTTTTAAAGCTACTCAGTGGAGTGTGGCATGTGTTGTGTGTTGTTGCTGTGTGTTGTGTTTTGTGTATCTTTGTATCTTGCTGCTTGACATTTCTGTGCAGCTTTAATGAAAAATATGTTCGCAGAGTGTTATTAATATTCCTCAGAATGTCTGGCGTTTGACACATGTTTTGTTGTCGCTGTCGTTGTCGCTTTTGTTGTTGTTGTGCTCTGCCTCTTGTCCTGCTGCTGCTGCTGCTGCTTCTTCTGCTTCTGCTTGAACCTGTTTCTGCTGCTGCTTTTACTTCGGCTGCTGCTGTTGCTGTCTTTCTGTACAAGTTGACATTTTTTTTCATTACTTCAACGTTTCAATAGAAGCAACAGCAGCCCAGCTGTCCATGTGTGTGTGTGTGCACAAGTGTGTGTGTGTGTGTGTATACAAAAAGAAGTGTGTTGTGACCAAAGCAGCGCGTGAAGCAAGGGCAAGGATAATCTTTTGTTTGCCATTGTACAGCTCACACTTCAGTTCCTTCTCATTCTGTTTTCAGGTAAACATATGCTCAAGCTGAGGCTCAAACTGAAGCTGTATCTAAAGCTGAAGCAGCAGCAGAAGCAGAAGCTGTTGCCATTTCGGGCACAACATATTTGTATTTTGCTTCACTTATTTGTTCAAAACTACACTGCAAAACAAATGCTTCGATTTATGTTTTTTTCTAGACAGAAATTTAAAAATAATTAAAAATTTTAATCGTTAACAAAAAGAATAAGAGTTTACAATTTTCTAATTTTTAGATACCAAATTTCTCTCAGTGTTTACACAACTCTCGCTTACCTCTCAACACAACACTTACTGTTTGGTCTGCAGAGATATTTATGCCTGACAGGACAGGCTTACCTGCCTGACATGTTATAGAATTTGAACAGAATTTATGCAATGTAATATAAACCCAGAGGAGATGCTTTTGCCAATGGTCAGCACAATTGCGGTATCCTTTGTCTGGAGCTCAGTTCTAGACGAATTGTAGGTCCTGTCAAATCAATTAAACCATTTAATGTACCGCAAATGGCATTTGGCAAAAGCGAGCCACAAACCGCTTTTGTTGCTCCTTCAGTTGAAATTTGTCGTCCTGCCGCTCAACTCGCACCTAATTGCAGTTGGCGCGTGTCTTTTTTTTATAATTTTTTTTTTTTTTTTTATATTTATTTTGTAGTACTATCAAGTAGCAGCTACGTCCTACATCCTGCGTGCATTTAATATCATCAGCGAGTCATTTATTATCGCTTGACGTATTTATTTTAATTAACGGAAATTAATGCCACATTGCGCAGCTGTGCGAACATGTTTGCACTTGCTTACACACAATTCGGGCTGCTCCTGGCTCCCTGCTTCTCATCCTTATCCTCCAACTCATCCTCCTCCTGTTGCTCAACTCCTCAGCTCGCAGCTTGGCAAACACCTGACGACAGGCTCTCACAGATGAACGCACAGGACGCTGGCTAGGATGCTAAAAGCATGTCATCGTATGTAGCTCGAACTCGTATCTTGTTGAGAGACCAACACAAACACACAGCCATACACACACACACACACACACACACACACACACACACACACACACACACACACACACACACACACAGACGTAAGAGTGTCAATCTGTTTTTGATATGTTGCAAATTAATGGAGTTAACATCGAGTGGGCCGAGTTCTGGGATTGCGGCTAAGACTGTCAACTTCTTTCCGCTGAGCTACTACTTGATGAATATTTACCATGTTCATATATTATTTATATATCATATACATTCATTTCAGCAACAGTAAAGCCAAACACACATATAAATTTCTACATTATTTCCACTTTTGGTTAGCCAAAACATTATCTGCTGCTGTTCACATTTCATTTAATCTTTTTAAATAAAACTAAGATTAACGTACATTTATTTCAAATTAAACCGTTAAACTGGCTTAGAACATATTAATTTTGATTGGAAATCCAAAAAAGGCAGTTCTTAACATGTTTTCAGTGTCTGAGATGCCTATTACATATTTCTGCAGTACTTTATTATAGCCATTTTATTCACTTTTTGTGAGTACATGTTATGTGAAGTTAGATAAAATGATTGTCTGGGTGTATGGACCGATTATCGAACGGTCCAGCTGATGCGGGTGTGTAACCTGGAGACGGAGCAAAGTCACGAGCAGAAAAAGTTAAAGTACTGTAGTGAAATGTGCCCGACTTTAAAACACCCTGCACCTAACTATGGTCAAGCAAATTCTCATGAGAAATATTTCAAAATTTTATTTTGAGAAATGCATTAAGTTTGAATGCCAAATCAAGATAGATAGCTTAAAGAAACAAGTTTAACTTATAGCTTTTCACTCCCTGTTCCCATTAAAGATGAGAAAAAGGGAGTTATAAAGTACTGCAAATGTGTGTAACAGTCAGAAGGAGGCAGTTCCGAACAAATAAACTATATATATTCTTGATCAGGATCAACAGCCGAGACGAACTAGCCATGTCCGTCTGTCTGTCCGTCTGTCTGTATGAACACGTCGATCTCAGAGACTATAAGAGCTAGAGACACCAAACTTGGCATGCAGGTTCCTGTGTACCATACGCAGATCAAGTTTATTTCAAATTTCGGATGCATCCCCCCGCATTTTCGGTACACATATATGTTGTATCAATGTTGATCAGCTGTGTAAATTTCATAACGATCGGATAAATAACACCAAAGTTATGGAAGAATCTATTACCCCCGTCTCAGCAGGCAGAAACAACAGTTTGACAGGAACTGGACACGTTAAGTGCGCTGCTTGCTTGTGTTGCCGCTGAACTGCTTGAAATGCAAGTTGGGAGCAGGGAGTCTCGTAGTCGGGCAAACTCGACTAGAGTATTCGTACTTGTTTTTTTTTCAAATGTACATACATATATTTGAATATTAAAGCAATTTTTTGTAAGAAGGCGAAGTAAAATGCATTTGCTGAAATCAAATCAGATCGTAAAATGATAGAAAAACAGAGTTCGCAAGAAATCGGTGTTAAAATTAAAGGATTGAACTATAGTTGTTTAGGTGGATGCTAATTATTCATCATTATCTTATCTTATCTTATCTTGTTAGCTAGATACACTTACTAGATTGACCAATGTATGCGCAGTAAGTATAAGCAGATAGCAGTTAGTAGAGAAAAGCTCATTTTGCATTTCCACATGGTGTTTTTTTTTTCTTTTGGTATGCGGGTGCTTAAAGTTTAAACTGGGCCAGTTGCTGTTACAGCAAATTATTCAAAATCATGAGCGTGCAAGTAAAATATGCTGCTATACAAAAGTAAACAATTATAATGTATGTTCTAGACTGCAAGATACTCTGTTCCCAGTTAATGTTAACAAAAAAAAAAAAACTTTTAAACAAATTGTGTTTTATTCTAATTGCAGAATGGAAGCTTAGGATAAAATCAAATAATACTTCAGTTGAATATAACTTGTAATACAACTTGTAATGCACAAAAATGAATTGTATAGTATTAAAAAATGTTTAAATAAACAAATAGCTTCAAACATAAATCGAATTAACATTGCACAAAACCAATTAACTCTCTGTTTTTGCTTGGCAAATAGAGTAGAGAAAGGTTAAAATAAAATGTTACATAATATGCTTAGAACAATTTCGCAGCCAAGCATTAAATTAAATTATGTATGTTTTTTTTTTGCGTCTAAGCGGCAAAAAAAAAAAAAATAAAAAATAGAGCAAAAAAATATAAATGCACTTTGGTGAGCCGCTGCTCTGTAAGTGCCGCAAATAAAATGATGATGAAGAAAATTCCCCAAAGCAACAAGCGGCCCTGAAGCACACATACACGCACACACACACACACACAGATAGAGATGCATGTGTGCGTGTGTGGACCAGGGTCATAAATGCCATTATTATTTGTAAACATTGCGACAGCGAGTGCCCCAAATTGTTAACTTTGCTACAAGGTCGTACACATATGTAACATAAATACAAGAAATATACAATATTAACTCAGATTGTTCAAGTTGAGTCTGCTTGGCGTAGAGATACCCTGTACTCGGTATTGACATAAGCCAAGTAGTTTAACTGCAGGTTCGGAAAATCGATTTTTGAATGTAAACCGTTCCAATTGGATATTCAGACCTATTCCAAATTCCACTTTCGAATCGTTTTCACAGAAAACTGTATAGCATACTTTTTAGGGCACATTAAACTATAAAATCCTTCAATACATATACTTTTTCGATTAACCCCAAAGTATGCAACACATATTTTAATGGAATTGATTCGCAAGTGCAATTCAGAACAGGTTTGATTGCTTTTGTTTCATTTCCTTCATATGGATATAAATATGTATGTATGTGTATGTTAATTAGGTAATCTTAAGCTTACACTCACAATTAAAATTTATTTTATTTTAATTTAAAACTAAAGTATTAGATAGAATTTAAGCAAATAAAACTAACATTATTTAAAAATTGCCTCAATATATTATTTTTTTTTGTATTGAGTTTAATTTCATGTTGAATCAAAGGACGAACACGGCTGAAAGAATCGAATGTTCAAGAAAATATATATAGTTCTATAATTTAAGAGATAAGAGATAATTTCTTCTGCCTTTTATTTGCTTTGGTAGTACTTTATTACCTCCTTTTTAGCCATTTTTAATGGGTACAGCGTGTTAGACAGAAAAAAGCAACAACAGTGATGCATAAAAATCTACACACATAGCTAACATTTTGCTAGACAACACAGAAACTTTTAATTAATTTGTGTCTGTGTGTGTGTGTGTGTGTGTGTGAGTGGTGTATGTCTGTGTGACCCGCGAGTGTACGTATGCGTATGTGTGAGTCTCATTCTGTGTGTGTGTGTGTGTGCTTTCCCTTTGATAAACAAACAAATAATAACATCAACATTTAGTGTTGCTCTGGTGCCAAAAATGGCTTGACCCAAATGTAATCAGGTAATTTGTTTTGCACTGTCAATATTTACACAGTCGACTCGCATATATGTCTATATATATTTCATTTCAAAACGATTTGGTAAGTTATTAAATACACATACACACACACATACACACAGAGACAGTTCTTTATGCTCATAAAAGAACACCTTTGATTTGTTCAGTGCTGTGCAAATATTGCATGCTTAGCTGGAGTTGAAAGTTGTTCGTAACGTTTTGGCCTGTGTATTCATGTTGCCAATCAGCCAGACAGGCAGTCAGTCAGCCAGGCAGTCAATCATTGCGTCAGTCACTCAATCAGTCAGTCAATCAATAGGCTTACAACTGTCTGACAACAGCATGTGCAAAATAGTACAAAAGAGCAACAAACAAAATTGATTTAATAGACCTACATTATGCGGGCAATGTGTCTATCTTTATATACATACATGCATGCACACATACATATGTAAATACACAAACTGTCAATACATTTTTGCCAAATACAAGTTGGAGTGGCAAGCAGACAGAGAGAGAGGCAGAGAGAGAGAGAGTGATAAAGTAAAATTGTATTATAAATCATATATTAATTGAGCATATTGCACAACATGTAAACATATATAAACGCATTTAATTATATCTTTACTTTCATAACTCACATAACAAAATTACAAATTTTCAAAATTGTTCAACATAATTATATTAAGTTTTTAACTATGTCTGTTTTGACTAGAATTTGGCATTAATTTGATAGTAACTGCAAATATTTGTACATATTTAAATACTGCTAATAACAAGTCTATCCGAATGCTAATTCCATAGTTATGTGTAGAGCATACTTTAATGCTAATTCAATTGGCATGCAAGGAAATTCAGGGATAAAATGTTGTTAATTTTACATATCAAATGAATTTGAAACTGAAAATCGCATAGCCAAATTGCTGTGCTTGATAAGATATTAGATTATTGCATTTATTAAATCATTTATAATATTGAATAGCCACAAAATATATCGAATTTTGTTAAGACAGTTAATTAGTATAAGGAATGTAACTTTAATTTTGTATTAAAGATAAGTTTACTTTAATTGGTAAGCCTTTTTCATTGCTCTGAAAAGTAGGCAATACTTTTTTTTCAAAATTTGCAAGTAATTGTTTACTGCTCTTAAAAGTAGGCTACACTTTTTTGCAAGGCATTGATTTCAATTGAGTTGGAAAACAGATACGTAAAAAACAATTTTCATTTATTTCAATTATCACACCAAGCTTTTTTCTTTGCTCAATTGTCAGGACATACAGCTAGTAGGTAGGTAGAGCTGCAGTTTGGCTAGGCTTGCTTAAGGGTTGACAGTATGTTTCCTGTCCACTAACACGTTTAAACACAATTGCTTTCAGTAGTGTTTTTTTCGTTGTTGTACTCTCTTGCAGTTGTTGGACTGTGCAAAAAAAATGTAGGCAACATTTTTCAATTGAAAAGAAAAACTACATTCAGTTACAACAAAACATTACACTGATAGTGTCGAATGGGGTCTACAGGGTTTATGGGTGACTTGAGAGTGTTTAAGGGCAGCGTGGGGGGGGGGGAGAGGGAGTGTTGTGTATTGGGGTGGTAGACACGAAATCATTTCGAACGTGGCTGACGACAAAAGTTAAACGAGGTCAAAGTGTATAAATGCGATTCCAGCATATTGACCGTTGACTGAATGGCTGGCAAACATGCGAGCAGAGCAATCGCCAACAAAAACCAAAAGCTGTGCCAGGCTCAGTATCTTTTATTGTACACATATGCACACATACACAAACACAGACAAACACACACACACACACAAACACACATACACCTATGCCTGAGTGTGATTTGTATCTGTGTATTTATTTGTGTTTGATTGCATGTTTGCATTATTTATTGAGCAGCAATGATTAAATTTCAATAAAATCAAATGAAAATGCATTTGAGCAACTGGCAAATTGCTGGCCCATTATAATATTCAAGCAACACCTCCACCCCACCTTTTTACCCTACCAACTATATACAATGCTAATAAACAGCGCCATCAATATAACAACTTCAGTTCATACAGTTAAACTTATCTATAATTAAGTTGAATTTGAATTGATATTATTATTAATTGATATTAAAAGCATAATATGGTTGTCCTTCAATATTTTCGAAAGCCCGCAACTTTACATACCTTAAATTGAACCTTGAATATTTTTTTAAAAATATATGCTAAAGTCCGAAACGTATCATTTATGTTCCAAGAATTTTTCAGCAAATTGTTCCGAAATCATTTCCACATCAATTCCACATAAATTTCCAAGTTTTTCTGAAAATTAAATAAACGCACAAGAATGCAAACGTTTTGTAATGAAGTTCAGCTTCAAATTGTGTGCTGCACATTTTTCAGAGGAATTTGGCTGAATGTGAATTGAGAACAAGGCTAATCAAATTTTTTTTTTTAATTAAAATTTAAACACTTAAGACACAAAACATTGTAGAAATAAAACTATCAATGCCATTTCAAAGGCCGTTTTTAACTGAATTCAACTCAAAAAGCTACAGCATACTTTTAGGAGGGTCTAACAAGTAAATGAATGTATCTGTGAATTGATTGAAAAGTGGAAATCGGAACAGGGATATATGTAAGACAGCTTAAGTCCACTTATACTTCAGAAATGGCTTTTTTTAGTTTTATAATATTGTTTATTTGATATAAAGCCCAATGTTACTATTCTTAATAACTTACACTATAGTGACTTAATATTTCAACAAAATATACAAATCTATATAAATTTAAACTTAGATAATAGGGAGAATTAATGAGAAGGCTAAAAGACAATTATATTATTCTGTTTGGCAAGTCGGTTGGGTGAATCCTCCAGATTCTTCAACTCGCCCTCACTCCGTGAACACGTCTCGCTCTCAGGAGCTTGCAAGCTGTCCAGGTATGCAGCAGCTGGCGGTTGATGATATCTCCGATTTTCGGTAGCTGAAGCTCGTTTTGAATGTCTCTATTGCGTATGTACATTTGTAGTAAATCTTGTGATTGGGCTACTCGTATTTTGTTGAGGTTCGTTTTTGATGCTATGCCGTACACCTGGATACTATATCTCCAGATGAGTGCCAGAATAGCCTTGTAAATGTTCAACTTGTTTTTAAGCGATTGTTGGATTAAGTAGCCAAGACATGCTTCTTGCATTTGTCGTGTTAACCGGTTGTCATGTGTGACACTCCTAAGCCACAAATTTGGGGGTGATCTCCTGGAGTAGCAACTCCAATTTAAAAATAAACAAATGTCAAATAAGATTAGAAATGAGAATATGTTGATACAAAACAACGCGATTTTAGTCGGGCACTACAAAAAAATGTTTGCTAAAACCGTTTGGGAATTATAAACGACAAGATAAAATAACTTGTATTTCTTTTTGTTTTAAATATAGCTTTGAAACAAACAATTTTGTGTGAATTTTCTATAGCTTGTTCCAGCAGTTGAGGTTGAGTGCTCAGAAAATTATTACACTTTTTTTATACTCTGTTTTCAACCCAACTTGATATACATGTTAATATATACAGTAGGCAGACAAAGTGTGAAGATCCTAATTAAGAATTCAAATTAAGAAAGAATTAAATTGAACCACACCTTAAATGAATATACAGCAAAATATGTTAAATTAACGTTTGCTATAGCGCAGCTTAACTGTAATACAATTTTTGCGTACTTGCCCAATTCCTTTGCAATCGCCGCAGCTTCCTTTTTACAAGACTACTTTACTTCTTGGGCAGTGTGCCGCCGTCGTCGTCGTCTTTGCTGTGTGTGGTTTTCCCTCCGCCAAAGCGTTCATGCAAAAGCAATTTCCTGAAGTTTTTACCCCATCACACACACACACACACACCGGCTCAGAGATACACACACACACTCACACATAGCTACACAGACGTCGGCACGCACGCAGGACGCGACCTCACTCAAAACGCATTGGCCAAGTTTGGATGGCGTTGCCTTTCTGCAGGACGCTCGACAGCATTCGCAAAACCAATACGACTGCGATTATGCGGCTCTACAAGTGTACGTGTGTGTGTGTGTGTGTGTATGTGTGTGTGTGCTGCGCGCATACTCTCAAACTTACAAATTGCGCGCTGTAAGTAAGAAATCATTGAGGTTGGTCGCCACACTAATGGAAAACGACAAGCGGCATGTGGGCAAACGTTTTGTCGACCCCTACCCCCTCTCAGCTCATCCTGCTGCACCTTTGCTCAACCCCTTTGGCCACCCACTCTAGTCACGTAGCCGGATGTTGCCGTTGCGATAGTTGTCGTTGTCGTTGTCAGCTCTGTGGTCCAAGTTTAGTTCACGTTTGGGTTTGCTTGCCGCAAAAGTTTAGCTGCTAGTTGCGGCAATGTCCTTGCTCTACAGCTGCCCCTTCGTCCTGCGAATGAGCTGTTTGAGCTGCCTGCCTGCAGCATTACAGGATCAATTTCTTTTGAGCACTGATTTGCTGTTCATGTCACAGTTTCTGATAGCATCGATAGCAGCTGCCCGCGCTCCTGTTGCCGTTGTGCCATTAATGTCCTTTAACTGCTTCTGTGGCTGCTCCTGTTGCGGCTACTCCAACTGCTGCTGCTGCAGTCGTCAGGCTGTCTGGTTTTAGCTTCAGCCTTAATTAAATGGGTAACGCAATCAGCACGTGACATTAGCAAAAGTAAACGCAAATTTTGAATTGTGACAAAAAAAACGCATTTCGAAAGAGCATATTTTGTAAAGAGAACTGGAAGAGTTTTCTGCTGCGCACTGGAAAACATATTGCCTACCTTAGGATGCTCATCAGCTGTCAAATGCAAATGAAAATGAAAACGAAGGCGTAAAGCTTGCAAAAGCTTTCGTTTCTCTTGCTCTTTTGAACAACTCGTGCTCTTTTTCTCTCAGTGCGCATGTGCTGCTCTTTGACTTCCAGCTGTCAAAAGCAAAACACGAAGTGCTGCCTGGCTCAACAAACACGGGCGTGCACCGTCGTCCTGCTGTTCGTCGTCGTCGTCGTTGTCCTTAGTGCTCGTCATATTCATATATTTTGCCATCGCCAGTGTCCTTTTCAGTTAACTTCGTCTATTCGTTGAAAGCTGTACACGTTACGGAAGCGACGGTGTATCCTTTTTTGTGCGCTTAAACGCTTGCCAAGTCCAACAACAGCAATAGCAACATTTGCAATAAGCATACAACAATAATGAAAGTGTCCTTTGCCGCCGGCGTTTGAAATTGTTTTTAAGCAGGGATATAAATGAAAAGATTTCAAATATAAAACGCCGCCAAAGTTCAAGCCTCAAGTTCAGTGTATCTGTGTGTGTGTGTGTGTCGCATTTTAAGCAACAAGGCTTTGTATCCTGCCGCACTCCAGCTTCAAATGTTGCTTCAAAACTGTGAAGGCAACTTAAAAGTTGGCAGCTAGGCTACAACAAAAAAAAGTGAAAGCGAAAGCGTACCGGAAACCGGAAGGCAGCCCAAAACGGGGCAACCAGAAGAGCAGGCAACAACAACAACAACAACAACGACAACAACAATTGCAACTGCAACTACAACAACAACAAATGTGCTGCATTGTTGTTTTGTTAGCACTTTGACCCAAATCGCAAAAGCAACACGCGTGTGTGTCTCCTTTGGGGTTAGTGTCTGTCGCTGTCTCTGTCTCTGTCTCTGTCTATGTGTGTGTACGTGTATTAGTGTGTCCTGTGTGCTTATGTCCTGTGTGTGTTTGTGCATAGAAATGCATGACCGATAAGCGCAGGTGTCATTGCCATGACAAAGTTCCGTGTGAACAGCAGATAAAAACTCGCGCCAAAGTGAACAAACAGAAAAAGAAAAAACAAAAACAGGATAAAGGTATAAAAAGGATGCTACGTAGATAAACAAAATCTGTTATACTTGCGCATACTTTATACAGAGTTGTTTCCGCTGTCAAGGCTTAAGTGCATCGCACAGCTGCGACAGCTGCCAGCAGGACTCAGGACTCAAGAGCTCAGCCTTAGGAGTCAGCATTCAAAAGGATTCAAGGATTCGCTTTTCACATGTGAGTTGCTTTTTTTGACACCTGTAAAATGTACAGGTTTTATTATTACTTTTACTTTTACATTTACATTTACACTTGCCACACTGAGTATCCTGCATATTTACGACAGATTTAAAAGTTTCGACATTTGTTTAGTTTACAGCTAGCGGCAAAAAAGTAAAACGTTAGCGACTTTTGAGAAAGCCACAAAAACACATTTCACAATTTCAGATTTCACGGCATTTACATTTATGCCAACATAAACATATATATATTATAAATCCTTATATACGACAGCTAGCATAAAGTTAAGCATATCGTTTGTTTTCGTTTATAAAAGAAACTTAATGCTTCATCATAAAGGCATATTAATGTGAGTAGGAAATATTTGGTCTTATTTATATTATATCATTATGGTTATTTAATATAATTGCATGAAATTAAGGAGCATGAGAAAAGGTGCTTGCAATTGTATCAAATTGTTTTATATAATAGTTATGTAGTTGTAATAAATAAGAATTAGTTAACTTTATGTACAGGCCTGTTGCGAATGCCACTTCCTAATCAATTCCATTTAAATATGTGCTGCATACTTTTGGGCTAATCGAAAAAATATATTGAAGTGCAACAATTGAATATATGCGATTCTGTGAAAACGATTCAAAAGTGGATTTTGAAACAAGCCTGATAATTGTTTCAAATGTAAAATTCCTAAGAGCAAAAATTGAAATTGCTTTTTGAAATTCAGCATAGCTAACAATTTGGATATTGAATATTTGACTAGCAATTGAAAACGGAAACAGGTGTTTCTTATTACAATTGTGCATTAAAATAATTATGTTGTATTTAGTTGAATGATTAAAAGTATTCCCAAAGCACACATATATTTAACTACTATGGATTAATTAATGATATATTTGTTGTTTTTATCTGATATCCTTCTAATATATGAACATGTTTTTATCTAGGGTTTCATTCTAAATGATTTATTATATGCTGCATTTAAGCGTTTGAACTTATTTTAATTCTAATAATCGCATCTCTATCGGAGTTTTATTTTCTTCAACTGAAACTGCAACTATGTTGGTATTTTGCATGAAGTATAACAATATACGCTAGTTTATGTGAAGAAAACATTTAAGTTAACTCACATAAGTTAAATGTTTCATATGATAATGTCAACATATTTAGCAATTTACTATCAAATTATGCACCCGTCTTCCAGAATCCACTTCCGAATCATGTGCACATAAATATCTTTAGCATACTTTAAGGCTCGTCAGTAAACTAAGTAAAAGCTAAACAGACGAAAGTTTTGTATTCTATACTGCGCTTGAAAGTATTCTACACTCTTTTATGTGGATTTCGAAACAGGCCTAATAGTTTATTTATTTTCAATGACCAATTGAAATTTTCATTGCGTGACTTTTGTCTTAACTATCTACGGTCAATTTGGCTTTCTTTTCATTTATAGAAAAAGTGTTTAAATAAGACTATTCAGGAGTAATTAAAAAACTTGTTTTGTTATATAAATGTGTCAATATAACTTTTAAGCTGTGAGCCCAAAAAAGTAGCTGGAAAAAAGTATATTAAGATTGTTTGAAAGTATATTAAGAAGGCATGAAAAAGTCTATAAGTAAACTTTTCTTTGAACATATATTGAAACATTTATAGATTACATATTAATCTAGCATGTCTTTAATTGTCAAAGGTATTTATAGTATGGATGGCTGTCAAAATGTTACAAATTAATACAAAAAAGCCTTTACTAATGAAGAATGAAATATGAAAAATAAACGAATGAAAACTAGGAAATTTAACAAACTTCTCTAACCAATAACTTAATTCTTGAAAACTTAAATTTTATCTTTATGAAGCTTAAGTCCCAACTGAACGCGTGCTAGCATATTTTAAGTAAATAAAAATAAATGTTGTCGTAGTAGTTGTTTAATCAATAATTTACAAAACAAGGCTATTAATAAGCACACAATGTTTTGCATGAACTATGAGCCCAAAACGTATGTAAATACCAAAAGGATAGCAAAAGGATACTTTTTGGCCTACGGCTTTTGGTAAACTCATATTTCAGAGTTTCTCTGAGCTTTTAATGAAATTAATTTCAATTTATTTGCAGTCATTAAAAGTCGAAAAGAAGTTAAATTTGTACGCATTTTATGTTAAATGAATTTCCGTTTCATTTGCATATAAAAAGAAATATATATAAATAATTGTTGAATGTATGCATTAAATTTAGTTAATTTTTTTGTTGCTTTTGCTTTCTGAGTTAATGAAAATCAGCAACGTTTGTTTTTGTGTTTTGGCTCTTTAATTATTATTATTTTGGTTGAAACGTGCCATAAACAAGGCCAATGCGATTATGGCAACTTAACGCAAACAAAGCCGCACCAGGATAGGGGGGGATATAAATATGCAAAGCGCTTAGACAGGCAACAGTCTAAGGTTTTCTTAATGAAATGACAAAAGTGAAAACACGCGGAAAATTGCTAGGGAAAAGCCAAATATTTGCGTATGCCTTGGAGACATTCAGACGCTAATGGCAAAAGTCGTCGGCGACGTTGGCTACGTGAGACATTTTCCGGACTGTGGCAAATCAACCAAGTGTGTGTGCGGCAGTGTGCGTGTGTGAGTGCGTGTGCACATGTGTGTGTGCAACGCGTTGTGGCAAGAAAGCAATTAAATATATTTCCGCTTCGATGTCAAAATTAATGTGCATTTGATATTTGAAAGCGCGCACGCACACGCACAAGCAGGAGTGGACATGTCGCTGGGCGTGGCTGTTAACTGACAAGATGACTGCCTGTGCCTGGGCTATGTCAACGCTCGCTCTTGTCAGCCATTTAACAAGGCCATCTGGCAACGGCAACAGCAACGGCAACCTTTCAACCAAACACCAAACACCCAAAAAGTGGGCAGCACAAAAGCGTTTCCCAGCACCTTGAGGGTTAACGTTAACATGCAAAATATATGGCGACGCCTTTGGGCCAAGTTATATATGGCTACAACTGTGAATTGTTGTGTAAATGTTGCTTGTCACACTGTTCAAAAGCAAACATTATTAAACCGCTGTCAAAAGCTGTTTCTAAATCAATTTCAACGAAAATTGTGTAGCATACTTTTTAGCGCAGCTTTAAAATCAAACCTAGGTTTGTTTAATTTGGTTTCTTTCTGAATCTGTTGCATACTTTTCAGCGCAGATAATAATTCAAAAATGTTAGTTCGATCATGAAATAAGGTTTTGATTTGAAGGTGAAATTTAAAATAGACTTGAGTTATTATAATTTGATTCAAATATATAATAACAAGAAAGCATGCTTTTAAAATTACTTAAAGTTGAAATTTATATTAACAAATTGGACATATTAAAATGAATTATGATTATCAGGCCAGTTTTCAAAAGCGAAATAGTTGATTGTATAGCTCAAGGTAAAAGTTTTCAAGTTGAAAGTTCAATCGTTGTTTATTTCGAAATTATAAGAAATAAAAACAAGCCTAAATATATTTGAAATTTATATTAAATTAGGCAAACCATTAAGTTTCGAACAGTGTAGCTGCTGTCTGGACATTGACACAAAATGTAACTGACATGCCAAGGCTGTTCCCTTAGGGAAGAGAGAGAGATTGAGAGTGTGTCTCATGTAATTGCTAATGAGTGGGCCAACGAGGCGTATGCGCAATATGCGTCGCATATATAGCATTACTCATACGCCTCGTTTCAACCGATGCGCATATATGTACATATATAAGGCTAAAAAGTCAACTTTGGCTGACTAAACATCTCAGGGCAAATATTTAAATTGGAGTACTGTAAAAAGAAAACAAAGATGTAGCACTTTTTGCTTAGCTTTCAGCTGCAGAGATTCTTGTCTTGATTTCATTGTCTGTGTGTGTGTGTGTGTCTTATATATATATGAAACTCGACAGTTTTTGCCCTGTCTAGTTATTTATGCAAAATATCTACAAGCATAATAACAACGACAAATAAAAAGCAAACAATATTTAAATAAAGGATTATCAAGACACAAGCCAAAACCAGCTCTAACTTTGCCTGCAGCAACAGAGCAACAACAACAACAACAACAACAACAACAAGAACAACAATATCAGCAAAAAAATATGAAAATGGTTTACTCGTTGGGGCCATTTACTTATGACTGCGACTGTGCTTGTGTCCTCCTTGGGTCCTCTTGGCTGCCTGCCTGGCAGGACTCTCAGTTCCTAGAAATACGAGCACGAATAGTATCATATCCAATGCGTAGACTGGCTGGCAGCCCGCTGCGTCCTGTCTGCCTATGTCGCCGCATATTTTATTGTGTCTCTTTTAGCGATTTGAATACTCTTCTAAACGGGTATTATAAATTTCTCAAGAATTGAGTTGAGCATATGTTTTATTCTGCTAAGCATAATTGGAATTCAATTCAGCCAAGTGCAAGCCAAGAATTGAGTCAATTAAAGTGAATTCTTGTTTCACATTAACATTCTACAATTAATATCTAATTAAAATTAATGCAAATTCAAAAAAAGTGCTATAAAGTTTTCATTCCAACATCAGTTGATTTAAACATGTATGATTGCAATAAATATTCATTTGAGAGCACAACTTTATGACAACTTTTTTTCTTACTTTCAAGCATTATTAAAGATAAATTATTTGAGTTATAATCAACATTATGAAGTACAGATATACAATTATTCCAAAAATTATTCAAAACGCGGCAAAGAAGTAGTATGGGTATTATTTCAACAGTCAAATTGTAATCGAAAATTAAAAATGTAATATCTATTTAATTAGTTAAGTGTATAAGTGTTCTGCAATAAGTCAATTAGAGTCCAATTTCAAAAAGTTTCCCTTCAAAAAACGCACTTTTATTGAAAATGAATATAAATATTTTCCTATCAAAGTGCATCAAAAATGCTAATTGATAATCTGATTTAATTTATGTACATTGCACTTAAAAAATGAGCTATGAAAATAATTTAATTAAAGTTTATGGGCTGCCAACAAAGTCAAAAAAAAAAAAGAAGAAAAACCAAACAGTTACAGAAAATGGCTCTAATGGGTTAAGTTTTTTGTTAGCCAATTAAGGTTTTTTGTTAAATTACTTATTTGTGAGTATTGCTTATGCTGCATTTATAAAACTATCATGAAACTTTTGCTAATATTATTAAATGAAGTTTTTGCATTCAACGTTACATAACATTTTTAAAATTTCTCAAATTTCTCATTATGTAAAATGATGTAAAACCATGTCTCTTATATCTGTGTGTTTCTATTCCAACTCAATACAAAAGTTGTGAAACAAAATTGATAACTCATATCCATATTAGATTTACATATCATTTAGTTGCATTGGAAACATTAGAAACAAGGGAATTTAGCTTTCGGCAATCAAATATAGAACAGTTTCAGCTCTTTGTTTTTATTTTTAAATTCATTTTTATTCATTAGACTTTAGCTCGCTTATTGCACGATGATGTCATGTTAACAGCATGTTTTGTATGTCCACTTCTCTCCCCTCAGCTTATTACAACTCAGACTCTGTTTGCACGTACTTCGAGGTATTATGCTAAGCATATGTGTCCTGGGTTCTCAACTCCAGACAGACAGTTAAACATAAGGACAGCATAGAGAGAACAATATGAATTTCAAGTGTGCCTCCATATCATATATTATGTATTTTATTCAATCTACTTTAACTGGCACGCTTATAAGCATTGTCAGCTGCTTGGCTTTTATTTGTTTAGCACATATATTTTTTAGGCGCTGATGTCCTTTCAATTTCCATTTCAGTTTTCAATTTGATATGCATAGCATACAGAGACATTGAAACTGTTGCAGCCCATTTCCATTCTGATTGCCAACTTTTAATTTCCATTTATTTTTCGGGTGACTTTTGCCAAGCTGATGCTGAATGCTGGGCTTATCTGCTGAGCTGCAACCATTTTGTCATTGTGTCATTCGGGCATTCGGGCATTCGGGCATTTTGGCATTCATTGTGCTATTGTGTCCTGCAGCTGGCTGCCCGCATTGTGCAGGCTCTTTTCCAGATATATATCGCATCCTTTAATGCTTTCCATTTGATTGGTTACAGGCTCCTCTTTCGGCCATTTTGGCAGCGCTATCGACCGTAAAATACTAAAGTTACTTCTACCATGCAAAATGGCAAGTTTGCTCAAACTGCAGCCTCTTCAAGAATACCCATATAATAATTAATTTTATATTATATTAAAAGCCTTATCATGTTGTTGACATAATACAGGGTTAATGCTCAACGTACTTGCTCAGCCCAACATTCAAATATTGTACAAAGTACAGTCAAACTTCGTTAAACGAAAGTTGTCAGTAATTCAAAATAAACTAAAGTTATCTTCGGCGTGCTGCAGATTAGCATAGAAGTTCATATGAAAACTTCAGTTTGTGACCGATTGTTTCTTTGACAGCTATAAGATATTGTAACTTGATTTTGATTAAATTTGGTCATTATGTATAAAATGTCCCTAAACTTAGGAAAAGTGAGTTTGATTTAGTTATTTTCAAAAGCAAAAAAGTTTTTCATACAATAACTTAAATTTCGACCCATTGTTTGTATGGCAGCTATATATTATAGTGGTTCGATCCCACCGATTCTGACATATGCACTGCCTGCAGCAAAAACTGAAAGACTAGTTCATATATAATCAAATGAACAGACGGACAGACAGGCAGACATGGCTAGTTCGACTCATCTGTTGAATCTGATCAAGAATATATACATTACATTGGATCAAAGACGTCTTCTTATAGTAATTAAAAGTATATAAATGAAACTTAGACAAGAAAATTGTATTACAGAGACATTCATTATAGCGACGTTCAACTGTACAAAGTACATTTAAACAAGCTAAATAAGAGACACTGTCAGTTTTATGACTGCTCGTATTTTCGCTTGAAATACATTTCAACTATGCCATAAACATTTATAGAATAATGAGCTAATTAAATTTACATCGCATTTGAGTGCGCTTAACAAATTAAGCTCGTAATTAGGACTTTGCATAATCAAAGCAAAGACGTTGTAGAGGTACTTAGAAACGTAGAAACATAGATACAAAGATACAAAGATACATAGATACATAGCTGCTTATATAGATACAAATGTAGAAAGCAGCTAAGGACATCTAATCGATAGCTTGTCTTGTAAACTTGCCTCAATATGAATGCTTTGGTCTTTGGTCCTCCAATGCAGGTAATCAATCAAGTTCAAAGTGGCTCGCGTACAGGTGAGTGTGGGTTGGCTAAGAGGGGCTTGGGGGTTAAAGAGGTTAACGAGGTTGCAGCTGTTGTCGTAATCCATTTAGCATATATGTAAGCTAGTTTGACAGTCGAGTTTTGTTTCAAACACGATTTTGCTTAATTATTGAATATCAACTAATTATGCTAAGAGCCAAAAGCGTATATGCTATTGCTTATTGTATTTGTGATTTATTTGGTTTATTTGGTATACTATACAGGTAGAGGCTAAACTCAGAGTCGAAACTTGTTGTCCCAGTCGTGTGTGTTTGTTTTACCTTGAAATCCGAACATTCTATTAGCACAAAATGAATTATTAATAAGTGTGTCAATGCGGTCTGGATAGCTAACTGTATACGTGTGTGGGTATGTGTGTGAATCGATAAGGTAACTAAAAGGGGCGTTTTGTGATATACAACAGGATAAAACAACTACAATCGGGCTAACGATGTTTTAATACTCTTGCAGAAGTTTGCTTTCAAATAAGTTTTTCTGTACAAATACTGCATTTTTGATTGATTGTGACAATTTTATGATATAGTTAAACAAATTTTTACACTTTTTATCATACTCCATAAAATTTAATAAAAATTAAGATATTCAGGTTTGTATCGAATTCGGCTTTCAAATCGTTTCTATGCTGAATTATGTAGCATACTTTTCAGCTGCAAAATATAATTAATTTTGTAAGTATTGTTAAAAAGTCTTGAAAAAAAGAAAGATTTTCATACATCAACTGATTTTTTGAACAATCTTTTCTATGGCAGCTATATGTTATACAAAAACAATCATGATTTACTTTAAATATGTTGTTTTTTATCAAAACAAACTTCGAAGTGCCAAATTTGATTGAGATATCTGTAATAACAAAAAAACTTATTGACTCAACTAATGATGAACTGATTGAGAATATTTGTGTATTTACTTGAAACAGTCAAAAAACAAGTTACATAATTGGTGTTCAAATCAAAATACTCCTTGTTAGAGTATGCTAACCAGTGTTTTGGTGTGTGCACAGGCTGTGCAAAGTCATTAAAACCTTTGACAGACATGAAAATAGAAACAACAGTACAATTTTGGGGCTAACGCTTACACACACACACCTGCACACAGCTCAACCAATACACCTTTACACATATAGAACTAAGGTACTTAAAGTGTAGCTTTTGTTTATTTAGGCGCTAGAATAGCAACTAAAAGTTGGCTGGTGTCGAGCTTTGCGCTTAAGCAGAAAATCATTAGTTAAAATACGCAAATATCTCTAACGTTTTTATTAGCCGAGCAAAAAGTAATTGGCCACAATTAGGGCTTAAATTGTATGGTCATAGAGAGACATTGCCTTGTCCCGAGCATACACAGTGAACGGGACAACGCAAGGATGTAGGATATGCATGTTGGCACAGGAGTTGTTCCCTGCGGGATTAAGCAAAGCGTGAATACGTTTTTCCTTTGCTCGTTAACTAAGAATTACCCCATGTAGATGCTATGCTATGCTCGCTTTTCTTTTTGGCCAACAGAAAAAGACACATTCTTGACTGTATTTTGTGTCTTTGCATTTTTGTTTTACTTTGTTTTTTCGTTTTATTGATGCCATTTTGTGCTAAAGCAGAACAAACGAGAAGAGCTCAAACTGTCTCTATTTTCTGCGCTGCTTTTCATTCTATGTAATTTTCTCTTGCTTTCAGCTTTTACAATGTATTCCTTTTTGGTTTGCTCTGACATCGCCTTGGACTTTGTTTTCAGCGTCTAGTTCACTCAAGCAAATAGGACCTATAAAGCTTTACATATTATATATTTATATATAGTTATATATGTATATATTTCTCACTGTTTTGCGCTCCGATTGACACGGATTTTGCTTTATATTTTTATTTTGTTTTTTTTTTTTTTTAGAATTTCGACTCACCAAGCGAACACACATAATGGTCATACATATATCTGATCATTATTCGTTTTATATAGCTTATAGCCTTGCTTTGCTCTGCTTTTGCTTTTGCTTTTGCTGCCCACTCGTGTGTATTTTTGGTTTGTGTTCTGGATTCTGCTTTCTGTTTTGCATAAAACTCAACAACAATAACATTTTTAGTAAACAATTTAAATTTGAATTTTAAATTTATCAATTGAAACTTACGGCACAGCGAATTGCCTCAACGGCCACTCAACAGTTACACTAGTTAACAAAGAGGAATAAAATTTGTAGTATATAATTTTTATGAAAAACAAAGCTGTTTAGACCTTTTCCAGCTTACACTTTTGTTAGAATATTGCAAAAGTGATATTCCCTTAAATTTTCAAATTTTCATTTTTAATTTTATTTACTTTTTTTTGATAAAGGATTGCAAATGAGACTCAATTCAATATCTCAAATTCAATATATACATTTTAAACTTTTTAAAGAAATTTCATTTCCGCGAAATGTTGCCGAAACTGGATCTAGTAGATTATGTAATTTTCTAAATGGGTTCATATTTCAATTTCGTGAGATTATTATAATAGATTAATTATGCAATCAGAACACTACTTTTCCTTATTTTCTTGTTTAAGTTTAATTGAATGAGAGCCATGTCTCAGAAATGTCCTGTAAGCCAGCTTGTTTCCTTAATAATGTTGCCTGCTTGCTTAAAATTACAAGTACAAGTAAGTACAAGCTTAAGTTATCAAATTGACATTCATTCACTGTTTCTTGTTCAAAAACTTTGTTGACTAGTGCTATTTTTGTTAGCATTAAACTGCAAATTTTAAACGGCAGTGATATGCATTTAAAGTTGTGCGAGATTCAATTAAAACTTGCAATATAAATCACGCGTAATGTAATGTAGACATATGTTTACACACATATATATATATTTGTGCTCACACACATACTTGCCCACTCACACACTTTAATGGGTACTCAGAATGTACGTAAAATAAATATGAAATATTTGCAGCCCACACGCTTTTTATGACTGTCCTTTGTTGTTGTTGTTGTTGTTGTTGTTGCTGTTGTTGTTGTAACTGTAACTCGTTAGCGCCGCTGCCGAGTTCAAGGTCCTTTGCCGCAAGGATCAAGTTGGTGCGCGGCGCACAAATAAATAAAAAGCATGTAAGTGCCAACAACAACAATAACAAGACGCATAAAAACAATGCCAAGCCAAAATGAGCACAACATCAAGATTTAAATTTGCTCAGGCGAAACAAAAACATAAAAAAAAAAGAAAACACGAAGAAGAAAAGCTGAGAAAAGCAGCGCAAAGGATGCTGATGAAGAGGCGCAAATGAAATACGCAGAGAGAACGAAAAACTAGAAAAATGTGAAGCACCCAAAGCCACTTGAGGACACAAGGCAGGTGTGAGTGGGCGGGATGAAGGCGTGTCAAGCTGGCCTTAAAATGCCAGGCGAACAGAAGACAGGGCTCCAACTACACACACACACACATGCACCTAAACAAAAGTCAAAGAAATTGTGCAAGACGCATTGAAAACTGGAATATGTCCTTTCAGAATCGCCTCATCTTTCCATTCAACAATTTAACAAGTAGTTACAAAAACAAAAAAAGGCAGGAAGTGCAAAAAAAAAGCAGGATGCTTCAAGTTAAATTACGGAAATAAACATTTTGCACGCTGCAGCGCCTTTAATATGGATGATTTTCTACTACTTCTGCTGCTTTTTCTGCGCTTCTGCGACTCATTTTCTTTTAGACGATAAGTCTCAAAAGCAGCGCGCGTGAGAAACTTTTCCAGCAGAGGCCTGCGCTGCCGAGGTGCACTCATTAAGTTATTAGCAACAATAGCAAAGTGATTAAACATTAATCATTTATATAATCGAAACAATCGAAAATATTGTAAATCGAATATTTCAGCGTTTGTTTTTCGGAATGCAGAATGCGGAATTGCGACAGAATATTAAACTCTTAATGCTTTGTCTTAAAATTCTGTTTCCAACTTGAATCAATGCCAGAGAAAATTATGTAGCATACTTTTCAGAGCAATATATATATCAGCGACTTAGTTTTCTTGGTGCTTCATTTACATTTTGTATGTTTTCTATGAAATTCATCTAAAAGTTTTCTTATTTGCTGTTAACTTGGCTTATAGATAAATATCTCTAAATATATCGAACGACTCTCTTTGACACTTTTTTGCGTCTATCAAAAAGGCGTCATGTCAAAATGTTTCTTTGCTTTTCTGGCACTTCTGTCGCTGCTGCGCTTGCTGTTGCCACTGTTCCCACTGTTCCTGTATCTGCTGCTGCCTCCTGCTGCCTCCTGCTGCTTGGTGTCCTGCCTCCTGCCGCTTGTAATGTGAGCTCATTACCATAAAAGCGTTGCTGGGAGCGAGACTGCTAGCGACAGTGAACAGGGAACAGCACGCACATATGAATGAAAGTCGGCTGTAGAAGGGGCAAAGTAGCGGAATTGAAGTACGAAAGAAATATGAGAAAGAAAAAAGAAAGCAGAAATGAGAGCTGGCAGCAAAACTTATAGATGTCTTCAATTTCAGTAATAGCACTTTGGGGCATGTGGGATTTGTATGTGGAGCTTAAAAGAGACCCCTTTGGCCTAAAGTTTTTAACTGCTGCCTGGTGGATTTTAAAGTGTGTGACTGACTGGTTTTTTTGTTTTTTTTTTTTTGTTGAGGCTTGAAGCAAACTGTAAGACGGGCTGACGGAGTGTTGCAATGTCTGATCAAGCATGGTGCTGATATGTCAATCACACACACACACACAAGCTAAAAAGGCTTATGAAATATGGCAAATGGGCTGCCCGCTGGGGCTTTTTGACTATTTTGCCAAGGCAATAGAAAACATTATGGCTTATACTGTTGGCAATACATTTGAGTGGCGCTGGCTATCAAAAGGGAAGCAGCATACAGCATACTGAGCAGGCATCAACACATCTAAACTACAGTTCGTTATGCACTGAACTGTACTTAGCTAGGTGCAAGCATTTTTTATGTGCAATCGTCAAAACTTTTCAAAATTCAGCAACAACGAGTGCTTGAGTTATCGAGATGCCAATGTCGATGCTGTTGCCGCTGCCGTTGCCGCTGCCGTTGCCGCTGCCGCTGCCGTTGCCACTGCCGCTGCCGTTGCCGCTGCCCTGTGCCGGATTTGATGCTGCTGCCTGAAAGTATGCTATGGAACTTTGCAAATATGCGTTGTGTGGCTGAGCAGCGTTCGTGTTGGCATAAAGATGCTATTGAAGCATATGTGAGAGGCATGCCAAAGCTTTTTGGCATAAATATGCTGCCACATAATGCACACAGTCTTTCTTACACACATACACACACTCGCTCTCAGATTCCACTTAGACAAAAGCTTTCCCACATGCGTTTGCTGCCATTCAACACTGCGCGGGCATGAGGGAGATGGCAAGGGAATGGGGTACAGCTAGGCACTAGGGCAAGAAAATTGAATTTGTGTGCGTTGCAGAAGACTTGGCCAACTGAAATCTAATGTACGTATGTATGTGTGCAGCTAAGTCCTGCTGCTCTCTAGTTAACAGCAGTACACTGAACGATATAATGACTTAGAAAGGCTTATCTACTCAATTTTTTTAAAGTAATTTCATAAACAAGTGCTACAGACAGAACTGCTTTGAATTTAATTCCACAAAAATATGTTAAGTACTCTTAATGCATTGTCTTAAAATACAAAGGTTTTTTAATGAATCTAAATACTATCATTCAGGCATTCTCCAATTTCTACATTTCATACAATTTCACAGAAAAGTGTGTAGAACATACCTGTTCGCAATTCGAATTGCGAATTCATAACACAGAAATATGTACAGCATATTTAAAGAACTTTTTACTAAATGAACGTATAACAAATCTTAAGGTTTATAACTTTCAGCTGCATTCAAATTTTTGTTAATTAATTTTCAACTGCCTCTTAAAATTATGCAACATTTTTTTGATGGAACTATTTTGCAAGCGAATCAAGTTCTTTTTTGCAGTGTACCAATTTCTGCCCACATCTAGCATTGTTTTGGTCTAATCCCAGACCACAAGACGACAACGCATTTGTGTGTTATATTGTGTGTGTATTAGAGTCTGTGTATGTGTGTGTGTATGTCTCTTTATTCCCAGCTCGTATCGTAGGCAATCGGTTTTATCTGGCAGCGGTTTGTTTGTTAGCTGGCTTTCTGGTTCTCAATCTGTCCTTATGTCTGCCAGTCAGTGGACAACTGGCTGTGCTGCTTGGTGCTGCCTATGTCCTGGCAAATCCTTGCAGTAGTCGTGTAGTCATATTTGCTGGCATAACTTCATTCAAGATAAAAGCGTATATCATGTGCTTATGCTGTTATCCTTTTATGCTGCATTCTTTATGCTTTCATTTTATTATCTCTCTTTTCACTTTCAGTGCAAAACTGATTGCCAATTCACTGAAGGTCCACTGTGAATTGGCTGCTAGGCCCAGTTTTATGTACTGGAAAAAGAAACAAAATACAGTCGCTGATAAGCCAAAATGTCGCACGTTCTTTCTAAATTGTTTAACGCTCAATTCAAGCTCTATTTCTGCGGCCTGTAAGCCACTATGAAACAAACTGAATGATTGTTGTACTCAGCACTTTGGTTCAAATGTCAATTAATGGGACATAAGCCAAGGCATTTGACTACATTTTCCCAAAAAAACATGTAAGAATTCTCTAGTCGAGTGTGCCCGACTGCGAGACTCCCTGCTCCAAACTTGCATTTCAAGCAGTTCAGTGGCAACACAAGCAAGCAGCGCTCTTAACGTGTAAAGTGGCTGTCAAACTGTTGTTGCTGCCTGCTGAGACGGGGGTAATAGATTCTTCCATAACTTTGGTGTTTTTTATCCGATCGTGATGAAACACAGCTGATCAACATTGATACAACATATATATGTGGCTTTAAAATTGTGGCTGTGGGAGTCTTTTGCGATTTGCGGGGGTGCGGGGGGTTGCATCCGAAGTTTGAAATAAACTTGTTCTGCGTATGCTATACAGGAACCTGCAAGCCAAGTTTGGTGTCTCTAGCTCTTATAGTCTCCGAGATCGGCGCGTTCATACAGACAGACAGACGGATAGACAGACAGATAGACAGACAGACAGACATGGCTAGTTCGTCTCAGCTGTTGATCCCGATCAAGAACATATATAGTTTTTTATAGTTGGAAATGCCTCCTTCTGCCTGTTACACACATTTGCAGTAAAACTTATGTGTGTTCGAAATCTTTCAATTGTGTAGAGCACTTTCAAATTGAGTTTTCTAATACTTTTGAGCTTAATTCTGTCTTTCTTTTAAAAATTAGATTTCAGCTATAAAGTTACCTATACATATATGCTAATATATTGCTTACGTCAAGGAGTTGCAGCAGTTTTATCAATATAGACTCAAAACTGAGCGACTTTATTTAGCTCTGAAAAATGGCAAGACTATCAAACTGACCAGCTGTCAATTGAGTAGCTTTATTTACGAAATAAATGGCAAATAAATGGACATTGGAGCCATGTTGCACTATGCTATGCATAGTACATAAATCATTTTGTGATATCCAAATCGTTATTCAGGCGTTGCATACTTTTCAGCGCTCAGCTGGTTTTCATTTTGTTGCTGTTGCTTTTGTTGTTGTTGTTGTTGTTTTGCGGCTTGTGGCACGCACTGCGGAAATTAATTTTGTGCTTTATTGCAACTAATTCGATTATGAGAGTTGCCACCGAGCTGGTAGAGTTGTATATTGTGTAGCTTTGTGACCGACCACCCATAGTTCATGCTAAACATGTGCATAAACAAAGGCCAACAACAAAACAGCAGGACACATATCCTTGGCATTTATTATGCGTAATTCATGCAGCAGTGTGTGATATATAAAAAATATATGTATATATATAAAAAATAGTTCCGGCACATTACTTGCTATTAAACACTGCGTTGCGTTAAATTTGATTTATGGTTTTATTATGTTTTTTTTTGTTTTTTGCGGGCCATCAATTTTAACCGCCCTCTGCCCACATTTAGTTGAGCATGAACGGCATTTGAAAATAAAATTGAAATACATTTTTGAAATTGAAATTAAAATCCATAAAACGTTAAAAGTGCTGTCACGTGCGTCTAATTAATTAACCACAATTGTAGAGTTCAGCTTTGCCAGCTGCTCCACAAGGCAGAAAGGACCTAAATTAATTTAACATTTAGATGCTGTGGCAAATGAGTCGGAAATCGCTATAAAAAAGACCCCCCGTTTTGATATCGCAAAATTATAAATATAACAAAAAAAATCCAAATGAGTTCACTGGAAATTTAATTCGCCATTTGTGTCTGTTTCTGCTCAAATTATTATATATATTTTTTTTATTTTCCGCTTTCATTTTGTTCATCGATATTCCCTGACTCCTGCTCCTGCTGCTCCTGCTGATGACTTTATCAACAAACGTTTGTTCTCTTGGCCGCCTGGTCACTTGTTAAGCTCCCCTCTTCACACACACACATACACATATAGACAAAATCAAACTTAAGAACAAACGCTTAAATACATACAAAAGTAAGAGATGAGCGATATTATTATTTAACTTTCAGATTGACAACTGTGACTGCTACTCTCAATTAAAATGAACAACTAACAGTGACTGTTACTGTTAACTATATGTGGCAAAACATCGATAGTTCTCGATAGTGATAGGCGAAAATATCGATACTTATGATTGTACCATCGACAAAACATAAATTATGTATACTTTATGAATTATATCAAAAAATAAATCAAAAATAGTAATAATAGGAAAAAGAGATTTAAACTAACGATATAATTGATTATAATATCGATGTTTTGCCATCTTTACTGTTAACATGTTTTGACTGTTAATCTACGGAGTCTGATTGTTATCTGTGACTGTTAAATTAAGCACTGTGATCTAATGTTAATCTAAGGACTCTGATTGTCACCTCAAAATAGCTTCAACTGTGAATATTCATATCAAGCCTGTGACTGTTAATATGAGGACCGTCACTGTTAACCTTAGGACTGTGACTGTTAATCTAAGGAATGTTAATCTAAGGACTGTTAGTCTAAGGACTGTTAATCTAAGGACTGTTCATCTAAAGACTGTAACTTTTAATCTAAGGACTTTGACTGTTCTCTGGATTACATTTTCTCTTAACATTAAAACTGTGACTGTTAATCTAAGGACTATTAATCTAAGGACTGTTAATCTAAAGACTGTAACTTTTAATCTAAGGACTTTGACTGTTCTCTGGATTACAGTTTCTCTTAACATTAAAACTGTGACTGTTAATATAAGGACTGTTACTCTGGATTACAGTTTCTCTTAACATTAAAACTGTGACTGTTAATATGAGGACTGTTACTGTTTACCTTACGACAGCTGTCGCCAGTGACGGATATTTGATGGACTGTTAACCTAAAGTCTGTTAATCTAAGGACTGTTAATCTAAGGACTGTAACTTTTAATCTAAGGACTCTGACAGTTTTGCAAATCTGTGACTGTAATGATAAGGACTGTTACAGTAAACCTGTGACTATCGATATTTATTGTTCCCAGTCACAGCATACGAAATTATAGCTCATATTTTGAAACACACACAGACGCGACAGTTCTGCTGTTGTTCTGTTGTGGTCTTGGTTCTGTTTTGGTCCTGTTCTGGTGCTGTTCTGGTGCTTGCTCTGGTCCTGGTCCTGATCCTTGGCAAACGCCTGCAGCGCATGTTTTTGGGCTGCGCATTTAATGTGTGCCCTGCTTTTTGGGGGCGTTTGTGGCATTTGCACGCTTCATTTGACATAAAGAGCAAAAATAACCGCTGGCGCTATTGTGTGTGTGTTTGTGTGTGTGTGTGTGTGTGTATGTGTGAGCCTGGGCAGGACGGCCGTGACCGTGTGGCCATTGCTCAGATTAAGTATACGCCACGTATTTGTTTTCGCATATATACACAACATACATATTAATGCGAGTGTTCGCTTATATTTTGGCTGGCATTGTGCTCTCAACTCATAATGTGCATAATATGCAATCAAAACTGTAATTCTAACAATACACAACATAACATCATTTTGCTCTTTGATTATATTGCGTTTTGGTTTGTGTGTTTTTGGTTTCACTGGATACTTTGTTTATGAAATGGAAATTTCAATACTTGTCAGAGTGTCGCATTAGCTCGATTAGGTAATAGAAGTAATCGTAGGTAATTGAAGTGCATAGTTGCTTTAATAACAACGGTGTTTATTATCCATTAAAAGAGATCAGATCAGGACATGATATTGATCAACTATCTACTGCCCACCATCCCAACTTCCAATGAATTTTCATAAAGAAAATGTCTTTTAACTTTTAGTTATCATATTAGTTTTTGATGTAAGCGTCATATTTTATTTTGTATAAAAATATTAATTCTCTTTGGGCAGTTATTGTTGACCCTGAAAAGGGCCAAAGGCAATTCACTTGATGATACCATTAAACTACTTAAAAAAAAACAAAAGAAAATATTTAAAAACAAAATTAGAATTAAGATAGTAAAAACATCTGAAACAGGAAGCAGCTCATGACGAGTCCATCTTTAATGTAAAACGATAATAAAATTAATTTAAGAAAAAAAAAGAGTCAGAAATAAGCCAATTATAAAGGTTTTTTAGTTTTTAAAAAACAAAATTCAATATTAATTTTCAGCAGCAATACACACGTTTCGAACGGTTTTCAATTTTAGGCTGATTGAAAAACTTTGGCTATTTTGATTTGGTTTTCTATTTCCAAGGCAAGCTTAATACTTCAAAATTACTTGTGAAGAATGCTCTAGTCGAGTGTGCCCGATTAGGAGATACCCTACAACCAATTCTGATAATGTCAGCAGCATATTTGTATTCAATTGCACGCACAGTTTCAAGCCCAATTGCAGATTTCAGAGATCGTTTTTGGCATGGTTTTATTTAATCGACAATCTAAGTCCAATGAATAAACGTTCATTTGAAATACATAGTCAAAAATTTAATTTCAATTTAGCTTAATTACAGGGTATACATACTATAAACCCTGCTGTAAAGTCTCAACAAATTACAGTTTCGCATTTTAGCCAGCTTTTTGGCTATATTTAGCTGATAATCTAAGCCCAATTAACAGCACTCAAATATTTTAGCGGTCCAAACTTTTGCATTTAAATACACACACAAAAATAAATGCACAACAATTTTATTTTTCATTGGTTTTGCAAGCCAAAGTGGCTTTCGTGAGTATTGTATTTAATTTGACGGCAGCCACAAAATGTTTGTGAAAAGTTGAAAGTTTTATTGAGAGCGTGCACGGTCAGTTAATTAAAATGCAAAACTAAAAATGAAACATGTTTTTGACTGCCAAATACTCTGTTCTTATTAATTCAGTTAGTCTTTGCATCAAACCAATAAACACTTTTTTGCTCTTTGTGCAGCGTATATAATAAAGATATAATTTTATTATTGATTTTTCAATTAGCATAAAGCGCAATTATTGCAATTATTTCACTGATGTTTGCAATTTCATTATACAAAATTCATTAACCAGATCATAATTTCATATATGTATATATATATATATTTGTTTATATATATATATATATGTACAAATTGGGTCTATCAGTTGCATTGAGATCTGGCTGACAGCGCACACGTGGCGTATGCGCGTTAACAGACAACTTTAATGAGCCAGCCATACAGTTAGTTTTATATTACACATATAAGTATAAATGTAAGTCAGACACGTGGTAAATTTATTAAATTTATCCATCAGTTACTGCTGTTGTTGTTGTTGTACTGCTTGTTGTTGTTTCCATGTGTCTCATTTCAAAACTGTTGTACGTGCCATGGAAAGCAATATAGCTTTCAGCAAATTAAATTGACTTTTCATCGTTGAAAGCGTTTTCCTTCGATCATCCATGCAAACACACACACACACACACACATACACTTGTGTGATTTGTAAAATTAATTTTCTAATTAATATTTGGACTAACGAAACGCTTAACATTCGACATTTTCATTTAGTTTGACCAATTGCCATTACATCATTTTCATTTTGCATTTTATGCAAATGCTTAATTCATATCCTTTTATCCTTGCAGGTAAGTCGACTTTTATAATTGTGCATTGCATATTTAATTGGCTCACACAGCTACACTGTCCAACCAAGTAAGTAATTATGCAATTATTTAACTTATAATTTAGAAAAAAATATTGTGTTTAGGTAATTTATTGCAATAATTTTCAGGTTTGTTCCGAATTCTGTACGTTTTTGAAAAGTAAAAACGTATGAATTCCGAATGATTTTGGAATTTCTGTTCTGATTTCCGATCGGAATGGTTTCGTTTTCTCTTTTTCGAAACCGAGTTTTCATAGTGTATTTAATTGTCATCTAGTAGGCATTGCTGAATCGAGAACAGCTACGTTTTGTTGCACATTTTCGCTTTTGTTTTACAGACAGATTTTCAATTTAATATTATAAGTGTTATTTGATTTTAGTCTTATGAATAAATTGTTGAATTCTTTTCGAAATATGATGAAAAATATAAGAAAATTGAGTTTAAGAGCTTGTTTTTTTTTTTTTTAATTTCTTGTGTAATCTGGCCTTTGCTTTTCATTCCGCAAGCAAAGAAGTAGAACTTTTTAAAACGCGCAAGTTTGACGTTTTGAGTACTGCAACAAGTAATTCCATTTTTCGGAAATTTCGGACGGAATACGAATTCGGAACAGGCCTGAAGGTTTTGTATGGATGAGTAAATGTCCCATATATCGTCATAATACTATCGATTATTCATCTGGAAACTGTCATTACTTATAAATAGTTGCTGATAGTTTGACTCGAGACTTTTCTAATTAAGTATTGATTTTAGCAGTTTGAGTTTTAAGTTTATTTTGTAACTTTCTAAGCAGAGACTAGCTTAATCCTCTAAGAGATTTTAAGCATTAACAACAATATTTTATTATTTCTAGTAAAGAAAACACACATTGTGTTAACATTTCGGTAGATTAATAAAATAAAATTAAAAGATTATTTGTAGTATAAGTAATATATATGTGTGTCAGTGTGATGCTTAGTTATTTATGCTGTTGTTCTTTTATGTGTGTGTCATGTGCAAAATTTATGTGCTGCCTAAGTAGAGAAAAGCTGAGAGAGAAGAAAACGTTGGGAAAGCCAGCGGCAGCAGCAGTGAGCACAAAAGAAAATCCAAAGATTAAATTAAATTGTACACGTCCCAGTTTTAAACTAAACAGGCGGCAAGCCAGCAGCTGCTTAGAGTCGTACATCATAAGGACAAGGCAGGCAAGGGCTGGCAGGACACACACACACACACACACACACATACAAAGACAGCCACAGCTGAATGTCCTTTCAGGAGTCTTTGCTGAACAGGACCAGGAGTTACTTGCAAACGCTTTAGCGCAATAAATCACAACATTTTCAGATGCTTACACAAATGCCTTTTTGATCCTTAATTTTCTGATCAAATACGTGACATAAAACACGGCCAGCATGCTCATATAGTATATGGAAAGGGGGTGGCTTAAAAGTGGGAGTGGGCGGACTAACAACTAACAAATCGTAAAGATGTTCAAAATTGAATGAAAAGTACTGCGACATTGTTTGAAAGCAACACAAAAATAAAACTCTGTGTATGTCCTGTGTGTCCTGTGCGGGTTATGTGCTAAACGAAACAAAGCGCACAAATTTTTCAATCGCAGCTGCCCACATAAACCAAATGCCAAATGTGCGGCTGAGGATTTGCTATTTGCCATATGCCAGTGGAGTCGACGCAGGGGGGGAGGTGAAGCTTTTGTGAGGGTTCAACATCTAAACAGTTTTATGAATTTTGTTAAACTTTTGCGCCCAAAACGATAAAACTTAATTTAAATGGTTTTTTGGAATTTCAACCAAAATTTGAACAAACTTACAACTTTTAGAAATCTTTCGAAAACTCAACAAAAAAACGCGCTAAGCTGGGTTAAGCTATGTTAAAACCGTGAACTTTTGTTGATAACATTTTAAAATGTTCTTACAACTTAAATACAAAAAAGCTATTTACTAATTTTAAAGAAATTACTCAGATCTAAGTTGAGATTAAGTAAGTTTTGAATTTTGTCTAAAAAAAAAACCAAATCAAGGAACATGGCTGCAATTTCAACTAGATGAATTTGAGAGTTTCAGTAACATTAGAAAGCGTTTCTATCAAATATGTTTTTGAGTCCCCTTCTAAAGAAAACACTTAGCATACCACTGTCATAAAAACATATACTCGTTTTTCACTTGATGCCATTGTAAACCTTCATTTTACGACTGTCTGCAACTGATAGTCGCCTTGGCATTGCCTACAATGTTGCTTGTTGCTTGTTGCTTGTTGCTATTATTGTTGCTATTGTTGCTATTGCTGGATATGTTTTACGCTTGCTTACTTCTCAATTTATTGTGCTGCATAAATAGCAACAAAAAAAAGCAGCTCTTAGAAGATGTATAACATACATGTATAGCAATACAATAGTTCATGTGCTTACAAATAGTCTGGCGAAAATAAAAGAAAAACTCATTGTAGAGCTCTTTGACAAAAATGTCAATTGCAGTGGCAAAGTATTAAAAGCTACACTTGCAGATAGCAATAGAGCAATATAGCAATTTGATAGATAGAAAATATACTAAACGCTATGAAAAACTTACATTTGTTATTTGAGTGAAGTCTGTGAGAACAATAAAAGTGCTCTACTTAATAATAGACACACTTGGTATTTAAGTATGCTGTTTTATTTTGTTTTAAAGTTTTTCTTTATTTTAATGTGTTTAGTTATTAATGACAACAGCAGTTAGTTTTTAGCCTATATTATGTGGTAAGCATCAGGGGGAAACAGAAATGCGGTATGTAATTATTTTTCGAAGCTTCTTTTGAAGATGAGAGTTGCAAATTGCTCGAAATTGACTGCTACAGAAAAGAGTTGCCATACAATTTGTTAAACTTGGCGGGATACATTTGAAACAAAATTATTTCTGTATGGTGTCAAATCTAAAATCAAAATCTCTAGATAGTTCTGTGACACCTAAGAGCTGGGATGCGATTGAAATTTGGTTGGATGAGATATCTAAGGAATTAGATGTTAAACATGAAATTTCAGTTTTTTTCTTTATTTTATTAAAAATGTTTTAGTTTATTTATTGTAAAATCATTTTACTAAAATAACTAGAATTATGTTCGGAAAATCAATAAAAATGTAAATGCAAAGTCAATCTATGTGGCACATAATGGTCAAAAAGGCATTTTCTGTGTTGACAAAGTTTACGGATTGTAAAATATGCAAAGTTTAATTTTATAAAAATTCTAAAAAAAATTGTGTTTAAAGATGTGTAAAAAAATGCATGATCCTACAACCTAAGCACCCCAATTATCGATTGAAATATGTTTGTGGTTGTCAACATGCCGTATGATTAATATTTTGTATTAACATTTAGAATGCATGCAGCACGATTTCAGAGCTGTTTAAAGAGCATCTGCTAGTCGAACAAACTCAACAATATATTTCTTAATTGTTATCTTAAGCACACGCATGCCTGCTTAAATGTGTTGCAAAAGTTTTAGCAACAAAATTTCTTGTTTGCATATTATTTGAAGCTATTTCGCTGCCACAAAAGATATGCAATATTAAAATATAATTTATACAGGTTACACAAACTATGCAGGTTACATGCTTATCTTAATAGTTTAAATGTTGCTAAAAGTACTTTAAAATTATTATTGTGAGTGCATCTTGCATATAATCCTGGCTTATTTATGCTTGCATCAGGTCAAAGCCACAAAAGCACACACAAGGAAAAAGCTTTTTTCAAGGATTAAAAAATAGTTAGATAAATTATTATGAACTATTTATGCTTGTGCAAGTCGATATGCTTGTGAATAATGATTTGGGTTGGGTTGCTGTTGTAATTTTAATTATATCAGCTATCTTGCATAAATACCTAAGCATAAATAAGACACAAAAGGGATGTGTCTATAAGTGTGTAAGTGAATGTGTGTGTGTGTGTGTGTGTGTGTTATACAATTATTGAGCTTGTCAAGCAGAAAGTGCGCACCGCACAGAAGAAAATTGTTGTAATTTTCATTAAAATTGTTGAACATGCGGCTTAATGATGTTAAAACGAAATAAACGCAAAGTGAAAATGATCAAGGGTTAGTGTATAATGTGCAAGGGTAACGGTAAACGCTACCTGCCACGCATCCTGCCACAAATATTTCATAAAACCCGCTCGAACTTTTCTGCTGCCAGGCGAAACTTTTTAGCGCAGCTGCCGCAACAGCAATTCTAACCCTGCCCCAACCTGCCTCCCCCGCAGCAACTTCTAGTCTCTGCTAAACATGCAAATATACACACAGAATAATTATAATTATTATGAAATTTGGAAAATGCTTGAGTCAGAACCAAAACGATGCTGCTGCTGCTGCTGCTGCTGTTACTGCCTCTGCTGCGGCTGTCAACGGCAGCGGCGGGCCCTTCAACACTTTTACCACAAAGCCAAATGCCAAACGGCAGCCTGCCCCAAGCCAACGTGCAACACCAAACCCAGCAACCCAACAACCCAACACCAACAGCAGCAGCAACCACTTGCCACATTCTCACTTTGTGTGTGTGTTTGTGTGTGTTTTGAGCAAAGGATTCGACTCATTTGCACGTGCTTTGACATCAAAACTAAGCGAATAAAAATTTGTGTAGAATGAAAAACACAAAAAATAAAACTCATCTAATAACATTTCGAATTGTGTGGCCAATTTGCGAGTTAATTAGACAGCTCACAGCTCTCAGCTCTCAGTCAGTCAAGCAGGCAGACAGGCAGCATCGCAATCGCTGCGAACATCGATTAATAAACTTGTCGTTAATTACGTGACCAACATCAGCACTTAGTTCAAAAAGAAAGAAATTTAGAAAGTAGTTTCAATTGGAAGCTCACGACTGTGGTATACTCTGTTGCCAATCTATCAAGTTGACAATCAATCCACCTAAAGCATTGATTTTGAACTAGAATAAGGGCAGTTTGATTATCTTTAAGTGTTCTCATTTTCACCGTTTTGTGAATTTTGTGGATTGAATTAACTTTGACTTTGATTAAGAATTGAACTCACTTGAAATTGAGACATGAATAACTAAGGAAAACGTATTACTGGAGATAACATAAGCTCATGTCTTGCTATTTTCTCATTTGCTGATTGTGCAGATTGAGTTCAACTTCATTTTAATCTATTCATTTGTTATTGATAAATGAATTAATCAACTAACTCAACAATAATAAAGAAATAAGCAGCATACAGTTTAATTAAGTTAACTAAGTTTACTTTGCACAAACTAAAACAAGTAAGAACGTTGCAGTCGGGCTCACCCGACTGCGATATACTCTGTTTTCTGTTTACTGGGGCGGGGGTGGGCGTGTCAAAATTTTTTTCTCCAAACTATCGATGAGATCAAAAGTATTCATACTGCAAAATTTGGGGTTTCTAGCTATAAGGGTGTAGGAGATACAGATTTTGCTCATTTGCAGGGGCGGTAGTGGGCGTGGCATTTTTTTTTTTTTTACAGATCGGTCGAGAATGTCATCAGTAGTCTTCATGCCAAATTTGGTGACTCTAGCTGCAAAACTGCAGAAGATATAGATTTTTGCGGTTTGTTGGGGAAGGGGTGGGGGTGGGGGGGAAATCTTGACACTTTGTCTGCCTATGGTATATACCAACATGTACACCAAGTTTGGTTGCTCTAGCTTCAAAACTGTGGAAAAAACCTGCGTTCATACGGACAGACGGACAGACGGACGGACAGACGGACAGACGGACAGACGGACATTTCACAAACCCAATATACTCTTTTTTTCCATTTTGGAAAACAGAGTATAAACATACTTGCCTTTCTTTCCTCTCAAAAGGCCTTGTGCAAACAGAGTATTATAAAACAGATTGACCTACCAATTGACGACGACCAAAAGAAAACTGAGCAAAAACCAATCAACACAAAATTAAACAAGAATCTCGACTCATTTGGCTGCAAAATTAAAAATACCTCGACAGCCAATTTTCTTGGCATCGCACGAGCTAAATTGAGAATGAATTGCGTTTAGCCGTTTGCCAATTGTGGGTCTACAATCCCAATACCATTAGCATTTCTTCTTCCCCCCCACCCCGCCTCTCAGTTTCTTCCGCTACCCTGCAGCTTGTTGTCTCTTCGTCTTGGCCCTGCCAGCACAATAATTTGTCTATTTAAACTTTTTTTGCTTACACTTTGTTTTTGTTTTGCTATTTGTTATTTGCATGTCATTTATTTTGTTAATGTTCGTAAATAAACAACCACAATGAGGGGCGGTGTCGTGCAATGAGGCGGTGTATGGGCGTGGCTATGCTAGGGACAGCGCACAGTGGCAGCAAGCATCGTTCTGTTATAGTTTAATTAATAAACATGATAAATAATCGAGTAATCTCAAATTTTATAATTTATTTATTTGCGAAAACTTCGTTGCGAACGCTTGAAAGATAGTTTTTTTGATTAGTTAATGTACAGAAAAGTACATAAAAAATGTAGTTATTTATTATTTATTTCTAATATCTCTATGTCATATGACTTGACAGTTTGGTCAACTGCAACCACAGTGCTTCGCCCAGTTAGCGTTAGGAGCGACAAGTCAAAAGGAGAAACAGAAGCATAAGCAAAAGCAACAACATCAATTTCAATTTTGCACGCTTGCCACAGAAGTTGAAGAATAGGAACAGGGGGAGGAGCAGGGGGAAAAAGCAGAGCCAAGTCAATATTTAGCGGGATTCTAGGAAATATGGCAACACTTTATAAGTGATTCGTCATTGTTTATTGGCTTCATCGAAGCGCGAATGAGCCATGGCCAAAGAATTATGGCTGACAATTTGGCAGCGCAGCCAAACGTGCCAAATAAATAAAAAGCAATGACAACAACAACAAATCACAATTCGACAATGACCAGCGGTGTAGCCAAAGTTGTTGTTGTTGCTGTTGTTGTTGCTGTTGTTGTTGCTGTGTCTTCATTAGCTGAGTGGACAGTGAAGATTTTCGTTGCCTACTTTTAGGGGCTGCCAAAAATAAACAATTGATTGAAGTGGTTGCAAAAGGTGTTAAAGCAGCCAAATTGCAATTTCAAATTGACAGCATGACAAACACAAGTACTCTGACAAACAGACAGACAGACATACAGACAGACAGACAGACAGACAGAGAAAAAAAAGAAGAGGAAGTACGCACGTGTCCTGGCAGCTAGGCAAAAGTTTTGCGCGTTTTGCTGCAAGTTCAGGTTTCCTTTTGAGCCATAGAAATCAATCTGAAAGCAGTTTTGAAACGCTTTGGCAGCTCGTCTAAAGTACCTGCAGGATATCTGCGACAGCGGAGATCCTCACTCACATTTAAGCGCCTAAAAGCAAACACTTTTGCACAAACTGTGTGACACACGCAGCGACATGAGGACTGAGGGCTAAGTCCTTGTTGCCATTGTGTCTACTGCTCTCACACTCCCGCAGTGTCCTGTTTCCTGTCTCCTTTCGACTGTCGACTGTCGACTGCCGACTGTCGCCTGTCTTGTGTCCGCTTTAAGGCATTTGGCAGGACCAAAACTTTGTGCACAGAAATGCAAATACGAAACTTAAATGAAATGCAGTTGCACATACCCGAAAATGTAAACTTTTTGATTATCAAGTTTTGTGCATAAGTATTTGTGCATTTGTGTCTTTGTTTGTTTGTGTGTGTGCCAAAATAAATTCCATGCACAATATTAAGTGCAAATTGTTTTGGCGCAATTGTTGTTGATTTTCTTGCTTTTCCTGCTCTTACGCTTTTCCTCTTTGTCTATGTATATGTTGTAGAGTTGGGCGATATTGTTATTTTGGAAGTCACAGTGACAACTGTAACTGTTTCTTTAAAATTTCAGTGAAATATTGAATTTTTGACTTTCAATACATGCATATACTAAATCCTTCTCTTTGCAAATTGTATTATGCCTTTTCAAAAATTTAGAAAATTTCTTTCACACAGGTTTGTGTCGAATTCAGTACGTTTTTGAAAAGCAAAAACGAATGAATTCCAAACGATTTACGAATTGCTGTTCTGATTTCCGAACGCAATACCTTCATTTTCTCTTTTTCGAAACTAAGTTCGAAACCGAGTTTTCAGTAGGCAATGCTGAATCGAGAACAGCTACGTTTCAACGCACGTTTTCGCTTCTGTTTTACAGACATTATTTCATTTTAATATTATAAATGTGATTTGATTTCAATCTATGAATAAATTGGATAACTCTTTTCCAATTATGATGTAGAATATAAGAAAATTGAGTTTAAGAATTTGTTTTTTTTGCATTCCTTGTGTAATCTGGTAATAACTTTTCATTCCACAGGCAAACGTTAGACGTTCTCAGTACTTCCGTTTCCGAAAATTTCGAACGAAATACAAATTCGGAATTCTTTATTCAATGATGCTTAACATCTGAATTTAAATCTTATTTGGAAAAAGACTATCGTTAATGAGTTTTTGGCACTCAGAATAGCTAAGAATTTCAATGAAAAATGCTTTGAATTGAAATTTTGAAATTGAAAATGGCAGCAGATGGCGGAATGTGAATACAAATTGAAGCTTATTTTGTGTCAGGAACGCATTCAGACTCATTTCAGCTGACTTAAGGGCAGAGATAGTTTATGTAAAGGCTTTTTTTTGGTCACAAAGTGAAACGATGTTTGTCAGTCACAGCGATGGAGTCACAACTATGCACAACAATATTGTTCAAGTCTAATTTGTACTATGTGTGTTGTTTTTAAGTGTGTGTGTGGTGACGTCTTTTATATATTATGCACGGCACGGCAATGTAGATGACGACAGCAGCAGCTTAGGGCCCAAAAGTTGCTGGGCAAGTGGAAACGTGGAAAAGTGGAAATGTGGAAAGTCGAGTGTGCAGCAAAAGCGACGACAATTTTTGGCAGCCAAAGCGCTTTTCTATTAAAATTTTCATTAAATTGAAAGCAATTAGTATGAGACGCAGGCACCTAGAGAGACAGAGAAAGCGACTGAGAGAGGAACAGAAAGAGAGCTACAGTTTTCAGTTATGGCCTCAAGCCGCTTGTTGCCAGCACTTCTAACCCCCCGCAGTTGTTGTTGCTGCTGCTGTGAATGTTTGTGTTTTGATTATTGTCAAAAACCCGAGGCAGCAGCTGCAATTTGCGGAGACATAAACGAGCAGTGACTAAGAGAGTGTGTGTGAGTAAGAAAGTGAGAGAGAGTGGGAGAGCGTTGCGTAGCTACACATTCATTCAATTTCCATGAGGCGCAAATTGCGTTGGCGATAATACAAAAGTCCAGAGCCATCAAGATCTTGGGGAGCACACAGTCGAGCAGTCGTTGGAGACGCTGGAGTCGCTGGAGTCACCGCAGCTGCCGCAGGCAAAAAGAAACAGCAGCTCTTCAAAATTAATTTGCTGCCTGCCAACAGCAGAAATACTCGCATATAAATTTGATTCCACCTTGATTTTTGTTCATTTTAAGTGCTACGCTTTATATTTCTTTTTGTTGGCCGCATTTATTGTTTATAGCACAGTCGTCAGTTCTGCTTAGATCACTCAACTAGAAATTGATAGCGCTCCATGGCGGCCATTACTTTTGATGGTCGCCATTTTGTTGCTGCCGCCAACATGGCCAACACGGCCGACACTTGGTGGACATTTTTTGGCGGTTGTCAGCAGCAAGCGTCAGTTGACAGCTGCGCTGCTTATTAAGCAATTTCCACAGTACATTTTTTTCTATTGTCTTTATACTCTGTTTTGAAGATGGACGGCAGTGTTTAATGGGTTTGTGCAACGTTTGATTGTATGTTCATTTAAACGCTATTTCAAAAAGCCCATTCAGATTAAGCTTTAAGTTTATAGTTTGCCATGTTCGCATTCGTCTGCGGAAGTTAAAATGAGGATGGTTGGTTGAAACACTTTTCCGACCTTTTTTTCCGAATTTTAGGTTGAAGTTTCCAACATTGGTGAGACACGTGTCGATTTATTAGCAGTTCAGAGTTTTGAAAATGAATTTGAGCCTGATTATCCTAAAATTACACTTTTCTTCATATGACTTTCACATCCACATTTTCCGCCCTTTAGGGTGAATTTTCCTAAATTTGTGAAATATGTCAAATAGTTTTTTGTAGAGATTTTTGCAGTAGAGTTTGAGCCTTATAGGATGTTAAGCAAAAAAGTTTCATAGTACTGTTTTCCAAGAACTTAACACATTTGTGGACCAGACTTTCAAAAAACAACTCCTATTTGATAAAAGACTAATTTAGTCAACAGAAAACAATCAAAACAGAGTATATTGCTGTGGAAATCCGTATTTCTACATTCTCAATTGTCTCGTTTTTGTGTGTAGTACGTTTTTTGGTGCAGGTTGTGAAAAAAGTGGAGAACATAAAGTGTTATTTATTGATATGCCACAACAGGATTTTATGCGCTGTGTGTGTGTGCATTAAAAGCTGAAATGTCCTTTGATTTAATAGCAACTGTTGTATGTGCATTTGAGTGCGTTTCATGTCCATTACATGGCATTTCGATTTAAATTCTTAATGCGTTTAACTTCGGTGAGTACAAAACTGTATGGCTTTCGTCCTTGGCATTTCCGGGATTATAAATTTTACATATTTCTTGTTTGCATGACTTTGACAGCTAAAATATTGAATGTGTGCCAAGGCAGCGGCAGCAGCAGCAGCAGCAGGCGCCCCGAAAACTGAATGTTCTCAAGTATATTGCTAGCCAAAATTGAATTCCTGGCAACTTTTCCTTTTAGAAAATACTTGTCCAAAATTTGCAATAAAAATAGCCGCAGGCCCACAAACAAAAACAAAAAACAAAACCAAAAAAGCACACGGTTGCCGCTCAACAATTTTCTTTGGAGTTTCCTGCTACGTGTTTGTTGTGATTTGGAAAATTGAACTGGGGTGGAAATTATTTGTTTGCCATTGATTATACTACGACGAATGGAAGCCGTGTGTGCAGCGCTCGGGGATTTAATATATATTGAACATGGCCGCCAGCACACACAGAGCACGTGTGTGTTTTAAAGTCAGCCTTAAAGCTGCTCGTCCTTACACACACTGCCTGATTCAAACAGCCGCAGCACAACCACAAGAAAGCTGAGAGTATGCTGAAAGCAAAGGAGAAGCAAGAAACAGGAGAAACAGGAACCAGGAACCAGCCGCGTTCCACACGCATTCCTTTGATCAATTTCGGGCGACCCAACCGACAACAATTAAGTATGTACGAGAAACGTGGAACGGGTTGGGAATCCTTGCAGATAGTCCTTGCTGTTCTGTGTTTTCAGTGATGTCAAGTCAGCTTTTTTTTTGACTAATTTTAGTTTTGATAGTGGAAAAATTGTTGAAACATCGAAAAGGGGAGTTGAAATTATTTAATTTCTTTGTTTTAGCTACTAAAACTAACTAGTGGAAAGGCATTCCGAACTGACACACAAAGCCTCGAGTTCGATTCCAAGTCGAAAAATCGTTAAAATTTTTTTCGTTTAATATTTTTCTTTCTCCTTTGTCTCAAAGACTGAATATTCAATCGTTTACTTTAATACAAAACAGTTAAAGATTGTGATTTCAAATGTTTTTTTGAGAGGAAATGATATAGAAATTGGCTAGTATATTAAAAATAATTAAACATTTTCTATTAGAACGATATTTAGTAGCTAAAATTGTAGCTTTTTCTAGCTAGAAAACTATATTTTGTGGAGCACTCAACACAGCTCACTTTAGCTGTCTTTTCGATTTGAATATAATTTAAGGAATTCGGCACGCACACGCACCTTGCCGCAACAAATGGCCGCTAGATGGCGTGCAAGTGCTGCCTCTGCCGCTGCCTCTGTCTCTGTCGCTGTCGCTGCTGCGGCTGGCGATGCTTGTCGCATGTCAAATTTTGTTTAATTTTATTCCCCATTCCTCGTTTTTGCTGTGTGTTGTGTGTGTTGTTTTTATGATGCTTAATTTCTGTCACTGAGTCTCCCCTGCACAAAAAGTGCCATTTGAATATTTGATAAAGTTTTTCTTGATTTCTTTCTTCTTGCGCATAAATAAATAAATTGTGCGTTTAGCGTGGAAAATGCAAAGTTTTGTTGCCACAAAATGCTAACAAATATTTGTGCTGGTCGTGTCTGGAGTTTCTCTCATGATTATTGTCATTATTTTTATTGTTTTGATGTGCTGTGACACATCAAGGATATACTTTGCCACAGTAAGTCCTTCATATATGAATTGTTTGCGTTCCTTCCTTTTCTTTGCATTCATTTTTTTCTCTTTTTTTTTCGGGATGTTCCTCACGTGATATGACTTTTCACCCTCAACAAAGTAGGCAGGCAATTATTTCTGCTTTTAGTGGGTAAGTTTATTTTTGGATAAAGCCAAAAAAATAAATAACTCTGACGCAGACAGACACGCACACACACAAACACAAAAATACACCTACACAGAGCAGGTGTTGCTGACAAGGCAGCTGAAAATATGCACTAAAAAAAAAAATATGAGTTTTAAAATGAACGCTTTGAGTCAAAAGTAATCTAATACGGGTTTCTTAACAAAGCTGAGCTTGAGTCCAAGTTTAATAAAAGTTTATTTTAGGAACATTTGCTTTTGTTTTAAGAACATCTATTCAATCCGTAACGAATATGATATTTACAATTTGGATTTTCCATTCAATATAATATGATTATGAATATATTATTCAAATTTGAATAAAAGTTGAAATTTGTAACGGCTGCTGGGTTTTCTCTGACCAAAAAACGAAAATAAATTTGTTGTTATTTTTCACTTTTTGTAACTTCTAGATGATTTGTTTTCATATTTCTACATGAACATCCCCCCAAATTTAAGTAAACATAAATAAATAAATAAGTTAATAATAAATAAATAAAAAGAAATGTATTAAGACGGGTTGTCTTATTTAAAAAGTGAATAAAATTATAATTTAATTACATATTTTTATACAAATTCATGCTTATGCACTGAAAAAATAGTCGATTGATTTAAGTAACAAATCGATTTCAAGAAAATTTGAAAAAGTATTTTAAATTCCGTCATATCTTGAAGAATTTAAAGACAAACAATTTTAATAGACAAATTAACTCTGCTAAAAATCACATATAAATAAATTACTAAAAATACTATAAATTTATAAATTGATCTATTCGACTAGTTTGTCCAAATAATAGAGAATAGCTTATATATATTGGCCTTTGGTTGGTCTATATTATTAAAAGTGTTCAAGTTCTATCACTGAAGTTCATATTTTAGCTTTTCCAATAAGGAAATACTTTCTAGTAATATGGAATACACTTCTGCTGCCTTGTAGGTGTAGTTACTTATATTTTTACAGTGTATGGGTATAAAAGTTGGCATGACAGGTCTGGAGAGCACCGGAAAAGGCCTTTGGATTTGCTAATGGCTTTCGTTGCAGCGCACTTAATTTATCAACATCTTTGCGGTTGACAGTGACATGGAAGCAACAACAATTGCTATAACAACAACTGCGAAACAGCAGCAGCAGCAGCAGCAGCAGCAGCTGTTGCCTGAGCTTTAATTGAATTTGCGTATTTGGCATTTGCACAGTTAGCGGGTTAAACAGCGACAAACACTTTGGCCGTAAATTATGCGATTAATGCGTACGCGAGAGAGAAGGCCAAATGCAAAATTGGCAATGAGATACTTCCGCTGGGAAATGACAGAAGCAAAAGAGACAGAGAAAGGTGAAAGAAAGGGAGAGCTGTATTCTATTACATGGCGCATATATCAAGTGCAGGCAGGATCGCTTTCGCTCAGTTTGAGTTTGAGTTTGAGTTTAGCATTGGCATCAATTATGCCTGGTTGCCAGTGGCAGGACAGAGGAGAAGAGAAGCGGGGCAGAACAGGACAGCATCGTCAGCATTTTGTTGGCACTCAAAATGATGGCTAACGACACTCAGGGCCAAATGTGAAGAGACGTGCTGTAATAAATTAAAGCGCTGCGACTCTTAAGTTGCGGCCAAAGATGGCATTAAGTGACAGCAGCATATAAAATATATATATATATACATATATATTCAAGTATATGACAGATAAAAACGCTCAGACTTATGCGACATATACGCCGGCATTTAATTTATGCATCTTATTGAAATTTATTCATGACTTCTTTGCACAACTGCACTTTGGTCAAGAACTGTAAAAACTCTGAGCGTACTTTCTTAAGTGTCCCAAGCTGTTTCATTAGCAAAAAAAAAAACACATGGCCATAAAAAACTTAGGTTTAGCGAGAAGAGAAGCAATCATATATTTCAGCATCAAAACAAAAAGCTAAGAGAAAAGCTAAGTCAAATGTGTTATTCCAAGAAATATTTAAACTGTTTTCAATCTCAAGCTGCTACTTTTATTTTGATTCTAAGAAATACATACATGAAAATAAATTGAATAAATCTTTTTTAAGATAACATAAGAGACTGTTAAAATAAAACAAAAGAAAATAAAGAACTTTATAAACATACAAAAACAAATTTACATCAAAATTCTTACAAAAATGTATCTTTAAATGCCTTAAATTGTGATTATTAACTTATGTATATAAAATATTTTCAAAAATAAACTTTTTATTAAATTCAAAATAAGTACTGGGGTATCTAAAAGCTGCTTACTGCAGAGCAATTACCAATACATTTAAATAAATACACAAATACATTGAATTGAGCATAGTTTTTATACTCTTTTTTAATTTTTTTTAAAAAACAAATAAGAATGCTCTAGTGTGCCCGACTACGAGACTCCATACTCCCAACTTGCACTTCAAGCAGTTCAGCGGCAACACAAGCAAGCAGTGCACTTAACTTGTAAAGTGCCTGTCAAACTGTTGTCTCTGCCTGCTGAGACGGGGGTTATAGATTCTTTCATAGCTTTTGTGTTATTTATCCGATCGTGTTGAAATTTACACAGCTGATCAACATTGATAAAACATATATGTGTTCCAAAAATCAAAGCTTCATCTTTAAAATTGTGTCTGTGGGAGTTTTTTTTCGATTAACGGGGGTGCGGTGGGGTGCATCCGAAATTTGAAATAAACTTGATCTGCGTATGGTATACAGGAACCTGCATGCCTAGTTTGGTGGCTCTAGCTCTTATAGTCGCCAAGATCTGTGTGTTCATACGGACGGACGGACAGACGGACAGACGGACAGACAGACAGACGGACAGACAGACGGACAGACAGACGGACAGACAGACAGATAGACAGACGGACAGAGTGAGAGACGGACAGACAGACAGACGGACCTGACTAGTTCGTCTCGGCTGTTGATCCTGATCAAGAATATATATAGTTTATATAGTCGGAAATGCCTCCTTTTGTCTGTTACACACATTTGCAGTACTTTATAGCTCCCCTTTTCCCATTTTCAATGGGAACACGGAGTAAAAATGATTTCAACTCAAGCCAATCTTTGTTTCTAACATCCACTTAAAAACTTATAAAGAAGTCGTATAAGAACCCATTTGCAAAGGCCGCTTCTCCAATTGCTTCTCGTTTTTAGTTCGCATTGCTTCTCGCTGCACTGTGCTGTACTTTTCTTTAACATAAAATCGTAATAAGCAACAAATATTAAACATTTAAGTTATTTGTTAAAGTGCTGAGTGCAAATTAATGAACCAATTCGCTGGCATAAACAATTTGCAATAATTTAGCTGTCTTCGCTGGTGAGCCATAAAATAGCATTAGCGCTGCTTTTGGGGGCGTCATAACAATAATGCATAAGATTGCCAAGAATAAGAGCAACAACAATGAGAAGCAGTCCAAATTGCAGCAGCAGAAAACGACAGAAACTATAGAATTTGGAGAGAAAAGTATAGAGGAAAAGGAGAAAGTAGAAAGTAGAAAGGGGGCAGGGCAAAGTGAAAGTTCACAAATGTCGACGAAACGAACAAACAAAATTTCATTTGCAGTGCATCGTAAATTGAATGCACATATGAGTATGTGTGTGTTTGTGTGTGTGTGCAGTGTGTGTGTATGTGTGTGTGTGTGTGTATAACTGTTATGTGTGTCTGTGTATAAGTGTAACACAAATGTTGGCATTTGTATTTGTTAGTATGTGTGTCAATGCCGTTGACGTCGAGTGAGCGTGAAACAAATGCAAGCTATAAAATCTCAACAGGGGCCAAGTAATAAACAAGGGGTGAGGAGAAGTGAGGAGAGAAGTGTAGAGAGACGCGAGCTGAGAAGAGTGTAGGGGCAAGTGAAAGGACATTTGGAATGGCGACGACTGTGAGTGCTGTTTATTTGTATTTGTACCATAAGCAGAGCAATGGCAGCCAACGGCAAATAGTGCAAACACACAAACACACACACACATGCTTACAGTTACAACTAAAATTACACTTACACTTGCACACACACACACACGCACATACACATACAAAAACGCAGTTAAGCTGTGCAAACAATTTCATGCAGCAGGAAGGAAACATTTCTGAATGCAACGACATTTTGCCTCTATAAAAATTAAAAATTAGCAAAATTGTAAGTGCAACTTAAGGAATACGAAAATTAACACTACTTAATTTAATTGAATTTAATTTGTACTTAATTGGCTTCAATTAAAGTTGTTGACTTGAACTTTACTTAAGTTATTCAAATGTTTACTTTTGACATTAAAAATGTAGTCAAAGAAAGCTTAAGAAATGTTGCTTAACTGCTATACTCATTCAGGCCTGTTCGAATTGAACTTTTTAAAGATTATAAATGAAATTTTCCATTAGTTATGTACTTAAGTTAAGTAAGTTGTATGGCTTATACTTTTTAATTAAATCAACTCAATCAAATGCTAATCATATTTAATCATTTATCTTTGCTTTAAACCTGAGCCTTCACAAGTGTATTTAAACTAACTTCTTTTAGCTGTAGCCATTGCCACTGTGAAATTATTCATGTTGTCGTAGTTATCCTGTAGTTTAGCCTGACGCTTATCTCGACGCCTCATGGCAGACGGCTTCTCTGCAGCAGCAAAAAAGGACATCAACAACAAATGCAGAATATGGGTTTCTACAGTTACTGAATATAGAGTAACGTTGTTGTTTCTGTTGTTGTTTGTGTTTGTGTTTGTTGTCAGGGAGCTCTGAATGGCAATCGTGTAATCACTTGTCATGCAGCTAAGCTCTGACCACACTTTCTATTCCGCTCTCCTGTAGTCCTTTCCGCCGCACTATTCAGCGAATTTGTTTATTTGTAAACACTCGTCACATATTGCTTAGTCGCTTACAAACACAAAGCGAGTGAATAACATAAACATATAGCTATATATGTGTATATACTATATATAAGTCAAGACAAGTTGTCCTTTTCTTGCTGCTCTGAGCTGACAGTTTTTGAAAAATACTTTGTTTTGAATCACAAGTTACGCAATTTATTAAGCAGATAAATTTTCTTGGCCTTGTTTGCCATTTATTGTTGACTTCAGCTGCTGCTGCTGCTGCTGCGGCTTGTCGCTCAAAATGTGAAATTTATATGAAAAGTTATTTGCCTGGTCGAGGTCCTTGCTGCAGCTCTACTTGCCTTGCAGGATCAAAGTGCCAAAATAAATTAACTTCAAATGTTGAAAGCGATAAAATGCGGCCGATAAGCGCTGCTTTCGTGGCTCTTATCGGGCCCAACAGCTGCGACAGCTTAAATGCGTGTTCTTCTTGTTATTGTAGTGCCACACTGGTGGCATGTCCTTGGCGTGTCCTAATTGGGGAACCAGCAGCAGCAGCAGCAGCAAATGCGACTGCAAATGCCATGCAAATACGCGTACATAAGTAAGCCCAAAGCACAGTCCTGCCTACTGCAATTGAGTTATTGCCTGCCTTTGCCTAACCTAGCTACACTGAGAAAAATATGTAATTGGACTAGAATTTGTAACATTTTCTTTTTTTGGAAAGTGTATTTATAAGTAAACAACACTTATTTGGTTAGAAAACAAGGGTTTTAACTTTTAAACACAAAACAAGCTGTTTTTCAATATAAAAACACAATTTTATAAATTCTTTCAAATGAAAAAAATGAAATTAAAATTTCTAAATTCTGCAATTATAACAAATAAGTAAAAACTGATATTTTCTAAATAATAAAATAAAATATAAATAATGTTTAGCTCTAAGCCGAACATGTTAAATACAAAAAAATACGTGAAATTTTAAAGAATTTTATAAATTCAATTCCTAAGTTTCTGCCTGAAAGCAAATTTCTAAAATTATTTTCAATCAATGAATATAGAAACCTTTCTAACCATTTGATTAACTTTATGCAAGTTTTTTTTATATTAACCACCAATTGGGAGTTACCAACTACCACAATTAGCAATGTCCTTTTTATGCGAAGTGTCTATCAAAGCAGATCCTCACAGTGCTACTTAAAAAAGCCTGTCTAACAATGCAAATATGGGTTACTTTAAACTTGAATCAGTTCTGAGCTCTTGTACAAACATGAAAAACAAATGGATTCAATATACAATGTATTTTACAATATTATACATATATGTATTTTATACTGTATATATTCATGGAACTAATGGCATTGAGCGTTAAGTGTTTAAGTGAAATAATAACTTGTATAAAAGCAAACGCAGTTTTAATTGAGATAATTAGTTTGGCAGTGTGGCAGACATGCAAACTAAAACTAAAACTAAAACTTAAACTAGAAACTAGGGCCATTAGCCATTAAAAGCCAAGCCAAGCCAAGCTAACGTGTCTGCTGTCAATCGGTTAAACGTTTTGTGCTTGGGAACAAAACTTGGCCAAACAAATGTTCCCACAGACACAATTACTTGTAAGCAAACGGCTATTAGAAAAAGCCATACTGACAAACTAAGATGCAAGCGCATGTGGAAATATATATATACATATATATATATATATATAAATATATGTTCCAAGAACACCAATTCAAAGTCGTGCTTTTGCTAAACACAATTTGAATACTTTTTTGATATTTATTATTCAGTCGGATTGAAAGTCATGGCGGTACTGCAATACCAACGCGTGACAAAGGTGTAGCACTTCGTCTGATTCCAAAAATCAGTTTAACATTTGCTTTTCTCCAATGAATAAACTATCAGATGTTAAGCTGATAAGAACAGATACTACATTTTAATCTTAGACAAAAAGGGCGAGAAGCGATACCTTGAATCAGAAAAACTTGCAGTACCACATTATGTTGCAGCTAAAACCAGTTGGGAATTATATTGAGATGAACATGATTTGTGTTGCTTACTTTTTGTTACTTTTTTAATAATTTTTCTTACAATTCTCAAGTAGTTTAAGCGTGCATTGAGTGTTAAGGCAGGCTGTTTACTATACCTCACTCTTGCTTCTCTTCAGTAAATACTATGGTTAACCATTTTTAAAAAGTTTATTAATTAAAGTTGTTAATTAAAATAGACTTTAATGAAAATGGAATAAAAATATAAATTCGAGTTGGGCAAGCTAGTTCCTTTTTTGGATATGATACAACTATAAGTTCCGTTCCTTTAGTTCCTTTCAGGTTAAATAAACTAATCTTTCCTTTTGGAACAGAGGAACCAATCGTTTAAGGTCCTTAAGTTCGGTAATTCATTCAAATTTGAGTTAAAGTAGGTATTGTCAAAATATCGTTAATGAAAACTGATTTGTGTATATCAAATTAAAGTTGAATCAAAAGCTACTTTCAAAATATATGTACATTTAAAATAAAGCGTCAGCCACATAATTTGATAATTAGATAAGCACATGCAACTAGTCTATAGTTAAAATATATATAGTATATATAAATGAATTTGTATGTGCATTGAATCTGTAATTCCATTATGTTGGTCGCGTAACTGTAAATTGACACTGTAAATTACTGTTACAGTAATTGAAGGGAAGCGTCTGTCGAAAATGGGTTAATTTGAGTGGATTAATAAACTCAGTTACCTGAAAATTGTAAGCTGATTTCCTGTTTTGACCGTGTTGACCATTAATTAGGCGAAATGCATTAGATTCAACGAACTGGGTTTGGTTATTTGGGGTATTTTGAGAAGCCCAATAAGCCAACTCTTTTGAACTGTTTGTGTGCTTGTGTGTGTTTGTGTAGGTGTGCTGTAGTATTACAATTTGATGTCCTGTCAGACTGCGTAATAAGCGCAAATATTTGCACATAATCATAATCATCCTTTTCTTTTTTTTGCTGTTGTTGTTTTGTATTCCGTGCACAAAATGTTGCCTGCTTTTGGCTGATTTTGCTGCTGAAATGCGGCCCATGAAAAGGTTTAAATATTTATGAAATTATGCCAAAGTTTCAACAAGTCATAAATCTCTGTTGCTGTTTGACTTTTTATGCAAAATTTATTTCATTTGCATAAAAATGGCTGACAAAATATTTTGACAGGCCGACGGCCAGCAGCAAACAGCAAACAGCATAAAATAAGGCAGGCAAAGGGCTTGTTCAAGGTGGGAGAAAAGGGCGTGCTGGCCAAACAATAGCCAAGCCAAAGAAAAAACAGATACACGAAATTCAAACAATCAACGTTAGCCACGCCCTGCTCAACGCCTGCCCTGCTCCATCAAACACCTGGAAGTTCGTCTGTCAGCTGTATCCCTAACAAGGCTGTTGTTTTGGCTCTGCCTTGTCATAAACATGGAACGGAATTCGCTCAAAACTTTACCACGTAATCAATCACGCTTCATTTATTGACACGCACAAAGCATGATGATGGGCCCAGTCGAAGGACACAGCCTGTGCGCATTTCATATCATTGTGACTCCTAGTTCGTCCTAGTAATAGTCCTATTCCCAGTCAAACGATGGCTAAAGTTTTGCATGCATAAATCCAACACCAACACCGACGCAGACACAGACACGGACACGACTCTTAGCCCTGACAGCTCATTTGCGGTGCTGTTCCATGCTGATTCTCACTCTGACTCTGACTTTGACCACTCACCTGCTTAGCTGCTCACCTGCTCATCAGCGCACCATGCTATTAATGGGCCTGCTCCGACTATGTATGGCTGGGCAATAGATATGAGCATTTATGAATAAAAATTAACTTGTCAGATCTTAATGTGGAAAGATTAAGTAAAAAGTAGAACAATTATGGTAATTTCATTCAACAAATTGGCAATAGTAAACTATTATTAAGCTTCTACTCTTGATTCATTCAGATGGGAATATGCCAAATCTACACACTAGGAAAAGTATGCCTCCAAATTGTGGAAAATGGACGAAAATTTGAGGAAAAACAGGATAGATATAGAGCCATGTACTATATATTTTGCTACTCAGAAGGACCTGTGTGTTCAAAATCCAAATTCCGTACGTTTTTGAAAAGAAAAAACGAATGAAGTCCGAACATTTTTCAAATGATTTCTGACAAATCTTTTAAAAATGAGTAGGTAGGTTTTTTCATAATTGGAAACTATGTTTTGTTCCACAAAAGGCAACAAATATTCAAATTGGATAAGTTTTCTATTCAATGAACAAAAATGTTCTCACTTGAAGTTCGAAGTTTTCCTAACAAATTGAAATGATTTTTGTAATTTTTTGTAAACTTTGTAAGAAATGTAAAAAATACGTGTACTTAAGCTGGCTACCAAATTATATACCAATATGTTTCATCTGCGCCATGAAATACGATGCCTTTCATAAAATAGTGACAGTTAATTGTCACGAATGTGAAAGTAACAGTGACAGTTGTCACAATCGCTCAGCTCTTATTGTTTGGCCAGCCCGAAAATGTGAAGAATTTATGACGAAAATTTTATGAGCGTCAGGCGACAAGCGGCAACACTCATACGCCATGTAGGCAGGCAGAAGCGCAGAGTAGAGGAAAGCGTTGGCAGTGGTCGTCGTCGCGGCCACGAATGAGCTTGACAAATATTTACGAGCTCAAGGACACACCTTATCAAGTGTCATACCATTTTCCACTTTGCCACTTGCCACTTGCCACTTGCCACAGCTTTTCCTAGCTGGCTTTTCAAAATTAATAGAGGCGAGGTGCAAACTTTGGCAATTTACCAATAAATAGAGCATAAAGCCCATTCGCCATGCCTGGCTAATTCGTGTGTTGAAGCAAAAGTGGTCGCCAAAAATGTTTTTGCACCACAGCTTAGTGGTTGGCCTCCCACAAAATCCTCTTATGATGTGTTCATTGTTTACTTCAGTTTTGCGGTTTTAAATAACTTGTCCTGTCTACAGTAGATGATTGAGCTGGCATCATTAAATATCGCTCGTTGCTTAAATCATCAATTTCGATTGGCACATTGCATTTGGAAAAGGAACACTGTATCATTTGATGTGCTTTGAATATGAAGCTTAAAATGTTGATGGATGAATGCGTTTTGTGGCAATTAGAGCTGCTCAGCAATTGATGTGACTATCGATAGTGTCGACGATGTGTACATCAGTCAAACTACTTTGGGAACTTGCAAATTAAACGTTTTTAGAATAGAATAATATCAAAAATTGGATGCTTAAAATAGTTTACATCCCAGAAAAGTAAGAAAGAATATATTTTTGATACTTCTCAGCTCAATAAAGAAATAAATATTTTAGGAAAATCCGAGATGAATTGAAGAAAATGAAAAAATTGACACACTTTGATTTTTTTCAAGATAACTAAACTAATCGATATTTTAAGAAAAGGTCGATGTATCTGATGAATGTTATATGATTTGGGGTTTTTGCCAGCTCAACTTAAGAAAAGTATACTTGAAATAAAGGTAGAGTGATTAGATATTTCTCATATCAACACATACTACAAATATCTTTAGCTTTAATATTTTGCAGTTTGACCTATAAAAGAATAATCAAAATCAAAATCGATGCTTTAAAATAAGTTGAGAATGCAGCAATATCTAAGCGCTTTGCCTGTCTGTCATTTTGTTGCTATGATTCTTTTATATATTTATAAATCTAAAAGTGAAATATCAAAGGCACATTTAAACTTGACATATTACTAGCATATAAAGGATGCTGTCACAATGTCAAAGAGCAGGTCAAAGTGGGTTAGGAGATGGCAAGCTGTCAGCAGTGTTGGAACAATGCAACAATTCAAATGTAGCACAAAGGACATGCAATTAATTGCACACGCAGTACGCGTCGTATACGCGTTATCCTCCCTGGACCCAAGCCAGGATCAAACAGTAATGCACATCAAATACAAATAGGGGCCGCATAACTGCTGCTGCTGCTGAATGGTAAATCTGCAAACGCCTTTGTGCTTCAGGCCACATAATAATGCAAAGTGCAAAGCAGCACCATGACAACCACAGACGCAGTTTTAGTCGTCTCTCTGTCGGTGGTGCGAGTGGGTGGTGCTGGTGGTGCGGGTGATGCGGGTGCTTCCGGTGTAAAATTCTATTGGTATGCCAATGTTGTCATTCGGGCTGCCTGCCTTACCTGTTCTGCCTGCCTGCCTGCCTGTCAATTCCATTACGAATTGTTGTTTAAACGGATTATGGAATGGAAGTTTTGTAGAAACATTTGGTCCAGGTGTCACACGCATACACGCACTCACACATGCACACACACACACACTTGTGATGGTGCGATAACAGTTTTGAGTGTTGTGTTGATATATCAGTGTTGAATATCCGTGCAAAGGACAAATAACAATTTTGGAATTTTAAAAATCTCACAATATTATTTTGAATACAATGAAAACTTAGACTTTCACAATGTTCAGAAAATTGAAAAAATACTAAGTATTTATGAATTAGCTTGAAAATGGCATCAATCAATCATGTTTCCCTTTCAGATAACTTTTCATTCCAAATGTTTTTTGATTTTGTGTGCCTGTTTTCGATTGAAAAAGCAATCAGTTCTCGTATTTGAAAATAAGTTCGAACCATTTTCGATACAATGTCTCAAAAACAAAAGTTTTTAAACGGAATTATCTATCAATACTCGGAATAAAACACAGCTAATAATTCGTATTCCGTAAGCTCTGTTCGAAACCGGTAATGGAAACAGATCAGACTACAATTATATGTGTCAATATATCAACAGGAAATGGATCTTTGCGTTACTGTTAACTAAACTGTAACTGCTATCTAGACTGTGACTGTGACCGCAGAGTCGTTACACTCGAAATTCACAGCTTAACACGATATTTGTCAGTCACATTTCCGAGTATGTTGCTCATGTCTAACACACACACACATACACACACACACAACTGTCGTGCGTGACAGTTGACAGTTGGATGCAGGCACGGTTCAGTTATCTTCCGCCTGCTGTTCCCCGCACCCCTGCCCATCCCTGCCACGCCCTGCTACTGCCTGCGGTGAACTGGGAATTCGATTAATTTTTGATGAATCAATGTCAACTGCTGCTGCAAATCTGTGAACTGTCAGCGCGCTTGAAGGTGGGTCAAAACGCCTCTTGTTGGCCAAACAAAAGCCACTGCTGCTGTTGCTGTCGCTGCCTCAGTCGCTGCTTCAGTTGCTGACGCTGGCAACTGACATTGACGGCAGCTGTAGTTGCAGATTGAAGATTGTTGGCTTGTTGTTGTTTTTGGATACCCCTTTATTTTGGAGCGTTTGTAACACGTAATTTCACACAAGTACACACATACACGCACACACACACACGCACACACACACGCACACATAACATACGCGTATCAATGACATTTGTTAATACAAGGACAAAAGGTGTGCCCTGAAATATGACATAGCACACAGCCAGGAATGAAGAATGAAGAAAAAAGAGAAAAATAAATACAGGACAACACTCGGGCATTACGTGACTCCTTCAGGCATCTTTTTGCGCTTTTACTTCCTTAAACAGCAGAGAAATTGGCATATCGCGCCGCATTTTTAACGCATCAAATGAAAATGTTATGCCCTTGAAGAACTTACCCCCACAAAAGAACTGAGCCAAATGGCGAAAAGTATGTTCGATATTTTTCAATCAAATTTCCGTAAATGTCACGTATACGCAACGTTCGCTCGCTATACTTATTAATAATGCCTGCGAGTACCCCAAAAAGCGGCGCAAACAGCAAACGAACACTATAAGCGCCAAAATGATGAAGCCCAAGTGTGGAAAATGATGAGAAGACAGAGAGAGAGACGCACGCTCAGGCAACTGGCAACTGGCAGTCGAAATTACACTTCAAGAAAATTAAGTTGCATTTCAAGAAAACGGAAATTTATATACAGTTCTGTTTAAAAATGTGTACAGCATACTTTCAGGAGCTAAGCTTGCTAATTTTAACAAGCTGCAAAAAGTATGATACATAGTTTTCTGTGAGCTTGATTCGAAAGTGCAATTTGCTACAGAAACTGAACTCGATAGTTTCTTGATCAGATCCAATTATAATCTACATATCGAAAGCTTATCAAAATACAAGAAATATTTAAAGTGTTTCAAAGTACATGCTGACCATTCTATACTAAGTAATATGCAGTAGTTATCAATAAAAACTTATCTCAGAACTGTTTTCTTGAAGTTCCGTTTTCCTGAGTGCATCAGGTTTCAGCGTGCACGGACATGTCGCTTGTTTGGCATCGAAAGGACGTTCGCATGCTGTACGCCCATTAAAGTTCATTCTTCTGTCGTTTTTTTCCCCGCAGTCTGTTGCCACATCTTTGCTGCCCATTAACGGAACTTTGCGTTCGAGAATTTTTGGAATTTTTGGGGATCTGCGTTGCGTTTGCCACTAAATTTTTGATGAACTTTGAAAATCGCCGATGACATTGAAGTGTGCGAATTTCATAATAGCTTTCTCCATGTGTTTGCCGTGTTCCCTGCTTGGTGTTCTTTCTTTTGGGCATAAGGATAATCAAAATGTAGAAGAAGTCGCAGGAGTGGAAAGTGTTTGCATATTTCTTACTCGACTTGTTTACGTTTTGACAGCAAAGCTAAATATTTAACGGCTTCGAGCAATTTCATTAATAAATATTTCAGTCAGTTGAATATATAATTTATGTACCAGAAAAATACATACATATATATATATATATTTGGGTTAACTTAACTGCATAATTTAAGCAGCTTATGCTGGCTAACAAAATTTATATACATATTTCGAAAATTGCGCAAATAACTGGCAAATTAGTCTATATTTTATGTGCGCTCTTTTATTATGCATGCGCTCAGAAGTATGCAACATATTTCAATTGCTGCTTTACGACATTCAAAGCAGGTCCCGAATAAATTGTTCAAATATGTATGTGTATGTGTGTGTGTGTGTGTGTGAATAGAGTGGGAAATAAAGCTTTTTTGGTCAAAGGTGCCACAGAAAAATGCCTGGTCGCCACTTTGGCTGTCCGTCAGCACCTTTGTCATTTATTTATAGTTGTCGTAGGCGTGTCATTTTGCCTGCTCCCCTCTGTCTTCTCTGTGTTTGCCAACTCCTCGGGCATTTGTTTATTATGTTGCTACGTTATTTGCGTGAACAGCTCGTAAATAACAACACTGGGAACACATGCCACTTTATGTCAATTATTTTGACAGCTAACAAGCGCAAATATGCAGCCAGGTCGAATCTAAGAGTACACATATATAATATCACACTCAATGAATGCCCATTAGGAGCCCAAGCAAAGCACGTGACCATCTCATATGAAGCTACTGAAGAGAGGCAAGAAACCAATACAACTTTAAGACAGTAAAACATTTTTGTGTTTTCATGTGAGTTTTACTGAGAGATGTTGCAAAGTTGTTAACGCTTTGTTTTTGAACATCTTTGACTCTTTCTTTTGAGAGGAAGCCAAAAATTATAAGGAACTTAATAAAAAATAGCTTAACATAAATGTTTAGATTTATTTTATTTAATTTTAGTTAAGCGCAAATCAAAATACATTTATTAGGCTTATTTATTCAAGAGTAATTCATAGAAAATTTGATTTTCGTTTAATTTGCAGAAATCAAAACGAAAATAAAAACAGTCTTGATATAATCATTTTAACCATATTTTACTTGCTTAAATGCTAAGCCATACTGAAACGAGTTTAAACATTTAAGCCACCTCATTAATAAAGATTTAAAACGGAAGTGGCAGCAGCAAGAAGAAGCGCTCAATTGAGGCGCATGCAATGCGAATTAATGATGACCACAGGCAAAAGCCGAAGTGGTTTTTAACCAAAGTGTCTGCCATATATCTACCAATGAAAAACAGAACACATATACATACATGTTACATATACTCGCATTCACATTTAACTACAAAGGTCCGAAATTGTAACGAAATTATGTCATGGACAGAGAGCAGAGAACTGTGGAAAGAGAACCCAGAGCCCAGAACTCAGAACCCACGGGCGTGGTCAAGAGCCGAACCAAGCCGAGCCAAGCAGCCAACTTGCTCTGTTCTCTGTTTGAGGGCATATCAAAAGGCGATTTAATGAAATTACAGCCAATATTAATCACTGTCAAGGCTAATTGAGTATATAAACAAGAAAGAAAAGCACACGTTTTATCATACACTGGAAACGAGCCTAGTAAAAGGCTCCAATAATAACTATACAAAGTCTTAATTTTGAGAATGGTTATTCTATGAGATAAGAAAAAGTATAGATTCTATCAAGTTTCATAGTGTGATAGTAAAAAATTTAAGTCAACTTAGCTCAGAATACAAAAATTTGAATGGGATATTGTAGAAAACCTACAACAACTTATTTGCGACCGATTATTCCTTTGAAAACAATGTTATATAGTCATCTGATCTGGTTGATATACACACATACATATATACTAAGCTTTTCAAGTTTCTTACCAAGTTTCTGGAATATAACTTTATAGAGACTTTGTTAAGATTTGATTAAAATAAAAAATCTCAGAAATCTCAGAAATGTTAAGTTATCTTATCTTGAAAATCGATGTTTTTAGCCAAACATTCCTTTGGTGACTACATGATATAGTCGGCTGATTAGGTCTACATACATTATATACATTAGATTTTTTAAAAAGAAGCAGCTTTATCAAAGTTTAGAGTACATAGCTGTTTCGTAGAGATATTGATTGAGATGAAGCCCAACCCCACTCAAGTTCTGATTAGGAATATATAAATTATAGAATCGAGAATTACATTTGACATATTTTGTGACAAAATTAAAAAGCACTCTGCTAGGAATATACACTGCAAAAAAGAATTACAGTCACATGCGAACAACGCGGAAATTAAGAGCAAAGAGATGAGGCAACATTGCTGCTGCTGCTGTTGATGCTGCTGCTGCTGCTAAGTGTTGCTGCTGCTGCTGCTGCTGGTACTCTATGAAGAGCATTCGCTGCGAATCAGTGTCATCGTTCATTAGACGCGGCCGGAAACAGAAACGCAATTTGACAGCTTAAAAGGGTTTGCTTTTTTTTGTTCGCCCTTAGCACATGTGTCAGCTGAAGTTAAGTTAAAGCAAACATGGCTGCTTTTCAATTGATGCACAAGTGTCTTGCTGTCTATCTAGCTGTCTGTCAGGACATTCCTCTTTGACTTGACTGAAAGTAAACCTTCAAAGCACGCCCCTGGTTTGACTCAAAGACAGCCCCCTGTTGCTGTGACACGCGCATAATTTGTATTATTTTTGATGCCAGCCGACTGTTGCTCAGTTTTCTCAGCCCTCATTTGTTATGTTCCAGCTGGCATCGAATTACGAGTACTATTGCCAACATTGCTTCATTTCGTAGAGGATGGTGAGTTAAAAGGGGGAGACTGCCAAGGAACAGGGGTACCTTGAGGGTAAAGGAACGCTGCACATCGTTTGTCAATCGTAAATTGTGTGCTGACAAGGACAAATGGCATTTGAAGTCGATTTCATTTGCTGCCGATTGTGGCAAATGAAGTGGAACCTGTTTTTTACGACGCAACGCATTGAAATTATTACCACTGATGTCTAAAAACTATACTATATAGTCACTGAATCTATTGATATGCTATAGCATTCAACTGAACCCAACTGACACGCGTACATTTTAATGTTTAATGTAATCAAGGCTGATGGCTGTCGAAAAACAGTTAAGAGCATTGCAGTCTAAAGTTTACGACTGTCTTATACTCTGTACGCCTACAGGGAAGGAGATTGGACCAATTTTTTGGTGTATTTCACAATTTTGTAGTAAATTTCATTCATTTTGATTTTGTTGTTTTAAAATAATGAAGTTACTCTCATTTTCGGTCTCTGCTCTTTAAACTTAATTCGATTGGAATATATATAAAAAGGCATTCCATATTTAATAGCTCTAGTTTCATTTATATAAAGAGCATTGCACAATACCAATATACTCTACTTCTCATAACAAAAACTAGAGTATTATAAACGCTTGCCTCATGCAAAATGAAATTAACTGCAGCAAACAAGGGGCCAAGTTTGCAGCTGTCAATCAAGACTGGGGCCAACGTGGCCAACATTAACTTATTGAATTTTAGCCAATTTAGCTGTAAGGGCACTTATCTGATCATACACACACACGAGCATAAACACACACAAATACACATAGTGTATATAAAAGAGATAGCATCAGTTGCATTACAGGCCAAATTACACCGTGAGCTATGGATACATGGCAACATACGTTGCATGTCCTGTTGCAGAGACTGAAGCTGGACGTGGCAGGCACGGTGCACGATGGTTCACGTCAAGTGCCGCCGACATTTCTTGCGCTCCAATTTAATGTGGCAGCTCGGCAGCTGCCCACTCTCAAAACCCAAACTAAATCAAGCTGTTGTTGTTGCTGCTGCTGCTTTTGTTGCTGCTTTTGTTGCTGCTGACCACCTGTCAAGTGCATGTAGATAAATTTCCAAGCTAATGGTGCCGAGCGCTCGGCTAGCCGCAAAGAAACGTGGCACGGCAACTGGCAACTGGCTGTGATTAGGTTTGGAATTGGTTAAGAGCATTAGAGTTGAACGATATTGTTCTTTATTGCAAACACAGTGACAGCTGACAATTAGCACTCACTGTGACTAGTTTATGTTCTTAAAATCTTATTTATAATTAACACAGAGCAAAGTTATCTTTAGTCTGCCGAAGTTGTACAAGCTGGTTCCACTTCCGAACCAATTGTATTGCATACTTTTAGCCTAACTGAAAAGGGAAGGATTTTATAATTCTGGTATGCTCTAAAAAGTATGCTATGCACTTTTTTGTGAAAATGATTCAAAGGTTGAATTCGGTTTCTTTTTTACTTGTTTTATGGAAAAACTTATACTTACAATGATTTAAATTTAAATTTAAAATATTATTAATATGAATTAAATATTAAAATAATAAAAATAAAATTTAGAAAAAAAAAGATATAATATAACTGGGGGATAAACTTCAAAAAAGTATTTCAACATTTAATGCAAGTGTTGGGGATAGCCATAATCTTCAACTGATTGCTCCCATAAGATTGATAAGCATGACAAGAACATACAAAAATGCAGAATGGCTACATTTTTTTTGCAAAAAATTTAAAAAACAAAAAAGGTTTTCATAGAAAAACTTATTTTTCAAGCGATTGTTCTTATGGCAGTCAAAGAATATAGTAGTCGAATTTTGATAAAGTTTTATGAACTTGTTAAGATAATGTTGTAGCTCTGAATTGGTAAGTTTGGGCAAGTTGTCATGAAAAATGAAAATATTGACTTATATGACTATATGTTATAGTGGTCTGATTCGGTCGATTCTCTCACATGTGCTGCGTGTAGCAAAAAGAAAGATCTCTGACAAGTTTTATCAAGATAGCTTTAAGACAGAGTGACTAATTCGGCGATGAGCTACATCGAGACTGTTACTTTTAACATTCTGTAAGTATTATAGTTGAATGCTAATGTTAATATCGGGACTGTAATACAGGACTCTCCAAAGAAAGTCCCTTTAATCAGTGCTATTAATAATTTGATTGTTACTGTAAATATCCGAAATCACGCCTTTTAACACACAATATTTGTCACAGTCACAATCACAGTGACTCAGTCACAGCTGGAACATTATTGCACATCTCTAATAAACATATAGTGCATATAAAGAGCATATATAGCAAATGCAGCTGGCAGCTGGCAGCTGTTTAAGCTATTACAACAATACAGTAAGTCTGACAGTGGGCGTCCGAGCATGGCAGCACTGATTCTTTCTCGCTCACTCACTGTCTCTCTCTCTCTCACGCTCACGCTCACTCTCGTCCAGTTAACTTAATTGAAAATCACAAAAATTGGTCATTCCGGCACAATGAGCAAAGCAACTTGGCAGCCGGCAACGATAAATGTTACCAAAGTGCAATGGCAGCCAGGCACAAAACAAGAAAACAAAACACAAAAAAAAACAGAAACTAACCCGGCAAATTCAATTCCCCTTTCGATGCCTCACCCCGCTCCTCGCTTTATGGCTACAGCGCTGAAAGCCTTTCACTTTGCCCGAAGAGAGAGAGAGAGAGAGTTGAAGTAAAGTGCCGTAAGTAAAGTAAAATAAAGTTAACTTGGCTAAGCAAAACACACTCGCACTTTTTACTTTTTACTTAACTCCGGCTGTTTTTTCCGGCTGTCTGCATGTTTAGACAAAAACTTTTTAAATATAACGAAGAGACGCTCTCCCCCCTTCTACTGCTTCCCCTTCTATTGCTCTTGTTGCTCATGTTGGTCTTGTTTCTGCCACGGCGGCCATTTCGACACGTTCCGGTGTTGGTTCCGGCTGGAAGCTGGGTCTGAGACGGGCAGCGGAATGCTAGGGACTGGGCTGCTGAGACTAGACCTGCACAGGGAAAAAATATCACCCGAATCACGAATCAAAACTTATTCCAGGCTTATCCATATGAAATGTTCTATATATAAAGTCTAAATATAATTTTAAATAATCGAAATGATATTTTAATACTTGAAATATTAAAATTTATATAAATAAATGCATATTTGCTAAGAATTGTTTAATTTAAGAGTTCTCAAAAACAAATTTTGTGAATTGAAATGTCGAAAGTTTAAACATGGCAATTAAAAAGCTCATTTAAACAATTTTATATAGATTTACAAAATCTATATACCAAATTTTATATTCAAGCCTGTTTCAAATCAATTAAACGAAAATATATAAAACATGCTTTAAGCACGACGAAAACAATGAACAAAAGATTTTAATTCAACACCGCTCCACTTTACAGTTTTCCGGGAAATTGATTGAATAGTGGAAATCGGAATAGGCCTAATTGATTTTATTTATTGAATTGAAAATGAAATAATTGATATTTGAAAATGGATGGCAGACAATATCAAATTGGCATTTATAAATAAATTTTTCTTTTGCGCAGTGTGCTAATCTGCCCGCATGTTGGAAGTACACACACACACACACACACACATCAACTAACACATAGACAGACCGTGTTAGAGAGCCACACATTAATTCATTTAATGGCTGTAGCGCAAAGTAAACATGGCGAATTGTGCGGACGACACGAAAAAAAATGCTCTAAAATAAACACAAATTAAAGCAACAGCAACATTAACACACACACACAAACACACACACACACACACACACACACACACACACATTTCTACACACATACATAGAAAATCGATGTTGAGTATACGCTCCGTGGCTCTTTGGCAACATGCAGCCAAGTGTTCATAATGCCATTACAAACAATTTTCAAAGAGACAGAGCAAAAACAAGGCAACACAAACACATATACATATACATATATATATATATATATATATATATCCCATATAAAATGTGATGTTAACTCGACGCTGATTATATATAAATAGCTTCAAGTGGGCGTTACGCTTGCTCCCTATTTGTTAATGGGCGTGGCACATGTTTTTAATTTGCCACTGCATTTCAAATAGCTTGAAGGGTTTTAAATCAGTTGTGGCATTTACAACTAGTTTATCGAACCCCAAATAAAAAGTCCTTAAGTCCAGTCACGTTCAAATTGATAACCCAGTTCAAAGTCAGCCACTTATTTTGTGCAAAAATCTGCAAGTATTTCGCTTGAATTTATGAGGCCAAAAAAATGAAAACATAAACTTGTCAGTCACACGTAGCACACATAAATTAAGTAGATGCTCTCTGCTCTGCTCAGGACTATTATCTGAGCCTTCTCATTGAGGCTGGCGAGTGGGCGTGCCAACGCCTTGTAATCCCAGCTCATAAAGTTCAATAAACTTGAGAGGCTTAGGCAATGTTTCTGCCTCTGTTGCTGCCTCTGCCTCTGCTGCTGCCTCTGTCTCTGCCAGGCGGTTAGGTTAGGTTTAAGGTTTGGTTTTGGGCTACAATCATTTTTGAGCTGTCCGAGAATTCATGCAGGAAGTGCACTAATTTATGGCTCAATGCTAAGCTTAGGACCAGAGCTGACCTTTTACATGGGCGTGGGGTGACATATATAAAATAATCACACACATACTATAACATGCAAGTGTTACACTCAAAGAAACAGATACCAAGTATTCATATTTAAAACAAATCAAGAAACTTTAGTCCGAAAAAGTAAAGTTGACAAAAAATCATAAAAAAGAGCAAGATTTTGCTTTTTTTTTTAATGGTGCACTATTCAAAATATGATTTAAGGTCTTTTTCTTAATCCGAAACATTTAAAGCTGAGACTGTTTAGGAGAATGAAAGATTTTTGAGCTAAAATGGAATATAGAAGTTAAGATATTGTGTAAGAAACAACAAATACACCATTTTCGTTTGAACAACCTTAAATCAAAATATGATTTAAAGAACTATTATGCTTAAAATATGTAGAAGAAGACTGAGGAATGAAATATTTCAATATAAAGATGTAGAATTCATAAATAATGTATCTTTCATCTTTGAAAAACTCTATTCTTAGTACAAGAAATCTTAAAATTGTAATGTTTTGAGAAGGCAACGGTTTTGCTTTGAATTAACTTGTCTAAGTACATCTAAAAAGATTACCATTTTAACAGAAATATGAAGAAATAATATGAAAGAAAATAGAGATGAATTTCTGAACGATATTTTCTCTATACTTCTCAACTCACATTCGAATCATGAAGCTTTGGAAATAGGAGTACGAAATTAGTACGAAATTTCGAACTTAATATTTTAATATAAAGAAATTTTAATTAGCAACAATATTCTAGAGATGATAGCGTTTTAATTAAGACTTCAAAACACTCATAAGAATCATTTGTTATATTTAATTCTGTCACGTTTCAAAACATGTTTTAAAAAGTTTTGAAAACCGCATTAAGCTTTTAGGACAAAACTATATCTGGCTATTTCGTAAATGAGTTTTATAGCCACAAACGAGAAAAGTCATAATTTTGTCAAGTGTATATGGTAAATGGAGGGTTTGAGTGTTTCTGGTATGTGTGGTATAAAGAGCCAGGGACACAATTCAAATTAAATTGAGCATGCCACTGATACGAATGGTCAAGGATCTGTTACGGGCTGCTCCTTTTTTAAATAACAATATACTCAAAAATGCGCTCATGCGTTAAAAATTAGATGCCAGCCATGAGTATTCACATTCAGATTCACACACACATTGAATAAAGGACACACACATATATTTTGGGTTTCTGTATGCTTGGTCAAAGTTTGGCAAAGACATTCGCCTGCACAATGTGTGTGTGTGCTATATTGAATAAATTAAATTTGTCTGCAACTCGGCATAATAAGCACTTTGAGCGCTCATTCTTTTCTATATATATATATATACATGTATGTATATGTATGACATGAATGTGTGTGACAGTCTCACTCATGCTCCAATAATTTCATTACAATGACAACGAGGGGTCAACAGCAGAGAGCTACCCGCAGCTAATTAGGCGTTTTAAATGTCAGAGAACATCTCAAAAAAAGCATCTCTTGTTGCCAAAACATATGCTGCAGCCAAAGTGCTCGAAAGCCCAAAGATTTTCGGGGGGAATTTCAGTTACAATATGGCCAAACACAGCTCAATATGTTCATAATCAACAGCCAGACACACACACACACACACACACAGATACAAAAGTTGGCCATTAATTATGCATGTGTGTGTAAGTAACATATGGATAGAAGAGAAAGGGAGGACAAGTATCCTGAAATCAAAGCGCTTTTTGGCTTGGCCATTAAATGAGCTTAATTAAATAAACAAATGGCAACCAGTTTTTGTACAAAGTCGCATTAAAAGTTCATGAAATATAAACTAATGGACAAAACACACATACAGAGGGTGTAACATATTGTACAGAGCTTACTTACACTTAAGGATTAGCAGCCTGTGCTCGTTTAACACTGCTCAACAAGATTTTCAAGCTCCGAATTTCAATTCGGTTGGAAATTTATGGAAACGGAATTGCTTGCTGTTCTCAAATAGTCCAAGTGTTTGCTTGCGGAATAAAAAGTTATTGCAAAACAACAAGTCCTTAAACTCAATTTTCTTTTATGCTTCATTAAATTTGGTAAGGAATTAGTCAATTAAATTTATAGATTAAAGTCAAATAAAATTTATAATATTAAATTGAAAAATTGTTTGTAAACAGTAGCGAAAACGTGAAAGAAAACGTCGCTGTTCTCGATTGAGCAATGCCTTCTAGATGACAACAAAATAGACTTTTTATTATGAAAACTTGGGTTCGAACTCACTTTCGAAAAAGAGAAAACAAAACCATTCCGATCGGAAATACGAACAGTTCTTTAACTTTACTTACTTTTACTTTTCAAAAACGTACTGAATTCAGAATTCGGAATTCAAGACGGACAAATTATTCAGAATTTTCAATTTTTATAAAAACATTAAATTTTCGAAAACCTTTCTTTCACTTGCAATGGCATTTTGTTGACTAGTGTAACAAGTGCACAGCACATGGCTGCTTCGAACATATTGTGATGACCATATGCATAATGAAAACCAAAAACAGAGAATAGAAAAAAAAGAAAGTATTATATTAATGGATTTGAATTTATCAGTAGCATTAAGTGCGCTTTGCAATTTTGCCTTTTGACTTCTTTTGTATGTTTTGTGTTTTGCCTTTGGTAATCGAATATTTAATTAGTTTAATACGATTACAAATGAACTTGGAAGATTAGCATGAAAATTGTTAACAAAGGCAATGGCCGACATTATTCAAAGCAAAGGGCGTGCAAACAAACAAAGAACAAAAAAAAAAAAAAAAATAGCAGAAAAAGTCAACCCAATGTCATATTTGAAAGCCGCGAGCAATCTTTGACCCCAGGAAAATGACCTCAAATACAAGATTGAGAACAAGAACTAAATTTCTTAAGTGCTTTCATGTGCCAAGTCTGCTGCCCCGCTACTAAAACTTAGTCGCCTCAATTGGTAGTGGCCTACAGGACGATAGGACGACCCTTCGTCCTTTGCTTTGCTTTATTACACTTGAAATGATTTTGAAGAGTCAACTTGAACACAGAAGCACAGCAGCAGCCCCTATACAAACGAAGGGGTTGGCTAAAAACAATTTTGAAAATTTATTTTCATTAATTTTAATTCGTTGCAAAAGTTTTTGCGCCTTTTTCACCCCATTTGTATATCGAACGATGAACACAGCACAGCTTAGGGGTTGTCCGCAGGGGGGGGTGTGCTGCTTTTTCTGGCCAAATAATTACTTTTTCAGATTTGGCCAGCTCTCGTCCTTTTTTAATTATTTGCAAAAGCTTGTCGCTACTTTCGCATTTCGTGCAGCCTTGCGAGCATAATTAATTTATTTCAATTTATTCCTTTTTTTCTTTCTCGATTTATTTTTCTTGTGCCTAGAACATTTTCAATAATTAATTGAAACACTCGCCTCTGCAAAAAAATCGCAAAATGTTAATATTTAATTAAAAGTGCTAACGTTGTTAAATTTCAAAAGATTTGCGCCAGGACGATGTTTAATAACCGACAAAAGGATTAACGCTTCATTCTCCAAAGGCTCAGCGCTTTGACTGAGATGACAATGCAAAAAACTCCATTCAACTTTCCACCAACTGATGATGTTGATGGAAATGCCTCAGCCATGTTGTTGTTGGGTAGGCATTTTTGAGGACCCCGTGACGTTGATTTAGACGCGCAACTGGCTTTCGCTGACTTTAGCAGCGTTGATTGCACTTAAGCCATGCCCCCCACCTCCCCCAAACAAAGGCACAAAACAGATTCGCATTCTGATTCAGATTCTGATTCAGATTCAGATTCAGTCTCAAATGTCAATAACAGGAGATCTGCTTGTTGTTGTCAATGCTTTTTCTAACTTGCCTGACTCAGCAGGCGACAATCAGCGAGCTGCTTGTGCTCAGTTCAATGTCAATTGAAATGCATGAGCATGTGTGTGTGTGTCTAAGTGTGTGTGTGTGTGGGCTTCTCATGTATGTCTGTATTTTGCATGTGCGCACAGTTGGAGTCAGCAGCCAAAGCCAGACACAACAAACTCAGCAATCGACAACTTTTTTATTTACTTTTAAAGGTCCTTTGAACTTTTTAGTAAATTAAACTGCATCTTGCCTAGCTTTATTATTCATTTTCAAAGAGTATTATAACTTTGTTTTGCAAAACATTTAAACAGCAATTCTGTGTCGCTGTAATTAAAAACACCTTTCTGTTTAATTATGTTTCAGAGTAGCATGAAAATCGATTCAGCTTTGACAACTTATGAAAATTGAGTAAGAGCATTAATGTTCTTTGAACTATTTTCGAAATTGCTTTGAAATTTCAATATTTGTATTCAGGCTTGCTCTGAATTCGTGTTCTGTTCGAGATTTGCGGAATTGCTTGAATTGAATAAGTCCATGTTAAGTTTAAAATCAAATAACATTTATAGTTTTAAATTGAAAAACTGAAGCAAAAAATCAAACAATAGAAGCTATAATATTTTTGATTAGGCTCAGCAATTTCATATTTTATTAAACAGTTTTGGTTGAACTTAAGCCACATCGGAACACTTTATCATATAGCAGTCATATGAAAAATCATTTTGATCTTAAGTTTTTGTATGAATAACTTTCTTTAGGAAATTAAACATTTTAATCAAAAATTCAGAACTTCAGTAGATATTTATACTTTAGGCAGTTTGCTTAAATTTGATCTTAGTTATTTTAGTTATATTTCTATAGAATATAGCGGAATAATCGTTTAAGTTTTGAGTTCCCGTATAGTTAACATTCTTGTTTTATTATTCAGATCTCTTAAATGGTATTAAATAATTGACAAAAAAATAATAAATAGGTATTTTGTGTAAGCCCGGGAACGAGGCAGTCGATGAGCTAGCCAGGAGGGGAGCTGAGCAAGCATTAGTTGGACCAGCACCTTTTTGTGGCATAGGTAAAGACACTATACGAGCACACATAAGATCAGAGGAGGACAACTTGAGGCAAACACACTGGGCCAACACGCCCGGCTTCAGACAGGCCAAATCACTCCTGGAAAACTATGATTTGAAAAGATTCAAGAAATTAGTACCATTGGGAAGGAACGCAATAAGAATTCTAACAGGACTCCTGACAGGGCACTGTAGACTGAAAAGCCACCTAAGCAAACTGGGCACAGTCAGTGGAGGAAACCTCAACCCACATTCTGGCAGACTGTCCAGCACTTGCCAAAAGGAGAAGTAAAACTCTAGGGAAACAAACCCTAAGAACACATGAGATCAGAAGCCTCAACACAACACGTATTTTTGACAACGTTCAGGAAGTTGGTTTGATGGCGGAGCTTTAGGCCCAGAATAGGGTACAATAGATCTATTAGGTCGCGGTACACTGTCCCCATTTATAATATATAAGCTTGAATATTGAGATTTGTTTTCTCATTAATATCTCAACAATGATACTAAATAATTGTCAAACAAAATCAAGCTTTTTATTGCTTATAAAAATAATTATAATATAATAATAGTAAGCATGATAATAATAACATGATAATAATGCGAATAAATATTTTCTAATCTAAAAACACAAATTTGAATTTATATTTCAATTATGAAATTAATGTTGATTAAAATTAAAAAAAAAAAATGCACAATTCATTCAAAATCAAAATTAATATTTTATAAAATTCAAATTCAAACTAACATAAAAATTAAATTAAAATTGTGACATAACTTGATTAGTTCAACAGCATTGTGAATTGTAAGGAATTGCATGTTGTATTATAAAAAGAAATCATAAATAAAATAAATAATATTCAATATATAATGCTTATAACATGCTAATTTTTGTTTAAATCTTCTTTTATTTACAGCTAACAACAGTGGAAAGGGCTTCATAAGTGCGTGTAAGTAAATTTTATAAAATGCGTTGAATAAACAAAACATTAGTTAAACTTAAGCTAAAGCCAAATCGAGCAAATCATGATTGACAATTGCAGTTAGCTAGATAATTGTATCTAGCTTTTTGTGGCAATGTGACAAATTGTTTGGCACATTGCGCATACGCCAGGTGTGCAGAGTTCAAAGGCGTGTTAGATGGTAATTTGCGTGTGCAGTTTGTATCTAATGCACAAATATCAGGGACTGGCATATTGCAATTAATTGCAATAGCTTTTTGTTAATGAACTAGTTGGGCAGCAGCAACAACAACAAAAGGTAAAGAACAACAAAGTAGCTGGCGCTGACTGAGGTCATGACATGGCCATGGCTGAGATACGAGAGAGAGAGAAGAAAAACAAAAAAAAAAAAGAACAATTTGCAAAAGTGACGTCAAAACAATTACGTGCAGAAATGCGCTTGATAATAAAATGAAGTGAGGCTTTTGCCACAGTGTGCGTTAGTGCGCTATCTCCCTCTGCTTCTCACGCTCTCTCTCTCTTTCATACGGAAACGTGCTCAAGTGTTGACTTTTATAAATTGTGCAGTCGTTTTTCTTACCTGTGGGCCAGCTGACAAGAGTTTTACAGTGTTTGGCTATTGCCTGTTGTTGTTGTTGTTGTTGTTGTTGTTGTGTGCTTAACTTGGTCAGCAATTAATTACACACAACTACTGAAAGGCAGTCCGTCTGTCCGTCTGTCTGTCTGTCTGACAGCAGTTCATCAGGCGTTCAACTAACAGCTTTAAGCGCACATTTAGGGCAACATTTAGTTGGCCCAATCTGAACATACATATATACAATATACACTCTGGGCCATGTCTGATCTCTTAATAAGCCGCGTTTGTCCTTGCCGCAGATTTATATTTTGGCTGCCACGCTTGACTGACTACGAATGAGTACAGTCCTCTCTCCTTACCCCTGCATCCTTGCTACTTCCTTCTTTAGTTATCGTTATCCTTATCTTGCTGGTAGAGCGTTAAAATAATTTCAGGCTTTCTTTTTATACATTTGGCGCCCTTCTTCTGCTCTTCTCCTCGCGTTGCGGTTTTTTTCGCAGCCTTTGCCGCAATTAATGCTAACAGATTAATTATACGCATCGCTGCATAATTTGGCTCTCTGTTCTGTTTTTGTTTTTTCAACTTATTTTTATTTTGTATTTTTTACGAGCCGTCCCTTTTGCAGTAAACACAGCAAACGTGTAATGTGAAGCAATGCAGCAGACCCCACCAAATAAAAAAAGGACAAAAGAACGTCCTGGGCTCTAATGAGTGCACATTAGCTTGACTTTGGCTTAACATTAAGTAAAGGCGTTTCTAGCAACCCCAATTTAATGACATAATCAAGCTGACAACAGTTCTTGTTGTCCTTCCTATATGCATAGCAATAAATTATAGTCAAGATTTAGAAAAAATATGAAACTGAGCTCAAATTGATACATTAGAAATAAACATTAATTCAGATTTTAAAAAGATTTCAGAATAACAAAAAAACAAGTAAGAATACTCTACTTGAGTGTGCCCGATTACGAGACTCCCTGCTCCCAACTTGCATTTCAAGCAGTTCAGCGGCAATACAAGCAAGCAGCGCACTTAACTTGCACAGTGCATGTCAAACTGTTGTTTCTGCCTGCTGAGACGGGCGTAATAGATTCTTCCAAAGCTTTGGTGCTATTTATCCCATCGTGTTGAAATTTACACAGCTGTTCAACATTGATATATGTGTACCAAAAATCAAAGCTAAATCTTCAAAACAATTGTGGCTGTGGGAGTTTTTTTCGATTTGCGTGGGTGCGGGGGGGTGCATCCGAAATTTGAAATAAACTTGATCAGCGTATGGTATACAGAAACCTGTATGCCAAGTTTGGTGTCTCTAGCTCTTGTAGTCTCCGAGATCTGTGTGTTCATACGGACAGACAGACGGACGGATAGACGGACATGGCTAGTTCGTCTCGGCTGTTGATCCTGATCAAGAATATATATTTATATAGTCGGAAATGCCTCCTTCTGTCTGTTACACACATTTGCAGTACATACTTTATAACTCCCTTATCCAACAGGGAGTAAAAAGAAATGTTCAAAACTTGTTTTAAATAAAAAGTATTTGGCAACCTGAACAAAAATAACTATTTTTGACATTCAGTGCTGTTCCGAAATCGTTTTCCGTTCGAAATTCGCGGAAACGAGATTGCTGGCTGTTCTGAAGTGTTCTGATGACAACTAAATAGACTTTTAACTATTAAAGCTCAGTTTATAAACCATTTTTCTAAATATACACATAGATAGTTTTGATTGTTATTATGTTTAACAACAAATTTAATGAGTTGAGCATATCTAAAGTAGCTGCAATTTGGTATTGATAGCTGCTGATAAAGCTGATAAAGCTGATAAAGCAATTTAGTCATTCGCAGCTGAGCTCAGCGTTGGCAACAGCTGTCACTGACCTATTATTTATATGAGTTTGTTTAGTTTGGGCAGTTGTAAGTTTGTCATTGTTTTTGTAGCAGGACACGCTATAAATCTAAGGCTTGTATTAATGTGTCAACTACACGTAAGTAAGCAAGGATAAAATGCTACACTTCAAAGGACCTTAGCGAAAAAGGGGAGAGCGTTGAGCACTTGAACTGGTCACATATGGTAAGGCGTTCAGCCATGATAATGATAAGGAAGCTAGGTATAATGAAAGAGAGAGAGAGAGAGGGAGACTGACAATGACATTCATGTTGATTTATTTGAAGGCGTACGTGGCGTATGATTTATGCCCGACAACTGTCGCTATGAAAACAAATAAATATGCCAAGCTGTCATTAAAGAATATATACAAAAAGCAACATTAATTGCATATTAAAATGTATTAAGGATACATTAACAGACACTATCAACTCTGACACAAGCTGAAAAAAACCATAAACAGTTTCCTCTATTAAAAATGCTTGAACGGGAAAAACATTTGTGGCAGCTGTTCGACCCCCAAAAAGGCGACAATTTGCGCCCAAGAGTATTTGCTTAGCCATATTAAGTAATAAAAGCGTTGTAAAAATCATAAAATGAAAGTACAAAACTGTGCAAAGTCTCAACTCGAAGCGAGCAAAGTGCTTTGCCATTGCGTATTAAATATTATAAAAGGCAATTTGCAAAATCTCATATAAAAGCCACACGGCATAGACCGAGAAATCTACATGTTAACTGCCGCACACACACATAGACAGGTAGAAGAGGGGGTATTAGAGGGGTGCCAACTGCCGGCAATCATTAGCAACAAAAGGCCATAAACAAACAAAACAAGAGCTGTAACAAGTAAACAAGTATGCCTCTCTGCCATGCGTTGTTGGGGGCAACCGCAACCCAAAAGGCCAAAATGTCTTGGCTACAAGCTGTTGCCACGCCCCCCGCCTCCTTTTTTGCACCCGTACAGAGCCAGAACCAGCACGACTAACCAGTAACCAGACTCAGAACCAGACCAAGACCCAGATGAAGATGAAGACGAAGACGAAGACATTCAATTGCATATGCCAGAAGCGTTGATAATTGTGCTTGAATTAAAAAGATTTAGCAGCAAAGCTGCGCCTTTGTCCTAGCTGCTTAGACGGCATTTTCTTTGCTTTTACTTGATATACCCTTTGAAAGGTAATCCTGACTTTGTTATTCAACTTGTTATGATTTGATTGACGTCTCTTTAAGCCACATAAGTTAGATTTGTACTTTATTAGTTCGATGTTGCAAGCCTCTAGTTCTGCTTTTAAATGTGCTTTATACAGATTTTAGACTGTTTCTATTTCCGATTCCATTGAAAACTACGCCTATTGATAATTTAGTTTCAAAATCTTTTGCCAAGGTCAAATAGTACATTTTACTAAGAGCTTGTTGAAATATTTCCACGAGAATATATCAAATATTACAAAAGTTATAGGCTAATTCCAGTAACGCCTTTTTATTCGAAGTGTCTTGCGTTGGCCAACATATATGGAAAACGGTTCAACTCAAATCAAAAATTACAAAAAAATATCCGTTAGTATATTGTATTGTCTAGTCGTTGAATTAAGCATTTGAAAAAATTTTGATTAAAAAAAAATTGGCGACGGTTTATCAAAAAAAGAGCGAGTAACATTTTGACATTTGCTTTAAAAAAAGTTTGAAAAATCCTTCGTTCAGCGACCTAATAGCTGGTCATTATAAGTTGTATAATTTTGGTGTTTTTTGGTAATCGTGTCCACCGCAAAGGTAATTTCGAAAAAAAAAACAAGATTCTGAGATAATTGCGTTTAAAATTTTCAAGTGTGCTCCAGTTTGTTCAAGTGCGCTATAAATAGCTATGACTTAGGTTCTAGTGCTCCGATCGTTATGAAATTTTTTGAAAGTATTTTCGAGAGTATATATTCAAAGAATGTGCAATCAAAAATATCGATTTTTCCATGCGTCACAGCTGTATATAACTGTATATAATGAATAGAGCAGTATTGAAATTGTTCTACAAGCAGTTAGTAAAAACGAATAAATGATTTCTGTTCAATTCGAAATATAGGCATACAAAATCGAAATGATTCGACATGGGAACAGAGCTTAGTATCCAAATAAACTCATTAATATTCTATCAACTATAAAGCTGCTATAGAAACAATTGGTCGAGCCTTCGCATGGGCAACTTTTATGTTTATTTAGCAAACATTTTTGATGTTTTCACAAATTCCTATATTCAATTGTTTTGTTGACTTAGTTTAATATGGATACAGAGCACTATATCTTATAGCTGCCATAGCAAAACATGGTCTGTCACAAATTGTGTTTTGTAGTAGAAACTAATTGCTTTTCACTTGTAACTTGTTAGTTGACTTATATAGGTTTTGTTTGAATAATATTATGCTGTTTAGGTTTTAGAGGAATTCATTTTAGCTGAAAGGGTATTAATATTTTCGGCATGCCAAAAACACTTTATTGTAATTTTTTTCTTCTCACGTCTCTAATTAAAACAGCTCTTTGTGCAATCGCATAACGTTGTCTACGCGTTTTGTTTACCACTTATTTTGATGAGGCACAAGAACTCTCAGCTCTGCGTAGCTCCCAAAACTCAAACTCAAACTCTTCTGCCCGTGTTGTCTGCAGGTAATTAACATTTTTATGTACTTTTTTTTCAGACCGAGCCAAATGCTCTGACTGCCACATAATTAAAACGTTGATTTATGCAACAGATAATAAATTCAACAATGCCAGTCACAGTATACCGTTTGCCTTCATTATTTTATATATATTTTTTTTTTGATATTTATTTATTATTATTTACGATACTTGGCTATGTTGGTCGCACTTTATGTTGTACTTATTTTATTGTCGTTTCGATAACGTTGCTTAAAAGCATTTTTAATAAACAACGTTTTCTTGCTGATTCGCACGCACACAAGCACACTGCCATACACACATACACATACACGCACAGGCACAAAAAAACACATCCACTTAATTTTAACACCGATTAATGTGTCGTTTTTTTGCGGTGTGTAAGAAGATTTGGTTGAAAATCGGTTAAGCACCGGAAATTTAATGCTCTTGTTCAAACTTTTTAAAAGTGTGCGCTTAAATCGAACTTTTTACTTCGGCATATGTTTTTTTTATATATTTTTGATGAATTACAGGTCATACAAAGTTCATGTCAAACATCAAATTATGAATCAGTTTTTATCAGAAATTAATAAAATATTATAGACGTAGCAATGTGACCAACAATACATTGTGGAAGTGAAATCAGTTTGTCAAAAATATTGTAGTTGAAAATCTGGAAAAAGTATTGAGTTGAGATGCTTTAAAGTCAAAAATGATTGTAATTTAAGCAGGAATTTGGAGAGATTTTTGAACCAACTCAGAAACACTTTGTACTAAGCGAATTTTACTTGTTTTAATGTTCACATTTGATTTAAAGTAAAAGTTATAATATAATATAATAATAAAATATAAGTTTTATTCGATTTTTAACAACAAAATGTAGAAATCAAGAATGAGCATTCTATTTCAACTGAAGTAGATCTCTCGAATATCTTAGGCCACCTGACTTTTTCAAAGTATTTATAGCTTAATTCGGAACAGTAAAAAGGAACTCAAATTAAAGCTGCTTTGATTGCTACATCGATTTACCTTTGACATATCAAAATAAAACCAAAAAAACTGTCAACTTTAACTAATTTGGTAGCTGCATAAATATTGAATCGATATGCTCTACGCTGTAGGGCACACTTAATTGAACAAATGCAATTACCAACTACTAACGAAGCGCACTTTGGCCAGCTTTGACATGCTCAAACACGTGTACCGATATTAAATGTCAATATGTAGCTACTATATATGTATATATATATATATATATATATTTTGTATTTACTTTTTGCAGCAGGGCATATCAGTTATTGATGGCATTCACTCGAAGCGAAGCCATTAATTTTTAAACACTTAAAAACTACGCCTCTTTTGGTGGTGCACATGCATTTTTGATTTATGTCTGAAATCCAGCGAGAATTGACGTCAATCAGGTTTGAGGTTACATTTCGTTTTTCTTTTTTTTAACATTGTACAATATAAAGTAATGTAAAAGAGTTTGAAGCAGAGGGCGGCAAGGCAGCGCTATCCCAATCAAACTTTTCCAATAAAGTCTTTAGCCTAAAGACAGCGTATAAATCAGGCAATCAGAGCGAGACGAGACGAGAGGAGGCAAAGCGAGGCAGAGCTGTGAAAAGAGCTGTGCCGACAAGCTTCGAATATAATTTATGGCAAGTGGTTTAAAGTTGCGGGCCACAGAATTATACCGAATCTCTCTCTGGGAGATATAAAGAAATACGCTGATAATATGCGGCTGGGCAGCAGCTTTGAATCTGGGCAGAACCACAAAAGTTACGCTGCAGCGAGTGCGAAAATTTAACTTTGCCGATTATACCGTAGAGAGCAGCGCACGTTGCGTATACGTAACGTATACGTAATAATGGCTCAAACTAAAAGGCAGGGCAGGAAATAGTTTGATGCGCAGCTTTTGGCTTGTTAATAAAAGGGCCAGTCAGGCAAATGAAAAATACTTTTACTGGTTTGGGCAAATTGACTTAATCTAAAATAAAAGTTTAGTGCGTTTGGGCTATAGATATAAAGAGAGAGAGAGAGAGAGAAGGGGAAAGCGAAAGGAAGCTAAGTTCACAAACGATATTTTTATGACCAGCTGTGTGTGGGTGTGTTGAGGTAAACGAACCAACAACAATTTACACACACACACACACACACACACAGCTAGAGAGTTTGAATATGGCAGCATGTTAATTTCCCAGGAAACGCACGATAAAGTTGAATGCTTTTTCGAAAAACTATTTGACTTTGAGCAAAGGGTAGAATACCGGCTACAAATACCAGTTCAAATCACACTTTGTATTGGTATGTATGTGTGTGTGTTGGCCCATTTACCTAGCACACAGATGCAAAGTCGAATTGGGATCGAGACACTAAAGTCCTGGCTCGGGCTTTGGTCCTGCTCCTGCTCCTGCTTCTGATACTGATGCTGATTCTGACTCTGTGCACATGCGCTTGAATTAAATCAAATAAAAAAGTTTTAATAAGGAAATAAATTTTGTGAAAATGCTGAAAAGGCAGCAAGATTTACGATGCACAAAAGATAAATTTACAAATGCGAACACATACAGATACACACACGCACACACACACACACACAAATACTCGTACACATATACAGACAGAACACATATGCTAAATGGGCATTAGAAGAGCGTAGCGAGCTAACTTGAACTGCAAATGAAATGGCAATTCATTTATTGCCCCTTCAGTATTTATGGCAAGCAAATAACTATATATGTACACTGAGCGAAAAATTCAGGTATTTTGTACTTATAGGATGTAAGCAGAACAAGTTTGAAATGTATATATGAAGTAAAGTTGATGAAAATTTCGAAGTAATCTATAAAATTCTTAGGTAAAGACTTCAATACCAATGTTGAAAATACAGTATAGTGTTTGAAATGCTCTTGCTTCATTCTCTTCTTTCAATTTGATGTATCTCTTTTAACTGTGGTTCGAACCTCAGAAGTTATGCATAGTGGCCGCATACTTTAACATGAGACTATGTCCCAGCTACTTCAATTTTAAACTGGGCTGTGCTCAAACTAAAAATCTGTGTTTAGTAAGGAGTTCTTAAGTAGCTGTTATTCAGAACTGTTCCGAAATCCCCTATCATATCAATTCCATGGTAAAATGTGTACCATACTTTCCATACTATTTCCTGCGAGTTCATTTAATATTCAGACGATCCTAAAAGTATGCCTTACATATTTTTGTCTACTTTGCTTAGAAGTGGAATCTAGAACAATGCTGATTGTATTTCCAAATATATTTATTCACTTCTTATGAGAACTAGCAATTGATTTTAAATGCGACATTTGTTCGAAATATTTGAGAACAAATAAAAACCCAACAATTTAAACAAAACTTCAAAGAATTGAATACATTTTGGTGAGTGCATGTTAACTGTGCAAATGTATATACATTTTCCAAATATATACACACATCTGCATAATGTGACGCAATTACATTTAAAAGCTCATAAAATGGCAAAGTAGCAGCATTTGAATTGGAAAATAAGCCGCAGATAAAATGCCAAGCAACCAGAAAGCAATTGCCATATTTAAATGTAAGCAAAATCAGGACAATCAATGCGCTACAAATTCCAACAAGAAATCACAAAAAAATATATATATATGCATATCAATGAAAATACAAAATGCAAAAATTAAATGCAAAATAAAAGCTGCAAAAACAACAACAACAACAACAGCAAAAAAACAAAAAAAAAAACATATTTAATTTCCGCTAAATAAACACAACTGACTAGTGATTATTTCCGCTTATGATAGTTTGCGTTATTTTGGCTGCATCATGTTGCGTATCCTTGCCAGAAGGATACACATTTAGCACACACACACACACATACATACACATACACTCATATATGAGCCAAATAAAAGCTTGTGCCAATTTTAGCTGGTCGTGCAATTTTTGCGTTTAGTTACCATGAAAACAAATTTTCTAGTATGCTGAGTTTTTTTTTTATCTGGTTTCTTTTGGATTCAGCATTCATGTTATTCATTCCATTCATTCTGTTTGTTATGCATGCACTCGTAATTTCTTATTATTATTTATTAGAGATTCAATTCCATAGCATGGCTTGGCATTGACAGTCAAGTTTTAAATGAAACTTGATTTCATGTTGAACTTTTTCACAAAGAACTTTTAGTTATCAAAGCGCAACTGAGAGCTCTATTGTGAATGGCTTTCGATTGTGACCTGTCTTCTTTTAATATTAATCTGGATATTCAATTCATATATTTTTCTGCTTATGAATTATGTGTGATTTGTGCTTCAGCATAAATTTGGAAATTTCTAACAAGTAAGAACGTTGCTGTCGGATGCACCCGACTGCGATATACTCTTGTTTTTGTCTCTTTGCGGAGTCAGATTTAATAGGACAGTAGAAGTCAATCTGAAAAATTTGGGGACTCTAGCTAAAGGGGTGTGGGAGATACAGTCAGATCAATCAAGGAAGTGATAAGTAGCCTTTGTGCAAAATTTGGTTATTCTAGCTATAAAACTGTAGAAGGTATAGGCTTTTGCGGTTTATGGGGAAAGGGGTGGGGGTGGGGGGCAGATGTTGACACTTTGTCTGCTTATAGTATATACCAACATGTATACCAAGTTTGGTTGCTCTAGCTTCAAAACTGGCAAAAACCTGTGTTCATACAGACGGACAGACAGACGGACATTTCACAAACCCAACCTACTCTTTACTCCCTGTTCCCATTAAAAATGGGAAAAAGGGAGTTATTAAGTACTGCAAATGTGTGTAACAGACAGAAGGAGGCATTTCCGACTATATAAACTATATATATTCTTGATCAGGATCAACAGCCGAGACGAACTAGCCATGTCCGTCTGTCTGTCCGTCTGTCCGTCCGTCCGTCTGTATGAATGCTTCGATCTCAGAGACTATAAGACCTAAACACACCGAACTTGGCATGCCGGTTCCTGAATACCATACGCAGATTAAGTTTATTTCAAATTTCGGATTTCGAATTCAAAAAAATTAAAAAAAAAGGATAAAAAAAGAACAATATTAAACTATCATTTCTATTTGAAGAGATTGTCAACAATTGTCACATAAGTTAGTTTTTTTGATCAAACTATTTAGGTATTGTATACATTTAGCTTAACTTTTATTTTCCATTCATTATTTGCCATTTGCCGCGTTTATAAAACAATGCTAAAATCCATTTATAAGTCGTGCTGTACTTTAAGTCTTATGAAGACTTAATACAATAAATACTTTTGAGGCACTTTTAAGCTGATTGTTTGCTTTGTAAATTAAAATATATATATATATAAATATTTTTGAAATGTTAAAATATCGACTTGTGCTTCTTCTTTTGCAGCTTTTGTTTCTTGTCGCTTGCATTTGTATAATTATACATTTTTGCTTTTATTATAATTCTCTTTTTGTTTGTTTAGACATTTGCATTGCGTTGGCGTTGGCGTTGGCGTTGGCGATTGCGATTGCGGCGTGTTTTGCCGTTCATAATTAATTAAAATATTCAAAGGCCAGCGGGGCGTATGCGTAACGTGGCCTTACACTTACAGTTAGACTTTATAGCTGACCCTTGAAGTTTTATCATGATTTGCTTAGGCAAAATGACTTCTTCTAAAAAAGGATTGTCAGTCTAAGCTACTATTATAGCTCTCGTTCTCGTTCTCGTTCTCGCTCTCGCACTCTTACTCTATCTCTTTCGTTTCGCTCCGTGCGAGTTTTCACTGTTTCAAGTGCCTTTTTGGGCATTTTCCCCAGCGCAATTTTCAAGCGCTCTGCTCCCGAGCGTTTTGTCAGCTTTATAATTAAAGCAAAAGTTAATTTTTTTGCGACTGTGTCATAGTTGTAGCCCCCAACTACCAACTTGCCCCACCCTTGAACGTGGTTTTGCATTGCGCCCTTGCCGGAAAACTCATTATTTTTTTAAATGAAACTCTTGCTTTGTGCCCCGTGCTTGATGTTTGTGTCTCTTTCGCTCTCACTGGCATTGTGCTCATCATGATCCCAGTCGCAATTAACTCAAGAAAATAATGTTGCGGCAATGACGAGCTGAAATGTAATATTTTTGCGTCGCCCTCTCCTTTTTTCTAGCGGGTCACACCCTACTGTCATTCTACCCCAGACAGCCAATATGAGCATGTTGCATGTGTAATAAGTATGTAAATGTAAATGGAAATGGAAAATGGAGTTTGCAGTTTTACAGTTTTTCAGTTTGGCAAAGTGAAGTTGCTTCTGTGGCTCATTTGTATGCCAATTGCAATTGCATTTTGGCCCTGATGCTCATTGCTGCTGTTACAATCCAAAAGCAAAAAAAAAAAGAAGAAGTTCGTACATATTTTATCTGAGCCAAACAATTTGTGGAGCAGCATGTTGAAAATTCTTGGCGCTCCTTTATTGTCATGCAATAATTATAAATATTTTTTGGAAAATTGCAAATGGCATCTCTTAAACGACGCATTGACAGCAAAAATTCCAATGCAGCTTGTAAAAGCAATTTCAAAGTTTGCATTTGCTTGCCAGTATCTGTGTGTGGAATCGCTGAACATGTGTGTGCATGTGTGCTTACATGTGTGTGTGAAGCAATTTTACAAACGTTTGGCTGGCACTTGGGGAAAACTGCTGCTGCTGCTTTGAGATGCTTGAGAAAGCAAGCAGGTGAGGGTAATTGAAATGTATGTGAGAACGAGTTTAATGAACTTTGGCATGCATGCTAAGGAATCACAGGAATACAAGAGTATCGCAACGTATAACTCAACTTCACCTCTCCAACCACTCTCTCTCACACTCTCGCACACCCCACCCTTAAACCAACACCCTTGGCTCATAAATGCTTGCATGCTTGTAAGAATTGCTTAGCTGGGATTTGCTTAATTTTAGCACCACGTCTCAACATGCCATGACTCCCCCTCTCCCCGCTCCCTACTCTTCCCACATGCTTCACATCTTGTGCCTTATCTGGCGGCTGCCTTCATTTCCCCCCTCTTGCTTTTGCTCTCAAGCAACCTTATGGGCATCCAGGGAATTGCGTCACATGCGTCGTATGCGCATTGCTTTGGCTCTTTTGGCCCATTGTTTCATCATTTCATTCTCATTTCATTATACTCTGCTTACCCAAATTTGAAAAGTAGTATATTGGATTTGTGTATTTAACTTAGCCTACCCCTATATTTATCACATTTGTCAAGCTGATGTCAACAAATTTGATTTACAGACTACTAATGTCAGCTTTGATGGTTTGTGCAACGAGTGTTTTAAGCCCCTATGGGATCTCTTAAAGGTACCTTTCTCACACCTGTATTGTTAAAGCTAAAATAAACCAAGTCCGGCTATTTTATTTTCCTCATTAAAGTTTAAAATTCTTCATTTAAGCTTTTTATCAAGCGCAGATTTCAAAGGTTTAGACTGTTTGTAAAATTTTGTAATTATTTGAAGTTTCATTTTATGATTTAGCCATAAGCCAGAGGGATTCAAGATCTTGATTGCGAAATATAATTACCGCTGTTCTAAATTCCACTTTCACTAACTGGTTGAGAACTTTTCTTAGGTATGAAAAGAGTCGAATTTATTAAGATGAAACAGTTTTGTTGCCCAGTTGATTCTTGCAACACCCTGGCAACCGAGTATGCCACAGTTGCTAGCTGTCAACTCCAATGTTGCTGCTTTGTTTTCATTTTCATTTCGCTTGAACTTTTTGCCCATGCAAATGGCGAAGTGGCGAATTGGCGAATGGCAAATGGTGAATGGAAAATGGTGAATGTGGCCACTTGTCAGTCAGTCAATCAATAAAATGCAAATATTTGTCAGTTTCTTAGCATTGTTTTGCGCATTTGCCACACATGTGGCGACATTTGTGGAGCAGAGCGGAGACGCCACCGCTTTGAACTTCAAAGTTCTGCATAAACACTTCACAAAATTCAATGACAACTCCAATAAACTGGCACTCAAATGCCGGCGCAACAGCTGCGCCCCAAATGGCTGTGACACACACTCACACTTGCACATATACACACCCACAAAAACACCCACACATACGCCCAGACACACGCACACACACACACACACACACACACTGTATGCTGATGCGGCAGTTGTGTTTGATGTGTGCGCCACAAATTGCTTTGATGGTCGTCGTCATCCTCATCGTTGTAGTCTACTTTGTGTTTGTTCTCTGTTCTATGTTCTCTCTGTGCATGTTTGGAAGTCATTTCAAATGCCTGCAATTGTGGTTAATGCTTGATTTGTAGTCTAAAGCATATATGGAGTAAAGCTGAGCGCAACTAAATCTAGCAGGCGTATCACGCATATCTCCAAAGACGATTAATATAATTTTAAATTATATGTTTACTAATTTTATTTCTCAAAATTTCACTTTGAAGCTCAGCAGCGCATTTTGTGTATTTTTATTAAATTTTCAGAGTAAATATACAGCTACTATCATTCAATTGTAACTTTAAATAGTGTATTTTGGCAAATTTGTTGAATAAAAGCCATCAAAAGGAGCTTTTTTCTACACTTACAAAATCGTTTGTTCTATAACAATTATCTTTATAGATTTCCAATATAGCCTTCTGTGCATTAGTTTTGCCATCACAAACTAGCTTCAAACCGCTAATATAGCTTATCTCAAGACCTAGTTCTGAACTAAACTCATAACCAATTCGCAACTCGCCTTTAGCCAAATACAGACAAAAAACAAACCAAAATAACAAAAAAACAGCCAAAGATAAAACCCAACATAAAATGCACAAATTTGTGTCGCTTGGGGAACACTTTATGCGTTCTGCCAGCCAAAAAAGCAAATCGTAGTGCGAAATCGAATCCAAAACCAAATCTGAGCTGTGCTGAATCCTCAAGCTCAAATGTGCCTCAATATTAGTTCAACAGACCGCACAATGTTCGATTTTTTGGCCCAGTTCGCCATGTGCGCAAATCCTTTGAGGTCAGCCAAAATGCTGCTGCAAACTTTTTTTTTTACGCCGCAAAATGTATATGGACATATATAAACTAAACACAAACACACATATATGCGTGTATGTGCATAGCCCACTTCAATTTCTATTATTTGAAGTCCACTTCAGCCTCATCCACATCCTCATGAACATGCTCAGCTTCAGCTTCAGGTTCAGCCGCATTGCATATGGAGGCCACTTTATGGGTTTCCCACTGATTTGGCTGGCATTTTGTTAGCTGGACGATCGGTTTTTTGGTTTGGAGGATTCAAGTATACGCTTGTTGTTGCTGCGGCTTCGCAATACAAAAATGTATAAAATTGGTTGAATGTTTTGCGGTTGTTTGCCGTTTTGTTGTTCTGCTGCTTTCTGAAAGGCCGGCACGAAAATCGCCTTAGAGAAAATATTGATGCCAACGGCTTTTAGCCGAAACTCACACTCGCACTCCAAATCGACCAAAAACCTCAAGCCCCAAACCCCAAACCCCAAACCCCAAATACAAGCTCAATAGCATTGCAAATATCCAAAACAAGTATACAACTTTTCAATTGAAAGCTCCCGACTTTGGTATACGCTTTTGAAATCTCTAAGCTTGGCAGAAAAAAGTGTTGCATACTTTTTAGCTGCAGTTTTAAAGGCATGTTCTCTTGAAGTCGTTTCTAGCGTCTGAGCAGCTCATTTTACATACTATATCTTAAGTAGACTAACAAAAGGAGACTAAGCCAAACCAAAACTTTGTGCCTGTTCGAACTCTTACTGTATGATAGCTTTTCCAATTGAATTTGGCGCTTTAAGATATTTATTTTCTGATGTCGCTAAGAGAAACATATGTGTTACTTTTGAGAGAAAAAGTTATATCATAAGAAATTCAGTTTTTTGACTTTTTAAAGCTAATATTTGATCGATTTTCCAATTTCAGAGCAGCTAACGAGTTGAATTTTGACATTTAGATAAAAGTCTATGCCAACATGCATACCAAATTAGCTCAAGACTAAAAACTCAGAACTGTTCTGAATTCCAGTTTCAATCTTAACACAAAACCCATTGACTCGTTTTTGAACAACTTTATGAACAGAGTATAACAAAGCAAAGCAAACACGCTGGCCCATGTTTTACTGCAGTTTTTGTTTGGAGTTTTATGTGGACCATCTAGTATGGCATGCTTGTTGTTGTCTGTGTAAGCCTGCCAGCTACAACAACAACAACAACAACAAAAACAACAACAACAGCAACCAATAGCAACAACAATAACAATAGCCATGGGCATTTTTCACAGAGTTCGCTTTGCTCGCGAGCGCTGTAAAAATCATTTTATGACTTTGCATAAAATTTTGTGGTTTTCACGCCCATGTTTATTGCAAGCAGCTGGCGCATATGTTGCCCATTTTTGGCAACCTACTCGTCTATTGATTTTATATATATATATCTTTTTTTTTTAAGTCCGCTAAGCTTAAGCCCAACCAATCCAAGGGGTCTAACAATGTTTTAACAATTTTTTGGTGCTTTTAGTGCAGTTTTGTTTATGGCTACTCGCTGACTTTTTAGCCTTTTAATTAAACTTTGCACTGTATATAAAAATTAACTGTGGCTTTATATGACACTCGAGTTTATTTGTTTTTTGGGGTTCTTTTATTGATTTTCAGTGGTAAAAGTTTAGTGTTAAAGTCAACTCTGTGGCTCATTAAATGATTTGTGCTCATGTCAAATGTCCATCAAAATTAATTTGCCAAGCGACAAGGCCAAAAGGCTGAGCCAAGTTGAGCTGAGCGTGCAATTAAATGGCCAATCGGCTCAACACCTGCACACGCAACCAGCTAAAACCAGCTGAGTTCTGGTTCTGCTTCTGGTTCTGGCTCTGGCTCTGGCTCTGGTCCACCCTAACCAGTCACCGTCCTCTATTTGGGCACAGCCAATTTCCTGGCCATTCTAATGACAGCAACATTTTAATAAGCATGCATTAGGCCAGAGCCAGAGAAAGAGCCAGAGCCAGTTAAAAAGCCAGAGCCAAACAGAAAGCCAACATTTTTTGACCCAAAAGTTGGTGTGTTTGTAATTACCAAAAAACAGCGGCAGGAAGCCGCTTTTAGTTTATCTAAACGAGCGACGTTCTTTGGGTTCGATTATGCTCTGTTTTCGAAATATTAAGAAGGAGAGTATATAGGGCTTTAGGCGGAATGTAAAAAACTATCAAATATTTGGTGGATCGAGTTGAAAAAACCAATTTGTCTATGTTTCATCGACATTAAAAAGACATTTAATAATTAAAAATAATGTATAGTCTCATTGATGAAAACTAAAACCAAAAACAAATTTACTAAAATCTGTCTACAGATGTGCTTAAATCAAGTACAAACGTTGACAACCTCCGGCGAAGTACTAGAAAACTACTTTTAAGTTTTAAAATCTTTTAAAAAGCACGCTTTTCAAAAGTTCGAAACTAGTTAGTTGTTAATCCAAAGCTTTTAAGTCTTTTAATCCTACAGAATTGAATAATATAAAAGGACATACGTTACCTTGGATTAAAAGAATAGAACGATATTTATTCTAACCTGATAATTCTATAGCTAAAACAGCCATTTTATTTCTGAGTATACAGTTCTCAGACTTACAATTTACAATTAAACAAATTCAAAGTGTATTGAAATGCAAACGTTGTCAAAATCTATTATCAAACCTGTATCGAATTTGTAATCCGTTGGAAATTTGCGAAAACGGAAAAGAATTAGTCAAAATATTCATTATATTAAAATCAAATAACATTTCTAACATTTAATTGAAAAAATGTAAAACAGAAGCGAAAACGTGAAAGAAAACGTAGCTGTTCTCGATTCAGCAATGCCTTCTAGATGACAACTAAATAGACTTTTTACTTGAAAACTCGGTTTCGAACTCGGTTTTGAAAAAGAGATATCGAACCCATTCCGATCGAAAATCAGAACAATATTTCTTAATCATTCGGAATTCGTTTTTACTTTTGAAAAACAAACTGAAGTCATAACAGACCTCTATATCTCTCACATTTGTATAGTTCAAGAGTCGTTTTACATGTTCTTCCCCGCCTCCACAAATGACAAAACCTATGCTATCTAGCTGTCCATGGCAAAAGCAAACAAACTACGAACAGAGTATAAGGCAAACTGAGTCATTCAATTGTAGCGATTTTAGTTGTTTTGGCTTAGGGTTTGCTTGGTTACTTGCCAAATCCTGGCACGTACTTGGCGGCTCTGCGGTTATAAAATGCCACTTAAATCCAGTTGAATCCGCAGACGACAATGTCGAGGAGGAGACCAGTGTCCAGCTGTCCAGCTGTCCAACAAGCGGTCGGCTGGCAGGCAAAGAAAAACAATTAATATTGCCGTATGCAACAATAACCTTTTGTTTTTAGTGGCACAATGTCGTCCACGGGGCACTTCAAATCCGCAATGCATGCAAGCTAAGAATTGGAAGGAGCTAAGGATTGAACAGAGGAGCAGTAGGATTCTTGGCTGGCAGGCTGACTGGCCTGCTGCCCTGCAGGTGAAATAAATTATTATTTATTACGGTCATTAGGGCTTAATGGCGGCAATGATGTCCACCACGCACAGACGGCGGTCTTTGGGCACACGGATACGGTAAGGACGACGACGACGGGCAGGACCACGGACTTCCGCCGCTTAATCGAAAACGAAGGAGAAACATTTGCGGCCGGACAAGCTTTCTGTGGCTGTTGGGACAGAAGGCTGTGGACCCTTTTTAATGGCAGCCGGTTCACATTATGCGGTGCTCCTGCTTATTGTCCTTGAAAATATATACATATATATATATATATGTAACGCATAAACAAAAAGAAATCCGGCGGGCCGAAGCGTTTATCGTAAATTCAGAGGGCATTATTATCTGGCTGGGCGTGTGAAAATATTTATGCATTGCCAAACTTTTGGCCTCCCATCATAAATATATGCGCAAAAGGCCAAAAGCCGTAGCATAATTTAGACCCTTCACACGCACACGTACACACGCACACACATACACATACACATACACATACACAGACACATACACAGGCATATTAATGGCGCTTTGAGCTGACACATTGTAAATTCAAATGCATTTCTTGGAGAGCAAAAAGCAGCCTGCCTCAATCTCAACCAAAATACTTGGCCCAAAGCTTTTACCGCAAAGTGAAAACAATCAATCAAAATATGCATATGGAAAGCCCTGGCAAGCGAAAGAAAATGGTTATGGATATGGCTATGGCTATGGCTATGGATATGGATATGGAGAAAGATATGGAAATGGAAATGCCGCCTTGCCTTGCTGCTAAATTAATTTCATGCATTTATGGCACATGCGGCAAAGGCAAGGCAAAGAAAGCCATGGCGACAATTTACATAAAACTTGCCGCAGATTATTTCGTGCAAATGAAAAATGAAAAGAAACTGTTGAAAAAAAAATACTTTCAAAATGCCGAAGACTTAATACCTTAACAGATATCTCAAAAGTAAGCTGCAAAATTTTCTATCGATAAAAAATAAAGCATACTTTTTAGAGCATTAAAAAAGTACATTTCTTTCTTTTGCAGTGCTAAGAAATGTCTGTTGAAAATTCTGGAAAAAGCATTTCATATAGTGTTGGCAATTCGTACAAATCAAAAAGTTCTGATTCTGATATGATTTTCATAAAAATGTTGATGTCAACTTTTCTGATATCAATCAAAACTTAAATGCAATATCAAACTAAATTCTAGATGAATTTATTATTGTTTGGCAACTTTTCAGAAACAAATATTTAAACAGCTCTGTTTCGAGTTCCACTTCTGAAACAAGACATTAAAAAACTGTGTAGACTACCTTTTTATAGTAAGCATAAAATTGCAATTCTTATCTTCGAGTTCATTTCCATTTTAAGATACTTCTAAACTTCATTTGACGTTTGCAAAAGGGCCTCTTTCCTTTCCTTTTTTAGACGCTCCTAAAAGTATGCTTTACTTTTTGAACTATATTTCATTTGAGGCCTCTATCAGCGCGTTTCTTATTATGTGATATAGTTATAATACCCGCTGCTGCAAAAGTAAGCAAACGAAAGTAACCCATACAAATATCAAGTATACGCCTGAGTAACTTGCAACAATTGTGCAATGTGCAACACTCTGATTTATTTACCACGCCACAATTATTCTTCATATTCTTCTTGTACTTCTTGTTATTATTATTCAGCTTCTGCTGCAACTCCAACTGCAACTCCAACTCCAACTCCATTTCCAACTCCATTTCCAGCTACATTTTCAGCTGCAACTTCAACATCGACGCTGAAGTCAAAATTTCAACTCTAGCGCCTTTCCTCTGTGTATGTGTGAGTATTTGTATACGTGTGGGTATGTATGTATGTGAGTATTTGTTTATGTATGTGTGCGTGTGAAGTTTGCAATTTCTGACACAAAATTACATGCGCTTGCTTGATGTGATGGTATGTGTGTGCTTGTGCAGTGCATGTAATTGCGCTTGTAGTTGTGTGCGTTCACTTGCAGCACTTTCCACCCCTCCCCCTCCCCCACCCCACCGCTCACTACAGCCCTCCCTCGATTTTGCAGCCGTCTCTTCTTGCTCCTGTTGCTTTGATAAATGCGCATAATTTCAGTAGTTTTTCTTGAAGAAGTGCTGCAAAAATGTTTCGCGCGACTGTGTTTTGGTTGTATTTGTGTGTGTATAGGTGCTTTCAGTATGTGTGTGTGTGTGTGTGTATGTGTGTTTGTGTTCTCGTAAAATTTCTCATGCTGCTGTGCTTTATTGTTCACAGCGCCGCGTTAAATATTATGCCAGCTGGGTGGTTTTTGTCTTGGCGGAATTATGAAGACGATTACATGACTTTATAGGTGACTATACGTGAGTTTGGGAACATGTCTTGGTTGGCTGAGGCGTGAAATGTGGGCGTGCTCTGTAGTATGTGTTTATTTATGAGCAGCGATGCGCTGCGACAACCGCCTGACGCAAGTTTAATGAAATACCTGCCACGATTTATGTGCTAGTTGACAAAAGGCGAAAAGAGACCAAAACGCTGCAAAAGAAAAAAATATTAATTTTTTATATACCATAAAACACATACAGTGCAGTCGCGCTACATTAGTCATGCTCTGCAGCAGACAGCTCAGCTCAGCTAAGCTGCTTACAAGCGTTTGAGATATTAATTGCAATATTTCTAGTTTCAAATGCAGTTATAAATACATATTTAAGAAACTGTTTCTTTGCTTGCAAGAGTGCATTCAAGTTTAAGAGCTTAATTGTAATTTTTCTAACTAGATTAAAATTTATGATGAGAAATGTAAGCAAAGAAATTGTTAAGCAAAGTCTTGAGAAACAAGTTTTAGTTGATAAATTAGAATTTATCTTATAATAAATATAAGAAATAGAATGTTTCAGACAACCTTTTTGACTTAATATCTATAAAATTGCATTGAATAACTAAATGAGACGAACTTATCTTTGGTAAAATATTCGTTCTTCATATATTAATTGTTGAAAAACAAGTTGTTTTATCACAACTTACGACATTTTTTTGTGTAAGAAATATAGTTTAAATTGCAGCTTTTTCATTGTTCAACTGGTTTTGCTAGAAATTTAGAACATTAATTATAACAATTTGAGATTAAAATGTACTCTAACAAAAAACATAACTCAACTCTAAACAATAAACAATAAACAATAAACATTTTAGTTTTATTTTGCAAATGTCAAATGTTGCACAAATATCAACAGCTGCAAAAGTTTTTTGTTTACCTGTAATCCAATTGACATATATATATATTATTTTATTTTATATTTTATTTTGTATATTTTTTTATTGTTACAGCTGCAACATTGTTACATATAAATGTGGCATCGTTTAGCAAACATTTTTCATGTTGCAGTTGCAAGTTGAGCTTGCCATTTTTGTTGCAGCCGACGAAACTGTTATCCTGCGTTTTTCCACCTAAATAATTCAACTGAAAAATTCATAAAGCTGCCCGCCACAGAGAATCTCTCGCAACATTCCACATTCTATATGCACGTACATATCTCTGCCACGTGAATATATATGTACATATATCTGCTGCATGTCCTGCAAAAGCGTGTGTCCCTGATATTGTTTTTCTTTAATTGTTTAGAAAATAAATCAACGAACCCCGAAATAAGTTGACAGCACCACATGAAATAAAAACGAGCTAGCAGTGGCCAGGACTAAATGGGAATAGCGAGCAGTTCATATGCTCGTCGTGTTGCCCGCCTTCATCTTTGTCGTCCTTGTCGTCCTCGTCCTTGTTGTCGTTGTCGTTGTCGTTGTCGTTGTAGGTGGTGCTGCGAGTACCGAGCGGAAACGGAACTAACAAAGCACAAAACGAGCAAAGGCAATAGCTGCAACAAAAAAAAAAATTACTACACAAAAAACCTCGTCGCTACGGAAAAAAACTAGCAACAAAAAAATAGAAATTGAAAAGAAAAATACCCAACGAAACGAACGGAAAAGCAAAATTGCCAAACTAAAACTTTGCTGCAGTCACGAAAAAAGTAAACTGTTGTGGAGGAGGGGAGGTAAATATTGCTATGCACACCCAAATACACACAAACACACACACACACACACACAGAGAAAGAGAAAGCAAAATACCTTGGTGACTCTGTGTGGCAAAGTTTCCTTTTTGGCTGTAACAAGCGTGGCAAAGCACAAAACAATTTACGAAAATTTGTACAATTTCTAAACTTAAATAAACACCGAGAATGGTTTTATTTTTATTATAACAGCCGCCATTCTGCAATAAACACACACAAACTCACACACACACTATAAACAGAGAGCTGAGCTAAGCCAAATGACGTCTTAAATAATTTGTAAAGTTACAGTAAATGCTCGCAAATGAGAACTTTCGCATTTAAGCATTAGACAGAAATTAGAAAGGCATGAAATCTTATAAAAATGAATTCATAACGACATTTCTGATATCCGATCTAAAGGGTTTCTTTTTCGCTTTTTCGAAACCGAGCTTTCATAATAAACAAGTATGAAAACTCTACTCGAGCGTGCCCGACTACTAGACTCCCTGCTCCCAACTTGCATTTCAAGCAGTTCAGCGGCAACACAAGCAAGCAGCGCACTCAAAGTGTCCAGTTCCTGTCAAACTGTTGTTTCTGCCTGCTGAGACGGGGGTAATAGATTCTTCCATAACTTTGGTGTTATTTATCCGATCGTGATGAAATTTACAAAGCTGATCAACATTGATACAACATATATGTTTACCAAAAATCAAAGCTTTATCTTTAAAATTGTGGCTGTGGGAGTTTTTTGCGATTTGCGGGGGGGTGAATCCGAAATTTGAAATAAACTTGATCTGCGTATGGTATTTAGGAACCTACATGCCAAGTTTGGTGTCTCTAGCTTTTGTAGTCTCCGAGATCTGTGTGTTCATACGGACAGACGGACAGACATGGCTAGTTCGTCTTGTCTGTTGATGCTGATCAAGAACATATATTTATATAGTCGGAAATGTTTCCTTCTGCTTGTAGCACACATTTGCAGTACTTTATAACTCCCTTTTTTTCCATTTTTAATGGGAACAGGGAGTAAAGAGTGTATTAGGCTTGTGAAATGTCCGTCTGTCCGTCCGTTCGTATGAACGCAGGTGTTTTCCAAAATTTTGAAGCTTAGGCAGACAAAGTGTCAAGATCTCAATGAATATTTTAAAAACTATAATTTATTGCAATAGTTTTAGCTTGAAACTGAAATTGCAGCATTCTTCTTATCGAGCTATTACTGTAGTTCAGTTGCCAGCTGCCTGTAATCAAACTACAAACTTAATGAGCTGTTGACAATTTGGCCATGAGTAGTAATTAAAGCCAACTATGCGCTATATATGTCTGAATTAAATCGGATCACGCTATATATATATGTTTTTTGGGACAGAAGTTGAAGTTCAACAAACCGTCGACGACATGCAATGACATGAAATAATTCAAACGCCATTGTACTTTTTAGTATTAAATTAACAAGCGTCGCCTGGTGACGCACAAAGCACGTGAAGGGGGTGGCAGGGTGGTTGGTTTGAAGGGGCTAAGAAGTGGGCGACTGGCTTAAATTGAAAAACTTTTGCAGCTTGCAAGTTTCTGGATTCATTTTTTTGTTTTTGTTTTCGTTTCGTATGCTGCTAACAACTTGGTTGGGATTCATTGCAGCCCGCCGGGGCAAGCAAACAGACAAACAGGTCACGCACACGCACACATATACACTTACACACACACACACACACACACTTGCAGACAAAAGTGCATATGCGTGGCAACAGACAGTTTTTAGAAAGTTTAAGAATCTTTAAAATGCGGTCGCAGCGCGTATACTTAATGTGAAATGCGACCACAGCGCGTATACTTAATGCAAAGTAATGAATGCAATTTGAAAGCTGAAGAAATGCTTTGTTTTAGTTGCATTGAGTTCAAATAAGCTGCATTTTGTTAAGTGCATACCATAATGTCATAAGAAAACTAGATAAAATATCAGGGTATCGATGTTTAATGAATATATGAAATTTTCGGGACTAAATCTAACAGAACTTTGAGGATGTCAATATATCGATGTTAAGACAACGATTTTTTCGACAAGAAACAAAAACAAATTTAATTATTAAAAGATAACAAATATTTGAAAAATACTTTATCAGGCCTGTGCCAAATTTTACTTTCGAATCTTTTTCTCAAAAAAAGTGTAGCATACTTTTTAGAGCATACTACAATTATCAAATACTTCAACTGTTGTACTATATTTTTTTGATTAACCTAAAAGTATTCAAAACATATTTTAATGGAATTGATTAAGAAGTGGAATGCAGAACAGGCCTGTCTTTTCATATTTTTTTATATCAGTGCATCGACGCTCGTTTTCTTTTGGCTTAAAGTAGCTGTTTGTATTGCCAAACCGCCTGCACAATTTAAAGTTGATTTAATAGCTTTAACATGCATAGTTAAAATGTAATTCAATTTTTTAGCAATGCACACAATTGCTCAATTATTAAGCACTGCAAAAAAAGACGAAACCTAGAAGACTGTTAACTGTAAATAAAAATAGCGCAAATTATACGCATTCAAGTGCAGCACAGCGGAAACGGAAATGTGCGCAAAACAATTACGTGCGAGTGAGCAGGCGAGTATGCGCAACGCTCAACCACACACACACACACACATGTAAATACATGCTCATTACAACAACAAGAACAACAATAACAACACTAACTGGTCAGCACTTTAAGAGAATTTATATAATGCGCATTTTTATGCTGGCACTCAAGTGCAATCAAAATGCGTTACGCGCAATTTCCATTTACATTTGCATTGCAAGTGTGCTAAGGGGTGGCAGGGGGGTAGCAAGTTGGAGAGGGGCAGGGTGCTGCATCCACAATACAGGCCACAAAATGGACATTGTTATGCCCATGCGTATTTATGGCTATTGGCAATTGTTGCCCTGATTCGCCTGCAATTGAAATGCGGTTCGCATTAAACTTATGACCAAATTGACCAGAGCTCTCCTTTTTCGAACCATGCCCCCTTCCGCTGCATATTGCAAATGCAAAACACATTTATAAGTGAGCTTACACTGAGAAAAAAAAGTTTGAAAACGGTAACTAAATAGCTATTAATTATAGAAAGAAGTAGTTTAATCAGGCCTGTTCCGAATTCGTATTGTGTTTGAATTTTGAAATACTTAAAATGTTTGACTTTTTTGACTGTAGAATAAAAAGTAATTGCCAGATTAAACAAGAAATTCCAAAAAAACAAAATCTTATACTCAATTTTCTTATAATCCTTACCATATTTCGATAAAAATTCGAAAATTTATTTATGTAACCAGGCCCAAGAACCGAAGTCAAAGATAAGATAATGTTTCGAGCTGACGACAATTTTTGAACAATACGCATTTTCTCCAAGTGTATCATAGTACGAGTTAAATGCTCGATCTAGTTTGAGCGAAAGATGTAATTGCGTGAATTAGTTGCGTTAATTAAAAAACAAAAAAACAGCAAGAACTGCGGGTTGCCTGATAACCAAATTGATAATGCTAAAAAAGTTGATGCAAAAAGCGTTTAACAATAAAAAACTTTTCACACATGTGTGCGGGCAGCAGCTACGCCCACTGACACTAACACAAACACAACTAGCAGTAAAGCACACACACACACACACGCAAAGTGCCACACGAAATAGCCGTTAGCAACATTCAGAAAGCAACAACAAGCAGTGGCGGAGGGGGGTAGGGGGTAGTTGGGACGGATTTACAGTAAATGCGTTTAATCAACGGCATTTGTTGCGAAAGCCGTCGAAATAAATATAAATAAGGCAAAGGCTATTTGTTTGGCTTTAGCTAACGACTCCCCAATGCAATTGGGGCATCCATCATACGCACTGTGGTCCAGTTTCCGGTTTGTTGCTGTTGCTCCAGCTTTAGTTGCTTGTGTTTGTAACTCTGTAGCTGCAAATCCCCAAATAAACATTTAAATAATTTACTACGGCCTCTCAATTACTGTCAACAATAATACGTTGCACAGTTGCATATGAAACATTTATGACTGTCTTAGTATGTGTAGTGAGTGTGTGTATGTGTGTGTGTGTGCCATGTGGCATGCCGTTACATTTCCGACAGCGACAACAACGACAACGGGCCCAAGCTCATGCAGAGTGCATTATGCAACAACAGCAGCAACAACAGCAGCAACAACAGCAGCAACAACTGCAGCAACAACAACATTCCCTGACAAACAAAAGCTACAAAATGAAGTATGAGGTCAGCAACAACAACAACAACAACAACATATTGTTGAAAAAAAAAGGAAAATAATAACAGAACACAAAAGAAAAGCACATGATTGTCGCTTGAAACTTGAGCCAGAGCAACTAACCTCATGACATCAGCTTTTTGGTTTTCAACTTATTACAATTTCCATATAACCTCCAACGCGCCCGAGGAGCCTGCAGCAGGACATGACAGTCCCCCTGCCTCCTACCCTAACCTATACAAAATGCAAACAAATGTGCATATGCACTGCGAGTGCTATGAAAAGAAAGCACAATGAGCAGCAGCAGAACGAGAAGCAGTGTGAGAAGCAGAAGCAGAAGGAGAAGCAAAAGTAGAAACAGAAGCAAAAATGGAAAGGCAGTCGCATGTCCTTCATAGCAGCGCTCAGCCCAAGCATTTGCCCTTGTCGTCCTGGCTGCCGTTCGGGCTAAAAGGCAACAGCGACGGCGACGGCGACTGCGGCAGCGACAGCAGCTGCGACGACGGCTGCAGCAGCGACGGCGACTGCGGCAGCGACTGCTGTGGGGGTCTTTAAGTTTTATGGCACCATTGTGTCAAGATAATAATATGTACGACTACGCTTTGCTATGTGTGTGTATAAGTGTGTGTGTGTGTGTGTGTGTGTGTGTGTGTACGTGACTGCATTTAAGTGCATAGTTGTGTTGTACACAGAGAGAAAGTAGACATTGGCACATAAAATGGCATTCCTCTTGCATCACATTTGCCAAGCGAATTACTCTAAACTGCTGCATTTGATACGTAAAAAGGAAGCAAAGTTGCAAATAACTACAAGCGACAACCCAACCAAATGCCACCCACACTATCAACAACAACAACAACAACAACGAGAAAAAGGAACATCAGCTGCTTTTATCAATTTAAATGAATTGCACACGAGTGCCTCATAAATTCATGCCACATGACATTTGCTAATGTTTGTGCAAATAAGTTGCTATTGCACGCTGCTTAATTAAATATCATAGCATACTTTTATGCGTCACACACTCACACACACACACGCACACACGCATTCTTTTTGGTGTTTGCCACATTGTTTCGTAATTAAAATGAGCAGCGGCCATTTTTGCTATTTTGCGGCAAAAAATTTTCTATTTTAATTTATACAACACGTTCCCAAAGCAAATTCATTAGCTTTATTTGCTTAGTCGGCCACAGTCGGTCGGTAAAGCGCAAATTATATATATATATGCCATATTGCCAAATAGCGTTGACATCCACTAGATTACATAAAACTAACATTTACTGTTGATGTGTTAATGAAAATTAAAAGCAAGCTGCAAATAAAATATTACATTTTTATAAATTAAAACTTTTCCATCTCTTTTTATGCATCAATTAAAAGATATCAAATATAATCAAGCATTGCCTGAATTTCAATTTCAAAACACGTAAACAAAAATTCTTAGCATACTTTTAAGCTCAACAAAACTAATATCAGCTCTTAAAAGTATGCAATACATTTGTGGGACATGGGCTTATTCTGAATGCGAATCAATTTCCTGGAATTAGTAAAGCATACTTTCGGGAGCGAATATATATTAAACAAAGGAAGAAGAAAACTTTGCTACTAAATGTTATTTATCTAAAAAGTATGCTACATTGATTTCTGTGAAGTCAATTCGTAAGTGAAACTCGGAACAAGACTGACGCCTTTCGAAATATAACATGTAAATAGTTTAGATTTGAAAATAATAAAATTTGTTTTTAATAAAACCGATGCACTCTTGGTTACAATTTCCCAATTTTCAAAGGATATACTGGCTTTTATCTGATTGAAAAAAAAAAACATATTGAACCCAAGCAAAAAACAAGATTTGTGCTTTCAAATACTAACGTTGACATCTACAGGAAAATATAAAAATAAGTTTAAGCAAAAGAAGAAAAAAGCCAAATAAAACGCTAAACCGCAAAATAAGAATTATGAGATGCTAAAAACTTTAGACCAAGAAATTGTTAGTATTTTTTTATGAGTTTTAACATAAAAAACAAAAAGCAAAAGACTAAAGTCAGTCGTGCGTGAGTTCAAATATAAATACCATTTTGATGAAAAACAACGAGCTCGAAAAACAACAGAGATTTTTGAAAAGAAAACTGGTATCGTTTTGTGCTCTGACCGAGCAATTGTCGAGCAATTCATTACGCGTAGTTCAGCATAGCAACAAAGATGGCAAAGGCGAAGGCGATGACGATGGCGATGCCTTTGGCGATGGCAATGTCGACCATTTTGCATAAAGTGGAACAAGTTGCTCTCTTGTTGACCTATAAATAATGTGGCAAATTTGCAAGTAGCATAAATAAATTCCATTCTGTATGCAAATGAATGAAAAGCTTACAGTTTGTATACACAATTAGATCCAATTGTGAACTGAAGGCACAGCGGAAAGATTGTCCCAATTACAATACAAAATGTTGTTGTTTCTCTTTATATGTATATATGCGTATCAGCAGCCATTTCAATTTATTGCAACTGAAACAAATCCGCTCAAAAGGGGCTCATAAAGACCAAACAACACACATACACATAGCATCACATTTTGAGTCCTGTTGTCGCATTCTAATTGGGTTAATTGGCAACTTACACTGAATTTAAACAACTAGACATTTAACATTTAATTGATTTTAAGCTCAGACTTGTTAATAGCAGTTTCGCATATATACATTTTAATGATATGACAATTGCAAATGTTGCTAAAATAATGATATATAAAACTTGGAATGTTGTTATATGTTTGAATATAATAAATAAGTTATGCACTCTAAGCAAAACATATAAAATGATATATAGACCTGTTCATGATTTGACTTTTTAATAAAATCAAAAATAGCATGCATTAAGATCGTTCAAAAACTAAACAGTCTCTGAAAAGTATGCTACACAATTTACTATAGAATGAGTTTGAACAAGGAATTCAAATCAGGCATCATTGTAAATTTGCTGATAAATTATTTAAGCCGGAGAAATTTTAGTTAAAATTGTGTCACATTTCACTGTTGAAACTTTCGTCACAAATGATATCTTAAAAGTATGACTAGATATTTCAATACAGTCCAATTTCTAAAAATTTGAATATATTTTCAATAAGCTGCAATAAATATTTATTCTAAATTTCTAAAACAAGTATGCTTCTCTAAAAATTATGCTTAATACAGTACTTATTTGTGCTCTATTTGTTTATTTATAGACTGCTTCGAATGCATGGGCCAACCGAAACTTATTGAGAGTGTAAACAAAAACAGCTAACAACTTGGAGAATAAAAAGTTGCTACTTGAAAGGAAATAAACATTAAGAGCGATTCATCATCGACGTCAGAACATTGTTGTTGTTGTCGTAGTATTGTTAGTAGCATTATTATTGCTGCTGGCAAAACAAAGAAAAACACAAGCAAGTGGAGGCTCTTCCACAGCAAATTGAATGTAATTTCATAAAAAGCGGGTGTTAATTTTTTGTGTTGTGCGACACAATAGCAACGCAGAGGAACAGAGAAACGCACAGCAGCAACATTGCTATTGCTATTGCTACTGCTACAAGCAACACTAACAATAACAATAACAATACATACTCGTGGCTTAATGTGCTAATGCGCAGTGACATGAAAAATGATGGAAAACATGCAAGTTTTGCCCTGTCGCCTGCAAGAAGCAGCAGAAGGAAGAACAAACTAGCCAACTTATAGTAAAAAGAAAAGTGGCAAACAACAAGCTGCAAATTTGATACATATACACATACAGCAAAAAAACGTAGTGTGTGTGTGTGTGTGTCTGTATCGTTGTCACGGGCGTATGAAAGCAGAAAACAGACAACAGACAACAAGCAAGAACGCATTGACAAGCGACAACAAAGCGGCGGACTGCGCTGCACATCGAAGTAGAAGTAGAGAAAAAAAAGGCAACAGCAGCAGCAGCATCATTTATCAGCGCATCAGCCAGACAACAACAACAACAACAACAACAGCATAAAACATATGTGTGTTTGGGTGCTGTTGCCATTGTGCTGCCATTGCTGAAAGGAAACAGCGCGTTCATTCAAAAAGCCATTAACCCTAATAAGCAGGCAACACAACAGCAACAGTAACAACAGCAGCAACATCATCACAGCGCATCGATGTACCATTGTATGCTATAGTTGTATTTGCAAGACGCGAGCGTAGTAGCTAAAAAAAAGCAAAAACTAGTTGCCACAACACGTAAACACAGAGGAGAGGCTGCCACACAAATGTTGCTGCCACGACTGCTGCGTCTGCGGCAACTGCGTGTCCCGCTACATTTAATGGAACTGCGCATTTTGCTGCTCTGCCTGCCAACGTTGCTGCTGGCCACAACCCTAGAGCCAGGTAAGTGTACACAAAAATGAGAACAACAAATTATTATTATTGTTATTGTTATGAAATGAGCTGTTCAAATTGCTATCTTGGATTGCAAGATTCCTATAAACTGAAGTGCAAAGAAAAGTAGAAGGTTAAGCTTAAAATTAACAAGAAAATCAAACTTTTATAAGTAAAATATGTGCCATTTTAAACTAGGTAATCGAAACTGAATTCAATTGCACTTATAAATCAGTTACACAAAAAAAAGTACAGCATACTTTTGTGCGTTGAGCAAAATAAAGATAATTGAATTCTATGCTGCGCTGCTAAGTATGCTACACTTTTTTGATTGGCATTGATACGAAAGTGCAACTCATAACAGAATTTAATGTTTGCAAGCAATTTCAGCAGACTATTTAAATGCCAGTTGAAAAGGAGTTAAGTTTTGCAGCTTTTAGTGGCCTGACAATTCAATTTTAATGAAATTTGCAGCGCCTCCCCAAAGTATGCAGCAGTTTATTTTATTATTTGCATAAAGCCAACAAAAACCAGTTGGCTAAAATAAAATTCAATGGCTGTGAACGCAATGCTCCATGCTCCATGCTCAATGCCCCCCCACAATTAAAAGCCTAATCCCAGACGATCCAGTCAAATGCTGGCAAAACTTTGCCAATTTACGGATTTATTATGCTAGAATATTTTATTATGCTGGCAAGCGCGTTAAATTTTGAATACTTGAGCGCTAAGTATGCACCTGCGGCTAAAACATTCACTCAAATTATTTTCATTAATAGGAAAATGAGACGCAAAGCGACGACGACGACGCAGCAGACGCAACGTTGACGTTGACGGCAAAACGAAGACGATGAAAAATCGTAGAGTACTTTAATGTTTGCCATTCATTTTGTAAATGGAATGCGAAATAGCGCAAGAAAGCAGCTAAATAGACAGCTGCAGCAGCGCACTATGGGCACAATTGACACTTTTTCTGACAGTTATTAAAAGATTAAAGATAAGGCAAAGGTATTTTGGGTCTAATTTTTTTGAACGCTCTAAGTTTCGTTGGAAAGTCACACCAGAACACATTTTAACAGCTGAGATATTAAAAGTTGTCATTAATGTTAACATTTCTGGTATGCAATATTACAGTTTGTTATATTTCAAATGAATTGTTTTATTGTTCATATTAATTCTACTTTATATTGTATATTAGTCTCTTCTAACTATTATTTGATTATACTCATAACAAAGCAAACCCGCCAGGCTTTAACCGGTTTGCAGCTTCAATTTGTATACATCTGTTATTAACAGTTATTGGTTAACATTGCTTCTATACGCTATTGATATGCTGTTGAAAATCGATTTTATGCTCATAAAATTGTCAACTTTTTCTACAGTGTAGCGTAGCAAGTGGTTTTTTGGTTCAGTGCTTGAGCATTTTGAGTTTGGAGCTTCTTTTATTTGGGGAGAAAGTTTTGCCATTTTATGGCAAACACACACAATGAACAATGAACAATGAGCAATGCAGGTGAGCAGTGAACAGTAAACAGTAAACATTTTAAAGCCTCGGCTTTTGGCAATTGCTTGGCAAACAATTATTAATTTTTCATCATGCTCGCGGCGAAAGGCGGCGTTTTGACCTTTTGCTAATTTGCTTTAAATGGACGATGAGGCGCCTAAAAGCATGCCACGCCCCAGCACCTTTGTTTATTATGTTTGAGAGCGTATATGTGTGTGTGTGTGTGTGTATGTGTTTGCGCTATGGCAGCACGTATACGCATCGTTAGCCCCTCTAAGTTATGGCCAACACGTAACATTCACAAATAATAAGGATAATGAAAAATACACAGGGGAGAGATTAGCGTTAAGGGCGACCCGCCATTTGTTGTCGCTTCCGCTGCCCCATACCCTACCCCTCCTCTTGTTACTGTTACTGTTGCCCTTGTGGCTTTGGTTTTGACCTAAAAGCTCCACGCGAATTGCTCCCACTTTTCTTCCGCTGCTTTTTTTTTTTGTTGTTTTCCTTTCCTTTTTTTTCATTTTTTTGTGTTTTTTTTTTTTGACTGGCCAAACGCGTTACGCATAAATTATCCACGCAAGCAACGGCGACACCTTATCGGGTCGCGGGCCGCTCATTACGCAGCCTCCGGGAGCCTACTGGAGCCTCTGCTCGGCCAACTGGGCTTCGACTGAGCGCAGATCGCGTGACAGCGCAAAAATTGAAAATTTATTGCCACGCCTTGCAGCCTGAGAAATCTTTGCAAAAACAGCACAAAAAACTCAAAACAAAACAACAACAAAAAAAAAAAATTTAAATTGACTTTTATGCTGTGCGGCGAAAACAAATAACATGAATGAAAAGCTAGCTTTGGTCAGTGGAAAATCGTATACTCTTGCAGAATTAACAATAACATAGTGCTCAAATAAAGTCATATATAAAATTTCAATTTTCGATTGATGTGATTCGATTCAAGTTTGAGTAAATTGAGAAATCTGTAAAAACAAAAATGTTGCCCACTTAAAAACTCGTTTTTCAACAAATTTTGTAGATTCATTTCAGATTTTATTACATTCAAAAATACTATGATGACTTGGCTATATTAAAGCACATATCTTGAAAAAAAAAAGCTGTATTAAATTTCATTTTAAATAAACATTTGCGCAAAAACGTCTCCATTTATGCTTTACACATATTATAACAAAATAAAAATAGCTAATAAAAGCGCATAAAAATAGAAAATATGCAAATAATACGCAGCAAAGGGCATTGGGAAATACGATACACCAAATTGAACTAAGTAAGTGTATAACTTTTCTTGCTACAGGACTTTCTTAAGTAAGCGCTGAAGCAGTAGGAAACTCCAAAAAAAGACTTTACATCATTGTAGCCAACAAAAGCGTTTTTGGAAAGCCTTAGAGTTATGGCAAACAGGCCAAAAAAAAAAGTCACATAAGCACTTCCCGCTGACAGACAGGCGGCAAAAGTAGCTGGGAACACACGTGTCAACTTGTGACTTTTGACTTCTGTCTGACTGTCTGGCTGTCTGTCTGTATGTCTCTCTGTTTGTCTGTTTCACATATTTGCCTGCGTCAAGGTCGCTAGGGCAGTATCGCATGGTTACCCCAGACACGCACACAGCAGCATATATGTTATGTTATGTTTGCATACAGAAGATTACGAGTATGTATGCTTATGAGGCATGTGTAATATCATTCTAGCTGTGACTGAGTTGTAGTGACTTTGATAAATATCGTGACTTAATGTCCCGAATTAGCAGTCCCGATTGCAGTTGCGCTGTTAGCCTTAACAATTCTGTTAACAGTTGCAGTTGGGCTACTAAAAGTCAAAGCTGATCTGTAAACAGTCACAATTCAGTTAACAGTCGTACTTAACAGTCGGAGTTCAACTGTTAACAGTTTCAGTTGATCTGTTAACAGTCGCAGTTAAGCTGTTAACAGTCGCAGTTGATCTGTTAACAGTGGCAGTTGTTCTGTTAACATTCGCAGTTGATCTGTTAACACTCGCAGTTGAGCTGTTAACAGTCGCAGTTGAACTCTTAACAGTCCCAGTTGAGCTGTTAGCAGTCACAGTTGAGCTGTTAGCAGTCACAGTTGAGCTGTTAACAGTCGCAATTGAGGTGTTAACAGTCGCAGTTGAGCTGTTAACTGTCGCAGTTGATCTGTTAACAGTTGCAGTTGATCTGTTAACAGTTGCAGTTGAACTTTTAACACTCGCAGTTGAGCTTTTAACTGTCGCAGTTGATCTGTTAACAGTTGCAGTTGAGCTGCATTTAAAACAGTTAAAACATAATTGTGGATAAATATAAGATGTACTTTTAAGCAAATTCAGCCATTTACTTGTCAATTAACAGCCCCAGAATAACAATTCGTGAATGGAAGCACGTCTAACTTGGCTAATAATAGAAAATAACAAGATTTTCCATGTACAACATAATCTCAGCCACAATGCTGCTCATATCTAATGTACATATTCTCAGCTCACATTGCAATGTTATTTCTTTATTTGCCCCCTTGAACATTACCCACAGCTTAAACACACAGACTAACACACTAACACACACACACACGCTCATGTTTCAAGTGCAAATGAGTTTGGCTTTGGGATGCTTTTCTAATGCGTCGTAAGATTTCAGTTATTTTGCAAATTTTCTTAGTGGTTTTAATATTAAGCTCGTGGCATTTGTAATGCTAGACGAGCGCGATCTTTAGCTTAAGCATTACAGGGGTTGAGAGTGCTCAGGTTATTTCGCTCTTGGTTACTACTTGGCAGCAGGAGACAAGTCAGACAGGCAGTGAGAAAGTAGAAAGTAAGACAGGCAGTAAGAATAGACACTGAGACAGGCAGGCAGCAGCTTAAAAACTGCTAAGCACTTTGGCCACGCTGCCAAAGAGCGTCGACTTAAGCGGCTTTCAAGCTAAGCTGGCGGCAGACAACACAACCAACACAGCCAACAAGCTAACATGGCCAACACGCCAACATAGCCAACATATTGGCAGCGCATTAAAATATTACGGATAAGTACAAGCCAAGATTTGTGTATGTGAAAAAGGAGTTTAAGGTTGAGTTGGTAAGATGGTGTAGTTATGCAATGAAAACGGTGGCAATACTAGAGGGGCTTATAGGGGTTAATAGCGGGTTTCATAATCTGTTGCAAGATTTATTTTAAATTTAATAATATTGAGGTCAAGTAATTTAAATGTTGAAATGGTAGATATGGCATAACATCGAGGTATGTGAAATAAATACATAAGAATATGTAATGGATTTCGAAGTAATAAAGAATGCTCTAGTCGAGTCCCTTTCATTCATTTTTGAATGGCACAGGCTGTACAAAATAGTATCGAAAAGACAGCACATAGAATATTCTTAGCAAACAGCCTCAACTGCTGAAGCAAAAAAAAATGCACAAAAAAGTGGTTTGTCTCAAAACATGCCTAAATATCATAATATAAAACAAGTAAGAATGCTCTAGTCAAGTGTGCCCGACTACGCGACTCCCTACTCCCAACTTGCATTTTAAGCAGTTCAGCGGCAACACAAGCAAACAGCGCACTTAAAGTGTCTAGTTCCTGTCAAACTGTTGTTACTGCCTGCTGAGACGGGGGGCAATAGATTCTTCCATAACTTTGGTGTTATTTATCCGATCGTAATGAAATTTACGCATCCGAATGACATTGATTAAACATACATGTGTACCAAAACTCAAAGCTTTATCTTAAAAATTGTGGCAGAGGGAGTTTTTTGCGATTTGCGGGGGGATGCATCCGAAATTTGAAATAATCTTGATCTGCGTATGGTATACAGGAACCTACATGCCAAGTTTTGGTGTCTCTAGCTCTTGTAGTCTCCGAGATCTGTGTGTTCATACGGACAGACAGACGGACAGATAGACGGACAGACAGACGGTCATGGCTAGTTCGTCTCGGCTGTTGATCCTGATCAAGAATATATATAGTTTATATAGTCGGAAATGCCTCCTTCTGTCTGTTACACACATTTGCAGTACTTTATAACTCCCTTTTTCCCATTTTTAATTATAATTCCCAAACGGTTTTAGCAAACACTTGGTATAGTGCCCGACTGAACTAACATCAACATTATCTTATTTCTTATTTTTGTTTTAAATCCGCATTGGTGCTGCAGTTCTTTCATCAACTGAAAATAGCTAACATATGGCGGATAGGCTTTAATCAGTTCATCCTGATGCTGAATAATAATGTCTCCAATTAAACAATCCTCGCGCCAATTATCATGCAGCTTGCGTAAATGCTCCAGCAAGCTCTGATGCACCTCGGTATATAGCTCGATCTTTAAAACATGATGTAAATAAAGCTAATCAACTTGAGCATTCGGGATGAAATTTACACAGCTGATCAACATTGATACAAAATATATGTGTACCAAAAATCAAAGCTTTATCTTTAAAATTGTGGCTGTGGGAGTCTTTTGCGATTTGCGAGAGTGCGGGGGGGTGCATCCGAAATTTAAAATAAACTTGATCTGCGTATGGTATGCAGGAACTTTCATGCCAAGTTAAGTGTCTCTAGCTCTCATAGTCTCTGAGATCTGAGCGTTCGTATAGACAGAGAGACGGACAGACAGACGGTCATGGCTAGTTCGTCTCGGCTTTTGATCCTGATCAAGAATATATAGTTTATATAGTCGGAAATGCCTCCTTCTGTCTGTTACACACATTTGCAGTACTTTATAACTCCCTTTTTCCCATTTTTAATGGGAACAGGGAGTACAAAAATATTTTAATTTGTCGCTTATAATTCCCATTCGGTTTAAGCAAACATTTGGTGTAGTGCCCAACTCACTTTTTGCATCAACATTTTCTTATTTCGTAAACATATCTTCTGCAACAAATGATATGAGGGCTACCAGTCTGAGACTGGCAACTCAGCTCTGAATATGCCAAAAACATCTTGGTGTAATGTTCAATTACACAGACAAGTGTATCTCAAGCAGTTCAGCGCCAACGAAAGAAAAGCTGCGCTTTTTCCATACAGAAACAAATTTTAAAATTTCAACAAACATAGTTAAATATTTATAATTGTATTTATTTTATTTTGGAAACATTTTATTTGAAGTGAATCCCAATTGAATACCTTAAGCCAGCAAAATGAAAGTTATTCGCAATTTGTAATATTTTTGTAAATAAATCAAACACTTAAATTTATTTCAAAATGAGTTGCCTTATGTAATTTTAATATCATATAAAAAAAATATATATTTATTGAAAATATAAAGCTTAACTTTTTTACATAACTATCGCATTGCTTACTTTGTTGTGGGCAAAACTATCGAAGTGATTGATTTGCAGGCAAACAAAAGATAAGTAGATAAATAATACAATTTTTTTTTGATACATGACAAGTGTGCACAACAACAAAAACAAAAACAAAAGTAAAAACAACAACAATAATAATAACAATAGGAGCAGCTGCTATCAGCAGGCATGTGTCGTGCCAAGAGGCCATAGAACTTAAACGCTGGGAAGATTGACAAGAAATATTTATTATTAATAATAAACATGCAAGCCACGCCAGTCGCACTTGCTGACTTCATTATTTATCGCTTTTAACTGCTGCCAAGCAGAAGGAGTAAGAGTGAGAGAGGTAGTTGGAGCGAGGGAGTAGGAAATAAAATGAAAAACGAACAGTGTTGCGGCCACTTCATAATTTTCCTCATTTTTTTTTTTTAGTATTTCTGCTGCTTTTGCTATTTTTGCAGGCACATCCGGTTTGCTGCTTCTTGCTTTTCGTTATTCTTCATTTTTTTTTTTTTTTTTTGGTGGGCGCAGGAAAGCGGAAAAGGCGATGTCGGTCGCCATTTCTATTGCTTTTTGCGCAAGTTTTATTACAGTTGCCTATTTTCAGGCATAAGTAATATAATTCACACGCCTAAGCCGCTGGCAACTGACATGCGCACGTACTAGCCGGGAAAAGTGAGGAAAAGCAAAGAAAAAAGCGGGAAAAACGCTAAGGAAATGCGGTCCAAAAACGCACTGAGCGAAAATATATGCGTTGAAATACGCGACTTTAGCCATTTTATTAGCAGTGCGTGTTTTTATACTATTATCGCGTTTGAGCAACATACACACAGGACACACTCACACACACACACACAGACACATTCACACTTATAGTGAGGCAAGCACTTGACCTTAGTGCGAGAACGTTGGCTTTTGTGCTCATATTTGTGTTTGTGTTTGTGTCTCGAGCATTTACATTCCTCTTAACATGCGCAATATATTTTGACTTGTCAGTGTGTACATGTGTGTGTATGTCTGTGTGTGTGTGTGTGTGTGGCTATGTAGCTGTCATGCATACAAATGCAAAAGATAAAGAATTATTATTTTTGGCTCTTCAGCAATATATTTATCTAAACACAAGCATGGATATTTATATATGCATACAGTCAAGCCACACTATAATGAATTTTTTCTGCAGCGTAGTTAATTTTCGATATTTTTGGCATACCTTACTTTTTTATAAATTTTAATTTATTTTTCTACTTTTTGTTCGCAATTTTGCATTAAAGCTGCCTTCAATTCCCTTCTAGTTCGTCATAGCGTTGTTCAACTGTACATAAATATATATTAATATATTATAAACATATTCTTGACCACAGCAATTGACCTGACCCCGTCATAAAAAACTCTGCTGCCAATGTTTTGTGCCAGTGGCATATTTTTTGTTCGTTATTAATGGCACGTTGTTGTTATTGTCTGCATATCCTGCATACACATATATCCTTGAATTGCCAAGAGTGTGAGACAGAGACAGAGCGCATATAAATAGACTCGCATGTGTACCAAATTTAAACTCAATGCAGCATGACCAAAAAACTTTTGACGTCATGGCAGCAAAACAGGCGCATAAATTACACGCCACTAACAAAGGACATTGCGCATGTACTCAACAAATACGAATACAAATACGAATACGAATACAAATACAAATACAAGTATAAACACGCTTACAAATTCAATAACAAATACAAGTGCAGTACAACTAAAAGACACTCAATTGGTGCTGTACTTTCTAGTTCGATTGAACTTCATATCTAATCTTTCACTGAATCCTTTGTTGAATTGATTCGATTCCTAAAATCGTTCTGCAATTCAATAAGTGCCCAATATCTTAAGAAAGAAACAAATCAAGTCAATCCTTTATCAATCCTATTCTAAATTGCAAAGCATAATCGAATTTATTGATGTAAATCATAAACTTTGTATCGATATTGAGAATATATAGCAATGCAACGATGATATTTTGAACTAATAAGAACTGCTAAGCTAAGAGTTTTTTATAATTCGATTGATGGCAATAAAACAATCGCGTTGTAGATCAATAAGCACCAATATCTTGAGAAATGAAGGAAATAAAACAAATCAACAAGGCCTGTTCCGAATTCCACTTCCGCATCAATTCAACATAAAAGTGTCTGAAATTCGTTTCGGAGATAAAAAAGACTTTGTTTTCTAGTCTTTTCAAAGACTGTGCTTTCCGTATTTTTTATGAAATTAATTCGAAAATGACACTCGGAACATTCCTTATAAATCCACTTTGTTGTTACATCGACTAATCGCTCAAGGATCAATCGCAATTATGGTTGTAAATCATCATCAATGAGGATATTGATATGGAGGCGATTTATGCAAAGCATTATCTTATCAAACCCTTGCAATAATATAAATATTTCCAAACAGACTTATTCTTATAATTCCACAATAATATTTAAAGATTACCTTCAGGAGCGAATATAATATAAATGAACCAGACAAAAGCTAAGCTTTTTCATTTTATCATCCTCCGAAAAGTATGCTACAAATTATATAAACTGCAAATAAAACAAAGCTACTAAGCTTTATCTTCAGCCAAAAAGTATGCTACATAGTTTTATGTCAAAATTATTTATAGCTGCCTAAGCAGAATCAAAAGAACTGTAACAAAAGACTCATCCATTTTGGAATTCAAAACAATTGAACAATTAAAAAACTCAAAAACGCATAAATGAACGCTTAACAGGATCGCAGTTCAGTTGTATAGTACAAGGACTGAGTCAATTTAATCAAGCCTGAACAATGCTATACAACTCTATTGCACACACATACGAAGTAAAGGATATAAGGATTGGGGATTGAGAATTGAGGTTTAAGATTGGCATTGCATACGCATGCCTAAAGTATGAACTATAAAAATTTACGAGGCAATAAAAGTGCGAGCTCGCTTCGCTGTGTTTTATAGCTTACAGGGAAAGCACAGACAAAGGAGCATTGGTAAGGGCAGGGGGGGATAAGTAGTAGTTGTAGACATTGCGCATTTTCTGGCGCTACTTTACTTCGATTTTTCACACAACAAATTGGTGGAAAAGAAGCAAAGGTAGAGGTGTGCCCAAGGCCAAGCTCATGTGCTGGTTGGCTGGCTGCTTGAAAGTTCTACTGCATTACGCACCGCTGATTGATTGATTGATTGATTAAATTCCATTTTACAGCACAGCTGCAGCATTGAGTAAATAATACGCCCCGTAACGCAAGGAGCTGCTCCTGGCTCCTGTCTGCTAGCTGCTAGCTGCTCCTTTTTATGGTTAGTCATATTCCAGCTGCTTGAGCACGCAACGCATTATGTATGTATATATGTATATATATAGGTGTATATGTATATCTGTATCAAGTAAAAGACTTGGGCTCAACGTGGCGTAAATTTAATTTGGCCGCAGGTCAGCCACTCAACCAGGGTTGCCAGGGCAATCAAAGTTTGCTAATTAAAGTACACATCAACTTGAGAATTCTAGTTGCCTGATTAAAATTAGCATTAGTCGTATACTTAATAAATTGACGCCCTCTCTACTTTTAGCTTTAAGCTTTTAGCTTTTAGCTTTTAAATTGCAAATTAATGTTTTAGAGTGTCGCAGTTTGAAATGTTTATCTTTATAGTCATGTTTTAGAGATGAAAAGTAATTAATAGCATTATTTGTGAGGTTTCCTTTACAATCAAAACAATCAAACCTGCACGTGTAAAGCAATTATTAGTATAGATTTGCGGAAATAATAAGGCTTATTCATATATTGACATTTAAAAATGTTAGTTTATTCAATCATATAACTGTCAAAAGTTCAAAAATAATCTATTTCTAAAGAAATTACGATTATTCTTTATAATTTAAGAAACTTTGATAAACAGTTCCTTCTGCTTACAAAGATTGTATCCGCATTTGTTGTCTACTTTAAACCCAATTACAGGATATCTTAAAAACTCTACTCTTGGCCAGAGCATTTTCGCTTGTTTTCTGATATACAAACATGAAATGATTATGTTACGGACTGTCAATGGGGATTTGTAATTTTAAAAAATAAGTTTTGTTTTTGTGCTTCAAATTTGTGAAGTTTTGCTGAAAACTTGGCTGACGCAATTATAAAATACATAAGAACATTGCGTGCTTGATAAATAAATACAAATTATAGGAGGATAATGAAAAGCGTTTTGTGTGCTTTTATTGGTATAAGTAAGCAGGCATGCGTATGTGTGTATATGTATCTGTGTGTGTGTGTGTGTGTGAATGTACTAGTGACTTGCTAGTGACTAGCTAGAAGCGACAGTTGAAATCAATAAATGCCATGTAGCGACAATAATCGTAAATAACACGCTGAGTTTTGATGTCAATTCCATGGTTTATTATTTCAACATTAAGGCGGCAGGATAAGAGATAAAAGTGCCTTGAGTTAGACAGTCAATTGCAGATCCTTACGAACAGAGTAAGTTCTATTTGGCAAAGCATTTTGCTGATTACGCTGGAAACACAATCCCAAATCGCAAACTCAAGAAAGTGACCTTTAATGCAATTTGTGTGCTTGCACTTTGTCAGTTCAGTTCTCTTGTCCTATGCTTTGTTCTCAGTCTCACTCTCTCACACTGTAACTATGCTTTTTTGATTACAGACCAAAAGTCAATACTGACAGATAACGATTGGAAGAAGCTATGGATGCGCGGCGGTATAAATGCCGACTCAAAATTGGATAATAATCTCGATTCCAGCGACAGCCCAATGTTCGAGGATAGCGAGGTAAGTCGACACACACACACACACACATACACAAATTGACAGATTGCTGCTGTAACTGCAACTGCAATTGCAGCAGCATCAAGTATAATGTGCAATGAAGTGTGCATTCAATTGAAATTGAATTGACTGCCAAAAGAAGGTTCTGTGCCAAGTTCTGTGTTCAAGTCGAACACAATGAAGAAACTTTTCGTTTTATCAATATGTTAATTTGATGGCACTGTACAAAATAGAGGAGCAGGCACAAAGGACACTGGATAATGCTAATTACCATAAAGCATGAAGACAACGCACCAAGTCTAATTAATCTTTAGTGCTTATTTATATTTCATTCGCCGCTGACTTCGAATCTAATTATCCAAATAGCAGGCACGCCACAGCCGCAATTGCCAGCCCTTCCCTATATATCCTCCACCCCTCAGTTCGAGCATATCCTTACATACATATATATATATATATTTATGTTTATATATATATATTTATTTTATATGTCCTCCTTTCTGCTGACTAATTGTGCGACGTGGCTGGCATTTTGGGTTTTTTATTTTTCTCTCTCTCTCAACTTTTACAGGCAACCCATAAAAAATGAACTTTTAACTTTTTGTCTTGTTTTTTTTCTTTCTTTCTTCCTTTGCTCTCTCTCTTTCACTTTTTCTCTCTCCAACAGCTGATGGCGCATAATACGACCGTCCAGCTGGGTGGCACCGCCTTTCTCGTCTGCAAGGTCACCGGCGTGGATCGAGTGGGTGTAAATTGGGTTAGTTTTTGTCTCTCTAATTGTGCCACGACTTTCCTTACCCACTTCCCATAAAACTTGCATACCTCATTGTAACCGTAGTGCTTTTTTATATATACTATACATGCTGCATGCATGCTGCAATCAAACAATCAAGCTCGCCAACTTGCAACAAATATTGTGTACCAAAGTTGCATGCATACTATATCAATTTTTATTCATTTCAAATTTTATCGAAGTTTTTTGACTGGTATTTAAGTTCTTAAACAATTTTTGTGACATTAACATTACATCATCATATTCAAAAAAAGAAGATAGTTTGAATTCATTTAATAACTGCTGACTGAAGCATCATTTAAACATATTCCGAATTCAATTTTTGTTCAGTTGCACAGAAATATTGATAACATACTTTAGTAATCGTCTTTAATGAGTAAATGAACATATGAAAAAATTGGGATTTGGTTTCCATTTGTCGCTAAAAAGTTTGCTAATCGAATTTCAGAGAAATTGATTCAAATGTGGAGCTCCAAAGAAACACTTTTACATATCATCTGGACTAATCTAGGTTCATAATTGTGTAATTGTGTGTAAACTGTAAACTATTCTGAATATCACTTTTAAATATTACAAACATTATATATAAATATGTAAAGCATACTTTTAGGGATATCAATAACTTTATTAAACATACAATTGAAATTTATGTTTAAACAAATTCTCTGTGAAATTAGTTTGAAAGTGGATTTACAAGATCGAGTCTAAAATAACTTATCTTAAGGCAACAAAAACATCTTAAATACATTCAAGTAATTTGCAGCTTACCAATGCACATTGTATATATAATGTACCTGCTTAGTTAAATTTGCAGCACATGTGGCAACCCTGGCTGCCACAATGCCGCACATAGCTGACATAGTTCTTTCGTTGCTCGTCAGGAAAAAGCATTTTGTTAAGTCGTTGAAAATTGAATTTTATTTTAGCTAAGCGCCAGCTGCTGCAATTTTTTAAGTGCATATATTTTCTTGGTTTTTTTTGTTGTTAATTATATGGCATTTGGGTATCGTTTTTTGTTGCTTATTTGTATTTTATATTGCTGTGTATTAAAATCGGAACACGCAAAAGTCCAATTTGTTTGTTGTGTGTGTTGAGAGAAAGTTGAGCACGAAATACAAATACGAGCTTAATTTGGAGTTGAAAGGCAGAAAACGTTTGCCATGACATTGTGTATACATTTTGTTCTTCGACATTCAGCGTTTGCTAACAAGCAATTAAATGCTAAATGTGACACGCAACACAAACAGGACAACACACAAACAAACACAGGCCGAGGACATAATTGGGCCAAGCATGTGCCAAAATATCAATTAATCAGAGCAGCGCAGAACACAAAACACACAGCTCGACAATATTCCAAACATTGTACACATGTTGCTGCCATTCAGACAATATCACATAACATACAATTCTATTGTATGATTAATTCTTAAAATTGAATTTTCTTTGACACGCCTACAAGTTGTATGCAGAACAAAGCCAAAGGCAAATGTCAATTTAGACTGCAGCTATTTAAATGCAATTAATTTTTTAAAAACAACCTGTTTGACCTCAGCATGATGCATATTAAAAACAGTTTGATATAAATAACGCGCCATTTTAATTTATATTTATATAAGAGTTGTGGTGTACATAAAATATGGCTACACTGTTCAAAAAAGGACAACATTTTTACAATTATTTCAAATGTACTTGCAGTTTAATGTCTATTTACTTTTCAAATAGTACAACAACTTCTTAAAATCGAATAATGATCAAAAGTTGCATCATTTGTTTGTTGTAAACTTATTTACATTTTTCATTTCAAATATATTAAGTTCTTTTCCAAATCATTATCGTGTTTTTGCATGTTTTTTTTTCAAAATTTATAGAAAAAAACAAGTAAGAATGCTCTAGTCGAGTGTGCCCGAGTACGAGACTCCCTACTCCCAACTTGCATTTTAAGCAGTTCAGCGGCAGCACAAGCAAACAGCGCACTTAAAGTGTCTAGTTCCTGTCAAACTGTTGTTACTGCCTGCTGAGACGGGGGGCAATAGATTCTTCCATAACTTTGGTGTTATTTATCCGATCGTAATGAAATTTACGCATCCGAATGACATTGATTAAACATACATGTGTACCAAAACTCAAAGCTTTATCTTAAAAATTGTGGCAGAGGGAGTTTTTTGCGATTTGCGGGGGGGTGCATCCGAAATTTGAAATAATCTTGATCTGCGTATGGTATACAGGAACCTACATGCCAAGTTTTGGTGTCTCTAGCTCTTGTAGTCTCCGAGATCTGTGTGTTCATACGGACAGACAGACGGACGGACAGACGGACATGGCTATTTCGTCTCGGCTGTTGATCCTGATCAACAATATATATAGTTTATATAGTCGGAAATGCCTCCTTCTGTCTGTTACACACATTTGCAGTACTTTATAGCTCCCTTTTTCCCATTTTTAATAATAATTCCCAAACGGTTTTACCAAACACTTGGTATAGTGCCCGACTGAATTAACATCAACATTATCTTATTTCTTATTTTTGTTTTAAATCCGCATTGGTGCTGCAGTTCTTTCATCAATTGAAAATAGCTAACATATGGCGGATAGGCTTTAATCAGTTCATCCTGATGCTGAATAATAATGTCTCCAATTAAACAATCCTCGCGCCAATTATCATGCAGCTTGCGTAAATGCTCCAGCAAGCTCTGATGCACCTCGGTATATAGCACGACCTTTAAAACTTGATGTAAATAAAGCTAATCAACTTGAGCATTCGTGATGAAATTTACACAGCTGATCAACATTGATTAAACATATATGTGTACCAAAAATCAAAGCTTTTTTATCTTTAAAATTGTGGCTGTGGGAGTCTTTTGCGATTTGCGAGAGTGCGGGGGGGGTGCATCCGAAATTTGAAATAAACTTGATTTGCGTAGAACTCCCTTTTTCCCATTTTTAATGGAAACAGGGAGTACAAAAATTCGAAAATAAGTTTTGTTTTTGCTTTGTTATGAAAGCTAATTGTCAAATAAAATATTCGCATATTTTTCTTATCATTAAAAGACATATATCAACTCGAAAAAAAGACAATATTTATTTGTTTAGCGGAATTTAGAAAATCTTATTATTTTAAATCCGAATTTTATTTGCTTGGAGACGGCAAAGATAACGCTTGATTTTGTTCAGTGCACAAAACACAGACAGCCTTGTTGAATTGCTTTTTATAAACACTTTTGCCATATGAAGTGGCGACCATTGCTAACAATTTGTTTTCTCCATAATTGCAAGCGTATTTATAACTAAATAAAATTATGTTGCATACTTTTGTGTGTTATTTTAAATTGCAAGCGCATGTTTGAGTAAATAAAATAATGTTGCATACTTTTGTGTGGTTTGTTTTTTTCGCCAATTAACATCAAGTGAATGCTGCTGAATCGATAATGTGTATTTGATGTATTTTATAAATTTGAACAATTCTCTTTTATGTGGCAACAGAATCAAATATCTTGGATACGCCGTAGGGATTGGCACATATTATCCTCGGGCGCTCAGCTATATACAAACGATGAGCGTTTTGCGATACTCCACACGCCCGGCTCCAACATGTGGACGCTGCAAATAAAGTTTGTGCAGCGTCGGGATCACGGCATGTACGAGTGTCAGGTAAGTTGTGGGCACGGGGGAGATGTACTTCAACTTCAGCAAAGTTCAGATATGGCATATTTTATGCATGCATTGCAGTTGCAGAAATGAACCAAAGTGCATTTGCATATGGCACCGTTTTTGGTGGGTGCATGCAGCATACGTATACGCAATATTGAGGTTTTTGGGGCTTCATTTTTGTTTTTTTTCAATTTTTTGGTTACGCTGATTTCCACATCACTGTCGATTTTTACGCGGCGCATGATTTAATTGTAATATGCAAATGCAGTTATATATGCGAAAAAGTTCAATTTAAGGCAAACTGCTTCCGCATTCGCATTCACATTCTGCATGCATGTTCATGTCCTTGCCTGTCCTGTACTGTTCTCGTCCCTTGCTCTACGTTACGCTGACGTTGACAGGCTCTGCTCGCCGGCCAGCCGAAACCATGTGGCTGTCAAGCGCAGACGCTGAGGCTGCCAGATAAACTGGACATTGACAAATTTAGCCAGTGACTTCCACACACACACACACACGCCCCAATGAGCATGTGTGTGTGTGTGTGTGTGTATCTGCCAGGGCTGACATGCAGCCAAAAGTAATGTAAAAGTTACCCAGCAGACAAAGCCCAAAGTCATGCAGATATGGTAAGCAGCGTGTTGTTTTCCACAACAACAAAAAAAAAAAAAAAAGCAAACATGTAGCAACCGAGTAAATGTGCAGCTACCGACTGCACTATACTCTATAAAACGGAAAAAAATTTTGAAATTATTAGAAATTTAGTTACTTATTTAATGTCGACTAATGACAGTCGAAACACCAAAAGTATATTATTAAAATTAAATGTATTTAGAAAATTATATAAAAATGTACAGTTAAAAAAGAAAAAATTTAAATTTAACGTTAAAATTTAAAATATTTGAGGGTGATTAAAATTGAAAACCGAGAACTACTAGTGTTTCATTTATACCTGAACAAAAGACACTTATGAAAGGGTCTTCAGTTTTAATGTATTCAAAAAAAGTATTTATTTTCAAAAATAGAAAGTTTTAAAATGTATATTAAATTTCCCATTTTCACTTAAAAGAAACATATTTCCAACATTAATCTTACATCATTATTTCTATAAAATCTGAATCATTTCTGACTTTGTCAAATGCCCTACTAAATTAAGCTTTTCTAACTAAGGAAATTTAAGCTTTGCACTAACTTAACATACCCCTTCACGCATGATTCAAGCAGAGCATAGAAAGTCGAGAAAAAATAAAACAATCAAACTACGGAAACAGAAAGGCAACTAACCGAAATGCAACATAGTTGCAAACGTCTGAAATGGACACTTGACAGTAACTCTGTTTGTGCATCAGAACAAGTGCTACTCAGGGCGGTCTCTGAGACTTTGGGCTTCGAGGATGCAGGATGGGCAGATTGTAGAAACAAGCAGGAGTTCGAGGAGCAGAAGCAAGCCAAAGGCAGCTTCCAAAAAACGTAGCTTCAATTTCAAAAATTGTTTGCATGCAATTTCAATATGAGAGAGAGTCAGTCCACATGCCAGAGTCGTTGTCCGTCCGACTGTCTCTCCCTGTCTGACAGTCGATGCAGTCGAAGCAGTCGTTGAGAGTCGGACAGTCTGGCAACGACGAGCAGTGCATGCAAATATGCCGAAATGATTATTTTTCCTTTTGCAATGCAGTGCAATTTGCAGTGCCTGAGCTGCTCTTCTTCTGCCCAACGAAGGATGCTTGTTTTTTTGGGAATGGAAATCGTGTAGGAAGCAGCTCAGCACTTTTCCACTTATATAGAAAATGCTCGTTTTTGTTTCATTTTGCGTGCCAAATTGAAATTGTTTGATTTGCATTTCAATGAGTGCAACATTTCTTGCAGTCAAAACGTTTTCAAAAGTGCACGATTGGTTTGGGGGGATGGTGGGGAGTAACCTTAACGCTAGCCTGCTCCAAGTTTACTGATGCATTAACATTCGAGAGTTGATTACGACGAATGCTAAATCAAACTCTCGTATTCGTTTCCAAAATTGCTGAATTTGTGCTTTATTCTTTTTTTTTGTTTTGGAACAGGTTTCGACACCGACCGGCATCATTTCGCACTTTGTGAATCTTCAAGTGGTTGTGCCCGAGGCATTCATACTTGGTTCCGGTGAACTGCATGTTGACATGGGCTCAACAATCAATTTGGTTTGCATTATTGAGAAGGTAAGTTTAACTAACTAGCCAAAAAACAAAAGAAGAGTAGATTCAATTGCATTTTCTACGTCAAACTATAAAGGTAGTTTTAAATGTTACAGTCTCTCTGCGTATGCGTAATATTTGTTAGCTAAACCATTTGCTTGCTGCTTTTCTAACTTCAAACAGAGTCCAACACCACCGCAGTACGTGTACTGGCAGAAAAACGATCGTCTCATTAACTACTATGACTCCAGGCGAGACATCTCAATTGAGACGACACCAGGACCGCGAACTCAGAGCCGTCTCATCATAAGGGAGCCCCAAATGACAGACTCTGGTAACTACACCTGCTCCGCCAGCAACACCGAGCCAGCAAGCATTTATGTCTTTGTATCAAAAGGTGAGAATATCTCTGATAAACTCTGAGCTTAATAACAGCAAAAGATAAAGAAAAAAAAACTAAGCGTAGATTTAACAGCTGCTGCAAATGTGCAGGTGCCTGTAGCTTTCGCATTAATGCGCAAATTGCCAAGAGCAAGGATAAGCAAATCCAAGGGCTTGGTATGGGGTATGGGGTTAGTGGGTGCATTGGGAATGTTGCACGTTACAGTTGCATGCAATTTGCATGGCTGCCTCGCGGCCAAATTGAATTTCTTGTGATTTTAGCATTTAAATAGCAATCGCGCGTTTGCACTTGATACCCAACCAGAAGAAGCAGAAGTGTAAATGAAAATATGCAAATTGCATAAGCGTTGCGCAGGCAGCGCCATCAGCTTATTAAAATTATAATGAAAATGCACAGTAATTCTATACAAATTCTAATTCGAATTCTAATTCAAATTTATACTATTTCCTGTCACCTTTTTTAAAGGCGACAATATGGCGGCCATCTCACGCCGGAAGACATCCTCCGCCGATCGCATCACGCACATATTTAAGTCCATGCTGGCGCCCTGTCTACTGCTGAATACGGTTGTTGTGAGGTGAGTATTAACAGACTTAACAAAAAGTGGTCATATTTTGAAAAGGAATTCAGGCCTGTTCCGAATTCGTTTTCCGTTTGAAATTTGCAGAAATAACAGAAGCGATTCTCAATTCAGCAATGCCTACTAGATGACAATTAAACATACTTTTTTCTATGAAAACTCGTTTTCGAACTCAGTTTCGAAAAAGAGAAAACGAAACGATTCCTATCGGAAATCAAAACAGTAATTTGCAAATCGTTCGGATTTCATTCGTTTTTCCTTTTCAAAAACGTACTGAATTCGCAGCAGTTCTGATTATCTCAGTATAACTTTTTGATAACAGAACTGTTTTTCGCCCTGATCTTAACTCAAATCTAACAAAAGTGTTTTGTTTTTCTAAATGTTTTCCGCTGCAGACGTATTTTCTTGACCTAAGCAAACAAAATACGAAGCCAACTGACAGCGTCTACAAAATGGAAAATAGTGCAGAAGATAGAAGCAGAGAAACATCCTATTTAAGCTATTTCAATGTTAGAATTTAACAACAACCAAACAACAACAAATATACTTATACATATAAATAACAAAGAAAATTTACAAAATTACATATTAAAAGAAAATCTAGCGTAAATCTTAAGTTTAAGTCTTATAGCAAAAGAAAACCAAAAAACTGTGCATTCAAGTGTAAAAATCATAATTAATCCAAAATCACAATCTACTCAAAGATACATATATATATATATATATATATCGTATGTGTGTATGCAAGGCATTTACAATAACAACATTTAGATACTCTTTAAGCATAAGTTTAGCTCCAATGAATCATTTTACAATTATTGTGTACAGTATGTTAAAACGTTTTTTATCACTTGTGTAACTATGTGTAATTATGAATATATAAATGAATTAGTTAAAGTAAATGTTAAAACTTGAATGCAATTCAATTTTAGTTTAGTTTTTTAATTGTGTTTTCGAAATATATAAATTTATGCATTTTATATATATATATATATATACGAATATTTGTTCATTTTTTGCCTTTGCCAAACAATCATTGAATCCATTTTCCGCATTAAACTTTAAAAACATGAGATTGCAAAAATATGTTTTAGGTCAGCTAGAAAAGTTTGTTTGAAACTTTCTCGACCTATGCATAGATATAGTATCTATATATAGTACATACTATTACATATACGTGTCATACATTAAATAAAAAAATAAAACATTTTGCATAAGTAGCCAATTTCAGTCCATTCAAAAAAGTCGAAGTGAGTTAAAAACACATACCAAGCGTTATTATAACTGTTACTAATTACTAATTGAAAATCCAAGGTATAGAAAAAAATATGAAAATGAGCAAACCCAACAAGAACAACAACAACAACAAGAATCTATGATAATTAATTGCAATTTTAAGTTTTGTAAATATATTGTATTTTGCAAATGGCATAGCACACACAAAGACAACAACACTGCGCAAAAAAACTATATATTTAATTTCAAGTGTAAATAAAAAGAAAAATACATACATAAACAAAATACACCAAATACAACAAATAGCAAAAATGACTGAAAAAAAATCAACAAAAATCCAAACGCATTGTTGTTGTATTTTTCGCTGTGTGTGTGTGTGTGTGTAAGTATTAGATGTGCTGGTATTGGTGTGGGCATCAGCTGTCAGACACAAGCTGTAATTAATTGTACAACAAAAGAGTTGCAACAACTGAAAATGTCAACAACAGAAAGAAAATGCGAAAATGCGAATTGCACAAAAGCAGAAACAAAGTGCAAATTGCTGCTATTTAGCAAAGAGCAAAAGGGGTTCAAAGTGAGAGCGGAGTAGGAAAAGAGGGAGAATAGTTTGCAAAGAAGACATCTTAGCCATAGAGAGAATCTAGTCTAAGTTTTCAGCATCAGTCAAATTGGTAAATTGAAATAAAAGCTATCACAAAGCCAAATGAAGAGGCTTTACTTTAGATGTTGCTGCTTAAACTAATCTAGAAATATAGACAAACAGTTAAGATATAGACACATCAGACACATATTCAGATACTTCAATTCCTTCTGTTTTTTGTTGAAACAAGTAGCTCTGGCAAAAGATACAAGCTAAAACAAGTCAAAACAACAAAGTTTTTCGGATTTGAAGTTTCCATAGATCAACAAGTTTGCAAATATCGGAAATATATGCCAAAACTACATATATATTTCGATTAATCAACTCGAAATCATGTTCTGATTTATTCTCATTCTCAATACAAAATACACCTGAAGTTTATAACAAACATCTACGTAATAGAAATATATGTACAATTTGTCAACTGTTTTTTTCTATCAACATAAGCAAAACTTACACACTGCTGCTGCATACATGAAAAAAGTACTAAGAAAAATACATTTAAATATATGACATATTTGTGTATTATTTAAGTATAAAAAAAAAAACGAAAACAAATACATTCATTGCCATTTAAAATATATATTAAAAACAAAAAAGAAAACAGAAATACTACAAATAATAATATACAACTGTTAAAAATTTAATGAAATTTGAATAGATTCATTAGTGTGAAAGCAGAATGCATAAATTAATATTAAATTAATGTGAAAACAAAGCCGAAATCATTGTATAAAAAAAAAAGAAAACAAAAACAGAATCAAATATCATCATTGTCAGTTTTTTTTCCTTCTGTGTATTGTGTTTTCCTAAAGTCCGCACTCTTTATTTAAATAAAAAATTAAAATGAAACAAATATTTCGTTTGGTTGCCACTGTTAAGTATTTTCACTGTAAATAATTTTAAGTAAAATGATAATGGCTATTAACTAATTAATTAATGGCAAACATACAAAAAATAGCAACAACAAAAAAAGAAAACCAGAAATTAATATAAGTATGTACTGTATTCGGTAAAAAACAAAAAAAAAAAAAAACAAATAATAATAATAAACAGAGAGAAAAATCATTTAAAACGTTTTCAATGTATTGTAAAATTTCTCAACTTTACAACAATTTGATGAATATGAATTTAACAACAACAAAAAAAGTAAAAACAAAAAAAAAACAATTACAATTAACACTTTGTTCTTGCCAATGGGTCGAACATAAACAAAAAACAAAAGAATGAAAAACATTAAAACCAATAAAGGAATAGCCATACAATGATTGCATTGAAACCAATAAGAAATGCATGGAAATAAAGCAAGTGATTATCATGAGAAAATAAATGTAATTTAAATATTAACTACAAAATAACAATGTCTTTTCGTTCGTTCTTTATTTGTTTGTGGGCGTGTGTGGGTGGGTTCCTACCTAAAAATAGGCTACAGTTATTTCAACGTCTTTTCTCAATGCCAATCAGCCAAGCCAAAGGCAATTGAAGCTCTCAAAATAACGTCAAATCGACGGCCATTGTGAAAGTCTCGCGCCATAATTGGACGTCATTGTTGGCACAACGCAGACGCGCACACACACACACACACCACAAAACACACATATACACTGAGAGAAAAGCCGAAGCATTAAACAGCAACACCAGCGTAAGTATCTGTTTTACCAATTTAATCTTAAAACAAGTAAGAATGCTATATTCGAGTGTGCCCGATTACGAGACGCCCTGCTCCCAACTTGCATTTCAAGCAGTTCAGCGACAACTCAAGCAAGCAGCGTACTTAACTTGTCCAGTGTATGCCAAACTATTGTTGCTGCCTGCTGAGACGGGGGTAATAGATTCTTCCATAACTTTGGTGCTATTTATCCGATCGTGATGAAATTTACGCATCCGAAAGACATTGATTAAACATACATGTGTACTAAATCAAAGCTTTATCTTTAAAATTGTGGCAGTGGGAGTTTTTTGCGATTTGCGGGGGGGTGCATCCGAAATTTGAAATAAACTTGATCTGCGTATGGTATACAGGAACCTGCATGCCAAGTTTGGTGTCTCTAGCTCTTGTAGTCTCTGTGATCTGTGCGTTCATACAGACAGACAGACGGACAGACAGACGGACATGGCTAGTTCGTCTCGGCTGTTGATCCTGATCAAGAATATATATAGTTTATATAGTCGGAAATGCCTCCTTCTGTCTGTTACACACATTTGCAGTACTTTATAACTCCCTTTTTCCCATTTTTAATAATAATTCCCAAACGGTTTTAGCAAACACTTGGTATAGTGCCCGACTGAATTAACATCAACATTATCTTATTTCTTATTCTCTCATTTGTTCAAAAAAGTTGACATATGGCGGATAGGCTTTAATCAGTTCATCCTGATGCTGTATAATAATGTCTCCAATTAAACAATCCTCGCTTCAATTATCATGCAGCTTGCGTAAATGCTCCAGCAAGCTCTGATGCACCTCGGTATATAGTTTTCTCAATTCAACTCAGTTCAATTCAAAGCATTGAATATATTTATAAAAAAAAGTATTTTAAACAATTTATTTTGCACAGTGTAGTTATAGGATGAATTGGCTGCCCACTTGCAGAGTTTTTCAGTTGCGCGCCAATTATATTTCGACATACTTCGCCAGGCTTTGGCAGTTTGCTTTCTGTCAACATTTTATTCAACGGTGCCGGCGTTCATTTCAGCAGCAAACATGTTGCACTAAGGCACACACACACACACAGACACATTCAACATACACACAAAAACACACAGCCCAAACACACATACATATTTCAATTCGCAATTCTTAAAGGAAAAAGTTTTGGTTCGTTTACAAAATCAAATGCATTGAACATTGCTGTTGCTGTTGCTGCTGCTGCTGCTGCTGGCAGAGCAGAGCCAAGAAGCAAACTTTTGTGGCCACCAAAGTTTTCTGGGAAATCAAATGAACCCCGAGTAAATTTTCCATGCACAAGTGGCAGGACGAAGCTAGGCAAAGAGCGTAAAAGTAAAACATTGAACTGCAAAAGTAATGGAGAAATTTCAACAAGAAATTATAGTGTACACACACACACACACACACACACACACATACATATATATAGAGAAAGAGAGAACGAGACACACACACACACTCTAGAGCTGTACTTTATAGTTCAATTGAACTAAAGTAGTTCACAAATTCCTTCTTTAATTCACTCGATCACAAGTTTATTCAACAGATTGTTGTTCGTTTCAGTTTATTTTTCCAAGCTAATTGTATTACAAGCCGAATTCAACATTTAATTTCAATATAAACACTTTATATGAGTTGGTTTTACTAAGCACAATAAAAAGTTTTGTGAAATTCCAAGCACCTTAATTTGAAATCAAACTGAAATTGTAGTTTAATGATAATAAATCTAGATTATAAAATATCATAGTAGCATTTGCTCTATTTTATTTTATATTTGGCATTCTCAATTACAAAATGTGTAAATTTTATAGTTGTTAAAGTAAAATGAAGACTCAGGAGACAAATCCACGACAGAAAGTTCCTGCAGAAAGGCCAGGACATGAAACTTCGGTGCAAAATCAAGGCGAAAATGGAAATAATGTATCGCGATCTTGGAGATCCAAATTATGCCGAAAGAAATATATACCTATATACTTAATTTGTATTTTCGTTGTTTTTTGCATAATTCTTGTGCTACTTTTTCCGGAGAAGAGGGGGGCAAGAAAGAAAAAGAAAAAACCTAGATGGTAACGAAGGACCAAACAAAATTTAAATTTTAAATTTTGAATATAAATTCCTTTTCATTAAAAACGATTTGAATAAACAAACAAAAACAAACTCAACTTAGTTTCTTCGTTAAGTACAAAGATTTATTCAAATGAACTAATTCTGAACGATTCAGCACAACACCAAACATATATAAGCCGAATCTGAAACTCGGTTCAAGTTGGACATGAAGCGGCCTTTTCTTTCGCCCAAAAGTAAAATGAAAAAAAAAATCAAGTTTATTTTTCTCTCTGGCTCGATTTTTGCAGAAGCAGCCGAAAATGGCGAAATTGGCTGTTGACAGCCTCGAGTTGAGTGTGTCGAAATACTTCGACATTTGAGAGATTGGAAACTTTGCCATTTCTATTTTCGATTTGCAGCTTTGATTAAAAACTTTTGCTCGCACGTAAATTACAGCCATGAACACGCAAAATACTAACTGCTCAAATAAACGCCTGCCTAATTCAACTGAGCCACATTCAAACAAGGCCAGTAGCAAATAAACGTGGCTTTAAGCTGCCATTAATGAGGCCAGTTTCTGGAAACTCAGACGTTGACTTCAATTTATGTGACAATATTAAAAAATGTTCGTTAATAATCGAATTTTCCAATGCATTAACTTTAATGTTTTAACATTACTGCCAAATGCACACTTTTTGTTGTTGTGCACATCACAAATGATTATAAAATTTATTAGGCAAAAGTAATTTTATATTTTCAAATATTTTCCCTTGCCGCAACGCTAAAATGTGCCGAAAAATTTAATTATTCTTTAAAATTCTTTAAAACAGCATTAGCTTTTATTAAAACTGACAAAATAGCAGTAAAAATATTGTTGGTTTTGCTGGTTTCACATGCGTTATTCGATATACCAATTTGAGCTAATGTACGGCCGACATAAACTAAAACATAATTTTCCATTGATTTGTCGTTTGATAAAAAGAATGAAAATCCAATAGTAGAAAGATTTTCAGAAAAGATTTGCATAAGAAAACTGATCCTGATAAATATAGGTATTACCTGCCGAAAGAAAAAGCATCTGTGCCAAACAAAGTCCTGAAAAATTCATATAAACTGGCAGACAGATAGACAAAATTGTAATTTATATTAAAACAATTATCACACTTTTATTTTGCCATGAAATGAATGAAGAAGTCGATGAAAGTTTGTTAATTTGGTGTCTTATTGCTATGGGCGCTGAAGCTACTAGGAAAACAAAAATCCTGACCTTTTCGCATTTGCAGGACTTTTCGATTTCCGCTACTTGACCAGACTTTCTCAAAATATCCAAGAACGGTAGACAATTTGTAAGTACAGAGCTCACACAATATTGCGACATTTATGGTATTGAACAAATAACAAGTAAGAATGCTCTAGTCGAGTGTGCCCGACTACGAGACTCCCTGCTCCCAACTTGCATTTCAAGCAGTTCAGTGGCAACACAAGCAAGCAGCGCACTTAACTTGAACAGTGCATGTCAAACTGTTGTTACTGCCTGCTGAGACGGGTGTAATAGATGCTTCCATAACTTTTGTGCTATATATCCGATCGTGATGAAATTTACACAGCTGATCAACATTGATACAACATATTTGTGTACCAAAAATCAAAGCTGTATCTTTAAAATTATGGCTGTGGGAGTTTTTTTTGCGATTTGAGGGGGTTCGGGGGGTGCATCCGAAATTTGAAATAAACTTGATCTGCGTATGGTATACAGGAACCTACATGCCAAGTTTGGTGTCTCTAGCTCTTGTAGTCTCTGTGATCTGTGCGTTCATACAGACAGACAGACGGACAGACAGACGGACAGACAGACGGACATGGCTAGTTCGTCTCGGCTGTTGATCCTGATCAAGAATATATATAGTTTATATAGTCGGAAATGCCTCCTTCTGTCTGTTACACACATTTGCAGTACTTTATAACTCCCTTTTTCCCACTTTTAATAATAATTCCCAAACGGTTTTAGCAAACACTTGGTATAGTGCCCGACTGAATTAACATCAACATTATCTTATTTCTTATTCTCTCATTTGTTCAAAAAAGTTAACATATGGCGGATATGCTTTCGTCAGTTCATCCTGATGCTGTATAATAATGTCTCCAATTAAACAATCCTCGCGCCAATTATCATGCAGCTTGCGTAAATGCTCCAGCAAGCTCTGATGCACCTCGGTATATAGCTCGATCTTTAAAACTTGATGTAAATAAAGGTAATCAACTTGAGCATTCTTACATAAAGCTAATGGATAAGGCTTCGATTGCTGTTGCATGTGACTGGGAAATCGTAACATTCGATAACAATTGGCATTTCTATTGGTTGGAAAAATGTGTGTGTGTGTGTGTATGTATGTGAGTGTGTTTGTGCCTGAGCACATCAATCAAAGTTGCAACAGCAAAAGTGCACACAATAAATAGCAAATAACTTGCAATAACTGTAATCAACACACAGACACGGACACACACAAACGACAGGTGAAGGCTGCAAGCGAGGATAGCTAGAAAATTGTGGGGGGGAGGGGTTGTAAGGAACAACAAACAAACAGAACGCAAAACAATCATTCAAATGGCGCACATTGCGCATACGCTCCGTGGACACACTGAGAACTCAAATGAGCTTGAAGGTGGCATTAAGCTGTCGGCTGTCATGTTCTTCTGCAGCCAGCTCTAAAATTATTGTGCATTTGTGGAAATCTATGCCATTTTCACAGTGCACACACCCACACACACACACATTTTGTTGTAATTGATTGGAAAGGCTACACCCAACCCCCTCCCCCCCCCCGTCAGCCCCAATTGTTTAAAAGCTTTTGCAATATGGCAACAATGTGCGGTTGTGTTTTGCAAAAGTTGTTTTTGTTTTTGTTTTTATATTGCGGCTGGGAAAAATGCGCGTATCTCGTGTTTAGCACTTCATATTTATTACCTGTCGAGTGCACTCAAATCAGTTGCACTCGACAGTCAAAGGGGGTGAGTGGAGGGGGGTGGGGGATGGGGGTGAAAGTGTGTTGCAAAGGCCAAAGGGCAGCGTTGCAGCGTTGGTCAGCTGGTTGGCAAAAGTTTTACCCCTTTTTCTGTGCTTTGATAAGCATAATTGATGATGCAACCGTGCACAGCATTGGCAACAACAGCAAACAACAATAACATCAACGCCATAAAATAAAGCCAAAAGCCATTTATGTGCTCTGCCCTGCCCTGCCCTCCCACACCCGCCCTTAGAAGAAATATTTTTACACATATATTTTATAGCACATTTGTGTATTGAGCGCAAGTGCTGAAAAAAGTTATCATCAATGGGGTAACAGAAAATGCAGAGAAGTGCATCATCACGTCCCAACGAAAGGCATCCTCTGCACACACACACACACACACACTCGGACACAGAAGTAGCACTTGTAAAAAGGCACAGGCAAAGCAGGAAGGTCGAATAAAAAGTGCAAGTATAAGTTTAATTTTTATTTTCCCTGGCATAATTAAAAAAGTTAGCCACATATGTGGAGAGCACGCAGGGTGGAGGAGATGCTGCTAAGGGGGTTGGCTTTGACTTTGACTTAATGTAATCTGCCAAGCACATACATAAAGTTAAAAGTATTCTTTAATTTGGTTAAACTTTTTGTGCAAACAAGCCGCAGATAGCATATAAAACTGCAGCTTCAATCTTTTTCAAGTTGCTAAAATGCTAGAAATTTACTTTTTCTCTTTTCAAAAGAGCCAAGTATGTTGCAGCATAATTAAAGCATGTTTTTTAAAGTTTAGCTTTTAAGTGATCTGAATTAAAAGTAAACAAAAATTAAAAACTAAAAGTGCTTCTGCTATTGCTCAACATTTTCAAACCCGATTACGAAAATGAAAGCACTCTTTACGGAAGCACAGTTATACCTTAAACTCGAAATTCATTAATTTTCAATTTACAAAAACATGCGTAACTCCGAACATGATCTTAAGCCAGATTATAAAGTCTTTTAAATTGCGCGTGATTTTAAAATTTTTTAAACTGTGATTTGCATTGCTGTTCTATGTGTAAAGTGAATTTGTTTGCATTGGGATTTCCAGAGATCAGCTTTGAATGTTTTTGATAAAAGCAACGTTTCGCAACTCTTGATTATGCACAATGAAACACTTCATTTTGTGCAAGAACTCAAATATTTTTAAACTTTCTTCAACAGTTTGACATTTAGATGCACTTTACAGTTCTCGCGTCATAAAACACTTGAACGTTATTTGAGTAGGTTCTAACTGTTGTTCAAAAAATATTGATTGGACAATATGATAGTGCATTTTAAGTAAATGTAATATATAAGTCTAATTACAGATACTTGAAGAGAAAAAAAAAATGTTCAGACAAATATGTAAAACCAAGTCAATTCTTGCTTTCACTTTGGGCTTGTATTTTACTCAGAGTGTATTATAATTGTAACGACCTATATAACGCATTGAAGCAGACGTCTCCGTCTTTTTAAAGTATATATATATATTTATTCTTGAGCAGCATCAACAGCCTCGAGAAACTAGCCAAGTGCGTTAAAAACATTACTTGTGTTCAAAATAAAATATACATTGTCGACTGTCTTTAAAATTTCTTTCGTTTTTCGGTTTGGAGGGTTTGCGACTGATATTATATATATTTTATTTATAAAAGTTTCTTTTTATGCAATACAAAAGTAGTAGATCGCTATAGCAAGCCCGGTAAATAAAAATACAAAAAAAAAGAAAAGTATATTTTTAATGCAGCCATATGTACCGGAATCATCGGAACTGTTGTCATTTGAGGAATCATTTGAGCTACCATCGGAACTTCCGAAGCCCCTAAAACTTTCGGAGCCCTTGTCAATCATAATATCGCCCCTAGTTTCGATTTGGCTGCTGATATTGATGTTCTGTCTCTTCATTTTATTTTGAAAAATATATAAATTTGAAACTTTTTTGATGTAACATAGAAATGCTTGTCAATTGTATCACAACTTTGAGCAAATGCTACTTTGATCCATTAGAATCTTTGTTCAGGAACATGAAGTTTCAAAGGAAATTATTTGGCAACACTTTTGTTAAAAACTTCTTGTTTGCCAGATTGTTCATATGATAGCTAATATGTTAAATTTTCTTATTTTTATCGAATTTCGCCAAAGTTCAATAAAAATGTTTAAAATGTTATTCGATTGCATTGATGAATGTAATCTGAAGGTAATATAGATATACTTACATTAAAAATGAGGCTTGAATAGATCATATGGTTCATACGTTATTTATAATAATAAATTAGAAAATAGAAAATATGACTAACAATGCTTGTCAAAACAGAAATGGAATATGGAAATGACTTTGTGGAGCTCCCAATTGCCTACAACATAATAATAACAAATATATCTAGTTGGCTGCATCGGTTGCATATATGTATATGTATTTGATACCTAATATGCAATACTCATTAGAGTTAAGTTCACAGAATATCAACCTTGGATATTGGCAGATATTCTAGATATATGTATGCGCGTATGTGTGTTGCTTAAATCGAAATCATTAATTTTAATGAACAGGATATTGTAGGTGCATTACATTGGGAATATGCAGCCTTGCCCCAAAAGCACACACACACACACACACACACATACAGACACTGATATGCCGTTAACTAATGAACGTCTCCTGGGTGCAGTACTTATGTTTGGTATATGTGTTTGTGTTTGACATACATACATTTATAGATAGCATGTCGCAATGAAACATAATTGACGCTCATCAGCAATTCGACATTAACATCAATGTCAGTCGGCGCTGAACTACGTGCTACACTTAAACCTAAGCTTGACATTTGTGAATTGACCTTGCCTGGTCGACAGCTATTTAGAAAATGGCAAGTGGCTTAAAGGCGACTGGCCTTAAAGTGCCTAGCACGCTTCCCGTCTGGCTGACCAATTTGCAGTCATTGAACCCGCTCTTTGCTCCTTTATTCTGCGCTTGCCCCCTGCCCTCTTCATCAGTACTTTCCATGCTCTTCTTGTGGCTACTCTGCTGCCCGGAGTGCTAAGTTGTGCTCATTATAAAACACAAACAAACTGGGCAGCCAGTTAACCGCTTTTCATATTTGAATTTTTTTTGTTTGTATACTCTGGTCATATAGTTGGAACAAGAGTATTTTGTTTCTGTACAAAGTCCGAACATTTTTTTTTTTATTTATAATAATTCCATACTTTAAAGCCACAAGCAATACTTATTTTAAAATAAATTGTATAACTGAAAATACACTCTTTTATTTCTTTTTTGTTTAATACTTTTTCTGAAATTAGGAAAAAAATTTCTGAGGGTTGGTTTTTTCAATGCTCCGGATATTGTTTCCACTCCGTTAAAGTACTTTAAGAAAATAAGTTTTCTTAAGTTTTCTTGTATCGTTTTCGTTATTATAGCTAACTGGAACTCATCTGAAAACAATAGGATGTGTATCCTTTTTTCAGGGAAAAGATTAAAGTTGTTAACTGGAACGTTAAATCGAAGTTGAGAAAAATGTCTTTGCTTTTCAAAAACATATATATTTTTCAAATATATAAATTATGTCTTATTATTTTTAAAAAAATACATGAATCTTTATGATTTTAAGTTTCTTATAATTTAAAAAACTTTAAAAATATTTTTAAAAGAAATTAGAAAACATTGGTTTAATGGTAAAATGTTCGTATCTTACGCGCAACTTCTCGGTTAAGTCGCTTAAAACCAAATGATTTATATGGTTTATATATGATTCAAAAGTCTTTTTCTGTTTTTAGACATAATGTCATGATATAAGAATATAATTTTTAAAGATTCGCATCCAAACATATAAGTTTCTTCGCTCAATCAAAATGACTCAGAACAGAGTATAATGCAGTCGGGAGCTTACAACTGGCCATGTGTACAGCACTTGTTTTGTTTTTCCGGCTCTGCACGTGTTTGTTATGCAAACAAGTTGCCATCATTTAAAGCAGCTCCCGCACACGCCAGGAAGCCTTCGACATGCGGCACTTATAATTTGTTACAGCAGTCCCTGCAAATAAACAACAATAACACGGATATGAGTGTATGTGTGTGTGAGTGTTTGGTAGCATGGGTTAAAGGCAAGTTGCAAGTTGAGTGGTGGACACAGTCCAAGTAGCCAACGGCGGTTGCATGCAACTTTTATCAAATACTTTGTGACATGCAAAGGGGCTCACTTATGAAATCAAATATGCAAAGGCATATACACAAACACACACACAGACACACACACACACACACACAGTCACACAAACAGAAATACACACTCGGACGCATATAAACATACACAAAGAAATACTAATACGAGTTCTATACACATGCAATGGCGTTTCGAATTTCCGCTTCCGGCTATTTTAATATTATAAGCAACGGCATTTTATGCTGAGCGCAGCAGCAGAGCAGCAGCTGCTGTTTGCGTCGGCGTCAACGTCGACGTCCACGTCGCCGTCGGAGTTGAATTTGAAGTCTGTCATTTGCCAAGATATCGCATGTGTTTGGTTTTCAATGCTATATATAGATTTTTGTGCATATATGTATGTGTGTGTATACAGTGAACTCTCGATAATTTCAACTACTTTCATCCAACGGCTTATCGAAAAGTTATGAAAACTTCTTCCAGTTTCCACTTGAGAGAAAGATTTTGCGTTAGTGAAATTCCATTAAATCTTCCCAGTTCCACGATTGACCAGATTTTACATTTTGTAGTCAGATTTGCTGAAGAATTGCGGAACAGAGTTGTTTAATTTTCTTCTTTTATTAATTAAATGAAATAAATAGAGAAAAGTTCAGAAAAAATGTATTTAATACTAAATAATTAACAAATAAATATTTAATTACATTTTATTAAAATTGATGGGTTAAACTGCTTAACTGGTTAATAATAAAAATAAAATTTAAAATATTTAAAAAAGTTTAGCAAAAATTAATTCTTTTATTCTTTGAATGTTTAAAGGTGAACGGATAAAGTCGTGTTAATGGACTAATTGCTTTTAAGTTAATAATGCAATTTTATGGACTATAACAAAATATTTTTGCATTAATCAGTTAAACCGATATGCCAGTTATCGTGTATACTCCAATACATTTTCTTATCAAGCCTGCATTTTTCTTAACGGGTTTATTAAGAAGTGTGCTAAAATTGATATTTGACTGAAATTTGAAGAATAAATTAATCAAATTAAATACCAGATAAATAAAAAATTAAATTTACCAGTTAATTAGCTAATCCAGTGATCTTTTTACTGTATTAATTTTAACTATTTTTATATTTTTTTACATTTTATTTATTTATATATTTATTTTTGAATAGAGACAACTTCGTCCGAACTATTGAACTACAATTGAAATTATTGCAATTATTATTATTGAGTCTTTTTACTGAGTGTTCACTGTACAGGTACAAGATAGAAGTAAAAAATGCTTATGTCAGCAATAACGCTGAGAGAATTATGGATAAAAAAGATATATGAAGTGCTTGAAGCTTTCTGCTTGCTCTGCTCTGCCTGCTACTCTGCCTGCTACTCTGCCTGCTGCTCTGCCTGCTGCTCTGTCTGCTGCTCTGCTGCTCCTCTGCTTGCTGCTGCTGCTGCTCTGCTGCCAAAGTTGTTTTTGCGCATTTTCGTTTTCACATTTAAATTAATAGGCCGCTGGGCATTTGTGTTTCATTTTCATTTCTCATTTTCGCATATAAAATACTGCAGTTGAGCTTGGATATAGTCGACTCGTATGGCATTTGCCCTTGCCCTTCCCCTTAATTACGAGTGTGTGTGTATGTGCAAACTTTGCTTTTATGTTTGACGGAAAAATCCACTTTGCCGTGATATCCGGGCAGACGTCGTTAAATTAAACAGGCAGCAGCAGCAGCAGAAGCAGCACTTAAAAATTCGCGAGCTTCAAAGTAGTTTAAATTCATTGTACTGAAGCTTTGCTAGTGTGTGTGTGTGTGTGTGTGTGTGTGTGTGTGAGTGTGTGTGTGTGTGTGTACACTTCACTTGTCCAAAGATTTATGGCCAAACGAGAAGGAGTCAAACGAGGCTGCAACGTGCAACGTCCTTGCAACCTGTACAGTGGGCGACAGCAGCAAGTGCCAGTGGCACGAGTATGTGGCACGTTGCTGCTGCTGCTGAGGTGTTAAATTTGCCATTTGCATAATTGATAAAGTTGATGGCAGCAGGGACAAACGGACGAGTCAAGCCTTAAACTGTCCAACTACTGCTCGCTGAGAAGCACTTGCCGGAAGAGTCCTTGCACCCAAAGACGTCTTTGCACTGAACAAAAAGTGTGGGTATATTTCATTTTTCATCACATTCGCAGAACTCAACAAGAGTTAATTGGGTTGGTTGGTTTTTTCTTAAATTTTTACATTTAATCAAATTTATCCAGAATTTATAAAATATGCTTAAACTTAGATAAAGTGAGTTTGGTTAAGTTCGTTTGTAAAGAGTTTTCATACAATAACTAGTTTTTCCAATTATTCCTATGGTAGCTATCTTTTTCTTCAGCTTCTGACATAGGAACGTAGACTGGTTTTGAGGAGGAAGTAGACAGAAACGCTTTTGAGAAACTCTATAAATATTTAGTCAACATACCAACTTTATCTTATTTCGATTCAAAAAGAAAGTTTGATCGCGGATGCCAGTTGGTTTGGCGCCAGTTTTTCCCACATAGAAATGAATCTTCTTCCGTAGAATATGAAGTGTTTTGATAGACTAGAATTGATATATAATCAAGGTGGCATTGATTTCCAAATTTCAAATGTGCTAGAGCTCGTTTAATAATATTCTCAGTTCAACCTGAGCTACCACAAAATGTGGAGCTCCATAAGTATTAAAAAAAAATTTATTTTTTGTGCGCTTTTCAAAATTTTAAAAATTTTTAAATATCAAGTCGATTTCAAGAAATTATTTTTCGAACATAATTATTTCTGGATGGGTTGCGTTCATTAAAAGGTATTGTTGATAAATCAATCGTGCTCCGAACTTTAATATAATCGTCCTGCTCACGATATTTCTCTTTACTGTAGGCCAGGCTCAAGCAGCGTCTGCTTAAATTCTGCCCACAATGGACTTGTTTTTGGGCGTCGGCTGCACGGAGAGCGGTGGCACCACCAGCATCTCGGACTGCGTTGATGGTGAACTGCTGCGCATGCTGGAGCAATCCTCATCGGCAACTTCATTAATATTGTTGCAGCTGGCGCAGATGCGTTTGGCCAGCTGCAACAATATTAATGAAGTTGCCGATGAGGACCACGACCGCTCAAGGAATCAGACAGCTCGTTGATCTGACATTTGGAAACAAAGCTACGATTTGAGCTGACCAAATGAGCTGGACAGCCATCGATATCATTGAAAATGTCAAAGATGGCCATGCGCGATTCTGTAAGGCTCTTGTCCTCGTTTATGTGCAGCATCACCTGTTTAATGGCCTTCAGTGTCTCTTCCAGACGCGCATGATCCGCATTGCTGTTGCTTGTATGCTTCAGTATATCATTTAGCAAAAGACTAATGCTGGGCAGACGCTGAACGGGTCGTATCACTAGGTCCTGCAGGCTCTGACGTCCACACTCGGGCTTTGTTTGATTGATCTTGATGAAGGCATGGAAGCGTGGATATTTACGATCACAATACTGCAGCAGTTCCTTCATCTGCTCGGATAGGCTTTAATCAGTTCATCCTGATGCTGTATAATAATGTCTTCAAATAAACAATCCTCGCGCCAATTGACATGCAGCTTGCGTAAATGGAGGATGACTTCAGACTGGGAAGATTACTGAGGATTCATTTACGGACTTCAGCAGATTGAAGGTGTATGTCTGTAGGATGACGAGATTTTCTGGTTCTTCTAATAAAACAGCATGTACAAAGTTTTGTTTGTTTTCCGACGTATAGTTGAGCTAAGTTACCATAATTGAATCAGCTTAGGGAACTACTTAGTTTTCTTTTCAGTGTAGTCACTAGCCATGGCGCCAGAGTGCTTAGCATGCTGATTCTCTGACCTACGAGTATATGTCGGATGTCTGCATGTCATTCCCAATGCTTGTCGACGACGAGGACGAGGACAAGGACGAGAACGAGAACGAGGATAAGGACGAAGACCAGGACGACTGTGAGAGTCTTCTTTGCTTGCCCCTTAGCTTCGGTCGTTTTCTTTGCATTTTGCCGCATAATTCAGATTTGAGCCATTATGGGCCACGAACTTCCGTTCTACCTGTATATTACAGTTGTGTCTGTATGTGTCTGTATCCGCTTCGGTGTTTTGGCATGCGGCTAGTGCATAAATTGTTAGTACTACTACTTGCACACGTACATACTGCAGCAGTCGCAAGGATTCGAAAGGAGCCAAAGAGCACAAGGAGCAAAGGAGCCAAAGGAGCTACTGGCTAGCTGTTGGAGCTTCTGGACATTGAGCTGCTTTCTTTAACTTTTGATTTAGTGTCGAGTTGGAGTTTAAGTTGCAGTTATACAACATTTTACGTAGTAGTTTCTCTTTTTTTTTTGCTATTTTTATTGCTGTATATGTGTGAGTGCAAACAAAGTTTTATTAGTTTCTGCATTGTTCAGCTGAGAGAAGCACAAGAAGTCTCTTCTGTTTCAAGTGCACACGGCTAAAGTTCAGCACAACCAACTATTTCAAAAGAAATCAAGCCCTTTGGTTTATATTACTCATGGCTACACAGACTCCATTGTCACTGAGATCATAGAACAGTTCAAGCACCCGTCGCTTTTGATTAAGCGCCAAATAATGTCCAGTGTAATATCAAGAGGCAGACCAATTTGGAGATAAAAGTATATTCTGCAAGCAGAGAAATCAAAACTTTAAATAGAATTTCAAATATTTTAGCATAAGTTTATGTTTTTTGAAGAATTTATGGATTATTTAAAATTCACGAATTGTAATCATTACTTTTTAATCATAGTTATGCAGCAGAAATCCTTAACAACAATTTAACTTAATAGTTCAAGCTGTCATAATAAGCACTTTTAATTCATAATTTGTGCTTAAAAGAACTTAATTGATGAATAGTTATTCATAATATATGCATAACACGTATTGTTTCGATATGTGCACCAATTATAACATAGCTTTCAGAATCACAATCATACAAATTTTAGTCATTAGTCTTCTTTTATAAGTTATGCATAAAAAAAACATTTATTTTTCTGTGTAATAATACATTATAAATGCATAACACGCATAACATTGAAATAAAGAAACAAATTTATGCTTAAAGACTGAGCTTTAGTCAGAGTTTACAAAATGTATGCATAAGAGAACATAATTGATGAAAAGCTATGCACAATATATGCATAACTGCACTAATGCAATAAAGGGACTCCATTTACGCTTAAGCTAATCATAAATACAGCAATGCTATTCGCTTCATATGTTTAACATTGGAAATGAAAAACGATGTCCTTTGGGATTTCCATTTCAAATTTAAAAGCACTGATTCAAAGTTTAATTAGCGAAGTGCGTAACGCGAGTCAGGTTCATTTGAAGCCTTTGAAAAAACTCGGCGTTAATTAAACTAATTACCCAATAAACTGAGAAGCGAAGCCAGCCGAGTTGCCAAAAACAAAAACCCAAAACGGATAAACAAATGCTAAACAAAAATGGAAACAGAACTGAAAAAAACAAAACACAAAGCTGACACAAAGTAGAACAAAAAGGCAAAAAGAAAAGAAAGCTCCCAAATGAGTCATCAGCACAATTCATCATCTCTATATATCTACTTAGCTTGTGCCTGAGCTTAAGTTTGAGTTTGAGAGCCTTGACTTGACTACAGACCACTTTATTATGGGCGTGTGTCCAGAGAACGCATTAAAATTAACTGCTTATGCTTCTTTTTTATCGTATATTGCGCGCTCCGAGCACACAGACACGTGCCCAGCATCACGTCACCCCCCTCCAATCACTCCAACCCCTCCACCCACTGGTTATATCCAATAAGAATAATAACGGCGACCGTGATCGTTGTTCAAAATGGAATAAGTCAGCTGCGAAAAAGAGTAGTGCTGGAATTTTTAAAAATATCCATCTACTCTTTTGTTAAACAAATTTTAAAAAAATTGAATTTAGTTAGCATAAATTCTAAAATATTACAGAAATATATGGATATACACGATTCTTAACTGCACCGATTAGATATGTAAATAATCATGAAAGCATCAATAAGTTCAACGATCGATTTTTGCAAAATTACAATCGATTGTGTTTCGATTCAACTTATAGCATAAAGCGATCAATCGCTATTTTAAAGACATAAAAGGTTTATGATTTTATAATTATGCAAAATCTTTAAATAACCGTCAATTTAAATATTTAAAAAATAATAATTAATAATATTTTGAAATTGATAAATAATATGAATAATAATATTATGAAAGCATTGGGAATTCTTCACAAAAAACATTCGGAGAATTTTCCATTCATTGGTCCGGGAAAAACTTATTGCTATTTGAATATCATATTGCAATTTTGGACTGCTTATTTCAGACAGAATGACTTATTTGAAGTTTTATTACAAGTCTAAAGCATTGTGTTCTTAGAAAACTTTTCTAGCTACTTTCTTAAAGAAAATTTCTATTCGATGTTAAGTGAAAAATTTTTAATATATGTATATATATTTTGTCAAATGCATTCATTTCGAGCTCTCATTTTGCAGGCAAAGAATCGCATTCATTTCAAGCACTCATTTTGTGGTCAAAGAATCGATTTAATATATAAATCGATTAATTTTAACAGCCTTAGCATCGATAACCAAAAAAAAGCTATAATACTTGCGAAAAATACAAAAGCTATCGATAATAAGCATAAAACTATTTACGCTCAGTTCAACACACTTAAAATTTCCACAAATTTTGCAACTGTTTTCAATTGCTCACAAAATGAACTCTAATATGCCAGTGCTCATAGACATAACCTACATCAATGTACAACAGTGTGTGCCATAATGGGATTTGTCAAAATTGAGCCGCAAACTGGATTCGCAGGAAGAACGTTGAGCGTTGAGTGAGGACATTTGTTGGCTGCGTGCTGGCGCCTAATAAACTTCACGGGCAGCTCAGCTCAGCTCAGCTCTCCAAAACCGAAAGTGAGAAATTATGCTGACTGCTCAAATGTATGCAATAAAAATTTTTCAGCTCACGCACACACACACACACACACACACACACACGCACACACGCACTCACACTTGAGCCTTGAGGCTCTCAGCGGGCACCCAACCCATAATGGCCGCCATGGCGACGTCTATGTGAGCTGTGAGAAATGGCTGTCAGCTGGAGGAGCGATGGACCGTTGGAGCACGGATGAAGCACACAGAATGTGGCACGCAGTACGGAGCACGGAGAACACAGAGCACGCAGCACGTTGGCCAAAGTTATTAATTTCGAAGCTGAAATTTAGATGCGTTAAATGAGGCAAACTGCTCGACGGCATTTAGATATTCGTTCGGCACAAATAGAGCGTTAGATAGCAATAACAACAACAAGTAAGTAGTTTTTAATTCAATGCCACCGACTGTCACATACTCTGTTTTCTTTTTCATTTTGTCAAGGACTACAATACTAATACTATAGGCTGTAAGGGTGTGTGAGATATACAGTTCTGTTGTGAATTTCACACTTGATTAAATTCCAATTAGTATGCTACATGCTACGTGAAATTGGCATAAAAGTGGATTTCGGAACAGGGCAGATGGAAATTGCTTAAACATTAAACTTGCCTCTAAAAAAGTATTGATTTCACTTGCGATTGGTATAGGACCATCTATGCACTAGCTTGACTTAAATATTAAAAAATAAATATATATATATATTGAAAACTGGAAGCCGAAAAAGAGCTTATATACCGATATCAATCGAATATTATTATAAAAATATCGATTAAGTGCCAAGATTGAAGTGTTAAAGTATTAAGTATTAAACAATTATAGTTTTATTTTCAATCAACAATCAAACAATCAAAAGTGCAGCCGATATTTATTTGAAGGTTATATGAGAATACCAAAAGCATTATCAAATTGTAGCAGGGCGATATTTTTCAAAAAAATATCGATATTTTTTGTAACATTTATTTGCTGTTTCTATTTTCGAATCAAACAAAATGCCAGCATTGTATCTGACTGCAGTAAATACTAATACGCTGCAAAAGATAGACAGTCCTACATTTTCGATTTTCGAAAACAGAGTATAACAACAACAAGAACAACAATAATGCGAAGAACAACAACATATTGCTGCACTAGGCGTTCCCATGCGGCTGCAATGCGGCGCACAATTTCATACTTAATCTGCGCTGGCGCTTGGAAATTTAATTTGCTGTTGATTGATTACAAGCGATTTTGTGTAATGTCCCCAACGGGGCAGAAGGACAAACAGGGCAGAGGGGGGGTGTGAGGGAAAAGCAATGGGTATGGCATTGCCGGACAGCTGCTTGTTGTTGTTGTTGTTGTTGTTGTTGCTGCTACAAATCCTCATTGTTATGGCTCTTGTGCGCGCCATTTGACTTTTAACTGCTCACTCTGCTGTCGCCGGAAAACTTGGCTCTTGGCGCTTTACTCTTGGTTCTTTACTCTTGGCCTTTTACTCTCTGGTCTGATTGAATGCTATTTTGGTAGCAACATTAAATTTATTTGCTTGTTCAACATCATTGAATATGCGAACATCTTTGGTATGGCATTAAAACTGCACCATGATTCGTTTGTAATCCCTACATTGAGAAAATACACATCCTTTCTTGTTGGATGTATTATGGGTTTGAAATTCATAGCTTTTTACGCAAATATGTAAAGTTTTGTTGTTTATTCTCAATTGTTTATTCAATTAGTTTTGAATAGGTTTTGTTTTCATAAGAAGAAAAAAAAACCATAAAGCATTATTTGGAAAGCACTTAATCTTTTATGATTTCTCCCATAAAAGAAAATCAAAAAAGTTTTTATACTCAAATCCAATTTACTTTTAATCTCTTCTAAGTTAGTTACATGATATTATAACACATTCTTATTCAAATTGACGCAATTTATATAAAATATACTACGTTTGCTTGAAATATTTTTAAAAACAAAAAATAATAAAATAATAACACTTGATTTTTTGTCAAATTCGGTCAACAGGTTTATAGCGTAACTAAATTAAGAATTCATAAAATCAGTGTAAAATCAAAAAATTATGAAAAACAAAAAAGTTATTTTTATAAAAACTTATTTTTCTTAGTTTTATTTAGCTATATGATACAATGTTTCGATTCATTTAAATCATTGTAGATAAAGCGAGACTGAGAAAAGGGGACACTGTGCATACTAAAGAGTCACCAAAAGAATTAATTCAGATTGTGATGCTGATCAAGAATATATATAGACGTTTTAAAGTCGTAAGCGTCTTCAAACAAACGTTATATTAAGAATTGTTGACTTGAAATAAAAAACAAGTAAGAATACTCTAGTCGAGTGTGCGCGACTACATGACTCCCTGCTCCCAACTTGCATTTCAAGCAGTTCAGCTGCAACACAAGCAAACAGCGCACTTAACGTGTCCAGTTCCTGTCAAACTGTTGTTACTGCCTGCTGAGACGGGGGGCAATAGATTCTTCCATAACTTTGGTGTTATTTATCCGATCGTAATGAAATTTACGCATCCGAATGACATTGATTAAACATACATGTGCACCAAAAATCAAAGCTTTATCTTTAAAATTATGACTGTGGGAGTTTTTTGCGATTTGCGGGGGTGCGGGAGAGTGCATCCGAAATTTGAAATAAACTTGATTTGCGTATGGTATACAGAAACCTGCATGCCAAGTTTGGTGTCTATAGCTAATATAGTCTCTGAGATCTGTGCGTTCATACAGACGGACAGACAGACGGAAAGACAGACGGACATGGCTAGTTCGTCTCGACTGTTGATCCTGATCAAGAATATATATGGTTTATATAGTCGGAAATGCCTCCTTTTTTCTGTTACACACATTTGCAGTACTTTATAACTCCCTTTTTCCCATTTTTAATGGGAACAGGGAGAAAAAAAGATGATTTAGGCTAAGAAATTTTAGCATCGAAAGAATATTTGCACCATTTTTACTTTTAACTATGTTACAAAACTTTCTCTGTTTTCTCTAAGTGTACTTATGTCTGCATTTTCTTTAACGACAAGCGCTGAAAATTAAATTCCTTGCTGCGCTTTTGCACTGCTCTTTATGCTATTTCTCGAAGAAGAAGTTGCCCTGCTTAATTTATTGTCTTTGAAATCTAAGGGCATTATATGTATGTATATGTATGCATTGCATATATATATATATATATATATATATATATATCTTATCTTAAAGTTTGCCAAGTTCTTGTCTTGTCATTCGTGCAATGCCTTTTATTGAGTTATTTCTTGGCAAACGAACGCATTTATCTGCGTTTTCTGCAGCACATTTTTGCAGCTGCATTTTTTATATGCACTCTGCCTTTTCTTTTTTATTTTATAAATTAGCTTACAAATTTGATAGTTTATGCACAGAGAAATAAAAGCATGAGTTTAAACTATGCCAAAGATTTAACTATTTCGTGGCACAGTTTGTTGAATAACTTAAGCAGTTAACATTTTCATTTTGATTTTGAGTAGAATTTTATCAAATGTGTTTGCAGCATTCAGATTAAGCACAATTTAATACCCCAAAAGCCAAGCCAAAGTCATAAAATTCTAAATTATAATACATAAAAGCAGCTGTTTAAGGACGAAGCTTCAACCAAAGAACTTCATTTCCATGCCAGTTCTACCAATGTCATAATTTTTACGACCAAGGATACCAATCTTAAATAAATTGACTTTTTTTTTGGCAACGTTTGTGCCATTTCCATTTTTAATTGTCACTTTGAGGTGTACAATAATCCCTCACATGTCAAAACTATATTAAAATTGTTCTTTATTGCTTGGTGCTTTCTGTTTTCTGTATTTCTGTATTTCTGCAGCTGTTGTTGCTTCTGTGCGAAAGAAAGGAAAACATTTTCCCTTTTTATCAGAGCGTCAGAAGTATATGTAAAACGAAATGTGTAACTTTGGCATCAATATTCTTGAACCAAGCAGCCAGCCTGCATTTATGGCCATTTCCTTGCTTGCAAATTTGTACATTGTATATCCATTAACCTGAACCTGAACCTGAGCATGAGCCTGTGTGCATCCTTTTGACCAAATACTGACGTTTAATAGGATCAGTAGCAATGAGTAAGAGTACAACACACAATTACTTTGGCTCTGGCTTCTTTTTGAGCATTGCGAGCTCATTTTTCTTTGTCAGTAGTTAATAACTCTGCAAACTGAAAATTACATTTACCTATCAGCATAAAGGACAAGCTTTGAAACAATCAATTGTTAAATGCAAACAATTATCACACTGACATGTTTTTGATAACAAAGCAAAGGGCAAAAAGCCAGGAATGAAATTGGAGAATTTTTCAAATGTTCAGCAGGCTTGTAAATTATTTAAGAATTGCATTTCAATGTTTAAACTATGAAAATAGAATGCTCTGTTATACTGAGAATAAAATTCACCTAAAGAAAATTGCAATATTTTAAAAGAAAATGGCAATATGAACTTTTTATTTTCTATTTTCATTAAAAATGGGAAAAAGGGAGCTATAAACGACTGTAAATGTATGTAACAGGCAGAAGGAGACGTTTCCTAATATATAAACCATATATATTCTTGATCAGCATCACCAGCCGTCCGTCTGTCTGTCCGTATGGGACTTTAAGAGCTAGGCATAGGCAAACATTTTATAAATTCTCTTTTTTACACTGAGCTCATTTCCAGAACACTTGTGCTGAGGTTGTTCACTTTTTCAAATACGTCTAGCTGCATTTTCCAGAAAATGTGAAGACTTGAATGTTGATTATATTTCGATGTCGGGCTGTGTTGAATCCCAATTTTCGTGTTTCCCGTGTGTAAGTTGGTGTGGTAACTGCTTTAATTGGTTTTCGGTTAGAGTTTTGCAAATGAGTTTTGAAGTTGATCGGACGAAAATAAACCCCTTTAACCAATTTCCAAGCAATGGGCTTCATTTTGCAACTGCCTAAAATGGAATTATACTGTGAATTGAGCTGCATGGCAACTGGCTTTGATCAATAGTGCTACAGTCAGTTGGGACAAACAGTTTCATATAGATATATCGAGCTGCAGTAAGAACTCAACGAATGCAAAATAAATTTACTATAAAAAGAGAAATATAGAACACGTCTTATTATCGTGCACACAAGTTGAGTGCGACTGAATAAAGCAAACTGTGCGAGAAATGTACGCTTTGTGAATCATTTTGTCCCTGGAGATGGCCTGGAAATGTGCATTCAAAACGCACACACACAAAGTGCATCCAAGAAGATGATGATGATGATGATGATGTTGATGGGAAACCCAGGGATTCGAAGCGCAGGCAAATAGATTGCATGTAACTGGTAAAATTGCTTACCGGATAAAGAATACGGTTACAAATCGATTGACTGTAAGCTGTATTAGACAGTTGCCAGTTGGAAAGTTGGCAAGGCAGAACAGATACGAGCTTAAACAGATAGATAAGGTAGCAAAAGCAGGCTTAATTGACAAGACACATTGCGTATACGCAACGTTGATATCAACATTGGCATTTACCTTTATAGTACAGCTGCATATTTGCATGTGGTCTGGTCACAGCATGGCACAACTAAATAAAAAGCTAACAAGCACCTTACTTCCGGCACCCTGTATACAAACAAGCATCAATCTGAGCGCAAACACAAAAGCCCCCACATCATCCACCTCCCACAACCCCTTCATGCCCCACATATGACTGGCGACTCTTCACATTGAAAGGCATATGGCATGCACTAATTACGAGCACTATGATGCTATAGCTGGTTCGGTTCGGTTTGGTTTGGTTCCGTTCGGTTCAGTTCGGAGGCGAGTTGAGGTCACCTTCAGTTTGCGGCTGCACGTTCCAGCACGGACCAGGCTAACAGCTAACAGCCAGGCCAGCAGCCAATCAAGTCTATTTGCCAAGCAAAGGTACTTTTCAAGGCACTGCAGCTGCGGCTTTGTGGTCAGCAAACTCTTTAGGGGCGTGCAAAATGCAAAAAAAAAAAAAAAAAAAAAAAAAAAAAAAAAAAAAACGTATTCTATATAACGAAACAAAATAGAATGAAAAAAAATTACGATTTTAAGTGTTTATCACAAAGTTTGCTCGACAAAGCGTCACCCTAAGAAATTTTTAAAAATGAATTAAGTCAGAAATCAGAAAAACAATTTTACATTACTTTTGCCCTCGAGCTCTCAAGGCTGCAAATACTACGTTCTCAAGTTAGTTAAGGTTTGGAAATTAATCAAGGCACAGTTAAATTTTGAATACTGGGCTCTGGCTCACAAATATGAATTACGTAGAAATGGAGAACGACGATTTTTGTCTAGAAATGCCTTAAGATGATATCGGATGACCTAACAGATGCAGCATTTTATTAACCCCTTTCAAACATTTTAAATAGCTGCAGGGTGTTAATAAAAAAAAAAAAAAAGCAAAAATTAAGCAAGCGCTGGCTTTTGAATTGAGCCTTGCCTTCGACAGACTTGAGCGCATAGTTCCCGTATTCTTCCTATATGTACTATATATACCTTGCTTTTTTATATAGTACATGCATACATACATATATGTATGTATGTATATTTTGTAAAATCAACGAGGGCGGCATTTATTTACCAGCATGCAAAATGCAATAAACATGAATTTCAGCCCCGTTGCTATTAAACGAGGCATGCATTTTTGTGCAGCGACAATAGCAACAACAACAACTAGCATAACAACAACCACAGCAAACAAATCCAGATACAAATGCAGCATAAAAGAAAGGGAAAGGGAATGCAAGGGCAGAAATTGCAAAGGGCAAAGGAAAAACGCAGCTGAGTGCCGAGCTTTGTTGTCCATTTACGTCAACAATTTCATTGAAGTTGCACACACATAGTTACACTTACAGTTACAGTTACAGTTACTGTTGCAGATACAGATACAGATACAGATACATTTACAGATGCAGATACAAATACAAATATAGATGCGAGTGTAACTAAAGAGACGGACGAGTGCAGCTAGTCAGTGCAATAGCCAGTCCAAAGCCCGAACCAGAAACAGAACCAGAAGAACAACAAGAAGACACAGACACAGTGGCACAAACAGCTACTAGCAGCAGCTATTTGCCAAGTAGTTCCAGATAGATACATAGATAAAATTGAACTGGGATTTGGGGATTGCACAAAAGTAACTGAGCAAATTTCCGCAGCTAGTTGAGCTTTGTGCGCTTTATTCTGCTTTGCCGCTGCTGCTGCTGCTGCTGCTACTGCTGCTGCTAATGTTGCTGCTACTGCAACTGATGCTGCTGCTGTTGCTATTGCTACTAAAAACCAAGCAAATTGAATGCTGATGCACAGCATCAACATCACGCTACACTGACAGAAAGAAAACTTGTTTATAGTCAGAAATTAACTAAAGTAAGTTTATAAAAGAAAAAATTTGTTGAAAGTCTGAAAAGATTATTTTCATTGAACTTGGGAATTTTCAAATTTATTCGTTATTGAAACGAGTTTTCAACGAAAAAAGAACTACCTCATCAAATAAGGTATGAAATACACACTTTATTAATTATATCATAGCTAACATTTTCCTGACATATTTTCACTAATCAATTACTTTTAATCTGATTGGTTTTTTCTGGGTTTTCCCGAAACAAATGTTGGGGCGATATTTAATTTTTACAATTTGAAACACCCCCAGATATTTTTAATTTTAATTGTAATTTTTTAATAATTAATTTTTAATTTTAATTTTTAAATTTTAATTTTTAAATTTTAATATTTTAATATTAATTATTAAATTTTAATTTTTTAATTTTAATTTTTAAATTTTAATTTGTAAATTTTGATTTTCACTTTTTTTTTCTTAAAGTGTAATTTAATTATCTAAATAATTTACTTTTAATAATTAAAAAGCGTTTTATACTAGTTTTGATGTTCACATTCCATTTAAGATGACTAATGTGATCAATAAAATGGAAATTTTAGGTTCAGTTTTCACAAAGTTATGGGAGTTAAGAATATTATAAGATTTTCAAATCAAAAGCATTAGGCATTAAGACATGATATAAGCATAATTTATGGACTACCTATGAAAAAACGTTGAAATTAAACCCAAATTTTGATAGAAACAGGAACTGAAACCCAAGCATTGCACCTCATCAAGAAATTTTAAAATTCTTACCCAAACACCTATGTACCATGTTAAGATTTAAACTAAGTTTTTCAACTTTTATTCAACCCAATATTTTGGAATATATTGGTTTTGTGAAATAACAGTCTATCTCTCAGTCCATTCAAAAGTCCAGAGTCGAACAACAGTCTGAATTCAGACTTATTCAAAATCACTTTCACATGCCAAATTGAGAGTTAAGACAAACACTTGACATTGCAGCCTTGATGACAATTTGGAATTCGCAGATTTCTTTACAGTGTAACTGTTTTTGTAGCTGGTCGAGAGCAAGGCCAAAATCGAGGCCACGAAAAAGTTGGTCAAACTGGCGCTGAGTGTGTGTTAAGTGCTTGCAATGCGTTCAATTTAAAGCGCTGCCATAAAACAGCGCCATGTTCAGCAATTAAAGACAGTACAGGAATTGGTGCTGCTGTTGCTGCTGTGTTACTGCAACTGCAATTTACAACAACAGGAAATTGCATGTGGCACTCGACGCTAATTCACACCGGAAAGAAACAACGCACAAGCTGAGAGTCCGCGCTTGCTTCACACACAGACACAGACGCAGACAGAGAGAGAGAGTACAGGACATCTTATTCAAGCAGTGTCCATGAACTGCACACACAGTTACACACACACACACACACACACACACACACATACACATGCATAAATTGCAATCTACACGCGCAGCATTTTCATTTATTAATAATGCATTTGCCACTGGCTTCTGCTCCTGTTCCAGTTCCTGCTTCTGCTCCTGCTCCTGTTCCTGCTACTGCTTGCCATTTGTAGCTCCTTTGTGCTACGTTTTGTTTTCATTTGAGATTTGAAGCTGAGCCACAGCAGCAGCAGCGCCACTTGCACCACCACCACCACCACCACCACCATCGCCAGCAACAGCAACAACCACAGACACATTCATTTTCCAACAGATGCAGCTCCTTAAATCTTCATTAGTCCTGATTTCATGCTTCAAATTAGCACAGATTTTCACCCCCACTTTCCTATTGCGTTTATTTTTCACACGGCACACGTTTCACTGCGGTTTTTCCAATGTTGACTAACACTAATTAGCGCCAAATACAGCAGTTAGTGTAATATTCTTGCAGCTATTTAACAATTGCTTGATAGTTGAATGAAAATTTGAAGTACTTTAAATATTACATAACAAATTTTAAGCTTTTGCGTTTGATAGTTATATTTCAAAAATAGTTATTTCATTTAACAAATGGCATAACAGCAAACCAAGCGAATGATATAAAGTATTTATAATGCTGCTAAAGTAAAATTATAAATTTATTAGTCGCATTTTTATTACAGTCTCATATAATATTCTAAATGCACAATTATAATATGCTTGATATATTATTAAAAGCTTGCAAATGAAATGCACAAAAATTGAATGCTAATAATTGTAAAGGTTTCATTCAACTAGGTAATGTGCATTTTTTGATAGATACATTTCGCAAACAAAAAATTAAATTTTTGAAAAATTACAAATAAAATGTGGAATGAATTCTTTACTTTATGAGTGTTATAAGACCTTTATTCGATATTATGTGTGCCAAATACATTTTCTTCAATATTATTTTATAGTTCACTTCAATGACAATGTATTACATACCATCATGAGGGTAGTCGGACACACGGGGGGTGATTTAAATAAGGGTGCAGACCACGAGTATCTAAGTATGCATTTCGCAATGCATGGATCAAATGCAGTTGAACTGCAATCAAATGAATTATTGTGATTCCTGTGTTTGACATTTATGTGCTTTGAGGTAGCGAAATATGCGCTCTCCTTGCACTCGAGACACGCCCACAAATGAGACCACCAAAGGACACTAAATATGTGGGCGTCAAATGTGGTAAACAGGATGCGGCAAAGGTTATGAAAACGTTGAAGCTGTGTGTCGAATCAGCAGTTAAACTATTACATAAAACTAAAGATACAAAAAACTGTTGGAAAATTAAGATACAAAAATTTTATAATTTTTTTCAGCTTTACATATAGTTTTTGAGTTCAATATTTACAAATATGCATGTCGTAAAAAATTGTACAATTTTCCAAACTCCAAAGCTGCAAAACGCTACTTTGGCCTTTTTGCCTACTTTCCACCCGGGAACGTAAATTTTCTGGAAAATTGGTATGCACTTCTTAATGAATTTTCATATTGATCTTTGAAGCAAATGCCATTGAAACTCAACTTTCGCCCTATTTACTTACACTTTCCACACAGGTGGTTGAATTTTCCGAAAAATTGGTATGTATTCGTTGTTGAATTCTCACATGGAGCTCTGAAAATGAATTTGAGCCCGATCGGCTGAGAAACAACCAAGTTGCATACAACAATTTTCCGACCAATTTCCGACTTTTCAGCCGGGTTTTTTAAAATTTCGTTATTTATATATTTTGTTCAGGTGGTTGGTAAATGAGTCTGAAAAAATCGCACCAAAACTAACTTTTTAATATTGAATTTTCTTATTGATATAAGCGATGTTCATAAATACAATCGATACTATCGATATTCAATATTTAAATAAACTTTATTTGAATAAGCTTTCAACTTTAAATTTCATGAATAAGCTTTCAACTTTAAATTTCATCAATTTCTGACAGCATTCAAAACTAAGCTAACCGTTTTTCAAATGCATTTTAATTGATTTAGAGATTTTGTTTTAAACAAAATTAACTATATAAGTTGCTGCAATTTTGTTTTTGGTAGTATTAGTTTAAATCTTTTGCGGCTGTTTATATGCTGATTTTCACTTTTCGCTTTGCTAAACAGAAAATCTCTGTTGGCTATTTATCACAGAGAGAATTGTCGAAATTAAGCACAGCCGCAACTAATCCTATTTAAGTTTCGAATGTTTTTTGGCCTGAATAATATGAGTGTATTCATTCTTATTTTCGAATGCGATTCAATTTTGCGTTGTCAAACAATGGCGTTTGTCTATTTTTTTGTTGATCACAAACACAAGCATGACAAATTGTTTATTTTGATGTTTAAGTTTCAGTTGTCTATCCCTCTGTGTGTGTATGTGTATATGTGTATGTGTGTGTGTGGTTATGTATGTATGTGTGTGCTTTTTTTAATACTTTGCATTTCACTTTTATTTCGGTTGTGGCAATCGATGGCATTAGTGGAAAATCAATTGAGCGATGGCAGCAATCAAAACCGTAAGCCATGAAACCAAAACCGCACATCAGTTGTATTTGTAGTTGTTGCTCTTGTTGTTGTTGTTGTTGTTGTTTTTCCTGGCTGGTTGGCTGCTTCTCTGCCCACCACTGTATGTGGGCGTGTGTGTGTGTATATGTGTGTCTGTGTGCGTGTCTGTTTGCTTTTCAGCTTAAATTGCCTTTGACAGCATGAAATATACGAGTTTTATTGATAGTATTTTTAGAACAAAATTTCAACACACACATATATTCATATATATTTAGATCACGCATACGCCCTGGCGTATGACTGGCTCGTTTAGCATTTTTACACCCTTAAAAATGTGTAAAAGTGAATAATTAAAAGGTATTAAAGTATGTTATAAGCCAAAGGACACATCATTATAAAGTATACTTATTTCTGATCAGCATCAACAGCCACCTCGATCTAGTCCTGTTCGTCCCTTTTCTTTGTCCGAATGAGCACTTTGTTACCTGAAACTATATATAAATAGATATAGCCATCCTGTCGGATACTCAGGCCGCACTGAGCGCCTTAGTAACACAAGGATAACCTCTAAGCTGGTTTGGAAACTTTTTGTGGCATAAGTAAACACACTATACGAGAACACATAAGATCAGAGGAGCACAACTTGAGGCAAACACATTGGGCCAACACGCCAGGCCTCAGACAGGCCAAATCACTCCTGGGAAACTATGATTTGAAAACATTTAAGAAATTAGTACCATTCTGACAGGACTCCTGACAGGGCACTGTATACTGAAAAGCCACCTAAGCAAACTGGGCACAGTCAGTGGAGGAAACCTCAACCCACATTCTGGCAGACTGTCCAGCACTTGCCAAAAGAAGAAGTAAAACTCTTGGGAAACAAAGAGATCAGAAGCCTCAACACAACACGTATTCTTGACTACGTTCAGGAAGTTGGTTTGATGGTGGAGCTTTAGGCCCAGAAGGGGGTACAATAGATCTATTAGGTCGCGGTACACTGTCCCCATTTATAATAACATACCTGAAACTATAAAAGACTAGACCTGATATGTGCCTGGCTCAGTAAAAGTTTGATTTTCTCGGAAATGCCTTATTGAATAGATTGGATACAATTTATTTGGCCTTGCCCACCCCCGCCCTTGCAGTCGAGCAAAGTTTGTTTCTCCCAAAATTTTAAAACTAATCCAATAAAAGAGTATATCGCAGTCGGGTGCATCCGACTGCAACGTTCCTACTTGTTTTGTATATATTTCTAACCAAGTACAGGGTGTCTCTTAGTTCAGCGCACTTGGACAAAGCATTCTGAATTGTGAGTAGGTGTTTTTCTTATGACCAATGCCTTAACGACACTTTAAAATGCAACGTGTGCTAATGAAAGGGGAACGCATGTTTAGCATTTTTCATTAGGCTGCATAAAAGCGAAATTAATTATGCACTTTCAATTTCAATTTCCACTTTGTAGTCTCTAATTTTGGTTTTTTATTTTCATTTTGTACATTTCTCATGCAGTTGGCCAAAGCAACGTTCAAAACGACGACGACAACGACGAAGGCAACGCATTTGCATTAAGTTTTTCACTTTTTTATTGTCTGGTCGCATTTACCTTTCAGGTAGCAGTGTTTTGTTGCTGTCTCTTTTCGTTTTAGTTTATTTTGTTGTTGTTGTTTTGTACTAAATTACGTGCAACTATTTTTAAATGCGCATTTTTGCTTTGTTTTGTTTCTTATTTTGTTGTGCTTTATTTTGGTGAAAATTCTCACTGCGTATCACACAAAATTTATCACTTTCATTTGAATGGGTTCCAAAAAAAAAAAAAAAAAAAAAATATGTAGCAATAAATAGAAAAGAAATTTTATGCTCTATGCATTCAGGCAGTTAGTTGCGGACATTCAAATTTGTTTAAGACATTATTTTAAAACATTTTCTGAGCTTGTTTTACAGTCTAAAAACTTTAAAAAAGACGGAAGAACATTATATAAGAAATGAAATATGTGTTATCTGAGTTGTGTTTGTGGAAATAGACATTTTCAGGTTTGCTCTCATTTCCGATACCGAACAGTAATTTTGGAATATCAATGGAGAATTCGGCTTAAATTTGTTTGCTTTTGCAACAGTGTAGAGAAAAGTATTCGAACTTATCTTCAAAAAGGAAAAAAGTGATTGCTTTGTCCTTCAAAAAGTGAAAGACAAAATCGAAGACGATTTAGAATGAAAAGTTCTCGGGGGAACAAGCGTAATTGTTTTTCTTCTTTTCAAAATTAGTTTACTTAATAAGTTTCTTTGATTTTATTAATTTACTTTTGTTATTTTGTCACTCAAAGATTGATTTATTGATTTCTTCAATTCGATTAGTTTAAAAAACGTTAATAAAGATTTCGATACTTTTTTTTGGAATTTGTAATATCTCAAGCAATTAGCTAGTTCTTTAACAGTGTGATCTGAAGCAAAATCTCTTATATATAGCATGTTGTCATTCCCACAAATATTTTACTCATCTTCAATTCCAAGTTCGTAAATTAAAGAACAAAGATACCAAATAATCTAGCTACTTTTGTATTGCCTGTTTCAACAAAGTTTGTTAATTTATTTTAATGAAAATACAAACACGTTTCTTTGTCATTATTTTAACAGTAGCAAATACGAGTACAATATGGTATAAAATAATGCTAAGCTCTCGCAAAACTCAATGATATACATTGTATATACTATATACATGTATGCGCACTTAACATTAATTTCACTTTCTTTCATTCACATACACATATACACACGCATAGTTGGCTTTAATAGCATAAAGGAAAACACATATAAACCATGTTTGATATCAACATAATTAGTCACGTAGTTGTTATGTTTATTTTAATGTGACGACGAACGCGTTCATAATGCGTCGTAATTATTATACGAGTCGAAGAAACAGTAGCAGATTCATCAGATGAAGATTCGTAAGTCCGTCAAGTTATAAAGTTATAAAATAACTAGAAGAAAGAGCATTCTTCCGGTTGTTGAATATTTAATACACTTATCAATCTTAAAATTGAATCTTGAATTGACGATTTTTATGAAGTTATAGCAATTTAGGTTTATTGATAAAAGAAAAATGTAGATTGTTTTTCTCAAAGTGACAATTTTTTAAAAATAAGATTTTTGGATATTAAAAAAAATGTTGTGCTTATGTTTAATTTTTAAAAATTTGATTTGATTTGACAATACATAAACTTAAGTCTTGAGTGACTATTCCTATAGCAGCTATGAAAGATAATTACACAAAGAAGCTCGTTCCGGTTTCCACTTTCGGCAAAATTTTTTGTCACTGTGTAACATTTCCGTATAGCAGTTGATCCAATGAATTGAATTCTATCTGAAAGTAACTTTCTTGAACAAATGGAAGTGAATTCAATACTCAATCAACAACTTGACAAAAGTGAAAACTGGAACAGGCCTGCAAGAATTGAATACTTTTATTCTGATATCTTGAGATTAAGAAGCAAGGCTTGATAAGCTTGGCTGGATAGTCAGTTATTCAAGAATACATAAGCATTAAAGGGTTCGAAAGACTTTTTCCAAAGCGTTTCGCACTCTTTAACAAAGTTAAAGTACCATCTGAACTTACCTATTAAAATGTGTAACAGTCATAAATATACATCAAACGCATGAAAGTATCAAAGATGGCAAATAATTGTACTTTCAAATTTGTAACTATCCCAAAGAATGCTGCCCTTACATAAATGTTGACGATTAAATGCGTTTTAACAATTCATAATTAATTGTGATTACTGCACAATTATAACAACAACAATATAAAACGCAATGCTAATCAAGTTTTGAAGTCTGTGAAAGTGTGTGCAAACAATTGAAAATAATATTTGGTCAGAGTGTTGAGTGTTGAATGCCTAGCTGTAAATGCAGAGAACAAACATGGCCATAATTAAAATATATTTCATACTTAATATTATAATTATGTGGCGCATTTTCAGAACAATGCGAATAATGTGGGAAACTTGTTGCAAAGCCGCTAAGTAGTTAAACAAAAAAAAAAAACCAACAAAAAAAAGAAGAAAAATAAGTAAACAAAATAAAATAGAAGATTGTATCTACCAGCTACACAATGCGATGAAAAATGTTGTGTAGCTCGTTGAAAGATTTATGCAGTCTACCAGAGCCACAGAACTTTCACAGAAAGTTCACAAAGACCAAACACAGCAGCCACAATTCAGAAATAGACTAAGGACAGATAGACACTGAGTGAAAGAGACGGACTGACAGCGTACGTGAGACGCATGCGCAAGCGTCTAAAAACATGCACAGTAAAAAAACTAATATGAAATTATAGTTTCATTTTAACATTTAACGGCTTGTTGTCTGCGATCTGGTTCAAAGATCACCTGTTTCGGTTCGGTTCGTGAACCTTGTTTTTGACATCGCTGATGTCTAAGCTTAGTTTTTTTCAGACCTGTTAAAGAATGACTCATATTTGAATGAATCTGCAAATCATTCAGCTGTAAAATTAACAAAGTTTTAAATTTATGTACCTAAAATGTGATTTGAATTAAAATTTGATTCAATTACATAAGAATTAGAAACAAGTCACATGTTTTCAAAAAACAAAATTTAATTAAAATTTGATATCATTAAAAAATACTTATTCAGACCTTTTTCGAATTCGTATTCCGTTCGAAATTTGCTTGCTGTTCTGAAGTACTCAAAACGTCCAACTTTATTCTACTTTTCAAATGTAGAATCAAAGACGGTTTTGGTTTCAATCCTAAACAGTTTTGTTTATCTTTAACACTTTTATTTAACTTTGTACCAAAAAAAAACCAGTTTCCAAACGAATGGTTTTTCGAAACGTGTTTATTTCTCAAATCTGATTATAAATATGATTCTTAAAATACAGTTAATTGCTCAAAAAGCTTTCATGTCATTGATATCGTTTTAAGCAACTAATTTAAGAGTTCATAAAATATTATGGATTTTACAATTTTAATTCTATACTCTCTATTTGAAAACATTGTTTTAAAAACTTAACTTCAATACGATACAAACAGCAGTTAAGTCAAATTTTGTAAGCACAAAAACTGAAACCAAAAGAAAAGATGCTAAAGTTGAACAAAAACTGATCATAATACATATTAACATTGCATATCAAGGTTTAAATAAAAAAGAGCATATAGTCTTTACATAAATTAACAATTATTAAATGAATTTGGATTAATTGTGTGCATAAAAGCATATGAATAAATAAATGCATGCAACTTCAATAAAAACTTCTAAAGGTATAAATGTTATTTTACAGTTTGCCAGTAAATAAAATTTGACTGTCGAGTTTTTTGCAAGATTATCAAGTATTATAATATTTAATAATAAAAAAGTTTTGAATTAAATGCACTTTTTTATGCCATTTGAAAACTGTTGCAATTTATTTACATTCCAAATTGTATTTCGTATTTAAAGCAAAGCGTTTATAATTATTTTAAAATAGTTTCAAAACAAAATGTTTTTTTTTTTTACTGTGTGCTATTTTTGGAGTTTTTGGAGTTGGGCGCCCTAAAAAATCAGTGTTTGGGCCAATTGTTGTTGCTGTTGTTGGCCGAAAGTAAAATTAGCTGCAGCCGAAGAGGCGTGAAAATGTTGTGCAGCCCCATCATTTGTTGTTGTTGGACTGTTGGATTGTTGGATTGTTGGGGTCTCGCTGGGCGTGCGGCATTTTGTGGAATAATGAACGCTGAGTGAGTAACAACTAACAACTTCAGCTTTAGCATGCGGCAAGTTAAAACGCGCATGACAAACGCGTCGGGCACGTAATTTGTGTCGCTTCAAGGGAGAAGAGAAGTGTAGCGAAGCGAGGGGCAGGGGAGAGTTGCCACAACGGAACTAAGCTAGCTACCCAAAAAAAAAAAAAAGCGAATGTTAGTTATGAATATGAGTTTTCTGTGAAAGAACCTGTGAGCTGACCTTGCGCTAGAAAAGAGCTTTTGTGGCTTGCGGTGTTTTCTTTTTCTTTTTCTTTTTTTTGGTAGACAGCACTTTGACTCTTTTTGGCCATTTGTTGTCTTCTTCTATGCGGCTTTTGTGTGTGAGTGTGAGTGTGTGTGGGGATTTTAACCAAATGGGCGAAAGCTGAATGCCATTTTTTGGTTATTTTCACCCACGGTCGTCAAATGTAGTGCTCTGTATGTAGTCGCAGTCTCAGCTTAAGCGATGAAAGTGCTGACTACAAACCGACAGTAAGACGGACAGACTGACAAACGCTCAACATTTGCTGGCCATTTATCAAAAGCTGCAATTGAAATGCCCAACGCATTTGACTTAGAAAACTACGCATACTAAAAGTGAACACAAATGCAACACACTTTGACTCTGATTGACTTCTAGATACCCTTTTGGTGGTTGATTTCTAAATACACTTATGACAGCTGTAGTTTCTTTAAATTCTAGAAATGATCTTTGCTAAAAACAATCGCATCTCCATTGACTTTTAACAGTATCCACTTAAGGTGAAATTTTGATTGAAATTCGTTCCCGATTCCGCCCTTCCCCAAAAGATGTGTTTCTTCCCAATCGTCTCTGTATTTGAGAAAATACTCTACGGTTCCCGAATTCAGATCGCAATCCGTTCTACATAATAAACATAATAGCGACTTTTGCCAATATGAACAATTTTATAATATTAAATGATTACCTTTAAATGCTGCACGGCCAGATTTTTTTTATCATTTGCCAAAATAGTTTGATACTATTTGAGACGTATTGGAAAGCTATTTTATTTATTTTTAATTTATAAGAAATTGAGCAGACTATTTAACATTTATTAAAATAACACTATTTCTTATTTTTATATTTAAATTGTATACCAAGGCTAAGAAAGAAAGGTGAGAATGAATGGCAAAGTCCACTTGGTTGGCAAAACTTAGAAAAAAAAGTTAAGTACTAATTTTAATCACTGCATTTGTTTAAAAGTAAAAATTCAAAACTTAATTTTCTTTCTTTGGAAAACAAACATGCAGTTTTAGTTTAAAGCCAGGTTCTCAAGCCAAAACTAAACTTGAGCTATTCTTTATAGTGATATTTGGTTATAAAAACTGCAAATAAAAAGTAGATTTTTTTTTTTTAATATAAATCATATAAATCATGTCCATTGCATTTGCAAGGTACAGGGTGTAAAAAACTATATAATTTGGTCAATTCAGCATGTACGTATGCCCAACGAGCCTGTCATAAAAACCAAAATATCTCAATAAAAACCAAGTCCTAATTTTTGGCAGACCTTGCACACACACACACACACATACAGATATAGTATAACACTAATGTAGTGAAATAATTTTGGTTAATCGAAAGTTGCAAGGCACGTTTAGCAACTCCGTGAGGGCCAAGTTAACAAACAGAAAGAACCGAGCGAAAAGAGCGACACGCTGTGCTCATAAAAAGACAATAAAAAAGTGACATTTTGGCCGAAATTACAGTTTGGCATTAAGTGTGGCGAACTGAAGGAAAAGTCACAGTGGTCAGTTGGACAGATTGACAAATTGACAGATAGACGGACAAAATCAAATCAGAGTCAACAGCAACAAACGGTAAACGGCAATATTGACAATTTATGTGTTTGCCAACTTGAGTTTTGGAATCTTTATTTGGTGTCTGTCTTTGTCCCACGCGCAACGTGCAAATAAATTGGTGTTTGTATGTGTGTGCGTGTGTGTGCGTGTTTATTAAGAAAAGTGCTTTATAAGTGCTGCTCCATCAAAATCAAACCTCAGCAGAGGCCTCTGCGCGATTTCAACAAAACGAAAGTAGTTCTATGCCCGCCTATTAACTTTGAGTTTGCTGCTCAAATGAAAACATAATTACATGGCCAAGATACCGCCAAGAAACATTCAAGCCATAACACACACACACACACACACATACACACTCACACACACACACACACACACACACACACACACACACACACACACACACACACACACATACACATTCACTCTCCCCGCAGCGACAACAAAAAATATTAACAACAACAACGTTTTCATAATACCAAATCGAAACTAGTCAGAACTTTACACTCTTAATGCCCCCGAATGCGACATACTCTGTTCATTGTCTGTTTCAATTAGCGAAATTATGGTTTTTTACTCCCTGTTCCCATGAAAAATGGGAAAAAGGGAGTTATAAAGTACTGCAAGTGTTTGTAACAGGCAGAAGGAGACATTTCCGACTATATAAACTATATATATTCTTGATCAGCATCAACAGCCGAGACAAACTAGCCATCTCCATCTGTCCGTCCGTCTGTCCGTCCGTCTGTCCGTCCGTCTATCCGTATGACCACACAGATCTCGGAGACTATAAGAGCTAGAGACACCAAACTTGGCATGTAGGTTCCTGTATACCATACGCAGATCAAGTTTATTTCGTATGCACCCCCCCGCACCACCTCAAAATTCAAAAGACTCCCACAATTTAAAAGATAAAGCTTTGATTTTTGGGACACATTTATGTTGTGTCAATGTTGATAAGCTGTGTAAATTTCATCACGATCGGATGAATAGCACCAAAGTTATGGTAGACTCTATTACCCCCGTCTCAGCAGGCAGAAACAACAGTTTGACAGGAACTGGACACGTTAAGTGCGCTGCTTGCTTGTGTTGCCGCTGAACTGCTTGAAATGCAAGTTGGGAGCAGGGAGTCTGGTAATCGGGCACACTCGACTAGAGCACTCTTACTTGTTTCTGAAGTTTTTCAGCTATTTAAAGGCTTATTTCTGAAAATGTCTGCAACATTTTTTTTTTTCTGTTCGAAAGTTGTCATCGCTGGTACCCCACAATATACCCTTGCAGTGAGTAAGAGTATTTTTAGAGCCTTCCAAGTGTGAATGAAGGGCTAAAATATAGCTGTTCTGTCAAAAAACGCATCTACACTCTTGCTCATTTTAAGAACAGAGTATAAAAACGCAGGCCATGTCAACAGCCTGCGGCAAAGTCTTCTCCCCTCACACACTTGTCCAGCTTCTTCACAGTGTGCAGCTAGTCCAGGCTGACCAGCTTGGAGAACGGCAGCAACTGCGTCCGCACGTCACGACACGACACGACACGATGCGACACGTTGGTTGGCTTCATTAAAGCCGCATAAAGACATAAAACTCAACTGAAGAAGATTTATTTAACAGTAACAAAATTCACAGGCCAGCGACAAACTTGGCTAGAACAGGCAGGCAGCTTACAGCAGCAACAGCAGCAACAACAACAACAGCAGCAACAACAACAGCAACAGCAGCAACAACAACAACAACAACAACTACAGTAAACTAGCCTAGCGCTTTTAGCCGTCAGCTTTCGTGTGGTTTAAATTCTTTCCGTTGTTTATTATTGTTTTTTTTTTTTGTTTTTTTTTTTCGTTTTGCTGTCTTTCATTTTGGGCATTTCATTTTTAGCTATTTCTATTTTTTCACATTTCTTTACCTGTTTATTTTTTTGTATTAGTATTTAATTTCCGTGTCGCTTTAAAGAAAAGACTCTTTCAAGCATTAAATATATATTTTTTTAATTAAAAACGTATTAAAAATGTTTTGTCACAGCATTTCTTTTAATAACCATGGGAAGCTACGAAGCTATTGATGAGTCTTAACTTAAAATTAATAAAGTTTTAAGTTTCTTAAAGTTTGCTTAATACAATGATTAAGTAAAGTCATTTATAGGTATGTTCAAAACATATGAATCAATCGATTTAAAAAGTACTAGTGAAATAGATAAATATGCTTAAAACATTATTTTGGACTGCTTTCAATATGTAATATTATCGATATTTTTTATGATTTTATCGATTTTATAGAAGGCACTTTAATTTTTCATTTTGCATGGAATTCGTATAATAAGTTGATAAATCTTAAGTTAAATCAACTTTAGTGAATGCAAATCAACGATGAATTTAATCTTTTATCCATACATTTTTTGGTCTACGAGACTTGCATTTCAAGCAGTTCAGCTGCAACACAAGCAAGCAGCGCACTTAACTTGTCCAGTTCCTGTCAAACTGTTGTTTCTGCCTGATGAGACGGGGGTAATAGCTTCTTCCATAACTTTGGTGTTATTTATCCGATCGTGATGAAATTTACACAGCTGATCAACATTGATACAACATATATGTGTACCAAAAATCAAAGCTTTATCTTTAAAATTGTTGATGTGAGAGTCTTTTGCAATTTGCAAGGGTGCGGGGGGTGCATCCGAAATTTGAAATAAACTTTATCTGCGTATGGTATACAGGAACCTACATGCCAAGTTTGGTGTCTCTAGCTCTTATAGTCTCCGAGATCTGTGTGTTCATACAGACGGACAGACAGACAGACAGACAGACGGACATGGCTAGTTCGTCTCGGCTGTTGATCCCGATCAAGAATATATATAGCTTATATAGTCGAAAATGCCTCTTTCTGCCTGTTACACACATTTGCAGTACTTTATAACTCCCTTTTTCCCATTTTTAATGGGAACAGGGAGTAAAAATACTCTTTTTAATTTAGTGAGAGCATCTGCGTTTCGTTGCTAGAATTTTTAAGCTTTTTCTGATTACTTTGTTATTACTCGGTGACAATTTAAGCTGCGCTGCCGTCGACGTTGTCTGTCTTCGAATTCGGTTTATTTGTTGTTGTGGCTATTGTTGTTGCTATTGATGTTGTTGCTATTGTTGTTGTTGTTGTTGCTGTGTGCGATTTTTTATTAATTTTGTGTTTTTTTTTCTGGGTCAATTCCGCAGACGGAAGCAGTTTGACCAGAATAAACTTTTTTCGCTTTTGGCCTTTTGTGCTTAAGACCAGACCAAAACACACACACATACATACATACATATAGATTGTCATAGAGAGCATTTTGTTGGGCGCCTTTGTTAGCGGCTTTTCTTAACACATTATTTATTATATTTTTTTATCGCGAACTTTCTTTGTCAAAAACTCTTTTCGGCGGCAAATGTGAATGGGCAAAAAATAATGAAAACTATGCATAAAAGACCACAAAAAAACACGACCAATAAAAGTGTGCTTTTTTTGTGATAATTAACATTGTGTGCTGCTATTGTAAAGAATTTACACAAAGATCTATACTTAAGTTGGCCAGATTTAACAGCGATTAAAGCCAAGTGTTTTTTTTTCAAATTAATAAAAGTTTATAAAAATCAGCGCAAAGCAAATCGAATCGAAAACAAAATACAAAAAAAAAAGTGCTTCTCTCCTTTTTTTTGAGGTCGAAACAAATTGAACAAAAAAAATAAGAAAAACTCACATTGACAAAATAATTAAATAATAGCCCTGGAGCGCATTCAGGCGTTGCAGTCGCTGCCGCAGTCGCAGTCGGCGCCGCTGTCAGCGTAGCACAGAAAAACTAATAGCAGCATATTTTTCCTCTTGGCAAAAGGCAGCAACAAAAACGCAGCAAATCGGAAAATGTCCAAGCGCAGCATTGACAGCAAAGCCAGCTTGACTTTTAAGAACGAAAAACGACACAAAAATATAAATAAAAATATATCTTTAAAAGGAAACATGAATAAATAAAATTAAATGCAGCATGCCCACTTAAGAGATGAGCATGCAATTTTAAATAAGAATTAAAAGCACAAAACTGCTAAACAAAGATGCGTTGCAAAGGCCAAGGGAAAGCAAACTCAAAACCACAGTGGCGTAGTTAAAAGGGGTTAAGTTTTCTATTCACAAAAATAATTGCATAAAGCTTATGGTTTTTATTCAAGCTAAAGCATTGCATTTATTTAATGATTTGATTGAAATTCGAAATTTAATGGTTTCCATTTTTAGTTTTCTCAAAAAAAATTTCATATTTCAAGAGTTTCTGCAACATTAACAACAAACAAGTTTTATAACAAGTCTCAACTATTATAAAGATATGGTACGAATTGTAAATTGGATAAAACAGTACGTAGTGAAATCAAAAGTAATCATTCCTCTAAAGTATTTAATTGGTATAAGATAAAAGAAAACAAAATATAATAAAATAAAACAAAAGAAAATAAAATAAAATCAAATAAAAGAAATTAAAAGAAAATAAAAGAAAATATAATAAAAATATAGTAGACAGAAAACGACGTTTTGGGGATGGGCGGAATCGGGAACGAATTTCAATCAAAATTTCACCTGAAGTGGATACTGCACTTTGAAACAACAGGGAGTTAAAAGCCTATGAAGATGCGTACGTTTATTGGCAGAGTCTGTGATTTAGTGTAACTGAAACAATAACAAAATTGAATGTTCCTTTCGATTGTTGTATTAACATTATTATGAAAATGAGAAGAAATAAGACTTGTGGAACCTTGTCAGAAAAGATTAAAGAAATGAAAACGATTTAATTGTTGATTTTGCTAGTCGGACCTTATCATGGGATTCGGAAAAAAGTCGCAGCAAGTTACAAAAAAAAGAAAAGTTATGCTTCTGTTGAAGTCGGAGAAGCGAATGAATGGATTTAAGAATTGATTTTGCTAGTCGAGTTTCAGTTCAATTTCAAGGCCTATTAAGAGAAAATTTTGAAGCAAAAAATATATAAATTATAATGCTCTAATCGAGTACGTTCGACTACAAGCTTCAAACTATAATACATTTATAAAGTTTTTAGAATTGTGCATATTGGCATTGAAAGGGATCCCCCTTGAAGAAAAACGCTCGCTGCCACTGCAAACGCAAAACAAACTGAGCTAACAAAAGTCTGTGCTTAGTTTTTCCAGTTATCAGCATATTCAGTATTGAATTTTCAGATTTCCTGTATACTACTCGATTTGAGCATTGAATAAGAAAAGAGAAGCTTTTGATGCGGCCACTCAAGGAACACAATGCTCGTAAACTGACAGCAGCCTCCAGCGACAGAGCGATAGGCAGGCAATGAAAACATCTAACTGAATGTTCAATTACCAAATTGATTACCATTGAAAATTGAAAATTAAGTACAGTTTTGAGTTTTCAGCATAATTGCAGTTGATTTGTGTACTTGGCATAGAACGGGAACTGGGCGGCTCTGATAGAACTTGCAGTGTCATTAGAAACAGCTTGATTAGGGGGGCACTGTCTGTGTGTATAAGTGTATAAGTGTGTTTGTGTGTGTGTGTGTGTGTGTGTGTGTGCATTTGATTTCACGATGGTACTATAAATGATTAAGTGAAAAAGACAAAGTCAATTGTGAACCGACATTGCTTGGCCTCTAGAGAACCAATCAAGCCAAACGTCAGCTTAATTTCATTTAACGTTCAAGTAGCATTATATACAACAAAAAGAGAAACAACAACCACAACAACAACGACAATAACAACTTGGACGTTGGCCAAGCTAATGGCTAGCAAAAATATAGCTTAAGGATACTGTAGATTATGATACTCTATACTTGAATCTAGGAATGGATAAAACATTAGACAAATGTTTAAGGAACACCAAAGTTGGAAGGAAAAATAGATCTTAGATATCAAGTTATCACGGATCGAAGCAATCTCTTACTGCTAGGTTCGGTTCGTCAACCTTTTTTTTTTTGAGTTTCTTGAGCCCTGATTGTATCTGTAATCTTGAACCCTGGTTTTAACTGTAATCTAGCCTGAATTGATATTTATTTAAGAAACAAATGTTTTTGTTTAATTTGACGACTATTTCTTGCATTTTTTGAAACTTTTTGAAGCTATAAATGTAAATAACAAAATTTAAAATATTATAAAAAATTATTTTAAAATTTATTCTGACCGTGGTTGTTTTTCCTGTTAATAATAATGCCTTAAAATGTAATACTACTTAAAAAACCAATATCAAACGCGATCAAAATGCTATTTTGTATAGTTTCAACTTTTTTAAAGAAAACTGATATAATTTCATCTTTTGAATCATCTTTAGTTTTTTAGATTGATCTAATATTTAAAAGCTTTTTATTTCACATAGTAAAATTTAAAATTTGATTTGCAAATATCTAAAGTGGAATGGATCAAAGTGTGCCAAAATCTTTTGTCAACTTCATTTCAAAGCAGACGCATAGTTAAAGTAACATTTCCAGTCTGTATAACTACATTAAAAACTAAAACAATTCTAATTCAATATGGCACTCAAATTTTAAACATTTTTTTAATATACTCTCTGCATTACAGGGTATTAATATCAACTGCATAGCCAAATTACACAGCCTAAAAGAAAGACAGGAGCAACTGACGAAAATGGCAAACGCAAATTCGATTTGCATTATTTCGTTTCGTTTTTGTTTGATTTTGTTCGAAATTTGTGCTGTTCAGTTCGATTAAACTCTATTTTTTTTTCTATTTTTTTTCTATTTTTTTTCTATTTTTTTTCTATTTTTTTTTTTGCTGTGTTTTGTGCTGTTCTGCTGATTTGGTTTATCATCAATTTTATTGTCACTAGGCATTTACGAGCGATTATTTTAGTTGTTGGTTTTTATGGTTGCTGTTGGCTGTCGTTGTTGGTTTTTGTTGTCGTTGTCGTTGCTGTTGTTCTTGTTCTTGTTTATCGGCTGCCTATGCCTGTGATTATGTCTAAAAGCTCTGCACCCCTGCCACCACCCAAAAAAACAATAACAAATACAAATACAAAAACAATGGCAAAGCAAAGCACTCTGTGGTATTTAATTTATAGTTAAACCCAACGCCAACATTTGATTTATTGGTCAAAAGGTTATTGACCATTATGTTTCGCATATAACTCAGTTGTAATACTTTTGTGCGGATTGGATTGTTGTTACTGTTGTTGTTGTTGTTGTTATTATTATTGCTGTTATTTCAGTTGTTGATCAATACAATTATAGGCGTAACGTTGACAATTGCATTGGATGCAGCTTGTCATTGAATTTGTTGTACTTGTTGTCGTTGTTGCTGTTGTTGTTGTTGACAAGCATGTTGTTGTCGTTTTTAATGTTTTTGTTGTTGTTGTAGTTGTTGCTATTGCTAGTACCAATAAATTTGCAGCGCTAAATGCATAAAATGTTTACAATGCCAAATGCTCAGCGATAAATCAAATTATTGGCCTGCCAATTGCAGTCACAAACCTAAAGAGAAGATGTTCAAGGCGACGTTTGAATACCCTGTAATACTTACAAAATAAAATAGCTTATTCTGTTATGATTGATTTTGTTTTACTTTGTAAAGCAGCGGATTCTTGGAACTGTTTGATACTAGTTTTTAGCACAATTCGAACAAAACTTACAAAAGCGTTTGAAACACGGTATTCAATAATATATATAACCCAATTCAAATAAATAAAGAGTGTGTGTAAGACTTAAAATGTGTCTTAGCTAAATTATGCTTACCAAAATATTGTATTTTTTATGATTTTTCTTGAATGAAACTATCTTAAAATAAGATTATAACAAAGATATATAAGAAATTTAAAATATATAATATAAAACATTTTGTTTTGGATGAAGCCATTTTTCTAAACATCAAAACCATCTATTGAGTTTTTTAAAACTCGAATAGCTCTCCAGAATATCAAAAATAAAACCGCTCATATCCAAATGTGCTTTATTCAAAATCTTCAAGAATCAAAGAAAATAATAAGATGTAAATAAAAATTGATCTTAAGTATCTTAAATGCATTATAAAGTTTTCAAAGAATATATATTTTACATTTTTCACAAATTTTAAAATTCCAAAAAAATTTTCTAATCAGTTTTAAGTCTAATCTTAATTTGCTGAAGGGCTTGTTTTAATTTTTTATTTTATTAAATTAAATTTGATATTTTTTAATTCTTTTGATTTCGGTAAAGAAATGTTATTCATATTTTTAATTCAATTCCTACGTTTTGTTAAGCAGAAGCATGATATACAATATTTATGTAAATGTTTTAGATGACATTGTCAAAAATCTCTAAATACCTTATATCTAGTTTGTAATCCAACTTATACTTAATTACTTTATAAAATGTTTAGGCCAGGTTGAAACTAAGGCTTAGTCAGTAGACAGTAGACATAAGTGTTTAATACTTGGCACATGAGCTGGCAAATGTTTCCTTCTCATGACACACTTTTGCAAGCCAACAACTCTCTAAAACTTATTTACAATAACAACAACAACAACAACAACAACAACAACAACAACATCAGCAACTCCATCTGCAATTGTTGCGCATTTTTGCTTATGATACGTTGGCATATTTATTTTTATATGTTTTCTGTCTTTGTGTTCTGTTGCACTCATATATTGCAGTTAAACATGCGGCAACAAAAGCAGCAACAACAACAACAGCAGCAGTTACAACAATCCCAAGAACAACAGCTAAGAGAGATATGTATACCAGTAAAAGAACAGCCTAAATAGCCATATGAGAGTGTTTAAGGCCCGGCCCAAACACGCACAGAAACGCTTCTCAAACGGTAAAATGCGTGCTCACATCTGACTGAAAGGGGGCCCACTCACGACGCTCATGTTGCCGTTTAAGCCTAAAATTTAACGCACATTTTTCCAGATAACTTCACCGAAATTATAAATTCTGCAAATTTCATTAGAAGAAGAAACCTCTTTATCTTTTCATTTATTAATGTATTTAATTAATGTTGACTATATATATATATTTTAGGAAAAATCGTTTTAGCAAAAATTGTACTATTTTGGACTTTAAGTAAAAAAAGAAAAATAATCACTTTAAAGTATTTTATGCTCTATGATTGTCGTGAGTGTGCGTCTTCAAAGTTGCATTGCAACTTGCAGTCAAAGTCTCAGTTTGGATTGTGTCTTTGGTTCTTCTGTCTGCGTGCTGCATCCCATATGAGTTCTCGAAGAAATCGAGTCACACACAACACAACAAGCGGGACAGTTGGAAACTTTTGCTTATTTAACTGTTTCTGTTTCTTAATGCAGACAACAACAGCAGCAGCCGCCGTTGTGTCTTTGAATTGTGCTGCTGCCACAGTCACTTAGAACATGCAACCAACGCGCAGGCGCAGCAGGCAGATCAACAGGCAGAGCAGCAGGCAGAACAGCAGGCAGAGCAGCAGGCAGACGAACGGGCAGAACAGCAGGCAACAGCTTTTCATTTTTAACTGTCAATGGCAAGTGCCAGACTCAGCCTCCATCTCCACCTCTTTCTCCATATTTTTCCCCATCACCTTCCCCAACTCAATCGCAATCTCAGTAGTTTACTGTAACAGCAGCGCACAGTAGGCGAAATAAGCAATTTGTCATAAACAAAATCTATATTCAGGCCTGTTCCGAATTCGTTTTCCGTTCGAAATTTGCTTGCTGTTCTGAAGTACTCAAAATGACAAACTTTTTTGATGCGGACTGAAAAGTAATTGTCAGATTACACAAGGAATTAAAAAAAACAAATTCTTAAACTCAATTTTCTAATATTCTTCATCATATTTTGGAAAAGAATTACACAATTTATTCATTAGACTAAAATCAAATCACATTTATAATATTAAATTGAAAAACTGTGAAGAAAACGTAGCTGTTCTCGATTCAGCAATGCCTACTAGATGACAACTAAATAAAGTTTTTACTATGAAAACTCGGTTTCAAACTCGGTTTCGAAACCATTCCTTTCGGAAATCAGAACAGTGTTTTGTAATTCGTTCGAAATTCATTCGTGTTTACTCTTCAAAAACCTACTGAATTCGGAACAGGACTGAATATAATATATTCAAGTAAAAATAAAACTGGTTTGGATTAGTTATTTCAAGTTTAAATATACTAGATTTAACACAGTATTAATCTGTTTTCAAATAAGATTAGATTAGGGTTTAGATAAGGGATTACTCTTTGAATTTCAAAGTGTTTTATGTTATTTTTTTAGTAATTTCTTTCCACTGTGCAGCGGCGCAAGTGCAGCGGGCACTACAACAACAAGAACAATAACAACGTTGCCCGCTCTTTAACTGTTTGGCTCCAGGCGGAGATTGTTAACCAGATTGTTAACTGACTGACTCCAACTCCAACTCCAACTACGACTACTTGAGCCGCTAAGTGGCTACTCTCCCTCTCTCTCTCTCTCTCTCGCTCTCTTTTGCATCTCTTTTGCCATCTCAATCTCTCTCAGTGTCTCTCTGTCTGTCAGATTGTCGTTATAGTGATTGAAGTGTAGCGTCAATATACAAGTGCATTTCACTTCTACTTCAACGCGTATTCTTGCAGGAAATTAAATCCATTCAATACTGCCCCCGGCATTGATAATGTTCATGTTGATGTGGATATTGATGTTGTTGCTGCTGCTGAAGTTGTTGTTGTTGTTGTTGTTGCCGTTGCTGATGACTGCAACTGCTGCTGTTTAACCAGCATTTAACTTAAGCCGATTTACGATTTATGTGAGAGTCAAACAAGTCTACACAGCAAGAAAACAAGTGAACAAATTTCACTTTGATCTGTAATCGATTTTTAAAGTTTCCACTGTTTTTTTAATATTTTTACAAAATCTCGATTTACTTCGATATATTGTCAGCAAAGTAACAATATATCTAAAATATATATCAAATTGAATTTTGCTTAAAACAGTCTACTGATGTTGAATTAAATCTATAATTTAAAAAAACATATATAAATACCTTAATAGTTAAATAAAAGTAAATATCAAATTAGTCCATCTGTTATCGATATCGATATCGACAGAGTGTAATTTTTCTTCAAAATATCGTAAATTTAGATATGCTGAAACATTTTTGGAATCAATCGATCAAGACATTCGTTATCGGAATTATAATTCCGAATATAGATGAAAAATCTTCATAAAAAGGTTTTGCTTTTGAGAAAATAGATTGGAGAAGTATTCGACCAAATCTGTACAAAGAATCTTTACAAACTGGATTTCGTTAGCTTGTTTATTGATACACAGTGGAAAGCTAGCTCAACGATGGATTAGATTGAAATAAACAACTCTGCTTTTTTTTCAAGTGCATCCGAGTATTCAAACTCGTGGATATACCTGAACTTCCAAAATCCATTCTGAATGTGCGTTTGTCTCTCTGCCTGCATACTCGCTTGAATTTTGTCTGTCCGTCTCGACTCTTTGTCTGTTTGTGAGTCTCATTAGCATGTGGGTGCTGTGTGTGTTTGAGTGTGCTCTGGGCGATAATGCCGGCCACAAGATGTGGCCGCTGTTGCTGCCACTGCCACTGCTGCCACTGCTGCTGCTGCTGCTGCTACCGATAATGATGACCAAGCTGTTTATGTCAGTTTTGAGTTTCCTTAGAACTTGCCGTTGAACAATAAACTAAAGCTGCACCGTCAGCAGTCAACATGCATAGAACATAGAACACACAACATACATATAACATGCAACAGTCAACAGTCAGCATTTAGCAGTTGCAACCATTGTTCACATAATAACGGTGCATGCAACGGTGCGTAATTGAAATGTCATTCTAGGCACAAAAGTGTGTGGGTGTAATTAAATTTAATACACCAAAACATTTATTAACTAAAACCAAATTCAGTTGCAAGTTGCAACAACAATTGCATATTAAATGTGCAAAAATCCAATTATCAGCCACAAGGGCAACGTGCAACGGCAACAATTCGACCCATCAACGATATTGTTCAGGTCAACGTGTTATTATTGACAAATGGAAATGTCAAAATGAAACATTAAGTGGAAAATCAACAGCGAACAACAGCATCACAGCATCATCTACAACCAAATGACAATTGAAAATGTCAAAATTCACAGCAGCAACAGCTCGAGGTAATGGCCAACATTGCTGCCAAATGGCCAGAGAAATATGGGCGTAATGCGGCTGCCACCCAAAAATTGCATGTAACAAAAGTTGCGCGAGAAAAACAAGCAACAAAATTGACACCGACCAACGCTAAAGGCAGCAGTTGCAGCAGCAGCAGCAGCAGCAGCAGCAACAACACCAACAGTTGCTGTCGTCGCTGACCGTTATGAACACTCGACGGCGACATTTGAATGCAACGCTGCCCAGCAGCCAGTGTCAACTGTTGTTGTTGTTGTTGTTGTTGTTGCTGTTGTTGTTGCTGCTGTATTGGCAATAACCACTTGATAAATGACAAATTAATTGAGTACTATTGCCAAATCGCATCGTTTTTCTATATGCCCTATGCAAATCAGTTAGTTCTGCTAACCATTTCAATATGATTAGTTATGCTTTATGCCAAATTGTTCGTTACATTAATAAATCATTTACAAATTGGGCGATAAATTTAATAAACGTTTGCTTAATCTAAACTTTATAATGAAGTGTAGATATTCTTAAAAGGTTTGAATTATAAAAAAAAAACGATATTATAAATTGATTAAATTAATTCGATGAAAGAAACAAACCATTAATCTTAATTAGGGGAAATCCAAAGATGACTTATTACAGAAAAATATATCAAGATAAACACAAATAATTGGCTTTATTTGAAGTGCACAATATGATGTTAAAAATATTGAAATCATATAAAAAAAATGTTATCATATCATTTTAGTTCCTGCGAAACAGAAAACTAGAAAAACTTTTAGCATAATTTAAACTGCAATTTATCAATCAAACGTGTTTTTTTTTTTAATGTAAGTACAAATCAAGGTTTGAAAATACTTTCTTAAATTATAATTAATTCCGTTTTAAGAAAAAAAATCGGTTTAATCACAACCAAAGTAAAATTTTCAAGACAAAAAACGTAAACTAAAGTTGCCATTTTGTTAAATAAATTTTTTCAAATTTTTTATTGAAGTTTAAATGCAAAAAAATATATATATTTTTTTTAAGTAGAGTTCTGAAATAAGCTTTTGCACTTATTACTTCTTACAAACACTCTCAGTTTTCATACATTTTCAAACTGCAAATGCCCAAAACATATTCTAAAGCGTATTGCTTAATTCGTTTTACTAGCCTTAGACATTAATTATGTTTTTATGTTTTGACTGGAATTTCGTAACTTGTATTTGAAATAAGTTTTGACAGTGGGTCACAAGGACAGTTGGTTGTAAGTACAATCTAAAAGTGATAAAACTGGGTGAATGTAAGTTCCGTTTTAAGCCACGACTAGTTTAATAACTGTAATTAGTGAACTTGCATTTGAAAAGTATTACAAGAACTCTTCACATGTGTTTAATGTTGATATTTTGTCATACATAATTTGTAATCAACAGTTTAAGCGTGAAATTGAAAGCAGCTTAAGCTGAAGTATTTTGGTAAATAGAAAGATTGGCATGGCAAATATAAAACTAAAACAAGTGCAAATTTGTAAAATGATGTGTAGCACATTTCAACCAGCACTAAGCAAATTAAAACAAAGTCAAATAAAAACAAAAAAAACTACACAAATATTTGCATAACACTTCATGTTTAGCAAATGCCAAAGCAACACACCCTGTTGCTGCCACACAGATGTGCTCTTACTTACAAGTAATGTGGCCAAAAGTTGCAACAGCAGCAGCAGCAGCAGCAATATCAGCAATCTGCTAAATGTTGCTTATTTTCAAATGATGAAGCAATATAGGGAAAGGGAGTAGCAGGGTGTTGGATGTAGGGAGGGAGCAAGAGTATTTTCTATGGTAACAAAATCAACAGAAATGCTAAATTGTTTAATTGAATTTACCGCAGATGCGCTTAAGTTGGCAGTAATTTAGCAAAGCCATGTAGTATTTCTAACTGTAGCTACACAAGTATCTGCATCCTTGTTGTTACAATTACAATAATAACAAGAACAACAACAACAACTACAGCTACAACTATTGCCAGCCAGGGACATGTGCCAGACGATTGTCGTCGCAAATACGAATACAACATCTGCAGCAGCAGCAAAGAACAAGTAGCAGTTCGCAATGAAATGAAATGAAATGTATCTATAAGATACACATACGCCACATACCCGACAATGTCCGTCTACAGTAAGCACAGTTGTATCTGTGTATGTGTGTTTGTGTGTGTATATCGTTTGCAACGGCAATGTGCAACTATTTTCCTCCTGTAACTATGCATTAAATTGAAAATGGCAAAGAAAGTGCTCCATAGAGTGGGATGTCTGAATTGCTAGCTGCTTCTGCTGCTGCTTCGATACGATACGATACGATTCGATTCTAGATTTCTCCCGGGCACAATTATGCGGCTTTGCCCCGTGTGTGTGCTTTCATTTCTCAATTGGCCAGTTGGCAGCAGCAACAACAACAGCAGCAGCAGCAACATGTCCATGGTGTCTCGTGTCTCGTCTTTATTGCTTAATGTTCAGATAATGTTGTTGATATTTAAGCCATCGATAGTTACACTGATAAATAAACCTATCAAATTTGATTTGTGTTGTTATTTTAATGATACTACAACAATTTCATGTGTCTCAAGTTAAAAATTAATGTTTAATGTCTACTATGATTTGGCAATTAAATTTTATTCATTTCCCTTTAATTATTTCCAACGAAAAAGTATCTTCATTTTATCCGTTTATTGAAAATATTAAAAAAATTATTTTAATTATTGAAAAGTAGCGTCCATTGTTGATGCGATAGTTTTCGTACTCTGTTTTCCAAAATCGAAAAGAAAAATTTGAGTTTGTGAAATGTGCGTCCGTATGTCTGTATGCAATTTTTTCCACAGCTTTAAAGCTAGAGCAACCAAACTTGTTAAAAATGTCGATATATGTATACCATAGGTAGACAAAATCTTAAGATCGGCTAGATCGGACCACTTTAACATTGCCATAGCAACGATCGGGTTTTCAAGATAACTCAACGAAACTCACTTTATCTAAGTTTAAGGACAATTAAAATTTGCTGACCAAATTGTATTAAAATCGGACGACTTTATTTTATAGCTGCCATTGGAACAACCGGTTCTAAAATAAGTTTTTGTATAAAAAACTATTTTGTTTTTTAAAATAACTCAATCCAACTCACTATACCCAAGTTTAAAGCATATTTTATATATTCTGAACAAATTTCATTAAAATCGGACGACTATATCTTATAGCTGCCTTTGGAACGATAGGTTGAAAATAAGTTTTTGTATGAAAACTTCTGTTTTTTAAGATAACTCAATCAAACTCACTTTATAGTTCGTAGTATACAAGTAGTCTTTACAGGAATTTAAATTATTAAACGTACATAAAACAGAGTACATCGCAGCCGGGCAAACCCGATCTGTCAAATGTTACTTTTATGTTGACGATTACACCGATATTGTTTAGCGATATATTTTTCAAGCCAGTAAAGATATAAAGTTGACGACTAACATCCCAAATTAGTTATAAATAGCTTTAAAAGTTTTCTTTTCGGATTTTGATAATTTTTGAATTAATAAAATCAAGTCAAAAAGTAGAAAAATTTCAAGTCAGAGTTCAGAGTTCAACAAAGTTCCAAAAGTCAATATTATAATTACGTTTGATTATATTTAATGAATTAATACACACTTTTTGAGCAGTGTAGTTGCTGCTGCTGCTGTTGTTTTTTGCTGATTCTGGATGTCAAAGTTCGTCGCGATTTGCATTTGCTTTGAAGTTGCGTAACAGTTTCTAACTCAACGCTAATTAATTTGTGCACTTCCATTAGATATATAAGATTGGTTTGGGTCATTAGTTGCAGTTCATCCGATGGCATTTTCCACTTTAACAGCATCATTAATTAACATTGACAATATAACTGTAAGATTGGGAAACAGCTCAGAGCAGGAAAAATATTATCTATATTATTGAATTTTTTAAATTCTGACCAAATTCTTGTGTTGTTTTATGTAAAAGAAACATTTTGCTTAGAATTGTTTTTTGATCTTTAACACAGACTGTTGTTGGCTATGCAGATTTTTATAAATAAATTCCAAACTATATTTTAGTAGTTAAATTCAAAAACAAATGATTTTTTTACTATTTTAAGAAATAGTTCGCAAGTCTTTTGTTATTTAACATCCGATCTAAGCATCAATAATAACGATATTCATTCCAAAAAAAAATCTTAAAACTTCTTTTCTATATATATGAACGTTTTCCCCAGGTTTTTTTTTTAAATATTTGCTGCCTTAAAGCGTTATTCTATTTCTTTTATTGCATATTCCTTAAACATGTTCTCTCGAGAATACTCTCACAAAATTTCATAATAATTGGCGTGTTAAAACCAAAGTTATAGCTATTTATAGCTCACAAGCTGCACAGCTCAGAGAAACAAACTTAAAACTTTAAAAGCGATTATCTCTGAATCTTTATTTTCGAAATTAAATTATATTCATTTTTTTTTTAGATCAACCGCCGCCATGTTATGTTATTCATGTAATTCAGCAAGTAGACAAGACAATATAGCAACGGAATTTTTTGGAATTTTTGATTTGAGATGAACCGTTCTCAAAAACATACTTTTCTGGAATTAGCCTATAACTTTTTTATTATTTAATAATTTTTGTGGAAAAAAATTTCAACAAGTTCGTAGAAACATGTACCTTTTGACATTGTCAAAAGATTTTGAATATATATTTTTAGAATGTCAAAAAAATTCGAAAAAATTTCATCATTTTTGCGAGCCACAACTGTAAATAACCCCTTAAAAAAGCCACCAAAGTGAACCTCTGAACTTCACGCTCTTGGCTAAGAGAGGCAGAAGAGATAGAGAGAGAGAGAGCTAAGAGAGAAGTTGCGCGCATGCGCAGCCGGCAACTGTTGACGATCAGTCAAACTCTTTAACTCTTTTTCGCTGCCTCTCTCTCTGTGTTTGTCTCTCTCTATTTGTTTGGTATGCTCTTGTGCCTGCCGGTTACACATGATCATCATCATCATCACGATGATGATGATCATCATCTTGACCATTTGTGTGCTTTGCGTTTGCGTTTGCGTTTGCTCTGTGGCTCTTTGAAGCTTCAACTTTTCTTTCTTGGCTTATAAGTTCTTTGATTTTGGACTTTCTTGCGTTGAACATGTTTAAAAGTCTTTTGGAAGCGCCAAGTTTACATTCAGTATGCTTTGTGCGCTGCAAGCGTTTGGTACGTTGTAACGGAAGTGTTTTAAGCCCCAAATAACGAGCCCGAAAATACGTAAAGGCCTTGGCCAGTGAACAACCAGAAAACAAATAAAACAAAATTAAAAAAAAAAAGGATACGAAACACGACTCTTACCAACGAAAATACAATATACATATATGCAAGTAACAAAAGTGCGTGCAATGAGCCCAAGAGCTGAATACAGAAAGTAACACGATTTTTAATTAAAAACCTACAGCAATTGAAAACCATTTTTTCAAAAATAAAAATAAAAATATATAAAGTTGAACAAACATGCTACATGCTGAATAAATATAAATAAAACAACAACAAAAAAGTTAAAAGCAAATATAGTACTTGAAAAGACTTCAATCGAATATCGCATTGTTCGGAAAATATACAGCACACGTTTGCTGATTGCTGATTGCGAAAATTGCGCGAGTTTATTTTCTTCTTGCTGTTATTGTTATTATACTTGTTTTTGTTGTTGTTGTTGTGCTCTTGTCGCCAGTTATTGTTTATGGATTTTCCTTTTTAAACATTTCCGCTCTAACACGTTGCACACAACAGCAACAGCAACAGCAACAGCAACAGCAACAACAACAATAGCAACTGGCCACGATTCGCGGCGCGTCAACAGGTAAGCCTCGAATTCAGCAAGGATTAACTTTGCTTAAACTGTTGAAACAACATCTGATACCAGATACCAGATAGCATACACCATATAGCATATCGCTAGGCAGTACCACCCACAACCCTACCCCAAAGCTTCAAACCCCCAAACTAAAAGCGAAAAGCCAAAGCCAAAGCCAAAACCCAACCGTAACCAAAGTCCGGCAAATCACACAGAACAGAATAAAGCGCAATGCCAGGGCCACAGCACAATACAACAAGCCTTGGCCCTGGTTTCCATTTCCATTTTCAGTTCCACTTTCAGTTCACAGTTTCGCATTTGGGTGTCGACAAAGCGGATTACTATAAAAATATTTACAAGGCTTAAATTATGACGCTGTGTGTGTTTAAGTGTGTGTGTGTTTGTGTGTACGTGAAGTCCTTTTTTGATGCCCTTGCGTAGAGTATTTGAATTTTATCAGGAAATACGTAATGCATTGAAAGAGACTTTTTGAAACAACAAATTTGGATATATTCTTTATCATTATAAAGTCAACTTAGCCAAATTTGAGAAACTTATACCTAAATCAAATAGATCTATTGTAAAACTTTTCTTTTTTTTAATTTTTATAAACAATTTTAAACAATACAATTCTTAATTTCATTATACTCTTTAAAAACTTGTTCAAATTAAATAAAAAACCCTTTTGCTGAATAATGATTTTATGCAAATGAACCCTTTTTGTTTTTTGTTTGTCCAAATATACCAACCGAAATATCTACATCTAAGTTTCAGAATGCACCCATCTATTTAAATAAATTTTATAAAAATTAAACTTTGAAACAATTGTCAAAAGAAATGAGTTGACTGATATAACTTTTTGCTTTTAGTTGTGAAACTTTTTTGTTCAGAAAGATATTTTGAACAAACTCAGCAATACAAAGTAAATAATGCTCTTTAAATGTGAACAATATTAAATTAAAGTTATACAACTAAATCTTATAGCTGCAACGAGAACGAATCGGTAGAAAAATTATATTTTTTCAATCAAACAACTAAATCTTATAGCGGCCATGGAAAATATTGATTGATAAATTAGTTAATTTTTAAAAATATCATCAGATTTGTTCATAATTTGATTAAATTGAATCAAAATTGTATGATTATTTCTTTTAACTCTCAAGGAAACAGTGATATAAAATTGATTTTGTATATTTAACATTTGTTCATTTGTTCATTTTTAAATACCATATGCAATTTTTCAAAGGGTATTAAAACTTCGTCCGCTGAAAACTTATTTTTGTTATTTGTTTCTGACATATTTCATATTTGTTTGTTGATATTGCTGCTGCTGATACCATATTTATTTTCAAATAGCCTGAGTAGCAACCACGAAGGCAGCAGCAAAAGCAGCAGCAGCAGCAGTTGCAGTTGCAGGCTGAGGCTGCAGCAGAGGCAGCAGCTATGTTGCAATCAACGCTTGGCAACAATGTAAGTTTTGTGGCCCAGTACTAAATAGTTAAAGGCCAAGCAGCAGCAGCAGCAACAGCGGCGACAACAGCAGCAGCAACAGCAGCAACAGCAACAACAACAACAACAAACATACACAAACACACACAGGTGAAAAGAATGAAATGAAAACTTGTCTTTAATTAAAGAAAAGGAGCAAAAGCAAAGCAAAGCAGCCGCCAAGCACAGCACAAGCAGCAGTAGCAGCAGCAGCAGCAGCGGGCGCATAAAAAAATACAACAGCAACAACAACAAGTGCAGGCCACAGCAAAAACAAGTACCACGCATACACCAGCACACACACACACACACACACACACACACACAGACAGACAGACAGGTGTGTAACTGGAAACAAGTTAAAATGCCTCAGCTACATTTGGTCAAGTTTACATGACTTACCAAAGCCTGGCCAGAACAGAACCAAACAGAACCAAACAGAACCCAACAGAACTAAACAGAACTAAACAGATTTGAACAGAACCAAACAGAACCCAACAGAACTAAACAGAATTAAACAGAACTGAACAGAACAGTTGCAGGTTTGTTGTGTTTTTGTAGCGGCAATGTGCTTTTAATGAACCCACTAAGAACTTGGCCAAAAGCAAACCAAAAGCAAACCAACCAGTCAAACATAAACTAGGCTTGGCTTTTGACCATAATATACCATTCCATTCTATTATATTATGTTACTTTTGCCTTTAAACAACAGTTCTATATTTTTAAGTGCAATAAAAGTGGTAAACAATGCAAAATATTTATGCAAAACATTTGAACGCATTCAAAACAGAATTTGTGATCAATGATAGTTGAAACGAAACTAGAATTAGGTTTCTCTAAAATTAGAATCGAAAATAATAATTTGCGAAAGTTTTATATTATTTCTTTCTCTTTTTACACATGACATGAACAACAACAGAATCAAGCAAAGCATCAGAATCAATCAAATTTTATAAAAAACTATCTTAAAACAATTTGTGAACGACTGTAGCCTTGTAGGAAGGCATTTAGCTCTGATACACAAAACCTCGGGTTCGATTCCCAGTCAAAAAAATCGTTTTATATGTATTTAAAACGTATCACTGTCAATGCTTAAAAGCCAAACCAGTGATTTATATTGTCCAGGAGACAATGAGCACCAGTAGCTTATTGTTTATTAAATTTCAGATATCTTTGATTAATTTTCCTTAAAAAAAAAAGATCAAAAACTAGAAATTAAAACTGCTCTGGAAGGGAAAAGTTCTAACTTGTCAGTGAGCACTTTAAGTGACTTTGTAGAAATAAATGATGTGATATTAGCAATTATCTTTTGAGAAATATTTTTCAAATGCAAATCTTGACTTAAATTCGATATATATTGTAATTGCATTCAACAGTTGCATTCATAGAGTATCATTGATCAAAAGAAATCAACTGCTGAATGCAGCCATTAAAAGGCAGAAGCCTGGACTAACTGTCCCACGTCTTGATGCTTTAGTCTGTCTGTCTGTGCGTCTGTGCGTCTGTCCGTCTGTCCGATCTGTCCATCTGTCTGGGTATTATGCTCAGTGCTTGCTTACAAAACTGAAGCTGACAGAAGCTGGCAGCCAGTGCGAAATGTATCTTTAGAGTTTAAGTTTGAGTTTTGAGTTACTTTCTAAATAGTATTTTACGTTTTGTGCCTGTTCAGAGAATCTGAGATTAGTGCAGTTTCGCAGTTTCGCAGTTTGCTGTTGTTGCCGTTGTTCTTATTGCGGTTGATGTTGCGGTTAAATAAATAAGACAGCGACATGCTCATAGTTTGTGCCACAAGAAATTGCATTGCTGTTGCAGCAACAGCAACAGCACCAGCAACAGCAGCAACAGTAGCAATTGCTGCCGTATCTGCACAAATGAAATGAAATTATAGATGCGTTCTGCTCGCTTTTCCAACCCACTTCCTTTAAAACGCTGGCACACTAAATGATATTGCTGCCATTTTGCTTCGCTTTCGTCTATGTTGCTGTTATTGCCATTGTTGTTTAATAATTGCCAGACAGTCAGTCAATTTGCTGCGCTTTAATCAAGCCAACACACACATGTAATGACCGCAAAGATAGCGGACTCATCTGTAATTTCAGAACTCGCACGAGTATCTTTTTGTCTTCTTCTTCTACTTCTTTTTAATGCATCCCCAAGAGAGCTATGTTTTTTAAGTATTATGTGCAAAACGTGCAACTTTTCACAGCAATATTTAAGTGTTTTTCAGAGGCTTGGTCTTAGTAAGTCTTCCAAATGCCAACCATTCAGCGGCATTCACTCGGCATTCAAAAAAACGAAACACAATTCCAAAACTGACCACGCAAATTCTGCTCAGCTGTTTTGTTTTGGTTAAACAAGCTTTCTTGGCTCATGACATAATAACCAGTTACCTTTATGCAGCTAGTTAGATAGGTCAAAGTTACATTAGCAGCAATTGCAGCTGTCTTTTGTACTCATATCTTATTCAACAATCGCAAAATCAATTACGTAAATTCTTGACATTTTTCTCTGTTAACAAAAAACAACAAACGAGTAAGAAAAGTTATCTTCAGCGTGCCAAAGTTGTATACACTTGCAGAAAAGTTTTGACTAAGAAAACTTAGTTTTCCACCGAATGTTCCTATTTCTGCTACTATAAGATATAAGCTCTCCATTTGTATAAAACTTAGGCAGCGAGTTTCTTCAAACATTTGCATTGACAAAAAAGTTTTCCATGCAAAAACGCTTTTTTCAACCGATTGTTCCTATGGCAGCTGTAAGATATAGTCATCCGATTTCGATGAAATTCGGTAGGAATATCAAAAACATACTTAAACTTTGAATATGTGACTTTGGCTAAGAAAACTTCCAACACAAAAAAGTATTTCATACAAAAACTTATATTTCAACCAATTGTTTCTATGGCAGCTACAAGATATAGTAGTCCGATTTTGATGAAATTTTGTAATCATATCATGAAAATGATTAAATTTAGAATATAGAACTTTGGCTAAGAAAACTTCCAACACAAAAAAGTATTTCATACAAAAATTTATTTTCGAACCGTTTGTTTTTATGGCAGCTATATGATATAGTGGTCTGATTCGGCCGATTCTGACTGGTATTTTTTTACATACAGTCAACTTTCATAATATGCTCATAACTTAAACTTCTTACATGCAAAAGAAAAAAACGTTGGCTAATTATTTTCTGCATATAATCGGCTTTATACCTAATTTAATTTCTTATTAATTTAGATAAAACTCTTGTCATATTTCGCATAGTTTTTAGTTTTTGCACTCTATATTTTATGTTGCTGAAGAAGTTCAGAAATTGTGTGAGCTAAGACATTGTTCATTGCATAATCAGCTGATAAACTAGCACATAACAAACTTATATCAAATGAGAACGCCATGCAACGTCGTCGTCATCATCGCTATTAAAAGCTGCTGCATTTTAATTAATCAAGTTAACAAACAGCAGCAGCAAGAGCAACATTTACAACAGCAACATCTACTGCAACAGCAACAGCAACAGCAACAACTGCCTCCGCTCATCTGTCAACAACAATGCGCGCCACAAATTAATTACATGGCACTCAGCAAGGCAGCGGGTGGCAAAAATTTGGTGGCAAGCCCGAAAAAAAAAGACACAAACAGCTACAAAAAACCAAAACTGAAAACTAAAAACTGCTGCAAAACCAGAAAACCAGAAAGCCATCCAAAAACACAAGCTCCAAGCTGCAGCGCATCATTGTTCAATGTGGATGAGTTTTGTTTGCATATGCAGAGCATGCGATTGCCAAATTAGATTTTGCCTAATTATGGCATTGGAAATGCAACAATACTTGAAGAAATTGCAGCCAAATAAACAAATGAAACGACAGCTACTAAACAGACAGACAGACTGACATTTATAAACTGCCAGGCAAAACTTTGTAAGCCAAAGACTGCAAACAAATGAAAAAAAATAAATAAAAATTAAAATAAAAGCAAGACAGCCGAAGATTCGATGCACTTGCAAAAAACGTGTTTGAAGTGCTGCCATGTCAACCGAAGAAATCAAAAACTGTTTTTTTTTTCAATTTATTCCCATATCAGCTTTATGATATAGAAGACTATTTTATTTATATTTTATCAAACTAAAAAGAGCTTATAAAAACATGCATTTGCGATGTTTAGCAGATATATTTGAAAAAAAAGCAACAAAACAAACACTTTTTATTATATTGATGCTTACTATTGAAGACATTGGAAAAATATGACCAGTTTTGATAAGATTTACTCAATATAGAACTTGAAAATAGTTTCTATGGTCAAAATATCTTCAAAACATAAAGAGTTGAGGTTACAAAAACTCAATTTTCAACCATTTGTTTCAATGTTAGAAAAATAACAAAAAATACATAATAGTACAATTTTTTAAATAACAAAAAGTTATATATCATGTCTTGTCCGACTTTGAATTCCGTTCGAAATTTGCGGAAACGATTAAATTTTAAAAAGTTTTAATATTTTGCCAGCGGAATGAAATGTAATTGCCAGATCACACAAGGAATTCAAGAAAACGAAAACATAATTTTCTTATATTCTTCATCATATTTAGATATTAGATATAGAAGTACGACGTATACTCTATCAAAATTATATTACCCGCCGCAAGTGTATAATAAAAACAAAACTCGAGGCAAGAAAAGCCAGTCAAAGTTGCTAAGAACTGAGACTTGAGCCTGAAACTGTTTTAAGTTCTGCTCAGCTTTGGTTTTTTGGATTGGATGGGAAGAGGGGAGTGGGTAGAGCAAAGAGGGGGTAGTAGAAGCTGCACTTTATAATAATTAAATAATTTTCGCCAATTATATAGCTAGCACATAGCTATCTAAACGGGCTTGCTTAAAAGACTCCCAGACTTTCTGGATTGCCTTGGTCTTTATCTAAATCTGTAGCTGTATCTTTAGCTTTGTCTGTGTAGCTGAGAAAATGTATCTGTGTGAGTGTGTGTGTGTGTTTGTGTGTGTGTGTGTGTGTGTGGGGCAGACAGCTGCACAACACTAATAAATAGAATTGCGTTTAATTAACAAAAAGAAAATTGTTGCTGCCGTCGAAGTTGCAGAGCAAAAGTTGCTCCATTTGCCTTACCACATCCAACAACGACAACAGCAACAATAACAACAGTAACAGCAACAGCAACAACAACAACAACAACAACAATAAGAGGTCTGCTAGCATAATATTTAACTTGGCTCAGATAATGGAAGTTGGCAAGCTGAAGCAGCAGCAGACGTGGCACATTCTCATATTAAAATCATGCATAGGCTCTTTTAAACTGCAAAAGTTGGAATTGTGAAAATATAATCTACATTAATATAACTTGATTATAAATTGTGTATTTTTGTTGAATTTTGAGAGTTTTAGAGCGCTGCAAATGACATCAGTTTGTAGATAAACTATTTGTATGTTTGTTATTTAGAACCTGAAGAGACTTTTAAATTTGATTATTAAACGTTTTAAGTGTAAGCTGATTAAAATGTTAGTAATATTAGAATTTAGTGTACAAGAAACATGGAAAAATGATTGTAAGGCTGAGGTGAAGGTCATGACAAGATATTTCAAAAATGCAAAAGTGGCAACAACAACAGCAGGAAGCCTGGTCATAACTAGGGGCCATTTCACAACCTAAGGCATAAAGAATTCATATGGGTTGAAGAGCTCATGTTTCCGGCAGCTCACAGAGTTAGAGACAGAGAGAGAGAGCGGTACGAGGAGGCAAGCGTAGACAGACAGAAAGGCTAACTAGGCATAAGCCTAAATTCCCGAGTGACCTATTAGCCCCCTTGGCAAACTATGACAGCCAAACTGGCAAATGTGTCAAAAGTTCAAAGTCATGCGCCTACAATTTCCGACAACTGAGCCGGCCCCATGTCTTGCATAGGATTGGATTGGATTGCTTTTGAATTGGATGGGTTAAAAAGGGTTAAGACAGCTCTGACAAGAGCTGCAATACAACAGCATATTATTAACACAGATGCGCATGAATTATTTCGAATTAATGAAATTACTTATTTGCATTGCGTATACGCCACCAAAGACAACAACTTAACAAACGTGTTACTCTAACCGTCTAACTGACTGTAAGTATGTCTGTCTATCTAACTGACTGTCTGACTGTCTGTCTGTCTTTATGCCTGGCTGACTCTTAAGGCCAAAAGCAAACGCACGCAAACTAGAAAATTGCATCTCAAAGCGCCCAACAAGAACTTCGTCGAGTTTCGTGTCGCGCGTCTTAAAGCAATAAATAAATAAAATTAAAAATTCCTGTATACCAAGCGGAGATGCCTGACATCGTTACTTCAAAATAACAGTGACTGCTGTTGGCATGATAACTTTAAAAAACATATTATACTCGGCTATTTTCTTTCAATTGAACATTTTATTGCATCGCAAGATCCCTTTTGGAAAAAAAAACCATATTTAATTTTTGACTTTAATAAAACTTTTTATAGTATTCGTATTCCCTTCGAAATTTGAAGAAACGGAATTGTTGTTCTGAAGTACTCACAACGTCAAACATTAACGTTTTTTAAAGTTTTTATTTTTTGCCTGCGGAATGAAAAGTAATTGCCAGATTACACAAGGAATTCAAAAAACGTAGCTGTTCTCGATTCAGCAATACCAACTAGATGACAACTAAATAGACTTTTTACTATGAAAGAGAACAACGAAAGCATTCCGATCGGAAATCGGAACAGTAATTTGTTTTTACTTTTCAAAAACGTACTGAATTTGGAACAGGCCTGAATATTAAATAGTTTTTGTGTAAAAAAAAAAAGAAGAAAAATCGATTATTTTTTATTCTATTCGATAAATCGAATCATCATCGATTGTAATGTTGTAAAATCGATAGTCAAATAAATGGATAATTTCAATTCAATCACAATTCAGTCACAATACAGTCACAACATAGACGCATCACAGTCACAGCTCAGTTACAATTCAGTCACATCACAGTCACAGCTCAGTTACAATTCAGTCACAATTAAATCACAATTCGGTCACAATTCAGTCCCAATTCAATCACAATTCAGTAGCAATTCAATCACAGCTCTGTCACAGCTCAGTCACAACTCAGTCAAAATTCAGTCACAATTGAGTCACAATTCAATCACAATTCAGTCACAATTCAATCACAATTCAGTCACAATTCAGTCACAACTCAGTCACAATTCAGTCACAATTCAGTCACAATTGAGTCCCAATTCAGTCACAATTCAGTCACAATTCAGTCACAATTCAGTCACAATTCAGTCACAATTCAGTCACAATTCAGTCACAGCTCAGTCACAATTCAGTCACAATTCAGTCACAATTCAATCACAATTCAGCCACAATTCAATCACAATTCAGTCACAATTCAGTCACAACTCAGTCACAATTCAGTCACAATTCAGTCACAATTCAGTCCCAATTCAATCACAATTCAGTAGCAATTCAGTCACAATTCAATCACAATTCAGTCACTATTCAGTCACAATTCAGTCACAATTCACTCACAATTCAGTCACAATTCAATCACAACTCAGTCACAATTCAGTCACAATTCAGTCACAATTCAGTCACAATTCAGTCACAATTCAGTCACAATTCAGTCCCAATTCAGTCACAGCTCAGTCACAATTCAGTCACAATACAGTCACAACACACACACATCACAATCACAGCTCAGTCACAAATCAGTCACATCCCAGTCACAATTCAATGACAATGCAACTGTTGCTCATTTCTAGTTGCAACTGCTGCATGCAAAATGCAGCTGGACGAATAAAAACTAAAAAAAAAAATGTTTATTAATAAATGTGCAATAAACAAAGTAAAATATTTCACTCCCATGATTTCACAACTTTTGGCTGCAAACTATTTTTTTTTTTTTTTTTTTTTGAGCGTTTCGTTTCGTTTCGCGTCAACTAAAAGTTCCCATGACATGTGGCACGTTGACTGGCTGCTTGTTCTTCTTCTTCAGCTTCTGCTTCTGCTTCTTCTGTGTGGGTGTCTATGTCATGTTGGCTGTTGAGCAGCAACATGGCCACAAGTCAACGTCAGCCAACGACATGCATGCCTCTGTCCCTCCTTTACCCCCTGCCCACCTTTTACAGCACTTGCCACCGCGGCTTTGGCTGTTTTTAGTCTTTGTCAGACTTTGCCCGATTGCAGCGAGCACATCAAAAACTTAGATGCTTTCAAATTAACCTGAGCCCAAAAACAGTTTGTTGCAACCAAGAAGTTACTTTCATTGCTGTTAGCTGTTGCTGCTTGATAGTTGATAGTTGCTGTTGCTAGTTGCTTTTGCTAGTTGCTAGTTGCTGTTGCTAGTTGCTGTTGCTGGTTGCTGTTGCTGGTTGCTGTTGCTGACGGGCAATGAAAATTTCTGTTGCAATATCAGCCAATTTGATGACTGACTGAAGCCTTGGCTAAACTTTTGATTAAACTATGCAAAATAGTTTATCAAATAAATATTACTCGAATATGCAGCACAATTTAGGCTAACTGTAGAAGAAAGCTCTTTAAAACTATTTTACTAACTAAATATGAGTAAAAATAGTTCTGAAATATTTATTTTGGGGTTTTAGAAACTTTATGAAAACGCTCAATTCATGGTTTTTCCATTTTTGTATCATTTAAAAATGGAAAACATTTTGAAATGTTTCATTATAATATTAAACACTTAATCGATTTATATTCGATTAATCCGTTATTACAAATCGAGACATTGGCAAAATTGGCAATTTTGTAATATTTTATTTATGCCTTTTTTATTATATCAATAATTCAATTGCTAGTTTTTGGATTAATCGGAACGTAAAGTTCTATTAGACGATAACAAAAATAATGCTGATAATAACAAAATAATCGATTTTTTGAGATTTTTAGTTACTCCAAAACAAAATCAAATATTTTTGAATTAATCCGAGCTAAGAACTCATTGCTTCGTTCAAAATTAAGAATGAAAATACACCATTTTTAATAACTTAAACGAACAAAGCTTAAATATGAATACACTTTTTGTAGCACAACAAATAATCGATGTATCGATATTCTTTGACATGCTTAACACATGGTGCATATTTTTTCATTGGCAGCTTGAATGAAGTCTTAATTTCTGTGTATTTTATGCCCACATATGACATTTCATCATAAGTCTGGCAATGACAGGCATATTAACTGACAGCATGGCAGCATGAACTGTTTGGGGAAATGAACAATTGATTTATAATTTTTAATTTACAACAGCTGAAACGAAGCTGGATTGGCATTACACACACACTCACACATACATATTTACTTTGTATCATTTTGAAAAAGCGTAGCGTATTTTCATTGCCATAAAATAATACAAAAATAATAACACTTTCAACAATATGCGCGTGCTGTAGATGGTATATATGCTTACTATACTATATTTTACTTTTTTTTTGCGCATTCTTCTTTATCAAATTTTATGCAATCACTTTCACAATCCATCAAAGGGTCAGAAACACAATATACAAATTGAATTTTCATTGCTAAATACAATTAATCATTGTAATTGATTTTGCCCATTGTTGTTGTTGTTCTCATTGTAAAATATTGAGTGGCAATAAAAAAATAACTTAAAAAAATGTATGTATGTACACGGAAAGAAACCTAGGCAGAAATTAAGCATCTTTAATCATAGAAACGTTAAATAAAACAAGCAATTATTCTTGATTAACAACTTAAAGCTTATTTATAAGAATACAGCATTTATGATTTGTTAGGCATAATGAGTGATTAACGCCAAAATGTTAGCAAATTTGGTTTTACTTAGGAACTTCGCATATATGAAATTTCAATACAAGCTCGACAATTTGAAATTTATGCATAAGATTACATAAATTATGATTAAATATGAATAACAAGTGCACAACTTTAACAAAATGACACCAATATTTATTTGCGTTTAATTTAAGCAAGTATAATAGTAAAAATTTATAAATTGTGCATAAGAAAGCACAATTTATGTTTAATAATACATAATAAATGCATAACGACATAAATCAAAGCTTAATATTAAGCTAATCATAAATACCAGCACAATATTTCGATCCGTGTACTTATAATAATAATAAAAATTATCAAAAAAATGCCGCTTAATGCAGTTTTTGAGCATTAATTAACAATTTTAATATGGCAGTTAATAAGTTTTGCGCCTGCATGTCAGAGATAACATAAATACTGAACAAAGTGATTAATTTGTTGACCCCACACAATGTGCATTTAATCATTATACTCGTGTACACACACACACACACACAGTCTGTTTAATGTCTGAGTACTCAAAATGCTTTCAAACAGCCAACTGACCAACATCATATTCATAGAGCAGCTCAATCAGCACTTGAGAGCTTTTCAAACCATGTCCGGCAGCAACAATATGCCAAGCTAAGCGAAGAGCAAAGCAGAAGAGAGGAGAGAGAGTGGAGAGAGGAAAGTGCTGTCCATAATCCATTAGAAAAACGTAGCAAATTATGATTTATTGCACTTGGGAAACGACGGGAAAAAACATTCATGAAAAGCAGTAGGAAAAGTAGCAAAAGCAGCAAAGTGTGTGCGCTCCAAAGTATGCAGCGTACACTGAGTGCAAAAGTCTTGGCCCCGCTACAACAACAACAAATACAACAAAAGCTACAACAACACAAGCACATTTTCTTTGCCAGAAGCTTACAAATTAGTAGATAGCAAAACTTTGGGTCATAAAAGAAGTTAGAATGCATTTGGGAAGTGTGCTCAACTTGGACATTCTCTGTTCACAGCTCTTAAGTAACTAACTAGCCATACAAAATATCGAAACAAAGTTATCGATTGAATACCCAATAGCCAACAGATAAGTAGTTAGTTGAGTAATAATATCGATTTAGCACATTATCTTTAAAATTTAAAATCGATTCTTACCAACATTTTTGTATATCTTTTTAATCAATCGATTATAATCGCTTTTTTGACTATGATAAACATTAAACAACCGATAACTATTTGTTAAAATTGTGAGACCATCAATATTTTGACATTATTATTAAACATTTAAAAACAAAATAGTTACCAATATCTTACATGTTAACAATATACCAAGCTGTTTCAGTTTTACACTTTCAAGAAGAATTCCGGAATTGAATTTCCTTAAACTATTCAAATTTTCATTCTTTCCATTGAGCTAGTGGTTTGAATCCTATCTTTATGTTAAGTAAACCCAAAACTGAATGAAATGCTTGTAAATTCAATCCACATTATCTGTTTTAAAGTGAAAATGCGAACATTTAGAGCAAATTCAATTCTATAGGATCTATACAAATACAATTTAATAAATTTGTAGAACATACGAATGTATTTCGATAAGTTTTCTATATGTTTGTATACAATTGTATAGTTTGTTAATTGTGGTTAAAGAAACCTATTTATGTCTTTGACTTTTGGTTTTTGTTGTTTTAAAAAAAACTTTTTGAAATTGTTTTTCATTTGAAAATCATTTTTAAAGAACAATTTTTAAGGTGATTGTCTATAAAAACAAAACGAGCATGCTTAGATCGCCTCGTTGGTTAATGCTGATCCATAATATACTATATACATATACATTCCAGCCAAAACATACACTTTCACAACATGATGGGCCCCCTTTAAGCCCATTTTTAATGTGTACACTGTACAGGGTGTAAAAAGAGTAATTCATAGGATTAATGTAAAACTCTTGAAGCGGGCGGGGGGCGTAAGGCGGCGGTCAACAGGGCGGCTACTTATTTATGGCATGAAAACTTTTTGAATGCGTTGCGGCACATTGGGTCTTAAGTGAAGTATTATATGATTTTATGCTATAAACTTGGCTCTGTATTGATGTCTCAAGTCGAAGACATTGCACATGGCCCAATTAATGCTCTATTTATGACAGAGCCCAAAAACATTAGGCTCTGGAGGTCACTCTGATGGCTCAATTATACGCATGAGTAATGTTTTGTGTATTGTGTATTGTATATATTGTTTGTGTTTGCTTGTTTCTCACTAATAATAGCTGGGCATTTAGTTTTACGCCTAATGAGCACCAAATTAGGCCAAGATTTTTGGGCAGACCGCTTTTTAAAGCGATATAGATGCAACAAAACGTTGCGAGTTAGAGCTGCAACTAAAGCTCAAACACTCATACAAATGATTCAAATGATTCACATGATTATGGCTTATTTACAGTTTCGACGTCTTGTATCAAGAGAGCAAACAAAATGCCACTTTAGTTAATAACTTTGACCGCAATACGAGAAATTCACAGAGGCAAGTGCCATTAGCATATGCTTAGCACCACAACCACAACCAGAACAAAAACAAGAACCAAAATCACAAAAACCAGTTTTATTCGATTGCTCAGTTATGCTAAACATTAAATATATATTTAACAAAAGAAAATACGAGCATCATCATCATCCAAACAGCCTTTGATTCTGACTTGTCCGTAAATGGGTCAAAAAGTTTCCCATTGATTAAGTCTCGTTTCATTAACACATTGCTCGAAAGTTCTTGAAAAACAAACTACGAGTTATTTGCATGTACTTCATTTAAAACAAATATAGAAGTAAATTTGAGTATTAGTTTGGTTTATTAATTTGATATTATTGATTTTGTGCGGCTTAGGAATAATAACATTTCGTATATGGTGTTTTGACTAATCGAACGATGGGGATTTAAACAAAAGTTATCTATATTTACTCTGTAAGTGAGCGTCGCAATGAGACAATGAGAATGGAACACAAATTATTTATATAGAACAAATCTGAAACGAAACATTTTTTACAGAGATTCTCTATTAGAGAAGTAAAGTTTTCCTTAAGAAAAGTCAAGTTTTCGTTATAAAAGACAGGGTATAGAAATATTACAAAATATACATTAAAAAAGTTACAGAAAATAAAAGAAAATCGAATGGAAGTTATACAAATAAAATTCGTTTAGAGCGAGGCAAATTCATATAAATTTGAGCAATTAGTTGAATCTATGCACTATTCACAATATATATATAAATAATAATACAAGGAATTTTATCACATTTTTTTTTTAAAATGAGTAGAGTGCGACAATTGTGGAAACATATTCAAAGCTTATATTCAGACGTATTTCCATTTCCGAGTATTTTTTATTTCGAATAGTTTGGAATTTTGTATTCCTATTTTTGAAGAAAGCATCCATCGTTCTTCCATTTTAAAGATTAACTAGAATACTTATCAACAAAGCATTTAAAACTGAATTTAGCAAATGTTTTGATTAGAATCGGATATGGGAACTGGCCTGATTATTTTCAGAGTTCTGAAACTTGACCATTTTATAGATTGTTCGATGTTTGTCTAAATCATAGCAGCTCACAAAGACATTCATTAAATAATATTATTTGTAATCAAAAGATCGATTTTAATCAATTAAACGATACTTACTTACATTTCTAAATACACAAACTCGTAGCTCATAAATTTCACACGATTTATCTTTAGATTTATGTCGCCAGAAGAAGGAAAACAAAAGCTAAAAGCTAAAAGCTAAAAGCCCACAAACAAACAAGAACAAACTAATTAAATCAATTAAAGGTGTGAGGATAGCAGCTGCAAATGAGCACATGTGTATGTATGTATGTATATGTTGTGGTATATACATATATATATATCTGTGTATCTGTATAATTGAATGACTCGACAGTCGTCAGCGAAAGGCGCATAATAAACCATAATGACAAAATTACTATATTTAGTATGCTAAAAATCGGTCAAAGTGTCAGTAGGTTGGCTTTCATTAGCAACAGACAGAGAGACAGAGGGACAGACAGAAAGAGACAGAGACAGAGAGAGAAAGAGACAAAGATGTGTAGTATTTTTGCTCTCACTTTAACCCAATAATGCCAGGCGGGCGACAAATAACATGATATTGCAATTTTTGGCATTAACTTCTTTTCACCTGAAGATGAGACAGTTGAACACAAACAGACAGACGGACAGACGAACAGCCTCTGGCCAGTGTCTAGCTATTTATTTTGTTAGCTACTGCGACACGTTCCGTGACCAATCTTTGAAAATCTCTTGGACACGATTTATAGTTGTAGTTATTTGTTGTTGTTCTTGTCTTCATTTCTGACCAAGCAACTTTCATTTTTGCCGCTCCGCTCGTAGAATATCAATTTATACAAATACATTTCTTGGACAATAATAATAAAAAGCTTAGCGCACATATTTCAATAGGTTATTGGCATATTTGTCTTTTTATAGCACTTGATTTAGTTCGATTTGCGCACTTGTCTCCGTCTAACTGTAGCACCCGCCCCCTCAGTCATGGATACCGTTTTGATATACAAAGGCGTAGAGCTTAGAGCCCCCTTTCATAACAAAAAGTTTGTATAAATAATGAAATTGTTTGAAAATGGATATTGCAAACTTTTAAAATTGCATATTTTAGGCGAAAGTTCGTTTTAAATGGGTTCTTTATAAGCAAAAAGTACTGTACATCTCTTTTATAAGTAATTTATTTAATTTTAGAGCCTTTTGCTTTATTCCCTCTTGTCTATATTCCTTTAGTCGAACTTTGCTATTACGAACTTTTGTACAACGAAGTTTTCTTTATAGCGACTTATTTTCCAGAATACTGCAATTTCGATCAATACAATAACAATTCAAGAACTTTCTATAAATAGAAGTTCGACTGTATTTGATAAAAATGTATTTCTTGCAAGTTCTTAAATATTTTCCATTATCTAACGTACTTATTTCTTTGTTTTGTTGTTGAAATTATTACAAAGTGTATCCAAAGTTAATCAAACTTTGTTTTGCGATCTTTTCAAAAACAGTTAAAAAGCAATGTAGTTTAGCAGTTAAGAAACAACCTTTTCTAATGAATAATTTTTGCTAATTTATGCGCAAGTTTTCAGGCTTTCTGAGCAAATGAACGAAAAAGTTTTGAGTTGTTTTTAAGTAGATTTTAAGCGAACTTTTACTAGCATTACAAAATCAGAAATTTACACAATTTTTATGCAATTAATTTTATCGTTTCTCAGCTTTTCATGTTTAAAAGTAGTTTTTTTTTGTAGTTATATTGACCCCCATTGTTGAGAATCTGGCTAGGCCACTGCTTCTGTACAATTCATGCACTCAGCAAGTGAAGTGATTGTTGTAGCTGCGTGCTGCTCATGTTTGTTGTTCTTGTGTTCTCTAAGTGTATTTTGACGCGCCTTTAAGAGCCTGAGCTGTTCTCAAGTGTCTGAAGTGCGGCAATTAAGATACACTCTATCGGCAAAGACAACCGCAGACAAAGCCGCCACAAAATGATGCATGCTGCATGCTGCAAGTTGCAGAAACTGCACTTTTCGCACTGCTGCTGCTGCATTTAGATTAGCTTATAACACACTGCAACATTTAAAAAAAAACAAGCAGTGCATTCCTTGTACTGCAAGCAGTTAAGCGGCAAGCAGTGTACTAAAACGGTTTCTTCATTAACTTTGGTGTTTGTTATTCGATCGGAATAAAGTTTTATCAGTTGTTTAACATTGATAAAAGAAATAAGTGTATCAAATATCAAGGTAGTATCCTTAACATTATATGTATGCAGTGGCTTTTTTCCATTTACAAAGTATTTTGAAATTTGAAATTAAATTGATCTGCGTATGGTAGACAGGAAACTACATTTGTAGTATTTTATTACTCCTTTGAATCCATTTTCAAGGGGCTTAAAGAGGTGCTTGATACAACAGTTAGTCGTGAGCTTAAATTAGCAAGAACTTATTGACAGCTAATCTTAAAGCTGCAGTCGAAAGTAGTGCGAAAACAGCAGCCAAGAAATTAGTATTAGCCAAAAAGGCAAACAAGTCCAATACAGTTTGGAAGTCGATGATTCTGACCTTTTTATTTCGTTGGATAGCGTTATAAAAATTGAAAGCTACGCATTCAGGTGACCCACTTATGGTCAGCAGAGGTAAAAGCAGAGGTAGCAGCAGAGCCAGCAGCAGAGGCAGTGGTAGAAGCAGAGGCAGCAGCAGCAGCAGCTGCTCGTCTGGCGTGTTTGGTGTTTGCCATCGGCATGTTCTGCTCGTCAGTTGTATTGGCATTGGCTTGTTGTTGTTGTTGTTTAAACATTTGGCCGAAACTGTCGATGTTGGTCTACAAGAAACAAGCATGCCAAAAAGCAACAAGAAACATCAACAACAACAACAACAGCAACAACTTGTGCAGATCAAACTACCAGCCAGTTTTCTGTTCTTATTTTGTTTTGTTTTTTTTTTTTTTTATAGGAGTATGCGTCAGCGTTGGGTGTTGCTTTTTTTGATTCTCTTCTTTCATTTTTGGCACGAAATCAATCTCTTTGCCCATTCACAATCACATTCACATTCCAGTTTCCCTGTCCACTTTACATTCTCCTCCTACTTCGTCTCAACATTCGTTCAGCTTCTTCTTGTCGCGAAGCTTTCGTTGCTTTTGCTGTCCAAATTGAGCATTTTCAATTTTTGTACTTTTTGCTGTTTGTTTTGTTTGATTGTTTTCGATACACTTGCCGTGTTGTATTATAATTTTGGCATTCAATTTGTAAATTGATGCTAAAAACCTTAGCGTCTAATGAATTTATATTCTTGATCAATTCTCCACTTTATATAGTTAAACTCAACTCTCTGCTTTCAAGATAATCCTAATTAAACTTTGGACAAATGCTTTCTTTTTATGCTTAATATACTACAAGCCTGTTCCGAGTTAAAACGTTTTTAAAAAGTAAAACGAATGAATATAACTATAACTTTTGTGCTATTTATCCGATCGTGTTGAAATTTACACATCCGAAAGACATTGATTAAACATACATGTGTACTAAAAATTAAAGCTTTATCTTTAAAATTGTGGCTGTGGGAGTCTTTTGCGATTTGCGGTGGTGCGGGGGGGTGCATCCAAAAAGTTGAAATAAACTTGATCTGCGTATGGTATACAGGAACCTGCATGCCAAGTTTGGTGTCTCTAGCTCTTATAGTCTCTGAGATCTGAGCGTTCATATAGACAGAGAGACGGACAGACAGACGGTCATGGCTAGTTCGTGTTGGCTTTTGATCCTGATCAAGAATATATAGTTTATATAGTCGGAAATGCCTCCTTCTGTCTGTTACACACATTTGCAGTACTTTATAACTCCCTTTTTCCTATTTTTAATTATAATTCCCAAACGGTTTTAGCAAACACTTGGTATAGTGCCCGACTGAATTAACATCAACATTATCTTATTTCTTATTTTTGTTTTAAATCCGCATTGCTGCTGCAGTTCTTTCATCAACTGCAAATAGCTAACATATGGCGGATAGGCTTTAATCAGTTCATCCTGATGCTGAATAATAATGTCTCCAATTAAACAATCCTCGCTTCAATTATCATGCAGCTTGCGTAAATGCTCCAGCAAGCTCTGATGCACCTCGGTATATAGCTCGATCTTTAAAACATGATGTAAATAAAGCTAATCAACTTGAGCATTCGTGATGAAATTTACACAGCTGATCAACATTGATACAAAATATATGTGTACCAAAAATCAAAGCTTTTTCTTAAAAATTGTGGCAGTGGGAGTTTTTTGCGATTTGCGAGGGGGTGCATCCGAAATTTGAAATAAACTTGATTTGCGTATGGTATACAGGAACCTACATGCCAAGTTTGGTGTCTCTAGCTCTTATAGTCTCTGAGATCTGAGCGTTCATATAGACAGAGAGACGGACAGACAGACGGTCATGGCTAGTTCGTGTTGGCTTTTGATCCTGATCAAGAATATATAGTTTATATAGTCGGAAATGCCTCCTTCTGTCTGTTACACACATTTGCAGTACTTTATAACTCCCTTTTTCCTATTTTTAATTATAATTCCCAAACGGTTTTAGCAAACACTTGGTATAGTGCCCGACTGAATTAACATCAACATTATCTTATTTCTTATTTTTGTTTTAAATCCGCATTGCTGCTGCAGTTCTTTCATCAACTGCAAATAGCTAACATATGGCGGATAGGCTTTAATCAGTTCATCCTGATGCTGAATAATAATGTCTCCAATTAAACAATCCTCGCTTCAATTATCATGCAGCTTGCGTAAATGCTCCAGCAAGCTCTGATGCACCTCGGTATATAGCTCGATCTTTAAAACATGATGTAAATAAAGCTAATCAACTTGAGCATTCGTGATGAAATTTACACAGCTGATCAACATTGATACAAAATATATGTGTACCAAAAATCAAAGCTTTTTCTTAAAAATTGTGGCAGTGGGAGTTTTTTGCGATTTGCGAGGGGGTGCATCCGAAATTTGAAATAAACTTGATTTGCGTATGGTATACAGGAACCTGCATGCCAAGTTTGGTGTCTCTAGCTCTTATAGTCTTTGAGATCTGTGCGTTCATACAGACAGACAGACGGACATGGCTAGTTCGACTCGGCTGTTGATACTGATCAAGAATATATACAGTTAATATGGTCGGAAATGCCTCCTCTTGTCTGTTACACACATTTGCAGTACTTTATAACTCCCTTTTCCCATTTTTAATGGGAACAGGGAGTAAAAATTAAATTCTTTTATTTAAGCCAATTTTAGTGGATTTTCTGGAAGAGTATCTAAACTTCGACAGTCCGAAATTAGTTTTATTTCTTGTATTATGTTTTTGTGACTCTGTTTTTTGCGTATCTTGTTTTTGCACGCGTACCGTGTTGGAATTTTAAATAATACATTTGACGCTTTCATTTTAGCTAAAATGCTGAAGGCAAACCATTTTACATTAACGCCTACCTTTTATGGTTTTTTTGTGATTTGTATTGATTTATTGGCATATCAAAGTATTTGTAGTATATTTTTCAGTCAGCCAGTTTTAATGTCATCATTAACATTGGCCATTTTAACCATTTTACGATTGAACTTCAATTAGTTATGCCCTGACAGTTGGCATTTCCGCAATCAGTTTAGGTTTTCTTTTTTTTTTTTGTATGCTTTTTTATTGGTTCATATATGGTATTTGATTGGAAAGTGCTGCAATTAAAAAATAATTGAACTGATAAAGTGGCAGCGGGTAGCTTTTTGATTTCTGATTGACACGTGTGCTGTGTGGCAAATGTGTTTTAATTGTGGGAAAATTGCTATACGATTATATTCAAATTTCATACTTATGGAAAATTAATTTCTCTTCTATTATATTGTATTTTATTTGCAGTTTGGGGAATGCTGTTGAAATGTTTTGCCTTCTGAGCAATTAGCTGCAATTTTGGTAAGTTTACAATATCTTTATTTGACAAATGTAAAATGACAATTGACAAAGTTGTGGTTATTATGTTTAGCTATTTTGAATTGATGGTAATGTAAATTGAATATAAATTGATGTTTTTATCAATCGATTACTAACAAAAGCAAATAAATATAGTTATATGTTGATTAACAAATGCTTTTATTAGAGTTTATACAAATGTATAAGTTAAGTTTAAGACTATAAACAATAAAACTTAAGTTCGTCTTTATAATCTATAATCACTTCCTCAAGGGCAGAGACATTATCTGTATAAGCACCACAAAAGTCAGTGAATTTTTGCACTTCGTATAATATGCTTTAATCCTTGAAGAGAAACCTAATTACGCTCTGTAATGTGATAACCTATAAAACATATTTTATAATCTCAAAAGAGATTATATTTCATTTAGTCTTTAAGTTCTCAGAAGTTCGTTAATTTCTTTAAAATGTATTTGAAAAATTCTACCTTTTTTCAAATGGTTACCAAACTGTTGAAATGTTGCTTACAATTTTGCATACATTAGCTACAAAACAGAAATCTCGAAACTTAGAATCAATTCAGAACAAGCAGCTTTGATTTAACACATGCCAAACTCTGTTTAAATTGATAGTTGTTCATTGCCAACAAATCTGGGATCCTTTTTTTTTTTTGGCTGCCATTGAAAAGCAACGAGCCGAAACTTTGCCAGACGAAATTATTTGGAAATGTCAGTTTACAAAAACAAGAACGAAGCAGACTTTCATCAAATGCAAATAACATTGAAATACCAATAGCAAATACCCCAAATACATAACAACAACAACGATGGCAAACAAAAATGTTGTACCAAAATCAAACAATATTCGCTCATTGAGCTTTTAAGCCGCTAAAAGTTGAGTACTGAATACTGAGTACCCAAAAATACCGAGTAACTGAGTATACTCGCTTGTGTGTTTGTAGGAAAGCGAGCACATGTCATTTTTCAGTTGCTTTTACTTTGATGTGCCAGCCAAAATAAATACTAAATGGTGCCTGTCACTCGCCCATTCATGGATATGATTTTGATGCTGCAATACACTTGGAAAAAAAGTAGCTTACATTTAGGCAAAGAAACATATATTGGCTTAAAATTATATTTTCTTAAAGTAGAAAAGCTTTCACAGTAATACCTTTTTGGTAAAATTGACTTTTCAAATTTTGCCGATTTATAAATTTCTAAAACATATTTTTCTCTGAGTGTAATACTTTTTAATATAAAGCAAAAACAGAAAAATACTAACTGAACCACAATATTTTTTCAGCTTGAGTGCCCAAACAAAGAGACAGAATTAATTTCAGTGTTGAAAGAGATGAATTATGATGAGGTTTTTAATCGAATTATTTAGTTTAAGAATTTAACATGAAAGCAATTAAAAGCTGTCAATCATATCTTTTATCTTACCCCAATACAATTGATATGCAATGTTAATTACTTAATTGAAACAGGATGCGTTTAGCTGTCAAGGACAGCGCACATGTTTAACTAACTTCCTGTTATCTAAATTTATGCAAGTCCATAACTAAACATTTTGATAGACTTTGCCTCAATTTTAGTTGGCTTGATTTGTATGCGCTTTGTAAATTCAAACATTTTACATTTCAAGGTTTTTAATCAACATTTCACCAGTTTACAGTTTCAACATTTCGTGGAAAAAAATTCCATGCATATTGCAAAATAATGCGGTTGCTGCTCTCGCTGTATGCAAAAGCTAATTCAACAAATCAAAGGAATTTTTCATGCATATTTAAACATTTTCTCTCTCTCACTTTTGAATATTGAATATTGACTATTGGCTAAATACGATGTTATAAAGCTGTTCACATGAATACAGAATATGAACTAACGAACTGTTTGATTTACATTTTTTCAGTTATGCCATAGAAAAACAAGTAAACATTCTTTAGTTAAATATACTCGCATAGTTAATATCCTGTAAAATACTAAATGCAAGCAGTGTACAGTGTAAAGCAGTTCACTTGAAGTTCAAGCAAGCAGATTCCTGCCTTCTGCTGCGCATTATGAAAATACTTTATTGAAAATCTTTAATGTTTATTATTCGATTTTTTTAAAATTAACTGATAAATTATATACTCAATATTAGGGTTAAACAAAAAATAAAAAGGATTATATATCATAGATGAAAAGTTGCTTCTAAGATATAGTAACCCGATTTTAAGCAAATTTAATCAAAATGAAAAGAACATATTTAAACACAGAATAGATTAGTTTGATAAACAAAAAAGATTTGCATACAAGAACTAGTTTTTCAGCCCAATGTTCCTATGGCAGCTATAAGATATAGAAGTTGGATTTTGAAGAAATTTTGTGGACATGCATAAACTATCCTTAAATTTAGGTAAAATGAGTTTGGTTGATTTATCTTGAAAAATGAAAAGGATTTTCATAGAAAAACTAATTCTTCAACCAAATGTTACTATGGCAGCTATAAAATATAGTGATCCGATTATGATGAAATCTTCTTAACATGTTAAAATAACGCTAGGACTCAGATTTGGTAAGTTTGTTCAAGTTATCTTGAATACCAAAATACTTCGACCGATGCATTTGTTTCAAGTTTCATTACGATAGACTTAAAACTGAGCGAGTAAGGGGAGAGAACTTGAAATTGGATCAACTATCTCATAAAATCTTTAAAATCAAGCTCCAAAATACATTTTCATAGCCTTAGCAAGCCCCTTTTACTCACTTTCAAAGGACATCGATTATAACAAAAGGCTTGCAAGGAAGCAACCACATAACTATTCAAACTTTAAACGAGTATATCGAATGTTGTGGCTAATGAAGCTATTAGTGTTGACCTTGTTATTGAACATTCATCGCACAGGCTGTGGTAGTTTTTGTATTTTTGTTGTTTTTTGTTGGCCACATTAACCATTCGACCGGCTGCCACGGAAAGTGGCCATTTTCCGCAGCCAAGAACAACAAAACAGCAGCCAAAAAAAAAAGAAATGTTTAACTTGATTTGCTGAAAAGTTTTGTGGGGTAGAAGAGAAAAAAGTTAATGCCAGTTGGTTGATTTCTGTAGCATTTCCGTTGTGTTTCATTTTAATTTTCATACTCAAAGTGCTTTGACCAATGCCCAATGAGAAACGAAACGAAACGAAACGAAATCAAATGGCATGAAATGAAATAAAATAAAATGTTTGACTATTGGCGGAAGTGCGCCATAAGTTTATTTCTTGTGCGCCATTTTGTTTACATATACATGTAAGTGTGTGTGTGTGTGTGTGAGACAGAAAATATGCTGCACAAAATACGCAAACACACATATATATTGTATGTAAAGTATATATGGAGTAGAGTTGTTCTCTCTAGTTCAATTTATTGCAGTAGTTCATAAATTATTTAAAAAAGGTTCCATTTTATATTTTAAAATTTTAATTTTTACTTGGTATTTGTTCAATTTATTGAAAACGGCTTCCAATTAACTTTGAACTTGTATTTCTTTGATATTTTAGTGACTTTTCATCATGATTTTGAAAATATTCGATTAATTTGTCAATTAATCACAATGGAGTTTATGTTAAAGTCAAATCGCTCTTTAATAGAAATTGTCTTTTCGCATAATTGATAAATAGCTTATTGAAATACAATTCAGTTGAATGCTATTTGTGACTGAAATAACTTGAATAATCAATAATTTGGAATGTAGTTCAATTGATCTAGATCTGCAACTGATACGTTTGCCAATTAATCGCAATGGAACTACTAACTTTTTGGTTAATTGATCCATCGCTAATTGGAATACAATTCAGTTGAATGCTATTTGAGACTCAAACAACTTGAATAAACGAAATACAGAAAGTCAGTTCAATTGAACTAGTTCTGAACGTTACAATACATCACTAATAAAGAGCACATATACATATATATTGAGCTTGGTATTTAGTTTTTGAGTTCTCGACAGTTGGCGTTGAGAGTTTTGTATTTGTATTGGTGGGCCTTATTGGCTTTTATGCGCCATAATGTAACGGAAATTGTACAACTTTTTAAAGATATAAATATTTAATTCAAATGTCGCTTATGCTACACTTTTCCCCGACCCGTTCCGTTCCAGCATTCTTCTAGTTTTGTACAGAGACCCAAACAAAGAGTGAAACTGTTGCCTGTTACTGTTCAATTTACTGTTTGAACTTTCACAAGTGTTAGCTGCTCCTGCTGCCAACCAATACCTCCCTCTCTCCCTTAGTTTCCTGCTGGCCCTAAAGCTTACACACACACATACAAGATGTAGCAGCTGGCAGGCAGGACAGCCATTAATATTTTTCAACTATTTGCATAAATTAATGTGCGCACAAAATGTTGCCAAAATATGTATGCTTGCAACTTACGATGGGGGGTTGATAGCTACCCCAACCCCCTTGTGTGTGTGTGTGTGTGTGTGTGTGTGTGTGTGTGTGTGTGTGTGTGTGTGTGTGTGTGTGTGTGTGTGCCTTGTGGGTCAGTTGGTTGTGCGCGTTTTAATAGCGATTTAAAGCGCCTCTCGCTCTCTGTTTGAATTTTAGTTAAGCATGCTTCCAACAAACTTTACCATATGAATTTGAAATGCAATTGCATATCAGCCTTGAGCAATATTCTCTAAAAAACACACACAAAAAAGAAAAAACAAAAACTTTATCCAAGCAGCTTTTAATACGATATGCACATAGTGTGTGTGTGTGGGTGGCATGCATATGCCAAAAAGTGGGTGTGGCGCTAATTTGCAATTAGTTACAGGCAACACACGCTAAAGGTGAAGCGGACGTTGTCTCAGCTGCTGCTACTACTATGCTTTGCTGCTCTCTGCCCTTCTTAACACCCCCTCTCTCCTGTTGCATTTCAAATTTATAAAACGTGCAGGCTGTCATGTTGAAAAGTTTTGAATTTGCGTTGGAAGAGAGACTGCATAGAATTTATAATTTTTGGCTAAAATATTTAATTTATTTGATTACGGACTTAGTCACAGTAAATGCATTTAAAATCAGGTTTCGTAACGGCCATGAGTAGTTTGAATACAACCTATTTTTAATAATTATTTACTTATTTTTATAGTGATTTTTTATATAATTGATTTTTATATATAAGAAATCAACTGTCATAATAATTTAATAATTCAAAAAATTAAAATCAAAAATGATTTTTTAAATTTTCTTATGTTTACAATAACTAAAAACTAGTTTGGAATAGTTCTGTTATTTTATTTAATGTTCTCTTCACATTTTTACTTTTAACAAAACTCAATTTCGTTGTAATCTTTCGATATTAGTTTCTTACGATTGAACTAGTTCCATTTTGGGAATGATTACAGTTGCTGTTGAACTAGCTTAAAGTAAATTTGAAAATAGCACAAGTACTCTGCTGCAAAATCTTGGTAAAAGTGAAAATGGAAACATGTCTGATAAAGTAACTTAGCTTAATAGAACTTTAATAATTTAGATTTGGCAACTGAAAATTCAATTTTCAACCACAGAAAATGGATGTTAGGATGTGTGTGGCTGTGTGTGTGTGCATGTATGTGTGTGTATGTGCATGAGTGTGTGCTGGAAAATGAGTTGACTGGTAATTGAGTTTTTAGTAGCTGTTAGCGGTGCCACACCGGCTCTTTGCGCCACTTAGTGGCAAAGATGCGCATGCATACTCAAACACATGCACATACACAATACACAAACACACACATATATATATATATATATATATCGTTGGACCAGCATTACCACCAGCACAGAACCAAAAAGCAGCAGAGGTGCATTGTTGCGCAAATTAACTACATATGTATGAGTATGTATGTAAGCATGCATACACACACAAACAGACAGACCAGTACAGTGCATACACTGCTAAAAATAAATATAGCATTAATCACTTTAATTTGAGTAATTTTGTTTCGAAAATTTATATTTGATATAGAAAAATACATAATCTTATAAGCCAAATAAATACTCTGATCTTTGTCCAATTTCTCAAATAATTCAATACATAATTGAGTTATATGTAACTAAAAATTTAATAAAATATTTATTAATACATAATAAGTTGACTTTTTTCATTTGTTTTATGAATAATACTAATAATACAAATAAAATGTTCATATCAAAATTATCTAAAAATCTTAAATATCTTATACGCCCAAAAGAATTCGATGAGAAATCACTCCAAAATAGTACTGCTTACAACTCTGTATGTTTAATTTCATCATAAACTATTTCTGTCAGTGTACATCGCACACACATACACAAGCATACGCATAGGAACACGTAGCCCGAAAATGCAAGTTAAAGTTCCTCTCACATGTGCCAACCAAATCAAATTTGCACCAAAAACCAAAGGTAAACTTTGAACGCTAGTGGCGGACATTGCTATCTATATGAGTGTGAGTGTGAGTATGTGCGTGTGTGTGTGTGTGTGTGTGAATCCAAACACTCATGCAAATTCTCACGTCGCTTATTTGGTAATTTACGCGAGTGCGAAAATGCGTTGCATGTTTGCCTAACAAGGTGTGTGTTTCTATCTACATCTGTGTGTGTGTGTGTGTGTGTGTCTACACGAAAGTTCATAAACTTGTACTCTCACCTGTGTACACCCACAGACAGACAGACAGACACACAGACGAGCACATACAGACACACTTAGCCAAACACTGCCTTAATTAAGTTATCAAGACATTTTGGTTCAGAAACTTGGCTAGACCCAAACACTGTGGCCAAAACGGGAACTGCATTTTGTCAGCCGCAATAAATTCGCATAATAAATGGGCAGCGTTTAACTGTGTCAACAGCAGCAGCAGCAGCAAACTCTACTCCTGCCTATGCTATCTACAAAATTTGGCATGCAAGTCCATAAAAAAAAAAGAAAAACTCTACCACCTGCACGTAAAATGTTAAACAGCAGTCTAATGTCCAAAGAGATGCACAAAAGTGGCCAAAATCTGCCGCAGGCTAAGGACACTAGCAGCTGTTGTTGCTGTTGCTGCGATGGACGTCAGCAACAGCACTGAAAATAACAAAAATTATGCTAAATAGGTAAAGCAGCTTTCACGAAACTGAAACTTAACTGCGAGCACTAAATTAAGAGTGGATGAGTGAGTGGGTGGCTTTAGCTGTGCTGCGGTGGGTGGCGGGTGTTGCTAGTGGGGCCAACTAAACGGCAATGTCAATGCGGGTCAGCAGCAGCAGCAGCAACGATGACGACAAGGCAGCAACTATAACTGTTGACTGGGTCAGGCTGCATTGAATAAAGTAGGGCGCGCAATCTCGCCCAGAAGGCTGGCTGCATCATGCAGCTACACTGTTAAAAAAAAACCTGTTTTTAAAATAAATATTTAACAGGACTTCAACTTTAACATGCTTTGAGAAAGTTACTTAATTGCACTTTTCTATAGGAAATTGAAGTTCAAAAATTAGTTTCATTTTTTTTTTTGCAGTGTATTCATGTCTATGATAGACACAAAATTGATCTGGCAACTGACACTGAAAACTAATTGATCATAACAGAGTCGAGCGTGCAAAGCACAATATATGCATAATTAAAAGAAAACATTTCAAAAGTCTGTCAAAACTTTCTAGCCTGAACTTTCTGACAGTTTAAAGACCATATTAAGCACTTTAAAGTAATCATTAGGCCTGGTTTAGTTACCGTTGCTTTTGAGCTGCCGACATACAGTAAAGACTCGAAAGTGAGAACTTTTCTAGATCTTGACACTTTGTCTGCCTATTGTATATACCAACATGTATACCAAGTTGCTCTGCGTTCATACGGACGGATGGACGGACGGGCAGACGGACAGACGGACAGACGGACGGACGGACATTTCACAAGCCCAATATACTCTTTTTTCTTTTTTTTTCAAAAAAATTAAAAGAAGAGTATAATTAATGGTTATGGTTAGAATATATTGTTGCCTAATGCAAAAAGAACTGAAAACCATGTAGTTTTTATTAGCGAGTTTTTACTGTACATACATGCATATGTATGTATGTGTGTATGCTTAGTGCACAAATCTTTCAAACTGTTCGCACATTTAAGCAACGTTTCGGTCTCTCAATGCATTGTACGCAGTATCTGTGTCAAAAATGATATGCGGGAACAAAGTTCCCCTGGGTATTTGTCAACAGTTGCCAACGATGCCAGGCTGCGACGCAAGCAGCGACGCAAGCAGCAGCAGCAGCGGTGGCAATTCTGACAGCAAATAGAATCTTATCTGCGGAGGCACGCGTTTAACTGCCATTGCCAGGGCCCAGTGGCCAGAAGCAGAACTCAGGACACAGGTCCTTTGGTAAGTTGGCCAAATGCTAAGGCGAAACTGGCGAAACTGGCAAACTGGCGAGCTGGCGATAGTTGCAACAGATTCACATGAAAAATGTTCGCATATACCTTTTTCGCCTTTGGCTCAAAAGCTGCTGACTGTTCACACGCTCGCTTGGCTGGCGATTGAACAACGTGGGAGAATAGAGGGGAGGAGTTTAAAGGTGGAAAGGATGAGGAGTAAGGCGCCAGGATGCGGATGCCGGGATGCCTAGTGCCTAGTGCCTTGTGCCTTGTGTTACGCTCCTTTTGCATTGGTTTTGTTTGCTGTCTTGATAGCGATGTGTAGATGAGTGTGTGTAAATGTGTGTGTGAGTGTGTGTGTGTAAATGTGTGTGTGAGTGAGGAACTGCAAAAGGAAGCAGCTCTTTAGGCAGCAAAATACGCACCCGCAACCCGCACCCGTAGCTCCACCTGCTTTACACTTTATCCATCTTAGAGTTGAACGATATTATTATAGTTGTGAACGTTACTTTTAAATATCAGTGACAAGTATCACTGTGACTGTGACTCTGCTCTAAATATCACAGGATTTAAAAACTAAACTTTCATAAACTGTCATTGGACATTTGGAAAGAAACGAGAAACTGACTGTTATCGTGAATATCCGAATCATAATCAGCTGATCCCTAGTTAACAGTTTTTGACGATTATGCCATTTTTGATCTATTTTGCGGAATTTTATGGTTTTGGGGGTGGAACTTGAAATAAAATTAATAATGTATGAATAGGAAATTTCATGATCTAATTTTGATTTTTGTCCAAAGACTTCAAATCGCCCTCTTTTACACCTTAATTTTGCTGTTTGTGAACGCATGTCCTGGACTGTTGTCCGAATCATATGTCAGTCAAAATTTGTAGTCACGATTTTAGTCACAGTTGCTCAGTTCTGTATGTACTTATGTTTAATAGAGAGAGAACAAGAGAGAAAGAGAGAGAGAGAGAGAGCAGCTACCTCGTTGGGCACACGCAGTTCTATATGCAGGAATGTGTACTGTATAAGCAAACTAACTGCCGCTGGGCCAAGTGTAGCATATTTTTTAACTGTTAAGTGATGATGCTGTCCTTGTTGCTATCCTTGCTGCTGCTGTTGCTGCGGCTGCTGTTGTTGCTGTTGCTGTTTGACCGCCTTTTGCCTGAAATTTAAAATTTAAAATGCAATTTAATATAGATTCCATACAGCTTGCTTTTCTCACTCTCCCTCTCTCTGATGTACTTAATTTGGCCAATGACAATATACATTATATAGGTACATTATGATAAGCTTTGCCCATGCGCTTAATTAACATGACTAATGCACTAGCAGCACTAACTAACTAGCTGAGTCACAGCAGCAAAAAAATAACTGTGTTAACCACTAACTAATGAGCTAGTGGCTAATCAGCGGACATGTCCCTGAGCCTAAACATACACTGTTCAAAATGTACCAATTTCACTTTCAAAACAATTTCAAAGACAAATTTATAGCAGACTTTTTAGAGCAGCGTATATCTTTTCATTTTGATCTGAAAAGTATGTTTTAGTTTTTGAAATTGATTCAAAAATGGATAACGGAACAAGTATGTATCGTTAGTGATTGGAGCATTATTAAATCCAATTATTCTCTTAATTGTGATTATCTGAATAAATTAGAATTTTCAGGAAATAAATTATATTCAATTATTGGGCAAATCCTCAGTATTTCACAAGAAATTCTTGATTTTGAAAGAGACTATATAAATCTTAGTCTGACCAACTATTTTATTCAATATTCTTATTTCTGAATATGATTCTCGAATACATTTCTTTAAGAGAACTATATGCTTTAGTAATGTAAAGCATTATTTTGAACAGTGTACAGACGCACTTACAAATAGAACGCTCAACTAAAACTAATCTAGTGGGCTGGCAGCAAAAGCAAAAGCACACACACTCACACAACACACCCAGCTGATAAAGCTGAAGAGAAATTGTGCCAGTCATAACTCAAAAGGACTCGTCAGGACTCGCGGATAAGGCACTATATGAGAGAGAAAGCTACGCGTGTCTGCATTATGGCCATCATTCAGAGGCGTCATCGCAAAGGCCAGCCAAAAAAACCAAGTATAAAAGAAAGCAAGGATGAGGATAATCATAAAAATGTTGGGGAACCTAATCCTTTCAGACACACATACACACACACACACATAGACACGCATATTCGGCCAGCCACTAACGCTAACCAAAGAAACGCATTTAAGCATAAAAGGATACGACGTCTTTTTTTGTTGCTCCTGCCGCTGTTTGCTGAATACGTAAAAGGATTTTGCGCACCTTTCAAAATCCCTTTTTTTTAAGAGTTTTTCTTTTTTAACTATAAAAAAAAGTGTACTGAATGCATGAATGCATGATGATTGAATGAATGAATGTGTCATGGCCAAGGCCCCCACTAACAACAACAACAACAACAAAAATAGTTAAATGGAAAAACTTTTTATGTGTTCTTCATTCTTCGGGTCAGAGTACTAATCAGCTAGTCCAAATAAAAAGAGAACACATTTTTTTGTTAGCTTTCTTCTCTCCTGTGCCTCACTTGTTTTGATTATAAATTGAAAATTTTGCTGCTGTGCAAATTTCTCAGCAAAATCAAAGTGTTTGCATGGAATTTACAAAATTTCTTATTCATTTTTTTCTTCTCTATTTTATTTCTTTTTTTTTTTGTTGTGCTCCCTTTTACGGTCATTTCCATATGTCGCAACCCGGACAGGCGGTCAAGCGCAAAGGACGAGCGTCCAACTGGAAGTTGGTGGGGTATTGCTAGAATTTAGGACATCAAGGATATGCTTGTTAGTAACCAAATTTTTCACAGCAACAATGACAACCAAACAAAGGCTTAGGCAACATTTCTGACACTTTCAAGTTGGCAAAAAACCGGTTTTATAAGGTGTACGCATCCATGGGTAAATCGATTTTTATTCACTTTGTTCACATTAAAAATTAGTTATTTTGTTGAATAATGTGTGAAGAGATTTTGAATAGCAAATCATTTCTATGCATAAGATCGAACAAAAAGTCAGGCTACTTTGTAAGAAAGTCATATTTTGAAAGGCCTTTTTGTTTATTGTTTACTTTTGCTTGGTCCTTTTCACAATTTCTAAGTGGCAAAATAATAGTTTTTTGCGAGAAATCTGCCAGAAAATCCTAACTGCTTTAGTAAGAAACACGTTAAAATGCTCCAGTCGAGTGTGTTTGAACTACGAAACTCCAAACTACAAGCAGTCGATTAAAAGCAGTACATTGATTGTTACTCAAGCAGTTCAGCGGCAAAGTAAGCAAGCAGTGCATTTTACGTTTGCAGTGCCCGTCAAACTGCTGCTTCTGCCTACTAAGTGAAATCAACGCAACTGATTAAGATTGATAAAAAAATATGTTGAGGATTGCGAGGGGAGTGTATCCGGAATTTGAAACAAACTTGAGCTGCGTAAGGTATACAGGAACCTACATACATACATGCCAAGTCTCTAGCTCTTATAGTCTCCGAGTTCTGTCCATCCGGACAGACGGATGGACGAACGGACATGACTACTTCGAATCGGCTGTTGATGCTGATCAAGAATATATAGTTTACATAGTCGAAAATGCCTCCTTCTGGCTGTTACATACAATTGCAGTACTTTAATACTCCTTTTTTCCCATTTATAATGGGAACAGGTCGTAAAACTAACAAAACTTGACCTTCCGTAATTTTTTCACATCAAAATAATGCGAATTCCGAAATTAAACTTTTTTTGTTACCCAACACACAAAAGAATCATGAACGAGTTCCATATTGCCATCAACAAGCTAAATGCTATGACACTCGATTGCTGCAAAGATAATGATAATGACATGTGCTTTAGTATTGAAATTTTTCGTAATTGAAAGGTTAGATAAATTTGAGAGTATCTTTCAGCTACAATTACAAATATTAAAGGACATTAGCTATTTTAATGGGCCAGCAGTATTTTAACACGTTTAAACAAACCGTTTTTCAACACTGGAATGCCAATTTAAGCGCAGCCAACTTTGCGCAGACGCGTTAAACTTTCATTTTACTGTTTTCTGCAATTACACACGACACAACCAAATCGAGAATGTCCATTTCAAACTATAAACAACAGTCGAAGGTGCGTCTACAGCCGCTCGTGCTGTTCCAAATCATCTCGGCCTACGAGCGTCGACCCAAAGATGCCAAAATGGCGATGGGCACCTTATTGGGACACCGCGACAAAGGCAACGATATTATTGAGATTACAGACAGCTATACAGTGCAGCACAAGGAGCAGCAAGTTGGCGATATGGAGCAGTTTAAGCTGGACATACAATATGCCAGCGATATGTATGAACTAAATCAGATCAGCTATCCGAAGGAGAAGATTATTGGCTGGTATAGCACAGGAAACTGCCTCTCACGCGCTGCGGCTGCCTTGCACGCTTTTTATGCCCGCGACTGTAACGATAATCAGCCGCTGCATTTGTTGGTGGACACTACACTGCGCTCCGGCAGAATGAGTACACGTCTCTACTGTGGCGTAAACATAGGTGTGCCTGATGGCACCAAGGGTTTGCTTTTCACCCTGCTGCCGCTGCTGAAGCTGGACACAGAGTGTGAGGAGACTGTCGCTTTGCGTATTATGCAAAAACAAGTACTGCATCCGAGTAAGCGTCCTACCATGCTGCCCGAGCTGGTTCATGTCGTTGATTCTATACGAGATTTGGAACAGAAGCTGGATCTGGTGTTGCGCTACATTAACGAAGTGCTCGATCGGAAACGTCGACCGGATAATAGTGTTGGACGTGCTCTGCACGATGCTTTGACATCGGTGCCGATGATGGATCCGGAAAGCTTTCGTCTCATGTTTAATTCCAATGTGCGGGATATGCTGATGAGCCTGACGCTGGCTACCATGATTAGGACACAGATGGAGCTTGGCGAGAAGTTGTCCTGCCTTCCAGATCACTAAATGTCGAACGTGAAACGATTATATTTAATAAATACAATTTCAATGAGGAAACTATTTCGATTTTGCATTTTTATCAATCAGGTGAGTTCCCATTTCCGAATCGAAATTATGAGTTGTTCTGCATTCCGAATATCCATAGAAAATTTGAATATAATAGTTTTTGTTTTGAAACATTTGAATGAGAAGTATTCGTACTTATCTTTTAACTTTATTTGAAAACAGTCATGAAAAATATGAAAATGATTTGGCTTAAAAATGCTCGGAAATGGGAACAGGCCTGAATATATTTATAATTGAGATATATATATATATATTAGTTGAATAAACGTAAACAAGATCTTAAAATAATGAAAACAAAAGTTAGCAGAAATGAGAACTGGCTTTAATATAATTAACTTTCATTCAATCACATTTTATAAATCTAACTGCAAAATATTTCAGAATATCTAAAATTTCACCTCGATTTTAAGGATCTTTTTAGTGAACTAATCATTAATCTTTATCAAAACTGAACCGATTTCCATGTCTTTTTTAACACTATTTTTGCTTTTCATTTAAACTTTATTAACTTTATTAAATAAAAACAATTTTGATAAAAGTTTCTAAGTACCCAATAAGAATAAATAAGTAAAATTATATTCTCAAAATTTCACTTTTATCTGATTTACGTTATTTCAGAAGTATTTCTGATCAAAGAGAAAGAGTCACCAAATTATTATTTCCAAAACTAGTATTATAACTTTTTTTCAAAATTTTTCCCAACACAAATTCAAGAAAAAATGTATAATTTAACAATAAAGTACAGTAAAGTTAACTATTCACGTGTTTGAAACTGCTTTTCAAGCTAAATATCCTATCAAAAAATGTTGTACTGTAAAGTTCCCAACTTCAACGAAAATTTATAGCTCACTTTGTCCAAACTAAACCTTTTTAATGCCCGTTAACACATTTGTCATATAGTTTACCAACTTTATATATTGGGCTTGCAAGTCTTTTTGAATTATTGAAAAAACATATATATTCCCTTTAGTTAATTTGAGCAAATTGATTTACCAATGTGTCTCTTTTTAAACTTTCAACCTAATAGTTGAAAACATTATTTTTTTGTATACAGCTGGAGTGCTATAAAGCCCTATATTTAAAGCAGCATTGTAGTTGTCAACGTTGCAATTTTTTATAATATTTATATGGCGAATACAATAAATATATTACAAAAGTGATAATGGCAGCGATTGCATAATGGATTAAGTGTCGGCCTCTGAATATCTCAACTGAATGGTCGATGTCGATGCCTGCGTTGACATTTGCTGTTTGTCGTTATATATTTTAAGCCTTTATCAATGTGAATGCGAGCGGCAACCGCGAATGCCACATGATGCACAAGGACACTACAGGGCAGGAGGTGTGAGAGTGGAAAGGTGAAGCAGGAGCAGATGAGTTGGAGGCAACCTCGACTGGCCCTGGGGCCATTGCTGCATTGAATATTTGTATTTTTACTTAATTTGAAGCGATTTATTAATTTTTTTAATGCGCTGCTGTTGGCATTGATTGCAGCTGCTGAACGCAATTAATTAAAAATCTGATATTATTGAATAGTAAATTTGAACTGGCAATGTGCGCCAAATTCAAATTCAAATTCAAACTCAAATTCAAAACCAGCTAAAGTGAAAAAGGGAAAAGGGAGTTATGCAAATGAGCAGCGTACGCGCCATTTTGACAAATGATGGCAATCAAAAAGTTGCATGGCTTAATGCGTGTTGCATGTTGCGCATAGAAGTTGCAGTTGAAGAAGAAGCAGCAGCAGTAACAGCAGCAGCAGAAGTTCTTGCACAGATCACGTATACGACATGGCACACTAAGACATTGCAACTTTTTCTGCTAATTAATGTCAAAATCTTAGATATATTAAAACGTTGCAACTCCAAGTTCATGCCACGTGTTTAATCCCCTGCACACGCTTTGCTCTCATAACTTTGACAGTTTTACGTTGCCTTCTGCCACTCTCCCCCTCCTTCTGTTCCCTGCTTCTGCAGCCTGGCACGTGTTTGGACTTTGTGCGCAAATCAATGCGACAATGTGAGCTCTAACTTGGGGCAGATTTCAACGCATTTCTTATTCAACATTTGACTTGCGTGGAGGCTCTGAAATAATGCGATTTCCCAGCATTTATTGTAGCTAAATAAACTTGGAAAGTAAAAATAGATATCTGTGCATTGCCGAAGCTTTGATACTCTTACAGAGTTGTCAATTTATCAAAACAAATATTTAAAATAAGAAGATTTTTCATAGAAAATCTCAAATTTCAACCGATTATTCCCATTTTGATACAATTTTACTCAGACATCTATAAATACAAGAAAATTGTTTATGATAAAACAAGTAGATTAGGTGAGTATCAAGGAGATGCTTTGAAAAACAAAACAGTTTCTTAAACAACAACAGAAATTTCAAGATTTCAAGAGATTGTATAACAGCTATATTATATACTGTTCCGTTTAGATTTAACCAAACTGTAGTTAGTATAATATGATTTGCATGCTCTAAACTTGAGTGAGATATCTTTGAAAACAAAAAAGTTATTTGTACATAATAGCGATTATTCTAATGGCAGGTAGATAAGATGTCCGATTTGGAAAGGACTTAAGAAGCCATATAAAAAGCATAAAAATTTACATTATTTTTGAGTTTGTTTGAAATATCACAAAAAACAAAAAGGTTTCTAAACAAAAATCTATCTTTTGAGCTATATGATATGTACATAGTTATTTGATTCGGATCTAGATTACATATAGTATGTACTTTCTGTGACAATGTGATAATAAAGTGACAGTCTAGATAGACAGACTCAACTCGTCGTTCTGATTAAGAAAAGAAACTTAAATCTTCTTTAAAAAATAAATAAACATGTCTTAAGAAGGAAGTATTTACTTTCAGGGTTCAAGAACTTTCCTACTTTTAATGTGCTACAATTTCGTAACAAAAATCATAATACCCTGCCGTTAGGGCATCCAAAACTTAGTACAAAACCCAGGCAACTCATTGAGGATTTATGTTGAAGTGTGCGCTTTTGTGGCCACAGTTTAGGTGTCAGTTGCAGGCCAGCAACATAGAAAAGATAAAAGAGAAGTAGAATAAAAGTAAGGAAGGCAAAGAGGATGCCAAGTTGGCCAGGCTGCCAAGGCAACTCAGCAATTGGCAAAGAGGCTGATACCGGGCAACGCCTACAACATTTGACTTTCACATAAAATACTCGCACATATGCCACAAAAAAGAAAATAAGATAGTAAAAAAAAAAAAGAAAACAGGAAAAAAGTGATAGATATTATAATAGACAGTCTACACGTACGTTGTGTTGACGCACAAAACAATAATAAGGCTTCAAAGCTAACGAAATATGATAAAAACCAAGACATATATGATAGTTACAGCAATAATGGACAGATAGACAGACAGACAGAGAGTGAGAGAGGGGGATGTGAGAAAAGAAGCTCAAAAGTTGCAGAAGCAAAATAAAGATTGGCATAGATATGCACGTGATAGGAATGGAACTCGGAAATTAAGTGGCTCCTGCGACGGCGAAGAAAGAAACAAAACCCAAAGAAATCTTTTGCAAAACAATATATGTCATATACACAGCACTATTGTTCTTGCTGCTGTTGGCCAACACACAGAAAATGGCCAACAAATTGAGTGGCAGTGGCAAAACGGAAAATAAAATGCACATTAGCACTGCCATGGCCCAGCAGGCACAGACTGAGACTGAGACTATGACGGAGACTGAGACTGAAACTGAGGAAAAGGCACCAGGAAAATTGCCAACGGCAAAAAACCAAACCAAAACCAGCAAGGAAGGAAATTGTTACGTAGGCACAACGCAAAAAAAAAGGAGCAGCAGTTTTCAAACCAGCAAAGCAAAGCAAACAAAAGAAAAGCGCAGAGCGACGCGCACAAATCGAAATAAATAAATAAAATCAAATGTTCTGTGGAGAGAAAAAAAGTTTTGGCTTTTGGCTCAGCTAACTTAGGTAAAACTGTGCGGGTGCTACCTACACCCCCCCTCCCCCTCTCAAACACACACCTTCTCCACCCACACACACCATCATTTACAATAGCGCATTTTAGAGCATGAGCAATATTAGCGTAACTGTGACTGACTCAACTGTGACTGTAAATGTGACTGAGTCAACTGTGACTGTAACAGTTTCAAAGTCTCAGTCGTGATATTAACAGTCACAGTTACAGTGTGCTTGGGGCTTTTTAATGGTATTAAAAAACATCATTAAATAACTAATTAGTTCGACTTTCGATTGTACAAAACTGTAATCGATTGTGATTGGATTAATTGTAAAAAAAAAATTCGATTTTTATTTTTTAATTTACAACACAAAAACAATAAATATTTTATATAATTGTAGTGTTATCAAAACGAAAATAGGACATGATTACTATTACAATTTATTTTCAACTTTTTTGAACACTTCTCAAAATTTTATATCATTTATCATTCATTTTTAATTCGCCAAGTATTAGTGAAGGCATATTATGTGCGATGTTTTTGAAAAACATCGACAATCGAAAATTGTGGCAATCCGAAAAGCAACTTTTTCGAGTACTCATTCTGCAGTCCAAAAATCGAAAGTCGAATAAAACATTTGCTTAAAACCAACATTCTCAAAAAGACAAAGAAAGATGCGAAGAACTGAAAAACCATCGATTTGAACGTAGTTTCCATCGATGTTTTGTTAACTCTACAGTTTATTTATAAGCAGTTCACTGAAAATTCCAACAAAATTGATATAATTCAAAAATATTAAAGTCTGTTCCTCTTACCGAAAACTAATCATTCCGAATCGAAAGCATAAGTTTTAAACTGAACTTAGAAGAGCTACTCCGAATGTTTGGTCAATAAGTATGCAATGGGGTTAGGACTGATTGCAGTCTGTTTTCTTGAAATTTGTATCTTATACGAGTACCCTTATACCTTTTAATTGGGCAGTTCCCCATTAAGAAGCTTTTGTAGCTGGCTTACAGTCATTTACTGAGTCTCAGTCACTGTTTTCTCAAAGTAACAGTCACAGTGAACAATAACGCTCAACTCTAGACGCAGAAAAACAGCTACACAAAGCGCTGGAATTACATCTTATGAGCGTCTGGAGGTTACGCTTTAGGGAATGCCGCTCGAACGCCCGCCCCTGCAACGCAGTGAGCTACCAGCATGGCGTATACGTAACGTAACGGCAGCGTAACGGAAACGGAAACAAAGCGATAAACTTTTGTTAGTGTAGCGCACCAATCCACACTCGAGGCCCGCAAGAGCGTAAAAGTGCGAAAGTGCGAGCACCAAAGGCGCCCTAGAAGCCAGCTTGGAGTCCTTGCCTTTGGGCTGAGAACGTCTAAGACACAAGCGCAAGAAAAAAGAAAATAAAAACAGTTACAAACGGAAGCAGCGCAGTAGCGCTGTAGCAGCGCAGCAGCAGCGTGTAAATGTCGGCTAACACTTGGCTGCGTTTCCTGCAGAAAAAGGGAAAATAAAGCAAAACATTTGAAGAAAATATACTCAACAGCTTGCTTATGTGTTACTGAGACTCAATTGCATGAAAAGAGGGGGGAAGAGGGTGGCAAGAACTTCTTACTGCCAATGTAAGAATTACAGTTATACTTTATTTTTCTTGCTATTTTCGTGCTATTTAAAGCAGCAGCAAAAGCGACTTGGATTAAAAGTCTTTTGACCAAACGCAATAAAAGTCTAATGCAATTTGCTTTAATTTCCCGCCGCAAACGAAGACTGATTGTGTCCAAGCAAATCCAATAAAAATAAACCCCACCCCCTTCCGCTATCACTGAAAAATCAATGGCTAACAAGCAAAAAACAAGCCAAAATAAGTTTTGGGAAAAAAAAAATCTTAATTTTGCACAACAGCGAAACGTGACACATTTTTCCGCTGGTCAGGGGCAAAACTGTTCTTAACTTTGTGCGACTAACAAAACACACACACATAGAGGCAAGTATGTGTGTGTGTGTCTCAATTGGTTGTTGCTTGTTTTTTTTTTTTGTCTGCTCCTTTTTTTTGAAGGTATGGGTTATCCTTAAAAACCAATTTCTTTTGTATTTTCGTCACACGCAACATGGGCAAAATGTTTTGGTTAGTTTTTCTCAGGTAACTCGTTAAGTGGCTTTTCCAGCACAAAATATCGAAAGTAGCACAATATCAAATTTGTTGGGTTTATTCTGTAACAGAATAAACCCTTTCATTTAAACCAATTAGCAATGCTTATTTTGAAAATCTTGTATAATTTGGTTAGAAATTTGTAACAATGGGAAATTATTTTTGAATTTCAATTTGTTTAAAAAGTTCAGCAGAGTTTTTGGAGTGACAATATGACAATTTCAAAGCTGCCCAAATTTAAGCTGCCCTCGCCCCAACTAACAACGCCTGATGTTATATATGTATTAAGCTAAATCTTAGCTAAGAATTATTGAACTTTTTAAGGTGAGCTAAAACCTTAGCATTTATATTTGAAGTAACACTTGAATTTAAAGCCTGTTTATGCTTGGAAACAGGTGCAACTGTTCAAACCAACCTCGCTTCATTGAACATTGCCCAATGTGCTAAACAAAAACTGTCAACCACATTGGCCCAAAATGTCATTTGGACTTAATACACCTTTTTCTTTTGTCATTTGATTTATTGTTTGCCCGAAAGTATTTGCGGTATTCTATACATATATATATATATATATATATATATATATATATATCTAAATGTCTGGCTGATTTGTTTAAACAAACTGTCCAGAATGTGTATGTGTGTGTGTGTGTGTGTGTCTTGTCTTTACAGCTGTCAGGTTCAATCTTGTGCTCGTTGTGCCCTTAACCAGAAACCTGAACGACCGCACTTTCTTCTAGTGTTTGCTCTGGTTTTTCCAACTTGGCGAGTGTGTGTGTTAGTGTGTGTTTGTGTGTGTGTGTTTGTCATCCACTTGTTATGTCATTCAGCGTCATTGTCATGTAGACAATGCCCCTAGACTCAGTCGTCAATCTCTCCAGAGGTAGCTACTTTTTCGTTTTGCCCTCTTGCATTTTCTATTTTCCATTTACATTTACATTTTCAATGTCAGGTTGTGAACACAGGTTTTCCCCATGCACCCTAACTGACATTCGTAATTTACCGTTACAAATCAATTGTCAAGTTATGGCCGTGACTTCGAATGTCCTTCGACATCCTTTTGTCAGCGCATGTCAATGCGTTGATATGCTCTAAGAACACATTCATATTCGAAAATACTTGAACGTTATGTTTGAAATATATATTTTATGCACAATTTATGTTAATGCTGGCCACAGTTTAGCCATAAAAGCATCCTCAGCACACCAGCAAACATATTTTTATAGCCTGCTGCGAATATTTATGGCGCGATTCTTTTCGCATTGGCCAAATATTGTGTTTAGCCGCTTTCACAGTATGGCTATATGTATACAGTTATAGTATACAGTTCTATACATATGAGTGCTGTACGTGCTGTGGCAAAAGTTTTGGGGTTCATTGCACACACAGACAAACACACACACACACACTCACACACATACATATAGTATACATGTGTGTGTTGTGGCTTTCTGTTAACAATTTGACAGCAAAGGCTTTAAGTTGTCAGCGCGTTCTTTAGCCATTTTATTGTTGTTGTTGATGTCGTTGTTTGTTGTCATTGCTGTTGTTGTCTTTGTTAGCGATTGTGCTTATTAACATATTGTTGTTTTGCCCATGTCGCGCCATTGACAATTCATTTTGTTATCAACACCCACGAAAGCTTAGCGACAGCAGCCTAAAAACAAAGCCCAAAACTTGCCACACAAAAACTATTCTAAATACACGACTTTGAGATAATCTGTACTCTGATTTGGAAATTGATCCAGTTTCTCTTAAAATGCTTAAAACTAACTGGTTTCTTTTTATACTCTTTTTTTAACTTTTTTGAAAAAAAAGGAAAAAAGAGTATATTGGGTTTGTGAAATGTCCGTCCGTCCGTCTGTCTGTCCGTCTGTCCGTCTGTATGAACGCAGGTTTTTTCCACAGTTTTGAAGCTAGAGCAACCAAACTTGGTATACATGTTGGTATATACCATAGTAAGACAAAGTGTCAAGATCTCCCCACCACCCCCACCCCTTCCCCCACAAACCGCAAAAACCTATATCTTCCACAGTTCTATAGCTAGAGTAACCAAATTTGGCACAAGGGCTACTTATCACATCCTTCATTGATCTGGCAAAAAAACATTCGGCCACGCCCACCCCCGCCCCCACAAATAGGCAAAGTCTGTATCTCCCCCACCCCTTTAGCTACAATCACCAAATTTTGCAGGTTGAATTCTGTTGCCCTATTTAATAGATTGGATAAAAATATTTTTGCCACGCCCACCCCCGCCCTTGCAATCAAGCAATGTTTGTTTCTCCCAAACCTGTAGAACAGGCCCAACCAAATTTTAATTGATGGCAAAACTTTAAAGATTTGAGCAGAAATTCAATTGCCACGCCCACTGACTCCGCAAAGAGGCGAAAAAAAGAGTATATCGCAGTCGGGTGCATCCGACTGCAACGTTCTTACTTGTTTAATTTCAATTTCTTGTTTATTTTCAATGCAAAAATGCAACTTTAATAAATAAATTTGTTTCTAAAATTATCTAAAATTAGTCTTAAATTAACTTTAAAATAATCAAGGCAAGTAAAATGTTACGCATTCACAGAGGCATTCTAATAACTTTTCGGAACCCATAAAAAATGTTTTTGCGAAATTTAGAATTGTTTGGGAACTCTATATCAGCCAAAATTCCTACTTGAACTAAAGTTTTAACCAAGTTGATTGGCAAATTGGTTCTAAAGTACAAACTTTCCGCCTTTAAATTATAGCTTATATACCCACTTCAATGTTAAGCCTGCAGGGTACTAAAATGCTTATGTTTACAAAGTATTTATATTTGGCATGTAAAAACTTTGCTGTCAGCTGGAGATTTACAAAAAATGATAAGGCCTGACAGCTGAACTGAAGAAATTGACATTGTAACAAGTAATGTGTGTTGTGTGCCATGTTTGGATAATCAATTGCACAGTAATTATAAAAGCATGCTTTTAGCAGCATCTTAAAAGCCAAAGCTGAATTCGATGCAGCACCTAAAAGTATGCAACAAATTTATGATTGAAGTAGTTTTGTAAATAAAGCCTAAGCATATAATGCTTGAAATGCTAAAACTATGCTCTATATGTTAGTTAAGCAGTGCAACAGCTGCAGGACATGCACACATACACACATACACACATAGACAACATGGATGTGCATATGCATATATCCTTATACGAGCGTCTTATGTCTAAATTGCCGTGCACTTCAGTTGAGGCACAGAAAGCAGGCTTAACTGCACAAAGACGTCGCGACGCTTGCTGCAGCTGCTTCCAAAGTCATTTAAAGGTCTCCTACACACAAGTACACACACACACACACACATAGACACATATAGCTGGCAGTCATGTGGCAGCCCGTTATTATTAGCATAATTACAGGCGCATTAGAGCGCTGTAGCTGCGGCTTCAGGTGCCCAGGCAATTTGCTTGCTTGCCTGATTATGACAGCCTAAAAGTATGCCACAGGAGAAATGCAACATTAGGGAATACGACGAGCTGTGCTGTGGCAGGCAGCCTGTGTGGCAGACAGCCATTTTTGTAGCAAAAACATGCAGCAAAACACACCATCAAAATAGGCAACATTTTTTAAAACAATCTCTAAACTTTATGTTAATTTCAAACAAGCAAGTAAAGCTAACTTTCGGTTTGTCGCAGTTTTTATGCTCTTGTAGAACTTATACGAAATTGCGGTAAGAAATATTTTTGTTAAAAAAAGTATTTTAAAAAATTTAAAACAATACGAAATGTCCAAAAACTTTTGCCAATCCTAACTTTGTTTGATATCAATTTATTATTTATTTTTATTTGTTTCAAACAAATATGCATTTCGAAACAACATGTTCTTATTAAATACTTGTTAAGCTGTTAGATAACGTCATTTTTATTTTAATATCCTTAAAACCAAAATAAAATTATTTCAAAATTTCAATTTCTAAGCGAGTTATTTAATTAATAGAAATTTGATTCTATTGCAACATGATGAACTTGTAAAATCTTGTCCTGAAATCCACTTTGGAATGATTTTCGCTTGAAAAGGCATTAAAATTACAAAATTCTTAGAAGAAAACAATCTTTGTAGTATGCTCCATAAGTTCTATAAACTTTTTAGTGGAATAGATTTCAGAGTGAAATTTGGAACAAGGATAAATACACTTAAGAATTTGAAACTTTGGTTGGGATGTTTTCAAAGCAAGTAAGACTTTTCTCATAACAACTCAATTTTCTGGCGTTTGTTTCCATCGTAGCTAATTGAGATATTTCGATTTGGATAACTTTTTTCAAAACCAATTTAATATTGAATTTTGTTTGGACAACTATTAAAACTAAAAGGGTTATGGTTTTTGCAAAAACTTATTATAATAATTCTTCCATTTCGATCAATGTCAAAAGCCCTATTGGAGAATTTTATTTAGATATTATAAAAAACAAAAAAATGTCTTTCTACCTTCATCAAAGCCTTCGATTTTACCAGCTGCATAGTAGCTATCGTTATCCTAAGATAACTTTAAAACTGTTGGACTAAGATAAACGGACTTGGCCTAAAGGACTTAGTTGTTAATATATATACATATATATATATATATATATATATATATATATATCTGGTATAAATGCGTTGCACATTGCTTGATCCATTTCTAACACCCTACGCTGATAGGGTATAAAAAAACATAATTTTTTTTCTAAGCACAGTTGCCTGGCTAGCTGGGCTTCTTGCTATCTGCGTTTTTCTGGAGAGCATTTTCATTAACATTGCATTAATTAGTTTTTCATTTTACTTTGCAGCTTTGCTTCGCTTCATGTTTACGCAACAGACGCCGTCCGAGTTTTCAACATTAAAGAGCAACAACAACAGTAACGACAGCAACAACAACAACAACAAGAATATAGTGTACTAAAAGGTCACACAGCTAAGAACAATTTTTTTAGATAAGTCTAAAAGCTGAAATAAAAACAAACGCTGCAAACACAAAAGTCAACAAAGAGGACGGACTATAGCAAGGACTAAGGACTAGAGGCAGGAAACAATGCGTTCCCTGCGCAGTTTACAGCTGCTCTGGCTGTGGATGTGGCTGGGTGTAGTCGTCGCCCTTGTTGCGGCCTATCCCAACACTCCACACCAACAACAACAACAACAACAACAGCAGTCCAAGCAGCCTACATACACCTATCTGACCACATCGAGCACGTCCAGCCACAGGAATGACGCTGCTGCTGCCGATGCCGCTGCCGCTGCCGCTACTTCTGCCGCTGCTTCTGCCATGCAGCCCGCTATTGTATACGAGGCGGCAATGCCCAAGCAGGAGGAGCGCTATGAAAATGCTCCATTCCCATCCACATCCTCATATACATCCACGTCCACATCCGCTGAGCCGCTTGAGCCGGCATCAAAGAAAGTCATCGGTTCCAGGTGAGTGCACAGGCTCTTTAGCTGCGAAATCAGTTTGCAGGAAATCAGTTGGGTCCAAAAATCCAGCCCACTACACTCGGAGAAAAACGTGTACCAAATCGAAAAAAGCTAGTTAGCTATGTTTCAAATTTTAAAAAGAATTTTCTTTTTTTGTGTAGCGAAAAATTATTGAATTAGGATAGAATAGTCTTATTTAGTTTAATTTAATTTTTTTTATATATTCAGGCCTGTTCCGAATTCGGAAACGGAATTGAAAAACTGAAGTTACGTTTTTAAAATTTTTACTTTTATGATTACTGAAGAAAAGTTAATGTCAGTTTACACAAGGAATGCCAAAAAACAAATTCAAAACTCAATTTTCTTATATTCTTCATCATATATGGAAAAGAATTAGTCAATTTATGCATTAGATTATTGTCAAATAACATTTTTAATATTAAATTGAAAAACTGCCTGTAAAACTGTAGCTGTTCTCGATTCAGCAATGCCTACTAGATGAGAACAAAATAGACTTTTTACTTTAAAAACTCGGTTTCGAACTCGTTTTCGAAAAAAAAACGAAATTATTCCAAATGAACTCAAAACTTCCTTAGCAGCACATGATCTCAATTAGCAGACTTTCCTTGAAAGTGAAAATGGGAACATTTACACGATGTTTTTGTTTACTGAGGATTGAATGCCAAGTGCATATTCCAAGAATTTTAGAATTTGATTTAGAATATACTTTCAAACTACTTCAAGGCTTTTGCTCATTATGAAATACTTGCTTATTATTTTAATTCCATATTTGTATGCTGCTTTTATAACAATTCAAATTAAATCATTAACTCAAGTATTATTTACGCTCAATTTAAAAATAGCCAAGAGCGTATAGTAACTCAAGTTCTTGGAAATAAATGGATTAAATTCCAATCTAATAATATTCGAATTTGTTTTTTTGAGTGAACATCATTCCAAGTTGTGCATTGTTTGCGTTTTTTGTTGTTGTTGTTGCTGTTGTCGCTGTTGTTAGGCAAAGTCTTTTGTTTGCACAGCTTTTTGCAATTTTTGCCACTAATTGAAATAGAAATTCCCCTTTGTTGTTGCCCCTTGTTAACGATGCTGTGGGTGGAGTTAGAAACGCGAAACGTGCTGGGTGGCCTCTGCATTTGGCCCCCTGCCACTGTCTGGTCAGTTGGCAAATGCCTTAGTATTTTAATTAATTTGCTCAACAGGCGCCACGCCAAGCACTTGACTGGACTTTGACTGGAGGCCACGCAATAAAACACGTGGCATACCTTGCGGCGCTGTTGCCTTTTAAAATAAACAGTTACAAAAATAAAAAATAAAAAAATAAAAAAAAAATACAGGCCAAGCACAAATTAAGTGCTCATTAACTTCAAATCAATGCTAATCAGTTGGCTTTTGTAGGCCACTTTGTTGCTTTTCCAAATGGCAGGGGGTTTTTAGTTTGTGCAGACACCCTGTAAATGTAAATGTGAATGTAATTATGTCTGTGTGTGTGTGCTTAAACTCAAGCACCTTGGCCACATCCACACGCAAATTCGCACAGCAAAAATATTAAAATGCAGAAAGATAACAGGCAAGTACGTTGCAGTTAATGTTTCCCGACTGCGGTATGCTCTATTTCTGACGGGCATCTTTTAAGAAGGTTATCTACAGTTCTTGTTATATCTTTACTTTGACTTATTTTCCAAAAATCGAACCAAACCCTTTTTTTCTTAATTATAAGGTAGTTATGCTGTTAACAGTGTTCTCTGCTAACGTATGAGGCACTGTTAACGTTAACAGAACTTGGTTAACATGCGTTTGAGACAACTTTAATTGAAATTAGTTTGAAACAAAGTAAGGTTTTTAAATCAATTCTGCCCAAAAAATATGCTAAGCAATTTGTTAAATTGATTTGGAAACGCGTGTGAAAAGGTTAAGATAATAGATAATAATAATAAAGATAATCTGACAAGCCCATCATACTCTTTTACCCAATATGGTAACAGAGTATAATAATAAAAATTAATATTTTGTTTGGCTTACTTCGTTTTCCAGCTTCTCACCCCAAAGGCATTATAAAGGTTTTTTCACCGTTTCATATTAATTCCTCGCGTAAACAAATTCACAGCCCGCGGCATATGCTGATGGTACTCTGTATTCTGTACTCTGTACTCAACGCTGTAGTTTCGTTCGTCTTTTTTCCAGTCAGTTGTGGGTTGTTGGTTGATAATGATAACGAGCAGCTGCCACTGCTGACATTGATAATGAGCACGAGATGCTGATGATAACCTTGTTAAGGCTACAATTGATAACAATGCAGCACAATCTGTGTAATTTCATCATTCTGTGTGGCCTTTGGTAAACGGATACATATGTATTTATGAAAATGTATAATTAAAGTTACTGCAGATTCAGTGTGTTTATTTCATTGTTATTTTTTAACTTGAATCTGTTATTCACATTTTACTTTGCATTGGATAAAGCAATGCAAATATATTCCTAGTTGCTGAATTATTTGATATTCATTAACAATGTATAAGAACCTGTTCTTATGAAGTTGGAAGAGATTTCCGTGACACCTCTGAATATTTGTATATAATTTAATATTTTCAAAGTTTAAATTCAAAATCAAGCGTGTATAATACGCTTGCTAATTGCAAGAAGTGATTTTAAAGCTGCATAATCATGGTCAGCATTCACACACAGCGACAGACAAAAGACAGAGTTTAGAAATCTAATATCCATATATAAAGGAAACAGAAGCAGCACCATCAGCAGCATCAGCAGCAGCATCAACAGCAGCATCAGCAATAGCATCAGCAGCAGCAGCATCAGCAGCAGCAGCTGCATATGACGAGGCACGCTCGGCTAACGTGCTTAAATGTTAATGATGTGCTCGCTGTCATACTTACTATACTATATATGTATATAGAATGTTGTAGAAGTAGAAGTATCTACAAATGGCATGTAGTACTTATATGTACTATACACATACATAACATACAAACATAGTTGCATGCTGTACGTGTAGATATGTTAACTAACTACTTCTATGAGGCCAGGGAGATGCAGATGCAAAATGCAGAGTGCTATCAGAGCAGCGGTATCAGAGCGTGACTCTGTGACTTTTTCCACGATTGCATGCCATTCAATTTCCATTAAAATAGCTGCGAATGCGCCGCAAAGTATGCAGCATGACTTGTTTCTTTACTTTCGCCCAACTTTAACGCATTTATTTGCCATTAATCATTCGCTCGACAGTCGATAACATGTGCTCCAGACATGAGCAATATTGTCATCGTATCTTATGCAACCTGTGACTATATATTAAGAGTAACAGTTTTGGCAGTCGTAGTTCTGTTATTTACAGTCACAGTTTGTATATTAACAGTTGTAAACTAGCAGGTTACAGTTCTCAACGTTACATTCAAAGTTCTGTTATTGTGTTGGATTTTAACAGTTAAAGTCGTAGTTTTGATATTAACAATCACTGTCTCAATAACCATACAAAAAATATATAAAAAAAATATCAAAAATCTGTATTACTTTATGACTTACTTTTATGAAAACTATCAAAGAGATGTCTGATATTAACAGTCACAGAGGCACACGTAACTTTAACATTCACAGTCACTGTTATTTGAAATTAACATTATTGCTCAACATTCACAGTCACCGTTATTTGAAATCAACTCTAACAAACATTTCTCTCTCTCTCTTTTTCACTCTCGTTTTCTCAAATTTAGCGTGGTTTCCTCGGTGTCCGTTGTGCTCGATGGCAATGAGCCGCATTTCACGGATGCATTGGGACACAAGGTGCCAAAGCCACAACCCTCGCTGCAGGTGGCCAGTCCCATAGATCTGCTCAATCCGGATCGCTATGAATTTTATACGTTCGATGAGCATGGTGAGCTGGTCAAGCGCTTGATGACCATGCAGGAAATCCAAAGCATTGTGGCGAATGGCGATGGTGAAGGACCCTCCATAATACACACAGCACCACTGCAGCAACAGGAGCCGGAACGTAAAGTACAGGATATTGTGGATAGTGTGCAAAATGTGCTGAATAAGGAGGTGGCCAGCAGCAGTTCGAAGAATAGCTCAGGTGAGCTGTTGCCTGTGCTGGATACACCCGATGTCTCCTCTTCCTGGTCGCTTATATTGCCTGCCATCTTTGGTAATACGGGTGGAGATCTGTTTCTGCAGCAGAAACCACAGCAGATTGTCATGACGCCAGAGTCGGAACTTTTGGATACCACCACAAAGGCAGCGCCAGCAACACAGCGACCTAGCAAGAAACCAAAGCCTGCCAAGCGCAAGCCGGGCCAGAAACGCAAGCCGAGCAGCACAACAAGCACCACGGAAATGACACCACAGGTGGTGCAAGAAGAACTCGATCCCATGGAGTCCGTTTACACAGGCATGCAGCAATATCAGGGTGCGGCCGCCAATATGCAAAGCTTTGATATACTGCACATGCAGCCTATATATCAAAAGTTGCCCAGCACAACCTTTAGGCCAGAGACAACCACGCGACGTGTGTTCTATAACAACAAGGAGTTTATATCCACATCGGGCACCACTGAGAAGACAACACATCTGGCCAAAAAACCAGGCCATGTGCAACGCAAGCCAAGCCAGCCGCATCGTGTGAAGAAACCCAACGGCAACAGTGATGGCAGCAGCAGCACCACCACCAGCAGCAGCAGCACCACTCACAAACAAAAGGTAAAGAAGAAGCCAAGCACCACCAGCACTACAAGCACAACCACACCCACACCCAGCACAAATGCACCAGCAATAACTACGGAGACAGCAACAATAGAGACAGCAACAGCGACTGCAACAGCGACAACAACCACCAAGGCGCCTGTGCCAACCACCCAAAAGAAGAAGAAGCGCAAGCCCACACGCACACCGGGTCAAGCCAGCACCACCGGTAACAACAAGCCCGGCAAACCCAAGCGTAAGCCAACCACTAAGCCCAAACCACAGCAACAAGCAGCAATTGTTGAGCCCATTGTGGAAGCATCTGCACCACAGCAACAGACAGTAAGCACACAGAAACCACCGCGTATACAGCGTCCACATAAGCGACCCAGGCCCACAACAACAACCACCAGCAGCACAACAACAACAACGACCACAGCAGTGCCTGAAATTGAGCCGGAGACTGAGCAACCACAGTCCGAGCCAACGACAACAGCTGCAACAACCACAGCTGCAACAACAACAACAGCTGCAACAACTACAACGACAACCGCACCACCCACAACAACAACTAGACGTACACCCGCACTGCATTATCAGAAACTGCATAGCAAACCTGCACATGCCAGCACCACCAGCAGCGGCACCACCAGCAGCAGCACCAAGCCGCATCATAATAAACTACATGGCAAGCCTGTGCATCACACGGAAAGCAGCACCACCGACATTAACAAGTCGCCGGGTCTCTATGCCGAAAGCTATGGACATGTAAATGTCATACCAGCTAAAACTACAACAGCAACACCTGCGACAACAACAACAACAACAACAACTACCAGCACCACACATGCACCACTCTATCCCGTGCCTAGCTATGATGCGGAAGCCACCGAAAATCTACCCACCACAATAATAAACGATCCAAACACGCAGCTAAAGCAAACGCCAATGTTATCGCTGGCGCTGTTGCAGCAACAGCTGCAACACACCTCACCAACAACGCCACCAGCACCACAATTGTCACTAGATCAAATGTTATCAGTGGATCAAATCGTGCAGAGTCTAACGCAGGGTGTTTTAGCCAATGATAAAAACGATGAAAGCGTGGAGCCAGTTAAATATGACAGCGCGGATAGCAATGAGCAAATGCAAACGTTGGCCAATAAAAAGAAGATAGCCATAACAACAACAACCACCAGCACAACAACAACGACCACAACAACAACTGCCAGGCCAACAACAATTGTGCCTCTGACAGCACACTATGGAGGCAGCACTTTAGCCACCATGCTGGATGAGGAGGACACCAGCAGCAGCGATGAACCCAACGACTCCACCGAATCCTCAGGCATCAAGCAGGTGCAACTGGCAACAACACATAGCAGCATGGAGTCCAATCTAGCGGAACAAACGCCGGTGGTGCTAATAACAGCACGGCCACAGTACTTTGCTGCCACCAGTGCACCACCAGCACAAATGAAGCCACTGCCAACGGAGCAGACAAATGAGGAACCCGAGACAACAGAGCTGCCTTATCATACACAATTCCTGCAAACCACACCAATGGCTGCCTATGAGGAAACGGAAATTGAAAGCGAAGCGGAGGCAACCACCAGCAAGCCCACTGCCGAAGCACAACATGTTGTTAAATTTGAGCCACTCTATGCAGATGTGCCCGAAGCTGTTGTCACTGATATAACTGAACAGCCAGAGCAGCAGACAACCAGCAACAGTTACTATGAACAGGAAACAACCACTGATTTGGTTGCTCGTCTGCCTGTCACTGAAAGCACCACCAATGCGGCATATGATGATGACAGCACCGAAGTAACACCCATGATTGCCAATCTGGTGCAGCAGCTTAATCTGGAAGTATTAAAGCCAACGGATCAAATCTCCATGTCCAATTTCCAGACGCAAGCAGCAACAGTTGCTTCTACGCTGGTCGATGGCAGCAACACGCTTGTTTCGGATGTCTTTATGAACTCAAATGAAACAAAGGATGAGCTGGAGTTTCTTATGTCCGATGTCATTCAACAGATAACACAGCAGGAGCCATATAAGCCACAAAATCAACCAGATAACTCCCATCGCTATACCAACTTTGCGCAGTTGAATACAACTTTCCTGTTGCCACCGAAGGAGCAGCAACAGAAGCCGTTGAGGGAGCAACAGAACCCGCTGAAGGAGCAACAGAAGCCGCTAAAGGAGCAACAGCAGCCGCTGAAGGAGCAACAGATGCCACTGAAAGAACAACAGCAGACGCAACAACCAACAACAGTCGCCACAACAACAACAACTGAGCAGCCGCTGGAAATAACAACCATAATTCCAAGCAATGAAGAGCTCATCAAACAGGAAGCGGCTTACCTACAAGGCCAAGTGGAAAGCACCACATTTAAAGTGCCCGTGTTGTCGCTGTCTGAAATTTATGCACAGCAGCAACAGGACGAAGATGATGAGCAGCAACTGTTTGAGCTGGAAAGGCTAGAGCCAGTCCAGCAGCAAGTCAAAGATGACCAGCAGCAGCAGGAACAAACAACAGCAACAGCAGCAGCAGCAATCAGCGCAGAGGCAACCACTGAGCAGCAGCTGCAGCAGGCAACGGAAGACAGCGATGAGACAACGTTGTCTGGCAACGATAACAACTACACGGAACGCAGCGAAAGCGAAGAGCAGCAAATGCCCGAGATGTTGACAAATGGTTACACCGAGCAAATCCAAGGTGAAGCCAGCGAAATCTCAACGACAGACAAGTACGAGGCAGCGCCAACGCAGGTGTTGCTGTCAGTTGATGAGCAGACAACAGCAACAGCAGCAGCTGCGTCAACAAATGTTTACCAGGACGCACAAGAGCAAACATCAACGGAGCAGGAAGAGGAACAACAAACAGAGAAAACGGAGCAAAGCGCAGAGCAGCAGCAACTGTTGCAAAGTGTTGAGGATAGCGCAGTTAATGCGGCACAGCTGCAGCCACAGTATGCAGCACAGCCAGCTGAGAAGGTGGAGGAGCAGCAGCAACAGCCACAGTATACTGCTGAAACAGATGAAAATGAGCAGCAACAACAGCAGCAGCAGCAACAACAGCAGCAGCAGCAACAACAGCAGCAGCAGCAACAACAACAGCAGCAGCAGCCGCCACAGTATACTGCTGAAACAGATGAAAATGAGCAGCAACAGCCACAGTATACAACTCAGCCAGCTGAGCAGGAGCAGCAGGCACAGCAGCAACAGCAGATTCAGCAACAGCCACAGCAACAGTATACAAGTCAGCCAACTGAGCAGGAGCAGGAACTGACAACAGCTGCTAGCGAAGAGCAAACAGCAACGGAAATATCCATAGTATCATCGGAATCGGACATGTCACTCAGCTCCGAGCAAATCACAGAAAAGCTGGAATTAAGCACAGTGAAAACATTGGAATTAAATGAAGATTCGGTGGAGGATTTGACCGATGAGCTGACAGCAACATTAACGGAAGAGGATACAACTAGTGCGCAGAAATATCAGTTAGACGATGAAGATCCCTATATAAAGCTGGGTGAGACGACAGCCAGTGATGTGAAGCCACAGCAGATGCAATATAATGAAAAGGAACAGGATAAAAGCACCATAAAAGAGGAAGAGGAGCAGGATCAAGAACAAGAAGAAGATAACTATAAGGTGACGCTGCCATTGGCAAGTTATGGCAATCAAGCGGATGAGGAAGATGAGGAGGATCAAAGCTACTATCAGCCTACGCACAGCAGCAGCAGCAGCACAACGACAACAACAACAACAACAAGCAGCACTACAACAACTCCCCAACCCACAACAACAACAACAACTACCAAGCGCATGCACACCTTAAAGCCTGTTTCTTATTATGTACAGCCTTCCTTCGGCGGCTACAATCAGCTGGATGCACAGCCTCCAAAATTGCTGCCTTACAATGCCAATAGCGTGCCACAACAGCAGCAACATCAGCAACAGCAGCAGCAGCGACCACGCCCCGCCTCTCTCACCAATCTAATGGCCGCTTCCACGCAGGCAACGCGTCCGCCAGTTAAACTGGAGCCCAGTCCACAAAGCTCGCAGGGATTGGAAGCCTCCACCTTGCGCCTGGATGAGGATGTTTTATCATTTGCCAAACTTTGCAACGAACTCGCTTTTAGCTACTGGAAGGCCATTACCTCGGAGAAGATAAGCTCGGCAAGAAGTCTGGTCATCTCACCCTTTGCTTTGACTTCCATGTTGTCCATGGTTTTCCTGGGCGCACGTGGCAGCACCTCTGGCGAAATGAATGAGATATTGAAGCTGGACGATATGGTCAGCTTTAATCCACATTTGATCTTTAGAAATATTACCAATTCGGTGGAGCAGTCCATGGAGAGTGATATCGCAACGGCTGCATTTGTGCGTGAGATCTTCAGTGATCGGGCCAATGGCAAGATATTGCCCTTCTTTAAGGAGAAAACTCAACAGTTGTATGCAGGACATGTGGAGGAGGTCAATTTCCATGTGGTCAATGATATTGTGCGTCGTCGCACCAATCTGCTGGTCAAGCGTCATACAATGGGCAAAGTGTTGGAATATTTGCGCACAAATAGCGTTTGGGTCAATGGTCCATTGGCCACTGTATCCGCCAATCTTTTCCAGACGGATTGCTCACGTGGCTCGACAACGGAACGTGACGGTGAAATGTTCTTCCAGGTGCATCCCACGGTGCGTCAGCGTCGTCTTGTGCCCATTCCCGCCGTGCTGTATCGCTCGGGCTTTACGGCCGGCTATGAGCCGCAGCTGGATGCCACTGTAGTCGCCTTTGGACGCATAGAGGATACGGTGAGCACCATTTATGTGATGCCCGGTCATCAGAGCTCGGTGTCACCCACAGATAATCTGGATCGATTGGAACGCAATCTGGTAGAAATGGCTTTCAGCAAGGAGCAGGCTTGGAGCAACTTGCTTACTTCTTTAATGGATCGTCCTGGCATGGAGGTACAACTGCCACGTTTCTCGCATCGCTCCTTTGTGAATGCCTCGCTGGGATTACAGAAGATGGGCCTCAAAGGACTGTTCAAGTCGGACTTTGCTGACTTGCGAGGACTCACTGGCGCTGGCAATCGAGATATCTTCTTATCCGACATGACACAGATCAATACATTCAGCACTTGTGGCGAAGAGAAGATCTCCGATCATCATCATGTCGAAATGTATCCAGCACCACCGTTGCGTAAACGCAACAAGGATGTGGATGCCACCGATGATGATGCCTACGATTCATCCGAGGCTATTGTTGACTTTGGCTCTTTGGTGCAGGAATCTGCCTTGGGCAGAGGATTCTATGATGACTTATTAGATCCCAAGTTCTTAGAGCTCCCATTGCCGCTGCGTCCACGTCAGGCGCGTGTTCCCGATGCGCCGCGGCTCCGCTTTGATAAGCCCTTCCTCTATTTTGTGCGCCACAATCCGACGGGCATGATACTCTTTATGGGCCGCTTCAATCCGCGCCTGCTGCCATGAAATCCGTCTGCAACACACTCACACATACACTCACACACACACACACACGCACACACACATTGAACTTTAAGTAAGCCAAAATAGCGACTATAAACCTTTTTTTCAAATTGTTACAAAACCGTCAAAGCGAGCGTGTTCCGGCTTTCACTTGCTAATTGATTTCACGCATATTTATAAACTAAACAACGTTTTTAAAGTCAATTTTAAATTTTTTATCTATATAAATTCTTGTGGAATTGTTACGCAAGTGATTTTCGGAACCGTCAAACGAGTCTGTTACCGTTTTTACTTGTGAATTACATTTACAGAAATGTTTATAGCTTTCTTTTAGAAACGATTTGTTAAGTAAATGTGAAATTTTGTTTTCTAATATGATCCTAAAAGTATGCTTCACAAAATTTCTGTATAACTTTTTCATAAGCTATATTCGGAATAGGCAAAGCAATCGTGTTGCCATTATTACTTGTGAATTGATTTGACACTTTAAGCAACGCTTCTGAAGTAACTGCGAAATTTGCAATACAAACACAATTTGCTCTTACTGTGAATTTAATTCGCAAGTGATATGCGTAACCGGTCCTGAATAGTGAATTTATTTTGCCTCTATGCAAAATTGCCTGCAATTTGATGTAAGTTAATTTTACTTTTAATGCCCATTGCTGTACCTTAATCCCACGTCCTTTATTCTGCCTGATGGCGATATGAGATTGATGCGCAGCAAAACAACAACAACTAAAAAAACAAACAAAAATTACAATTCAATAAAAAAATTATGCATTTTATTTCTATGGTCAATTTTACAATACACAAAAAACACGCACAATATCCAAATATGTATTTTAAATGCAGTTTTGCAAATTGCAGAAAAATTATTTTCAATTGTTTTTGGCTAGCATTTTATTTGCATTACAGTTCTGTTTTTGTTATTGTTATTGTTTGTTTTTTCATGCTGAAATCGTAACAAACAAAACAACAACAACAAATGAAGTTAAGCAAATTGGCTGCGAATGCAAATGCAATCAGAAAGTGCGTCATGTTTTGGCAAACACAACACAACAACACAAATGTAATTTAGAAAAAATATACTATATAAAAATACGCAAAACTAAAAGTTATCTATGCTATTATATAAGCTTAAAAACTTTAAATAAATAAATAAATAAAAACGATACAAAAATTCACAAAATACATATTTCAAATTGATTGGTAAATACAATTTCAGCTCCCAAAAAAAACATGGCTAAAATACCATTTACATGTGACCAGGCTCCCAGCAGTTTGTGGTAATGCTCTGCTGCTGTGCATGGTGGGCAACATTTTCAATTTTTCAGGCAACATTTATTTTAATAAAGTTAGTTAATACAAAAACACTTAAAGACATCTTTGAACCCAAATTTCTATTTTGAATACATCAGAGATAAATCAAAGTGTTATATTCATTTTCAGAAAATTTAATATCACAAACAACTTTAAAGATAAAAGCTCTTAAACATAAATTTTGTGTATTTCCTCTCCGAAAAATATTTAAAAACTGAATTTTGAATTGAATTGAATTTTATTAGCAGAGCAATACAAATTTTTCAAACATAGCTTCAGGAAGTAAGCACGTTTGCTATATTATTATTTTTAAATGGAAAAACAATATCAAAAACAGTTTGGAATAGAAAATACTTGGGTTTCGGAATGCACAACTATTTTTTATACATTTGTATGGAATGTAATAGCTAAGGATAGTGATATGAATAGGAATCAGTTAGAATTCTTATGTTAGCTAAAAGCTTGTCTTAAAACGTCAAGTTTTCTTCAGATGAAACTACAATATTTTGGAAGTATTTAGCAGTACTAAGACTACATAAACTGTCATGTTTCGTACAATCTCTAAATAGTTTTTTCAAATAATGCAAGATTCTGAAACTTCTATATTTTACTTTCCCCTAAATTTTACAGAAACTTATGTTGCATACTTTAAGATGCATTTTCATTTACAATTTTAAAAAACGTGCCTAAAAGTATGCTGTGCTTTTCACTCAAATTAAGCTTGAAGTGGAATACGGAGTAGCTCTCAAAGTTATAATATAATGTCCGAAAAAGCTTAAATTCTGCCCATAGTGCGCTGCGCTGCTCCGTACAAACAACCGGAAGTGTCCATGTTTTGTCAGTGTTTTGCAATGCTGTCCAATAAAGTATGTGACAAGCTAACACACACACACACACACACACACATATCCATATGAGACAAAAAATACACAAAAATATGCTCAAAGCCTAAGTAGAAGAAGCAGAGAATGTCTATGCATTCGCAGGCATTTTTCAAATTGTCAAAATATGTATATATATGGCATACAAGAAAAAAAGTATCTAAGGAAATGTCAGCAGAGAGTACATATTAGGTTTAAGTACTTGGATAAATTTCAAATAAATAATCTTAGAAATTGCACAAGTTTTTATATAGGGCTTATATAGGGTATATGGAGAAACACACACAAATTGCATGTTGCTCAACAAAAAACGCAACACACATACTGTGAAAAACCACAAATGCACATATTTTAATTAATATTTAACAAGAATACACATAAGCGATGTTTATAACGAAATCTGTATTGTTGTGTGTGTGTGTGTGTGTGTGTGCGAGTGTGTGGTTGTGTGTGGGTGTTGGTGTCGACTGCTTGCAACTTTTGTCCAACTTCTGTGTACACGACTTTGCTACTACTCTATCCTGTTGTTGTTGTTGACTGCTGTTGTTGTTGCTGCTGTTGTTGACTGCAGTTGTTGCTGTTGTTGAGGGAGCCCTGCGGTTGCTCTTGGCAACTTCGACGTCGACAACTGCGGACGGTTGCTCACTTGCATGTCGTTGTCGTTGTCGTTGTCGTTGCTGTTTTTGAGCTTTATGCGGTTTTTTGCAGCTAGCATGTGTGTGTGTGCGTATGTGTGTGTGTGTGTGTGTGCGTGTGTGTACGAAATCACTGAAACAAGTAGCATACTTTTAGGCCAAACAATTGCCAGGCAGCCAACTGTGGCAAACTCGAAAAAACGCAGCAGAACACAGCAGCAACAACAACATGTACAGCGTAACATATTAAAAAACATGCTAAAATGCTTGTCCTAAGTCTGCTTGACTAAGAGATACCCTCTAAAACATTCAAGGCAATAAAGTAAATATAAATTTGTATCACTTTTGAATTTTGATTGAAACACAGTTCCTATTCGGCTCATAACTATCAAAATACGCAGAAACACTTTAATTTTTAACTTTTACTTTATAAATAAGTTTCAATTATTATTTTTGATTTAAAAATAAAGCAAAATTTCAGCATGACTGTTAATTTAAATTTTTATAAAAAAGAATTAAAGAAAACTTTTATTTTAAAAATCAAAAATGATTTCAATTATCCTACAAAACGCATGATTTGGCAACGATGTTTATATGTTTATCTATATCTGTATGTTTATTAGTTTATATATATATTATATATATACTCAATCTCATCAGAGTTGACTGTTTCCGATTATTTTATACATTTAAACAACTTTATTCAAACCCTTTTTGAGTAGTTCTCAATGGGTATTTGGTATAAAAAGTGCAAAACGACTCACAACAAAAAACTGCGGACTGCCGCAAACACTTATACACACTCTCACACACACACGCACACACACATATACTATATAGAGTACTGTCAATGCATAGCAACTGTGTCTGCCATGCAATACAAATACACAGCAACAGAAATGGAGCGCGCTTTCTAAATCTGCGCACATGTTAGGCAGTTGCATATTTTTTGATGCTTTTTTTATACTCTGTTCGCAGTTGCAAAAAGAAAGTATATAGTCTGAGAACTAAACTTATATTTTTTTTAGACATTAAACCAAATATTAAGCTATTCGACAGACACCTTTGAAAATTTCTTTTAAATATTGCAGCTTAAATTCATTTTTCTTTCGCTTCATTAAGAGCTGTTCTGAATTTCACTTCTGAATCAATGTTATAGAAAGCGTACTTTAAGCATCGTCGTTAAAGTAAACGAACAAATGCGTATCCTTAAGCTATGAATTGTATTCTGCTCTCAAAAGTATGCTACAAAATTTGAGCAAAAAAAAAATGAATTGTAGCCTGCTCTCAAAAGTATGCTATACAATTTGTTGTGCAATGATTTTTAAAATGGAATTGGAAACACGCTTGATTCACTTAAAAACAAAAGTAAAAATGGCAGCACTTAATAAAATTGAAATTCCGCAATATATTGATGAAAGTGAAAATCAAGTAAGATTGGCTTAAAGAGACTATGCTGCTGTCGGGAAGCTACCAAATAGCGTTGTTGCCACTTCATTTTTTTAGATTTGTTTTTGTTAAATATAAACCCTGAAATGTTGCGTATTTTTCTTATAATAGAAGAGAAGAGCTAACCACTTTATTATGCTGCTAATTTGTCATGCAGCTGCGAGTCGCGACGCTTTATGCACTAAATAACACTAAAGTGCAACTAATTTGCAAAAATTTGTATTGCTGTCAGTTGTTGGATGTTGCTGCTGTTACTGTTGCTGCTTACAACAACTGTTTCCGCTGCGTTCTTCTTCTTCATTTTTTGTTTTTGTGGCACAGTCGCAATTTCTTTCCGCACGTGTTGCGCCAACAACAAAAACGCGAAAAGAGGAAGACAAATCTGTCAAATTGTGTGCGGAACGCTTGTAACTATTTGTATTATTATATTATTATCATTATTATTATTATTGTATTGTGTAATAAGAAATGTATTCTTTTTTTTCTTTTGCTGTTACACTTTTCTTGCTTTCATTCTGCTGCGAACAATGCGACAGCTGTACAATGTCCGCCGCCCGTCCACCCTCCAAACCACATGCCCTGCAACCATACCCCCTTTCGTTCATTGTAATTGTTGTTCAACGAACTTTTCCTTTTCCGTTTTTGCTGCTTGCTTTTGCTAGGTTTCCTTTTTGTTTTCGGCTTTTTTTTTATTTCGGCTTTTCCTTTTCCATTTTCACTCGCCTTTGTTTTCCTTAACGCTTTGTGTGAAGTGTCGTCTTTTGCTTTCTTAGCACCTGTCGAAATTACGCAAGTGTCACTTAAAACGGGAAACGGCAACAATAACAACAGCTGAAAACAGCTGAAAAACAACTGAGAGAACAAGTGAGTAAAAGTAAGAGGAACAACAACAACAACAACAACGACAACAAACAACATTGTTCATGTCTTTAACCCTTTCAAGTACAATGGACCTGAATGTTGTTTCTATGGCCTTGTTATTTGCTTGTCTCGTTGCTAATGTTATTTGCATTTCCTTTCTCTCTCTCTCTCTGTCTCTCTCTCACTCTCTTGCTCATTGCTTAAGCCTTTTGTAACATTTTTATTTCGTCCTCGCGTCGTATACTTAATATATGTTATTCTGATTTTCGGCATGTAACGCTAATGAGCTGTTATTATACTCTTTTTTTTTTGTATAACCCAATCCTAATGTATCAGGTCTGCTCTCAATTTGAATTTCGAATCAAATAGTTTTATATCTACCTTTCTAGAAATAATTTTAAATACTTTTTCAACTATCTCAATGGCAAACCTTTTCAATCTGCATTTTATATTTATATTCGAAATTCTGAACAGTTTATAAATCAGATTCCAATTGTTTTGATCAGAAATGGGAACAGGCCTGTATATATCTTAGCTGGTTGAATTGTTAATGAATTCTAAATTAATTTAGTTAATACTAAGCAAATTTGTATTACTTACAATTTTGAAATAATATCAAACAGCTTTTAGTGAACTGTGCACATTTTCGAAGCGAATTTTCCAAAATCCGAGCTTTGTACGAACTGTCAGCATAAGATAAGAACACTGAAAAAAATTCCGTTTTCTATCTCAGTCAGATTGGAGAGTCATATACATGTATAGATTATGATCCTAACTTTGACAAACTATACCAACTTCCAAACGGATTGCTGCATTTGCCATGTTATTTATACAATATATTGTTTAAAAAATTTCTGATTTTCTAAAATTCAATTGAAAAAAATTCATATAAATTTAATTATACTTTGTGCGACCAAACATGTTCCCGGAATTAAATGTATCGGCTTGGGTTGAGCTTTAAATCTTTTCTAAAACAATTGCTTTAGTTTCAGTTTAAGTTCAGAGATAGAAAAAAAAACTAAAGCTCCAGGTAGCTGCCGGATTGGTTCTAAACTATTTTACAAGCTGGATTTTTGTTCAAGTTGCTGGAAAAAAAAAAAATGATTTCAATATACGCAAAGCGCACAAGTTTAAGCACTTTTTTTGCAACTTTTTTGTTTGTGGAAGCCACAAAATACTTTGAAGCTTAATGAACTGGTGACCACAGCAACCGAGTCTGAGGTTACAAATGCTAATTAATTTACATTAGCAAATTGCAAGCATGTAATTGACTTTTATTGGCGTTTACAGTGCAGCAGCAGCAACAACAGCAACAGCAACAACAGCAAAGGCAACAACAATAATAGCTTAAACAAATATCCACTATGTACATAACTAAGTAAATAAGTATTTATATATACTAGTATATGCATAGTTATGCGCTAATCACACAATGGAGACACATTTGGTGGCCACTTTTGTCAACGTGGCTTAATTAGAAGCTCAGCAGTAGCAAAGGCAGCAACAACAGCAACAACAGCAACAACAGCAGCAACAACAGCAACAGCAGCAAAGTTTCCCTTCGGCAGATATCTACTTTGTATATACAGATTTGCACATAAATGTATATACTTATATTGAAATACTCGTAAAGAGTATATCGAAATGCTGGCAATGCAATTAGGTCAATTGCGACAAAGCACAATGGGTAAAAATTGATTGACTGTCAAAGGAAATCAAAGTTTTTTGGTGCTTTCTTTTCAAGGACTCTAGCTGCAAATTGCATACAAACTTTTCTACTAAAATGATATTTGAAAAATCGAATACCAGTATTGTCAAAATAAATTGATGTGTTCGAAACCATGTTTTTTTTAGCTTATATTAAGAGTTAACGTTAATTTTACCTGCATATAAGAAAATAAAAAACGTCTAATGATAGTATCGATAGCTTATTTATTTGTACTATGAAGGCTCATTGAAAGTTTCACAAATAAACTTTTGATGACGGCATTGTGCATAGTTTGACACATTTAGTTAACAAATTAAAAAGTTTATCGCAAAGTTTTTGACAGCTTATGAGATGGACATTCATTGACATATATGAAAAACAATTTCAGTATTGTTTTGTTAACAAAAGTAATCTGACTTGCACACGCGAACCAAAAAAAAATATGTGTAGCATACTTTTATGAGCAGGTTAAAAATCTTTCACAAAAAAGTGTGTAGCATACTTTTCTGAGCAGATTAAAAAACCTTAGCTATAATTTTAAGATAATTCTAAAAATATGCTTATCTTATTTTTGAAATTTTCATTCGAAAGTAGAATTCGGAACATGCCTGATAAGCTTTTTTTAAATTGAGCTTAAAAAATAACTGTTCAAAAACTAGTTCTTACTCATTTCAAAACTTAAGTCAATTAGCCAAATATGAGTTACAATTTTGTAAATAAAGCTCATTAAATAAAGCTTTGTTTATGTTTAAAAGCTTTGTTTGTTGAATTTTCAATTAATGGTTGCCATTGTGAATGCAAATGCTCAATACACTATTCACAATGCACTTGAAGCAACAGCATTGAGGAGACGCGCTTGGAAAATGGGAAATGGAAATGGAAAATGGAACCACGCAACGCAATTTAGACGGCAAGTAGTTTAGAGACTTGGCACATTTGTCTACACAACTTGGGAACGATAATTTGAAAAGGCGAAAAAGGAAAAGCAAAAAGCAAAATGCAAAAAGCAAAAGCAAAGCAAAGGCAGCAGCCAACACTCTAAGGATTAATTTAAGCGCGAAAAGTGAAAGCGCAGTTCCCAGCTTTTATCCCCACCAGACAGAAACAGCAACAGTAACAAAGACAGAGACAGAGACAGTAGCAGAAAGCCAAGTTGTGGAAATTTATGCAATATATTTGGAGAATTATGTATTTGGCTTTGTGGTTTGGGACCAAAACGAAATGAGAGCGCAACAGAGCAGTCTTTTATATATATATATATGATATGCTATGAACTAAATCCAAGACTTTGCTCAACTTTGCTCGACTTTAAGCTAAAATTGAAATCATTAGCAGGCAGCACGCAGCGTCCAAGTTGACGTGTGATAAATATTGGCACTGCCCAGCGGCCAAATGGCGACAAAAGCTGCCCACAAGAAACCATCAGACAGCAGCTCAGCATGCCTGCCCCACACACACACACACACACATATATATATATATTTATGTATAGACAGTAGCTCGGCATGGCGCCGAGACCGTGTACAGGATACGGCTCGAACTATGGTCATGTTCAATCCATGTGACTCTGTCGGCAGGCTGCCGCCTGTTCGTTATGTGCATGTGTGTGTGGACAGGGTTGCCAAACGATAAAACAGCAAACAGTTACAGCAACACACACAACAACAACAACAACAACAACAACATGGCAAAACTACCACAGACACCAAAAATGGTTGCTAAACAAGTTTTTGTTATCTGCACTTGGTTCGTTTTTGTATCGAGTGCTTATAAATGTTTATACCATTGACATACAAAAACCATTAAATGGGGCATATTCAATACGAATATATGTATATATATTTTCGAAATATATGTTGTTATATTTAACTATGCCACACTTCAAATCTTTAGCAGCAAAACTGTTGCAGCTACAAAATACAGCCCTGTTCTGAATTCCACAATTGAATCGAATCCACAGTAATATGTAAAACATACTTTTAGGAGAGCAAAGAAACCTGTGCTTCCAACTTTCATTGTCCTCCAAAAAGTATGCTACAAAGTTTTATGTGGAATTAATTCGAAAGTGGAATTAGGAACAGGGCTAATAGTTTTTGTTACATTCTTCTTCTAAGAATGTCTGTGTCTCAAAATATATACACATGTTTTTATATGTGTTATATTTCAAAATTTTATATTTCCTGTTACTGTTAAATAAATGTGTAATTCCAAAAAATTTGAGGTATACCAAATATTACACTTAATTTTGTTATTTTTCGTTTTAATTGTGCAGTTTGTTATTTTCCAGGAAAATTTTAAATACTCGAAACAAGAGTATTTGGTATAAAATTCTAAGAATTAATTGTTTACTTGCCAAAGTACGGTGAAATAAATGCATATTTTCATGGACAACTAAATGAAACTGAAAACTCGTTAAGAAATATTTTTCAATCAATTGAACAAAACTTGCTTGCATTCAGAATTAAAATTTCCTTTTGTTGTTTTTAGTGTTAATGAAAAGCTCTTCAAAGAACTTTTTGAAAACGGTTTTATACTTCTAGTGAACCTCACCCTAAATCTTCGTCTTAGAAAACTTTTTTAAAGGGAATTCAAGACTTCGATCCATGTTTTTTCGAAGAACTAAGATATAGGGCATATTATATTCGAGCACCTTCTGATTGTTCTACTCAAACATGATTTTTATGTTGTTGCTGCTGTCATGTGTGTATATAAGAGTGTGTTGTGTGTGTGGGTGTATGTGGGTGTGTTTGGCTGTATGTGGGTGCTTGTGGGTGTATGTGGTGTGTTTATGGATGGGTGGGACTTGCATGTTTTGTACTGGACCGCCAACTCTGATTTAATTTTTCCTTTTTTGTTTTTCGAAAATTGTAAACTGCTCCTTTTTGTGTTTGGTGTTTCAAAGCTTGCATTCAAAATTAGTCGCTTGTAGTCGCTGCGGTTTGCAGATTGTTGTTGTTGTTGTTGTTGCTGCTGTTGCTGTTGCTGTTGCTGTTGCTGTTGCTGTTGCTGTTACTGCTGCTGCTGCTGCTGCTGCTGCTGCTGATGTTGCTGTTGCTGCTGCTGTTGCTGCTGCTGCTGCTGCTGCTGATGTTGCTGTCACTGCTACCCAACTGTTTTCATTTGCAACTCTTTGGCAACTTGTTTATGCGACATATATTCAGTAATTAAATTTAACATGCCCGACGACAGCAGGCAATTTAAAAGTCATGTGAGCGTATAAATTTAATTAGATGCCTATTAAAGTCTTATCCTGAATGGATTTAAGTACGTTTTAAACAGAGAATTATGAATGTTCTTGAATTATTTAAACATTAATCCAGCTTGTCAGTTGCTACTAAAAACATAAATACATAAATTTGGAATAAATTTGAATCATCTAAAGCAGAGGTGCCCAAAAGTTGCTCAGGGCAGAGCAATCATCAATACATTGAAATGAATACAGAAATGCATATAATTGAACACATTTTTTTATTGTTTTTTGAAGCTAAAGCAACAAAACTTGGATTACATGTTGATATATACCATATGCAGACAAAGTGTCAAGAAAAAGTAAAGCGAAATTTGTACCAAATCTGCAATAGATCGAATTTTTTTGAATTTTTCAAATATACATATATAAATGATAATTTTGAAATTATTTTTGAGTAACCTCCATTGAGTTGTTCTTTATAAGTTGGACCATATTTGAAAATACTGAATATACTATGAAGAGTATTTCCGGAATCGTTTCAGATCTGTTGAAAAGCACATTGCTGCTACAATTGTAAATCAAGCCTGCAATGTATGATTATATGCTTATTATCAAAAAGAATGTTTAGCTCAACTGTGTGTTTCTGATGTATTCCACCAAATTAGTGTCTATAAAACAAATATAAAACTTAATCACACGCATTCACAAGCACACACACACACACACACACAAATATACAAAAGGCAAACAAATACAACAAATAAATAAAAACTAACCTGCAAGCTTAATATATGTGAAAACGCAACTACTAACGGTTTACTTTGTCATGTGTGTAAATGTGTGTGTGTGTGTGTGTGTGTGTGTGTGTGTGTGTGTGGATGTGTGTGCAAATGTGTGTGTGTGGTAGCTGTGGCTCTGCGGCAACTCGCGCTGTTTTCATGCCAAATAAGCTTTCATAAATAATGAAAAGTGACGCTGGTGGCACACGGAGGGGCGCTAATACTCCGAACGTTTGTAATAAGCAGCGGCAACAACAAGTTACAATATTGCAGACACAAAGCGAACCGACTGCGTTATACTCTGTTGCCAGTCTAAGTTTTAAGTCTCAACTTTCCAGGGGATCATAGAAAGGTACCAAATTTGTTCATTTTGTTAGATTATTTTCGAGGGCGTACATGGGCGTGGCATAAATGCTATTTACAAAAATGACAAAATCAATGTCAATGTCAATCAGCATTAGTCTATATACCGCATTTGTTTGTTCTGGCCTAAAAAATGTGTATTATTTTCTGAAGAACATAGGTTGAAAAGCGAAAAAAAATGTATTTTCTATAGATTGAATATGCTGCTTAGAAAGTTAACAAGCAGAGTATAAAAACAAACGGGAAAGCCAACACCATAGCACCGAAGCGTGCACAAATTAGTAGCCAAGGATTACCGGCAATTATTTTCATTGTATGCATTTGCCGCCATTATTTTGATTGCTTCGTTTGCTTTTGATGCCTGCTCACCAATCCTCAATCCTGAACCCTCCACCCTCATACCTCATACCTCATCCCTTATTCTTTATCCGTTATCCCTCAGCCTGTGCGAAGAGAGGGCTTAGTTATTGCTCAGTTGCAGGCACTGGATATGGCCTGGTCTGGTGTGGTTTGGTCTGGTCTGGTCGGGTTCTATGCGTGATGGTCCTGTTGCCTGGGTCAACTACATGCCATTTTTCACAATGGCCATTGGCAACCAACACAACAAGCCACAAACAACAACAACAACAACAAGGGGCACAACAAAACAACACACGCATGATTGCATATGGAATGAAAGGTTTATTTATATTTATGAATTCATCATGTTCATATGGCAGTTATGCGCTAGCTGAGCAAATTTAAGCAACGGCTTTATGTTTTTTGTTGGCTTTTGTTGTTGCCATTTCATCCATATATACATACATAAAAATCATGCATTTCAAAACATATGACATGTACTCTGATACTCACAAAAAACCCAATGAATCGAAAATGCACTGGACACTCTGAACATTGATTATGGTTTTTTTTTTCATTAAATTCCGGCATGTTCCCAAGTTGATTTTCAGATCAATTTAACTCAAAAAAAGTTGAGTACACTTTTAACCAATGGTTTTAACTTTCTGGTTATTTAAACTGCCTTTAAATTAACAGAATTTGAACATATAGTTCAAAGAGATTAACTAGCTTTTTATTAAAAGTCGCCTCCAAAAAGTATGCAATACTTTTTTGCACAAATTTGATTTGAAAGTGGAATTCAGAACTGTTGTGCATATTTAAGTTATGCTGGTATTCCATGTATTCAATGTACTTGAAAAATATACTTTTTTGTTTTTCTATTAAAAAAGTGTATAATGAAGTTGTGAAAAAGTAAAGCATTCATGCAGAGGTTCCAATGATAATTATAAAATAAATTTAAAAAAAAGGTTAACAGTTAGCAAACTTTGGTTATAAAAGTTGCCCAATTATAAGATTTGTGGCATTTTTTTGTTAGTTGCATGATTTATCATTGTAGAGTTCTCATTAGTTGCATGCTGCCACAGAACTTATCATTCTCGGAATACCTAAAAATAAATGCGAACGAGTAAAACTAATTTGTAAACTAGTCGAAAACTTTTTAGCCGGAGCCTTTGACATGTGCCTAAAATACGTTAACTAAGTCCTTTAGCCTCAAGCCGAATGGTCGCTTGTTATCTGCCGGCAAAGCACACACACTCACACTTGCACACACCCACATGCCCACTTAGACATAAACACATACGTACAAAGCAAGCAGATTAAAAAAGTTTCAAATTTAAACCAAGCGGCGTATTAATTTATTTAAGACCCTTAAATTATATCCTTTGATGTAAAGCATACATTTCTTTGCTCGGCTTGCTATTCGCCAACTTTTTGTTGTTCTTCTATTTGTTGTTGTTGTTGTTGTTGCTGTTGTTGTGCTTAGAGCCAGTCCCTGGCCCAAACCGCGCAACTACTTTTGGCGTATGTAATTACATTTTTTCCACATAAGAAAATCAAAAAAGAAACAGCAAAAAGAAAAAATGGCAGCAACAAAAAACTAGATGCCGCCTAGGACATACACGAAAAAAAGCGTAAAAATTACACATGCAGCAGTTTTCTGGCCTTTTTATAGACAAAACTGAGGGCGAAAAGCGATAACAGAAAATTGACAACGACTTTTAAATACTCTAATACACTGCTAAGAAACTTATGTTCATAACATAAAACATTTAAATAGTTACTTTCTATAATCGAAAAATCGTTGTCTTTGTCAGTGTTGCGCTCGTTAATTATTGGATATTTATATAGACATTCAAGGTAGTTGATGATATCTGGAGCTCATTTTCAATGTCTCTATGGCGTCTGTACCATGATTTACAAAAGAAATAAGAAATAAAAAAATTTTGAGTTCCGTCGGGTACCACACCAAGTGTTTGCTTAAACCGTTTGGGAATTATAAGCGTTTTTTTATAGGCAGACAAAGTATCAAGATCTCCCCCCCGTCTCCCACTCCTTCCCCCCAAAAAAGGCAAAAACCTATATCCTCCACAGCTTTACAGCCAGAGCAACCAAATTTGAATTTGAATTATGTTTCATGCTCAAAAGTATGCTACAAAATTTTCTTTGAACTAACATAAGAAAACGATGACTGTGAATTCTAAATCGCTCTTACTGATCAATTTAAGCTTACCTTGATGACACTTTATAGATTTGTTGACCCAGACATCATCACAAATGATCTTTTATAATTCGATAGAGTATTGAAACTGAGCCGGGCAAAGTCCGAAGAGTCAGAAGAGCAAAGCCTGCAAGCCACAGTTGGAACATACACATATGTGAACATGTGTGCGTATACATGTGTACATGTGTGTATATGCATGTTTGCTTGTGTGTGCTGTGTGCAGCGTAGCGGAAATAATGAAATTATTAACACTTGAGCAACTTCCGGCTAAAAAACAAAAGCGCTGCAACAGCGACGTTGACGTCGAGCGCTGCCAAACAAAAAAAAACGCGCCAGCTGCAAGACAAAAAAGCAAAAAAACTTGCGAAATATGTACATTAAATGAGCGAAGAAGGAACGTAAACGGCCGCAGAGAGAATGCTGCATTGGTCAGGGAGGGGTAGTTGGAAGTTGGGAGTTGGGGGCTGGAGGATACGGTTGCAGCAATCATAATTGCAGTGCAAACTTGGCTCCGGTTTGCCACAGAACACAGAAAAAAAAAAAAAACACTAAAGCGAAAAACTGGAGAAAAATGGGAGACAAAAATTGTAAATGTGTGTGTGTGTGTGTGTGTGTGTGCAATATAAAAACGCTTTTCCATTTTACGCCCAAGCAACAGACTGTAAATTTTGAAGAAGTCATAATAGAGCTGTTGGCATATTTTCTATAAACGAATTGTGCGCTCCTTCTACCATATTCCACAAACACAGTAAAAATACACGTTAAGTATACGTCTAGTTGCACAGACAATAAAAACAAACAAAAAAATTTGATATCACGTGTGTGTGTGTGTGTGTGTGTGCGGGTGTAGATGTCAAGGGGCAGCCTTTTCTCCATACAACTCCATATTACATGCGCTTGCATGAATTTCAAGTTACGAGTAACTCGTATAATTAAAAGACAGTTGACTGGTTGACTGCCCAACTGTCAGGCCGGTTTCTACTCCTATTTCTACTCCTGTTTCTACTCCTACTCTTACTCCAACTCCTACTCCTGCTTCTCATTCCGGTTCTGGCTAACCCGGTCTGTCTGGTTAGCTACTCGTACTCCGTCTTTTGATTTGCTTCAACCACTTGGACCATTTAGTTGGATAAATTTAAGTGTTAAGCACGTTTTTTATCAGCGCTGCTGATTCAGCCTTTTTTCAGACAGATTTGTCCTTTTTCGAAATGCAATCAAATATTTTCTAACAGCATAAATATCTTTCTTTAGTGTACATTTGCAAGTTTTGTGTTTTACCTAAACCATTATAAATATACATTATATAGAATATTAGCTATTAATTAGTCGAAATTTGATTTAAAATGTGTTTTTTTAATATAAACGATTATTTTGTTGAAAAACAACCACACTACCAAGCTACAAACAGAATAAAATTTCAAAAATATTACGTTATTAATTTTGACATCGATGATTTCTTTTTTTCAAAATATTAAATGTTTATTTTATTGATGAATTTGGTAATAAAACAAGTGAGAACGTTGGATTCGGATGGACCCGACTGCGATATACTCTTTTTTAGCCTCTTTGTGGAGTCAGAAGTGGGCGTGGCAATTGTATATGATCTTGACACTTTGTCTGCCTATGGTATATACCAACATGTATACCAAGTTTGGTTGCTCTAGCTTCGAAACTGTGGAAAAAACTTGCAACCATACCGACAGACGGACATTTCACAAACCCAATATACTCTTTTTTTTCAAAAAAAATTTAAAAAAAAAGAGTATAAAAAGACTTGCTCCTTTTTAGTTATTTATTAAGTTTATTTATTTTCAGTTTCTGTTTTTGGTCGTGTTTTCCTATTTTCACAATCGATAGTTGACACCACTAGTTTCTATAGATTCAACAATCCTATCTAAGCCTTGCACTTAGAAAAAAGAAAAGGAAAAAAAATTAAGCGATAAGCTCAAGTAGGGCCATCAGAAGTTGGCCAAGCCGAAGCCCAAGCCCAATCCAAAGCCAAAGCCAAAGCTATAGCCAAAGGCAAGTAAGTACTTGAACAAATTTAGTCGCTACACAGAGACAGCAGAACAGAAAAGAGGAAAAAAAAGGCACCAGCTGCGAATCCTTTTCTGTATTTTTACTTAATATATGTGATTATATTTGAAGCATATGCAATGTTTTTTTTTTTTTTTTTTTTTATAGCAGTTTTTGTCTTTCACAGGCAGTCAACGCTGCCAGAGAGTTGCGTATTTATTCCTTTTCTTATTTCGTCTTTTTTTTTGCACTTTCTGAGCAGCTTAAAACGAAACGAAACGGAACGAAATGATGGGCAGAAGGGCATGAACGGGGGCTGGGAGATGCTAGATGGTAGATGGCGTACGGGGCATAAAAGGCGTTCTAAAATGTTAAGCCATACGTGTAGAGTTTATGCTGGGTTAGTCAAAGACAAATTTTTCTATTGCATTTTCACAATTCTATGGTGGTTAGCTCTCTGGATTGCTTGGAACAAGTGCTTTGGCTCTAGATGGTTGCATATTCGTTTGGAATTTAAATATTACATTTATTTATCATATTTATAACACTAACTAACGGTTGTGCTAGTTACTAACTAAGTATTTAGGCATGTTTTCAAATTTATTTCAGAGCATACTTCTTGTGGCAGCAATAAGAAATAAGTCTGTTTTTACTTCCTGTTCCCATTAAAAATGGGAAAAAGGGAGTTATAAAGTACTGCAAATGTGTGTAACAGACAAAAGGAGACATTTCCGACTGTATAAACTATATATATTCTTGATCAGAATCAACAGCCGAGACGAACAAGCCATGTCTGTCTGTCTGTCCGTCTGTCTGTCTGTTTGAACGCGTCGATCTCAGAGACTATAAGAGCTAGAGACACCAAACTTGGCATGCAGGTACCATACGCAGATCAAGTTTATTTCAAATTTCGGATGCACCCCCCCGCACCCCCGCTAATCGCAAAAGACTCCCACAGCCACAATTTTAAATATAAAGCTTTGATTTTTAGAACACATATATGTTGTATCAATGTTGATCATCTGTGTAAATTTCATCAAGATCGGAAAAATAACACCAAAGTTATGGAAGAATCTATTACCCCCGTCTCAGCAGGCAGAAACAACAGTTTGACAGGAACTGGACACATTAAGTGCGCTGCTTGCTTGTGTTGCCGCTGAACTACTTGAAATGCAAGTTGGGAGCAGGGAGTCTCATAGTCGCGCACACTCGACTAGAGTATTCTTACTTGTTTTGGGTTCTAAATGGAAGATCTTGTATCTAGCAGATGGTTTGAATATATTACTTTGATCTTAAATACTATAATACATTCATTGACTTTAAGTGACAAATAAAATTTAAAACAAAAACTCAGCACTTGAAAGTTAGCTTATCTGTATATCAGTATCCTTTCAGGACAATGTTGCTTTTAAGAAATTACTTAAAAATACTTAACTTTAAATCATAATTAATGTGCTTAACTTCCATATTATCAAATTCATTTGTTCACTTGTAGTACATTCTCAATGAAAATTTAGAGTCCTGTAGCAGCTTTAAGTGCCATGGAGATATCTACTTACATTACTCATACGACGTGTATAAACTGAGAACTGATTCATAAATAACATTAACTCCGTGGAGAATGGCTACGCTTGACGTTGTCTGCGACTCTTTTTTGGGTTTTGGCAAATACAAATAGCAGCAGCAAGTTTTAAAATTATTTTTGCACACTCATTTTCGGAAAATTGTTGCCGAGTTTTCTTCTCACTTGTCTTGTTGCTGTTGTTGCTGCTTTATTTTTGAGTGCATTTTCCCGTTGCGCCAAAGTTTTGACTTCCCGTTGGCAAGCGCATAAAAATTTTGTTTCTTTTTTCTTTTCACTCGACATTTCAGCTCTCCCAACACCCCTTCCCTGCTTTAGCATTTGTTTATCTTTTTATAGAGCGACAATTTTGTAATGAATTTATTACTGTGCCAAGTGGCAAGGGTTATGCATAAAACCAGGCATGAGTTTCATAACAACAACAACAAATACAACAAAAACTGCGTTGAAAATAAACTTAAATTAACTTCCAATGCTTGCATAAAGCAGCAGCTAAATGAAGAGAAGGGGAAATGGGCGCAATGGGGCACATAGAAAAGGATATGGCTCGGAATAGGATATTTCCCAGAAATTTGTCAAGTAACCAACTAAGCTGAACTTTTTGAGCGCAGTTCTTTTTGCATTACACTGAGCAAAATAAATTTGCCAATGCACTGCGCAAAATTCGGTGCATATAAAATGCAAGAGATTTATATCAGTATATTTCTCAATTGTTTTTTAAGATATCTTGAATTTTTTAATATTTTTGTATTCAAGAAAATTTAAAAATATATAACTTTTAATATACAAAAAAGATAATAAACGGCAACACTTTTATTATAACAGAACTCAATCAAACAAATGTTGACAAATTTTATATAAAAACACTTACTAAAATTTTAATATATTAAACAATTATATTTCAATCTTGTACCAACATTTTTGAGCCTTCATTTTTGTTAAAATATAAAAGTAAATAGCCCCCCTATTAGTGTACTACTTGAGAATCTTCTGAGATACTTAAAAGTTGCCAAAATTTTACGTTTTAAAAATATTTTTTAAAATTGTATTAAAAAGAAATCTAAGAAATTAGTAAATTTAAGTAAAATATTATCTAAATTATATCATACAAAAAACAAGCAACATAACTCTGTATAAATATTTCTGTTGCAAAGTTTTGGTGCAGCCAAAAACTCATTTAAACTGAATAAATTATGCAAGTAGCTATATATTTTAATACATATATATAAATTCTCGTTAATAAAACTTTATGATTTCGAGTCGTTGGTCTCCAGCTCTTTTAAATGCATTGTTAATTGCATGCGTATACTTAATATTTATATGTGCATATGAGAATCGATTGGGCGCTTGACTTTAATTGCATGCGTATACTTAATATTTATATGTGCGTGTATGTATGTATGTGTGTGTGCGTATCAACTTGCCGTTTTACTTAAATGATATTTCCAGGCTGCTTACAAAACATCAGACAATTGTTGCACGCCCCATTTGCTGCAAGCTCGAGAGGGAACAAAAGGATATAGGGTCCTTGTTGACATTGTCCCTGTTGTATAGGGTGGTTGGTGGGTGCTTGGTGGCTTGACTGTTGTATATAGTTATGTGTGTCAACGCTTTTACACTTAATTAATTAAACGTAATTGAAAATCAAATAAAATGGAAACCATTTGAGACAATAGAAATGCAAGACAATGGCGTAAAATAGCCATTGACATTGTCATTAAGAGGAAATGAGCAAAATAATGAACTGCATTTGCCACGCACACACACACACACACACACATACATATATAATATGTACACCCACATAAACACTCATGCTCGCAGCTGCTGCCAAAGGCTTTATGAACTGCCAGCGAAACAGCTTTCAAGTCGCCAGGACAACACAAGACAACAAACAACAACATTGCGACAAGTGCATTTCTGTGCTACATGCAACCAACAACAACAACAAGTTATATAGCATTTTATATTAGTACTCGACCATTTAGACACTCTGTTATTGCATTTACAAAACATGTAGATATCTCAAATATGTTATTGCAAAATCAAGCTATAAAGTTTTGCATAAACGTAGCTGACTATGGAAATACGCTGTAGTTACAATAGTTCGATTTAAATGAAATTTAAGAAGACAAGTTGGTTTTGATTTAGTTGGATTGTATTAGATTCAGTCAACTCATCAACACAAAAACCTCTTTGAAGATCACATTTTCTAGAGCTCACAAAAGACAATGTGCTTGTAAATGAGCTAACGAAGGAAATGGAATGATCAGTTTGCTGATTTGGTCTGAGAGAAATGGTGAGAGTTAGAGCAAGAGGGCTTAAAGATCATTCTCGAAGAAAAAACATTACAAGCAATTCCTTAAACCGCAAATGCCCCTTAGGCTTTCACGTTTACACATAAACAACAAAACACAATACAAACACTTTGCAACAGCAGCCAGGCTGAAAATCGCTGCAACAATTGTCTTCTAGACACCATAAAAGAGGGTGCCAAGTGGGTGGCAGCTAAAATTCAAAAGCCAAACTAGTGCACTTGCCAAGGGACTCACAATAGGGTAGAGCATGTGCTGGCAATGCTATGCATTGCGTTGTATTTTGCGTTAAGCGATGACAATTTCAATTGCTGTGTTTTGCACTTGTAAATGGCAAGCCAAACATGGCAGTGGAAAAGGGGGGTTGAGGTCTAGTTGTTAACAGACGAAAAGTTGGGCTGACTGTTAGGGGTTGTCAGTAGGGTTGTTAGAGGGGTAGCAGGGGGTGTGTGGGTAGCAGCAGACTGCATAATTAATGGCACGCAATGGCTGCTGATTGATTTGACCAGCTGCAACAGGTAAGCAGTTAAGGCTGAGGACAACCGCAGAGTTGATTGGCTTTAAAGCCAGACAAGGGGTAAGAGAAGTAGGGGCTGGCACTTTAAAACGCAATCAGCAATTTGGCAAATGACAAGGAAAGCGAACAAAGAAAAAGCTTGTCTAAAAAAAAAAACGAAAGACAAAAAGGCGAATACAGCAATGCAAAATTAATTACCAGAATGCAAATTAATTGCTGTCCATTTTCTTGCTTGCAGCTTGGCAAGCGCATAAATCTTTGGATCTGGTTGGGTCTGGGGAAACAGCGCTGACGATTGCACCAAAGAGTTGGTGGCAAGAAGAAAATGCCAGCATATACACCCTAACACACACACAAACAACTGCACTGCTGCAATGACAAACAAATTGCCTAGTCCACAACGAGGCAACCAAAAATCTAGTTGTGGCTAAGAGCTGACTCTGCGCACTTGTTAGGGGGTTGAGGGTTATAGAGAGAGGGGTGTGGGGTAAAAGGCGTGTGGAGATGTAAAGGATGTAAGGGGTGTCGGCTGGGGTTGGCTGGGGTTGGCTATAATGCCCAAGCACGTTCAAATGAATTGCTTGGCCAGCGTGGGAGTGGCAAGATTTTTTTACACCCCGCCATTTCACTCCCCCCTTGACACCATCAGCCACTTCTCAGTTGTTTTTTCTTCTTTTTTTTTGGTTTTTATGTGGCGCTTACAGGGTCAGTTGTATGAGTATGAGATTATTTGCTATAAACTTGAAAGGAATTAGCCAGACGAACATTTGTTCAAAAAAGGGGTTACGATGGCAGACCAATGTATGATGAAGTACTTGTATATAATACACTAAACAATAGTACCCTCTGGGAACATTCAGCACAGACATGGCTAGGTTTTGATAAAGAATGAAAGTAATATATAGGATTATAGAAACCTCATTCAAATGAGTTTAACTGCACTACTTTGTTATAGTTGTTTTTAACGATTTATTGGCTGTTTGTTATGAAACACATATATCTTAAATTTAACAGCAATCCTTAAGAATCATAATGCATAAGCTGTGATTAATTTTTAAAAATTTAATTTGTCAAATAAGTCACTTTACTTCCAATTGTGATCAAAGAAAGGCAAAGACATGTTCACAGAAAGGACATTTAGAAATTGTTTTGACTGGGATTCGAACCCGAGGTTTTAAGAGTGCCTTTCCACTAGGCTACAGTCGACCATTAGGAACTTTTAAAAAAGTTTTTAACTGTTATAAGGCTGACAAAGTCACAGGATTCAATCAGCGCATACGAAAATTGTTCTCCTACTTTTAAGTTGCCATTGCTTCAGACAATGAAGGTTATTTCTATGTCAGTGAAAAATTACAAACTAAAATATGAGCATTGAAGATTGATCGCAGTTTTAAAAGAGCATATTATAAATACCAAAAATAACATTATTTTCTGTTATATAGAACTCTAGGCTTGGGTTTGTATCTTAACAATCATAAATATGTATTACACGCAAAATTGAATACATAATTTAACATATATAATGCTTAGCTTGATTTAAATGCGACCTTAAATTGGCCGCAGGATTATGGTATTGCTTATATGACATACATAATACATATACAGACATATATAACTGAAGCATGTAAGATGTTGCCCGTTATTGCAGCAAGGGCAGCGGCAGCGGCAGACGCAGCGGCAGAGGCAGCGGCAGTGGCAGCGGCAGCGACAGCGGCATATATCCAAAATAATAACAACATTTATCCAACGGGGACAAATAACATAAGCCGCAGCAAATTTAAATACATATGTCGCTGGTATTGCAGCTGCTCATGTTGTTCTTCTTACTCTTGTTGCTGTTGTTGTTGTTGTTGTTGTTGTTGTTGCTGCTGCTGTTGGCTATTTATGTGGCTTTATGCGGCAGTTGCTGTTGCTGCCGAGCGGAAATTGTATTGCGGCCAATATGGTAAATTGCCTTGAATCTACCTTAAAACCATATTTCAACACTAGATTACACAAACAGGCAATGCCGTGGTTGGAGCTACAGCAGCAGCAGCTGTTGTTGTTGTTGTTGTTGTTGTTGCTGTTGCTGTTGCTGTTGCTGCTGCTGCTGCTACTGTTGTTGCTGCTACTGTAGCTGCTGCTACAATGCGGTACGCCATTACACCAAAATACTATCATAAAATTTCGCGCAAGCGTGTGTCTCGGCATTTTAACCAACGGTTTTGGGCCAAAGCAACAACAACAACAGCAACAACAGCAGCAGCAACAGCGACTCGCGGCGGGCGCTGCGAACAAGCCGCACTACACACACACATACACACACATGCTCACAGAGCAACATGCATAGCAGTTTATAAAATGCACACATGCAAGTCATACCCACACTTACACACTCACACACACACAATGGCACTATGGTCTCAAAATACCCAAATATCCGGCATTAATACGACTATGAAGCAGCTTGCCAATCGCACTCAAACTGTAGTTTTGTGTATTTTTGGGTTCGCTGATTTGGAAAATCAACATGTTGCTTTCAAAATGCCAAATGATTTTTCTGAAATTATGCTTTCACTAGCTGCAATAACGTCTAAAAGGTTTTTTACTCCCTGTTCCCATTGAAAATGGGAAAATGGGAGTTATAAAGTACTGCAAATGTGTGTAACAGATAGAAGGAAGCATTTCCGACTATATAAACTATATATATTCTTGATCAGCATCAACAGCCGTGACGATCTAGCCATATCCGTCTGTCTGTCTGTCTGTCTGTCCGTCTGTCCGTCTGCCCGTCTGTCCGTATGAACACACAGATCTCGGAGACTACAAAAGCTAGAGACACCAAACTTGGCATGAAGGTTCGTGTATACCATACGCAGATCAAGTTTATTTCAAATTTCGGATGCACCCACTTATTTCCACTGACTCAGCAGGCAGAAACAACAGTTTGACATGCACTGTGCAAGTTGAGTGCGCTGCTTGCTTGTGTTGCCGCTGAACTGCTTGAAATGCAAGTTGGGAGCAGGGAGTCTCGTATTCTTATTTGTTTAGAAATAGGACATAGACAACTTTTTTTGTTATTATAAGGGTTGTTTTCTAATAAGATTTTTGTATAATTCAGTTTAAAGCAAATAATAACATAGATAAACTTTTAAGACTTCGATGCGGTAAGAATTCGATTTATTTTTACAAAACCAGTTTACATAAATGTGATTTGAGTTTTTTAATAAGTAAAAAAAGTGTCTGACAAGCTAAAAATCGAAATTATGTCAAATTTGTAAAGAGTTGTGACCATAGTCTAATGTGGCATACTGTTCATAGCGCTGTTGTTGCTGTTGTTGCTGTTCCGGACTGCGGTTGCGCTTAAATGTGTCATTAAAGTAACAACAAGGCAAACAAAGCAAAATGCTTGCAACGCCAATGCTTAGATTTTGGGCAGAGAGTGAAAATATATATCCACCAAAAAGAAAAAAGTGCACAAAATGCGGGTTTTATAAATCAAATGAAAGCTGACAGAATGTGAGTCCTTATATTTCTTTTGGTTAGCTGCCGGTTTGCACTCTGCAAATCATTCATAGGGATGACAAAAAAAAAAAATCGACTAAAAAAGAGACTAGAGAGTGCTGCAAGTATGCAGCATAACAAATGTCTCATTAGCATGTCCCCAGTCCTATGTTCCAGTTTCAGGCCAACAGTTCTTTAGTCCTTCAGATATCCAAGTCCAGAACACATGGAAAACGTTTTGAACTGCAAAGTCACAAAGCAAAATTGTCTTTTGTTGCTGCTTCTCTCGCTCTGTTCAGTTTTCTTCTATTTTATACACTTTTTGCATCTTTCTTCTTTTTGTATTATTTTTGTGCATTGTAATTCGTTCACTTTTTGTCATCAGAGTTGAAATTTTTGCATAGAAAATTGAGCTTTTGCCAAACTAACGATGAACTAAAATATGCAAATTTATTTAACATGCTCACCCAGAGAATGAGTGGGATACAGTTTGGGTGAGGGGCAGGGTGTGGGTGAGTGGATGGCTGTGTGGCGTACAAATATATGCAGCTACATGTACAATAAACAATCAACTGAACACAATGCACAATATACTCTGCCCAAGAAAATTCGATGCACAAGTTGATTTATGTAATCAATTTATTTAGATATGTTTATGTTTTTGGTAAACCTATTTTGAAAGTAATATATAGAAGACAAGAGTTTTTTTAAAGACTTAACTATTGGTATTTCATAAATTGACTTTATTTCAACTTAGTTTTGGTTTGAAAGTAAGAAAATGTAGCATATATTTTTTTACAAGCTGGTAAATAAGCAAATTTGTTAAGACTAGGCAGCTTTAACTATATAATGTATATCAGACCTGTTTCTAATTTCAATTTCGGATTGATTTCTTAGATATAAGCAATATATAGTTAGAAAAGCAATGAACATGCCACAAAATAAAAGTTTTTCCATTGCTCTCGAAAGTATGCTACATAATTTTTGATTTGTTAATTCGTAAGGGATATTCGGCAAAAGGTCTAAATCTCTCATAAAGGTATTAGATCGAAAGCAACAAAGTGTGTTTAAGCAACAACAGTGCTGTCACGTTGACTGTGCGCATTCTTTTGTAGCTCAGTGTTGCAAGCATTTGGCATACGGTTAGCAAAGCTGGCGTTAGCAGCCAGCATGAAATCTGCTCGAGCTACAGGCCCTATTTCATATTGTCGGCACCTGGAAGGTGTGTGCACTCACACACACACACACACACACACACACACACACACAGACAGACGTGCGCTTAACGACACTGTGGCATGCAGATACACACACATGTGCATATGATTGTATTAGTGTGCGCGCACATGCATATAAAAACCGCTTTCGTTTCCGTTTCAAGAAATAACTTGAAAATGGCGCACAACGTGGCGTCTGCTTGTTGTTGTTGTTGCTGTTGTTGCTGTTGCTGCAGCCATCAGATACAAGATAGGTGCAAAAAAGTAGCAACTGTGGCGCTATAGTCTGTAGTCTGTACAACAAGGCAACGAGATGACAATCAGACAGACACTGAGCGCCAGCAATGGCGAGAAGTGAAATGAAAATAAACATGAAGTTAATGCTATTCTTTGTTCTGCCGAATATTGAATACACTTGCAGAAATGCAGAAATAACTTTCCTGATAAGAACTTAGCTTAAATCGCTTGTAACTATGGCAGCTATATTAGATAACAAGTCGATTTTGATTTAATTTAACGCAACTACCATGTTTAATATAGTGAATATATTCCTAGGGTATCTATAAGATATAGTAAACCAATTTTGATTAAATTTAGAATAAATGAATTCTCGTATAGTTGTTTTGATTAGACCTCTTCTGAATACCGCTTTCGAATGAATTCCACAGAAATATGTAGAGCATACTTTCAGGAGCGAATATAAGTTAAATAAATGTCATCCAAAAAGTATGCAACACATTTTGCTGTAAAATTGATTCGAAAGTGGAATTCAGAACAGGGCTGTAAATACTTTATAGAATCGGATACGCCTCTTTCAGTACGTTACACATGGTGATAAAACTAAAATACCCCCCGCAAGTGTATAAAAAGAAAAGCGAAATACAAGCAGGACCTGTTCGTGCACGCTGAGAAATAAACAGGAGCACAGGATTTCATTTGCCGTGCTTGTTGACGTTGACGTTGGCGTTGGTGTTGTTGCTGTTGCTGTAGCTGTTGTCGCTGTGACGCTCCCTGCAACTGTTGTTGTTGTTGCTGCTGTCGCAGTTTTACTTTTTTTTTTTTGCTGCTCGTGCAGGTAAAGTAAATTATGCGACGTGCAAAATCAATAAATCAACACGTTTATTGATGTAAACGTATTTTGGTCTGCATGTCCTGGATGTCCTGTGGCGCAGTTGAACAGTTAAACAGTTAAACAGTTGAGCAACGCGTCGTCGCCTGTTCGATCTTGTTTGCCATAAAATCTATGAGATTTGCAGACTTATAGATAGCCATGCTCGGTCAGTTTTTAACGGCATTAAATGCCACGAGCCGCCAGTTACATTTATACAAATTGATTCCACTAACGACTTCAGCTGGCATATATATATTGCATATATATTGCCAAAACTCTTTTAGCCAATTTCAGCTGCTGCCAATTTCACAGCAGCAACAGCTGCGATTCATTACCAATGTGATTTTGCCTTTTAAGCAGCAGCGCGTAAGACTTTTTGCAAATTTTAAGCTCACTTTTCAAGCTTTTTGAGAGCGTGTAGCATTTCAGCTACAAGTCTCAAAAGAATGCTCGACTAGCAGATACTCTATACTCAATTTAAAAATTTTTTAGCGGAGACACATGCATTGAAGACAATTTGCAGTCCGGTTTCCATATTCTATTCCGATGACTTCATTTGGCATCAAAATTATAAGCTGTTCTAGAATCCGAAAAGTTTGTTTGAATATGCGATTTGAGATACTTAATTTGAGTCAGTGAAAAAGTCGAATATCGAAACAAAAACGTTCCATTATATATTTTTGAAATCAGTAACAACAGCAGAAAACTACGATTCGGAATAAAAAAAAGGTTTAGCTTTAATCGATAAATATCAATATTTTTAATGTTATCTGAGGCTAGTAATCGTGTTGAGGGAAATCTCGTTTTGTTTTTATACTCTGTTTTCCAAAATGGAAAAAAAGAGTATATTGGGTTTGTGAAATGTCCGTCCGTCCGTCCGTCCGTATGAACGCAGGTTTTTTCCACCGTTTTGAAGCTAGAGCATCCAAAATTGGCATACATGTTGGTCTATACCATAGTCAGACAAAGTGTCAAGATCTCTCCTCCACCCCCACCCCTTCCCCCACAAACCGCAAAGACCTATATCTTCCACAGTTTTACAGCTAGAGTAACCAAATTTGGCATAAAGACTACTGACCACATCCTTGACCGACCTGTCTAAAAAAAATATGCCACGCCCACTACCGCCCTCGCAAATGAGCTAAACCTGTATCTCTTACACCCTTATAGCTAGAAACCCCAAATTTTGCAGTATTGCTCCATTTGAACTCTACGATAGATTGGAGAATAAAAAATTTGACACGCCCACCCCCGCCCCAGTAAACGAGCGATCATTTTGCCAAGCACCCGTCTCGATCTGCTTTGGGCGTTTGCAGCGTTCTGCACTTAGTAGAAAGAATTTTATAGTTCGTAGCATATATATAAGTAGTCTTTAAAAGAATTTAATTTAATATACCTACAGAAAACAGAGTATATCGCAGTCGGGGAAGCCCGACGGCAACGTTCTTAGTTGTTTATTTATATACTTATATGAAATATTAAATTATCAGCACTTTTGTGAATTCTAATTCCAAACAAGCTCTTTAAAAAAAGTAAGGCATACTTTCAGGAGCAAAATTAAATATAATAAAAGTAGATAAAAGATAAGCTTCTAAATTTTAAACTACGCCAAAAAGTATGCTACGTAGTTTTCTGTGAAATTGATTTTGAAGTGGAATTCGGAACAGGGCTGTAGTACATTACATCCATAGACACTTAAATTTCAATATTACTATCGATAGTTTTCGCAACATTTTTTGTAATCTTTAATTTAAGGTTCTTCACAATTTGACAACTCTAATTTGAAGTACGGGGTATACAAATACACACTCTAAGATATATATATATGTGTGTGTGTGTGCTTGTGTGTGTGTACAACTTCACGTACCTTTGGATACGTTTGGCACATGGCGAATCTTGAGTGCTTTATTGTTATGTTTTAAAATTCAATGAATTCTAAAAATTCGTTTTGCTGTAGAAGAGAACTTTGCCGCCATGTTTGGCATTTGTTGTTGCAACCTTATTGTTGTTGTTGTTGTTGGTTTTGGTTGCACTTTGGCTGCTTGGGTTGCTTTTGGCCAAAACGACAAAAGTCGACAGCATTTTGTACTTCTCGCATTAACAATATAATGTGGCGCCACATTCTGACTCTGTTGTTATTGTCGAACTTGTTGTAGATGTTGCATTTGTTGCTGTTGCCAGCGCCCTGAGCAGCAATCATTTATTTAAAGCGTGTGAGAAACAAGGGCAATATGACAGACAGAACAGCACAGAGGCACTAAAAGTGTAATGAAAATGGAACTGCAAAAGAAATTGTGACAGGCAACATTGATTAAAATCAACATCAAAATATTAATGAAAGTAACATAATTTGAATGTTTTAAAGAGTTTTCAAATTTGTTTTATGAAATTCAAATTCTAGCTATGTTTCTAATCTAACAGCAATTAATAACATTTTCATTAAATACAAGACTGATAAGAAAAACCAAATAAATATTAATCTATGTGATTAAATAGACAGAGAGACAAAGTCATATTAAATCTATATGGAAGCCTTCAGCTCAGAATTCTCATCTTGTATCTGCACACACACAAATTAAGATACATAAATATGTAGCTACTATTTACAAATAATCTTTAGCCAAATAAACTACACTTACTCGTATTACTTACTCGATATTCAATAGACATGCTCGAAAATGAGTTTCCATTCATATTAATGACATGACCGCAAGAGTTGCAATCTGGATGCACATTATGTGCACTTCATTAGTTTCAAAAGGACCATGAAGATATTAAATTGCCAGTCGACTCTATCTAGCCATATTCTTGTTCTTAGCTATAATCATTAACATCATCATCAGCAGGCATTATTTTCCAAATCCAAAATGTATATGTGTGAAGACTATTACGCACAGTGGGCAAAAATGATAAAAATAACTCTCGCTTTTGGATTGACAGAACTAAGTGAATGCAATTTAATGACTCTGGCACAGATGCTTCTTCTTTCTGCAGGAAGTACCAATAGTTGAATTGGCCAGATCGTACCACTATAACAGATATACAGTTTTTGCATGAAAAACTTTTATATTGTTCAAGATAACTCAACCAAACTCATTTAACCTATGTTTAAGGACAGTTTATACATGATGACAAAATTTCATCAAAATCGGTCCACTATATCTTATAGCTGTTGTAGCAACGATCGGTTGAAAATAAGTTTCTGTATGAAAAGCTTTTGTGTTTTTCAAAATATTTCGAAGAAACTCACCACATCTAAATTAAAGCACGTTCTACACATTTTAACCAAATTTTATCAAAATTGGATGACTATATCTTATAGCTGCCATAGGAACAATCCGTTGAAAAACAAGTTTTCTTATAAAGTTTAAGTGTACTTTTTACTTAGTTATGTAATCATTTCTAGTATTCAACATTAGAGTTTGAATATAATTGGCCTAATTTTATAATATAATTGTATGCCACAAAATGTTTAAATGTTGCCCACTGTGCAATGTAGAGTGTGGTAAGCTGGTCAATACTGCTTCACATATCGCAAATGAACGCCCCTAGCATTGTATAAGTTAGTGGTTTATATTGATGCATGTAATTTGATATTTTGATATGCTAGGCAACTATTGTGAGTATGCTCAAATGTGAGTATTTGAGTATTTGATTATTTGAGCTGCTATTACGAGTATAAAGTGAGACTTGCAGTTCAGACCAGGCGTAAATTTGCAAATTTACAATTAAAGCAACAATGAATGAAGCATGGTTGACATGCCTTTCATTGTGTATGGGGTCAGTGACAGAGTCGGGGGTAAAGGATGGAGTCAGAGACGTTGTTGCTGCTGCAACCACATGCATATATAAATTGGGGCAAGTGCCGTCAAGCACAGCAATTGCTCGGAATTTAATTTATGCCCGTCGCTTTCAATTGAAGCACGGAGCAGAGTATAGCAACAATAGCTGGAAATTAACAGTGCACAAAAGAGATGCTGGTGTCCTTCTGTTCTGGCTAGGACGAGACGTCTACATCTGCATCCCATTCTCATGCTCATCCTCAGCCCTGACATCAACACAATAAGTCAATGCCACCAAATAAGTATGAAGTTGCTTTTCTTTCAGTTTTTCGGGGTACACAACACTCAGGCGCAGTGCACGCTTAATTAATATTGCATAAGCGGAGGCGCTGGCAAAGGACCTCCGTCAGAAAGGACATGCAGCAGCTGTTGTTATTGTCCTTTGCCTTTACCATTGCACTGCCTCATAATTATGAAACGCCTGGCCGCTTTATTGTCACTCGACCGAAATTATGCGATGCGTTTCTTTTGTCCAACTCATGTTTATGGAGTGCATTGAGTAATGTCCTTTTACACTTCAGATCCTTCAGACTGCCAGACTGCTAGGCATATTTCGTATGGAATTTATAATAACAATGGTTAGCCGACAGCAGTCAATTGTGCAAAATCGGGTTTTTCTCGTATGTTGAATTGACTTTTTGCCTATAATACTTAATCTTAGCGTCCTTAAATAATTATGATAATCAGTTATAATAACGAAAGTTTTATTTTTTTCATTTAACAACTTCTTGAAAGCAAAAAAGACGGTGCACTCCAACATTATCTTTTAAGTAATTTCAATGCACATTCAAACTGATTTTCAGAAAATTGTTTTCCATATTTTGTGATCCGATTTTGATTAAATTTTGTCAACACGTGTAGAACGTGCTTTAATTTAGATAAAGTGAGTTTGGTTGAGATATTTTGAAAGACACAAAAGTTTTTCATACAATAACTTATTTTCAACCGATCGTTGCTATGTCAGCTATAAGATATATTAGTCCGACTTCGATGAAATTTTGTCATCATGTATGAACTGTCCTTAAACATAGGTAAAGTGAGTTTGGTTGAGTTATCTTTGAAAACAAAAAAGTTGTATTACTTTTCATTTCACTATCTCAATAACCAAATTTGTTTAAACAAATTTTATATCGTTATTCGGAATTCTGAACAGCTATAGTCGGGATTCCGATTGCTTAGATCGAAACTGCAAATTCCTGAATACTAGTTCTAAAATCTAAATTCAATTCCCGCTCAATTTATTTTACCCTTTTAGTTATTTTTTCCTGACAAGTTGAAAAATGTTAGTTACATCAGTAAATAAAATGTAAATGGCAATGTCGCAATATTTCGGAAAAATGTTGCGCACTTTTGGTTGACTATATCGAACAAAAGTATCTACGAGTATATATGAATGTATGTTTGCACTCATAGTATATGTATGTGTATGTGATTGTGTGTGTGTGTGTGTGTGTGTGTGTGGCCATTTATGACTTGTCTTTGCCTGCTGTCCGCTGTGGGCAATTCAAATGAATTTCTGTGCGCTGCTCAACGTTTTTAATTGAAAACCATGTTCGTTTTGGTTGCGTTTCGGTTTCAGTTTTTTGGTATTGTGAGTTGGGTTGGGTTTGTGGTATTGGAGTTTGGAAATGGGATTGGGGCTTGTTTGCGCCTTAAAACAAAAAAAAAAAAAAAAAGCGCCGCATGCCACTTGCTGGCCGTAAGCTACTCTGGCTGCCTGTGGCTTGGCCAGTGTTTGGGATGCTGTTTCTACTGCCTACTGCGTACTGCCTCCTGGCTCCTGCCTCTTGACTCCTGCCTGCTCTCCTCCTTCGGCCTCTTCTGGCAGCTGGCAAACAATTCCCGGACCGAGTCGCCTCGACATACTGTGCGCACGCGTTCGTGCATAAATTCCGCCAAGTGTCCATTTTTCTGATTTGTGTGGAAAGTTTTTTTTTTTTTTTTTTGATATTTTTTTCTTCTTTAACGTTGACTGACTAGCTTTGCTGCTAGCTGCTTGCTGCTGTTCTGGCCATGCAAATGCGGGCCAAAAATAGAAAATGAATTCATTCAAAGAAAATAGTAGTAAGAATGTTCTATTACATTTTTGTGGTCCGAGTGAAAGAAATGCGCGCAAACAAGAAATTAAAATACACGCCAAAACGTTTTAAGAATTTTTAATTAAAATCAACGCTGACTCCACAAAAACCACCAACAAAAATGCCCACAATTCGTTTAATCAACGCGTAACCAACAATTTTTACTGCCACAATACAGTTGACCAATGTACGCTAAGTACTTACATATATATACATATATATAAACTTACTGGATATGAGCAATATTGTCTTTAACTGTGACTAAAAGTAACAGACACAAAAAGTCACAGTCATGATAATAGTTAAAGTTTATTTATTTGATGCTTTTAAAGAAGATTCTTGTTAACATTTTTTACAACAATTTTTTTTTTAGAATACATAAAAATTATTATTTTTAATTTTAGAAAAAATGTTGCATCGCTTTTTACGATACTTTAAGCAGTTATTGAACTTAAAGTTTCTTAACAAAGTGTATAACAAACAAAAAAAATATGATGTATGGATGAACTAAGATTAGAACCATAATTTTCAGCTTTGTTAAAACTAAACAGAACTGTTGTTTCTTTTATATTTTATTTGATTAATTTTTCAAATATATAAAATGTCACAATCACAGTGATGATGACTACAAAAAAATAAAATATTGGTCATCTCTACTAAGTATATACATTGCGCATACGCCGCATGCCCAGCAGCATATTGAGTTGTCTCTAATTTCTACTTATACAAGTATTGAGGTCCTTGCTAATCCTGCCTAGCATGTTGTCTATGTTTATATTCTGATTTCGTTTCCGTTGCTAATTTTTCTTGCTTTTGTTGCGCAATTTCTTCGCTGACTTCGGCATCGTGTTGCTTCAGAAAGTCCGCGGCATCCCAGGGCTGCTGGTCAGTGGTGCCCCAAATTATATAAACCAAGTTGCCAATAAAAAAGATAATGGCAACCATGCCAAACACCATTTGCCACTGGCTGCGCGAACCCTGCAAGAGAAACCGTTTCACAGTTAACAACATCCCATCTAATATTTATCTCCAAGATAAGCTCAACTTACTTCATCCGTGACAATAATGCCCACCAGCAGCGGAGCTGGCAACGATAAGGCATTGCCCACACCATTCACAATGGCCATAATCATGCCCGAATGATTGGGCGACATATCGATGATGGTCAGCACGCTGCCAATGTCCGATCCAGCATTCAAAGCCGCATTCAAAGTCATCAACACAATGGCCAATTCCGTCTGATCCTTGTCCAGAAAACCAATGCCAATCAAAGCCGCAGCCGGACCCCAATACGCCATTGTATTGACGGACTTGCGCAGCGTAGTCAAGGACATCCATTTACGAGATATGGCCACATCGGCAAAGAACAGATAAACATACGAGCCACACCACATGGCCATGAAAGGTAATGCAGAGTACAAGGCATTGTTCTTGATGTCCATTTCGAGTACTCCATGCAAATACGCAGGCGTCTGCAGCTGCATAATGGAGAAGGACCAACCCTGAGCACAACGCACAATCAGCACGGCATAGAATGGAACTGAGGTCAAAATAGCACGCCAGGGCACAGGTATCTTCTGTCCATGGAATCCATCCGGTCGCTTCATGGAACGCTCAATGTAATCACGTTCATCTTGGCCAATCAATCGAGAACTGGGCGCATTGTTGGCACCCAGAATCAGCCAGAGTATACACCAAAGGCCGCACATGCCAGCCGATACATAGTATATGCCCGGCCAGCCCATGGAGCCATCGGCTATAAGTCCAATACCCATGGCCAACACACAACCACATTGGGCGCCGGAGTAGGCAATGACGCCCAAACGATTGCGATCCTTGGGTGGGGACCATTTGGCCAGATGCTCGAGTATGCAAGGAAAGATTAGGCCCTGGAAGAGTCCAAGCACTATGCGCAGCACGCTGAATGCTACTAGTCCACCCCAGCTAATGCAATAAGGTGTTAAAGCGCTTAACACTGCACTGGCTAAGGTGGGTATAAAAAGCACAGTTTTGACTCCGAAGCGTCGCAGCAGAAATCCAGTTGGAAACTGAGTAATAATATAGCCCCAAGAAAAACTGGATAGTATATAAGACTTTTGTGCAGGGCTCCAGTCGTATTCCTGTAATAAAAGCAGAAAACGTTTTTACAATTTTATAAGCAATTTAAAAATTGAAAATATACCGGAAAATCTGGATTTGAAGTCGCCGCATTTGTCATTGCCACAAGGGCAACGCTCACATTTAACCTTGCTACATAGTTCACCACTATGGCCAAGAAGAGGAGAGCTGCTTGTAGATGTCGTATGCCAATGCAGGGCCCTTAGAAATGGGTATTAGAAACATAGAACTTCAGTTAAAAGCTGCCAAAATAGAGAAGCTAATCTTGCAGATATGGCAATAATCTAATCTAACCGGTTTTAACATATGCTATGCCAGCAGTAAAATGTGTAGCAAAAAAATTTGATGAAAAATAAAAAAAAAAAAAGTATCTATTTTTTTATAAATTAGTTACAATAAAGTCTCTTGTCTGAATTTAAATGATTTAAGTCAATGTAAACTATTTTGCTTATCAAACCGTTCAAAATTCAATCGATTAGATTGGCGAGCATCACAAATCATTTTTATAACCAATTGTCATGATTTAAGTGGTACTTTAAAAGTCATTTAATATTAACTTCATAAAGATATTAAACGTGCTTGCTATCTTATCAGAAGTATAACAATTTACCTCAGCATGGAGATAAGTTAATGCCACGTTTTCATGCAACAAAATCTTAAAATATAATGATTTTGAGAGTGTTGCTGTTGAATCTTAAAAAGAAGATGAAATTATTGTTGTTATGCGCCACATACAAAAAGAACAGAGAGAAGTTCTCTCTACATGCTACAATTATTTACTTTAAATAAAATAGAAATAGAAATCTTGTTTTAATTGTAAACTAATAATAGCTGCGAAAATTTCTGCCCGAGAACAATAACTAAGTATTATTATTTGAGTCTATTTTCTGTTCATTTTTTGTAAACATTTTCTGAATTAATTAAACCAAATTTTATATTCAAAATTTAATATATTTGATAATTGCATAATTTATGTTTATGAATGTATTTTAAAATTCAATTAAAATGAACATTATGAATATTCTAAGTATTTTCAATTTCCTTTTTAATTAAATTAAAGCCAGAAATTCTATATAAGTATTTTTATTATAATTTTCACTAATTTACAACAATAATATAATTCGTAAGTAGCAATATAAATTACACTTTATTAAATGTGTATTTTTGAGAGTGCTAATTATCACAATTATAATTGTTCTATAAAAATTATAATTTAATATTACACCAAATATTCACCTGTTCTTTCCAAGGAAGAGCTCATTGTGAAGGCAATTGAATTTATTAAATTATTTTATTGTTAAATGTATACACATTTATAAAAAATATTCCAATTAAAAATCCAGATAATTGGCTAGTTAAAGCGTCCACTCTTGCCAATTTCTCAAATACATCTGCATAAAGCTGTACCTAGGCATTTTGTTAAAAGTACTTTTTTTTAAGCTTTAATGACTTCTATTAAATGGTGCTAATTAACTTTATAATGCTGTTGATTAACTGGATGATAACCAGCTTTTAAGTGTGACAAATTTTTCTAATCACGCTCTACTAGCGATATCATATAATACGTCATAGATAATGCAGCTCGAATGAGTTGGTTTAAGGTAACAAAATTATAATAGTAATAAAATATTGTGCAAGGGTATGTTTGCGTTTCTAATTTGCGTTTCTAATTCTAATACTATCGATAGTGTTAACGATATTTGTCCGGCTTTAACACATCAGTTATGTACTTGCACAATCCATATTAATTTCTATTTATATTAAGGACTATATTAAGCATCCTTTCTCGCTTATCTTGCCTAGGAAGCTACCTATGATATATGCAAACATGTATGCCAAGTTTGTTTGATTCTCTTCTATCTTAAAGATACAATTTACCTATATCACCATTGGAGTGCCTGGATATATGCCTTGTGCCATGAAAATAATCGGCAATTAAATAATTGCCTGCTTCATCTCCAAATGAACATCATTCTTTAAAAAAAAAAGTTCTATCGAATTTCTTAAAACGTAGTTGTAATGCCTTTCAATAAATGATGTTATTTTTTTATAAAAAATATGTTTTGTTCATCATTATGTTCAGAAAAATGAAGTTTTTCAAACAAAAACTTATTTTTCAACCGACTGTTCGTATGGCAGCTATAAGATATTGTAATCCGATTTTAATAAATATTTTGTCAGAACGCCTTTTAACTACGACACAGTGAGTCCTGTTGAGATATCTTATAAACAACAAGTAAGAATACTCTAGTCGAGTGTGCCCGACTACGAGACTCCCTGCTCCCTACTTGCATTTCAAGCAGTTCAGCGGCAACACAAGCAAGCAGTGCACTTAACTCGTAAACTGCTTGTCAAACTGTTGTTGCTGCCAGCTGAGACAGGGGAAATAAGTTTTTCCATAACTTTGGTGCTATTTATCCGATCGTGTTGAAATTTACACATCCGAAAGACATTGATTAAACATACATGTGTGCCAAAAATCTATCTTTAAAATTGTGGCTGTGGGAGTCTTTTGCGATTTGCGGGGGTGCGGGGGGGTGCATTCGAAATTTGAAATAAACTTGATCTGCGTATGGTATACAGGAACCTACATGCCAAGTTTGGTGTCTCTAGCTTTTGTAGTCTCCGAGATCTGTGTGTTCATACGGACAGACGGACAGACGGACAGACAGACAGACAGACAGACAGACAGACAGACAGACAGACAGACAGACGGACAAAGAATATATATAGTTTATATAGTCGGAAATGCCTCCTTCTGTCTGTTACACACATTTGCAGTACTTTATATCTCCCCTTTTCCCATTTTGAATGGGAACAGGGAGTAAAAACGCAGTATTCAACCGATTTTTCATATGTGCGCTATGTGTTATTGTAGTTCGATTCTGACATATGTTCTGCTTGGGTCAAAAAGAATCATTTGTAGTTCAACTCGGCATTTGTTTGGCTTGGATAATCAAGAATTGGCAGTTAAGAACGAATCAAGCAAAGAATAGTCAGATGACGTTAAGGCTAAATGTTCTCAATAAGTTAATTATGGTTTTATGTATTTGTGTTTATTTACAATTTCTAACTATATTGAGGTTCCTTGGTCATCTTTCCCAGAAAGTTGTTCATATTTGTACTCTGATCTTGTTTCCACATCTGAGGTTTTTCTCGTGATATCTTGGCTTAGCTCAACATCGCGCTGCTTCATAAAGTCTGCCGCATCCCAGGGTTGCTGCTCCGAAGATCCCCAAATAATGTAGGCCAAGTTGCTAATAAATAAGACAACGGCAGTTCGGCAAAATACAATTTTCAATCGACTAAAAAACCACTGCAAGAGACACAAGAGATATACAAAACTTTAACATTATAAATGGATTAATGGATAAATTCTGAAAAGGTATTCAGCAGGCAGAAAAGGGACATCTCAGATCATATAAAGTAAACATATGTCCTTCTTACAGATTTAAGAGCTGAATCCACTCGACTTGATTATTCTTGTTTGTTTCCATATTATTTTTACGATAAGCTCAACTTACTTCGTCGAAAACATTATTAACTAGCAGCATAGTTGACAGACTGAAGAAACTGCATGCAGCATTCGTTATACCCATTATCATGCCCGAATGATTTGGTGATATATCGATGATGCTCAAAATGCCTCCAATGTCCAATCCCGCATTCAGCGCCATAAACACAATGATCACTTCCATCCGAACTTTGTCCAAAATACTAATGGCAACTAAACCAGCAGCCGGACCCCAAAAGGCCAGTGTATTGATGAACTTTCGCAGAATAGTCATAGAGATCCATTTACGGGACATGGTCACATCCGCAAATACCAGATAGATATAGGCCATGCACAACATAGCCAGTTCGAAGTACAAAGTCGTGGGTCCATCAAATTCGCGATAGAAATAAGCGGTATTCAAGATGCTGTAGGTGGCTACACCCTGGCCACAGCGCACCATGAGCAGGGCATAGAATGGAACCGAGGTCAAAATAGCACGCCAGGGTACAGGTATCTTCTGTCCATGGAATCCATCTGGTCGCTTCATGGAACGCTCAATGTAATCACGTTCATCTTGGCCAATCAATCGAGAACTGGGCGCATTGTTGGCACCAAGGAGCAGCCAGAGTACACACCAAAGGCCGCACATGCCTGCCGAGACATAGTATATGCCCGGCCTGCCGGGAAGTCCCAAAATGTTCATCAAAGAACCACATTCGGCGCCAGAAAATGCAAAAACGCCTAGACGATTGCGATCTTTGGGTGGCGACCATTTGGCCAGATGCTCGAGTATGCAGGGAAGGATTAGACCCTGGGAGAGTCCTAGTACTACGTGCAAAAAGCTCAGTGTCACCCATCCTCCCCAGTTAATGCAACAATCTGTTAAGGCGCTTAACACTGCAGCGGAAGATATGGATGTAAATAGCACAACCTTAACTCCAAAGCGACGAATCAGAAATCCAGCTAGAAAATTCGTGATTATAGAAGCCCAATAAAAGCTGTCGATTAAAGATCTTCTTTTTTTTGCATATGTCCAGTCGGACGCCTATAATTAAAAACAAAATTATAAAATTCTGTTAGCTTACTCATATATAGTACATATATTTATATGCATATTTATACCGGCAAATCTGAATCGGAACTTAGCGCATTCACAAAGTCACTGTTCACATTTATCAGTACTATTCGTCTCACGAATATAGCCAAGAAGAGCAGCACGGCTTGTAGATGTCGTATGCCGATAATAGGACCTTAGAAATTGGTGAAAAAAAATCGAAGATTTCCAGTTCACACGTTCCACTTAAAAGTCAGAAGGGTTTATTCACCTGCCCTTTCAACTGCAGCGCACATTGTCTCGAAAAGTGATTTAATTTTGAAGAAAGGCGTTGTTTAGTTTATGTTATATGTTATTGTTGCACTGCTGATTTACTTATATTGGAATAAAAATACATATAAAACGGCGTCCACGCTTGTGACTATCACAAAAGCGTCTGAGCGTTTTTTCAAACTAATGCCTGACCATATGACCTATGCAAAAATATTAATCGGTATTGGTAGATAACGCTACATTCAGACAACAAATAAAACAGGCAAATTGTCATTGATTAATCTTCAAAAGCGGCTTTTTTTTTTAACAAGAACAATTTGCAAAGTTAACTTCGGCTTGTCGAATATATATACTCTTTCAGCAAAGGTTTTGATGAAATTTAATCAGCATATATATAGAGTGTGCCTGAACTTAAGTAAAGTAAGTTTGGCTAAGTTATCTTACAAAACAAAAAAGGTTAACCAATCTTTCCACATGGCAGCCTTATGTTATTAAGTTCGATCCGGCCAATTCTGACATATGTACTGCTTGCTGAAAGCAGAAATGTCTTTGCCAAGTTGTATTACGATAGCTCCAAAACTGAGGGACTAGTTCTCATATAAACAGACGGATAGACAACTCTTTTTTTTTAGACGTCTTCTTCAAAGTGTTACATAAATCGTGACAAATTTATAATACCCTCTGCAAGGGTATACAAATTTCATTAAAACTTTTAACAGATTTGACAAGACTTGAGTTCAACACTAAAAGATAAGCTTTTGCATGTAAGCTATGTTTGTAGCGGTAAGCAAATCATTCTGAAATACGGTCTGCGCTAGTGACGAAGCATCACGAAAGGCGACTAGGAAGAAAGAAAAATTTGACTTGTCAACCGGATCAGATCGATCTATATAACGATCGAAAGGTATTACTTTGACTTTTGGTTAATCCCAAGCCAAGCGGAAAACAGCTTTTCTATCTAGTTTTTGTATATTTGAAGCCCATTAAAAATGGTAAAAAATGGAGCTATAAAGTACCGCAAATGTAAGTAAGACGGACATGGCTAAATTAACTCGGCTGTTGATGCTGATCAGGAATATATATGGTTTATATAGTCGGAAATGCCTCCTTTTGCCTATTACACACATTTTTAATGGGAACAAGGAGTAAAAAAACTCTTATGATTTATACCTAACCCAACTGCATTATTTAAGGTGCATTTCCCAAGGGTACATGACAGAAAAAAATGTTTTTAAATAACTCAAAGTGTAAATGGAAAAATCATTGAATTTGTGCATAGACATCAACTGTTTTTTGTCGCTCTTTCTTTAAAACTAACATATACACATACATATATACATAGATACATATATGATAAAATGTTTTTTGCTCGGAGATCAATCAAAAAAATGCTATAAAAAATAATACAATTGAACATTTCTGTTCTATGTAAAATAGCTACAAAGCTAAGCTCTGTAGCGATTAAAGAAAAGTATCTTCGCTTATAAATGCGTAATAAAAAAAAAAATATTTCAAAGAAATATATTATTAATAATTCACTAATTAGATTGTTGATTAAGAACAAATGTTTTGTTGATAAGTGTGGTGCATAAGCAGAATTGTGTTCAGCCTTGCCAAAATTCAAGCTCAACAATAAAAGATAAGCTTTTGACAACTTTTATGTTTGTTTTGGCAAAATTAACGAAATAATTTAAAAGTTAGATAAAGCTTAGTTATATAAGCAGAACCATTGCATACTTTAAGTAACATAACTAAAACTATTGCCTACTTTCAGGCACTTTTTAAATTTGTTTGAATTCATACAAAAGGGAAACGAATGTGCATTGAATATGCATTTTGGTGTATATGATAGTGTGTGAGAGTGTAAGTGCTTGCGATAAGAAACTAGAGTAATAAATCAAGTATTATTTCTACTTAATTTTAAAAAATTTATTAATTATGCACAGTTTCTTAGTTCAAAAAACTTTATATTACACCAAACAAGTATTCACCTTTACTTTCAACATCAGCGTTTGCTGCTTTGGCCATTTGGTTTGTTTTTTATAATTTGATTTCTTTAAATAATATATAGTACTGCAATTCTACTTATATAAATATTTAAGAAAACTGGTTCCCAAGCACAGCCTAGACAACCGGCAAAAAAAAAGCGTCCGTCTTTGTCGATTTCTCAAATACAGCTGAGCGTCTTTTGAAAACTGTGAATGAAACTGTGATTGTTGTTTTGATAAAACTTGAAATCATTTTTTTATTATTGTATAAATTGCAATTTTATATTTTGGTTAAATTATCTAAGAAAAACAAAAAAAATGTTCATACACTCAATAGATTATTTCAATGACAGCTGTAAGATAAAGTGGTTTGATTTTGATTAAGTTTTGACCAAGACATTAGTTAACATTGAAACAGACAGACAGATGGACAGAAGGACATTCAAACATGGCCCCAATATGTCTACTTTACGGAGACGCCTTCTTCAATGCGTCACATATTCCACTTTCCATTTTCAACTTTTCTATCGCATTATCTTGGCTAAGTTCGGCATCTTTCGGCTTTAAAAAGTCCACCGCATCCCAGGGTTGCTGCTCAGTCGATCCACAAATGATGTAGATCAAGTTGCCGATGAAGAATACAATCGCAGTCAGGCCAAACATAACTTGCCATTGGCTGCGTGAACCCTACAAAAGAAACAAGTTAACAATTTCTATAACATATTTAAGCTAAACCCAACTTACTTCATCGGTGACAACAACGCCCCCAACAAGCGGAGTTAACAGCGCGAAAATGTTTCCCACATTATTCACAATGCCCATTATCATGCCCGAATGATTGGGCGACATATCAATGATAACCAAAATGCTACCAATGCTGGTTCCAGCGTTCAAGCCCGCAATCACAGTCATCAATGCAATGGCCAATTCCGTCTCAGATTTGTCCAGAAAACCAATGCCAATAAAAGCCGCAGCCGGACCCCAAAACGCAATTGTATTGATGGACTTACGCAGCGTAGTCAGCGACATCCATTTGCGAGACATGGCCACATCCGCAAAGACCAGATACATATATGACATGCACCACATGGCCAGGAATGGCAATGCGGAGTACAATGCATTGCTCTTGATGTCCATTTCGAGTACTCCATGCATATACGCAGGCGTCTGCAGATTCATAGTGGAGTTGGCCCAGCCCTCGGCACAGCGCGCAAAAAGCACGGCATAGAAAGGAACCGAGGTCAAAATGGCACGCCAAGGTATGGGTATCTTCTGTCCATGGAATCCATCCGGTCGCTTCATGGAACACTCGATGTAATCACGTTCATCTTGGCCAATCAAACGAGAACTGGGCGCATTGTTGGCACCCAGAATCAGCCAGAGTATGCACCAAAGACCACACATTCCCGCGGAAACATAGAACATTCCAGGCCATCCCATCGTGCCATTAGCTATGAGTCCAATACCCATGGATATCACGGAGCCACAATCAGCACCGGTGTAAGCGAACACGCCCAGACGATTGCGATCCTTGGGTGGGGACCATTTGGCCAGATGCTCAGCTACGCAGGGAAAGATTAGGCCCTGGAAGAGTCCGAGCACTATGCGCAGGACGCTGAATGCCACCCATCCTCCCCAGCTAATGCAATAAGGTGTCAAAGCGCTCAACACTGCTGTGGCCAAGGTGGGTATAAAGAGCACAGTCTTAGCTCCAAAACGTCGTACCAGAAATCCAGCTGGAAACTGAGTTAAAATATATCCCCAGTAAAAGCTGGATAGTATATAAGACTTTTGCGCAACTGTCCAATCATACTCCTGTTATCAAAAGAGAATTTTAAAGTTTCATAATCTAACTCTATTTATATTTTTACCGGAAAGTCAGGATTTGTAGTCGCCGCATCAGTCATGGCCACAACGGCAACACCCACACTTTGTCGGGCTATTTGATTCACACATATGGCTAAGAAGAGTAGCGCTGCTTGTAGATGTCGTATGCCGATAAAGGGCCCTTGAGTTGAGTAATAGAAACGCAGACTTTTAGTTAAAACAACACTAAACGTGTGCAGTGCCCTCAAAACGGTTGACAGACGGAAAGACTGACCGACAGACAGAATATATCACCCGTTTTATAATGAGTACTGGGAGTAATAAGAAAGAAAAGTTATGTTCGGCGTGCCGAAGGTATATACTCTTGTCGAAAAGTTTTAGGTATAAAAAGAAAATTTTTAAGATAATTCTAAAACTCAGAACTCGTAAGTTTGCTCAATTTATATTGAAAAACAAAACTTTCGACCGATCGATTCTAAGACAGCTATATGTTATAGATTATTGGTTTTGTGAAATGTCCGTTAGTTTTGAAATTAAGGCAATTAAACTTGCATATATATTGATATATACCATAGGTAGACAACGTATCACGATTGCATTAATTACATTATTATATATGTGGTTTTGGTTTTTGGCTGTTTACCCAAATCCCACTAGTTTGAAACAGCTAGAAAGCTGGAAAGACAACGATAACGATGACAAACGACGATAAAAACGATGGCGAATTTGCAAGGCGGCGTATTCGCAAAGACGACGATCAACGGGAGCGAATAGCTGCACGACGGCGGCAGAGTTGGTGTTTGCTCGTTGAAGGTGCAAGTTGTGTGTTCTGCCTGTGTGCCTGAGAGAGCGACAACATGACGACGGCGAAGACGACGGTAAAGACGAAGGTGAAGACAACGGTGAAGACAACGGTGAAGACGCGACGGTGAAAACAACAACGACGAATTTCTTAATTAGATATCCTAAACATTAAACATTACCTATTTGTTCTTAAATACAAATAAACCTCATTATATTATATAAAAACCCCACATTTTGGAGTCTCGTCCGGGATTGAGCTAAAAAATTCACGTTTTGGACGCTCGTCCGATATAGAGCAAAAAGTGAACAAAAAGTGAAAAAAGTTGAACAAAAAACGAAAAAAAAAAGTAGAGTCGAATTTTTCATACGGAGTTAATGTGAAAATCAAAAAACTATTTTTTGTCTATAATGGCGTGTTTGAACGATTTGATAAGTGCTAGTTTACGCTCAAGTAAGAGAGAGAGCATTGCTGCACTGCATAAGTTTTTGTTCGGGAGTGAAGGCGACAGAGGTAATCGTCAAAGACTTCGAGAATTTACTGGTTTCGATTTTACCGAAAACGACGAGGGATATGGTGAAAAGAAAGAATACGCAGTAAATAATTTGACGCAGGCTGACCTTGTATCTATTTGCAACGTGCTAGGCATAGGGTACACCAACGACGATTTGTATGTACACATTTTTCGCAACTTAAAAGTGCACAATTTGCTGGCGTCTACTGAAGCCGAAGACGACGAAACAGGCGACGAAACAGACGGAGAGGCGGAAAACGATACATTTCAGACACCGAATAGAGAAACCAACGCGGCAAGAAACGACGAAAATGTGCAAGGCGCAGGCGAGATGAACATCAGACGCAACATATTCTCAGAAAACGACAAAATGACAACGATACGCTTTGCGAGCAGCTTTTGTGATGTTGAAGAGAGCATACGCAGTTTTGACGGCACTAATACTATTCCAGTCGAAGTGTGGATAGCGTAATACGAAGAACAAGCGACGCTGATGTATTGGAACAACTTCCAGAAGTTTCTGTTCGCGAAAAAGGCGCTGAAAGGAATAGCGAAACTGTTGGCCGAATTTAAGTCGAGTGTTAAGTGTAAAGTGTTACAAAACAATAATCGAAAAGGAGAGTCAAGTGGATAAAGACAAGTCGAAGCGCAACGATAACAGTGTGAAAGAAAAAGACAGAAAATATCAGAATGTAAGCAAAGATGCGAAAAAAGAGGTGAAATTTTACAACTGTGGTCAAAAAGTGCATGTGTCGAATAATTGTTGTCAAAATAAAGAGAAAGGCAGGAAGTGTTACAAATGTAATGAGTACGGGCACATTTCTAAAGAGTGTGAAAAGATTGAGACAAATATTTTATATGTGCGTAGTTTGATTTATAATAAAAACGATTTAACCAGCAAAGAAGTAAATATTGGAAACAAAAATACGATACGGGCAGTAAATTCAATATCATTCGGGAAGACTTTTATTATGATATCGGCAAGCCGAAGCTGGAAAGCTGCAGTGATGTTCTTATTGGATTCGGTGGTGATCGCAACTCCAATAAAGTGAAACGAGTTGGACAATTCAAACTAACAATTCTGATTGAAGAACAAGATTTCCTGTTAGATTTTTACGTCGCCAATCAGATTTATTGATATGAAATTGATTTTCGGAGAACAGCGATGCTTACACGCGGAAATTGTTTTTAATTGTAACGGCTTACAGGTGCGCAAAATTAAGAACAACGAAAAACAAAACCTTTTAAAAATCTGTGCTGAATTAGAAAATGAGGTGTTTGACATTAACGAAGCAGCAAGCGAAAATGATAAGCAAGAAGTGCGTGAATTAATTTCGAAATTTGAACCGGTCAAAAAAGAAACAACAAATGTAGAGATGCGCATTGTGTTAAAAGATCAGTCACCTATTTTTTCAGGTCCATACAAATTACCTGTTACAGAATCTAGTATTTTTGGTGAAAAAATCAAAGAGAAACTTGAGAATGACATTGTTGATGAACCGACGTATGAGCTTACAAGCCCTATAGTACTTGATGAACAATGTGACGGTTCCGCAAGTCTGTGTGTAAATTTTTACAGAAAAAACAAGGATCGTAAAAGAGGCAAGCAGAAAGAAGACGTCCCATGTTTTGCTGACCATATTGACTTTTTGGGTCCGCTCGAGTCGACATAAAGGACTACAAACACATTTTGGCTGTAGTCGATTGGATGACGAAATTTTGTGGGCTCTATCCAACGAAGTCGACCACTGCAAACGAGGTGATTATGAAACTCAGCAGCCAAAGTATCGCATTTGGCAACCCAGCTTACATAATTTCGGATAGAGGATCGGCGTTTACCAGAAGCATTGACACGACGTCTTTTCAGCTACTGGTTGGTGTCAAAATGAGAACTAGAGACGATCATCAAATACGAGATTTGATAAACGAAGAAGCGGTGGCAGTTTTCAACGATGGACGCAGAGAGTTACGAGCGAAGGCGAAGACGCAGATACTCAAGCTGCAGAACGAGAACAAGAAGGCGTACAATCTTCGACGCAAACAACCAAGGCGATATGATGTTGGCGACCTAATCGCCATTAAACGCACCCAGTTTGGTTGTGGCCTAAAGCTGAAGCCTAAGTTTTTGGGCCCCTACAAAGTTTTAAAGGTGAATTACAACAACGCCTATGATGTCCAAAAAGTATGCAACAGCGATGGACCGAAAAATTCTGCGACGTGCGCGAAGTATATGAAGCCATGGTCGGTTGGCAACGCTGACAGCGATGACGAAGAAGCATTCGGGCCGAATGCTTAGTCAGAATGGCCAAATGTGGGTTTGGTTTTTGGCTGTTTACCCAAAAAACAACAACGACGAATTTCTTAATTAGATATCCTAAACATTAAACATTACCTGTTTGTTCTTAAATACAAATAAACCTCATTATTTTATATAAAAACCCCACATATATTTAATATATTCACTAAATACTTTCACTTTCTGTTTTAATTAAAATTGAAATCGAAATTAATTTATAAACTTAATTTTCATTAATCCATAATAATTACATAATATTCAGGCAGCAACGTAAAATACACTTTATTAATTATTTATTTTTGTGGAATGCTAATTGTTCTACACTTGTTAAAAGTTCAAAAAACTTTAAATTACACCACATATTCACCTTTACTTTCATCGGCAGCGTTTGCTGCTTTGGCCATTTATTTGCTTATAAATAAGTATTTGATTTTTTTATTTTTTTTTTTATTTTTTTTTTTTTTTGTTTTTGCACTGCAGTTGTTATTAAGCTACAAATTTTTGAAAACAATTAAGCCGGTTCCCTTTTACAGCGTAGACAACCAGATAAAAAAGCGTCCACACTTGCCAATTTCTCAAATACGTCTGAGCGTTTTTTGAAAGCTGCGAATGACCATATGACATTTAAAAAACTACCGGAAAACATCTTTTCTAACTAGTTTTTGTATATTTGAAGCCTCACCGCGCACATTAAAACATAATTTTTATTTGTATTGAAGTTCCTCGCTAATCTTGCCTCAGAACTTGTTCATATTGATACACGGATCCTCTCTCGATTGTCGCTATTTCTCTCGTGATATCTAGGCTAAGATCAACATCGGGCTGCTTCAAAAAGCCTGCCGCATCCCAGGGTTGCTGCGAAGATCCGCAGAAGATCCAAGTTGCCAGTATATAAGACATAGGCAATCAGGCCACAGGAAATTTTCCATATATATTATTGATAAGCAACAACATCCAAATCATGTCTTTCTGCCATATGAACACGTTGACCTGTTCTGAGTAACATAGCTACAAAGCTAAGCTCTGTAGCGATTAAAGAATAGTATCTTCGCTTATAAATGCGTAATAAAAAAAAAAAATATTTCAAAGAAATAAATTATTAATAATTCACTAATTAGATTGTTGATTAAGAACAAATGTTTTGTTGATTAGTGTGGTGCATAAGCAGAATTGTGTTCAGCCTTGCCAAAATTCAAGCTCAACAATAAAAGATAAGCTTTTGACAACTTTTATGTTTGTTTTGGCAAAATTAACGAAATATTTTAAAAGTTAGATAAAGCTTAGTTATAGAAGCAGAACCATTGCATACTTTAAGTAACATAACTAAAACTATTGCCTACTTTCAGGCACTTTTTAAATTTGTTTGAATTCAAACAAAGGGGAAACGAATGTGCATTGTATATGCATTTTGGTGTATATGATAGTGTGTGAGAGTGTAAGTGCTTGAGATAAGAAACTAGAGTAATAAATCAAGTATTATTTCTACTTAATTTTACAAAATTTATTAATTATGCACAGTTTCTTAGTTCAAAAAACTTTATATTACACCAAACAAGTATTCACCTTTACTTTCAACATCAGCGTTTGCTGCTTTGGCCATTTGGTTTGTTTTTTATAATTTGATTTCTTTAAATAATATATAGTACTGCAATTCTACTTATATAAATATTATATAAACTGGTTATATTATATAAACTGGTTCCCAAGCACAGCCTAGACAACCGCCCAAAAAATAGCGTCCGTCTTTGTCGATTTCTCAAATACAGCTGAGCGTCTTTTGAAAACTGTGAATGAAACTGTGATTGTTGTTTTGATAAAACTTGAAATCATTTTTTAATTATTGTACAAATTGCCATTTTATATTTTGGTTAAATTATCAAAGAAAAACAAAAAAAATGTTCATACACTCAATAGATTATTTCAATGACAGCTGTAAGATAAAGTGGTTTGATTTTTATTAAGTTTTGACCAAGACATTAGTTAACATTGAAACAGACAGACAGATGGACAGAAGGACATTCAAACATGGCCCCAATATGTCTACTTTACGGAGACGCCTTCTTCAATGCGTCACATATTCCACTTTCCATTTCCAACTTTTCTATCGCATTATCTTGGCTAAGTTCGGCATCTTTCGGCTTTAAAAAGTCCACCGCATCCCAGGGTTGCTGCTCAGTCGATCCACAAATGATGTAGATCAAGTTGCCGATGAAGAATACAATCGCAGTCAGGCCAAACATAACTTGCCATTGGCTGCGTGAACCCTACAAAAGAAACAAGTTAACAATTTCTATAACATATTTAAGCTAAACCCAACTTACTTCATCGGTGACAACAACGCCCCCAACAAGCGGAGTTAACAGCGCGAAAATGTTTCCCACATTATTCACAATGCCCATTATCATGCCCGAATGATTGGGCGACATATCAATGATAACCAAAATGCTACCAATGCTGGTTCCAGCGTTCAAGCCCGCAATCACAGTCATCAATGCAATCGCCAATTCCGTCTCAGATTTGTCCAGAAAACCAATGCCAATAAAAGCCGCAGCCGGACCCCAAAACGCAATTGTATTGATGGACTTACGCAGCGTAGTCAGCGACATCCATTTGCGAGACATGGCCACATCCGCAAAGACCAGATACATATATGACATGCACCACATGGCCAGGAATGGCAATGCGGAGTACAATGCATTGCTCTTGATGTCCATTTCGAGTACTCCATGCATATACGCAGGCGTCTGCAGATTCATAGTGGAGTTGGCCCAACCCTCGGCACAGCGCGCAATCAGCACGGCATAGAATGGAACCGAGCTCAAAATAGGACGCCAAGGTATGGGTATCTTCTGTCCATGGAATCCATCCGGTCGCTTCATGGAACGCTCGATGTAATCACGTTCATCTTGGCCAATCAAACGAGAACTGGGCGCATTGTTGGCACCCAGAATCAGCCAGAGTACACACCAAAGACCACACATTCCCGCGGAGACATAGAACATTCCAGGCCAGCCCATTGTGCCATTAGCTATGAGTCCAATACCCATAGATATCACAGAGCCACAATCGGCACCGGTGTAAGCGAACACGCCCAGGCGATTGCGATCCTTGGGTGGGGACCATTTGGCCAGATGCTCGACTACGCAGGGAAAGATTAGGCCCTGGAAGAGTCCGAGCACTATGCGCAGGACGCTGAATGCCACCCATCCTCCCCAGCTAATGCAATAAGGTGTCAAAGCGCTCAACACTGCCGTGGCCAAGGTGGGTATAAAGAGCACAGTCTTAGCTCCAAAACGTCGTACCAGAAATCCAGCTGGAAACTGAGTTAAAATATATCCCCAGTAAAAGCTGGATAGTATATAAGACTTTTGGGCAACTGTCCAATCATACTCCTGTTATCAAAAGAGAATTTTAAAGTTTCATAATCTAACTCTATTTATATTTTTACCGGAAAGTCAGGATTTGTAGTCGCCGCATCAGTCATGGCCACAACGGCAACACCCACACTTAGCCGGGCAATTAGATTCACACATATGGCTAAGAAGAGTAGCGCTGCTTGTAGATGTCGTATGCCGATAAAGGGCCCTTGAGTTAAGTAATAGAAACGCAGACTTTTAGTTAAAACAACACTAAACGTGTGCAGTGCCCCCAAAACGGTTGACAGACGGAAAGACTGACCGACAGACAGAATATATAACCCGTTTTATAATGAGTACTTGAAGTAATTAGAAATAAAAGTTATGTTAGGCGTTATGCTCTTGTCGAAAAAGTTTTGGGTATACAAAGATAATTTTTAAGATAATGCTAAGGCCCAGAATTCGTAAGTTTGCTCAATTTATATTGAACAAGTAAGAATACTCTAGTCGAGTGTGCCCGACTACGAGACTCCCTGCTCCCAACTTTCATTTCAAGCAGTTCAGCGGCAACACAAGCAAGCAGCGTACTCAACTTGCACAGTGCATGTCTAACTGTTGTTTCTGCCTGCTGAGACAGGGGCAATAAGTTTTTCCATAACTTTGGTGCTATTTATCCGATCGTGTTGAAATTTACACATCCGAAAGACATTGATTAAACATACATGTGTGCCAAAAATCTATCTTTTAAATTGTGGCTGTGGGAGTCTTTTGCGATTTGCGGGGGTGCGGGGGGGTGCATCCGAAATTTGAAATAAACTTGATCTGCGTATGGTATACAGGAACCTACATGCCAAGTTTGGTGTCTCTAGCTTTTGTAGTCTCCGAGATCTGTGTGTTCATACGGACAGACGGACAGACAGACGGACATGGCTAGATCGTCACGGCTGTTGATGCTGATCAAGAATATATATAGTTTATATAGTCGGAAATGCTTCCTTCTGCCTGTTACACACATTTGCAGTACTTTATAACTCCCTTTTTCCCATTTTTAATGGGAACAGGGAGTAAAAACAAAACTTTCGACCGATCGATTCTAAGACAGCTATATGTTATAGATTATTGGTTTTGTGAAATGTCCGTTGAAGTTAAGGCAATCAAACTTGCTATATATATTGATATATACCATGGGTAGACAAAGTATCAAGATTGCATTAATTACATTATTATATATTTAATATATTCACTAAATACTTTCACTTTCCGTTTTAACTAAAATTCTATAGAAATCGAAATTAATTTATAAACTTAATTTTTATTAATGCATAATAATTACATAATATTCAGGCAGCAACGTAAAATACACTTTATTAATTATTTATTTTTGTGGAATGCTAATTGTTCTACACTTTGCACATGTTAAAAGTTCAAAAAACTTTAAATTACATTACATATTCACCTTTACTTTCATCGGCAGCGTTTGCCTCTTTGGCCATTTATTTGTTTATAAATAAGTATTTGACTTTTTTTTATTTTTATTTTATTTTGTTGCACTGCAGTTGTTATTATGTAACAAATTTTTGAAAACAAATAAACCGGTTCCCGTTTACAGCGTAGACAACCAGATAAAAAAGCGTCCACACTTGCCAATTTCTCAAATACGTCTGAGCGTTTTTTGAAAGCTGCGAATGACCATATGACATTTAAAAAACTACCAGAATCATATAGCTTCGTGATGACGAAGATAAAATAAAAAAAAAAAAACTAGCATTTGCCGAGTTTGGTTGAGATATCTTTGAAAACAAATAAGTTTTTCATACCAAAAGTAAATTTTTCCAACCAAACAGCAACTGGAAAACATAAAGAGAAGGAAAAAATTTGAAAAATATGTTTCTCTAAAACGAAGACCCCATGCACAGTGTCCATAAATAAACTGTTATTTATGGAATGCAAGAAAACGTAGCTGTTCTCGATTCAGCAATTTCTAGTAGATGACAACTCAATAGACTATTAAAACTCGGCTTCGAAAAAGAGAAAACGAAATGAACTACTCAAATAGCTATATTTTAGAATTTCTGACATCGATTTTTACGAACTTACTACTGCAATTTTTATTCAGTTTTTCCTCGAATTTTCAAGTTGAATTCTAACTAAAAATGTTTACAATATAAAATTTTTCACAATGACAAACTTAATATCTCCAAAACTATTACAAATATGTATAAAATGTACCAAATTTATGTGTAGGCCTATATATTGAGTTTTATTTAATATATAATTTCTTAAAACCGGTCATGCAATACGCAAATTATAGTGAAATATTTGAACTCACTTGAAAAGAAAAATCCATAAAAAAAACTGACATTTTTTTTTTAAATTTTCTGCCATAGAATATAAAAAAATATCGTATAATTTTTAACCTTTTTGCATTTTCAGTGTTGCGTTGTGCTATTTTACAAATTATAATTTCTTGTTTTGGAATATCTTACGGAATAAGAAAGTGTTTCATACATCAACTTTATGTTTCAACAGATTATTTCAATGGCAGTTACAAGATATAGTAATCTGATCTTGATAAATTTTGACTAAGACATTAGTTGGACAAAGGGATAGTGGAACATGTCTACATCGACTCGATATATATATATACTATGTACTTTACGGACACGCCTTCCTTTATGCGTCACATATTATGTGACAATATTATAATATCCTCTGTTCGAGTATAACGAGTACACCTTTATGCATTTTTAATGCTGCTGACAAAGCGAACGATATCAAAATCTACTTTTTAGTGTACTAATTTCTATATCACGCTTCTTAATACTAAATATTAGAGTTTAGTATATTATAATGGTAACAGACCTTTCATACAAATGTCTCTATCAATATAACGAATAAAACCAGCGATAATGACATAAATGTCATATCTTACAGATACGTATGTAAAGTAATTGTCTTTCAGAATCGAAGATCATTTTCAATTTGCATAAATTCTTATTTCTACCTATAATTCGGTTACTCGCTAATCTTGCCTAGGATGTTGCTTATATTTATGTTCTAATTTAGTTTCCATTTCTGGCTTATCTATCGCATTTTGACTGAGTTCTGCATCTTTCTGCTTTAAAAAGTCCACCGCATCCCAGGGCTGTTGATCAGTTGTGCCCCAAATGATGTACACCAAGTTGCCTAAAAAGAAGGCAATGGCAGTCAGGCCAAACACAATTTGCCACTGGCTGCGTGATCCCTGAAAGATAAAGGAAAAAGCAAAACAGTTAATTCTTTCTATATAACATCAAAAAGTTAAGCTCAACTTACTTCATCCGTAACAATAACGCCAACCAGCAGCGGCGTTAGCAGCGGGAAGAGGTTCCCCACGGCATTCACAATGGCCATAATCATGCCCGAATGATTGGGCGACATATCGATTATAGTCAAAATGCTACCAATGCCCGATCCCGCATTCAAGGCCGCATTCAAAGTCATCAACGCAATGGCCAATTCCGTCTGATCCTTGTCCAGAAAACCAATGCCAATCAAACACGCAGCTGGACCCCACATGGCCAATGTATTAATCGACTTGCGCAGCGTATTAAGGGTCATCCACTGACGGGACATGGCCACATCCGCAAAGACCAGATACAAATATGAGGTGAACCACATGGCCAGGAAAGGTAATGCGGAGTACAATGCATTGCTCTTGATGTCCATTTCGAGTACTCCATGCATATACGCAGGCGTCTGCAGCTGCATGGTGGAGTTGGCCCAACCCTGAGCACAGCGCACAATCAGCAAAGCAAAGAAGGGCACGGAGGTCCAAATGGCACGCCAGGGTATGGGTATCTTCTGTCCATGGAATCCATCCGGTCGCTTCATGGAACGCTCGATGTAATCACGTTCATCTGGGCCAATCAAACTAGAACTGGGTGCGTTGTTGGCACCCAGAATCAGCCAGAGTATGCACCAAAGTCCACACATACCCGCGGAGACATAGAATATTCCAGGATACCCCATTGAGCCATTAGCTATGAGTCCAATACCCATGGACATCACAGAGCCACAATCGGCGCCTGAGTAGGCAAGCACGCCCAGACGATTGCGATCCTTGGGTGGGGACCATTTGGCCAGATGCTCGTGTATGCAGGGAAAGATTAGGCCCTGAAAGAGTCCGAGCACTATGCGCAGGACGCTGAATGCCACCCATCCTCCCCAGCTAATGCAATAAGGTGTCAAAGCGCTTAACACTGCTGTGGCCAAGGTGGGTATAAAGAGCACAGTCTTAGCTCCAAAGCGTCGTACCAAGAATCCAGCTGGAAACTGTGTGATAATATATCCCCAATAAAAGCTGGAGAGTATGTAAGACTTTTGTGCAGAGGTCCAGTCGTATTCCTGTAACAAAAACAAAAATGGTATTTAAAATTTCATTAGCAATTTAAAGATCGAATTATACCGGAAAATCTGGATTTGTAGTCGCCGCATCCGTCATGGCCACAACGGCAACGCCTACATTTAGCCGGGCTACATAGTTCACACATATGGCCAAGAAGAGGAGCGCTGCTTGTAGATGTCGTATGCCAATGCAGGGCCCTTAGAAATGGGTGATAGAAAAGCAGATTTTCAGTTAAAAAGTTACCACAATATTAATGGAAAAGTGTAAAAACTTTAAATTTTATTCGAGAAAAACAAATAATAAAATTTCACTTTCAGTGTCACATTGCATGGCAAAACCAGAACACACCCAAAAAGAGTATATAGTAGAAGAAACTATCAATGTCTATTAACCAATTAGCATATGTGCATAACTCAATAATTTTTATTAGGCAATCAAGATTAATTTAAGCGCATTTTTTAAAGCGGCAAAATAATTTTGGTCAATGTAAACAATTTTTGGTTATCAAAACCGTTTACGCTTCTATCGACCAGATTAGCTTGTATCGTAAATTATGGGCCACAAATCATTTGAAAATCAATGATTTGGAATTTTAAAAGTACTTCAAAGTTGTTCAACTTTTACTGGGTCAATAGCATTCAAAGAACTTAAGCTAGATTGTAAACCCGTATGCAATCTTATCGTGAGAATAAAAATGTATTTCAGCCTTGTGATAAGTAAATGCAACGGATATGCGTACTTTTCGATTCAAATAATCTTATAAAACGTTAAATACAATCTGTTATAAAAATTTTGAAATTTTTATTTTCAATTGCAAACAAAATTTGTTTTATTTATTTTTGTTTTGAATTTCAATAAAAGATTATTTTGTACTACATATTATAGAAATGTAAATTAACAAAGCATTAAACCCATACCTTAGCTACTTTACCAAAAATCGGATAAAAACAATCCATAAAAGGTCCTGAACAGTGCTATAAACGTTAACAGAGTAGCAATTCCTACTACTCTGTTAAAGTGTACAGAACTGTTAATGATATTAGGACTCGGTTTGTTTGCGATTGGACAACTTTAAACTAAGTTTTCTTAATTAGTTATGCAAATAAGACAATCTCCGCCAACGGAAATCGCATTGTTACATTTTTTTGAATTTTTTAAGATCAAAACCAGATTTTTGGTTTCGATTGTTGTAAATTTTAATCATGAAACAAATAAATCTAAGTATTTTGGCCTATGCAAAGAGAGTTTTATTTCTATTTCGAATAATTTTGGACTTTAAGATTTCTTATTATAATTACTTCTTGTATTATGATTCAGTTTATGCATAAATTCAAACTTTATGATTAGCTCTCTTTAACTCAAGCATAACGTATAATATCTGTGTAGATTTCTCTCGTGGAACATTAACCAAACAAGATTGCCTTGTGTTGACTTTATGTAAAATTGTACAAATTCGTAGATTTCTCTTTGTGAACATAAACCAAGTTTGATCATTTCTTTGAGATATTTGCAAGAGCATATATATTTTTTAGACACATGCACTAAAAGGCGTTATTTCTATTATCGGGCTTATACTTTTGATTTCCGATTAATATTGCATTAAATATTATTGTTTATCCATTCATAAAATACTTTCGTATTCCGTTTTTAATTAAAATGCTGCCGAAATCCAATTAATTTATGAATGCACATGCTTAATTCATGTAATTTACAGTAATGCACAAAATTAAAATATAATTTTTAAACAGCAATATAATATATACATTATACTAATTGTGTATTTTTGGCAATGCCACACGTTTCACACAAAGGTCAAAAGCCTTTTTATATATCACACTTAATATTCACCTGTATTGTCAACGGCAGAGCTCATTGTTTTGGCAATTCAATTAAATTTGTTATAAAATAATTAGTCGCGTCACGGCAGTAATGTTATATTTTATTGCTTAACTGCTGTTTTGTTTATATATATAAATAAAAGGCTTCCTGTTCACAGCCCAGACAAGCAAGCAGGCAGACAGGCAGGCAGACAGGCAGACAGACAGACAAACAGACAGACGACTGTAAATAAAAGCGTCCACGCTTGTCAATTTCTCAAATACGTCTGAGCGTTTTTCGAAAGCTGTGTCTGGCTATATTGCCATATGCCAAATAAAAAAATAAAAATATAAAAAAAAAACGAGTACTCGGTTTAAGCGTTTACGACTGCAATTAGACGATTCTGGTTGTGTTTTCTTCAATAAGTTTTATAATGCAACTGATTAGCGAGCGATAACCACAGCTACTTTTTTAGCACTTTTAGCTGCATATGAGTACTAAAAATTCCATTTCATGCTTTGATATTGGCTGTATTTATATTTAGTAAGAGAATTATTGCGTTTCATATAACAGCGATATGATATAATATAGCTAGTACTACTATATATTAAAGATGACATGCATTTTGATACGCCCTAAACAAATTTTTTCCTCTTTTTTTTTGTTAAGAGCACATCATGAACGCTAATTATAAAATAATTATATATACCTTTCATTGTTATCGAACTTGTATCTAAAAAAAAAAAACAGTGTAAAAGTGCAACCGTAAATAAAAACTAACAACTATATAAATTATCAATGACAATGGCAATAATGAAATTAGCCAGAAATGTTATCTTCGGCGTGCCGAACATATATACCCTTGCAGAAAAGATTTGCATAAAAAACTTCTTTTTCAACAGATCGTTCTCATGGCAGCTATGAGATATGGTGATCCGATTCTGATAAAATTTGGTCAGCATGTGTGAAACGTGCTTTAACTTAGATGTACTGAGTTTGGTCGAGTTATTTTACAAAACACAAAAGTTTTTCATACAGAAACTTATTTTCAACCAATCGTTCCTATGGCAGCTATAAGATATAGAAGTCCGATTTTGATGATATTTTGTCAACATGTGTAAAAAGTGCTAAAACTTAGGCATAGTGAGTTTGGTTGAGATATTTTGAAAAACACAAAACTTAAAAGTAAAGAAACTTATTTTCTAACGACCGTTCCTATAGCAGCTATATGTTACAGTGGTCCGATTTTGATAAAATTTGGTCAGCATGTGTAAAACGTGCTTTAACTTAGATGTAATGAGTTTGTTTGAGATATTTTGAAAAACACAACAGTTTTTTTTACAGAAACTTATTTTCAAGCGATCGTTCCTATGGCAGCTATATGTTATAGTGGTTCGTTCTGACCAACTCAACTATTAGTACTACCTGCAATAAGAAGAAGCATCTGTGCCAAGTTTAATCAAGATAGATAAAATTATAATAACCTCTGCAAGGGTATAAAAATATAATTTCAAACTGCAGTGAAAGCCAAGTTCGTGCAGATTGTACGACGATTATTTTGTATTTTTTTTTATATTTTGTAAAAAACAAATATTGAGTTACATCGAACACAAATTGTCTATTCAATATGAGAGTTATCTGAGTCTAGCTTTGATGTTTTTAGTTTTAGCTGAGAAAAACTACGCAGTTGTGCTAAAATTAAGCATAAAATTGAACATGTACCAAGTTAATTTTCCAATTACAATTTATAGATAAAAGAAAATATAATGAATTAAAATTAAACTAGAGCATTAGAAACTTGTAACCAAACATTTTACTTACTTTACTTAACAGGGGACGCATTTTTTGCCATTTAGCACTGCAAAATAAATGTGAATTTTGTGAAACAATAGCGTAAAAATACTTTATGTTGCAAAATGCAATAGCCCCAAATAAGCTAATCCATTGGGGGGATGTGCTGCCCACAGCTGCTAAGCTGTGCAACTGCTGCAATGAGCGGGGAGTTGAGGGGAAGTGGCAGCTAGAAATGAAACTAACAGCAGCTAAACGGCAAGCAGCTGCCATGCTCATGCATGTTGATGTATATATGCATATGTATGTGTGTGTGTGTGTGTGTGTGTGTGTGTGTAAATGTGTATCAGGGTCTAAGGTCATTTTCAATTTGCATAAATCATGTATGTCCATGTGAGTCCTGGCTGCTCTGCTCTGCTTCAAGAGTGTGTGTGTGTGTGTGTGTGTGTGTGTGTGTGTGCATGCTCCTAAATAAAACCACAACAATTGCTTGGTAAATAAAACTACAAGCAACTTAGCCAGCAGCTGCCTTAAATTTGCCAAATATACATACTATATATACATATATATATATATTACCATATGTATTAACACAAAATATACCTTTTTATGCTTGGGGACAATGCACACTGAGGCGTATACGCAATATTCAAACACTCGCCAACCGGCTGGTTTGCCAATCAACATTTTTGACAAACTGCACTGAAATAAGGCCAAAATTTGTGCAAGCCCAGCAGTCAAAGAGTCAACCACATGCAATGGCCGTGACTTGCACCAGTTGGAGCTGCACTTGGAGCACGAGTTGGAGCAGCAGCCATGGGCGTAGCTACAGTGGGACACATGGTATCTAGTGCCCCCTCTTTAAGTCGATTTACTTCTAGTTTTGCTATTTTTAATACATTTGCAGAGGCAGATTGAAGGAGACGCTTCCGACACCATAAAGTATATATATATTCTTGATCAGATGTTGATGAAACTTGATACAGTTATTTTTTTGCAAGCAGTGCATATTTCAGAATTGACCGGATTGGAACACAAGATAACTCAAGCAAACTTATCAATTCTTAGTTTAAGTCTTATCTAAACTGGTTTACAAAATGTCATCAAAATCAGACCACTATATATATCTATATCTGCCATAAAAACAGTGTGTTGATAATTAAGTTTTCAAATGACAACTTTTCTACAAGGATAAAATAAATCTTCCAAAGCCAAATTCTCTTTTTGTTTAATTAAAAAAAAAACACTTCTCTACTTATTTAAATTAAAAAAAAAAAATCATGATTATGATGATTTACCGTCCTAAATCACACAGTTTTGATTGACACTGAAGTTTATCAAATTTGTATGAATTTTTATCACCATATTTAATTTTCCAATAAAAAACGATACTTGTTTAAGCATGTTCTATTCAAAATAATAACTTTTTTAAACATGTTCCATTCAAAATAATATTTTATTTAATGCAACCATTTTGATTTTAAAAGCAAATTAATGCTTTAATTGTTTTGTTTTTTAGGTTCAAGCTATTAATCATACATACGAACACTATACAAATATGGAATACAAAGTATAAAGATATTTTTGCAATAAATAATAATTATAATCTATAGTTAGGCGTCCCCCTTGCCGCTATGCTGCATACGCCCATGACAACTGTTCCCAGTTCTCAGTGCAAACACACAACACACAATGTGATTTATAAGACTTTCATATGGCGGCGATTGGGAGGGTCGTCTGTTTTGATCATTTGTGAATCATGTCTAGCTGTTTTGACTTTGATTTATATGCTGTGCATATGCACGGCGAATAGACCACAGAGAGAGAGCGACAGATAGAGCGAGAGAGAGAGAGAAGCAGCCAATTGTGCCCACCCGGACATGAACGCGCACGAAACGACATGTCCGGATGTGAATATAGCATCGGCATCGGTTATAGCGTCGCCAAAAACCCCCAACAAAACGACAAATGCCTGTAAAATGCTAAAATGCAAATGGCACAGTCTTCCCAACTCCCCCTTAGCCATCTCCAACTGCCCACAATAACCCAAATTATTTGATTCAACCAAAAATTGCATTGCACTCGAACTGAAATGGTTTGGGTTGGGTTGGGTTTTTTAAACTGAGTGGAGCAGAGGGAGGGCGGTTTGATACGGTTAATGCTCCCACTCGGCCGCATTGTAAAATGTACGCAAAACCGCTTAATTGGGTTGAAATTATTTTGTTTATACTCGCGTTGCTCGTAAACCGACTGAAAGCTTAAAATAACCACCAACTATAATGGCACAAAGCGTGCAATTGTGGTTATTGAAAGGACTTTAACATTTTTGCTATCAGTATGCAAACAGGATATAGAACATATGCTATTTAATGTGATCAGTTGTACATAGTATCTTAATTTCTTAACTACTACAGAAAATATAACACATATCATTATACATTTTTAACTATGACTCAAATACGTTTATGAAAAGTTGTTTTGGATCTCAGTTTCACATTATCATAATTATATTTTAAATTAAATCTGTTGACATCAGAAAAAATGTCTAGTTACATCATTATGTTTATAGTAAAAGAGCTCAGATCAAATGCTCACATAAAACAACAAATTTGAAATATTTCTGCCATCACTTAACTTTTTAAAAGATTATTATCTCAACTTATATATCTTAATACAACTATAATTTATTTACATAAATAGAAAATAACATAAATCAGCTCCACATCATTACACAATTATCCATAATTTACTTTGATCTTTGCAATATCATATTAAACCTGGCTATGGCCGCTTCCACATATTTCTCCTTCTCAGCCAGCTCTGATTTGAGCATTGCTCGCAATTGCTGCAAGTTGGGCATGGTGCGACAATCGCGTACATTGAGCAGCGTACGGAATATGGACTCCCACACCTGACGATTGAAGTAACGTGGAAGTGCTGTCTTTGGCATCCAAATGTTTGGCTGTCGTTCAGTTACCTCCATGTAACGACCAAAGAGCAGCACGTGCATAACACCAACAAGACCATACAAATCCAATTGATATGTCCAGCGGCGTTTGGTGCGCATCTCAATGCAATTGAATGTCTCGTCCTTGTGCACATAGTCGAAGGTTTGATTGGGCGGAAAGAGTTTGGTGTCAATCGCAACGCCAAAGTCAATCAACTGCAAACTTAGATCATTGGGTTGTATGCTTAAGCTGTAAATAGAAGCGTATAGAGGCATTAGACATAGTAAAGATAATGAAAGCACACACTTAATTATCAATGAAAATGTAATGCTAATGAAAATAAATTGAATTGCAATTTAAAAAATTCAAAAATAATAAATAATTTTGTTTTTCCTTTAACATTTTCAATGATAGCTTCATTTCATTGAATGATAATTGATTTTGGGAATTGAAAAGAGACAAAATATAAATTAAAATGTTTTTCAATACCAATTCCCTTTCTTTATTCTAATGAAAATATTATGCAATATCATTACTTTTGTCAATGTTAATGAAAATATTTCTATTTCAATTATTATGAATATAATGTTTACCATTTTTTAATGATAATAAATAAATAATGATACTGATTAGGTATCAATACTAATGAAACTAAATTTTCATTAAAAATATCATTACTTTTTCAATTATAATGAAAATAATTTTTAACATATTGTAATTAATGATAACAATTAGTAACAATTAACATTTAAACAATTATGCTAAATTGCTAATAATAAAAATAAAAACTTACGTTTTCATTAGCAAAAAGTTATCTGCCTTAATATCAGCATGAATAATGCCCAAGGCATGCAGATGATCAACAATGTCCAGAAGCTGACAGCACAAATGCATTACAACATACTCATCCAAATTCTTATTCGTATGCTTATTAAACTTATTGCAGACGCAGATAAGAGAGCCATAATCAGATAGTTCAGATATATAGACGCTGCTGTTATTGCCGACCAAAGCATAGTCAATGTTCATATAGGCAGGTATCTGTAAAAAATAATGTTTAATTTTAATTGAACTATAAGTTATATCATATTAATTACCATCTTTTCGCTGGCCAAACGCGAATGAACTTCCAGACATATGTAAAACTCCCAATAGTTGGTGGGTTTTTCCTGTTTTAATGCAACTTTCTTGCCCGATTTCTTGTGAATGCCATTATATATAACACCATAAGCGCCCTTGCCAATAATTTTGTTTACATCAAATTTCTCGCCTTGAACTTCTATATGAGTTTTGGTAGTCAAAGGCTTAACATGACCCACAAGCTGGCAATTGGGCAACTTTTCAATGTACAGCGAGAATTCAATTGAATCCAGAAGTGATCTAATAATATCCTGACAAAAAGGATTCACCTTAGCGCTGGCCAGCGTGCTATTCAGCAAAGATTCATCCAGGTTGGCTCTTATGTGCTCATAATCTTGTTTGGGCGTTGAAAGATGCGAATCATGCCAGGAATGTCTTGAAAGTTTTGGTGTCAGCGGTGTTTTTTTATAATAAATGGAACCAGGTTCATGGACTTTGTCTTTATCGGCAATTAAAGCCACCTCTGCTGCTTGCTCCTGCTGCATTTCCTGAACAGGTGATCTGCTGCGCTTTTTTAACTGCTGCGACTGCTGTTTCGGCAGCAATGTTGAGTTCTTAATCATGCTTAGATTGCTGGCAAACATTTCTGTTGCTGCATTTAGCTCAAAATAATCATTGGACTGATTACATTTTGCTATCTCTGTTGACTTAGCTGCACTTGCCACTTCGTTTTGCAGCAGGCGACTTTTATTTGTAGTGCTAAGCGGCGTTGGACACTTGCTCAGCTCGGTGCAATCCTTCATAAAGGATGCTGTCAGATGTGCGGGCCCAATTGTTTCCAATTTCTCAACGCTTTTGGGCAGCTGCTGCTGCTCCGGCTGCGTCTCCGGCAGCGTGAAATTGATCATGGATGGCACTGCTGGCGGCAGCGGCAAGGACTCATCTAGATAGATTTCAATGGGATTTGCTGCTGGCGGCAGCGGCATGGACTCATCTAGATAGATTTCAATCGGATTTGCTGCTGCCTGCGCAGATATTGGCTGCGTCTCTGGCACAAATGATAAATCAGCCAACATATAGCTAGGTTTGCTGCTCGACTTGGCCGCCGCTGGCTGAGAGACGCCCTTAAAGGAGTTCTTCTCATTGGCAAACACCACAAAGGAGTTCTTTTGCTGCTCGGATTGGCTGTTCATGACAGGAGTGCCTTGTGGGCACAGTTTTTTGTTGGTGGCCGCCAGCAAGGGTGAACCATAAGACTTGGTTTTGGGCAAAGTATCTGTGTTGTCCTCCTGAAAACGCAAGGATTTGAGCAATACGCTGGGCGCTTCTTGTTCCCAGTGTTCTAAGCGCTTGCTTAAATCAGCGGGCTGCTCTCGCGTTTGATTTTGAGTCTTCATCGGTTGCGTCTCTGGCACAAAGGATAAATCCGTCATAAAAGAATCAGCCAGATTGATGATGTTACTTTTGCTTTGACTTGGTTTATCACCAAATATTTGAGAGGAACTCTTTTTCAGTGGCTGCTCCCGGCCATATGGCTTGGGCGGCGACTTTGCAAACAGTCCACACATATCATCATCATCGAAATCTGTGGGCATCTGTGGCAAAGCTGGCGGCTGCAGCAACAACGAAGCATCTGCAGCTGGCAACAAAAGCGGCAATCTGGGCATTGTTTCTGTCTTTTCCTCTGGATAGCGGGGCAGCAGCGGTCTGGTTACCGTCTCCGTCTTATCCTCTTGGAAACGTATGGATTTCATCAGCGGCACACTGGGCGCATTGGGTTCCCACAGCTCCAAACGCTCAAAATTGCCTGCTACACGCTCGGACTCTTCACCTACAACGCTCAACTCTGCCAGCTGTCGCTGCAGCCGGGTAGGTCCTGGCGTGCTTTGCATGCTTGAGCCGGGCGATGTGTTTGCGCCGAATTTGGTGGCACCCGAGCTCCCATGTGTGCCATGCTCGGATGTCTCCAAAATGGTGGACAATTGCTTGCGCAGCATGGGCGAAACGGGAACTGTTGTTAGGGGCACAACTTCTGGCGAGCACTCGGCGAGCAGTTCGTCAATAGGAGCTGCTGGCGGTGCATCCCTGAGCAAGGTGCCAAATTGACGCACTGGCGCCTGTTTCTGTGTCGCCTTGGGAGTGCTTACAGCTTGGGATTTGATAAATATATTAAACTGCTGTGTGGAGCATGTTTCATCCGCATCGAAGAATGGGCTGGGTTTGACTAAAGCAGGCGGCGGAGGCATTGCATCTTCATCATCCTCATAGATTTCTATTTTGCGCGCTGCCGGCAGCGCAGGCATCATAAACCTAGCCTCAGCAGCGGGAGTGGGAGCTGGAGCGGGAGCTAAATTGACAACGGGATCTGGATCGGAAACTGCAGCGGTAGCACGAGCGGGAACTGCAGTGGCAGCTGGAACGGGAACGGCAGCTGGAACGGCAGCGGGAGCAGGAGAGGGAGCAGGAGAGGGAGGCGCAGCTGCAGCTAAAACGGCAAAACGAGCTGATATTACCGGCTCCGGATCTGTCCATATATTGATAGCAGCTTGCTGTTCTTCCTCTTCCTCCTCCTCCTCTATGACACAGGACACACTTGGTAAGTCAGGTGCTCTTTCCGATCCTGTGTGCGCCGCGGGAAAGAAACTCTTGCGTCGTGGCATCTGCTCACCCGGCAGACACACCGTCTCCTCCATGTCCATGGCGCAATGTACGGTCAAGTTGCTCTTCTTCGTCAGACGCCACTTGACCGCCAGCAGCTCATCCAGCTGATACTCCTGCTGCTCCTCATCGTTATAAATCTTATCCAGCATGGACTTTAAAGACGCCTCCACGGACAGCTTACGATAACCATCCTGCTCATCGCGTGGTTGTGGCTTGGATTTGCTGGCAAAGTTGGGATAGCGACGCACATTGTAGGCGCTGCCATTGCTCCACCACTCTGCATTGGCCAGCACATAAGGATGGTTCTCGTTGCGACGCTTAAACCAGCAATATGCGCGATACTCCTCCGTGGAGAACTCCATATTGGGACGCGGATAGAGCATGACTTTATTATAGAATGGCAGAGTATTCGAATCCAGCTCCTGCTCAATGGTTACCGGCGTCACCATTAGCTTCTGTGGTGTATTCTTTGACACCCAATTGGGTGGATACTTAAACGGTTTATCAAAGTTACGCTCATAATCGGTTATGGGCGGCAGCTTCTTATCGTCCACATGTATGGGAAAGGCAAGATCATGTCCAGCATTAGCACCAAAGATCTTGCCATGCTTATGTGGCTTGCTCCACGCAATTGGCTCCTTTAGATTCTCCTGCTCCCGTGCCGCATCAATTATCGAACGTAAACTAGACTTCCCTGCCTCTGCCGATGTTGCTGGAGTCTCGCTTACAGCGCTTCCAGGCGGCGGTCTATTCATGTCCGCATTCTCATCATTAAACACCTCATGCTGCCGACCCGCATTACGGCTTGCTCGGCTTGTGCTCGGCGCATCGCTCTGCAATTAAAGAATATAATATCAATTACAAGTGAATCTAATCTTAATGTCAAGATGAAGACGGCAACAATTCAATTAAATTCCTGCAGTATACGAAAGCAGGACCAGATTTTTTTACAGTTTACATCCAATTATTATAACTAAGTTGATCATCTGCGCTGATAACTGACAATCAGACTATAACATTCTAAAGCTGCTAAAGCAACAAGTAGCTACTTTTTCAAAGAGCAGTAGCATTTCTGATCTCTACTCACGTGAAGAATGCCTGGTGTATTCTTTTTGATAGCTGCTCCTGTGCGTATGCTGCCCACGTTGACAGTGTTGTTGCGTTGTTTCTGTCCCTGCAGGGAGCACAGTGCCCGTCTCCGATTGTAGAGCTCCTGGGTAACAGCCGTTGTCTCCTCGTCAGTTGGGCTGTACAACATGCGCTGGGCAACGGCATAGCCGAAATGATGTTGTGCCTCCTTGAGATCCTCAAGCGGTTCGGCACGACAATCGACGCCGAGACGAAAGATTTCATTGGCTTTGCGCATATTGCCGCTAAGATCGTAGCTATAGGCCCAAGCTATATAGAAATCGGCGAGCATGGTGCCAATGCCATTATCATACATTTGTTGATAACATTCCAGCTGATCGCCCTGCTCGTGCATCTATAAACTCAATACTGTTAGTCTATAACTATAATTCCGCAATTTCAAAACTTACAAATTTAATAAATAGCTTTATAAATCGACGATCCTGTTTATAGCGCTCGTCCTGCTCGAATTGTGTCAAACATTTCTGCATGACCTTTTGCAAGCCACAGTTGCTGCCACCCGCCGGATAACTCTGCTCAATCCAACAGATATAGTTATACCACGCCTGCAACGGATCGTTGCCATTATAATTCTTGATTTCCAATTCCAGCTGCTTCCGCTGTGCGCTCAACTCCTGTGTGGCATCCTGGGAGAGGGATGCTTGCAGAAGGCTGACGTTGCGGCCACTTGCCAAGGGTTGTATATTCTCCTTGGCATTATCGAAATCCATAATTTATTAATTCGCTTTTTAACTTGTTACTGTCAACAGATAAAACTAAACAAAATCTGAACAAAGAATATTGCGCGCTTAAATTGATAAAAACGACGCTGTGGATTAAATGGACGCGCTGCTTTGCGCGCTTATCGATTACAGTTTCGATACAATTGCTTAAGCGGGGTACGCTGTTTAATATTGCAAGGCTTTACTTTTGGCACAACAGCAGACAACATATCCTCTCAAACTGATAGCAAATATATTTAAATACAAATTAAAACTGCTAGGTAACAGAAATAATAAGTATTGTGCGTTTAATAATAGACAACCACACGAAATTCAAATTAATAACTGCTACTCACAGAGTATCGATAGGCTATCGAAATGCATAAACGATATCTATGTAGTGTTGGTAAATATCGTAAAATGCGTGGAGCTGCCATGTTGTTCGATTATATTCGATAGTTTAATAGCTATCCAAATGCAAATTTTTATTCAAAATGAATTAATTTGTTGAAAAAAACCTTTTATTACTAACTTGCTAATTTATTTGATCTTCATATCGACCCAGCTCTGCAAGCAAGATTTCTTACAAGTTGCTTTTAATTTGATATATATAAACAGCTTGTTGACCAATCGATTACAAATAATTGATTCTTATCCATGCATTTATGTATGTATTTGTGTATGTATTTAATACAGACTCCCTGACAATGGCAAAACATGTTGCCGAAACGCGTAGGAGGATAATTTAAATAATAAGAATAATTAACACAGAAAAGTATGAAACACTTAGGCTTTAAACACAAATACAGTTAATGACTTAATTGAAGTTAGTAAAATCTGAACAAAGTTGATTCATTTTATTATTTTATAATAACATAAATTTCAATTTGTTTATAAATTACAACTAGAAAGTTTAAAACCTGCTATTCGCAGACATAAATGTCAGCAATATCCAGAGTACCCTTACTTACCAGCAAACGACGCTAGCTCAATTGCAAGCCTGCTCAAACTTATCGATAGTTTGTGCTTGTCAGCAACGCACATCGCTAGCAACATCGCACCGCGCAAAAAAGTGACGCGCATTTCACAATTTCAATTTTAACGAAAAAAAGCGTGTGAAAAATTGCAAATAATGGCTGACGTTGACAACTTGGACGCTTTATCGAATGCGGAGCTGCGCACACAAATGATTGCCCAGGGTCTGCCCAATATACCCGTTACAGACAGCAGTCGCAAAGTGTTGGTTAAACGTTTACGTGCATCAATTGGCGGCAATGCCGCATCCCCTTCAGCTGCTGCCAGTCCCAAGAAAGCTGCCGCTCGACGTGAGACACTGCAGCCGGCTGCTGCTGCTGCAACAACTGCTGCTGTTGATAAACCAGATGCTGGCGTCTCCAAGGCACGACGCACAATTGCCGCCACATTCAGCGACAACAAAGAGGCGGCAGGTCGTCGGAAGCTGGAAACTGTGCCTGCAACTGCAACTGTTGCTGCTCCAACTCAGCCACGTGCTGAGAAACTAGTTGCTGCAGCCAAGTCAAGTGCTTCTGCTGCAGCCAAGACTGCGCCCATACAAACACGTCGCGCCTCCAACACGGAACGTGAGCTAATCCCAGAGCGTGTGCTTAAGAAACCTGAAACTAAGAAGCCTGAGCGCATTGTCGAGGAACCCGCAGCAACAGCGTCCTCAACTCGTCGAAATCCTGAAAATAATTTACTTGTTAACTCATTGATTATTCTAGAATCCGATGAAGAGGAGGATGAGCAGATGACACAGGCCGCTCAGCATGCTGAACGACAATATGGTCTCAAATCGAAGCCAGTTGAACAGCAGTTTCAGCCTACACAGAAATCAACGCAGTCCAAGCTGAGCGCAACCAATCTAAGCACTCATGAGTATATCAGCAAGCCACAGGAACAGACCAAGCCGGCTTATGCCAGCCAGCAGCAGACCAAGCCAACTTATGCCAGCCAGCAGCAGAGCCAGACGGCTTATGCTAGCCAACAGCAGAGCCAGGCGGCTTATGCCAGCCATCAGCAGAGCCAGACGGCTTATGCCAGCCATCAGCAGAGCCAGACGGCTTATGCTAGCCAGGAGCAGAGCAGGCCTCTGTATACCAGCTCCCAGCAGAGCAAGTCTCTGTATCCCACACTGGAGCAGCAGAGGCAGCCACAGCAGCCGACACAGCGTCGAAATCTGATCTATGATGCATCCAGTCAATCTCATGCTGGCACCTCAAGTGCACGTACTAATCCTGTGTCTTTGAGCAGCTTCGACGTTCGCAGTGGACGCTACAGCAGCTATGCAAGCACATCAGCTCAAAGCTATGCATATGGCGCAGGAGCAACTGCATCCACTTCAACTGCTGCTGCTGCTCAGAGCTATCGTCGCTCGCCGCCACCACGCACCTATGCCAATGAGTTTAGCGATGATACCGCCGAGGAGGAGGATGCACCACCAGCAAACAAATTTGAAAGCGACTTTGCACGCAAGCTAGCCATGCTGCGCTCCGAACGCATTGGAGATCGCAGCAGTCCCTTCAATCGACGCACTGTGGCAGACACCGGTTACACCACAAACGCTGCTTATGAGCCGGCCGCAAGACGCTCGCTGCGTTCGGAGCAGCAGGTCAACGCAAGCGTTGCCTTTATGCGCTTGTTCCGCAGCCTGGATCGTCAGTATAACTTGAAGTCGAAAATATATATCTTGTTGGTGGTGCTGCTGCTATATGTTATCTATAAGTTGTACTATTAATAAGTGCCATAAATATATCGAAAGTAAATACTCGAATTTGTCAAGTTTATGTTTTAAGTTCTCTTTCACATATTTGTTAAATAGCATTTAATTTCGAGTTCTATATATATATTTATATGTTTATATTTGCTGTTCAAGTGTATAAGTCCAAATCTTGGCAAGTTTCAAATCTTCATATTCTATATATTGTAATCAAGCTCGTGCACTATGTGTCTGTCTGTGTTTTACACGTCTATCAACAGTTATTAATAAAACGCTCAAATTGAATTATTTGTTTATGTAAACTTAAGCTTATAAAAGACAGCTACAGTTACTTTTGCAATTAGACAGAATTTTAAATTGATATTGTAATGCAGTTGAAAACTTTGTATCTGTGTTATAAGAGTTTCACGTTTCAATAAAGCGAATTTTGAATTGATACTGTAATCAAGCAAAGAACTTAATGTGTGATTTGTATGTTTCAAGTTTCATTAAAAATAACGAAATTTATTTGTTTAGACATTGATTAAGAATTGATATGGATAGTGCACATGTTCTTAATTTCCAAGATTGTGCAAGTTGTAAGTACGTAACACGCTGAATTTTGATATAAGTTCAAAATAATGAGATAGAGACCCAAAATATTGAGCAAATATCGTTAGACCAAAAAAAAAAACAATCCACAATGCTTGCGGCTTGTTCGACATTTAAAGACATTTCCGGATCTTAGCATACGCTCAAGCTGTTTTGTATTTGTTCCTTAACTTTTAGCCACATCAAAATATATGAATGACCCAAGCACCTAAGGATTTCAATTCAACGAAGAAAAGCTTCTAAAGTTAAACTTAACATATGTCAGCTATAAGATAGAGTCGTTGAATTCTACTTAAACTTGATCAGCAGTGGTATAATTAAAACAAAATTGTTTGAAACAAAGCAGGCCACTCTATCAGAATAGATTGTCGCTTAGAATTCTCAAACGGTTTAAGCAAACACTTGGGCTAGTGTCCGACTAAAAGCCCTTTTAGAGTAATATTTTCTTATTTTGTATCTTATTTATCTTATTTGATTTTTATTTATTTTATTAAAACATTTATCGATGTCGTCCAGCAGCAGCGCTCTGACTGAAGGTTCTTCATTTGAAATCCTCAATGTATTTGAAGAAATTCCACAGATGGCATTCGATATTTTTGGAAATCGAAGTACTTTATGAATATAACTTTCTTATTTACTCAAAGTACTAATAAAAACAATGACAATATAATAGTGTCTGCTTTATAATTAAAATGGTTCTTATCATAATAATCTTATTTCTTTAGTGTTATTTCTTTTATTTACTTTTCTTATTTGAAATTATTTCCAGTTTTTCAATGATCTTTTTTATGATCAGTTTCGGTTCGTTTCTCAGAGCCATGGACTTTGTTTAAGCTCTCAGCCACTAAATCTAGCCAACCACCCAAGCATCATTTCATAGACCATTCGATTGACATAGACAGACACGTTTATTTAACTTTTGTTTAATTCTTTTATCGGAACTTGATGCCATAGGACATAGGACTACTACCAGTCTTTCTGAGTTAAAACATACATTACGAACAAAATAACAAAATAATAATAAAAATATACTGCATCAAGTTAATAATTGAGAATACAAAGTTTTTAAGGCCTTCTTATATCTTTGTAGAGGATAAGTATATTATAATTTTATTACGAAATGTGTAAAAATCTTCCGGATCGGACCTCTGTGCCATAAAGCTTGATTGATTGATTCAAGATAGCTCAATCTAAATTACCAATTATTTTTTAAACATGTTTTCAAAATTTCATTGAAATCTGGATACCAACCATAGGAACAATCGGTTAAGAAATGAGATGCATGAAAAACTATAATTTTTTTTTTTAAATAACGCAACCAAATTTACTTTATATAAGTTAAAGCCTGTTTTGCATCTATTGACAACAGTTCATCAAAATCGGGAGACTATATCTTATAGCTGCCATATGAACCATCTGTTGAAAAATAAGTGTTCAAATGTGAAACTTCTCCGCACGCTGAAGATTACTTTTCTTTCAAATTTTATGTTACAATGGGCTCTTTTTTAGTTGAAAATTAAGAATACTCCGCATTCAAATACTCTTGAAGTTGTAGACAATTTTATAAATTTCCGTTTGATTTAAAATTAATAATTAATAAAATAAATGTTGTACATATCGCTTTGTTTTTAAAGTTCTAACAAAAAAGTTGCATATTCATTTTGTAACACGGTAAAGTATTTATTTGATGTATGCATTTCGGAAATATAACTCTACCTCCTACCTGCTACCTAGATAACATTGAATTACTGCTAGTTAGTTCATTAAATCAAAAGTGAGTAAGTGCATTTAGATAAGACTTAGTTGAAAGTCATAAGTCTTTGTGTAAAATAGCTTCCGTTAGTTTTATTAGCTGAAAACTGAAGAGCTACATTTCATATATAAGGGAGAGAACCCTCACTAAGGTTATACAAACAGTTAAGTAAACATGAAGCTGATACTAATTATTCTAACTTTGGCTATTGCATCCTCGTGTGGATCTAAGCTCCCTTTTGCCCAGGAAAAGGACCTTGCCAATATCCAAAGTCGAATTATCAATGGCTACGCGGCAGAGGAAGGACAAGTTCCATACATTGTTGGCCTGATGTTTTTTAATGGCACACATTACAGTGGATGCGGTGGCTCCATTATTGGCAACAAATGGATTCTGACTGCTGCTCACTGCGTGAATAATAAGATATCTGTAACGATCACATACGGCTCCACCATATGGAATAATCCGCTGGCTCCGGTTACCAAAGAGGTTGACAGTGTCAATTTTATTCAGCATCCGCAGTACCAAAACTCTACTCTAGCTCATGATATAGCCCTTATCCGCACTCCCCATGTACAATATACAAAACTGATCCACAAGATTAAGCTTGCCGATCGCGACAATAGCTATGAAGGATCGCTGAGCATGCCCTGTGGCTGGGGACTCAACCAATATGGAGTAACGCCTACGGATCTGCAGTGTGTCAACCTCACTGTCTTAAGCAATGTTGAGTGCAACCAATTATGGTATAATATGTATCACCAATCCACCCAACTCTGCACTAGCCATTTCGAAGGCAAAGTCACTTGCAAAGGTGACTCTGGTGGTCCATTGGTTTCATTTGAGGGTGGAAAGCTTGTTGGTGTTACCTCTTTTGGAGGTGAAACATGTCAATCCAGCCCCATAGTGTTTACTCGTGTTAGCGCTTACCTGGACTGGATCCGCCATATCACTGGCATTTAGTGATGTAATAAGTACTTACTATATAAATGAATTGTATTTAATTTTAATAAGTGCATAAATAAAATTGAATCAATATTAAGGAACATAATATAAATTCTCATAGCTTAAGAATATTTTATTTAATTTTATGTGCTAACAAGTCTGTTAATTTTAAAGCTATATTGATGATTCGGTTAGATTCGACCAACATAACATACATATATCTGCCATACCAACAATCGGTTATAAAATGAGTTGTATGAAAAACTTTTTTGTTTCTCAAGCTACTTCAACCAAACTTAGTTTTAAAAAGTTTTCGTCATTCTGACCAAATTTAAGCAAAATCGGACCACTATCTTATATAGCTGCCATATGAAAAATCGGTTGCAAAATGGTTTTTTGTATGAAATTTATTTTTTTTTCAATCAAACTAACTATAATACTCAATTTTATTCTGATCCACACATATTGACTAACTTTGATCAAAATTGGGCTACTATATCTTATAGCTGTCAAAGGAACAATCGATCAAAAATTAAGTTTTCATATGAATAACAACTTTTCTACAAGGGTTTCATGATTGTTTTGTTTTGATTTCATGTGTTTTATTTTAATTGTTTTGTTTAAAATTTGTCTTTTGTTTTGAAAATAAGTTTATTTGTGCTTTTTTCATAATTTATTTATTTATGCGATATTGTGTTTATTGTAATTTATTGTTCTTAATCAGTATGTGGTGTCATTTAACTGCGTTTGTTTATCAATTGTTTATTGTGTGCTTGATGAATTTATTTGTTTATATATTGAAGGAGAAAGTTGAAAGAATTTACGAGCTAAAAATGTTGCTATTTGGCTTATTCGGCATTAATATCAGATTTTTGCGAGAAAGATGTTCTGAGTCTGAAAATATGCAAACCTTTGCTTCTATTTTGTTCTTGTATTCTTTTCGATCAAGCGATGATGAAATATTATAAAGATTTGTCAAAGTCTAACTAACCAAAAGGTATTCGATGCATCTATGTTGGCTGGCAGAGAAGCAACCACACTAAACGACAGAAAACACCACAGTAGTAGATCAGAGAAGAGCTGCGGCAGCTGCAGAGGAACGGCAGAGGAGCAGCTGAGGAACGGCTGAGGAACGGCAGAGCAGCAGCAGAGAAGCAGCTGAGGAACAGCAGAGGAACAGCAGCGTTGACATTTGCGCGTGCAGCAGCCGCTAATGATAGAAAAGTATTTGGAATGCGTGTACAACACTTGTCGGCATCGCTGTGACCAAATGGAGGTGCACTCGCTCAAACACACACACACATACCCACACACACACACACACACACACACACACACACACACAAAATGAGAGAGAGGCAGCTGGGCATGAGCATGTCCAGATGCCGATGCCGGCAGACATTGAAACACGCATTGCTGTTAGTTCAGAAATCTTTGTTTTTGCGATAAGAATTAATAAGAATTTCACGAGGCGAGCAATGACAACAAGAAGGGGGGGGGGGGGGGAAATGGGCAACGGACGCGCCTCTGCTTTATCTGTTTGTTAGAGGGGGAGGGGGATAATTTTATTAACTGGAAATCGCACTTGCGCGTAAATTTTCTTAAGGAAATTTTAACCATATTTAGCCAGTCAACCGGATCTCAATAAGTTATGAAAATTGCAAAAAAGACAGGCCAGGGAAACTGAAACTGGAACTGAAACTGAAACAGAAACAGAGCTGGTGGCCAGACGGCGAGCTGTCGCCGATGATGAATTCCGCAAATACATGGACGATAGCCTGCTACGAAGTCTGAAACAGAGTGCCGGCAGATTCCGTTGAAAACAAAGCCATGCCTATGCAATATATATAAACATATATACATATATATATATCGTGTGGCTAATAAATACGACGCGCATTGCAAGTTGCTCTTAATGAAATTAACTTCCAGGAATTACCTACATGGCTGCCAGGTCTGAGGTTGAAGCTGAGTCTGGTTCCGTCTGTCCGTGCGTCCGTCCGTCTTTCTTCTAAACAATGGCAGCGGCAGCTGCAGCTGCATTGGCCATGGAAATTAAATGGAAGCCTGCAAAAAAAAAAAGCGTTTCACGCGATGACTTCACACCGAACACACACCAATAATAGAGACGTAGTTGTTGCTGCTGCTGCTGCTGCTGCTGCTGCACCCACCAGCAACACAGCACCTCAGCAAGCAGCTCAAGTGTGACATTCATGGAAAACAGAGTGGAATATGATTTTATGGGCTGTCGTTGCGGGCCACAAAATGTCAAAGTGCTGGACCAACGCCTTTGTCAGCGTCACGTATGAAGTTAAATGAAGCTTCCAAGCGAGAGTTCAACTCGAAAAGACGAAAGACGACGACAACAACTTCCTCGTTGGGCCAATTAAAGTTGTTACTGTTGCTGGCAAGCGCACAAAAATCATTTGTAATGCAACGTTTGGAATAATTCACGCGCAAATTGCTCCACTCGCGAAAAATATTGCAACATTCCACAGCAAATTTTACGATTATGCGTTTCGACAGCAACCAACAAGCAGCAACAACCCAGCAACAGGCAACAACGATGGCGACAAATGCCAGCGCCTGCAACTTGGCAACTTGGCAACTTCGCAACTTCGCAACTCTCAACTGGCAACATTCGTAGGCGCACATCAAATCAAATCAAATTGTAACCGACAGCGGTTGTTGCTCCGAACTTGCCTCCAACTCCAACTGCAACTCTTGCAAGTCTCCAAAGTCATTCCGTACTCAAACTGGAGTTCGAGAGTTCCATTCGCTTCGATCGCCGACTGCTCCAAATCGATAAATCAGCCAGCTAATTGTTCAAATCGCCTTGTGTCGCCGACTCTTTTGACTTTTTTCGACTCGTTGACGAAATGTGAGAATTGTGTCCAAAACGCTGCCAATGCTCAACCTTAGCGCTCTTTAAATGTGACTAAAATGTATGTGCCATCAAAATGATCATAATTCTTGGCAGCAGCAACGTCTTCCAAGGTTGCCGCAACATTTGTGAAGATTTACGCAAAACAAACTCCATCCGCATTTCTCTCTCACTCGCTCTAAGATATGGTCTTGAGATATTCAGATGTTATGTCTTGCACCTTTCCATACTAACTGCAAAATGTTATTAGCGTTGCATATTTTGCGTCTAAAAATCAAATCTAAAATTAATCTTAATTCATTTTCATAAACTCCAGAAATACTTTTTTTGCAGAGTTGCTATTCTTAGAGAAACTAACTTCGTTGAACTCTTTTCGTCATTAAATCACTATATCAAGGATCAGTGCCAGTATCTCTTTGACATCTAGACACTTCACCAATACATCCAATAATAAAGAATCGACCCAGGCAACCCAAATAGTCATGTTTCACACTTAAGTGAAAACAAATATTCACAAAGTATAATTTAACATATATATTTTAACAATGTATTTATTTTATTTTGGTAAACTTTTATTATAAGCGCTTGAAAAGTTAAACGAAATCAAAACAAACTAAGCTAAACAGCAAGTAATAAAAACAACTATAAAAACTATGTTTATATTACATTAAATGTAAGTTACAATTATGTTAAAATTACTTTGACATAATGTTAGACAAATGTTAACATTCAATTAAAATGCTGTAGGCTTTGTCTTAGAATTCGATTAACACTCAATTGCCATGCTGTTAAGATTATAAGTTAACATACTGTTAAAAATATGTTAAAATTCATTTAATTTAACATGATAATGTTGATATTTTTTCTAGGACACTTTCACACAATTTAATTTTGATAGAAAATGTTAAGTCAAACGAAAAAAACTTATATTTACAGCAAGGAATTTCATTTGAAGTGAATACTAAGTGAGCAACAGCCTTAAAAATCAAAAATTTCGTGCTTAATATTCAACTTAAAAGTTTTGGTCCTATACTTTCCAATGAGAAATTCAAACATTAAATTAAAATCATACATTTTAGTTCTAGCTATATATGCTAATCAAATTAAATAGCCATAAACAAAATGTCGCATTAAGCTAGCCAGAGAGAACTACAAATATTGAAGCAAAATCATCTTGAAAAGCATTTTGATTTCTAACGAGTAAACTTAATAAAGCTGCAATCAATTTAAATGAAATGTCTAATGGAATTATGTACAAGTTGTTCAACATAATTAATCGCAGTGGATGCTATTTTGGGTAAAAAGGCAAAAGGTCAAAGCTTAACTGGACTGCCAACAAACGGTTGAGTTGAAGTTAAACATTTTAATACCATAAATAATGACAATGTGCCTATAAACAGACACTTTTCGACGATTTTGGGCTGCCCACTTGTACAGATATCCAAAACGTATTTATATACATATACTTATGAGCGTGTTTCTCTCGAAAAACCGGAGACAGACATACAGACAGACAGATATAATTTGAAAATCGAACATGCGAACTACGTTGACTACTCGTTGTCAACTTGTGGACCACAGCGACCAATCAGTGTCAGTTGGAAGTGTCTCTTTTAGTGGCCTAAGTGATGAGCTAATCAAGTACCTAAGACCAATCCCGAACTCAGTTATAGAGAGTTGTTTTAGACGGAGATGCGAGATGCGAGAAAACCGAAATCAATTCGTGTGTCTATTTTAATAACATTATTTATGTGCTTGTATTTGTTTTATTTTTATTGGAAACACAAATGAAGCGAAACAAAAGGCAATAGAGAGAGATGAAGAGAGAGAGAGAGAGAGAGAGGGAGTTTCGATTTTGTATACTTATTGTAATTTGAACATTTTTGGTGTTTTAGGTGTCAATCGCATTAGACGGAAATCAGTTTTGTTTTATTATACAAATTTATCGCATGAGGTCTTATTGGTTTTTTGTTTTTGTTTCTATCTGTTTTCGTGTTTTCTTTTTGGCCTCTCAATAATAATATGCTTGTTTATTCGTGTTGCCTTTTTCCCGTAAATGTGCTTTAGTCTGTCGCCCAGCATTGATTATATGTTAAACTAAACATTTTAAGCGACGCTTCTAAATAGCCAACGAGATAATTTGTGAGCTGGTGTGTGGTCTTGTTTTTTTTATTTTATTACCTAAACATCAAATAAATTATAAACTAATTTAAATTAAAACGAATATGGAGCTGCAGGCGAACGCGTTCGTTGCCTAAGTCTTTTGTGCTGCGCTGCGTTCGTTGCCTAAGTCTTTTGTTTTGATTGCGCTCAATGATCAATAAAATTAGCAAGAAACGCGACATTTTTCGCCGCCAAATATGGAATTTATAATTAATTTTTATGCCTGATCCTGTCTGTGGCCTGTGTTGCAATTAAGAACCAGCAACAACATACAACAGCAATATATTGCTGCTGGACACACATGCAAATGAAATCAAGTCATGCCTATAATCGGATTTGTTGCTCCTTGTATATTAACTTGTCACAATTTCTATGTGTTGAACATAAACACAATTTGTGCTTAATCCAGGCAGCAACAGTTGCTGTTGCCGGTTCTCCACGAAGACGACCAGCTGCAGCAGCAATGTCCAACTGCAACAGCAGCCACACTGTCGCTTGTCTCTATCAATTATGACATTTTGTTGCTGTTTTGTCACTTGTGCCACTGTCGTTGGCACATCTTTGAGTGTGGGCTAAGGTGTGGGGCAGGGGGGGGCTACCTTTTGATGTGGCTGCTGCTGCGTGGCAGATTGAATTACCAACCACAATTGCTGGCTCATATCAGCTGGCAATCAATCAACGCGAGTTAAGTGCTCTGCCAATTGTCGGTTTACAATTGAAATGAGGCTTCAGCCACTGCTCCCCTTTTCCTCAAAGCTGACCCACCTGGCGTATGAGTAATTTGGCCCCGTTTGTGGTTAGCGCAATTATTGAGCATGACGCCCGAGCATCAGGAGATATTTCTGTGTGGCGCATAAATAATCGCCAGATTAATAACAATAAAGTTGAGTGCGCTTAAACAAATTGCAGCTACTTTGGCATTATTTATGACAAAATTGGTTCAGGCCAAACCAATTCAATCGATTGCCTAAGCTATCAATGTATGCTTGGCCCCACTGTGCAGCTGTGCACACCAATCTAGATTGCAACTTGTTAATGCACATGCACCCACGAGCTTAGGCTTGTATGGTCAATGGCTATTTCGAATTCACAAACAGTTTAGAGTTGCATATGTTGCTTGTAACTGTGACTGTTACTTTAGAATATCAGTGACAAATATTACTGTGATTGTGACTAGGTTATAATTGCTGCGAGTTGAAACGCTAAGCGCAGCAATTTCACGATTGTTGCTTATTTTCAGTTCTGAAGCGCACTCAACACAAAAGACTTAGGCAACGAACGCGTTCTTGCAAGCACAAACAAAAGACTTAGGCAACGAACGCGTGCTTGCAGGAACTCAAAACCTTATAAGACAACTTATTTTTTTTATTGATTGTATATTCTTTCAAATTTATTCGCTTTCTAAAAAAAAAAACTTGCTGTACAGTTCGACAGCTGATCTCTGCTGATCTTTAATATTAATATTTTCAGTTGAAAATATTTTGATATTTTTTTTTAAAAGAATAAAAAAGAAAAAAAAAATAGAACAAAAATCATATTAAACTCGATAATTATTCACAGCTCTGAAAAATACGTCTCAGTCACAGTTACTCAGTCACAGTTACGGCAAATATTGCACATGTCTAAATCAGACGTTTTTTTCGATTTCGCATTTAATGTGCGCGTCTTGCGGGGGGGTGGTTACTGCACTTTTGGGGCGTGGCAGCGGCTTGGCGCAAATTAGGCGCGAAAATATGCAGCAAAGTGAGACAAACAAGCGAGCCGTTAAAATGCTAAAACGACTTAAGAAATAGACAAAAAACAAACGTTAAATATATATAAAAAAACAGAAAAAAAAAACTTGCCGCTGGTCAGAGCTAATGGTGTTAAAATTTTGTGGCAGCGATTGCATCTATGGCTATACAAATTGCAGCGGCTGCACAAAATCGACAAGAGCAACACAGCACTTGAGCAACATGGCAGTAGCAACGACAACAACAACAGCAACATGAGCAGTAACAGCAGCAACAACAACAACAACAACAGACATTGGCTCGTTTTGTCAACACGGCAAAATGCTTAGCCGCGTTTTCCCAGGGGACACTTAACGCGGCTGCTTAACGTCTAAATCTGTCGTCAAGACGCGCTCAAAAGGCTAAAATGTTTGCGTTAACCAGAGACGCAGATGGAGCTGAGCAGAAGTTGACACTAGAGGGGTGTGGGAGGGGACGGGGGCAGTATGGCAGAGGTTGCAACACAAGTGGGCAACAAGAAGCAGCGCAAAAGGCTGCAACAGCAACAATTTGTATGCAACTTTATTTTTCGTTGTCGTCGTTGAAGTTGCCCAGTTGAGATTTCCTTTTACCACAGTGTGTTGTTGCTGTTGTTGTTCGGTTGTTCGGTTGTTTGGCTGTTGCCTTGTCTTTGGCCTGAAGTGCGTTGAACGAGTTAAAGTCAAAGCTGCTGCAACAAAATTTATGAACCGTCCCAGTTCGGCCATGGCCATGGACAAATAAGAAGCACAACAACGGCCAACGAACGCGTGTAAACATTCTCCAAGTACACAAGGCACAAAGGCAACAGCAACAACAACAACAACAGCAACGAGGATCACAACGAGCCTTCTCTCCCGCTCTCTTTCGCTCTTAATGTTGCCACGGAATTTATATGCAACATAATCAGCATAAATGCCGCCATGCGCCATCAAAATGTTGCGACTTGCAACACACAACTGCAATGCAACGCGTTCTCTGCCGCTGCCGCTGCCGCTGCCTTCTCCTCTGCTTTACCCCTCTGCGGTCAGCGGCATCATTTGCCATCACTTGGGTGGGTGCTTGTTGTTCTTGTTGTTGCCTGCTGCTGCTCTTGTTGCTGCTTTTGCTTTTTGTCCCCACTTTGATCACCTCGCCTTGGCTAATTTAAGCAATTTGCAAATTGAGAAATTGCAAATAATTTACAATTTAGCCAAAGTTATTTCGAAATACTCGCAAGTGTTAAGTGCTACACATAAAATCTTGCCCTAATGATGAAATGTGAATTTGCCATATCATTTTGACTTTTACAAACGTACTAACCGTATATTGAATATTCCCTTTTGATTTTTATAGTTTCTTAATTCTGTTTCATATTCTACACAGAGGTAGTACTTTCTTGATAATGTCAAGATTTCTGTTGTCAATACTATAAAGTAATGTGATCTTCATAAAAATCAATGGTTTTGTTGCTCTTTGTTCTTGTGCTGCTTGCTGCTTGAATCAAATCAACACAGTTGTAATCTATGCTATGGATAGTAGATGCATACATAATATCATCTTAACTTATGCATATCGAAATTAACAGCAAACAGAAATTATTTGAAGTAATTTTGTTGTAAGCTGTCTTTAAAACTGCCATAAAAATTACTTTAAAATATTTTTTTAGATGTTAAAGTTGTTTTATATTCTTTAGATATCAATCTGTTTGGAACAGAACTACAAATGAGAATACCGAAATCTGAGCTAAGTTTTTTAAACACTGACAAATTAATGAAACATAAATATAAATACAACTCTATTATAATCCTATGTCAAATAAAACAGATTTAGGCAAATAACAAATAAGCAATCACATAAGCTGCATATTAAAATGCAATAAAAATATCAAATGATCGCATTTAACATATTAGCAATAAACACAATAATCACAATAATATTAACTATAAATTAAAATGCAATAAAAACTGAGCAGCATATGGAAAAGTTTTATCTTTGTCGCTTTGTAGACTAAGCTCGTCGAGAAGATCTATATAGAGTTCATCTCTGAAGGCAGCTGCTCCAATGATAGTTAAAACACGACAAAGCAGTTAGCAACACGCCGAAGCAGCTGCAATAAAAAATAAAACAGAAATCTATATTAAATACTAATAAAATAAAATTACAATAAAATTCCATAATGGTATTAGCCATAGACTTTTGTTATTGAGAGTTGTTGACGGTTGCCAAGTGCAAGTTGTAACCTGATAGGGAAAGAGTTTCTATCTCTAGTCTCTGGCAACTTGAGAAACAAAAGACTACAAGAAAGCTCAGTGGTTTGCTTTTGCGCTTCACTGCCAAACACTTTCTTTTTGTGTTATTTTATTTCATTTTGTTTAAAGCGTAATTTGAATAGTTACAGTCGCAGTATGATGACAACTATCCCAGCTATTTGAGTATCCAACTATGCAACTGCGAGATAGTGAAGCCAATCTATAGATGTCACTATCAATAGGTTTTTTTCTTGCTTTTTTATTATTATTAATATACCTACAATAATATTTAATTTAAAAACGATTTAGACTCACTAATGGAAATATTTTATCTTCCCAATCAACAAATGTTCCCAAGAAGAAATATATAAGAATAATAAATTACAAATCAGACTTGAAACACTACGAATATAAGCACTACGAAGATAAACTAATTTTAAATTAAGTTAAAACTAGAAAATTTTACAAGTAAAAAGTTGTTGATTTTCTTAGCTTGGTGTACTATCAATAAGGTTTTATTGCAATGTTGTCAAGCGCTATCAATGTTTGAATCAAAACATCGATGCAAGGATCTCAAAAACTAGTTATGCGAACTAGAAAGTTTGTTATAAGTAAAGCTATCGATAGTTGGACACACCTTTACTGAGATCAGAGATGCAACAGCTATTCAACTACAAAGCGTATTTGAAATCAGTGAGCTGAGTTGCATTGCATTTGCGGTGTGGTTTGCCCCTGGGCAGTGCAGGGTGAAAGGCAACTGCAGCAGCAGCAGCAGCAGCCAAATGAGACAGCAACGAGTTAATTAAGTTTGCAGTGAAAACAGTCTTAAATTACACACACTGGCGGCAAACAACAGGCCCCAAAATCAGTGTCAGTGTCTGAGTTGGAGCTGGAATTTGGAGTCACAGAGAGTGTACGGGTGTGCGGAGCACGTTAAGTAAGGGACTGACAAACTGAGCCGCAATTGTGCCAACTTCTGTGACAGTTGCCCAAAACAAATTGCTGCCATTTAATGCGCACCAAAAGAACAACAAAAACGAAACGAACAATGTGTGGCAGCTGAGCAGGAGCCACACAATGCCACAGAGCAGCCTTCTTTTACGTCTTCGTCTCCGTCTCCAACTTCATCTTGAAGCTTCTGCTATGACAAATTCCTTGAAGTTGTTACCATATAAATTTCTGCATTTTTCGTTTGCTTTTATTTGAGTAGCCACTGAGACTGCAACTGAAACTGAGTCATGCTCCTTCTTATTGATCGCTTTGTTCAGCGGCGGCAGCAGTCAACAGGGGCGTAGTCGGCATTTCTCAAAAACAGACGATCAAACGAAACTAACAAAGTATTTCTTAGACTTTCGCAGACATGCTCTTTATTCCAGTTTTTATTGGTGTTAGGGAAATCCTTAAATGAAAAACATTTGCAGTTGCGATTTCTTCAAATAAAAATGAGCTTAATATTCATTCAGTGTGTAGTACATTAATTAGGCTTGTTTCCATTTTCGATTTCAATTACAAATCTTCGAAAAAGAAACTAATAGGTGTTCTGTATTCCGGATATTGATGGAAAATTCGATTTAAAAAGTTTTGGTTTTTTGGAATTCTGAAGTATTTGAACTTACCTGTAAAAGGAAACAGGAACTCAAAATTATAAAACGATTCGAGTGGGAAAGTGCCCGGAAATGGGAGCTTTATAAAAAACGAAAATAACAAGTCGGATGCACCCGACTGCGATATACTCTTTTGACAGTTTGTCTGCCTATGGTCTATATCAACATGCATACCAAGTTTGGTTGCTGTAGCTTCAAAACTGTGGAAAAAAAACTGCGTTCACAAAGACGGACAGACGGACAGACATTTCACAAACCCAATATAATCTTTTTTCTTTTGTTTTCAAAATAATTAAAAAAAGAGTAAAATAGATGTTGAGCAGTTCTCATTTCGAAATTTTTGAATAAGTACCAAATTCTTTTTTGCCTTGAATAACTTTTTAATCGATATCGACATATAAATAAATATGAATCACGGAATTCATAACATCAAAAGGGAAATGTTTTAAGCTTATGTTAATTTTTTTTTTTTTTAAGTTTTATATGGTAGCAATTTTGTTGCAGAATACTCTATATATTATCCACCTGATATTATTTAAATTTTATTGAACTGACTTTTACAAAGAGACAACTAGCTATCTAACCCCTTCTGAGCTACGCCAATGCTTCCCACAAGATCATCATCGTTATCATCATCTTGATGCATTCGCGTTTTTGACAGGCAACTGGTTGGACTTTTGGCTGTCTGCCCCTGTACGGAACTGAGCTCAACTCGACTGGAGTGGAGTGGAGTAGACTGGTAATTAGGCGCATTACATGTGCTTGGGTGCTTCAAAAATTTTTTGATTTTTGGTTAACCGTGTTGTCCAGTTGCCCAGCCAGCTTTTATGTAAATGAGTCTCGTTTATTTTATTTTTTTGTCTTTTGCAACTGTGTTCTTTATTAAGACAAATGACAGTCACGCCCAGCTCTAAGCGCAAAGTAAACACTTGCCAAATGACCATAATTATGGGAAACAAGTGCGAGACTCTGAGTACAAGACTCAGACTCGACTTGACTCGACTCTACTCGACTCGACTCCCTCTGAATTGGCATTCGTTAATATACCTACATGTATTTATTTTGGGGCCGAACTTCAACACAAGCTTGAGCTTAGAATAAATTATTAATAATCCACGATAATAACAGACAATTAATTTTTAACGCTGATTTGTGCGAGTTGTATGCCTCTCGCGCATACCCCAAAACGAGGCACAGTCAGCAGAAGTATATAAAAAAAATATAAAAAAATAAAAAAATATAAACCTGAATATCAATTTAGCGCATTTAGAGAGCTGGCCAAGATCTCTCAGTCTGACTTTGACTCTGGCAGTGGCAGTGGCAGTGGCACTGCTGACAGCATCTCTTGGCTCTTGTTTGGCTTTTGGTCTTGGTCTTGGTCTTGGTCTTGGTTTTCGTCTTGGTCAACGGCACTCGCACTGGCACTGGCTCTTAATGCATTCGCATCCAATGGAATTGCAGCGCCAACACGTCGTATGTCATTTAACTTGGAGTCCAGTTCCAGTTCCAGTTCAAGCTGCAGTTCAAGCTAGTGATGTACATCTTAAATGAACCGACGATGTTTAGTACATCGCTTAAGTAACATACATCGAGGTAATAAAATTATTTTTACTTCATTTCATTCAGAAAATAACGCTTTACACTTTTAAAAGCAATTTGAGTCCCATATCAACGGCGAGTAAATTTAATTCAACATCAATTCAAAAAATCTTCTCAAAATTGGAAATTGTAATACTACAATCAAAATTTATGACACATTTCTTTCTTTTTACATTTACAATATTCAAATATAAATTTAATATTCGATATTCAAAAGGCTGAAGAGCAATCTTATAATTTAAAAGTAATATTTTTTCAATATTAAATCGAAATTTCATAACTATTTTGATAAAGTTTTAACGAACTATTTCAGACTCAGACCACTTCTTAAAACTTTTCTTAAGACTTTTCTTAAAGCTTTTCTTTCATTTATTAGAGTACTGAATGCCAAGACACAGATCTAAGTAATATCATTTTGATAACTGTGATGTTTCTAATTGGAATATTTCATATCAAACTGACATTTTTTGTTGCCCACTTGATATTTATACTCATTAGATCACATCACAGATCAAATATCACATATCACGCATCACTAGTCCAAGCTGCAGCTGAGCGCTCAGCGACGAAATGAGAGACAAGGCCAAAATGCAGAAAATATGCAAAAGAGAAGTTGAAGCTTGAAGCTGGAGTGCCAAGTGCAGTCTTATCGTACTTATTTATGCATATGCAGGCGACTTTGGCCAAAAACAAAAAGAAGCAAAACAAAAATCGGAGCATAAAACAAAAGACTTAAGACACGAACTTGTTTCGCCGCCTGTGTGTAGGGCATGGGTGCAGTCGGCGCAGCGCCAAAAGTAGCACACGCAAAATGCAAAATACAAATACATACACAAACACACACACACACACATACATACACACACACAGAATGAGCAACGCTGGCGATGCATCACCCAGGCACGCTTATCAGTAACCTACACTTAAAGTTAATGCATGCCCGGCAGGACCAACCAAGAGTTGCGCAGGCGCAACTCCAACGATCGTCGTCGTGCGGGCTGGTCTCTGCCTTTGTTGTTGTTGTTGTTATCAATGCGGCTGCAGCCTTTTAGCAACGCCGACGCAGCAGCAGCAGCAGCGTCTTCTTTCGCCGTCAAAAGGCAGGCAAAATAAAATCGAAAATGAATGCGACTGCAGATAAGGCAGCGAACGCATTTTTTGAAATGACACACGGACAGTTGACAAACGCTGCGAGGGGTAAGGGGGGTTGAAGCGAAATTCGTGTCAGTGCCATGATTTGTAGACCATGGCTCGGGTCAGACAGGACACAAGGTCTGCTGTTGCTGCTGCTGCTGCTGCTGCAGGCGGGCAACAACATTCCAGCTTGGTCCAAACTTGAATGCAAATCGATGGGGCAATAAAACTATTAAGCCATTAGTAAGCCAAACACGAGTACAATGCCAAAAACAAACACGTGCAACTTCAACAGGCAGGGCAAACAGCAAAACAGCAAAGCAGCAACAACAGCAAGCAGCAACAACAGCAACAGTCTACAACAGCAACAAGCAATTAATGCAAATGTGCAGCCGGCAGCCAAATCGAGCAAAAGGCGAAGGCAGAAGCAGAAAACACATCGCAGATCGCAGCCAGAGACAGACATTGCAATGTTGGTGAGTCTGCTAATGTTGGCACTGGCAGCTGCCTGTTGCCGTGGCAAGCAACTGGCAACATTGTCGGCCAGCAGCAACAGCAGCAGCAGCAGCCCAAGCCTGACAATACATGGCGAGGTGCAAACTAATTGAAATCATTACACTAGTAAAAATGTTAATTCAATTAAAATGCGCGCAACAGCAACAGCGACTGTTGCTGACCCACAACAGCAGCAGCAGCAGCAACACTGCAATAGCAACAGCAAGAGCAACTGCAATATAGTCTAAAAGAGATATCATCGCAACATGCTGTGGCCGCCTCTTCTGCCAGCAATACAACAGCAACATCAGCAACATGTTGTTAGGTCAGGCAACATGAGCAACTCTAGGCCACATCAGCAGCAGCAACTTGTGTGCAACTCTTTGCATTTGCATGCATAGACAACAATTCTGTGGCATGCCAACATACTCTAATGTGTGTGTGTATTGGTGTTGGTTTTATTTTGGGTGCTGCTGTTGTTGTTGCTGCTGCTGCCAAGGGCGCCAATATAATTCAATGTACATTGCATTTCCGGTTCGACAAGTAGCACCATAATAAATAGACAAACCAACTTGGCCAAGTTGAAGTTGGTAAATGCTGCTGCTACCCGCTGCCAATAAAAGGCAATAAGTTAATTTCACACACACACACACACACACACACACACACACACGTATACACAGCGGCAACAATCCGGCTTGCAACTGCAACTTCCACTTGAGCAGCGGCTTTCTACCAAACAGTTTTATGGTCGTCTGTGTGTGTTGCCATAAATGAAATGGAGTCCATAAGCAGACCTTGCCTGGCCCCGGCCTGACCAACCTGGTCAACTCTCTGTATCGTTGTTGGCTGTGTTGAGGTGTGAAAATGTTTGCCCATATTAGGGCACACGTTAACACATTCAATATTATTATGAATGTGCATTTGCATTTTTATGGCATCGCAAACACACAGTCCCAAAAAAAACAAAACAAAATAAAACCACAAGTTTATATATATATAACATATATGCCTGTAATGTCAGATCGTTGATCGACCATTGAGCAACGGAAGCTGGGGCGGATAAGCAGCATCATCCAATATATGAGAGTAGAGAGTAAAGTGGCAGCCACAGGAAGCTGCCACACTATACATATTCCATCAAGAATCACATCGTAAATGGAGCCATTAACGATAAACAAATTCTACGAGCTGATCGCGCATAAGAGTACACAGCAAAAAAAAAAAAAACATCAAGATCATATAACAAATGACATAAGAATAATGAAAACAATAATGCAACATATGGTTTGTAATACTATAAAATATCAGGTGCAGAGCATGAATATATTTCGAAGATAAAATTTAGATTAAATACTATGCGTTTTATTTTTAAAAAATATCAAATTAACAAAATTAAAGTACTTGATACGTTTATAATACGTTTAGATATGAAAAGGATCTGAATGATATGAAATGAAAAATTCAAGATTTTTCATTTGAAAATTTACAATGTTTATATTTTGTTAAAACATTGACTTTGCAAATCCAAGCTGATAAGTTACACGTGTGTCAAACCAAATTTCGAATCTAAGTTCGGTCAAAAAGCTTTCAAAAACCAGATACTCTAACCGTATTCAGAGCTGTCACATAGTTTAAAACCGCAAATCGAAGCGGGTTACAGTCATAAACAGATTGTCAAGTTGAGGGACATTTAACATAATAATTTTCTTGCCGTGTAGATATATACTAATGTACAACATAAGAGATGAGCATATCCCAGCCCATAAAATGACATATAAAAAAACACTTAAAATATTTTCAATGAGCGATTTTAATGGCCCATGGACTGAACGAACCTTTTTTGGTGGTCTTTCAGTTCCACATTTTGAAGTGGATTGAAGTGGATTTGAAGCTAATGCAAATGCGCACAAACTACTGGTGTCGATATAACAATAAAACGCCCCATGCAACGCCCCGAAAAAAAAAGCATTTTTGGGGCTGGGAGTTTGGGAGCTGTCTGGGCGAAAAAGTCGGATTAAATAAATGCCAGAGCCGTTGCGAGAATGCGCAAAACAAAACAAAACGTGCCAAAAACGACAAAAACAAGCAACCGAAATAAGAAAAACAAAAAAAAAAAAGAGGAAACTGATCTGACAGATCTGATTGTAAGCATGCAACAAAAATGTGCACAGGCTGCATACACCAAATCCCAAAAAGCAGAAAAAAAAAAAAAAAAACAAAAACTTCAAGCCAATGCGCCCCATCAAAGGTTGGGCACAGGCTCCGCTCGCACACACACTACCCCTCTGCCTCTCTCTTGCTCTCTCTGTCTCTCTTCAAGATTCTTCGTCATCCTTCTCCTCTCATCTTGAGGCGCGTCGTGGGCTTGCGCCGCTTAAGCTTGTGCAATTTAGTGATCAATCATAGCGGGAGCAGCGAGCGGCCCGCACAACGCAACGCGCCTGAATTCAATTTTAGTGCGAATGGCAGTTTGTTGTTGTTCCAGCTTCTTCTTGTTGTTGTTGTTGTTGTTGTTGTAGGAATCGTTGTTGTTGCTGTACAGCAGCGCATCAGGCGTTTGTAAGGCGGCTGCTGCTGGCATTGGCTTCCACATGCGACGAGAAGGTGGAAGCCATAAATCTTTGCAACATGAGAAATGACTTTAGCAGTCGAAATGATGAGCTCCAGCAGCAGCAGCAGCAATCGGCTAAGCAGCAACTACTATATAAATTTGTATATACATATATGCATATGCTTACTAGCGCTGGTTGCACAATCCTTTGCGCATATCGATAGTATCGATAGACACTAACGATCTTCTATTTACAGTTAGCCCATAAGCTTTTTATTTATTTATATATTTAATTTAATTATTAATGTGAAACATTAATGTAGACTTAGAAATGTGCTGAATATATTAACACTTTAAAAACATTGTTATAGAAGTCGAACGAACAGAAAATTCACGGAAAATTTCGATCACAATTGTTGTTTTATTTCTTAATCGATACTATTCTAAATTTAATGTATTTTAAGGAAGAAAAATTAAATATTTACGTTCTTAAAACAATAACACAAGATGTTTGTCTTAAGCTATTTTACCATATGAATATTTTGATCCTTACACTGTTTTTAAGTTTATTCGTTTAATGTAGAATTGTTTATTTTTTTAACAGTGTACTCACTCATAAAATCAAGCGAGTATGTGCATTGGTAAATTGCAGGATTTGCATAAATGTATTTAGGATTTAAGTCAATCAAGCATTGACACTCCAAAGGCGCTGCTGTGGCAATTAGAAGCGCCTTCAGTTCGTCAGCAGCAGCAGCAACAGCAGCAAGAACTTGGCATACGGAATCGGTTTGGAACTCAGATTCAGATACGGATTCAGATTTCGATTCAGCTTTGGCATACGCAAGGCAGCAACTGGTCAATCGGCACACAGGTCATTGTAGTGTCCCCCCCGCTGCGAATTAATCGTTTTTAGTGGCGGGGCATATATACGTATATACGCTACCCCTGCAACCCCTGCCCTGTGCCACAAGCATGGCTGATTAATATTTTTGTTGCTGTTGTTGTTGTTGGAACAGAGTTGTGCAGCCTCTCAGCCTCTGGTTCTTTTTCTTTTTCTTTGGCTTGTCTTGTTAGCATATCTCGCCTCGCATGCACTTTTGCATACATATTTCGTTTGTTTGTAATCTGTTGCTGTTGTTGTTGTTGTTGTTGTTGTTGTTACTGTTATTGTTGTTGTTACTGTTGTTGCTGCTGCTGCAGCCTGCCCGCTGTGTGAGTGTATTATTGGCGCAAAAGTCCAAGTTCAAAGCCATATTTGACTTGAGAAAAATCAATAAAACGATCGCTTGCTGCGGCACATGCGTGTGTGTCAGCTCTAAGTGTGTTTGTGTGTGTGTGTGTTTGTATATCTGTGTGTGTGAATCGCCTTTCTCATAATGAAATTATTGCCCTGTGATTGAAATCTATTTATGCTAATTTACGTGTGCATTCGCACAGGCAGAAAGTGCCCCAACGAGGCACCGACATCTGCCACACGTTGCTGCCTCCTGTTGTTGTTGTTGCCTCAGTTGCCTGTTGCCGTTAACAGAATTGTTCCAAGGCTGCAACATTTCCGCATTTTGGCCGCAGCTGCAATGTTGCTGTTGTGCTTTTTTCTATTGCTCTTGATGTTGCTGTTGCTGTTGCTGGTCATGGGCAATTGGAATTGGACGACGCCCACCAAAAGCGTATCAAACGCCACAAACAACAACAAATAAAAAGCCAAAAACAAATACAACAAACACTTGGAGAGCCTGCAACTCGATCTTGATTAGAAGTGTGTGTTCCGTAGCAGCGACTCAGCGGCATTTTGAAGTTGAATTTGAAGTTAAAGTTGCGGCCCAAGAGCTGTTGACAATTTTCAATTAAAATGACTTCGAGCTGGTCGTTGTCTATGTATGCGACTATGTGTGTGTGTGTGTGTGTGTGTGTACGTGCTCTAAGTGTGTGTTAATCCACCCACGCAGCACAACACACACACACATGAACAACGCCTTAGCCCCCAACATGACTGACAATTCCAATTCGGCTTTAACTTCTGCGCCACTTCGCCGTCCCCCTACCCCTTCTTGGCTCTTATTAGATTCAAATCACTGCTCGACAAAATTCTATTTTTGTCGTGTTTCAGCATGTTTCTTTTACAACAAACATTTAATTTCAATTCGGAATTGTTGAACAACAGAAAAGAGTTATTTTGAAAAATTTCAAGTTATTTATTTTTGAGCTACGATGTTTTAACAAACTGATTTCAACACGTTGTCTGCTTCTGGTATATACCAACATGAACGAGTTACCAATAGATATAAGAGAAATGCGTGTTCAATGAAACATTCCGCACTTAAATCGGATTCATTTAAGCTGAGTTAAGCAACTTGATAATTCGGAAAGAGCATTTTCTGGTTTTTTGATTTTGATTTCTTACCAAAAAGGAACTAAGTTTCAAAAAGTTTTGAAATAACTTTTTTTTACAAAGTTTTATATCTGTAATTGTTTAGAAGTCAATATAGAATTTTTCAAATAAATGTGTTAAACATAAGTGAATTAAAATCAAATTTTGTAAATTAATGCAGATTTAATTTAAAAGAGAAATCACAACCAAAAACAAATTCTGTATAGAAATAGGTTTAGTTTTGACGAAGCTATGGGGCTTGAAAACTTGGGAAGATCATTTCCAATGGAATTGGGACTCTTAGCATGATTTTTTAATGAAAACTTGGCAACCTCAGATACAAATTTAAAATCTTGTAATGGTCTTTTTAAAACCAAAATGTTTTAATTTTACTGTACAAAATCTAAATTCAAAATCTATTCAGTCTTCAAATCTCGTTTGGGATCTGACGAAGTTCTGAGAGATCAAAAACTGAAAGTAGCAGGAAATTTCAAAACAATGTAAAGTTTCACAAGAAAAGTTAATCAAAAAACGATTAGACTGAAAAACAAATATTGTGTCGTGCAGTGTACTTAAGCTCCCAAATCACTCGCTCGCAGTCGGGTTGAAAAATGGTCATGTTGGAGGCTTAGGAGTATGTAAAGTTCGTACGCTCTTGACATTTATTTGCCCGGCTTTCAGCATTTGACGTTTAATTATAAATGGGCCGCAATATTCTTGTGAGTGTATTGTGTCTATTGTGCCTTAATTTTTGATCTCTGCTCTTTCCCTTCTCTCTCTCTCTCTCTCTCTCTTTGTATCTGAAGTGCGTCATAAAAATCTGCGTACTTCTAACTTCATATCGAATATAGCGATTTCATATTTTGTTGTTGGGATTACCTTATCCAATTAGTGACGGCACCAGCCTCAGCAGCAGCAGCAGCAGCAACAACCAAATCCCCACAACAATCGACGATGCATAAAATGCTAAAATAACTATACATGTTGCTGAGGGGTAGCAATGGTAGAAATGGACGCCAGCAACATATAGCATACAACGGTAATACATACATACGTTATAAGGCTGAGAAATCGGGAATCTCTTAGCCATAGTTGAGCTGTTTGCTAATGTTGTTGTTGGTACCAAGCAACCAAGTGCAGTTAAGTTTTGTCGCTCTGTTGGCTTTTTTTTTTTTTTGTAAACAGGTTCCTAAACATTTGTGCCTTGTGTGCTCGTCGTATTTGTGATATATTTTATTGTCTTTTGATGTGTTTTAAAATCCCACAGCAAGGAATCGATAAAATTTATCGATGCTGTCTGCCAGTCGCCTAGAGACGACACACAGCAACAACAACAACAACAACAGCAACAACAGCAGCAACACCAACACTGGGAACAGGTTCTGTGGCGAGACAAGACTTTAGACTCTAGACTCAGGACTAAGATAGTGATAGTCTTCTCCCTGAACCCGGCATGGCGACAATTTTAAGTGCGAAATTAAAAGTAAAACAAGCGATTAACATAAATTTTAAGCAAAGCGCAGTTAATGTTCGCCTCGCTGCACGCTTCTGTCTGCAGCTAAATGTTGCAGTTGCAAATAAGAAAAAAATAAGCAGAAAGCCAAAACTCCTTCATGTTTTGTATAATTTGCATACGACATTGGTCCAGGATGAGCTACACACACACACACACACACATACACACTGTTCAACGGAAATTGTGAACGGAACGTCTCTCTCTTGGCCAAGATTAAGACATTGTGGTTCTTTGCTTTGTGCCTCGACTTTTAATGAAAACTAATGCAATTTATTGATTATTGCTATTTAATAATGTGCGAGCCGTTATCTCAAGCTGCTTCGAGCAACAGAAACTACTCAAACACACACTGACAACACAATCACTTCTTTTAATAAGCTGCAATCCAGCGAGAGAAACAAAAATGAGCTAGATACACAACGAGAAATTAACATGTCATATTTATGATTAACTGAATGCAATAATAACTCAATTATAATTATCAATGAGGTTGTCACGCAAATCTCTAGAGATTTTAGCTTCGGTTGGCTTGCAAATCTTCCGAAAAAGAGCATGTGTCCCTGAAATTAGAGAGATTTTTTATCTTCAAGATTTTGATTTTGAAATTTTGTTAATGGGCTCAAAATAACTTTTTCTTATGTAGTAAATAATTTTTTTACTCCCTGTTCCCATTAAAAATGGGAAAAAGGGAGTTACAAAGTACTGCAAATGTGTGTAACAGGCAGAAGGAGGCATTTCCGACTATATATAAACTATATATATTCTTGATCAGCATCAACAGTCGAGATGAACTAGCCATGTCCGTCTGTCCGTATGAACACACAGATCTCGGAGCCTATAAGAGCTAGAGACACCACACTTGGCATGCAGGTTCCTATATACCGTACGCAGATCAAGTTTATTTCAAATTTCGGATGCACCCCCCGCAACCCCGCAAATCGCGAAAAACTCCCACAGCCACAATTTTAATGATAAAGCTTTGATTTTTGGTTTACATATATGTTGCATCAATGTTGACCAGCTGTGTAAATTTCATCACGATCGGATAAATAACACCAAAGTTATGGAAGAATCTATTACCCCCGTCTAAGCAGGCAGAAACAAAAGTTTGACAGGCACTGCACAAGTTAAGTGCACTGCTTGCTTGTGTTGCCGCTGAACTGCTTGAAATGAAAGTTGGGAGCAGGGAGTCTCGTAGTCAGGAATTCAAGTCGTCCCGCTAAATTCTTGCAAAGCATATAGATTCATTCATAACGTTTCCAAAAAGTCATCACTCGGTAAATCTATGGTAGAACTTCCAAGCTATAGCCATTTGAATAAATCAACATTTTTCAATTTTTTTCGGCTTTCCAATTGCCACGTCACATTCCAATTGGTTTTGGTTGGTTAATACAAACATTTATTTTCAACCGATTCTTCCTATGTCAGCTATATGTTTTAGTGGTTCGATCTGGCAAATTCAACTATAGGTACTACCTGCATTAAGAAGCATCTGTGCCAAGTTTCATCAAGAAAGCGCTATAGCAAAGTCTTGAAAAACGCATATAAATAGACGGATAGAGAGACAGACAGACAGACGGACATGACTCGGCTGTTGATGCTGATCACGAATATACAATTTTTTTCTAAAGCCTGTCCTTCAATGCGTTACACATCTCGTGACAAAATTATAATACTCTCTGCAAGGGTATAAATATTTGTGCCATAGAAAAAAAAACTAAATGATTTTCTGTATTATATATCTTAAATATATCATAATTTCAGCCTCACTGCGACATAGTGTAATTTGCGCATAACTTGTCTGCAAAGTTTTCTAGCCGTGTACGGATTTGATGCGATTTCAAATTTGAGATTGCAGCTCATCCAATTGTGGCTCAGTGGTTCTGTTCTGTTCGGACTGTTGCACCACCACACCGGAAGCCACCACTGACCCAAATACAGGAGTGTCAGTGTCCAGTTGTGTACGCTCTTTTTGTTGCTGTTACTGTAGCTGCTGCTGCTGCTGCTGCTGCTGCTGCACAGCGGTGCGAAGCGCACTATGTGGTCTGGCTGGCAGAGATCGCAAAATGCATTATTTATGTAGGATTTGCCCAACTCCAACTGTAGTCTGTCCAGACAGCAGACTACCCAGACTGCCCAGACGCAGAATCATGTTCTTGGCCAAAAGTTAACAATTTGGCATCATGACAAGCCCGCACTTGGTCCGATGATGCACGCTTGTCAGCCAACTGACAGTTCCAGCTCCAGCTCCAGCCTCAGACCCAGTTCCAAGCCCAGACTCAGACCCAGACCCAGACCCAGTCTCTGAGCCAGTCTTCCAATGCTGGTGAAATGAGAAAGGGCTGGAACTCTGCCTGGTTAGCGTTTAACTGGCATTGAACGCTTTTAGCTGCTTACAGTTTATACATAGGCTGGTTAGCCTGGTTAACGTATTTTCTTCTCTTTTTTTTCTTCTTTTGCTTGGCCTGTTTGTTTTAGCGCCTGTTGTGACAGCCGTCTGCCACGTTTTTGGCACTTGAAACGGGCCTGAAACCGTGCCTCCTGCCACTTGTTGCTGGATGAGCGAGGGGGGGAGTAGATTGTATGCCAACCCAACTCAATTGGCCGCATCCAGGCCAACAACAAGTGCCAGAGTTAAAGCGAACGCTCATTACGCACTGATCGTGATCACAAGTTGTCAATAAAGCATAATACATGTTCTTAGCTCAACACAATCAGCACTTAAAATACTCTAGAAACATGCGTTTAAACTAAGCTACAGTTACCTAATTTAAAACTATTTTTTTTTTTAAGAAATGTTAAGTATAATAAATATTTCAATATTTGTGTGAAATCATTTCAATTCATTTCTTTTAAAGAGCAGCTATTGTGTTTTAAACGCGACGAATACTCTTCTTGTTTTTGATTTTCTACTATACTAGAGAATGCATTTATTGCTTTTTAAGGGTAAGTTGATTTGAAGTGAAGACATGCAACACTCATTTGGTTTTCGCTTTCGTTTCTAGTTTTTACTTTGAAAAAGATTTTGCGTATTTAATTCACTTGTATTGTTAAGATTCAACTGAAATGACGTCAATCGAGACATTTATGGCCAATCTGTGCTAAAGTGGAAACCAGAACAGATCTGCTAGTCTTAAATTTTCAACTTTTATTGTACGATTATAGCAAAGGCATACAACTCTCAGCTGAATAGAGTATACAAAATTGCGAATGCAACTTTCAGTAGTTGTCGCTACAAACTAGCAACGTGTCAACAGTTGTTGCTGCTGTTGTTGTGTGTTGCTGTTGTTTCGGTCTTGTTGTTGAAGCAGTTGTTGCAACTTGCAAGTGCAATTGCCTCTTTCCTGCTCGAAGGATGCAACACACAATGGGGCCACAACAACAGTAACAACAACTTCAGCTACAACAATAATAATAACAACTGCAAAACTACAAACTACGAGCACAAACTGGCGACAGTTCGATTACAGAGCCAAACTTGGGCCTGTTGTTGCTGACTCTTGCTGATTTCCTAGTGCGTAGCAATCTGAACAGTAAATGTTGTAGTTAAGGCCCAGAGATAGCTCTAATGTTGATGATGACAGGCGACTTTAAGTGATGTGATGGCCCGCAACTTTCTCACAGACTTTTCGTGGCACAATCTTTGCAATTCTTTGGAGAATTGCTCTCGCTTAATTATGTGTAACGATGTTTTTTAGCTGGCAGCCGTTTTGTTTTTTTTTTTATTATTTTTTTATGCTTTGTGTTGCGGGTGCAGCTTAGTATTATTGTGTGGCAATTGAAACCCATGAATTCATAATTCCCGTGCCCTGCCTTGCAGCAATTTGTGCAATCTCGTTGCAATTTATTGGCCGCCTTTGTGCCGCAACAAAAAAAAAAAGGAAAAAAAAAACGATTGCGGCTCTTTTTTTTTTGCTAATGAAGTCATTTGGCTGTAAGGCCGCAGGTTTAACGTGATTTGCCTTTGATTAACATTATGCTTTATAAATTGTCTGTCAATCCAATCTGGCTAGAGTCGTTCTTAGTCCATTTGCAACAGCAACACAGCAACATCAGCAACATCAGCTACATCAGCTACATCAGCTACATCAGCAATATGCACAGCAGCAACAGCAATTGTTTCTCGTCCATGGGCAATTGTTCACGCCGTGGCGCATATCAGCCAAGTTAAATCAGCCAACAGCCCAATTGAGCATGCCCTCTCTCACTCGCACTCTAACTCTATCTCTCTCTCTTCCTGTCTTACTTAGATGACGCACTCTGCTCAAGATTTTTCGTCTAGACAATGGCGGACTTTAGACTTCAGGGTGCTTTGGCCATATGTTCAAGTGGGTCGACAAACCCGCGACAGTTTTTCATTTTTCTTTTTTTTTGGTAATCAGATAGAGACAGCTATAGGGAACAGAGCACTAGAGAGAGGGAGAAGGAAAGCTTGTGTTCGTTAGAGTTGTGTAGTGTAGTTCATTTAAATAGTAAGCTCAGTAGTTTAATTTTTGGTAAATGATCTAGTCGATTAAGACTTAAGAAATAGACATATAGATGGATAAAGGACTATTCTATATGCTTTGGATATACTGGCATGTTCTCATTTTCGATTGCGATCAATATGTTTTCAATTGCGATTAAGGAATTTCAAAAACTTATTCGATATTTTGTTTTGGATTTAGGATTTTACATAAAATGAATTATAAAGTGAATGCTTTTCAATGCGAAATTAGTGGCACAAAAATCAAAAATGTTTCGAAATAAAAAGTAATTAAAATTAGAAATAGTTCAAATAGTTTGGTACTAGTTCGATTTAAGCTTTAAATGAACTAACTTCAAAGCAACACTAAAGTGCTTTGATATCTTCGTATCGGTGCTTTGGTATCTTTGGTAGGATTATGTAAAACTCGCTCTGTATATGATGTATCTTACGGTTGTCTGTTTGCAAAGCTCAGCCACATATTGTTTTGCGTTTGCAGCCCACGCAATTGATTTGATTTTTGTGACACAATTGAATTATTTATTGGATTAAAGCCCAAATGGAAATCAAGACAGGGCACCTCTTGCGGTGCAAGCGGAAATGCTTCCATATATATATATTTTCATGTTCCATGTTCCCCATATAGTTGTAGACAGCTCTCCAGCTCTCAGACTTCGACTCCGACTCTGACTCCAATTCCATGATGCCTGATGCTTGGCTAGGCCTCTCCATCTAACACACAAAACAAAGCGCTAAGAATGTTATTCATGGCAGTCAGCCCAACTAGACAATGGGCATATATACTCGTATACTCGACACACAATCATAAAAGCATATAGACGAAAGTTATGGTCTTGTGACCGTTAATACCTTACCGCCATACTGCTCACCATGTCTGTGCTATGTCAGTTCTTAACATTTGGCAATTTGTTAAGATAAGACAAAAAAAAAAGAAGTAAAATATGCATAGAGAAATACATTTCAAGAAAGTGTCAAAGTTACGCGCTCGAACAAGATTGTCAATTAAGCAACGATCAAGGCGGAAATGGTATTCAAATCAGATGAAATCCAAAAGTTACACAAATTGTATTTATGTTAATGTAGATTAGAGCTGGAATCCGGTTCAAATAGTTCAATATATATATAGCTTGAAAGTAGAAAAAATGAGACTACGAGATTCCCTGCTCCCAACTTGCATTTCAAGCAGTTCAGCGGCACTTAACGTGTCCAGTTCCTGTCAAACTGTTGTTTCTGCCTGCTGAGACGGGGGAAATAGGTTCTTCCATAACTTTGGTGTTATTTATCCGATCGTGATGAAATTTACACAGCTGATCAACATTGATACAACATATATGTGTACCAAAAATCAAAGCTTTTTCTTTGAAATTGTGGCTGTGGAAGTCTTTTGCGATTTGCGTTGGTGCGGGAGTGTGCATCCGAAATTTGAAATAAAGTTGATCTGCGTATGGTATCCATACCTGTATGCCAAGTTTGGTGTCTCTAGCTCTTATAGTCTCTGAGATCGACGCGTTCATACAGACAGACGGACACAAGACAGACAGACGGACATGGCTAGTTCGTCTCGGCTGTTGATCCTGATCAAGTATTTATATAGTTTATATTGTCGGAAATGCTTCCTTCTGTCTGTTACGCATAATTTGCAGTACTTTATAACTCCCTTTTTCCCATTTTTAATGGGAAACCAATTAACCAATTTTAATATACAGTACAGGGAGTATTAACTTTTGAAGTTTTCCTAGCTCTAATTCAAATAAATTTAACTTTAATTGATGCCTTGAAAATGAGTTTAATTAAAAAAAAACAAAAATCCTATGTTTACTTAATATATATTTTGAAGATTTCTTTCTCGAATTCGCCTCATCATAATTCAGTTGAAATGACAGCCTAGATTTGATTATAGGTATTTTTTTTGTTGCTTGTTGCCACTTGACTTGGGTCGACTGCCACACACCTCGTTTTGGGCTGCCCAAATGTTGATATATTTTTTTGTTATTTTTTTGTATTTTTGTAGGGCAGTGCACTTGTGTCAGGCAACGATCTGCACTTGATATTTTGTGTGTAACTTGAAAAGCGTTAAATTTGAATTGAATTTGAATTTCTGGATTGTCTTGAGGCCTTTTGCTCATTACGCGTCAAAGAATGTAAAAAGTGAGAGCGTGTGGCTTGAGATGGCATATGGGGTCTACAAGGTCTGTGATCTTTGGTGTCTATTGTCAACAGTAGCTGGTAGAGCAACAGGTAAAGCTGGACTGTAGATAAGTAATCAAATTTATATCGAACTTGTAGTTCTTGTTGTTGTTGTTGTTGTTGTTGGCCGCAAGCTGTAGAGTCGTAAAAAATGGGAACATAACTGTGAGATTTAGAAGAGACTTTATGGCATTTACGGAGGTAGCAGTTTTTTTTTTTCTTTTTTTTTTAGTATTTTTAATGGGCCCAAGAATAGAAGGCCTTTTATGTGGACCGACACAGAAGAGTGTTGGAACGAGACTGAAGCTGGGCCCATATTTTAATGGCCATATCCATATCCATATTACTAGCTATCTACTCCCATATGGGTTTTTGAGAGATACGATCCAAGTGCGCGCATTTTTCGACAAGCTTTACGACCTTTTTATGACTTAATCCATACCGAAAGGCTACAATCAAAATACAACAGCAAATAGCAACAAAATATATACAAAATACGCATTGGGCCATATAACATTGTTAGGTTATGCCTTGGCGTCATAAACAATCATTTCGTGGAGTCATTCATTTTTCTGTTAGCATAACAATGGCAACTGGACAAACGGACATATGGACAAACGACGCGACTCTCTCAAAAATCAACGAGCAGAGATGAAGAAAAAAAAAATCGTTTAAAATAAATAAACAATTTACATTTTTAATCAATTGTGGCCAACGTCAAGATCTGCAGGCGTGATAAAGACAGCTGCCATGCTGCCTCAGGTTTCTTTCAAGCATCTCCCTCTGTCTCTGTCTCAGTCTCTGTCTGAGTTTCTGGCTCAGTCTCTTGTCTATAACAATAGACCAAAACTGGGAGTGTTCAAGTCCAAAGCGAGTAATTTCAAATATGTGAAACGCACACAAATCATATCAAATCAAATCAAAATAAAAATAAATAAACATTAAATTATAAAGCAGTTTTGCAATTGTATCTCACATTATTATTTATCATTAGCATTTTTTTTAAACTCAACTCGGTTTTTTTTCTGGCCACTCATTGTGCATGATTCAACAGCAATATCCACTTAGATGTCTGATTTGCATAATCAATTTGGTTTATTTAAGGCAGCGACAATTCATCAGTTTTTACTTTTATTTTTATACAGTTAGATAAAATGTTTGAAACCTAAAAAAAAAAGAGATATAGAACACGTGTTTTCAGTTCCGTTCCTTTTCTTTGTCTTACTCCAGAAACAAATCCAATAAAATGAAATTACAACTCTAAATAAGGGACTCATCTCATTTGCTGGACAAAGCTAAAGAAAATTCACTCACAATTGCTTGCATCTTAGCAAGCCACTCTATCATAATCAAGAACCAACAAAATTAAAGTTATTTTTAGTTTTCCGCTTATAATTCTCAAACGGTTTAAGCAAACGTTAGGTGTAGTGCCCGTCTGAACTCATTCTTGGCACAATATATATTTATATCTTATCTTATTATTTCTTATTATCTATCTTCTTTGCTTTGTATTTATTTATTTTATTTTTTTGCCGTAACAAAACGATTTCACCTACGTCGTTGGCAGACTTGTCTATGGCGCTGTTTAAGTTTAAGCTTATTCTATACTTATGCCACAGACAACTTTAAGTTAATTCTATATATGTCACCAAAATTTCATCAAAGTCGGATCACTATGTCTTATAGCTGCCAAAATTTTAAATAAACTTGATCTGCGTATGGTATACAGGAACTTGCATGCCAAGTTTGGTGTCTCTAGCTCATATAGTCTCTGAGATCAACGCGTTCATACAGACAGACGGACAGACAGACGGACATGGCTAGTTTGTCTCGGCTGTTGATGCTGATCAAGAATATATATAGTTTATATAGTCGGAAATGCATCCTTCTGTCTGTTACACACATTTGCAGTACTTTATAACTCCCTTTTTCCCATTTTTTATGGGAACAGGGAGTAACAAGGAAAAAAAAATATCTAAATAATCTTTAAATACTTTTTACTTGGCCGTCAAATAAAAAGAAACAAGAGAGAAATGTTGCCTTCGGCGTGCCTAATATATATAGCCTTGCAAAAAAGATTTGCATAAGAAAACTTATTTTTCCACCGATAGTTCCTATGGCAGCTATAAGATATAGAGGTCCGATTTCGCTGAAATTTTGTCATCATGTGTGAAAAAAGCTTAAAATTAGAAAGAGTGAGTATGGTCAAGTCATTCTGAAAAACAAAAAAGGTTTTCATACAAAAACTTATTTTTCAACCGATCGTTCCTATGGCAGCTTTATGTTATACTTGTCCGATCTGCTTGCAGAAAGAATAAACATTTGTTTCATCACGATATCTCTAAAAGTAAGTAACTAGTTCGCATATAAACAGACAGACGGACAGACGGACATGACGGACATGACGGACATGACGGACATGACTCGACTGTTAAAGCTGATCAAGATATTAACATTTTTCTTTTTTGAGACCTCTCCTTTAATGCGTTACACTTTTCTTGACAAAACTATAATACCCTCTGCAAGGGTATAAAAACTATTTGATGTTTTGAGGAAGTTAGAAAAGCAATCAATTCCGAATGGAATCGCAATTTCGTTAAGATTGTACTTCTTACTGATGCACTTTTCTGACACTTCTCGATCAATAAAAAGTCATATATATCATATATACTGTTAATATGGATGTTTTTTTTTTAATTCCTTAGAGATTTGGAACATTTTGCAGTCGTAGTATCTACCGCGTGCGTCCAATTGTAAAGCGTCAAAAGCGTTTAAAATTCGCATAATTCACAAGCTGATGCGTTGCGACAAATGCGTTCAGTGTTTGTGGATGTTGTTGTTGTTGTTGTTGCTGTTGTTGCTGTTGTTGCTGTTGTTGCTGTTGTTGGCGTTGTGGTTAAAGTCTTAGCTTGGGCCAACACCTTGAGGCAGCAGCACCACATGCCGTGCAGCAGAGGACTCTGACTCAGAGACTTTTAGAGACTCTCAGTGCCTGTCGCTCTGTTTGCCAACTAAACTTAGTCCAGAGTATAGTTTTTTTTTTTTGGCTGCCGTGCTGCGCATTTCTTAGTATTGTTTTTTTTTTTATAAATTTTTGTTGGTAGTTTGCTTTGGTTTGCTTACTTTGTGTGTGTTTTGGCGGTGTTTGGTTACACAAAAAATAACCAAAGTCATCAAATTTCATTGAGAATGCCAGTGTCTCAGTCTCAGTCCCTTCAACGGTAACGGCGCCCACTAAGCTAGGGCAAAAGAGACAAATTTACATTTATATTTGATAGAGAGACAAAATCATCAATATCAGCTGCATCAGGTTTTGATATGCTCAATTTCAGCTTTTGTTTTTTTTTTCTTTTGCCTAAATTGCGCATAAATTAATACAGTTTATTTATCGGGCATATTAATGGCCGCAGATTAAGACATCATGAGAATACGAGTATTATTTTTGTTAAAAAAAAAAAAAAAATATGCAGACATACAATATATGAAAACTTTTTCCAAGCCATCACAACAAATGACTGAATCTCGGAGATGGTAACCAAATAAAATTCAATCGTATGGGGGGAATCCCTGCTGTGAATTTATGCGAAAAGAACCGAACGCGCTGTCGCCTCGGCAGGGGTTGGGCTTGGAGTTTTACTTGGACTTGGTGTTGGTGTTGGTGTTGGTCTTGACTTGGACCTGGGTATGGATCTGGGTCTGGTTATACTCTACAAGCGGGTATTATAGTTATGTTAACTTATTGATAGAGACTAACTATATATCAAACAGTTGCCAAAGAAACGATAACAACAACTTTCAACAACTTCTTCATAAACAACTATCTTATAGCACTGTGCAAGTTTGTAAAAAATGATTTAAGACAAGTGTTTCACAATGTTTTGGATGCTGGGCATAGAAATTCAACATTTGTTTTTTAAGCTATTAGAATCCTTTCAACATTTTCACATTGTTAGTTTTTGGGAAAACTTTGTTTAGCAAAATTTCTGAGAATATTTCAAGCTACAAGTTTTGGTTGCATACCTTATCTCAAAATTTATATCTTGTAGCTTTTTGGGTCATTATATTGAAATAATCGAAATTTCATGACATTGTTTTTCTATAAGTTTCTTCAGTAATCATATTCGAATAAGCGGAAAAAAAAATCTGTTTTTGTATGTTCAATTTTGTTTGTTTTAACAGCTATCTTAACTACTTTAACAGTTTTGATTAAATTTTATGAAAACCGAAACTCATTTTTATATTAACCTTAACAAAAAACCTATTAAAAATGAAAATTGTAATGTTTCTAAAATTGTATGTTAGCTATCAGATTAGTTGCTTTGCAAGCGTATTAGATCTTCGGCAAGATGAAGTAAGCGTAACTTTCTTGTTTCGCTTTTGGTAGCGTTTCACTTGCCTCTCGCAGCTCAACTCGATGTCCATATCCATATCCATCTACGTCGGCGTCGGCGTTGGCTTCTGCGTCTCTGTCTCCTCCTCTGTCTCAGTGCATTCATATTTAAAGCGTTGCCCAAGTGTCATGTGTCATAATGGCACCACCAGCAACAGCAACAGCAGCAGCAGCAGCACCTCCACCAACAGCCTGAGAACAGTTATGCCACAGCAGCAGCAACAATTTGTGGCTGCTTCAAAATGGTCGCTTGACTCTGGCGCCATTTTGTGAACAAGTGCCAATTACTTTCTCTGACCAAAAAAAAAAAATAAAATAAATATTAAAAAAAAAAAAATTGTGCCAATTTGGTGGCTGCATTGGTGAGGGGGTTAAAAACAGCAGCAACAGCAACAACAACAGCGGCAACAGCAGCAGCTACAAAAAAAAAGTTAATGATGTTGCCACATGCTTTTCATTGGCGGCCTCAATGATGATGGCCGACTGGCTGCCGTCTGCGGTTCTGCGTTCCCATTGCCAATTCCCCTCACTACCCCCCTTACTTCTTACTCCTCTCTCATCACTTGACATGCCCTCTGCTGCGACTGTGACTGCGGCTACTGCAGCGGCTGTTCCCATAAACGACTTCAATTACATGCGAATAATCTGAGTGTCTGTGTTAGTGTGTAAGTGTGTGTGTGTGTGTGTGTGTGTGTGTGTGTGTGTGTGTGTGTGTGTGTGTGTGTTTACAAGTGTTTGTGTTTCTTGCTGTGTGATTATTATGAGTCTCTTCCTCTTGCTCTTCACTTGAGGCGGGGCACCTGCAAAATGGCGGCAGCTGCCGCGTCTTGGCCAGTTCTTCGTTTTGCCGACGGTAAAACGTCATTGGCATTTAGCATTTAGCAACAAAAACAAAAAACGAAAAGCAAAAGCAAAAGCTAAAACTAAAGCTAAAACAAAAGCAAAAGCAAAAGCTGCAGCAGCACACTCAGAGAAAACTGTATTCTCTATTCTATTATATTCTATTCTTGAAACCGTTTGAGGTAATAAACTAAGTTTGAATCTTAAAGTGTCTGTTGTTCAGACAAAGACTTTCACATTTCGTTTGTAGTTCCAAATTATTCCTTAACTGCTTATTTCGAATAAATGTGCACAACTTATGAATCAATCATACTTAAATCTAAAATCAAACTTGTTTATTTAAAAAAGTACAAGAAAATGGTTTGAATCCAGAGATTTATTATTAATAGACTAATTTAATATTGATATTATAATTGGCTACTTAATCTATTATAAATACTTGATATATGAAAAAACTGATGAATATGGTTTAAAAAAAATGTTTTTAGTTTAAAAAAATACAGACATTTTCTAGACTTTCAACGTTGACAATTGCGAATTTTAAAGAGAATATCAATGTTTTAGTTGAAGCAAACTGGCCAATCTCATTGATCTATAAGGTTTTCCCTTTGATAAAGTGACTCAGGTTATCTGTTTCTTGATGCAATTAACTCGTTGATCAGCCAAAACTTTTGAAAACGATCGTTTATCTTCAGTTTATCAACATAGAAAATATATTGTTTGTGTTTTAAGCTCGATTGTTATATCGAAGTTGGGAAACTGGCCTTTTTAAGGATTAAGCTTAAATTAATACTATTTCTGACCTACCGTAACAAAATTTATTCAGGCATATTCTTATTATCAAGTCCAAAAATGTGCGTTTGGATTGAAAAATGGGAAACGAAGCATGTACGAATTTTAGATTTTTACAGATGACGTTGATTTGAGTCGTTTGCTAATCGTTGTTAATTTCTTTGAGTGTAGAGCAGATGCAGCAGCACTTTCTACTTGACTACTCTGCATGACGGATCGGGCTACCAGAAAGGCTGTCTGTCCATCTGTCCGTTCGTCTGTTCATCTGCTCGCTGACTAACGAGCGATTCCGATGCGCCGCCGACAATGTCGCTGCTCTTATCTGCCAGAGTCACAGTTGCAGCTCCACTCCTCTGCCCTCTCTCGCTCTCTCCCTCTCACTTATATGAGAGGCTGCCCGTGCCACGATCGGTGGCCTCGTCCAGCCTACTTTGTGTTTTTCGGTGCTTGGCATTTGCGTTGCTTGCAGCAATTGCAGCCTTGCCACCAATACTAAGAACCAAATACGTATACTAATATACAAAATGAATATGAATACGAATACGAATACCAATACAAATGCTTGGATTGAACGCTGATTGCAATCGCGAATGCTGCTGCCAAAACGCTTCTATGCAAAGTGCCGCGGTTCGATCATGGTTGCCTCCTCCTTCTACACGAGGTCTCCTTGTTCCTTGTAGTTGTTGTTGTTGTTGTTGTCTTCTTGTTCTTTGGCTGCAGTTTAACAAACTGCGTTGCGAAGAAGAACCTGTTGCCACTGCCTCTTGGCTGTAGTTGTTGCTGCTGTTGTTGTTGTTGTTACTGCTGCTGTTGCTGTTGGAAGTTGAGTGAGTTGGTTTGGGTTGGTCCAAGTCGAAACGCTTGCGCGCCTATCAAGATGACCAAGGGGTGAACAAATTCATTCAGTCATTCATCGAAACAAATTGGTTGACTGATGATGACGATGACGATGACGACGATGTGAGCGAGACAAACAACAGCAGCAGCAGCAGCAACAGGCAACAGCAGCAACAACAGCAGCAGCAACATCCGCAGCTGCCTCCGTTGAAGCTTGTCAATCTGGTTCCCGCGCCTTGGACTTCATCTGCATCATTCAATTTGCTTTGTGCTTTAGATTTCAAATCCTGCGTGTGGGCAGCTTTGCTACTACTCCTGCTCCCACCCCACCACTCCCCCTCTTGACCAAACGACCACATCAGTTGCGTGTCAACGTTTTAACAATTTTATTTATTTGTCATTAGACTTTTTGAACGCATTCCGAATGCAAATGCCTGACCACACAACATCACACACACACGTCCATGTCATCTGATATGCGAGCAAAGTATAACAATTACCGCCGCATAAATAAATGTTTAGAAATAGAAACGAAATCCCAACTAAACAAATCCAACAATCTACGATTGCCACACACGCTCGGCGGCGACATTACACAGAGGAAATGAATTCAATTTGTATGCGCACATTTTGGATAAGAGGCAAGTTAAATAGCTCGACTAGATAAACACCCATTAGAGGTGTTAAAGAAATTTAAATATTCGTTTCCTATTTCTAATTCATTCAACATTGTAAGCTGTTGTGAAATCAAAAATTTAAAAAGTGTTAAAGAACTTTAGCTATTCGTTTTCAATTTCTTATTCCAATCAAAACATTCAAAATTGTAAGCTGTTCTGAATTTGAAAAAAAAAAATAGTTTTAAAAAAACTTTAAATATTTGTTTCCTATCTCTGATTCTAACCAAAACATTGTTAGCTGTTCTGAGATAAAATAAAAAAAAATAGAAAATATAATTTGAAAAGTTTGATTTTTAAGTCAGATTTTTATACTCCTTTTTTAGTTTTTTGAAAACAAAAGAAAAAAGAGTATATGGGGTTTGTAAAATGTCCGTCCGTCCGTTCATCTGTCTGTATGAACGCAGTTTTTTTCCACAGTTTTAGAGCTAGAGCAACCAAACTTGGTACACATAGACTATAGGCAGAAAAAGTGTCAAGATCTTAGTTTTTATTGCCACGGAACTCGGAACAGAAATGTTCTACAAAAAACCAAAAAGTCATATAACTTTTGCTAACATCAATCAATTTCTAAAATTTTGGTACGTAATGATTTAATCGGAATCAAAAATGGAAGCTCTGTTGGCTGTTGAGCATACTTCATATATGCCAAAGGCATGCGTGGTATATCGAATGTGTATCGCTGGCGGACAGGCCACGGCGGTAATCGAGTTGGCGACGCTGATGCTGACGGGAGACGGCTATGAAAACTAGGAGGGGAGGAGGGAAGGAGGGGAGTGAAGTCCGAGTTTGAGTCGGAGACCGTAGACCAATTTACGCGCGAAACGCATGCGCGTCCCGTGCGCTGGCAGCGTCAATATCACAGCTCTATGTAACTGCTGGTGGGTGGGTCAAAAAGAGGAAGAGGTGGAGGGGATGGTGGTATGGCAGGCAGGCTAGGTGTTCAAAGACGCGGTGGGTGTGCGCGCCAGTTTTCAGAGCTTTCAGAGTTTTGCAGCACGCCATGTGCAGCGGATCAGCAATCATTTGTGCAGCAGCAATTGCATAAATTGCACATTTTTATGACTGATAGTGTAAGAAATAGGCGTGGCACATGTGAGATGCCAACTATTTTGTTGAGCTGCTTAAAACTGAAACTTCAACTTAAACTGAGAGCTGAGAGCTGCAGCTTCATGGCGCGCAATTGAATTTACCCTGTCAGGCATAAATTGCACACACAGTCACTGTCTGAGTCTCAGTCTGGGACTGAGTCTGAGACTGAGACTGAGACTGAGTCTGAGCCTGAGTCTGAGAGAGAGGTTGCTGACTTGGGCTGTGGATCTGCACAGCAAGAAAAAAGTTGAAAAGCAAAAATAGATCAATATCAATTTTCGATATCAATATTAATATCAACATCAAAGTCATCAAAATTAAATGACATTGTATTAAAGTGATATGCAAAACTATAACTTTCATCTGCGCTCGTTTTTCGAAACTCAACTAGCAGAAAAGAGAGTGGAGAAAAATATTTGAAAATACTGCTGCATCTATCATTGCAAAAATAGAAAGGCACTTTACATAACAGATTTAAAGCTTTAAAATCGTAAAAATCGAGATTTCATTAAAATATCAAATGCAAAATCAAAGATTAAATTGAAAACCAAAGAAATATAAAAGAAAATTGATAAAATATAACTTAAGTTGACCAGTTTATTTGAAATACAATTTCTATAATCTGGAAAGGTACTTGAATAATTTTGTTGTTGTAATTAAAATGAGGATATGATTGGAATCCTATAAATAAACCGATAAAACAATAACGCTTCTCACTTTCATTATAAAGATCATTATCTATATAAGCCAGTTAACTTTTTAATCAAATTTTGCTTAGTACTAGCTCTTTCAACTTTTGAAAGATTATAACTGAATAACGTTTTTGAGAATAACTCACAAAACACACAAAAATAAACAAAAAATAACAATACTAACACATTTTCAATTGACTTTAATTAGTTTAAGTTTTAGCTGATTTTATTTGATATATCCAAATGATATGTTCGAAAATTTTCTTTTAAATATGCTTTGAAGTTTTTTAATATGAAAATTGTACTATTATGTATCATATTTTTTTTGCTGTGTGGCTTTGCTGTAGTCTCTGTCTGCGTCTCAGTCTGCTGCTCAGTCTCAGTCGCTGCCTATCGCCACGCATTGATCAATTGGGCGTTGCCCGGGCGCTGCGACTGAGTAATGGCCAGCAAGGGCCTGAGGACATCATTTCCATAATGTCCTTCACAGGGCAGCTTCTTTACAGTCTCAGTCTCAGTCGCAGTCGCAAGTCTCAGGTGCAGTTTCAGTTGCAGAGCCCAGGTGAATGAAGTGGTGAACTCTATGCTGCTGCCAGGGCAATTCACCTTCATCGCTCTGCTTTGCTGTGCTCGGCTTGTAACCAGATTTGTATCGCATTTTATGCCACAATTTTCGTTTGATATTTATGTCGATAATAAAATTAAGATGATGAGCGAAATTGCACTCAGAGCGGTGCATGAAAGGGGCGGCTCACTTCCGAAAGCGACGCCAAATTGGTCTCTGTTCCAAAACTTTTGTTGAGTGAGCCAATCAGACACAAGGCAGCTGCTGCTGTCCAGAGATCAATCTTCAATCATTTGCAGCAGCGGCGCAGCTGTGAAAGTCACCACAAAAACCAAAAAAACTTCACAAATTTATTAAAAAAAAGAGAAGAACCCCAACAATTTTGAGCTAACTGTTATCGCAGCCATTTTGAACATCTACATATATGTAAATTGGTCAACATTTCTTAATGGGTTTTATGACAGCGCTTTTAGTTTTTTATGGTGCCGCAAGTTTCGCTTTTAAACCAGTCTAAAACAAAGCTTCATCAAAAAAAAAACTTTAAGCACATATGTGACTTTTTTTAAGTGTCGCTTAAGTCTTGTAGCTGGGAATATAATAATGTTGATATTGCTAATATCGACTTATTTTGACTTTCAATAGGTATTTTATCAATAATGGTTTTTGACTTAAACATTATGTTTAACCTTTTTGGTTTGAGCTCTTAACTTAATAAAGTATGTTACCTCAGTTTAATTTTCAAAAATAAAATATCGAAAATATCTCAAAATTCTACTTTTAATCGAATGCGTTTATCAAAAGTATCGAAAAGAATACTTCAAGAATTATATCTCACATTACTTTCTTAACTCTTAATTATCTTCCATACATGGACTTTTCATTCTTTATTTGTGTTTTATACATTTTTGAAAATTGAAATGTTAATCTTTTGTATTAAATCGATTGCAAACATCAGAATTATTTAAAAGAATGCTTCTAGAATTTCACCTAACTAGACTTTGTCAAATCTGAATCGATTTTCGTATGGATTGTTGACTTCTTATTTCTGTTTTAGAAATATCTGAAAATATATAAATTTTTTAATTAAGCCTGAAAAAAATAAAAATTAGTTACTTTGACCTTTACGTCGATTCAAGGCTCAAAGTTGGCTGTCATGAAAACAAAATCGATTCTTGGCAGAATTGAATGAAAAATAATCGATAATATCAACATTGATATCGATAGTATTCCAGCTCCATCTACTGGCTGTGCATAACAAAGCCAAGATGCAACAACAGCAGCATCAGCAACAGCAGCAACAGCAACAACTCGAACAAAATTGCTGCACAATCGATTTTGATGGAAGATTAGCAAAATGCTTGCAGCGAAATAAGCAGAGCACTGGATGAGTATCTATACGGGCTAATAACAATAATCAGGCAGGGCCGAGTGCAGCAAGTACACGACGATGTAAAATAAGGGGCAAAAAGTTCTAAATAATAAAATAAAAACACGACACATGCGAACTGAGGGTCAATGAGGAGTAGACGGAGGGTAGAAGAGGAGACGGCAGCCATGCGAAGCAGCAACAGCTGTCAAAGCTAAAGATGAAGATGATGAACAACAGCGACAGGAACAGAGACAAGAGACAGAGACAGAGACAGATGTGTGGCTTACAACGCAGGCAAAAGACGACAACGACGACAACAGCAATGAGGAGGAGGACGGAGGAAATTGAGGTGGCAGAGAGGGTTAAGGTTGTCCAAGAGACGGCGGAAACTCTTTAGCTAGCAAGGCAGAGCGGCAAGGAATTTAAATCGCCTCGGGTGCAAATTACCACGAAAACAATTTTTGCTGCCTGTGCTGCTTTGCTGTGTTGCAAGTGCAACAGCAAAATGGCAGCAGCAGCAGCAGCAGATTGCCAGGATAAAGTATGTTGAAAGCATGCGTCACAAAGGATTGAAAGTGAGGATGCCACAATTCTGATTGCTGCTATTGCTGCTGCTGCTGTGGCTTCTGTTGGTTCTTGTCTAGCTACTCAGCAACTTGCCACAGACATCAGACACAGCTGCTGTTGCACTGTCATTGATGAAGCATAAAATTATGGGAGGCAACATGATGGCGCACATAAGTACGAGTATATCAAAATGGCCGCAGCCTGGATTAAAGTTGCTGATGTGAACGGTGGTTGGCTGCCTCGCCTTGCCTTGCCTTGGCTTGGCTTGGTTTGTCTGCCCAGCTGCTGTTCTAAGTATGGCGGCAAGTGTAACGTGCAACCTGCAACTGCTGCACAAGAACTCTCTGTGAGCGCATAATTAAGCCTTGGTCAGCATGTTTTGCATGGCCGCGATTTAGCACACTTGGCAACGGCCGATTGGCTGCCGTGATTGGTGGCAGCAACCACTGGCAACTTGCCACAAGCCAACAACTGGCCAACACAACTAAGCCTGGCTCATAGATCATTGCACTTGCTCCGCCGCATTCCTAGTTGCAAGTTAAAATTTACTCTTTCTTTTTTTTTTTTTTTTTGGAATTTCCTTTGCTTTGCACACACAAAACGAAAGACTTAGGCAACAAACTTGCCGCAGTTAGTGTCACAGCGCATCAAATGTCAGGCAATGCATTGTTCAATGAATTTTGTGAAATTTACTCAAGCCCTCAGGACAACTACAACAACAACTACAACAATGGCAATTTCGATAACTGTTGCAACACCTTGACACAAACACGCAACGCACCTCAAACAATCCTGCTCCTCAATTCCTGGCGCTGTGTGTGGCTTAAAGGCAGCAGCAGAATCTCTGCAGGAACACAACTTGACAACTTGGCAAGCAAAGTGAATGAAAATTAGTAAGAATCTCTAGAGACAAGTGCTTAACTTCAAGAACATACACTTTCTAAATACCCTTGTAGAGCATAATAAATTTGAAAACACTTAAAATCATTGCATTCAAAATATCTACTTAGCTCTCGATGTGGGTGTTTTTGAAGTCATTGAAGCAAAAGGAAACCATTTTTATCAAAACATTCTTAATCAAGTGCCAAAAAGCTCTAGGTAAACTTAAGTTCCTTATATTACATTTATTATAATATTATTCTGTACGAATTTTCAAATTTTCTTTACTGTGAGTTGCACAGTCAAATCATGACGGTTTTCAAATGAAACACGATGTTATTTACAAGAAACTAAAAGCATTTAGATATGGATTAGTCCTGCGTTCTGTACTCATATCTTAAAATACTTTTCGATGCTCTTAACGAGCTCTATTTATATAAGAGTGTATTTTTGTCAGCTATTGTGTTTTCATTATTTTGGAGAATTGATAATAGCTTGAGAAAACTTTAAAATTACATTAAAAAACTATTTTACTTGTCAAAACCAAAATGGAAGTTTTACAAAGAACTAGAAGACCTGTTGAAATTCAAAATGCAATATTGAAAATTCGAGTTCGACTCCCGTTTAAAAAGTATTCATTATATACTCTGATGTTTATTTTTGTATGAAAACACTTTCATCACATTTTAAGGAAGTGTATTTTTCGTTAAGCTATTTAAATTGAAGCCAGCTCAAAGGCATGAAAAATCAATATTAGAGAAAAGACAAATAAATTCAAAAGAGAAAATGCGAAACTTAACTTTCGCTAAATTAAGCGGTATGTAAAGACCGGAACAGCTATGTGCCTAGCATATCATTTGTATTGGGTAGGGCATTTAATCATCGGTGTTTGCCGCAAGTACTTTATCTACCTTTCTCATTGCAAATTGCTGTCGCATTGCGTGCACATTTTAGCCACAGTGCGGTGCTCTGCTCTCTGTGTCGGCTTCGTATCCTGCGGACGTTCATAAACATGACAGTTTGAGCAATTTCCATCAATCACTTTTTTTTCTTGGTTTTGGTTTTCGGCTGTTTTGTTTTTGTTGTGTTTTCTGTTGAGATTTCGTGACTTTTTCGGGGCACGAAACAAACTGTGGCATGTGCATGTTGCTGTTGTTGTTGTTGTTGCTGTTGTTGTGAGTGATGCTGGAGCCGGCGCTGAAAACGGAAAAGTTCAAACCAGAAATTGCAAGTTAAATATTTTAACTTTATTATATGAAAGTTTTTCGGGGCATGTCAGTTTGGATAGAGACCAATAATAACAACAACAACATCAACAACAACCACAAGAAAGCGGTTCCGCATGCTAATCAATGCGCAAATACAACAAAGTAATTTAAACGATATTCGAAAGCAATCAAGGCGTTCTCATCTCAACTCAATTCTACTCTGTTCTGTTCCAATTTTTATACAGCTTTGGCACCAATCAATTAACACCATAAGCAAAAAGCAAAGCCGCCTTTAATAAACACGCACAGAGAAAGAGACAGCTTAAGTTGAACTAGAAAGACAGAGAACGAAAGTTCGCACCTCGACATGAAAAGATATTTTGTTTGGCATCTGTAGATGATCAGCAGCAAAGTGTTGCATCGTTCGTTAGGTTTTCACACGCCGCCGCTAAGTGCAACATACGAATATTGTTATTATATGCAACACAACAGCATGCCGCCCAAAAATTATGTGTGTACAACTTTATTTCCGTAGAAAAGCGAAGCGAAACATCAAATTGCAATTAGGAGAAGCCCCCAAAAATATTACAAGTGGCCGCTAAGCAGCGCGTCGCGCTTCCAAAGTCAACGTCAAGCTCCAAACACACCAAAACATGAGCCGAGCGCCAGCTCTGTCCAAAAACTGGTTTGTCTCTCTCTCATATTGGGCTGCAAGATCTTAGGTATAGTCAGTGGCGGTTTCCAACGGGGGCAGCTATGGCAATTATAAAGTCCATTCTGGCTATAGCAAATCAGATGCTTACATTTACTGCAAGCAGTAGATATGCCAAAATTGGGCGAATCGCACATCTATAACATTTATCTGCCATAGAAACAATCGATTGAAGAATTAACTAGACGAAACTTACCAATTCTGAGTATTTGCATAATCCATTTGGTTTACTTAAGACTGCGACAGTTTTTACTCGAGTTTATATTAAAAAGATAACTTTACTTACTTCTTTTTTATGAATTTGTCTAATTCCAGAAATAAATTCAATAATATGAAAATTAATATGGGTTACATCTCATCTGCTGGACAAAGGCAAAGAAAATTCACTCACAATTCACTCTTAGCAAGCCACTCTATCTTAATCAAAATCTTACAAAATGAATGATATTTTTAGTTTTTCTCTTATAATTCTCAAACGGTTTAAGCAAACGTTAGGTGTAGTGTCCGTCTGAACACATTCTTGGCACAATATATTTTTATATCTTGTCTTATTATTTCTTATTTTATATCTTTTTTGGTTTTTATTTATTTATTTTAGTTCTTTGCCGTAACAAAATGATTTCAATAATATTATTGGATCTGTCTATGGCGCTGACATCTTGTTTGTGTTGACAACTTGTTTAAGCTTATCTTATATATCATCCAAATCGGCTGACTTTATCTTATAGCTTCTACCGAGCAATCGGATGTAAAATAAGTTTTTAATTGAAACAATTTTTTACTGCAAATGTGTGAAACAGACAGAAGGAGGCATTTCCGACTATATAAAGTATAAATATTCTTGATCAGGATCAACAGCCGAGACGAACCATGCTCTAGCCATGTCCGTCTGTCTGTTTGTCTGTCTGTCTGTCTGTCTGTCTGTCTGTCTGTCCGTCTGTCCGTCTGTCCGTATGAACACACAGATCTCGGAGACTACAAGAGCTAGGGACACCAAACTTGGCATGTAGATTCCTGTGTACCATACGCAGATCAAGTTTATTTCAAATTTCGGATGCATCCCCCCGCAAATCGCAAAAGACTCTCACAGCCACAATTTTAAAGATAAAGCTTTAATTTTTGGTACACATATATGTTTAATCAATGTTGATCAGCTGTGTAAATTTCATCACGATCGGATTAATAACACCAAAGTTATGGAAGAATCTATTACCCCCGTCTAAGCAGGCAGAAACAAAAGTTTGACACTGCTTGAAATGCAAGTTGGGAGCAGGGAGTCTCGTAGTCGGGCACACTCGACTAGAGTATTCTTACTTGTTTTTGTTTCAAAAGTTATCTTGGCCAAATTATTCTGTTCTGACTTTTAGAATGTATTTGTTATGCTGACTACATTTTTATCAAAATCGGTCGACTATATCTAAAGGCTGTCATTGAAACAATCGATCAAAAACGAAATTTTTATATATTTTATTAAAATTGTATTTATAGAAAAACTCTCCAAAATCTTGGCAATATTACCATATATACTGTACCATCTTTTTTCACAACTTTACCCTGGATCTACTGCTTGAAAATAAATTTATATAACATTTTTTAAATATTTATTATGAACTAAATGAAAGCCCCTCCTAGCAGCGCCTCTGTGTATGGTTTATTGGTTTGGGCTTGAGTTTGGGGTATTGGGTCTCTTGGCTCCACACGGCGGCTTTCGTCTAATCAACTTTGCAATCGATGTTCATAAATTTATTTCATTTGGACACAAATTACAAGAGTGTAGGGTGTTTAACATGGCGTTCAACTTGTAAGATCAATTGCTGGACAGAGACTGAGACTGAGACTGAGACTGATCAGCAGCGTTGCGATCAGCAGAAGCAGAAGCAGTAGCTAAAAACAAATTGGTTTTAACTTTATTGATTTGTTTAGAGAATACATGCGAGTATGTAAAAAAGACGGAACTGTATTGTATAGCAAATAATAAATACGTTATTTGTATATACGACATATTTATAAGCTATTGTAAAACTCAAATACTGCCATAAGCTATAGCGCACACTTTATGTTCACTTGTAAAATACTAGTTTATGTTTTTTTTTCTCTTACTATAAAAGGCCAGCTGTGCCATTTCCCTCAGGCAAACATTCGCTAGATCATAAAAACTATTTTTGAAAGTCTTTAAACAATGCTTTTTAGTTATGGAAATACCTACGCTATTTTTGTGTTTTTTTTTTTGTTGCTGAACATTTGGATTGAAATTTTAACACCTGCACATAATTTTCATAATGATATATTAAAAAGCTGTTATTAACTGAAACGAGTGCTTATTAATTTTATTTATTTTTAATATATAATAAAGCATTGTTTAATCAAACATATTTGGTCAAAGTTAAAGTCTAGCTTAATGTTAATGAGATTATGAAATAGATATAACAGCTTTAGCTAATAACTTATTCTAACATGTCTGGCTTGCAATTATTATACATACTTGGAAAGTTGAGTAAAGTGCGAAATTTGGATACTAAAAAACGCTATACCAAATTAAAAGTCCAGATATATCAGATCATTTTAATCAAAGATGAAGAAAACACTTCAGTTTCGGGCTAAAACTTTCGTTGTTTAAAAACGTTTTTCAACTTTGTATATATTTATATGACAATATATATTTTTGGAAACAACTTTGAAATTAAAATAATTTATTCAATATATATGAAAAGGAGATGTTTCAAGCTCCGAATTTTTAGCAAATTAAAGGTACATCCTAAATCAAAAAGAAAGTTTTTGAACGTAGATTGTATTTGTGTTGAGTTGATCCTATGTGGAAACTCGACTCTCAAATGATATTGGAATAACAAATAAACTCAACTTTATATTTATAGTTTAAACTTGATTTGTTTAAGCAGTGATGTTCTTTATATTTAAACTGCCTCTGCGTGTTTAAAGTTCATGTTATATTTCAAATATGCAATAGATCATACATGTATATTGGCATAGTGAACATAGAAACCCGTGTCAGTTGCCAAGCATTTCATGTTGTGTGTTTTTTTGCTTAAATATTTTCTCAATAAATAATGTGGCGCCTTAACGCGTTGCAGTTGCAATATGCGCGTACAGTCGTATCTAGCCATACCAATTTAGGAAATTAGCTATATCAAACATATGCGATAGCAGCTAAAACTAAACCAGACTGAGTATCTATGCGCCTACTTGGCCAACACAACAGCAACTGCAACAGATGCTTGCCACTGCCACTTGCCACTTGGCCCAGAAACGTTGCCAGCAGATTGGCGGCGGCAAGTTGTACAATAATTATCAGTGTCTAATTAAATCGTTGCTTTATGCGATATCTAAGCCACTTGTCGCTCCGGCTGCCTGCTTGGCCAATCTTGGCCAAGTTGACACAGTTTTTGCCATGCATTTTTTTTTCACTTCAATATTTTTGCAGTTTTTATTTTGTATTATGAGATTTTCACACTTTTTTGTTGTTGTTGTTGCTTATAGCAAATTTGTCGCAGCGGCTTAATTAGATAGATGCAAAAGCAGGCTGCTTGATAAATTGCTGTTGAGTTATGAAATTGTCTGGATTTATGGGCAGGCGGCAACCGATGTTGCACGTCCCACAAATCAGTGGCTTTCATCGCCGCTTGCCACTGCCACAAGCATAGCTCTCTCTCTCGCTCTAGCGCTATCGCAGACTTGGCAGCGTTTAAGCCAGCACATAATTTACGCTTAAGCATGGCTTTTGACCAAAATCAATAAATCCACACGGCATTCGCACAACAAAAGAAAATGTGCTACATGCGGTGCTGTGCACGTCATAAGTCGAAAAGCCAGTAAACCAAGTTTCACACTCAAACTACGCACTGAATACACTTAGAAAAATGTTGACTCAATCAATAATGCAATCGATAATCCGTGCCTAAGAGCCCCATTAAAACAGCATACCAACAAAATTCATTCGTTTTCAAATACGAAAAAAAATTTTCAAATAACTTTTTCAACATTTTATTAATTATATTTCGGTTACCGAGCTTACGGTTACCGTGGTTGCGGTTACCGTGGTTGCGGTTGTTGGCCTTTTAGCTTTCCAGCTGCCACATTTGTACAAAGGACTGCACTTGCCGCTGCAACATTGCGCGTCCTTGAGGCATCCCGTGCTATCCTTCTTGCAACCTGCCTGCACAGCTACAATCCCAATCATCAGAAATACTATTAAACACAATAAGTTCATGTTACGATCTCTTTATACGTGCTTGATATGATTGTGAAGCAATTGATGAATATACATTAAGCGTATTCGATAAAGCACATTATGCAATTCGATACACTTAATTTGTTATACAAAAAAATATATTAGTTACAGAACAAAACTTAACTGTCAAGCAAATAGTGCAACGAATCGATCTACGGCACATATAAGCAATTAAGTCTTGAGAAAATAACATTAAGGAATTAAAGTAAATTGAAAATAATATGCCTATAAACAGAAAAGCTTTTCATAATAAAAAAATTCTTTTGCAACAGATTGTTTCTATGGTAGCTATGAGATATAGTCTTCCGATTTTGAAAATGGCAAGAACATACTAAAACGCAGAATATATAAACTTGGTCAAGAGAACTTGAGAAACAAACAAATGTTTCATACAAAAACTTTTGCTATATCCGACTGCAGCTATTAGATATAGTGAATCGATTTGGATGAAATTTTGTTGACATATACAGTATAAGCTTAAGCTTAAACAAGTTGTCTGTGGCATACATATAAAATGAGCTTAAACATAAACAAGCTGTCAGAGCTATAAACAAGTGATTCAAGTGGTATATTAAATGAAAACCAAAAAATATATAAAATAAGGGGCTCAGACGGGCACTACACCTAACGTTTGCTTAAACCGTTTGAGAATTATAAGAGTCAAATTAAAAATAACTTTAATTGTTTCTGATTTTATTGTGACAGAGTGGCTTGTTAAGTTAAGTTGAGATAGCTTGAGAAGCCAAATAGTTTTTAATACAACACTTTTGTGAACCGACTGATCCTATCATATATATAAGATAGTAGATTAAAGTAAGTATACAATAACTTATTTTCTTTCAAAAAATTTCGATTTATGTGAAGTTTTTGTAATTAATAGAATTTAAATACACACTCTATCTAAATGAGAAGTTTTTACCAAAATGAAGTTTCATATTACAAATGGGTTTAGTTTTGTCGAATTTCAGGCGAGCTAAAAATATGGAACATTCTGTTCAAATCAAGTTGCACAGCTTGTCGAAGACTTGACCATCTCATCTACCAAGAACGGCAAAATAAACCACAAAAATAAATACAACACATATCATTTTTAGTATGAGTATATTAAAATAGAAGCACGTGTGATTTTTATGGCAAACAAAATATTTACGACAAAAAAGAATAATTTTAAAGGAAGTTAAATATTGCTATGATTTTTCTTGGTGTAGAAGAGGGGGGCTCGGCATGGAAAGTTGAAACTGACAGCTGGGGCAATACTCGTAGCATCAACACCGTTGCTGCTGCCTCAACTGCTGCTGCTGCTGCTGCTGCTGTTGCAGCTAACCTAATATCGTTTGAAATTTATGATTTTGAACTTTTTAGCCAGGTCTGTTTTGTAGCCTGTTTAGTTTTAAGGCTGTAAGTATTTCGTGTTTTAAAATATTTGCAAGCCGCTCAACGAAATTCTTTGTAGCTTTTGATGAACTGGTACTGGGCAGCCAAGGCAGCCACAAAAGGTGGGCGTTGTGGCACTTCAAGTTGCACGTTGCAACTTGCAAGCTAGAGTGTCTAGCAAAATGTTGGCTTAACCCAATTTGTGTGTGTCTGTGTGTATTGACGTTTTTGTGTTGACCACTAATCACAAGCTGCTCAGATTTATAGTTTGTAGGAGTCGTCTCTCAAAGCCATGCGTGTGAGCTTGCCGCAACAAAATGCAACAAGAACCAGTCTAAGTTTCTGATTCTGATTCTGTTGCTGAGAGTCTGGGAGTCTGCTCAAACTGAGATCTATCGCCCAGAGCTAAGCGCGCTCATCTCAGCATAGTCAGTCGCTTATCTAATCGTCTGACATTTTAGGTTTAATTTGGCCAGCCAGCCAGGCAGGCAGTCAGCAGGCAACAGGCAGGCTGCTCCAAGCCGCCCCAAGGCAGCCGCAGCAGCCACAAAAGTTGCAGTTGCAACTAAGTCAAGGCCTTTTGGCGATTCCAGCTTGCGGACTCCACGCATGCGTACTAGATATGAGCAATTGTTGCAACTGTGACTAACAAACATGTGAATGAAAAACGAGATTAGCATTTCTGAAATCCTAAAACGAAACCAGATTACAACATTGTAGAAAACGTGATGGAGAAATTTGTGAAAGAAATCCATACAAAATAGAATACGTTGAGTTAACAGAATAGCAAAATATGTTAACTTAACATGTAATCTCTAGTAATTCGCTAATGAATTTATGTTCTCGATTACAGTTCTGTTATTAACAGTCGCAATCATACTGCACATTTGAGCACTAGCAGTCTAGTCTTTCTAGTCATTGCTGGTCACAGAAACCGTTCTGATATTAACAGTCACTGTACAAATAACAGTTACTGTTACAGTTACAATAGTAACAGTCCGTCCCGATAACAGCCACAGTCTCCATAACAGTCATAGTCCTGATAACAAAAACTGTATTTTTTCGAAATAATTTCTAGTTTTTAGTGAAAAGTTTCTCATTTGGCCTTTTAATAAGATTTCGCGAATGTTTGCTTAAAGTTGAAACCGAAACACCACTTATATTTTTGTCACTGATATTTGAAAGTAACAGTCACAGTTATCAACAAATCAAAAACCAATAATGCTCATTTCTAATGCGTACCTCAGTTCGCATAGTCAGGCTGACTGGCTGGCTGGCTGTCATACTGTCCAAGTGACAGGTTAACCCACTTTCCCAAAACCGCCTCACGCGAAACTAAAAATAAAAAATAATACTAAATAAAAAGAGACCCATTGAATTAGTTGCATTTCGTGGGCATTTTATGGCCAACTATGCCAAAATATTTCCACTCGTAAATTCTCGACTCTTCACTCTTAATGGCAAAACTTTTGTGTTTTTATTTTATTTTCGTTGGCTGAAATGTGTTTGAAATGAATATGCACGACCCACTTTAGAATTGTCAGCGCTTTGGGGGCTCTGTTTTAGACCAAGTCCTCTCAAACAAATGCAAACTGATGCATAGAAAATGATCTTTTAAAGCGTCTTTTTCGCATTGCTATTTTTTCGGGTTATTTTTTTTTTGTATGTGAAAGTTGTGCTGGAATTTTGTACCTATGTATATTAAAATTGGCTGCACTTTAAGTTTGATTGATTTGTTTTTATGGCCATTCCAAAAACCGCCAGAAAAGCGTTAAAATGCAAATGTTTTGACGGCCTTCGCTGGTTACTTACAAAAAAAAAAAAAATTTAAAAATGAAAACTGCATTCAACAAATTTTGCAATTGGTTTTGCTTGGCTACGCAGCAAATTGCTGGCCAAATAGTTGTTGTACAATTTTTTAAATACTCTGCTTTTAAAATTGGGCAAAAAGGTATATTGGGTTTGTGCAGAGATCGTTTGTTCGACATAGCTGAGACAATTTCTAAATTTTATAAATATTTTTAAAACAGAAACATTTTTGTTGTTTTTCAAAAGTATTTTAAGAAAATTTGTGTTGGTGAACGAATAATGTTAAGACTTGATTTTTAGATAATTGTCGAGGACATCATTTGTTTTGTGTGCAGAGTTTTTAAGAAGAAGAGTACCAAAGACCTTCTTAACAGTTGACAATATGTTAAAAGACAACAAAAAAGAAAAACAGAGTATACCGCAGTCGAAAGCTTTCAACACAAATATACTTTCAGATTTTGGCAATTAGGCGGCATGCTTCAGTATCAGATAAAATCTGTTATCTGCTTTAATTTATGCACTTATTAATTATATCAGACTATGCTTGGCAACTACAACAACTACTCGTACTTACTAGCCAACGTGAATTCCCACAGTTGTGGCTGCTACATGACATGCCAAATGTGCCCCGGGGGTATGCCCCATCAGAGCAGCCCGACAACATGAGTTGTAATTATGCATAAGGAAATATAATTTAAAGAAGCCGCTTGCAAATAATTTTGCTACTTGGATTAAAAACAACTCAAGTGTTGTTTGTATTTCTAAACACTTTTTTTTTTTTGAAACTTTTATTCAATTTACATTTGCGGCACAAAAATGCATTTAATACGCTGAGTGCAACAAATTCGTGAAATGTTTGCTTAAATGCACATAAATCAATGCCATATGTTGTTGGCTCAGAAAACTAACTAAAGCCATAAAAAGTCATGCCAGCAAAGACAACAAAGTATTGAACAGAAAACAAAAATACAAAAAATACAAAAAAAATATGAAAAAAAAAATCAATTACACAAATGTTTCAACAGCCACACAGCAAAATAAAAAGTGAACTAAAAATGTTTATTGCCATGGCGGTGGAATTTTCAAATCAAATCAAATCGAATTCGCTTTTTTTTGTGTGCTTTTTATACTCTTGCGGCAGAGTGTTATAATTTTGATAGGCAATGTGTAACGCTTTGAAGCAATTAATTTTGATTTTTTGGCTTCAAATGTGTTCGTAGTTCAAGAAAATGTTTGAATATTCGGTTGAAAACTTTTGTCCTAAGAGAATAGATTGAAAACTTTTCAAATATAAAAATTGAATGAAATAAATAAATAGTAAATGTTTTGAAATAAAGATTAAACAGACACAGAATAAGGTTCCAGTTTTTATATTTAAATCAAGTTGCAAGTTGAGTTTTTGCATAAAACAAATAAATGTCTTAATGGAAATCTCGTTGAAACAGACAAATTTATCCTATAATTGTATTATATTTTATATAAGTTGACTGAATATGATTAATTATGTTCATTTTAAGAAGCTAAGCAATAAGGTCTGTTCACATTTCAGATTCTGTTGTATAAATTGCGAATATCAATGAAAAATTTGGTGAAAGAGTTCTGAGAGAAAGAGAACAACGATAACGAAATCGAAAACTATTCTCGGAAATGGCAACTGGCCTGAGTATTCTTTTAAAGATTCCATGGCAAATGTTTCCAATAGATTTCCAATTCACATAACCTAATCAAAACTAATCAGATTACAAAGCAAATATTGTTTTTTCTCTTTTAAAATATTAATCATTTCTGTAAAATTGTATTTTTTACCTTTTCGCTTAAACAACAAAATGTTTATTTTATTTTCAAAGCTATCTAGAATAATCATGGAATAAGCTTTATTGTATTGCTATAATAAGTAATAAATGCTTTTTAAGAGTATTCATGCTTCGTCTATTTAATGGCAGCTGTTCATTCTTGTTGATTTTTGTCAAGTTTGTTTATTTTTGCGGTTGATTTTTTGCTAACCTGTCAGTATGGGCTCAGCCAACTATCAAACAAACAGAGCAATAGCAATAGCAAATAGCAACAACAAAATTGCCGGCGTTTGAAGTAGCAACGGCTTTCATTGTCAATATGAGATATCTGAAGTCAAGCAGCAGGCAGCAGGCGGAAGGCGGAAGGCAGCTGAGCGGAGGGGTGGGGGAGAGACTTTGGCTGTGGATTGCGGCGGATTGTGGAGTGGACTGCACGCAGTGTGGTCGGCAATGAGCAACAGCTACAAATGTTGTTAACAATTTCATGCTGGCAAGCGAGCAACAAAAACAACAACAACAACAACATTGACAGTTGTGCATGAAATAGAAACATTGGCAAAAGCTGCAACAAAATGCAGCTGGCGCTGGGGCGGCTGTGAGCCAAGTGAGGAAATGTACAATTGGCTCAAAAGGCTAGACAGACAAGCGGCCAAGACAGCCTGACAGGGGACAGCGAGACAGGGGGGGGGCAGGGACATAGAGACAGACAGAGATAGCTACACACAGTGACAGAGACAGTTGTCGAGCAAAGTTGACCACGTTGAACGTGTGTCGTGTGCTGGACTCCAAAATGCAATTGAAAAATTGTGAGCCGAACAATAAATTCCTTCTGTGTGGGATTGCGAAATGTTTGAGCTTGATTGAATTATGAAGTGCGTAAGTTTTTGGCTTGTGGGTAAGAAAACAACAAAAACAAATACAAAAAAAAACAAAAATAAAATGTCGTGTCTTTTGCTGTCTGTCACAGTGACACAGACAAAGACACAGACAACAGACAACAGCGACGGCAACAAAACAAAAGACTTAGGCAACGAACGCGTCGCGTGAGTCACTTTCAATGCTGCCTGTTGCAGTTTTCTTTCCACCTTTTATTCTTTTTTTTTTTTTTTGCAACAAATGCAAATCATGCCGCGACGTACTAGCATTACGCATTTGTTAACAACAGCAACAACAACTGCAGCAACAGCAACATCTAGCCACCATTGTTTGGCCAAAGCACTGACAATCAAAGATTTTGGCTGCCTGTCGCAAGCTCATAATTTCAGCTTAAACGCTTTAACCGTTAAGCGCGACTAGAGAGCTAGGCGGGTTACTGACATTGTCAGTAGCAGTCACAGTCATAGTCCAAGTCTCAGTCTAAGTCCCAATCCCAATCCTAGCCCCAGTCACACTCTTAGCCATAGTTGAAGCTACTGTTGATGACGGGCTCAGATATAGCGACAGCTTGAACAGCAGCCACATTTCCATATTGCCAGCTTCAGCGATGTGGCAGACATCTCTATATATATATGCAGCAGGACTGAAAGCCTCTCAGTGCTGCCAATTCAAATCAAATTTGGCTACTTTTTAATAGTGCAACGGTATTTGGAAAGACTGCAGACTGCGGATAGCGGATTTTAGCTATTTTTGAAAAGTTTAATTTTTTTTTTTAATTTTTCACAAATTAATTTTTATGTGTAAAAGTGCTTTAAAAAGCAAAAGGAAATATTTTAATATAAAGATAAAATTCTGAAAAATATATTACCTTTTAGATATTCTAACAAAGTTGCTTTTGGTCAAAACAAAAAAAATTTCGATATGAAAAAGCGTTCTTATGAAAATCCTAGTTTTCAAGACAAGTTTTAATAAAATATATAATTTATAAGTTCAAAACAGTTTTCATAGAGAAAGTAGGTATATGTTAAACAAATTTTTATCGATGACAAACTAGATCCAGAAAATTCCGCATAGATGTGTATAACCTACAATAAAGCCAAACAAAACTCAGAGTTTGAAATATTTATAGGATAGAAGTTTAAAAAACGCAAAACATATGCTAAAAAAAAATATCAAAATAACATAAAATCGAGATTTATTAGACACTTATTAGACACAAGTGTATGAGACCATATATAATGATATACTCCTTATTAAACTGTAAATAAATGAAACCGCATTTTCTTTGAAAAAGTTGACAACACTGTTAAATACAAAGGTAGCGCGTGTCAGTTAAGTTACGAGGTTGCTGTTAATGGAAAGCAGGCCCTCCACCTATGCATTTTCTCTTTCAATTTTCAATAGACGATTTTCGATTTACGACTGCAACAACAACAACAACAACAACAATAGCAACAACAACAAACGACAAGCGGCGTCAATTACTGCGCCTGCCACAAATGTCAACTGGCTTTTGCGGGTTTTTTGTTTGTTGCAAATACGTGGAAGCTGTTTTTTTTTTTTGCTTTTGATTATTTTTTGGCTGCTTACATACTCGTACGTGCAATGGTACGAGTATATTTCCATTTTCATTTCCATTACGATGCCATAACCTATATATTGCATATCGCAATCTTTGCGTGGGCATCATCAACACCACCATCAGCCGAGAGCCGCCTGCGGAGTACCCTGCATCCTGGGATCGCAGTCAGCAAGTGATAAATCAGCGTCAGGGCATTATATATTTCATTGCTTAATAAGCCATGGCCAACAACAAAATATATATATATATATAAAAAAAGCCCAGCTTGGGCTTGAGTAGCTGGAAAATTGACGCCCGCTGCAAGCTGCTTGATTTTTATTTTTGTTTTTCTCTATTATTATTTTGGCAGCTACCGCTTGATGTTGTTGGCCTGGCCAACAACTACAACTGGATTGTCTGGTCCTCTAATGCCAAGCGGGTCAACATTATGTTTTTTTTATTTTTATCTATTTCAGCGTTTGGTGTCGAGCGCAAAAATAGCCAAAAACTCGTGACTTTTCCATAGCTTTTGCGGTAACTGGCAGCGTTTTGAAAAGGTTTTTCCTATGCCGCTGCTGCTATAAAATAATTTCATTTAATTGATGATCATTAAGTTAAGGGCAGGGTTCAATGTCGTTGGAAATTTAATTAAGCTTCAAATAACTCATTTAGTGAACTGATTTAGTTTTAAGTGAAATGAACTAATTAGAAAAACTTGTATAAACATTGTTACTTATTTTTTAAATTTAATTTATTATAATAAGTGCAATAAGTAGTACAAATTTAAATTCATTAAAATTATTAAGATTAAAACATATTTAAATTTAAAATGTAGTGCATAAAAGTTAAAGTAAATTAAGGATTAACAATTAAGAATTTAGAAACAATCTGGGGGTATTCAAAATGAAAAAAAAATTACAAAACTATTGGACTAACATTCGTTGCAAGAATTGGGAAAAAAAGAGAAAAAAACCCAATTAGACTAAAGTTAAGTTTAAGATTAAAAAAAAACCAATTATACAAAAAAGAAAGAAAAAGAAGTTAAAAATAAAGATTTAAAATTGAGAACATATATAAGTAGAAAATATAAAATAATACACTGAATATATTAAAGCTACTGTTGCTTTAATATACTTGAACAGTTTTCTAAATAGATTATAATCTTTTCTAAACCGAACGTACGATTATAACTATATGCATGTCTAAAATACTCAATGATAAGCAATATATACAAGATAAAAAGCTACTTAAAGTCAATAAAGAACAAACACATGTTGTTAAATTTAATAGCACATATAGAGAAACTCCATATGCTGCTGCAGATTCTTATGAGCATCGATAAAATTGTACACGTTTCAAATGCTAATCGAGCAGCCAAACATGTTGCTACTGCGTTTACACGCGTCCAAATAACGAAACGAAGTCAAAGTTGGGCGCCAAGACAGGCGTTCTGTGTTGGGTGTTGCAGGTAGGGGTGGGGCGGGGTTAAGGGGTCGGTAGGGGGCAGCGTGTTGGGGCATGTTCACGCAAGTGTAAGACAAGTCGACGTGACCATAAGAATCGCCACAAGACCCCAAACGCCAGACAAAATTGTTGGTAAATTTTTATTTATATATTTTTTTTTTTGCGATCAGTGCGCAAATTGTAATCAAACACCAACAACAACAACAACAACAAGTGTGCTTGGCTACCGTTTGACTAGAGCTTGTCGATGCTGCAATTTGTTGTTGTTGTTGCTCTTGAGTGTTGTTGCTCTTGTGTTAAGAGGCGTGCTGTTGCTGTTAGTCTTGCCACGCCCCAACAGCAATAAGTCAGTGTTGTTGCTGTTGTTGTTGCTGTTGTGTTAGCCAGTTGACCCGCATGTTAATTATAAACACATTAGGCCGCTAAAGGAATTAGAATTAGCTTATCTCACACACACATAAACACACGCATAAGCGCACACACACACATATACGCACGCATAACCTAAAGCAGAGTGTCGCCTTCCAAATGTCCAAAATGCTAACAAGGCTAAGAAAATAAATATTGTAAATAGAACTTTAGCTTTATCTATGCAGACCTGACGCCTTTGCCAGTGCAACAACAAAAACAACAACAACAACAACAAATCACAACAAAACAACAAAAACATTGACACTGAAACAGATACAGCCTGCTGATGCAATTAATCACAGTACCCCAAGACTTATCCATACTACAAAAAAAACTGACAACAAAAAGGCCACCAAAACCCAAAGCTGATTAGCATAATTTGATGAAGAACAAACTATCGGTTTGGTTTTGTGTTTATATACTCTTGCAGCGGGTATTATGTTTATGTTACAAAATGTGTAACGTGTTCAAAGATACATTTTCAGAGTCAATGACGAATATATATTCTTGATCCGCATCAACAGCGATCAAAACGATCCTTCGGTTTCTCGGCTTGATAGAATTTTAATAAATTTTGGATGAATATTAATGAATTGGATAACTATATCACATAGGCATGGTTATCACATACAATGAATCTTTATTTGAACATATGGTGTTTTTTTCTATTTATTATTATTATAATAAAACTTGTAAAAAGTTAATTTTCTAATCGTTGTGAAAGTTTTTTGATCTACGCTTAGATTAATATGATTTTTAGTCTCTCTAAAACTAATTTTTACCATAAATATAAGATATTATGTATGGGAAAGTTCGATATTTATAAAAAAATTAACGTCAGCTATGTCGGAACTTTCTTGCATTGAAAAAAAGATCGTTTAAGCGATCAGAGATAATCTTATTCTTATTTTTCAAGATCAATGTATCAAGCCCACCAAGTCCAAACTTTAAAATGCTTTTTATATATTAGTTGATCAAAGTTAGTCAACAATAGTTTTATACACTTTTTCTTAACCAAGCTTATGAACTTAAGCTTAATTTTGATTCTTCAGGTAACTCAATCAAACTCAGCAACAGCGAGTTTTAGAATATTGTGTTTAGTTTTGGCAAGTTTTTTCCAAATCAAAAAAAGTTTTCAATTTTAAATACTTGCAACTTTATAAACAACTGTGCTAGGGTATTCAAACTTCAGCAATGCACAGATAGTTGTTCTTTCCTGTTTGATGTTTTTTTGGTGGACTTAACTTTTTTTGGAGTTTTGTGGCTCCGTTAACTGGGGCAACGCCTTGCCAGATTTGGGCATGGGCAGGGGTCAGGGGCAGCAGCAAAGAGGCTGTCGAAGATTTTGATTTCGATGCGCAAGATTAGCCACGCGTTGCACTCAGCTGCTCCCATTTTACAATTCTAATGAACTAGCAAGATGAAGTTGAAGTCAAAGTCAAAGTCAATGCATCAAGTGCCAAGAGCCAAAAAGAAAAAAAGGAAAAATAAAGGAAAAAAAAAACCAAAAGCCAAATACGATGAACTGTCGTTAAAAGATTTATTGCAGGCCAGGTTTAGGCACTGAAAGCTGAGATTGGTATACATTTTGTGGGAGGAGGCGGGGTGATGTGCGCTCTTTGGCTATAAAAAAAATAAAAGAACGCAGCTGTTGCAGCTTTGAACTTTCGACACCTCTTGACAGGCCAGGAAAGTCAGTGAGCAAATGTTTTGTCTGCACACCTTGCAGTGTGTGTCTGTGTGTGTGTTCTTTAATTGCTCTGGCTACAAAAAACTACAAAAAAAAACACACAACGCTCAGCTACAGTTGGCAATTTTTATGACTTCACAGCGCATTTTGGAATTCACAGGCTAAGGCGAAGGCTACAGACCCCAAACTCTTGTAGTTTCTCATTTGTCTTGGGGCGTCATAAATTTAAGTTTGTGTGCTGTTTTCCTATAGCTTTACTCAGCTCAATTGTGATGCTATCATTTTGCGATTGCGTTAATTTTATCGCTACATTAATTAAGTAATTAAACAAGCTCATGTGCTCTCGGCTCAGCTGCAGCTCCGCACCCACAACTGCAATCTAATTTAGCTGCTGCAGCGCTTAAGATTAAACTAGCTAATTGGGCATAGCCAAAAAAAAATCTATAATAAAATAAAAACAAAAGATTCAAGACACGAACTTGCGCTAATAGCAGCTGCTTAGCTAGCTACGCTTTGAAACGTCTGTCGCCCCGAGCCACTCGATTGACACTCTATTATAATGATAGTCGATAGTCGCCATCATCGTTACTATCGATTTTTTCATATATTTTCACATGAGTATTTGTATCCAAACTTTGTAACTTAAATATAGAGATAAACAAAACGATGAAAAATTATGTATAATGGTTAAAGTTAAAGATAATATCAACCAAAGAGCGCATTTCCAAAACTTTCCACAGTTTTCCTACACAACTCAGTCAGTTGTGAACAGTTAAAAAACAAAAGACTTAGGACACGAACTTGTGCTAATAGCAACTGCTAAAGACGCCTGTCACCAAAAGGCCCTCCCATTTTGTGTCAAAAGATGGCTACCTAAAAGCAGCTTTGGAAAAAGCTAAAAGCCATTAGCCAAAAATAAAAAAAAAGACAAAAAGAAGAAAACAAACAAGCTAAGAAGCAGCAGCAGCAGCAGTTAAAGCCGTTAAAGCCGTTAAAGCAGCACCAACAACAATGAGAAGCCAGACACGTTTCCGCACGTTTGTCAAATAGACCAATCAGAGTGGCGTAATTTTGGGCTTATTACCATTAAACAAGCTGAGCAGAGCAGAGCAGAGCAAAGCAGCGCAGTAGCGAATAATTTGCTGTTTATTTGTTCGTAATTGGACGCAGCAAATGCGGCAAACGCCTGGCGCCTCTCCAGGCCTAATGATGGCTGTTAGTGGCCCCGAAATTGAGCCACGTTCGCAGCCTTCAACATGAATAACATTTTAATTGAGTTAACAAGTGGGCAGTGTGTGTAAGCATGAGTGTGAAAGAGCAAAAGAGACAGAGGCACACTGAGAGAGAGATAGAGAGAGAGAGACGGGTAGATACTACATGGGCATGGGCAAACATTTGGCTGCGGTTGGCTGTAATTTGACAGCTCAGTGATATTAATGCGATTTGACAGCGACAATGACAGTTGTGTGTGCACTCAAATCAAACAAGACAAATAAACAGGCAGACGAGCGACAAATGGACAAACAGACAGACAGACGATCAGACAGATCGACATACATTGCGTATGCTTGATCGAGTCCAAGCAGAGTTGGGACGCTACTCCGCTCTGCTCTGCCTTTGTCAGTCATCCATCAAAGCGAAACCAACAGCAAAACACCAAAAAAAAAAAAAAAACATACAAAAAAAATACACACTGCGCACACTCTGAGAAGAAGCCGCCACACAGTGGAGTCTTATGACTTCTTTCTTGCTAAAAATCTAAAAATAAAATTTAGCATCCTTTTGTTTTGTTCATGCTTACCATCCATTCAAAAACAAACAAAAACATTTTATTTAAATTAAACTTTAATTAAAAATGTGACATAATTCAAGTTATTTCTACTACTACTTAAATTTAAGGAATTCGTTATTATATTTTTGTTATGTTTAGCGATCAATAAGCCCATAGTCCTTTGTCAACGTTTTTGTTGTCGTTGTTGTTGCCGCAAAGTTTGATCAACGAGCGCGACACTGGCATAATGAGCGCTGTATATGTATTTATGGAAGTGTGTGTGGATGCAGCCAGATCTGCCAAGCATATGTGTGTGTGTGTGTGTGTGTGTGTGTATAATTGTCAATGAAACTGGTTTTGGGTAACATCATTCCGTCACTCACGCGCCCAGTCAACTGGCCAAATACGCACAGGCGACAACGAAGACGATGAAAACAACAACAGCAGGAACAACAACAACAACATTGTTTGAGGAAAGAGGCATCGGCAACGCACCAAAGCCGATGCGCTTCAAAGATAATAACCAATATATGCCAAACAGCAGAAGAGCCACAAGAACAACAACAACAACAGCAACAGCAACAACAAGCAACCTGTGTAACGACCACGCCAACACCAAACAACAACCAAAACACAACAGCAACAACAACAACAACTACAACAACATCAATCGGGGAATGTAACAAACGAGTGAAAACTAATGGAAAATAATGGAAAAATATTTACAATAGCCGTTGCTACGAAAAGAAGTTGTTGGAAGGGGTGGGTTGAGTGGGGGGAAAAACAACAACAACAACAAACAACCGTAAGCAGAACGGCAAGGCCTGAGCCCAAGCGAGAAAATTAAAGAGAAAGAAAAACTTATAAAGATTTGAGTGACAGTAAAATGAAACGACGATTGGCAGACCCAAACCGAACCAAACCAAACTGAACCGAACCAAGCCGAAGCTCCAGAGTCTCCCCATATGATAGCCACAGTTAGAAACATTAGAAAGCTAATGAAAGTTAACACAATGACAATAGTCTAACCATCAGCACATGAAGGTGTCTATTCAATATATTTATAGAGAAGAAGCAGATGCATTCATAAGAACCTTATAACAAACACAAATACAAATACAGATACAGATACAAGTTACAAGCAACATGCACAGCAAAAGATACAGAGACACACTTCGGATGCAGTTTCCCATTGCGAGCATTTGATCTGGCAGTTGATAATTATAAACATCGTTTTGAAGGTTGTTATATTAAACAGTTTCGAGACATTTGCATGCAATATTACAACAACAATTACAACAACAATTAGAATATATTGTATACATATATTGTCTGCCAACAAAAAATCAACAAGGCACCGTGGAGCTTTTCAGTGAAATATGTTTGCAAAAATCAGTATTTAGTATTTGAATGGGAATTTGTTTTAGATAAAAGTTCAAAATTTTTAAATATTTTTTTATTAGTGTTGTGTTTATTTTTCAATTGACAATAGAGCTAAAAATATGAGTTATATTTTTAAATTGAAAGTAAAAGTTGAAATTAAATTGTTTTCTTTAATATTGATTTTTTTGTTCAAATGGTAAACTTAGTTTTTAATATTCTTTTTTTCCTTTGGAAATGCAATTTTTATAAAATTACGAAAATTATTTATTTAGATAAATGAATCAAATCCACAAAGTTGAAAATATGTAATTTTATTGTTTTTTAAGTTATAAAAAACGATATGCATTTTTTTGCTTATAAACGATTTTTGTTTTAAAATAAAAACGAAGATAAGATAGGATTTAAAAAAAAAAAATTATAAAATTGTATAATTTTCTTAAGCTTTTCCACGTTAACAAAATAAAAAAACAAATTTTCTCATAAACTTTTTAAGACTTTCGCTTAGATATATAAAAAAAAATGATGAAAAACTATAACATTTGAAATTTAGTTAATATTATTAGGAGCATAATTTTGCAAGAAAAAAAGTCTGTTGGCTCCACTGTGCAACGAACGCAAGCTGCAGGATCGCCCACGCAAATGCAAAAATGAGAACAACGAGAATAAATATGAGAATGGGCCAACAGCAAAACGGCGCCAAACGACATTGAACCAAGTTTTTTGTGCAACTTTGTAAAATATGTATATGTATATATATATATATATATATATATATATATCTGTTATATCTGTGAGAACGCGACTTTAAAGTGTCTTAAATATGTTGTTGAATAACAACTGCTAACATGCATTAGAAAATCAAACTTGCAGCTTGGCAATTAAGTGGCATTTGTCGCCCTGGCGCCGCCGACAACAACAACAATAACAATAACAACAACAAGAACAATAGCAACAACAAATACAATTGCGTTTCAACTTGGTTAGTTTAAGCGTAAAGATCTATCAAAAGCAATCATAAATTCTTATTATGCAGATTATGGCAGTTTGAGTTGATTGTAATTTGCTTTAACTGCGAATCAGTTTCTGAGTGAAGGTCAACAGCTTCACATGATTGGGGTGCGACCCCAAAGAGCTAATTAAACTAATGTTTAATACTGATCCATGATCAATGATTACAATATCAAAAAAACACTTTACATTAGCAGCTGCGGGTGGTCTCTTTACATACATTGAGTGCTTGTCTCGAGTTCAGTAACTTTTTGTTTAATCTACAACACATGAGATTTTGAATCGATATATGTAATTAGACAAACCTGATGAACGAGAACTGAAATAATTCTGCTAGGGCCATACAATTTACAGCAGATAGGCTAAATAAGATAACTGGCAATATAAATTAATGAAAACAATGCTTAATCAAAGTTTTAAGTTGCAGAAAATAAGTTTTTTTGGCAAGTTATAATTTAAAAATCGAATTTTAGAATTTAAATTAATTTTTTCTTATGTTAATTTCTTAATTTATATTTCACAAGGTTTCTTTGAGTTTAATTTGCTTCAATTATGCCTAAAAGTAAGACTTGAAAAGTTTTCAACACTCTCAAGCTGTGCTCACCTATGCCTACATTCTGAAACAAAATCTTACCTTAGATTTGACATACCTCAAAGCAACAATTACCATAATATTCTTAATATAACTTCTTGGGTGCTCTGCTTTTAAATGTTTGCTCTCCACAGTGCACTGTGGGTAGGCTTTGTTTGCCACGCCTCTTTTACATCTAATACGAACTTGATTTTGAAGTCAATCTACTTTTTTTGTTGGTGTTTTTGATGACTGCAGCTTTTAATTATTGGAAAACTGGGCTCGCCGTGAACAGAGAGCAAGAGCAAGAGCAAGATCAATAGCCCGCATGCTCGTAAGAGATACGAATAATACGTTGATTCGTTGATTTGGGGTCCCTTTAAGGTGTTTGTTAATTTGTTGTTGTGCCTTGTTTATACGATATATGTATGCTATATGGAAAAAGTATCAGAAAAGACTCAAAACTCGTCTTAAGCTGAACAAATGTTTGACTTGGTGTGCCAAGGTGTTAAAGCTCGTCTCAGTTGTTTGCTCTTCTTGACCAATTTCTAAACAAGTATGTCTGCATTTGAAGTATCTTTTATGTGTGTTTTGCCAGTCAGTGTTGCTGAATCAGCCTTTTTTCGGCATATCTAGCTTTTTTTTTAAATTATAATGAACGTTTTATGTAATCAATATCGTTATTTTGATTCACAATGGGAGTTATACAGCCTAGTTCAAGTTCTCATTTAGACTTTGTGAAACTGAATCTTCCATCAAGGTTTCTTTCGAACTTTTGCCACTACTTTGCTGATTTGAATGCTTTAAATTTTAGATTGTATTATCTTGTTCAAATGCAGAAAAAAGTTGAGCTTAAAAATCACTTGCAGAGGAAACATTTATGATTAGAATACTGAGAGTATTTTTTATTTTCATAAATATGCACATTTTTTTCATTATATACTTGTTTTTATAATGGAAAATTTAAAAAGTACAATAAAACATTTTTTTTCCTCCTTGAAAACTAGATTAATGTGTTTCCCAAAAGTTACCAACTCTATTGTCCAGTCTAAGCGCTTTGACTAGCTGAGCTTGTAGGCTTATAATTTATTATTTGAATCTTCGACGATCTTGCTGTCTGTAGTTTTCTATGAATTCAGACGTGTCTGCTTTTGTAGATTGTTTTCAGATTTGGGCCGACGCATGTCTGATTTGGTAAGCCGGCAGCTGATTATGTGCCACATTAGTTGATGCAGGGCAACAGTTTGGAGTTTTGATGCTATGGCTCCTCTGCGTGTATTTATAATTCAATCATAAGCAATTAACCAAACCAGATGCTGGAGCAATATTCAAAAAGGCGCCATAGGCAACTCTCACACAAGGCAAGGTCAACAAAAGAGCGAGAGATAGAAAGCAAGAGCGAGAGCAAGTGTAAGCATAGAAAAACAAAAGACTTAGGCAACGAACATGAGTTTCATTAGTTTTGCATAGGGTTTAGCTCTTAGCCACTCTCTCTTTCTCTCTCTCAACCTTCCATTGCCTTCACGCACAAAGATTTTTGACAAATTCGTTTAAAAAAACTTCAAAATTGAAAAGATTCATTCATCAGAGTGCGCATCATCATCATCAGCAGCAGCAGCAGAGGCAGTCGCAGAAGCAAAAGGCACAGGCAATGGCGTTGTTTAATGGATTCCAACAGTCTGGCAGCTGGTAAGACAGACAGATAGACAGACAGACAGTCATACAGAGGGCAAGCTCAAAGGTCCATGTGCGATCTGACCCATTGTCGTTATAAATTAGCGCAATCAATCAACTCACTTCACCTGATTCGGCCATAAAGATTTCAAACAATGTAAATAGACAGGCCAGAACAGGTTCGACTTACGAGTTTAGAGTTCGAGTTCGGTTCGAGTTCGCGTTTGTGTTCGGTTAGCGAGACTAAAATTTGTATAGAATATTGAGGAAAGCCGCTATGTTTTGTTTGAAACATCTTTTAAAAAAAGCATATTTTTGTATATGCGTATTTTAGAAACCAGACAAAGTTCTGCACTTCGTCAATGTCAACGTGGTCAGCGACAGAATCATTGATTAGTTTGGTTAAATTAATCAGTTAATCGTTAAATGAAATGACTTTAAATACTGCCAGCTGCTTCAAGTCTAAGTCTGAGTCAGCTAGTTTATATATAGCTACATATATTTTCTAAGTTACACTCTGAGAAATCAAGAGAGTCAAGTATAAAACAAATCAAATGCCATTTTCATAATCTGAGCAAAGAATATTTGTTTTTAAAATGAAAGATTTTAAAATTTAAATGGAGAATTATTATATTACTGAAGTTAAGAATTCTTTTAAAAATTATGTTAAGAAAATCTCTTTTTTCTAAGTGCAAGTATGTGTGCATGTTCAGTTTATGAAATTTGCCTGTGCTCCCAGCATGCTTAACAAATCTCTCTGCGAGCAAGTTCGTTGCCTAAGTCTTCTGTTTTTCAGAATCTTTAGCATATCAACGTCTTATCTCTTTCTTCTTTTCCGAGGCATATGTTAACAAGGAACGCAGAATGAAGTCAGCTTGCTGACTCCCAAGAAAAGCAGTTAAGCATCTCTCTAAAGATCATTTCAGGTGTAAAAATAAGAAAGAAAGAAGGTTTTTCATAAATTCAAATCCAAATGCCGATCGTAAATTCTGTTTTCTTGAGCCTGCTACCCTTCCACGTAATTTTGTCAGCGCCCAAAGGGACGCGCACTTAAAAATTAAGCAAAAGAAAATGGGAAAAAAGACTTGGGAATAAAAAAGAAACTAGGTGTGTATAATAACGTTCTGTATGTGTGTGTGTGTGTTGGTCGCTTTTCATGTTGTTGCTCGCACTTACCCTTTCTTTTGTAAATATTAGTTGTGCATTGTATTGTTGCTAAAGTTTAAGGCCATTCGACGGTGCCATTGTCAGGATTATGATATGATATGATATGCTGTACCATTCTCTTCAAACACTTTCTTTGGGTCTGGGAAATGTTTTATTTTGATGTGTTTTCTGCTGGATTGTTGAGCAGAGAGGGGGGAGGGAGCTCTTCGTTGCTCTTTTCCCATGTGGCACAATGCATTTTATTATGCCCATACAAAGAGATCAACTATATATTTCTTTAGTTCTGGTCAGGGTCTTACTCTGGCTCTGAGTGTGAGTCTGACTCTGAGTTGGAGATTGTGTCTGCTGCTTGTGGATTTTGTATTCTGCATTGATTTTCTTAGCTGCAGGTGCGGAAGCAATTTGTTTAGAATTTTGCTGTAAACGCAACAAGCAAAAGCAGCCAACAACACAACAGCAACAAAAACAACAACATGCTACAAGAGCCTAAGCCCTGGCAACATGGACATTAAATAAAAGCGAAAAGAGTAAACATACAACACGAGAAAATATTGCATGCACAGCTCGCCAAAAGGCAAAAGGCGAGTATGTGTGTGTGTGCGTGTGTGTGTCTGTAAATGCAAATTATTGTGCACACACAGAGACGTTGCCACAACAACAGCAAAAACAACAACAACAACGAACTAGCCAAACACTTGAGCCGCGTTGTCAGCCAAAAGGAATCGTTTCAACTGCTTTGCAACTTCATTTCCCCCACTTAAAGACTTGCCAAATAAATGTAAACTAACCGAAAATAACTCATGTTAATGCTTATGCGAGGGCTGTTCAATAACTATAACTTTTTCAAATTCAAATTGGGCCAACTTTTTTAATTGCATACACATTTGATTTCAGTTTACATTTAAATTGCTTTTAAAGACTTATCGGAAAAATACTTCAGGAAATAATTGTTATATTCCACAAAATTCATTTCAAAATTCAAATCTTACAAAGTTTTCAAGTAGGTTTTTTCTTATCGAATAAATGTACCAAATTTTGGGTACTTTTTAAAAAAAGATTTTTCGATTTAAGTCACATACCTATGTAGTCTTAAGTCAGCCATAGATGAATTCAATGCTACTTCAAAACAAAGAATTTTTTTCTGAAAGTGAAAATAAATCTGGTATTTATATATCTTTGTTAGCCTAAAGAACTTGAAGCGTAGACTTCTTATAAGCAGTTTTATTTCAGACATATTTAAATACACTTTGAATTGCAAATTTGTTTTATCAGATAATGTGATCGATCTACCATTTAAGTTATTCATTGAACTGCTCTCGTGTTTATCATCTAGAGACACGTTATGTTTTATTGTTGGTTGAACCTTATGGCACATGACCATAAACTTTTATTAATAACCTCATAAAAAAATGCTCATAAAATGCTGTAATCTTGTCTTTGTTGTTGTTGTTGTTGTTTGCTACGGTTATTTTACATTTTTTTACCATATTTGTTGAGTGTTTGCAGTTTAACTTCACAGACAATTTGTGTTCGTGTGTATTTTAAACAATGGCACAGCTGGTGGGCTTTTCTCCTTCGAATAGCTACCCAACCCCTTAGAAGAACCAAACAATTATTCTTAATATTTTTTATATCTTTTTCTGTAACTCTATTATATTGTTTTATGGTTTCCCCCCCTTCCCCACTCCTGGCTAAGCTGCAAGCAAAGCCACTTTGATTTGAGTTTAAACATATTCTGTTTGCCCAAATGTAAAATGATATTATTAAAGAGAGTTTGTAGCAAGTTCTGAACGTGTTAAAGTCACAAGTTCTCTAACACGTCTTTAGGTTATTTGATATATTTATTAAACTAGCATAACGATTTTTATTAAGCTCTCCCAGACACTCACACACACACACACACACACACACACACACACACTCTCTCTCACACACACAGCCAAAACGGGTTATCTAAACAATTTGTGCTCTATACCTTATACAGCCTCTTGAATTTCTTAAGAGTTTTGTAGCTGAAAACGAGTTGAAAGTTGATTACTTATTACTTATCTTAATCTTTGAATATGGATAAGACAACAGAATTTATGTGTAGTTAAGCATAGTACATTTATGAAGCAAAATCTTAATTCATTTGTGCACAAGACAACATAGTCAATGAGTAGTTATTCATAATGCACATGGCTAATTAAAAAGTTACTTATAGTAATTAATACTTAAGCTGAACGGTTTAAATTGAATGTCTTGATTACTTAGTTATGCATAAGAGTGCAGAGCTGATAAGAAGCTGTGCATAATAAAAGCATAAAACACATAAACAAATAAATCCATAATTCAAGGCATAATAATGATAGAAATGTACGAAATATGTCTTAGATTGTGCATAAGAAAACAAAGTCGATGAGCAGTTATGCATAATAAACGCATAATGCACATGGCTAAAGCAAAACCTAATTCAGCAGTTATTAATAATAGTCTAATAGTTGAAATCTTATGTATTGATTCAATAGTTATGCATAAGAGTGCATAATCGATGAATAGTTATGCATAATGAATTAAAACTTAAGACTAAGCTTATCATAACAAATTTCACTTCATGAAGTGCATCAAAAGAAATTCTGCTATAGAGCAACTCAACTTTGTTGCACATATTTCAGTCTCGTTTCAAGCCCGACGTCTCTTGCCTTATTTCATTTCATTTTATTTACGTGAACTACTCTGGTGTCCAATAAAATATACGCAACGAAATCAGATGCAAAACTCCAGACGACGACGTCGGCGACGACGTAGCTGGAAAAAGGCTGAAGATACGCATAAAGAAAGAAAGAGATAGATTGTTGGCAGAGAGTGTGTGTGTGTGTGAGAGTGTGAGTGAGAGGGCGCAAAGATTCTCATTCTCAGCATCTCTTGTCGTTGAGACACGCGGACGCACTTAATGAGCAGCGATCTTAAATCTTAAAGCAGAGACGCACAGACAGCCGCCAGAGATGTGGCTTGGACCTGGAGTCTGGGCCGGGTCCACAGCAAGGCAGGGCACATGTGTCTGCGTGTGTGTGTGTGTGTGTGTGTGTGTGTGTGTGTGTGAAAGTATCTTGAACTGCGCTTTGCCTCATTCTGGCTCAGCGTTCATCTTTCTTCTGGCTTCGTCGCTGCACTTGAATTTCAAAAACTCACACAGAGACCGAGACGAAGACGTAGACAGAGACAGCGACAAGAGACAGAGAGACAGAAGACTGAGAGACGGAGAGACGCACGCAGCTAGAAGAGTACGGGGCAGGCACTTCAAATGCTTATGAAGATATTATGAAAAGCAAACTGAGGCCGAGTTTGAGTCTAGAGTCTTGAGTCTCGAGTCTCGAGTCTGCGTGACAACAGTGCCACTCGAGAGGCAGCGACTCCGCAGCGACCAAAGGAGCCACATTTTGTGGCAAGTTACTGCGCTGCTGGCAAGTTGACAAATGCAGCGCAGCGACACACAGACAGACAGAAAGACAGACAGCCCGGGGAGAAGTAGTACCAAGTAGAAGTAGTAGTAGTAGTAGTACTAGAAGAAGCTACAGCTGCTGCCTGCTGCCTCTGGTTGCTGCCTCGCGTTGCTGCCTCACGTTGCTTGTTGCTCATCTCTTGGCAGGCAGCTTCACCTGCGAAAAAAGATCAATGACAATTTATTGTCATGACTATGTAAGTTCTCACTGGTGCAGGCGTGCTCATATGCATCTGTATCTGTATCTATAGCTGTAGCTTTAGCTCTATCTGTTGAATGTATCTGCAGCTGCAATTGTATCTGTAGCCATAGCTATAGCTAGTGTTGGACTATTGGAGGAAAGGGGATTGAAATAGAAGCCTTAATTAATTATTATAATATATTTATTAATCTAGATTATTTCTTAAATATATATATATTCTTGTTCAATATTTGGCACAAAAGACTAACTCCTGACTTTCAGCTATTGAGTCTTATTTTCATTATTGTATTTTACCAATTATTCAGAGCTATTACATAAGATCTTTAAAATCATAAATAGAGTTGATATTTGGGAACTATCATTTGGGCTCAAATTTGGATAAATTATAAATTAAATTTATATAAATAACCAAAAAAAAAATACAATTTTAAGAATAAACAAAGTTTCCAAGACTTACTTCGTAGCCAACCCCTTTGCTGAGAAACAGTCTGACGCCTCTGTCTGTATCTGTAAATCCAAGCTTGCTTTAGTTTTGAAAAATAAGTTCTAAAAAAAAACATTTGTGTGCATTGATTTTCTGTGTGTTTGTGTTTTTTATTTGTTTCACTTAAGGAAAATGACCCATAAATTATACAAAAAAGATATCTACTTAGAACATAAAAATTAGTTTTCACTAAATCACTTAAACAAAATATCACAAAAAGTAACTCGAAAACTAACAAAATACTTATAAAATAGTTAGCTAGTTTACAGTAAAAAAACAATTATTATTGTATAGACTTAAAAACTGTATGCCTATATATACTTTATATATATATAGATTGTATTTTTAATGCTCGCGTTAATACTCGCTTTAGATAATGATACGATGTCGTTTAATTGACCTGCTAATACTCGTACTTGGCCCAAAAAATATATATATTTTATTTATGTATACATATATTATTGTGTTTGTTTCATTTTTTAGTTGATCTATTGACTATTGAGCGGCCCAGTTGTGAACATTTGGCATTTGATTAAGTTTAGACACTAAACATAAGGCATTAATTATGGTATACATTTATTAGGGTGGCTCAAATGTATGGTTTAGAAAAGGACATGGCTAAAATGAGCTTAAAGAAAGTTGTTCTTAGTTTAAAACTTAGTTTCGCTTTAGTCAAAGCTGTAAACTTTGCAAAGTTATTCAGTTAAATTGTTGTTAAAAAACCCAAAAAAAAGGAGTATTTGAAAAGTTGCTATGCAAAATAGGTAAAAGAGCGTTATAGATGAAATAAATGAAATAAAATATCAAATCTAAAAGCAAAATCAAAACAAAGCTTAACAATGGATTTAATTTTAGATTTAAAGAGAATTTAAAATTTGATTAAAGACTGTGTTTTTGTTAAGAAATGAATAGAAAATTGCATCATAAAATGTTAAACATAATAAGAACGTTAAAGATCCAATTTTTGGAAAACATAAAAGTAGATTTTGAAGTTAAAACAAAACAAAAGTAAAAAATTATATAATTTCAAGATCTATGTGTAGCTCAGACGTATAAAAGAATGATTCTGTTTTTTACGAATCATTCTTTTGATAATGGCAAAGAACTGACTTGAAACTTGATATAATTCTTTGCTAAATAAGGATAAAAGAATCATTCTGTCATAAAATTGAATTCAAAATGGAATACGGTATTTCAGGAATCATTCTTTTGCTTATGATAACGAATTGAATTCAAATAGAATTTTCGTTAATCATTCTTAGCTTTTCTTTCTTAGAATTCAGTTGTTTTTTGTTTAAAAAACAAAGTATTGAGTCACCCTAATAAATATATACAAATGTTTAACAAGCGAACATATATTATATAGTTTTGTTTTTTTTTCTGTAAGATTTAACGATATTTACAGCTTATCAGTCGAAAGTCGCTTGGGACAATAATATTTGCAATGTTATCGATATATCGATTTAACAGTTTATTGGCTTATCGTTGATCGTGGATCGTGGATCGTCTATCGTTTATCGGTTTATCGTTTACTTTTCATTAGCTACTCTTGTTACTGTCGCTGCACTTTTGTACCTGCTGCAGCACGCGATCAATGCGCTCCGCAAGTATCTTGATTGATTTATCCGGCAGCGAGGGCAGCACATCACGCACATTGATGCTGGTTGTACGCTCGAAGAGTTGCCGCAGTTGGCGACCCGCGCCCTCGGCACGCAAACGTTGCAGCGCCAAAATGGTGGGACGACGAAAGATGCACAGATTGTCGAGCAGGAGGCTGTGATAGGCTTCATATTTTTTGAGCAAACGATAGCCATGTAGCAGGCCGGACTCGTTGTCCAGAAAGACGAGCAGCTGCGTCTGGCGCTGTCGGGCCAAATTGTGTGCTGGTGCGGCCATAATGTCGGCATTCCATTGAAAGTTGTACAAGTTATTAACGACACGATCGAGGTTCGCGATCAGGTAATCGAAGACGATTAAATCGGACCATTGTGCCAATTCAATTAGTCGCTGCAGCAAAGCTGTTGACGAGGATCTTGTTGCAGTTCTTGCAGTTGCAGTTGTAGACTCCTCAAGCATGCTTGATTGATGACCTGCCGTTTGGCTGCTGGCAGCCTCCAGCCGCTTGAGTAATCCCGGCGTCTGCAGCTCTTGCGTTATATTCCAGACATCGTATTTGTTTAGATGCCGCTCCAGCGGCTGAAATGTTTGCGGTATGCCCGCTGGCTCCAAATCCGCCAACCAGCGTGTCAATACCACCGGTCTATGCTCCTTCCACTGCGCCTGTGTTATGTCCGCCAAGGCAGCTGACCAACTGGGCTGCGTTGTATCAATAACTGTTGCCGCACTCGGCGCCAGATTGCTAATGTTCAACAGCTGTCCCAAATAGTAGCTAAAGATCTCGCCCTGGATTTGATCCGTATTCTGGCGATAGCGTGCACAGGCGCGTGTGCCATCCGCAAAGATGACCAGACGGTTCTGCATGCGTCCACAGCCCGGCTCCAAGCGCAGCACCTGACCCTGCCCGGCCACATAGCGCTCCCAGCTGTGCTGTTGCTGTGCAGCAAAGCCTTTGGGCAGCGCCTGCTCCACCAGCTCACCCCAATAGATATCCTCTGCGATGTAGCCCGCTGTGGGCACATTTCTGGGCGGCGGCTTGGGCAAGGATTTGCTGTGCTGCTGCTGCGCAGAGAGTCGACGTTCCGGACCCTTGCGATAGCGTCCATTGGCAATGCGTTGTACATGAAACTCCTTGATGCTGCCATCATTGGTGTCCAGTTTTTTCACTATCATCGAATCGGGCGCATTTTTATCCTGCTCCAAGTGAAACGCATTGCGAAATACTTGCTCTGCGCTCAGCTCTGCCTGTGTTGACGCTGCTGCCGCCGTCTCATCCTGTATAAAGGAGACGCTGTAGGGCAGCGGTGGACTGGGCAGCTCGGTAACAGCTGACTCCACCTGCAAGCTGCTGCTGCTGCTGCTGCTTGAAAAGTAATCTGGTAGTCCCAACATGGGCACTATAACGCCCAGCGCCATGCCAAAAACAAAGGCGGCCAATATGCTGAGCAGGCAGGCGCGACGCTGGAACGCCCGACGTCGGCGTAGCGTCAATAGCGTCATATGTGTGGCTTCCAGGGGATTGATGCTGCTGCTGCTGCCAATGCTGCTGCTGCAGTTACTCGTGGGCGTTATGACGCTGCAGCTGAGCTGCAACGCTGCTGTGCCGTTCAGACGTTCGTTTAGCGTGTTGCCAATTGTTGCTGGTTGTTGTTGTTGCTGTTGTTGCGGATGTTGTTGTTGTTGCTGCTGTTGCTGTTGTGTTTGTTGTAGTTGTCCGGCTTCCAGGCGCTTGATGTCGTACATTTTGCTGTCTCTCGCTCTCTCACTTACTCACTCGCTCTCTCTCTCTTACAAATGCTCAAGCTGACTGCAAGTTCAAGCTGCGCATAAAGAAGCCGGCTGCTATGTTGTTGAGGGGCAGCAACGCCGTCGTCGTCGTCGTCGTCGTCGTCGTCGTCGTCGTCGTCGGAAAGTCGTGAAATTAATTTCTGGCTTTGTTTAATAAATATTGCGCCTGATCCCAGGGCTTTATCTTAGTCGTAGTCAGCGGAGTCAGAGTCAACTTTTCAGCTTAGGTTCTATCGTCGTTTAGACGCTTTTCTGCTCGATTTTTCTGCGATTTCCACAATTGAAATTGAAACAGCTACAGCAACAACAAGTAGAAGACCAAAAAAAAAAAAAACGTGCCCAACGCCGCTTTATTTATTTTTGTGCCTTTTTTTTCTGTAAGCTTGTTTTTTTTATTTTGTTTTTTTTTTTTGTTGGGTTTATCGATCTATTTTCTGCACGATCACTTGTTGTAATTTTTTATTATACATTTTGCTGTAAGCTGGCTTTGGCTATTGTTGTTGTTGTTCTGTATAGTTGCTGTTGTGGCACATGTATGTACATAGCGAATATGCCTTTCGGGTAATATTTTACCAATTTCCAACTCGCGCTCTTTTTTTTTTCTGCAAGTTTTATCGCGGCTGCTGCACGCGTTGTTGTTGTTTTTGTTGCTTCCTTTTGGCCCTTAGTTGTTAGCCTGGTCAGCTAGTTTAACAGTTTTTCTTTGTTGTTTATATATAAATTTTTGTGCTTTGTTTTTGTTTTTGTTTTTTCTCTTTTTCAATTTTTAGCAATTGGCGATTTTGGCGCGTTGATAAAAGCAATTTCGTGGCTTTGAGCTATTTACCACACACACACATAAGCACAGGCGCACATAGCACACACACACACACACACACACACAGAGACAGCGGTCTACACTCGTTTGGCATTCTTAGCCTGATGCACTGCGCTTGATAATTGCCACAGCAGCGCGACAAGTCCAAGCTTCAAGCTTCCAGCTCCAAGTCCTGTCCAGGCTCTGTGTGGACTAGGCACGGTTCAAGGGTTTCGTAACGTTGTTGTTGTTGCTGTTGTTGTTGCTGCTTTTGCTTTTGCTTTTAGGTTTATCAATTTAATTTCTTGTCTCGCACCTTTGCTTGATTTTATTTTGTATTTTTATTTCTTATTTTTTTTTTCTTTTTTTAAGGCTTTTTGTTCGCTTCACAACGTTCGTTCGCCGCACACCGAACGATCTGAGGAATTTTTATGCTTTTTTATATTTTTCTTTCCTTTTTGTTTGCGCGTTTGTTGCCTTCTTGTTGTCTTTTATTTTGTGGCATATACATATATACACATATATATATCTATATACAACTTGTCTTCAATTTCAGCTGCATCTATTCACATTTTTATTTATTGTCACAAATTTGATATATTTTGTGCACTTTTCTTTCTTTAGTTTGATTTGTTTCTTGTTTTTGTATCTTTAAGTTGCATATCGTGCGCGCTTGCGTACCGCTTCGTTTGAGTTTCGATGGCAGACTGAAGGTTGCACTGCTCACGGCAGGCTTAGTTAAAGACCCAAGATCCAAGACCAAGACCAAGACCGGACCGAGCCTCTCTCACTGCTCTTACTCTCTCTCTCTCGCTTAATCTCTCTATACCTCAAACTCAACACTCAATATTTATGCCGGTTTTTGAGTGAAACTCATGCGCTCTTCATTACGTTTATTTGTATTGAACTCATATTATACAATTATTATATATTATATTATTATCATATTATTATATATTATATATATATGGAATCTGACTTAAATTGTGCCATTTTTTGGTGTTTTTTTTTTTTTAATTTCTTCATGTGCTTATTCTGTTGTCAAATCATGCTAAATTACATCCTGCGCCATTGTTTGACTTACAATATGATCCTTCCACCCGCACCTCAAAGCTATTCACACCATTCGCATAGAATATTTCCATCAATGTGAAATTATATTCCGGTAAATAGACAGGCAATAGATTCGCATCGAATTTCATGTGTCTTACGGTGTAGTTGTAGTTCTGTAGTTCATAAGGCCAAGGAAAAAGTTTTAATATACAGGATTTTTTAGTTTCAAAACTCATTTTCAACTTGACTCACCCTCTTGAGTGGGCACTTCTTGGGCAAATTGTTCTCCGTCTCTTGTATACCCTTATACAACAATGCCAACAAAGAGGGACGTTTACCGGTACCTACAAGCTTACAAATATCCAGGCCTAAGCCATTGAGACGCATTACATTATTTCGGCCATACATGTGTAGACGCATATTCGACATTCCCAACAAAGTTTTGATCTCGATTGAGCTTGTTTCAACAATAACCGTAAATGCGCTCTTGTTTTCCAAAAAACATTCAATTTTTGAGATCTTATTGCTCCTGGCAAAGCACTGGACTTTTGTGAAGTACATGTTCTTAAGAATATAGAAATAAAATATATATTAAGTGATATAGTATATATTTAAAAACACACCTTCTGAGCATAGCTTAAAGTAAGCATCCATATGAATAGAATACAACTCAGGCAAGATTTCTGCATCATTTGTAAATATTAACGTGTTTCACAACTTCACTTTAAATACTAAAATTAGACTTGGCTATATTTAACTATTTTATACAAAATTTGACATAAACACTTGTATGTAATTTCATTGATGATTGTCAATAATGATGCTATTGATTCTATACAAAACAAGCCACAATTAACTGCTCTGTTGCCCATGGCTAAACGTAGTAAATATGAATCAATTCATGCATACAACTTGTTTGCCACAAAATGAGTCAAGTGGTATACAAAATCATTTTGTTTTATTAATTGTACTTTTTGCATTCTCTGAAAATAAATACTCAAAAATAATTAATTCGATTTTTATGCTTTTAAAATAAGCATAATATTTATTTATTATTTTCTAAGTTGCATTTATTTGAATCTTTATAGCAAGCACATTCATGTTGCTGTGCTTTTTTCAGTTCCTGCGCCAGTGCAATCATTGTTGAACTCACAATATGAACCTTCCACCCGCACCTCAAAGCTATATACATTATTCGCATTGAAAAGTGCATTGAATGTGAAATTGTATTCCGGTAAATAGACAGGCAACAGATTCGCATCGAACTTCATGTGTTTTAAGGTGTAGTTGTAGTTCTGTAGGGGGCAAAGTTTTAACTACTGCACTTTCAATAGTAAATATATATATGATTTTCTGAATTTAAACAAATATTTTAATATTTATTTCAGAAAGTCGACTTTTGCAATTATACTTGTCAACTTAACTCACCCGCTTGAGAGGGCACTTCTTGGGCAAATTGTTCTCCGTCTGTTGTATGCCTTTGTACAACAATGTCAACACAGAGGGACGCTTACCGACAGCCATTAGCCTACAAATATCCAGGCCTAATCCATTAACACGCACTACATTACTGCGGCCATAAACGTATAGACGCAGATTCGACATGCCCACCAAAGTTTTGATCTCGGTTGTGCTTGTTTCAACTTGTATCGTAAATGCGCTCTTGTCTTCCAAAAAACATTCAACTTTTGAGATCTTATTGCTCTTGGCAACGCACTGAACTTTTGTGAAGACAATTTTCTTAAGAACATCAAAAGAAAAAACATATTTAATAACATATACTTATAAATTCAAATACACACCTTCTGAGCAAGACTTATTCCTAACATCCAGATGAATAGAATACAACTCAGGCAAGATTTCTGCATCATTTATAAATATTAACGTATTTCACAACTGCACTTTAAGCACTAAAATCAGACTTGGATATATTTGACCATTTTATATAAATTTTACAAAAGCTGATTGAGCATTTATTTTTCATTGCATTGTTAATAATCATGATTAAAACAAATAATGGTGCCATTGACTCTTAACAAAATAATTCTCCATTAAAATGCTCAGTTGGCAATGGTTAAGCGTAATAAATATGAAACAATTTATGCATACATTTTATCACCCACAAAATGGGTCAGCTGGTATCAAAAGTCATCTAGAAATAATAAATTATGTATGTACTATGTGTGTAGGATAGTAAATCTAGGAAAATTACATATGCTTAGTCGCATTTATAAAAATGCATGTCCCTGTGCTTTTTTCAGTTCCTGCGCCAGTGCAATCATTGTTCAACTTTCAATATGATCCTTCCAAAGCTATTACCATTATTCTCAAAGAAAAGTGCATTGTAGGTGAAATTGTATTCCGGTAAATAGACAGGCAAGAGTTCCTAAACAATCAATAATATCTACAGATCTTCTTCAATATTGATAGAACTAAAAAGATTTTAATGTTAGCTTAAGAGTTACTTTATTGTACATTTTAAGAAACATCAATACTTTAAATTTCGTCAAAATGGATTTTTAATATTCCAAAAAGGAGCATATAGAAAAGTTGTACAGTTATATTTAAAAGTTTAAAAAGTTTAAAGTTTAAAAACTTCACTTTAAATCAATTGATTTATAACAAACACAAATAGCAACTATCAGAATTATCGATAGATATGATGTTTAGTTTTTCAACTTCCATAACTTTGTCAAAACTTGCATGAGGAATTACTTTTTGGTCTTGAATTGTCACAATTCTATGATCGCATCCACTACCTAGACGCCTGAAAAGATACTTCCCAGATCCGGCGAGATCGATTGACATCTCTCGATATAAGCTTCCTAGACACGACTGGCGCATCTGAGCATCTGGACAATAAAATATTCATATTTTTTTTTAAATCAATGTCATTGAATATTTTTTTATTTAGGCGATGGAAGTACGTTTCCCGGAACCAACAAGATCACAAATATCCAAACGTAATCCATTAAGACGCATTACATGGTTTCGGCCATAGATGTATAGACGCAGGTTAGATATACCTACCAAAGTTTCGATCTCGGTTGTGCTTGTAGTAATTAGAACCGAATATATACTGATAAATTCAAATACACACCTTCTGAGTAAGACTTATAGCTAGCATCCATATAAACAGAATACAAAGATTAAAACAAATAATGGTGCTATTAATTAATAACAAAGTAAAACTCTATAAAATGCTCAGTTGCACATGGCTAGCTGCTTTCACAAGATGAATCACAATATCAAAGTAAAATAAGTTTCAAATGAATACTAAAATAACATTCTATTCCATTTTTGTAAACATAAATTATGAATTATATACTATACTAAATCCTATGGGTGAACGTTAGACATATTTTTGTTTATTGAAACTTTTTTTTACATACATTAATTCGAATTCATGTCGCTGTGCTTTTGTCAGATCCTGTGCCAGCGCAATTTTTGTTCAACTTACAATATGATCCTTCCAGCCGCACCTCAAAGCTATTCACACCATTCGCATAGAAAATTCCATTGAATGTGAAATTGTATTCCGGTAAATAGACAGGCAACAGATTCGCATCGAATTTCATGTGTTTCAAGGAGTAGTTGTAGTTCTGAAATTGTTAAAGTTTGAATTACTTAAGAGACTCGTCTGCAAAAGTACAAAGTCCGTTTAAATTTGACTCACCCGCTTGAAGGGGCACTTTTTGGGCAAATTGTTGTCCGTCTGCTGTATGCCCTTATAAAGCACGGAGATAAGGGAAGGACGTTTACCAACAGACATAAGCTTACAAATGTCAAGTCGTAATCCATTAAGGCGCATTACATTGGTTGAGTCAAAGAGATATAGACGGAGTTCCGCTAAGCCCAATAAAGTTGTAATCTCGATTGTGCTTGATGTAACTTGAACCGTAAACGTGCTGTTGTCTTCCATAAAACAAACAATCCCTGATATTTTATTGCTCTTTGTAATGCACTCAAGTTTTGAAAAGACAATTTTCTTAATATTTTAAGAGGGAATTATATATATTATAAATTCTAAACATATTTATTTATAATGAAATTACAAACCTTCTGAGCAAGACTTGTAGTTAGCATCCATGTGAAAAGAATAAAAAACAGGCAACATTTTGGATTCATTTGTTAATATATATGTGTTTCACAACAAGGCTTTTAGTACTGAAAACTGTTTGAAAAACATGTTACTCTTTTATATCAAAATGACATCAACACTCTGCGCATTTAAATGCCATTTAATTGCTGATAGTCAAGATTAAAACAAATATGGTTTTTTTAAACAAAAAAAAATCATAATAAAATGCTCAATTGCCCATGCCTAACCGTAAAACCGATGAAACAAATCATGCATTACAAATTATTATTGAATATGCTAAAATGCAGAATTTGTTAAGAAATATAGTTAAAATCATGAAGGAAACTGTTTTGAATTTATATTTATACATATTCAGGCCTGTTCTGAATTCAGTACGTTTTTGAAAAGTAAAAACGAATGAATTCCGATTGATTTACGAATAACTGTTCTGATTTCCGATCGGAATAGTTGCATTTTCTCTTTTTCGAAACCGAGTTTTAATTGTCATCTTGTTGGCATTGCTGAATCGAGAACAGCTACGTTTTCTTGCACGTTTTCGATTCAGTTTTACAGGCAGTTTTTCAATTTAATATTATAAATGTTATTTGACTTTAAGCTAATGAATAAATTCTTTTCCAAATACCATGAAAAATATAAAAAAGAACAAAATATAAACTTTTAAAATCTTAAACGTTTGACGTTTTGAGTACTTGAGAACAGCAAACAATTCCGTTTCCGCAAATTTCGAACGGAATGTGAATTCGAAACAGACCTGACAAATTGTACCATATCTCATATTTTAAAATATTTAAATAATACTCAAGACGTCAATATGAAAATGTATTTTCTCTAATAAAAAAAATATTGAAAATTATATTGAAAATGTCTTAAAAAAAACTTAAAATAATTGCGATATTTATATATATTTTTTTGAATCTAAATCTTTCTTACATAAATTATTAAATATATATTTCAACAATTTCATGTTGCACATTTATATTAAGAGCGTCTGTTAAGAGCAGACCGCAGCTATGAATCGAATACTCACTCAACTTGTTTCACTCAATCAAGCGCAGAGAGAGGAAGAGAGTGGGAGAGAGAATGTGAGAGAGTGCTGGATGAATTCTCTCAGCTCAGACAGACATTGGGACATTTTAATGCCCATTTGAAGCTCTTGAAGCGTTCGTGTTGTTGATTTTTATGCTCAGCGCGGCACATTTGCTGCGCCACATTAAGAAACTAGTATTTGTTGGTGGTGCTGGTGCTGGTGGTTGTGGTTGTGGTGTGTGTTGCGCTGGTGGTGCTTTTGCACTCGGAGAGCAGCCAGCAGCAACAACAAAACAAAAGTTGGAAAAAATATGATCAAGGAATGTAGACATAACTTGACAGCATGTTTAGAGAATTTTTACTCGAGGACAGAGCGCGAATGTGCGTTGGAAACGGAATGAGTCGAGATGTTGAGACTTGAGACTTGAGACTGCGACTGGGACTGGGACTGGGGACTCACAGCCAGAGCCAGAGACAGAGACAGAGCTGGCAACCGAAGACGACAACGATAACAACAACAACAAAAGCTGGCGCATTCTTTTGCACAGGCTACTGCAGAGTGTGTATGTTTGTGTGTTTGTATGTGTCTAAAAGAGCTTGGAGTCGAACTCACGATTTTCCTAATTGAATTTGCACTAACAATTAAAAGTTGCTCAGTATCGAATGACAAGCATAAACATAATTTATGAGCAACTGTTTAACTGTTAACGAAAGATAGAAAAAAAAAATAAACTTAACACAGTTTCTCATTGGCCCCTTCTAACGCACATTAATATGTAAATAATACACATAAAATATCATATCAAATGAAATGGCCATGCACAGTTCAAAAGAAAGATCAAATGAACCAATATTTGCAATAAATAAACATAAAATTCAATAAAATAAAGCTCAAAAGTGTCAGCTGTCTGTTTTTGGGGCACTTTAAAGTCGTTTGTTATCAAACGATCTAAATCTGTATCTAAATCGAGCGACATCAAATTTAGTTTGAAATTGTTAACCCAAAACAAAAAGCGGTCTGTTCGTTGTTCGTTGATTTGATTTTGTTTTGTTTAGCTTTTGATATTTATATATTTTTGTTTATTTATTTTATTTTTATTTTTTTGAGAGTTTTTTTGTTTCGCCTTATGCCCCGCAGTAATGTGGTTGTTGAAATCGTCAGTTTAAGTCAAATTAATTAACATTAATTTTTGTAGCTCGTTGCGAGGCATGAAATCAACCGGGTGGCATTTTGTGAGTTGTGTGTAAATTGATGATAAATTGTAACCACGTTTGAGTCAACGTTTTGCGACTTTCCAATAGTCTGATCGCTGCCAGCCTTTTATAGGCTATGTATTGCCAATATATGTATATGGTGGGAAAGCAGCAAAACCAAACTTGTTATACTTTAAGCAAGCAGCCAACGTCCAGGCATAAGTCTCGTAGTCTCGAAGTTCCAAAAAGTTAATCGAATTAAACAAATGTTAGATGGCTGAGTTAACAGTTGCTCAGTCGCAAAGTTTTGACAAATGATCTTTGAGCTTTCCAATAGTTATAACGATAAGTTTTGTATAACTGTGTGCTGGTCACAGCGCGCGCTTGTCAAGTTCGTTGCCTAAGTCTTTTGTTTTGTGGGAACACTTTTTCGTTGCGTTTCGTTTTAATTATTGCCAAAGTCTTTTGCCCAGCGTATAAATTTCAGTGCAGCAAGCAAACAGATAAATAAAAACCCAACACACACACACACACACATTAACTTAAGACGAAAAAAAAAAACATTTTTTCGAAGTTTGTTAAGCGCAAATTCTTGAAATGTTTGCAGTGCGCAACAATTTGGAACATTTTGTTGAACACAAGAGCAGCCAACAGTTGTATAAAAAAATACGAAAGAAAAGCTGTTGTTGCATTGTCGAGCATTTAATACTCTAACTGAAAAGTTAATGAAATGGTATAATAATACGATCCAGTTTATTCTCAAAAATTTTGCTCTTCCTGAAAAAGAAATAATAGAGACAAGTTGAAACAGCCAGATGTATCCAAAATAACATATACATTTTGTAAATTAAGGAATCGGTAAGAGCTTTTTCAAATCATTACACATTTACTGACAAAACTGCAGCACCCTGCGCAAAGAGCATAAAAAACCAAAAAAAAATAAAAATTACAAATAAATGTATCGGCGAACGCTTCGCCGCGTGGTCAGCGAAAGTGAACGGCGAAGGACACACAAAGTGAGTGCTCCTCAAGCGAAACTGGAACTGGAACTGGAGCTGTTGTTGCAGTTGGAGTTTGGATGTGGATGTGGATGTGGATGTAGAGTTTGAAGTTGGAGTTTGGACGTGGTAAAGCTCAAGTGAAACAGCCATTGTTTGCATTGCTAGATTCCAGACCACTCAAGCTAGACGCTGGCGTCGCTGATGATGACGACTTTTGGACGAACTTGCAACACAGCGCATTGAAGAGGCAGGAACATCACTGCTTGTCCTCGTCGTTGTCGTCGTCACGGGCCGTCAGAGTTTGCATCCACAAATCCACACAAGCCACATGCAACATAACATTCATAACACATCCTAGCAGGCTGCACTTCAACAGAGGCACGGGCATGGGGCACTTGCTGCTGCTGCTGCTGGCTCTTCAAGACTCCAACTCCAACTGCAGACTACAGTCTTTGGCTGTCTTTCAGGCTGCCTGGCCTGACCTGAGTTAAACAAATTCATTAAAAACTCGTCACTTTGCGCGCATCACGCTGACTTGGCATAACTGCCGCTGCCGTCGCTGCCTTCGCTGCCGTCATCGTCGAGCCTTGCCACTTGCCACTACTTGCCACAATACTCGTAGTCGCACTCGCACTCGCACTCCTTTTCCAACAGCGGCCAATGAAGTGCCTTGGGTCCATAGTCTTAAGCCCTTGCCAGGATACCATTTTATCATTTTATTTTTTCAGTTTTATTTTTTTTCTTCTTTTCTTGCAAACCTCTGCATTATAACAATATTTTTCTTCATATGTTGTTTGCACTGCGCTGCAGTTTACTTCCTACAATGCCAAGGCAAACAGAGCCCAGAGCCTTGAAATTTCTGTATTTGTATTCTATTTTGAAAGGCCCTTCAATCAACTTGATCGCGGCAACAGCTCTGTGTACACTCAAAAAAAAAGAAGAAACAAAAAAGTAGCCTTTGACTTAAAAAAACATTTTTTTTTCTTTGATGTACTGTGGATAGAATCTTAAAAAAATAATAAAAAAAATTTAAAAATCTCAGAAAATTATAAAATTTCTTTTTGTCATAAATATATCAAAATTTTAAAGAAATAATTTCTAAATTAATGTGTCGTAAAAGTAGATATGCTGACCTCAAAACATAACTTATTTATTCACTATATAAAAATTATATTTTTGAATAGAAGAAAGGAAAACTCTTCTTTTTTTTTTAAATATATTTCTTAAACATTTAAATTCTTGCCTTCGATTTACAAGTTCAAAATTCAAAATACATTTAACTGCTTTCTAAAATTATTTTTCTAAATTGGTGAAACTTAAACCATAATTAGAAGTTTTAAGAAAACTGCTTTCAAAAAATTATTAAAATTCAAAACATTATTGCTATTTTAGTTAAACGAAGGCTTATTTTTTTATAAAACGATTTCTAAAATTAGATCAGAAAAGGAAGCTGATTTCTCAAAGTTGAAAACTATACTTTTTTTCTAAGTGTACACCAGCCTAGCAGTAAGGCACCGCTAGCTCCACTGGCATTTCTCCTGAGAAAGCTTCAACTGAATATCAAAAGGCGATAAGCAACCCGCTCGCAGTGGCTGCCACAGCGAATGATGATGCCTCATTGATGCATCAGTTGTTTCTAACGGCTGCAATTCTATACATATGTCTGTGAGAGAGTGTATGTGTTTGTGTGCGATAAGTTTCCAGGAAGCACACACTGCGTTTGCCGTCGGCGTTTCAGTAACAACAACAAAAAAACAAAAACAAAAATAAACTGATGCCGCCAGCTGATGTCGCAGCCGTCGCATTGCTCATTGCTCAATGCTACTGCCAATGCGAAACTCTTGTAATATGCGCCAACTAACACGCATATTCAGGAAGTATTTTATGTCCAATTATTGTTGGCTTTAAACGCAACAAATAAATAATTATTATAATTTGTTATTTTTACATTATAATCAGGTCTCGTTTCACGTTTCCGAGTACCTTTTTGCAAAGTAAAATGTTTGTCATTCTGAATTGTTTTATGTATTTCTTGTTTTAGTCAAAAGCAGAAAACTACTTCAGCTGTTTCTGATCGTTATTTCAAAATAAATTAATATACTGTGTCAAAAATTCCTGAATATGCGTTCCGACGGAATCCAAAATATATTAGAAAGCCGAAGAAACTACAATTGTTTTTAACACAACACAACTTTTAATAAAGATTCTTTGAACCTCGATTTCGAAGGATTTGATTGGAATTGCAGTTAGGATCAGGACTTAGTATTAACGATACTTATGTCAATGTAATGGAACAGTATATCTCTTCTTATATAGATTCTAATGCTCTTCAAATATTTTATAAAGATTATAAGTTAAGATCATTGTTTATAAACTCCAACATTTAGAACTTTTAACAATTCAAAAAACAAATTTAAAAATTTTATTTCCATATATATACATTCTTATGCACATTTTACGGATCAAAAGCTTTTCTATACGAATTGAGAATTTTTAACAATTACATATTTTCTTATCTTCTGAATAAATTCAATTTTCAATTTCAATTTATTTAATTTAATATTTGATTACAAAATATATATTTAAATTTCAAAACTTTTAACAAAACTTTCAACTATATGTGCTTCGCATTGCATTCTGAATATTTTCATTTAGTCTGAACATGTGCTCAACACTTACGCTTTCTTTTGAATTATGAATATGCTTTTGATGGCTACTGATGCAGACATACGAGTATATATATACATATATATATGACATCCATATATAATATGCTGTAGAGTCCTATAAAAGAGATCGCTGCGTTTGCTTGCACACCTTTTATGGGGCGATGGAAAGGAAACCTGCATATGATGCGTTAAAACTTTGAAGCAGCCCTTTTGACAAAGGACAAAGCAACAACAAAAGTATGAGATACAAAACAACAACAACAACAACAAATATATATATATAAAAAAACGCAAAAAAAAAAAACTAAAGTCAGATCGCTGCCGCCATACAAACGCGCCTGTAATTTTAAGACGTAGCCCCAAGTATGACGATGATGACAAACAAGGATACCAAACTCAGAATACCACTGAATTCTTTTGGATAATTAAAAGCACTTAAGTCGGAATGTTTTTGGAGCGCGTTTCTGTTTTTTAAAACCTTGTTTGTTATATCATATGTTTGTTGTTATTGTGCTCTTCTCTGGTACTACAGTTAAAACGTGCACAGCGAGCAGGGGAAAAGGCTAAGGCAAGGTATTGCCTTGAAAGATAACTAATTAGTGAATAGCAAAGGACAAAATGCAAGTGCATGAATGGGAAAAGAGAGTCGCTGAAATCGAGAAACATGAACAACTGGATTGTAACATCATATCATGCATATGTATCACCTTCAAGAATCACAAAGTGAATGCTAAGATCCTGTAAATGATAACTTACAAAAGTTATCTGTTAAAGATTATGTTAACATATAAAATGATTGTAAAAGAATTGCATTTCAATGTTAACATGACAAATTAATGTTAATAACAGCGTTATAGTTAAATTGTTTAAAGACATAAAATTGTGAATTCTTTATAGCTAAAAATAAAAATGTTAGCAACAGCTTCAAAGCTGATGATAATGACTATAAGGTCAATGTTCTTGACATATTTCGGAAAACTAAAGAACTTGCACTTCCAAAACTGAAACAAAATATATAAAAAATGAAATTACATCAAATTCATAAAAATTAAATAATTTAATGAAAACAAGTAAGAATACTCTAGTCGAGTGGGCCCGACTACGAGACTCCCTGCTCCCAACTTGCATTTCAAGCAACTTGCATTTCAAAAATGAAAGCCTTATCTTTAAAATGGCTGTGGGAGTCTTTTGCGATTTGCGGGGGTGCGGGGAGGTGCATCCGAAATTTGAAATAAACTTGATCTGCGTATGTTATACAGGACAGACAGACAGACTGACAGACTGACAGACTGACAGACGGACAGACAGACGGACATGGCTAGTTCGTCTCGGCTGTTGATCCTGATCAAGAATATACACAGTTTATATAGTAGGAAGTGCCTCCTTCTGTCTGTTACACACATTTGCAGTACTTTATAACTCCCTTTTTCCCATTTTTAATGGGAACAGGGAGTAAAAAGAGACTAAGGACCAATCCGATATTAAGGGCCGGTTTCTCAACTTCGAAAGTGTAAAGTGTAACAGAACTTTACCAAAGGGAAAACCCTTTCCGGCGCATTGAAAAGCCGCAGCTACATTCAATTAAACTTAGTTTTTAAATAGCATATTTCACATATCTTACAAATCTAGATTGTTGACTCCTTACACAAATATTAAAAGTTCGAAACTCTGCTCAAATATAAATAGAATTTATCGTTTAATAAAGTGTTGCTAGTATGCATCTTAATATCTTTAATAAAAATAAATAGTTGCTGAAATTGTATGTCTTATTTTGCAGCGCTATAATGATAATCAAAATAAACAAATAAAAAAAAAAACGTAAACGTTTTTAATGATTCATAAATGCGAGTTGTTTTTGGCAATTTACCACTCAGAATGCATGTTTTGTCGCTTATTGTGAAATGCTTTTAGCTGATATTCAATATTTTTGCAGGCGAGGCGAACTTGAACTTCACAGCGACAATAATAACAACAGCAGCAACAACAACAACAACATGAACAACAACAATATGTTACCTGGTCCTGGCCTACCTTTGATTTGTGGCTATTTCGCGCGGAGACACTTCATTTATCACGTTCGTTCACGTTCGGCGGCGTTGTCGTCGTCGTCGTCGGCGACACAAGCACTGACCTTGAAAACGTTTTAGCCGAACCCAAAACCCAGTCCCAGTCCAGTCCCAGTCTCAGTCTCAGTCCCAGTCTCAGCTCCAAGTCTCCACGTCCCAGTCTCATTTCCAGTCCACGTTTGCCTGCATATAAACATTTTGTAAAAAGAGCCATACATATTTTTGTAGGTTTCATTTTAACGTTGCGTTTTTCTTAGCCACTTTTGTGTTTTACTTTTATTTGTATGGCTTTATTAATGATGCGATCCGCGATAATGACGCATGCATACCCACAGATAGCATGGCTATAAACATTCAGACAGGGCTTTTTCTCAACTTATATTGCCTTAAATAAAGCCAACTGCTTCCGCTCCAAAAAAATGCTGCCAATTCAAATCGCACCCAATAGACTCAAGTTCAGAGCAAGCTTCTTTCTACTATTTCTATTGGCTTCGAATATGCCAAGAATGGTGTTAAGCACGATTAATTCATGCCCATCGTCAACAGTTTCAGCTCCTTTTTGCCCCCTCAGCTTCTTCCTCCCCCTTCTTCATGATGTCGTTGGCAGCGCACAGCGCTAAATAAATAAATGAATTAATGGCCCCAGCGAGTGCGGTGCAAAAAAATCAATTAAATAAAATGCGAAACGTAAAACATGCATACAAAAAAAATAAAACACAGTCAGGAAAAGCTAGCTTACGATTTGCTGATCATTCAATACTCTTTCCAATTGTTTTTAGAATTAATTTTCGAATGTTTATTCGATTTAAAATCTTTTTTGAATCGTTTTTATTGTATTGCATCAAAGGATAATACTCAGAACAGTTTCTGTTTGCGAATTCCCAAATCACAATAATGAGCTATGTTTCCATTTTCAAATAATTTTTGATTTTGTTTTGACATTTTGGTATTACATTTCAAACGTTTCGTCTATTTGAAGTCTTTTTTCAATATATTTAATTCTTCTAAATCTTCAGAAGCGAAAACTTTTTCAAGCTTATATTCAATGCAGTATCTATTTTCGATTCAAAAACATCAGAATCGTCTGTGTTGCAATTTTCATATAATTTGTGATTTTATTTTTCATTTTAGAACCAAATTTCTAACGTTTATTCTATTTAAAGTGTTTTTTGAATAGTTTTGCTTCTATTGCATCAAAGAGAAACTTTTTAAATTAAATATTTAGACCTGTTCCCATTTCCAATTACAATCATAACATTCGGAATCTTAGTTTCTAGCTATCTGAATCCCGAATTAAAAATTTAGCTTTACATTTTGAATCGATAATAGATCCATTGCTATTTCATTTAAAAATTATTAAGAACCACTAGTTATCAGCTATGGAAACAAACCAGATACCATTGTTTTCTAACTTAAATAATATAAAAAAAAATAAAATAAAATGAATCGGAATCGGAAAAAATATCAGGCCATTATAATCTTAAGCATTTTTCTTAATTTTTCTAAAAATTGTATGCAGTAATCTGATTTTTTCCAATTCATAAACAAGCTTATTTTAACAAGTTGTTTTTACAGAGCACTAATACATATTGAAGTAAATTTTTTTTAATTTTAAAAAACATCAAAAAACTTAAAATTAAAACGTTTTTATGATATTTAGTTATGACATTTTGATGAAACTTAACTTAGTTATATAAAATGTATTGAAACCTTATATTTGATTGAGGAAACCAATGCTTTTTTTATCAGTTTCTTCTTTAGCTACCATGCTTATGAATAACAAAAATGTTTGAATATGGCTAAAATATTCATAAAAAAGAATGACTTGATAGTTGATGCTGCACTAGAAGGCTGATCTGGGCTGATATACAATTAAGGCAGATCTTGAATACCTTTTTAGATTGGAAATAGTTTTTTCAGCACGTTTCACATTTCGTAAATGCTCTCTGCTAGGGTATAAGAAGAAAAGAAAAGCCAGCAACAAAGTGCAGAGGCTGCCACAGTCGTTGTTGCTGTTGCTGTTGCAGGCGCAGGCACATGTTGCCACCGTTGGCAGACGTAGCTAAAGCTGTAGATGGAGCTGGGAGTTGGAGTTGGAGTTTGGAGTCGTTGGAGTCGGACTTCGAGTTGGAAGTCGCAGTCGCAGTCGAAGTCGTAGCTGGAGCTGAAGCTGGAGCAGCTATGCAGATGCTGCTTGGGCTGCCAGTCGCATCGATATTAAATTGTTACGCTTTGGACAATTTGAACACGCGCAGGCGCAAAAACAAGACTCAACCTGCGAAAGCCAAACGCAATCGCAGATCGTTTGCTCGATCAATGCAGCAGATTGGGTAGCAACTTGCAACGTCCAACTGGACAGTCGGGACAGACAGACAGATAGACAGACAGACACAAAGTCTCTGTGTGTAGTATAGTGAAGTGTGGACGCTGTGGCAGAGCGTCGAGAGTCGAGAGTCAGTTGCAGTTGCAGTGGCTCTATAAGGTCGAGGCATGTGTTGAGCCGCCGTCGTGGTAATTAACTCGTTTGCTATTGTAAATGCCTCATTGCAACACTTTTGATGCCGATTGCTGCTGTTGCTGCAGTTGCTGCTGCTGCTGATGTTGCACTGAATGTTGCTGATCTGGCGTAGTCAGTGGGTGGTCCAAGGCTGGCGGCCTGTTTGATGCCCATTGCTGTCATTGCAGCCATAAATGTGATCCGTGTGCAAACATTTCGCCAGCTTTGGCAATTATGAATGGAGGACGCTGCTCAAACTGGTTTATCAATAATTCCAGGAATCAGCATCACCCACACAAACACAAACACTCAAAAACACACACACATATAAGCTACAGATGAGAGACTGCCAACAGTCGATAGTTTTGATATTGAATCTAAAACGAACCCAACGAAACAAAAATCTCTTCATTTTTCACTAAGCTGTGTGATTTTGAAAATGTTTTGATTTACAATTAAAAGTAAAAATTCGAGATTTTGTTTAATTATTAAATTACGCGCACTGAGTTGAACTGGGAAGTATCTATTCAGACGTCTAGGTAGTGGATGCGACGGGCTCTGATATAGGTTTTTTGCAAGGATATTTGGGTGTTCTTCCAATTTATCTTCGTGTTTGATTGATTGTTTATTAATCAACAAAATTAATGCATCAAAGCAACCCACTCTAACATAATTTAAATAAAAAATTAAATCAAGTTGTATTACTTATAATTCCCAAACGGTTTAAGCGAACACTGGGTATAGTGCTCGGCTGAACATCTGAACATTTTGCATACCGAAATCCAAATCTTAATCATGAAACAAACTAAAATTTAATTTGTGCCATTTAATAAGACAAACCATATTTTTATTTAAGATAGTCCAATCAAAATATTAAATTTAATTTTTGGCAACAATATGTTTCCACATAAAATCGGTACAAATCTGGCTATCGATGTATCGAAATAAACCAAAATGTTAAAAACTATCGTTGTATTACCAGCTCTACCAGCCCAGCCCGAAAATTTCAAATCCGACTATATTGTGGGTGCCAAAACATGAGAGCAGTGCCAATCTGATCTGTCCGCTTCGTTTGAATAACCGCGCATCGCATTCGAGAAATTAAGAACCCGTCTAACAATGACAAATCTTCTCGCCAAAACGGCAAACGAGCCACAACAGATTCCCAGACCATGATGAGGCTCTGTTAGCTGCTAGCTGTTAGCTGCGAGCTGCTGGCCAGGCAAACGACAATCAGACGGGTAGACAGTCCAGGCAGCTCTCACGACATCGCAGTTGTCGTTGTCGTTGTGGTTACCACTCGCCATACCCCTCTACATACCCCCTTTTATCTGTCGCGCTTTTCGTGGTACCTACACCTAATGGATTTTATTTGTGCTGTTTTGCTGATTTAATTTCGTTTTAGTTTTTTTCTTATTTTTATTTTCGGTTTGGCATTTCGTTTCGTTGCGCTTTTTGGACAGACCCCAAAAAAAAAAACCAAAAACAAATGTTGCGTCGCATCTGTGAGCAGCTCAAGGCTAGAACCCCAAATAACCAGAGTTCAGCTCACCTTGCTCCACCTTGCACCACCCTGGCTAATGCGAATGCGATACACAGTTTTATTGTGCTTAATTCGTGTTTTGTCGTTCCAACACAGAGACTCCACAGAGTCCAGACTCTACACTCGGCTATGACTCAATTAGGCGTTTACCCAGCAGGCTGCCGTTTGCCATTGAGAAGAGTCAGCTGCCGGGATAAAACTGGATTGCCTGAATGTGACTAAGCAGAACTCCCTTTGTGTATAACTCCAAAGTAAGCAGCGTCTTTTTTATTGTTACTCGATTGATTAAATCAATTCGAAATGTTCTGACAGCTGAAGTTGAAATGTATATCATAACAGTCAACTGGATTGATGAGTTGGCCAAGTAACCTAGTCATTTAGGGCAACTTAACAATTGGTTGTGGGTTCAAATCACACTTTTAGTCGAAGATCATATTATATATATTTCTATATACTTTAAAAACAAACAATTAAGACAAATTTGTCTCACAAAAACTTAATTTTTAACAATTTTAACTTGGAATTGATGATATTGCAAGAAATAAGTAATTAAGAAGTTTTCTATGAAGACATCAAAAGAGGATAACAAAATAATTATAGCAAAAGCAATAAATAATATTTATACATTTGTAAACTTTAACATGACTCCAACTACATAAATTGCAAATAACTTTTTAACGGCTGTCATAATACAAAATAAGAAAAAGACTTGAAAAATTAAATTTTTTTTTTATTTTTTGTATTTTATTAAGCGCTTAAAGAGCTAACACCAATGGATTTACAGTCCAATCAGTTGCTTACTAATAAAAATTATATTAAGATATTATAAAGAAAAATCATCCTCAACATGTTTCCTTAATGAAACCAACAACAACAACAACAACAAACAGCATAAAAGTAATGAGTTTTTAAGAGACTGTCATAAGTAAATTCACTTTCATTTTGTCGGAGCTGTGCGGGTGTTTCCTTTTTGGCCTCAAAGCCAGGCCAAGCCAAACAAAACAAAACGAAAGACTTAAGCAACGAACTTTGTCGCAGCAAACGACACACGAACAAAAAAATGCAAATAAAATTGCTGTTGTTGTTGTTGTTGTTGCTGCTGTCGTTGTTTGGAGTGTTGGAGGCGCTTCCCTTTTGCCGCGCTGCCAGGATAAACAAAGACCTTAAGCAGACAGCAGGATGTGTCAGACATAATTTTCATAATTTTACGCCACAAATCCGCAAGATTTCTGGGCATTACTTACGCCAGCCCGCACCGTCAGTCGCTCCCCTTCTGTCCGCTCCGCCTCTGCCCTACCCCTTTCCCTTAGCTAACCCTTTTGGCAGGCATTGCGGTTTGAAATTTAATACCGCACCAGCAACAGCAGCAGCAACAACAACAACAACAACAAACACTTATCAAGGCAACTGCAATTTAGCAAAACTCGTCGTCGTCGTCGTTGTTGTCGTTGTTTTGGGTTTTACACTGTGCAAAATAAGCTGCAATATTTAATTGCTTTGTGTGTCAACCAACTTTTGAATACAGATTAATTTTTCATAATATTTTAAAAATAAAGAGTGCTGATTAAAATTTGTATCGACTTGAATGAGATTGTTTGAGTGTGATAAAAAAATGTATAAGAAAACTAAAAAATTGAGCTATGAAAAAAAAATAATATAAAATATCCCAAGTAATATGCCCTGAATTAAACTATATGAATTGAATTGAATTTATATCAGCCGTCACTTTTAAATTGGGCAAAGAGAGACAGAAAGAAAGAAAGACAGAGATGATGATATTTATAAATATTGAACATTATTTGAATTATAAATTTATTATATGAATAAGCTCGATGAAAACCAAATGAGATGCTATTCAAAGATAATTTGATGTTTATATGATCATTTTTCGCACAGTGTAGCTGTGGAGGCTTCAGTACTTGGGGCACGGCTGTGAGGTGTGAATATTTAACCGGATATGAGTGAAACGCATCTCTCAGGCGCGAAAGGACGACGCCTTCGCCTTGGCCTGCCGTCGCGACACAATTCAAGCTAAATACGAAGACGCAAGCACAGACGCAAGACGAAGACGCAGACGAAGACGAAGAATTGCAGTCTGAGAACCAACAATGAGACTGACAAACGAGTGGTGTGTCTCTGTGTGTGTGTATGTGTGTGTAGACAGAGGGGGTAGAGCGTAAAGAGGTATACGCATTTAATAAAATGATAGACTGACAGTGCGGGAGACAGGTTGGCGGCGCTGCCAAAAGACACCCCCAATCCACAAGCTAAGAGAGAGAGAGCAACCAATAAATTGCAGCTCCTGCTGCGACTCCAAGACATACTTCTCCAGTGTCATGGGGGCTGCCTTCAACTGCTTTAACAACAAATATATATATATATATATATAACTTATATATATATATATATAAGGCGTAACCTGCGCTCCAATGAGCTCCAACCAATCTGAGCTGCCAGTTTGGTTTCGTTTTGATATATTTAATTCGCAGCATTCTCCTCCCTTTCTGCACTTCGATTTCATTTTCAGGCCGCCAGTTTGCCAGCCTGTCATTTTGTTGTTGTTGCAAAAAGTTTTTGTATGCGTCGAGAACTCATTCGGATGTAAACAATCGAATTACATATGCTCCTTTGGACTTAACACCAAACAGATTAGATGAACACCAGCGGCATCGCTTAAAACGGCAACATCAGTTCCCATTTGCTGTCCCAGTTGATGCCGCCAGTTGATGCAGTTGATTCTCTGGGAATGCTCCTTAAAAAAGAAACAAAACCGCGTGACTGCATTTGAGTTTTGGCCTTTTTTGAATTTGAGTTTCAATTTTGTAGTTTCTTTTAGTTTGCTATGACAAGCCAGATTTGTGCATATTAGAGCGGACAGAAAATCGCTGGCACAATCATTTTGTTCGATAAAGCGATATATTTTGTACGGAAACGTTTAGTTTCTAGACAGAAATTATAAACTAAACAATTTTAAGTTAACATTTTAGCACTACAAAGAAAAGTTCATATGAAAACTTGGTTTTCGATTGATTGTTCATATGAACAAAAAAAAAAACTCTACATAAGAATGTATTATTGATACATATTATTTCTATTAAACATTTTCCACGTTTTGAATAAAATGTTAACGGTTTGTTAGTTTGATTATATTGTGATTGGAAAGTATCGATTGATAGCCCCATCTATATATGCCCATCTCTAATGCATAGCAAAGCAGCGATGGCGTCTTTTATAGTTAACAAAAAATCGGCACGACGACCTTTTCACACCTCTCCTCTTATTATATATGGCCATAACAAAGCCACTCTTCGGGATATCAATTTCACTTGCATCCGCTTTTGACAAATTCCCTCGAAATCTACTTTTGCGTTTTTGTCGTCGTTTGACAAATTTTAACTTGAGCTTGGGAAACTGAAACCAAACTCGTGCAGTCGTGCAGCGGTTTCCCCGCAACAATATATATATATATATATATATATAAGTATATATTGAAATCACAATCACAATCACAAACACACAAAACGAAAAGCTTCAACAAATGGCGCCACATTTCTATAAGCTATTTATAGCTTAAAAAACCCATTCTCTCACAATTCTACAGCTTATAGATAAAAGATTTTAATTGCAAATGAAAGCGAAATGTCGCCAATGAACGCCTACGAGCGTCTGCTTGAGAAATGGCCAAGACAAATGCCAAGCGATAAGTTGTCATAACTTTGAGCCAATGTCCGCTCAGAGTGCATGTAAATGTGTAACAGCCAAAACAACAACAATTCAAAGTTGCAGTTGCAGTTGCAATTGTTGTTGGCATCATTTTTATGGCAAACGCCTGTCAAATGCAATTGAATGAATGCGGTCTGCCAACGAGCACTTGGACTTGGCCTTACACAGCAAAAACAGCAACAATATCAACAACAACAACAACAACACCAGCCAAACACAAACATCAACTGAGCCATTTAGTTAAACAAGTAAATTTACAAGTTGATTTAAAGCCAACTCGACTCAGTACGTCACCAGCTGCCTTCAGATATATTGATCAACTTGGCTATAATCAAAACTTTGACAAAAAAGTATTTCAATATTTGCCATTAAGAAAGCCATAAATTACAATTACTAATGGTAATTAAACATTGCTTGAGTAATTGAAATTGTATTGTAATTTAACAACTGACAAGTGCACTTAGCTGCTAAGTAATTGAGTCTTAAAGCTGAAACTAGAACTAATTTTCAATTACAATTATTAGTTCTATTATCAACATAAGTAGTTCTGATTTATTAAGCTGCAGTAATTAGGTTTTATAATTGCAAATACTCAGTAATTGAGTCTGATAAAAATAAATTACTTTTGACAATATTTTATAAAAATTTAAAAAATATGTAAATATTTACTATTTAGATAACAATTACATTAAATATTATAAATCAAATGTTTATTTACAAGCTGAAATTATTTGAATTTTATAAGCCACAGTAATTACAATTACTAAGTAATTGACTTTAAGAAAAAACTAAAAATTCTTTAGCAAAAGTGTTAAATGTAACAACAATTACTTAAATAATTTAAATTTTTATTAAAATTAAAGTAATTGAGATTGAAAAGTAAAATTAAAAAAATGTCTAAAATGAGACCTAAATATATATTACTGATATGAATTGTAGCTACTGCAATAATTAGAAAACAAATTCTTTATCAATGAAAAGTAATTGCCTGCTATCTTAACGACTAGATTTTGAGTAATTTTGATTGGTTTTTGTAATTACTAAGTAATTGAGTATAAAATCAACTTGATCAATTGCTTTATCAGTAATTCTAAGTGCAGTTTTCAAAACATGTATCTATCTAAGCTTTCTCAAACGTTTACTTCATTCTGTTAGAGTATCTCGGTTTCGGTGATATGCAATTTATCCAGTTCTGTATTTGCTCTCTTGTTGTCTAATGTCTAATGTATAATGGGCTGTGTTCAAAGCCGGGGCTCGTAAATTCAATTGGGTGCTTTAAGCATTCAAGTGATTTACACCAAATGTTTATAGCGAATAAGCTAAGCTAAATAGCTATATAGAAGCTATACTATATAGGTGCTGCCGTGGGCTTATTTGTCTTATGGAATGTTGAAGCTAATCAGTGCATAATTAATATTAATTTATATGTAAGCTAAGTGCACTTATCTGCGGCTCAAGTGGCTTTTATATCAAATTTGCATTGCAATGCTTTGTAATTTATGGGGCAATTGTCGCAAGGCGCCTATTAACACTGTACAACATACATTCTCGGCTCATTAATTTGTATATGTATATATTGAAATGAAAGCGAATACAACAGCAACAACAAGAGCAACAACAAGAACGTTAACAAGAACGAGGCGTAGAAAGCGGGGAATAGTTGGAAATTGTAACAAGTTCAGGCCAAGTCAACAAGCACTTGGCACATTTTGTGGCCATTTCACAGAAGTTGGGCCACAGCAACAGCCCCAAAGAGGTTCTCTGCAAATACAAAAACACACAGATACACACGCACACACGCACACACACACACACACACTAAGGAACACCCAGAGAAACAGCTCACAAAGACAACTGAACTAAAATTGTTTCGGTTTTGGTTTTGGTTACCCATTCTTAAGTTTGTTTCGAGTTTATTTTGTTTTTCTTAACGAGGCGCTGCCAAGTCACTGTCAAAATATTGAAATAAAGGAATTTTCAATTTTAATTTCTTTAGCGCGCATCGTTGCTCGGTAAGCGATTCAAAAATAAGGGGTTCACGGTTGCAGGGGCAGTTGCAAGGGCAGGGGCAGAGGTAGGGGCAGCGGCTATAACCAAAAGGCGGGGCTAACCCAAAACGTTAACGTTCCAAGGAAGTGACTCTGTTCTTATGTTAATGATTGTTATTCTAAGCGTTAAATGAGCGTGGGTAAATAAAAGCTAAAAAAAAATATAACAACAAAAATCAAACACGAATTGAAATTGACACATGCAACAAACTACATATACAAGTTTTTTTTTTTCAAAATTTCAAACATTTTAGAAAACTTGCTGACTATGCAAACTAAACTGAAAGTTCTATAGAAGGCAATCATTTTAAATGTTTATAAAAAGTTAGCAAGTAAATAACTCAAAAGATCTTTTATTGACTAAATATCAGATTTTATAACTGGCTAAGTTTTATTTTAGAATTGAGGGAGTCTTTAAAACTGAGAAACTGAATTGAGCTTCAGGTGCAGCCTAGCTCTATAAGCGTTACTCTTTCTTTAATGTCACGATAATTACAACGACTGAAATCAACTGAAGATCTTTTTACAAATTTATTGTACTCTTTATTTAATTTTTTTGAAAAAAAAGAAGAGTATATTGGGTTTGTGAAATGTCTGTCTGTCCGTCCGTCTGTCTGTCTGTCCGTATGAACGCAGGTTTTTTCCACAGTTTTGAAGCTAGAGCAACCAAACTTGGTATACATGTTGGTATATACCATAGGCAGACAAAGTGTGAAGATCTCCCCCCCACCCCCACCCCTTCCCCCACAAACCGCAAAAACCTATATCTTCCATAGTTTTATAGCTACAGTAACCAAATTTAGCACAAGGGCTACTTATCACATCCTTGATTGATCTGAATAAAAAAATGTTGGCCACGCCCACCCCCGCCTCCAAAAATGAACAAAGTCTGTATCTCCCAGTCCCCAAATTTTGCAGGTTGAATTCTATTGTCCTATTTAATAGATTGTATACAAATAATTTTGCCACGCCCACCCCCGCCCTTGCAATCAAGCAATGTTTGTTTCTCCCAAACCTGTACAACGGGCCCAACCAAACTTAAATTGATGGCAAAACTTGAAAGATTTGAGCAAAAATACAATTGCCACGCCCACTTCTGACGCAAAGAGGCTAAAAAAGAGTATATCGCAGTATCTGACTGCAACGTTCTTACTTGTTTTTCATTTGTTTTCTATTTTTTACATCTCCAGATAATTACTCCCTGTTCCCATTAAAAATGGGAAAAAGGGATTTATAAAGTACTGCAAATGTGTGTAACAGGCAGAAGGAAGCATTTCCGACTATATAAACTATATATATTCTTGATCAGCATCAACAGCCGTGACAATCTAGCCATGTCTGTCTGTCTGTCTGTCTGTCCGTCTGTCCGTATGAACACACAGATCTCGGAGACTACAAAAGCTAGAGACACCAAACTTGGCATGTAGGTTCCTGTATACCATACGCAGATCAAGTTTATTTCAAATTTCGGATGCACCCCCCCGCACCCCCGCAAATCGCAGAAGACTCCCACAGCCACAATTTTAAAGATAGAGCTTTATTTTTTGGTACTCTTGTATGTTTAATCAATGTCTTTCGGATGTGTAAATTTCAACACGATCGGATAAATAGCACCAAAGTTATGGAAGAACTTATTTCCCCTGTCTCAGCAGGCAGAAACAACAGTTTGACATGCACTGTGCAAGTTGAGTACGCTGCTTGCTTGTGTTGCCGCTGAACTGCTTGAAATGCAAGTTGGGAGCAGGGAGTCTCGTAGTCGGGCACACTCGACTAGAGTATTCTTACTTGTTTTAATTGTAAATAAATAGACATTGCCAACTAAGCAACTGTATATGTAAAACTCAAGACTAAGTGTGGGTACTTAATATTAGAAAGTAGAGATTATGTTCTTGAAATATTGTGGGCAGTGCTGACTATCTATTATATACTAAGCCAGATATCTAAAAATAAAGTCTCGAAACTGCAGCAAGTCTAAAGAATTTGCCACAACGCAAGTGAATAAAGTGGTAAACAGTTACCGTTTAAAATTATATATATATATATATATATATATATAGGCTTATCTGCGCTTGCTTTCTTACGTATTTCCTGTTGGCTTAAAGGCGTTCGTTTATTCACTTTCGTTCGTAGCCAAGGCAATATTATTCAATCTTTGCAGCAGTCTTCTTAACCACAACCGCCCACTTTAATAGGCAATCGAAGTCGGGCTAAAGCCATTATTTGTGCAGTTAGCGCAATCAAATACATATTATGATAATGTGTTTCTTTTCAGATTTGCAAAAATGTGTTTTAGTTTTTTAAATTTAGGCTTAGTTCAATGTAGTATTTTGTGCTTTCTCATTTATGCAAATTTCACTCAATATGCAAAACATAATCATTTTGTTATAAGAACCAAAAGGAACGCACAGCGCAGCTTGGAGTTAAAGTCGAAGTTGCAAGTTGAAGTTGAAGTTGAAGTTGGAGAAGAAGCTGAAGCTGAAGCTGAAGTCTCAGGCGCAGTTTCCAAAACACGCCCCAGCCTGCAGTTGCCTGGGCAATAAAGCAGCCAACTAAATAACTCAAACTATCACGAGAGAAACACACAGAGAGATAGAGAGATGAAGAGAGACCGAGAGGGATGGAGGATGGAGTAGCAGCCACAGGAGGCAGGAAGCATGCACAGGGCGGAGGACGATCAATCGTTTAAAAATTTAAATAATATATATGTTTGCCAGTCGGCGGGCAAAGCGAAAACTGTAACAGCCGATGTCGGAGTTGAAGTAGGTGGAGCAGCAGCAGCCGTAGCCGTAGCCGCAGCCGCAGCAACATCCACAGCAGCAGCAACAACCACAGCAGCAACAACATCTTGCAGAGGGAGTCAAGAATCAAGCATCAAGAACAAGAGTCGTGGCAAGTTCAGTGAGTTGAGAACGCATATCGGCGCATGCCCAGCGGCGATTTATGCTTAAAACGGTGTAGATTTTTATGCTCTTGCCGCTTTTTGTTGCCGGTGCCAAGTCAAAGGAGACTCTCCACACACACACACCACACCACTCACAACACACAAACACACACACAGCGACAGAGATAGAGACAGACCTGCAGAACGTTGCCAAACCAGCAGACAGCTAGGCTGCTTATTAAGCGATCTAGTGATTTTAGAACACTGCTCGATCCACAGGTTAAGGAACTTTTTTGGTGCAACTCCAATCCCGTCTCGTCCCCATCCCGTTGCACATGGTACGTGGTATGTGGTACGTGTCGCCGTGTCGCAGCCTTGACAGCAAACCTCGACTACCCAAGCTAAACAAGTTTGTAGAGACAACGACAACACCTTTAAGTTGGAGTTTTAAGTTTGGAATTTAAGTTCTAGTTCTAGTTACTTGTCTGGCTTTGTAGAGGTGTGAAAGTATCGATAATAATTAATTGATTATAATCGATTGAACGATACTTTGCATAGCTAGTACCAATGATATGTTAAACTCTCAACCAGTCTAGTTTTTTTTGTTTGGCTAAAGATTGCTTGATCCCTCTTTTAATACCCTTGCATTGGGAATCAAATTTTGTTACAATATGTGTAATGCATTAAGGGAGATGTCTTCGACCCCATAAAGTATATATATTCTTGATCAGCATCAATAGCCGATTCAATCTAGCCATGTACGTCTATCTGTCTGTCTGCTTATATGCCTGTCTCAGAACTAAGCTCCAAAGCTATCTTAATACAATTTTCCACAGTTGCTTCAACTTCTCGCAGGTAGTACCTGTGTTAAAATCAGCCAGATAGGAGAACTATAACATATGGCTGCCATAGGAACAATCGCTTGAAAAATAGCTTAATATATGAACGACTTTTTTGTTATTTAAAATAACTCAACAAAACTCATTTTGTCTACGTTTAAGCACGTTTCACACATTTTGACAAAATTTCATCAAAATCAGATCAATATATCTTATAGAGGCCATAGAAACAAGCTATTTAATTTAAGTTTTTTGTATGAAAAACTTTTTCGCTTGTGCAGATATTTCAAACAAACTCGCTGGTACTCAAGTTTCTTATGTTTCATATAAGATTATAAAGTTTTATCAAAGTCGAGCAACTATATCTTATAGGAAATTAAGTTTTCATGTAAAAAGATTTTCTTCAAGAGCACTCCGAACATAACTTTTCTTTCTAGTGTAAACATGATATTAATAAAAGAAATAACAATATTTCCTTCAACCTATTTCAGGGATATCAAAAAGAATAGTTGTTTCCTTAGAGATGTGGCTCATTCAAACGTTTCACACCTCTGCCATCTAATGTCTAACACTTTGCATATTTCAAGTTATTGGCTTACAAAAAAAAAAAAACAAATTAACAAGCAAACTAGAAAAAAAGAAGAAAAACTCCTTTGACATTTGGGAATGAGCAATGGGGGCGTTTTAATTGATTCAAATCAAATTCATTGGAACTTTCGTCGCGGTAATCTCTTAAAAAAATATATATAAGCTGTTTGCGTTTGTGTTTGCCCTGCCCTTTGCTCCTAAGCCAGCGCTAATGCAGAATCATTGAAGCAAATTAATGAAGCTGCCGCAAGTCAAAAAATTGTAAATCAAAATTGAAATCAAAGCACAATCACAATCACTCTTAAGTCCCACAGGAATTGACAAACACACACAGACACAGACAGTTGAAATCCCAGACCCAAATGAATCACCGGAAAGCGCTTCATGATGATTTCAATTCTGATTTCGATATATATATATATATATATATATTGTCAAAACTAAGCTTCACTCCTACTACTCCTCTCCTTCTCTCTCTCTCTCTCTCTCTAAAAGACGAAGGTGTGACAGCTGCGCTTAACTGCGGCTTGGGATTGGTCTTGGGCTTGGTCTCTACTGCGTGTATATCCCCTTCACCTCAGCTGAGCTACCCGCTTGTAATGTAGCTCAATTAATTGTAGCGTAATTTCCAGTAGCCGGCTTATGTCTTAGCTTTGACTTGGCCCTGCACTTGGATACAACTGTCAACGAGCTGTCAAAGCTGATCAACTGCAACAATAATGCAGCAGAACTGGAAAAATTATAATTTCTTGATATTTATAGAGAACTATACCGATAATACGGATACTTTTTAATGCCTCAAGTTTGATTCTCTCGATGCTGATCAAGAATATCTGCATATAATTTCCTTCAATATGCTCTCTGAAAGGGTATAGAAATATCAATATTTTCTCAACTTTTAAGGAATTCAAAAACATTTCAAGCGCTGCAGTGCAGCTAAATTGAAATTTCATTCTAGGTATTAAACTAGTATAAAAGTTCATTCAATTATATTTGCGGTCATGTTCAAAAACTGTTAAAACACTAAAACGGAAGTTTTGAGCCACAGAAACCACAGCAAAGCATCAAAGCACAGATAAGCCACAAAAGTGTTCTCATTTTGTCACCATTCTCGCATATTTCTTAATGAAATTCAAAATGTTGTGCCATTTGCTTTGATTGGGTTTTGTGTAGAACGCAAAACGCAAAAGTAGGAAATGACAATAGCTGCCAGGTTGAAAGATTGGAAGGTTGAAAGGTGTGCCCCACAAATATGCCACCGCTGGTTGCGGTTTGCCACTGCTTCATTGCGGCGGATCCCTTGTTTTTTTATCTGTACAATCTTTTGTGGAATGAGAGGCGACGTTGCCATCGACGCCGACGCCTCTGCCTGTCGTTTCAGTCTGGATCTGGGCTCTGAAAGTTGAGCTGAAGCCAGAGGCAATTGCTTGTCGGAGTGTAAAAAATTGCTCAAATGTGTATAACTATAGATTGGGCAACGTAACAGCTATAAGCTATCATCTACAAATTTCGATATTATAATATGTACTTAAGGTTTTTTAATTTTACTCAATTATAATTCCCTGATAAAAAT